>JAQPPZ010002539.1:10072500-12472500 GCA_028583015.1 Wollemia nobilis | reverse complement strand
GAACATAAGCGGTAATGAAAGGGAATCGCCTTGTTGATGGCACCTACCATAGAAGATTCTTCTCATGCATGGGGCGTAACTTCCCCTAAACACTATGAAGAATACTTCGTCAGGATTTATGCCTAAACACAAGTGCGATAAAGGGTAGTGGATGGAGTAAAAAATGCAAAAATGGCGTACTTATTCCTCCCCGACGATTTATAGAGAACAAGCTCAGACGTTGTTATAGCAGCTATATTAGGCGGCGGATACAATAGCCAAATCACGATAGCTTTACCTGTAAGTGCTGTCGAGAGGTATCACAAATATCGAACGCTGCAGTGCAAATAAATTGCACAGATGGGTTTTATATTCCGGGGACTTAGGGAGTGTTTTGATTTTAATTTTTAATGTTATAGTGCAAAAATGAAAAATGCAACATACAACAAAAAAAATTTCCCACAAGAATAACCCACAAGGTGTCGGTCACTGCCGAAAATGCACCTTTTACAATTTGCCAAATTGCTATTTTTCGAAAAATTACTCACTATCCCCCTTTGATTTTTGAAAAATATATCCCCCCTTAAAAGGCTTTCTTTAACAAAGCATTTTTATAATAATTATTTATTTAAAATTAAAATAAATAATTTCAATTTATATAGTTTTAAAAACTTTAGAAAAAATAAATTAAAATTAAATTTTAATTTATAAAGTTTAAAACTATATTAAAAAAAATTAAAATTAAAAATTTTAATTAAAAATAATAATAATTAAAAATGACTTTGAAAAAAAAAATGTACCTTGAGGGGAGTCGGCGGGATTTGAACCCCCGACCTGCAGGCTCCCTGAGCCTTACCGCACAGCTCACTGCCAAGTGAGCTTGCGGGCTGATCCGAAAGGAACAGTGGACCTGCTCCTCTTTCAACCCCTTCTTCTGTCTCCTCCTCTGCAACGGCCTCGGCTTGCGACCGCAGCACTGCTTCCGGTCCGCCGCTGCCTTCTCCGTCCTCCCACACTGCGACTTCTTTCCATGCAGACGGTTTTCACAAAATGAAATTTCAAAAATTTTTCGTCCGCCTGATGTGCTGTCTCCGTTCGTCCCTGTTGTTTTATTTATTTATTTATTTTTAAATAAACCGGGGGGGGGGGAAGGCCACGCATAGTGCTGCACGCAAATGGCCGATGGCCGCAGGGGGGGGGGCGGAAGACCGTTGGGCCCGGTGGCGCTGTCGCGTTCGCTCCCTCCAATGGGGAGGGGGGGTTGGCGTTCGCAGACGTCAATCCCCTGCAGACGCTCTGCGCCCTGCGTGCAGACGGGACGTCTGCGTCCCTGGGCGTCCGGTGACGCCGCGCGTCGAGCTCGGGCTCGCGCGCACTGGCTGGACCGGTGACGCAGCGCGCCGACCTCGGGCTCGCGTCTTCGCGGTCTGGCCTGGGCGCGATGTTCCACGTCCTGCGCCGGGCTGCGCAAATTTTTTTTTTTTTTTTTTTTTTTATCTCGCGACAGGGAATAACACGTCGCGAAAAAATAAAAAAAAATTTCCTCTGCTCGTCCGCCTCCAGCCTCCTCTCGCTGCTTCCTTTCACTGCAAAAATATCCCATACCAGTCTGGCTCTGATGCCATGTAATGAAACAAGCATTAGATTGTTTATTATTCAGCAGGCATTAAATAGAATTTACATCAGCCGGGAATAGTCACCGATGGAACAGATCTGTTACGCAGTTGTAACAGTGATCCCAACAAAACAATAGAGACAAATAGTAAGTACGCTAACATCTATAATAACATCCCTAGCTATTAGCTATGCCCATAGGAGATACCTCTCCTATGTAACCTGCTCAATATGGGTTGTGGCTGAATCTACCTGAGCCTATAGAGTAGTCCTCTCCTCTAGAAATCCTTGTCACCATTGCTACCCTACACTCAACTGACTCTACACAATAGCAAGAGATGTATCTCACTCCATAATATACTTCTAATCTATCTGCACCTATGCCTATAGACTATGTACATGAGCTCACAGTTGGGATACCTCATCACCCTCCTCATTAGCATGAGGATAATCCACTTGCTCTTTAGCATATTCCCATTCATCCTCCACCCTACGATGGACTCATCGTCCATCATCACCACCTCCCTTAGATTTTGCCTCATATCTAGATCTACCTAAGCTACCACCACCTTGCCATAACTGAGTGGTCCACCAAGTATCATACTCTATGATAGTCCTAGGATCCGTTGCACCTGTATCATAAATAGCAAGATCTACCTCCTCTATCAGCCCTCTAACCTATCGTGTTGGAAGTTGTCTTCACCTATTGGTAATGATAGAGGACTGGCTCTTATGGTGCATCCTACGCAACCCCAAACTTCCTGGTAATAGAAGTATAGTGAAGGTACTCCCTCATCCTCTTGTGGTGGCCAATGAGCCATCTATCATACCTCACTTGAGCCAAGTACCTCTTAGCATCCTCCCACTGAGAAAAACCTAACTAGGGTCTCCATAATATATGGCTCACTTGTAGTCCTATTAGTGATCTGCTATAGTGTTCCACATCCCTACATGGGAAAAACTCTGAATAGTCTCTACAAATCATGGACATCTCATATTATAGCACTGATCTATAGCTACTATGAATACTAACCCCAAGAACAATCTACCAGGTCAATCTATGCAGATGTGCTCCCATATTCATATATATAGAAGCAGGCTGTATCCCACTCCCATTCACCCCCATCGTGTAATATAATATAGCTCATCATAGAGCTATGCCAGTAATGAACTCCCCATGCCATAATCAGAGGCTACAAAAAGGTACACTCTACTAGGTCTTGCACCATGTCTAGGAGGTTCCAAGCGAACCTCACTCTTGATGTGTCTAGCAGTAGCACATTCCAAATAATGTGAATCAATACAACCTGGCACCATGAGAAGACATTTGACTTGAACCAATGCTTAATAGGCACCTCACCATGCTTTATGTCCTCTAGTACCTCCATTGCTCTATCTTGAAAAACTTGAGTGAAGACTGCATCCCTAACTATAGTCGTAGAAGAAACAATCATCAATCCATCGATGGGGATCCTAAAGATATCATAGACTTCCTCTAATATCACCATCATATCTCTAATGGAAATATGAAAAGTGTTTGTCCTAGTATCCTATTTATGGGTTAGGCTATCAGATAATATTGGTCCAACATAACTATCGGTAATCTAACAACGTAGCTGAGGCCAATCATACAAAACCACTCCTAGTCCACATTGTCTAATCGATATCGGAGCTCTAAAAGAAGATTAGGATCTCACCCTGTGCTGTCAAGGTCTAAGGTATATCAAAGATACTCAAAAAAATCCCTACCTAAAAATAAAATAAATAAAAAAACAAAAAATAAAGAAAAAAATTAATTTTTTTTCCTAAGGTTCTTAGCCACCCATGTCGTCGATAGCCACCATGGTCGTCATCAATGTGGTTAGTGAATACCACAAATGATTGAATTTTTTATCATTGGGGTTTGAACCTTACCACCCTCAATTATGGTGGCTATGAGATTGACCCAACACGAGGTCATTTTCCACCCCAAATATACCCAAAATTAAAATCCACCCACCTAGGCTAACCTAAGCTAAACCTAAACTAAGGGGTGTGTTTAATTGCTTGTATTTTAGTGAGGTTCATTTAACCCATTACTTAATGAGGTTTATTTTACTTGCATAAATCACAAGGATGAGATGGATAGGTACCTTAGGAGCTTTGTCTCTATCACTCATGGAAGCCTTGGATTGATTCACCATTAGGTTATGTCAAAAGTTTGGCAGCATCCCGTGTTAGTTTCTGTCTCTTTCCTCTCAGATTTCACTTCTCCTCAACTACCAACTAAAAATAATGAATTTGTAAAATCCTAATTTTCCTATATATATGTTTTTCTCTTTTTGTATTCACTCACTTCGATAGTGGGCACAAATTAGGGCAACCCCAAATGTTGATATCGACAATGGCTATAGTATTTACAAATTTCCACTATCAAATTTGCAAGTGGATAAGAAACAATAATAAATGCACTCAATTGATCACCACAAGGAGTTTCATAATGGACATTAATGCATACCTACTAAGCCATAATCACTAAAAACTTTAAAATTAAAAAAAAATCAAAAAATCAATTGAGCCTTGTATCCAGTTATTTATTCTACACACTTGGTAGTTACAGTGACTTATGCTCCATGCAATCTCGCAAGATGAGTAAATTACCATAAGGCCAATTGAACCAAATTATTCCTGGATAAATTGAAAAAAATTCTCTCCAATATCAAAGAAGGCCATGATGGCTGGACTTCTCCATGAGAATGAGGTATTTGTTTCTCTTCTTCTATGAAATCTCATCATAAATCAAAATCATAAAAAATCAAACAATAACACAAAATATTCAGTGTGCCTCATACCTAGTTATTTACCCTATACACTTAGATATTGCAATGACTTGTGCTCCATGCAATCTAGCAAGATGAATAAATTACCATAAGTCCATTTAAACCAAATTATTTACTGATGAATTGAAATGTTCTCCCTTCACTCTCGAAGAAGGCCATGGCAGCTAGATTGCTCCATGGGAATGAGGCATTCATTTAATTTCTTCTATGAAATTTCATCAAATCATTGAACATAGTGATTCATCACATGCTAAAATTGAATTACTATCATCTTAATTCCCTAAGAAGGCCATTGAGGCTGAACTGCTCCATGAGATAGAGATGTATAATTACTATTAATGGTTGAAATCATATATGTAATAGGACCTAATTTGCAACAAATTTAATCATCTTGAATTATCCAAATTAGTCATCTTGGTCAAGAGACTCATCACTTTCATCACTTGCCATTTTCCTCCTTGACTCGTCACTTAAGAGGGTAGTCATAATCAAATAATTCATAATCAAAATCAATAATTGGATACTTAATCATGTGAATTGCATTCATATTACAAATCATTACTAAAAACTATTACAAGATTCCCTATTTGTAGGGGAAAAAAACAAATACTCCAATTTAAAGCTTTGTCAATATGACTATCGGTTCTTTGTAAATATAACAATGCAATTCATTTTTCTTCAAAGAGCTTCAAAGTTTTATTCAAATTAAGCATTCCATTCCATTGGAAGCAATTATTTAGAAATGCATATCCTCTCCATGATTGGGGTATCCAATATTGACCAGATCAATGAACATAAATCAACCTATAATATGGCTTTAGGTTATCTATTTTTGCTCAGTGTTATGTTTTCCCATAATGCATCTCAAAAAGGGACATCTGTAAACACCTAAAACATGTCATGTTTAAGAGGATACTCATATGGACATTTTTGCAAGCCATATGATTGATATTGAACCTTTCCAAGACCCAGTAGTGGTTCTAACCACTCAAATAGGGAAATCTAGTCCTAGTCAACCATAGCCACTGATGAAATCAAAAATTGCCTCTATAGCTACTGATGATCAAAGCGACTATGGGCTAGCCACACCTGTTGATAGTGGCTATAGGCTACTTTCCTATAGCTACACTTGTTGATAGTGGCTAACCCTGTAACAAAATTGGGCTACCAAAGTTGAGTGAAATCCATTGAGTGTAATGACTTATTGTACAGTTAGGAGATTGAAGCTTCTAGAAGTTTCCCTACAACTGCTTGAGCATAACCGTTTATTGTTCTTGGCTTTCCTATGAAGCTAGAATGAGAAATTGGGTGTCTATATAAGACCCCAAGTTTACAAAGCAAACCCTGGCAGTATTCCCTAACAAACTATTGCCAAATTACCTAGAGAAATTATTGTGCTAATGCCATAGCAAAGCCCTACTAGATTGAATAGAGAATCAACATCCCTATGAGGTGTAGCGAAGCTATGTAAAATTGTACAATGACACCTATTTTTCCACCATTGGAGACTACCCTAGCTTGAAGATTACCCTTTTTGTTCAAGTGCCAAATCATAATGGAGTGAAGCAAATTCCATCACAAAACCATGTGCTAAGACATAATAAACCCTTGAACATAAATTATGTAGCAAAATTGATCATAATCAGACCAAAAAATAGAGAGCAGAACCCCTATCTCATGACCATTTTTTTTTACAGTGGCTTGTAGGCACCACCATCGATGTTGATGGCGGCTAATAGAACCGACTACTTTGATCATTAGCGACTACAATATGATAGGTCTATTACATGTGTTTTAGTCATAGATTTTAGATTTCCTACATTGCATTTGCTTTTCTAATGTAGATTAATAGAAGTTCCTTCATTTTATTGCATTTATTTTTGTATTTCAAGCATTCTTTCTAGTATTTCATGTATCTTTTCATATTTTCATGCATTTGCTTTATGGTTTACACTATTCAAGAGTCAAGCCTCATTTTGAGAGGCCTCATATGCTACTGACTATCTTTGTAGTTTCATGTGTGCAGGTCATATAGCAATTCCAAGGCCAAAGATCACCAAGATCCATCTTCTTGACATCAAGAAGTAGAGGTTCCATGAGTAATCTCTCCTATAATCAAATTTTGAGGATCCTAAAAGTCTATTTAAGACATGTAACACAAGAATTGTAGATTGTAATATGTATCACAATGGTCAATACCTAAGAGGGATGTTTTTTTAACCTTCTTGTAAAGAATATTTGGTAAATATGAATAAAGATGGTCATATTTCTTTTATATTTTATATTTGCACTTGGTTATATGTTATATCTTGTTAAATTGATCACATATTGCACTAGGTGTTATATTTTTAGCTTCTTTCACTTTTATGTTCTCCTCTATCTATTTTATGTTAGCATATTTCTTAATATTATTATTTATTGGTTTGGCTATTTTAGCAAACTTAGGCACAAACCTTCTTATGAAATTGATGTTTCCAAAGAAGGATCTGACTCCGTTGAGGCTTTTGGAAGGAGTTATTTTTGCTATAGCTTCCACTGTTAAAGGATTGATGCTTATACCCTTTTTTGAAACTATTGGCCTAATAGTTTACCTTCCATTGCTCCAAAGATACATTTCTTTGGGTTCAAAGATATTCCATATTCTTTACATCTAGAAAACACTATTGCTAAGTGCTCAAGATGGTCTTCTGGATTTTTTGAAAATATTGTTATGTCATATAGGTAGACAAAAACTATCTTAAAAATTAGACCCTTATAAGCAAAGTCCATGACCCTCTGAAATGTTGCACCTACATTAATTATTCTGAATGACATTCTTAAGTATTCAAAAGTTCCCCAAGGAGTAGTAAAGGTAGTTTTATGTTTGTCTTTAGGATTAACCTGTATTTTGTTATACCTTGAGAATCCATCTAATAATGACATCCTGGCTGAGCCAACTACTACTTGTAATAATTGTTCCATATTGGGAAGAGGGTAGTTATTTATGAGTGAATTGATTCAGGTTTCAAAAGTCAACACAAAGTCTAATTTCTTCATTTTCTTCCTTACTAGCACTAAATTTTTTATCTAGGAAGAGAATCTTACTTTCCTTACTATTTTTGCATCCAATAGTTTTTGAACTTCTTTTTGTATGATTATATGCAAAGTGGGGTTAACTTTCCTCTACTTTTGCCTGAATGGCTTTGCATCTTCTTTGAGAGGGATAATATGAGTCATGACACCAGTTTTGAATATATTTAAATCTTCATAACTCCAAGAAAAAGCTTTCTTATTTTTATTTAGAAAGCTAATATATAATTCTTTTTCTTCCTTTGGCAAAGCTTTATCAATTTTAACCAATCTGGGATCTTATTTTGTTCCAATGTTTATGTCATCAACTTATGTTTTTTTGAGAGGTGGTTTATATGCTTTGTCGAAATCATCAAATAGGATTTCTAAAGAAACTAACCCATTTGGGATTCTATTTGTTTTAAGTTGAATGACTTCTACAGGTTATACAATTATATCTTTCAAATTTTCTTCATCCTCCTATTCACATAGAACATCGATTTAATGGTTCTCGAGGGTCATAAAACCTCCAATATCTACATCATCTTGAAACAATTGCAGATAAACAATGTTGTTAGGTATAGAAGCCTTGTAGATAGAAATAGTAGAAAATATTTCCATATATTATGTGTCAATATTAGGATAATCTATACCTGATGCATTTATTGCAAATAGGTCTACAATGTGATTTTGTTCTCTAGGAATGTAAGAAATGTTGAATCCTAGAAATTTATCAATTTCATTCAAGACTACAACTTTATATTGTTTTAACATAGGATATTTGGTTTGATACTTACCTTTGACTTGTTGGATAATCAATTTTGCATTACCAATAAGAGTCAGGAAATTTATGCCTAACTATTGTGCTTTTCTTAGTCTTAATAGTAAGGTCTCGTATTCAGCTACATTATTGGTGCATGAGAATTTTAATTTATAAGGGATTCCTAGGTAGTTACCATTAATATATGTTAAATTGATTCCTGCGCTTGCTTCTATTTGAGACTTTACCCCATAAAAGAAAATGGTCCACACCTCTTGGGTCAGAACTCTAGTAGATTATGCATCTACTATTTCTCTAGTTTTAGGATCCATAAATTTTGCATCAGGGACTTCCATTAAAAAAGGAGAATGCCAAATTGAGTATACCCCCATTTATCTTTATTCTATAGAGTTTACAAAATTAACCATGGAATCATATGATTTTATTATTTCAATCATGTGATGTTTTATTTTCTTCATATGGGGATAGTTGCATAGGACCAATCTAATTGAATAGAACCACCCAATTGTTCTATCGAATGTATGCTTAAGAGTAAGGAGAAGAAGGGATCTAAATCTACTACTGCAACATCCATTACTATACCCTTTTTGGGGTATTAGTCTAGATAAAAAATCAAACCAATAATTATTCCTACACAAGGTATCTGTCTACTATCCATTACTGACACCAATGGAGAATATCTTGTGCAAATTAGTCCTAGCTAATCTACTATTTGTTTAGGCATGATATTATGGGATGTGCCACTATCAAGTATACAATTGTGGACAACATATCTTTCTTCATAATATGAATTGTATCTAAGAGATACATAAAATTGTCTCACTGATGAGGGTGTTCTAGTCTCATGTTTGGTGGGTTTGATTGCATTACAATATTACTTTTCTTTTTGTTCTAGCAAACCAAAAGCTTTACAAACTTGTTCTCTATATTTATGGATATTCATTAATTCACTAAAATTTATATTAAATTTTTGCTTACTCAATTTTGAAGCAACGTCAAATTCTATTTTCTTAACATCAAGTGTTTTTGGACATTCCTCTCTTTGTAATTCTTCTTCTATCTCTACGGTTTTAGGAAAAGATTTTTTTTTATTCTTTTCTATTTTATTTGTGTATTTTTATTTACATTATATTGTCCCCTAGTTTCATTTATTTGAGGCTTTACCAGTCCTATTTGGTACAATTATGTTTCTCAAATTCAAAGCATGACTTGTCTCTAGCTCTTCTACCTCTTGTGCTATTGGGATTAATTTCCCTTGTTTCATATTTTCATACCTAGTTTCCTATGGTCTTTGTAAGATTTTTGTATTTGTTAATACTAGGATTTTAGATCGATGATTTGAGGCATACAAGTCCATATTTTCTTCAAATATATATTTTTTATATTCATCTTCTTGAGTCCAACATGCATTAATTATTATATCTTCTTTAGATTCATCATAAAAGTCTATATTATTATGCATGCCTAGATATATTCCACAACAATATGAATTATTAGGAGCATCACACTGGCTGAACAGTAATAAGGAAATTTTTTTATGATATTGACAAAGGGTATAGGATTTGGGACAAAGTCTTGATCTTTTTCAACTTCTCTTCCTCCAATTATTTCCATTATTTTGTTTCTATTTCCTCCCTTAGAATTGTTGTTACCTCAGTTTCTATTGAAATTCCTCCTGAATGGTGGCCTATTGTCATTCTTCTATTTATCAGTTTGAGAGTGTGAAGATTCACCATTGATTTCTTTATTTCTCTCAATCCTGGCTAACCTATCATTCATTGTATTAAATATTTTTGTCATTTAATTTACTAATTTTTCCATAGGATCCTATTCAGTTCTTCTTTGTAGATTGAATCCTATTTTCTTAGGATTCCTATTAGGTTTACTGGACTCTAGAGAGTATGGTTTCATTTTTCCACTATATAACATGTTCTTTTCAATTTCTATAGATTTATCTATACATTCATCTATAGTATCTACCTGTTCCTATCTTAAATCGTAGTTAAATTTTTTTGGAAAGGTATTCTTATAGAAATAGATAGATTGTCTATCATTTAGCCTTAAATCAGTGAGAATTTTATTTCTTGTTTTAGAAAATACTCTATTAAAATAACTCATTATATCATTATATTTATTTTTCATTGTTGCCAAATTTGTTAGCAATGATTTTTCATTTTTTCTTTCTCCAAATTTATTTAGAAAAATAGTTTTCATTTTGGAAAAATTAGCAATATCATTATGTATCGCTCCAAATTTTCTGCATCCCTACCTTCAGGCTATAGGATCTACGCCCGAAAGGGGGATGTGAGAAGGATGGGACAATACCTCAGACTGAGATGCCCTTTGAAGGTCGCGCCTCTTGGGGGGGATATAAGGGTGAATTTTCGACGGATGGTGGGTTCACCAGGAAACTTTTGAATGGCAGTTTCAACACCTAGGTTGAGAGTAAGTTTGATGTGTTCATTTTGTAGTTTAATCATTCAATTCCTAGGTTTGGCCAATATGAATCTAAGCTATTCTATATGCCAATCCTGATTTTTATGAATACAGAAAACATGAATAAATGATAAACATAGAGAGTATGCTAAATAGGATAGAATATACCTGATTTCGGATGTCTGAATGAAGATTCTAAGGTTTGTAGAAGTCCAAATCATCTCAAATCATACGTAATCATCTAGAATTGCACAACATCGTATCAGATCTTAGTCAATCATCTGAGATCAGATAAGATACAAAATACCAAAAATGCAACTGCAAAAGCAAGGTGAAATGATAGAAATAATAGTAAATTTACCTAAATGATAGATCAAATAGCAATTAAGAAGAAATGCATTAATTTAATAATTTGTTTTGACTTTATCATGCATCTATGCTAAATGAGGTGAACTCTAGGATGCATAAATATAATAAAATAAGATAATGCACAAAGAAATGCAGAGAAACAATAAGAAAATGCAAACTCTGGGCTCTGATTGCCCCAAATATAGACTATACTCGAGATCACCTCTGATCGTACGGGATCATCGTCGATCTATGATAGGATCGTTCAAAATCGTCTGGAATCGCCTACGACGATCCAAGCTTGCTCCAACTAAAAAACAATAAAATCCTTGCAAGAAAACTTGAAATACACAATGCAAACAAAAGTGTGAAGATGTTCTAAGGAACAAGGAACCAAATTTGTAGGGAAATCAGTCAGCTAGGGGGTTCAAGGGGATAAAATAAGAAAATACCAGTTTATATAGGATTAGGGAGAGGTTAGGAGGTTGGATATCATCCTAATTTGGGATATCTCCATCGGGGGAGACTCTAACTATGCAGACACGATTTCTGCCCAAGTTAGAGAAGTTGTTGAAACATAAACTAATTATGAAAATTTGGTTTTGGGACAAAATCATCTGGATGTTCTCTTTAGACAAATTTGTCAGATCTGGGATGATTTAGTCTAATCGTCGACGATATCATCCAATGGTCAAAACAAATCCTAAAAATGGCACGAAAAACAAGGAGAGTAGGTAACGGGTGGTTAACGGGCGGTTTGGGTTAAAATTCAAATTTTTATCTTTTTACTAAGGTTTAACTACATCAATTTTAGGGTGCTACATTTTACCCCCTCTTTAGCATATTTTTCAAAGAAAATGTGTTAAAGACGAGTTTTTCTCGTTTTACGAGAAAACAAAAATGTACTCCATTTCTTAGACGATGATTCTAGGTCGAATCGTGCGACTGCTGACTATGGTGTCCCCTCCATGTTTTTACCCAAATCGAACGTTTGAGGTAAAAGCGCGAAAAAGCAAAATTAAAAAAAATGTTGATTTTTAAATAAAATTAAGAAAAATAGGGTAAAACCCTAATTCATTTTTACTGTTCTAGAGCTCTACAGAGAAAAAAATGGTGGAGATAGCACATCGATCGACAGAGGTCCGACATGGGCTACAGGTAAGGATCTAATCCTAGTGAATTAGGTTTGAATTTGTTGTATCATCCTAGACCAGATCGTCTGGAGGCCGTGGCAAGAGCATCCAGGGTGGGCAGAGGATGGGCAGGAGCTGGCTCGCATCAGGCAAGTCTGCTGGCTGTGGATGGAGTGGGGAGAGGTAGAGCTCCATCACTACGACCAAGTTCTATGATAGTTCGATCTACAGTAGGGGATCCCTTATCTCAAGGATTACGAGTACTCCTAGATTTTTTGGGATAGTACCATGCTGAGCGGGCCTCTAGACATGCAACGGTTTTAGAGTCAGGACGCAGATGATGCCCCCATCCAACAAATGGATGGTGACAATGCTGGGGTTACAGACGACTATGATGCCTAGTATGTAGGCATCTGCCATCCTCGGATGATGATGGTGTAGGGTCCAGTGCACGTTGTGGTGCGACGAATGGGGAGGTGATGTCAAGCTACTATTGAGGCAACGTGGGGTCACGGTGGGAGAGAGCAACGATGGTCTCCATAGGAGAGATGCCAGAGGATGGGTCAGGCTCCACAAAGGCCACAGTGGATAGGGAGGAGGGAGGAGGAATTCCCTTCTTAGTAGGGGGAGAGGCCACCATCGCCCAATAAGGGCAAGGGTGCCAAGGTAGGGGAGAGCAGCAAGACAATGGCTCTCTGGGCTGAGGTTGCCTGCATTTGGGCTCAGGTGAAAACACTTCAAGATGAGGCTACATGTCTCAGGGCTCAAAGCGAAGGGGCGAGCATACAGGAGCTGGCATGATCTATGGCCTAGAATGCATTCTATTAGGGAGTATACTTCCAACTGGTGCCAGAGGGTCAGAGGTTATAGTTTCCAGTAGGCATTGCAGAGCCTATCAGGGTGGGATCATCGAGGACATCCTCACGATCAACAATGAGGACCCGGGACACAGTCCGGACCTCTATGGGACCACCTCCTCCACCTCAAGGTGGGGGAGGAGATGAGGCTGAGAGATCAAGGGCTCTCGGGGCTAGCTGCTGTAGATTGCAGACTGTATTATTATTTTTTTTTGGAGGGGATTGAGTATGCCAGGGTATTGATTGTGGCATACCAATCTAGATGATGTACATAATTGATTGATGATATATATATATATATATATATATATATAGATTGTATTTTTGATGATATGACTTGTGTATATGTTGTATGATGCTTTAATTTTGAATTTTGTTTGATTGATTATTCATGTAATTATGTCATTGGAAATAAATTATAATGTTTATGCCATGCTATAAAATTTAAATGAGATAATTTGATGTGAACAAATTGGTTGTGTTGTGGTGTGTTTTGATGAAAAATAAAAGGGACTTCTAACAATAATTTCAAAGGACATTGTCACTATTATAGACCATTTCATGGAGTCACCACTCACTAGGTCGTCAAGCTAATCCTAGTATAGAAATATTGCTAAAAAGTAACAGGGTGCTTAAGAGACTGTCTTAAGACTTTGTGTAGTGATGATGAAAAATGGTGATGATTTGTTTTCAGATTTTCATAAAAAATATTATGCATGACATATTTAAAGAAATATGATTTTTGCTAGGCATAAATTCCTAAGTGTGATAAAATGTTTGAATAAGTCCCTAGGAACTATACCATCATTGCAAAATTGAATGTTTGACATAAGGACATAAAATGGAAAATTTGTGTTCTTTTTAAAGCTCAATTGGGTAACATACTGATGTAAGCCATATGTTTTTATGATTTAAAATAAATGGGAAGTAAAATGAGAACAATGGTTTGCGCTAGGCATAGACATAGAGGTATAGACTTATACCATCATCCAAAAATCTCAAAAAAATTTGATATTTTAGTTTTATTGCATAATTGATTTTTGATTTTGAGATAAACAAAATATAAAATAAAGACTTGCGCTAGGCATAAAATTCTAGTTTAGGTTTTGGAACTATACCATCCTTGCGAAAGTCGAAGATATAAAGAAATGTGACTTTATTGCATGTTTTTGAAAGAAGTTTTAGATTTTGGAAAGAAAATATGTATGTAAGTGGTTTTATACTAGACATATGTGCTGTTAAATATGAAGATGAAATTATTCCAAAGAATTGCAGAGATATTTTAAATTATCTCAAAGACAAAATATAGATTTATAAGGACCCTCATGTGCAAATGTGAGTTCATTACCAATCTTGATTTATCATAATGATACAAAATCTCTCAAATACAAATGTGTGTGCAATTGTATTGTTAATTCACCAATTTTGAGCAAGAGAATTTGATACAAGTAATTTGAATTAACCAAATAAGGGTTCATCGACCATGATTTATATGCATGTAACCATACCAGACTACTATGTAAGTCGGGTCATCAAGAGCTAGCTAATCCATAATATGATATAGGTCTGTACAAAAGAAGGTCGCTAATGTGACAGACATATCACCATGCTAGGAATTACCCAAGGCCAAGCGGGTTGGGCACAAACCACCTGTTATGGGGCTTACCTCACAGTTTTTGAATAATTGAGAATTCCAGGGATTCAAGCTCATTCACCCTTCTTTTCTTTTCAAAGGGTAGGGAAGGGATTTTGTTGCTTTTGCTTTTGCTTTTCTCTCTTTCTTTTTCTTTTTTTTGTTTTTGTATTTTTGCTTGATATTGAGATAATGCTGAAATATTGTTGCGATGATACAAAATAATGTTTTTCTTTTTCTCATTTGCTTTGACTTTTTTTTTTTGCGTCCTATACTAGGGATACTTGCTCGGATTTGCTGTAGAGCAATGGATTTTTATTCTGGGTAGGGGTGAGCTTGTCCTTTTGTCAATTCTCAAAGACTCTAGACCATGTGCATGATAGGATAGCAGGGGAAATTTTTCGCTCAAGAAACCACTTCTACTATGTAGCATCATATCGAATGTGCAATGAAATTATTTTAATGTGAAGGGATGTACTTGGTTCAAGTAAATAACAAGATAAGTTCTTCTATGCTCAAAAATTTATTTAATTCCACTGTGGACTTTGATATAAGAGAGATTAATAATCATACCAAATAAAATCAAGATATTTATTCATGTGAATGTGAAAGTGTGGGATTCCAAATAAATACTAATTTATCCAAAATAACTGAAAATATAACTGTGATACTTCAAGAATTGACAAGTGTAAAAATAAAAGATGTTTTTGAAGATTTTGATGATTTTGAAGTTTTTATATTTTGATTTTGATTGATGAATTGAATTGGTGGTATATACAATATGATCTATATACACTATACAAGGGTATTTGAGTATAGCATGTCTAAGGTTGCTTCAAAATCAAAGGTGGTTTTGAAGGATAATTTGGTTGTGGTGGAGGTAAGAACAAAAGGTGATGAATAAAAGGTAGCGATAACAAAAGCTTTGTTATAATGTAAAATAATGTAGAAAAATATTTGACTTTTATATGTGGAAAATTAATCATGTTACCAAATAAAATATCAGAAATATAAGAAGGTTCTTCATTTTTATCACTATATTCCAAGTCTTGATTAGATGGAGGGAGCATATGTGAAGGTGCAACTGATGGAGAAGGATTAGGTAGCATTGTGGGTGTGTGTTTCACACATTTAGATGGATGATTAGAATTAGGATGTGTGGATGACAGAGCAGGGCAAAATTGAACTCCGATAGGTTCTGCCATCGCACACATATCAAATGGTATGGGATCACCATGAATGGTAACCAACTAATTTTTAAATTTGAATTTAACACACTGATGTAAATTTGAGGGAACAGCTCACATCGCGTTGATCCAAGGGCAACTTAGGAGTATATTGTGCGATGCAGGGCAATGTATAATAAAAACGGTCGTGTCTAAGGTTCTAGGACCAACTTGAAATGGGATAGTAATAACTCCACATGTTTCTTGTGTTTTGTCATTGAAGGATTTTATAATCATATCAGTTCTTTTCATTTCGTCACTTCTAAACCCAAATATTTGGTAGAAGTCAAAAGTGCAAATGTTTAAAGATGAACCATTATCAATCAAGACTTGTTTAACTGCTATATCTCCAATTAGGGCAGTAATATATAAGGGGTTATCCTTATGTAAACTATGTTGAGGTATATCTCTATCTCGAAAGTCAATACAATCAACTTCATGAGTTATGATAGTATTGGTCATGGCTTCAGGTTGAATATTTTGTGGTACCATCATTTGGCTTAATGTGATCATTAATTCATCCCTATGTGTAGGAGAAGATCTTAAAAGGTCCAAAAGGGAAATTCTAGCTATAGTGTTTGATAATTGTTCATTAATATTATAAGGAGGTTTAGGTTGAACATTAGGTGCATGATTCCATTTATTAGGAATTTTCAAAACAAATGGAGCTAAGCCATCATTTTGAGTTTGATCTAGTTGAGAATTTTGAGCCCGTTGTCGAGTAACAGCTCCGATGGTACCCACAATATTATCTTACAGATGATGAATAGGTCTTGGTCTAGCATTTATGGCTTGTTCATTAGAAAGTAATTGGTGAGAAGATGGTCTAGTAGTGACTCTTCTAGGAAATGGTTCTTTTGGAACCATAGAATTTGTGATGGGTTGAATAGCATCTGATTCATCCTTAGAGCTATTCGATTGATTTGATGTGATTTCCATGTCACTTTCAGTATCGTATTCTATATCACTAAGATCAAGAGTCTGAATGTTATATAGAGGTCTGGTCGTAACCATAGATAAAGTTGTGTCAAAGATTTGTGGATCATGAATAGGTAAATGTCCACTAATAGTCCCAACATATTGGGTAGGTGGGGGAACATTATGATGCTCAATTTTATTAGCCACATCTTTACCATGCTTTGGTAAAGGATGTTGAATATGTCCAATGATTGATTGGAATTCTGATTCTAGATTTGGGGGATGTTATTTTGAGCGTTATTAGGAGGAGTTTGTTTAGGTTGGAAGGCTTGTACCTCCATCTCATTGTTATCAATTAAATCTTGTATTTTATGTTTTGATCTTTTACAAGAGTTGGTAGTGTGTCTAGGTCCTATATGGAAATCACAATGTAAATCATCTCTGTATCCAGGTATAGTTGGATTAGGTTCCCGGATATTTGGTAATTGGATCAAACCTCGTTCTAATAATTGCGGAAGAATGGTTGATAAAGGTTGATTTAACCTAGTAAATTCTCAAGGTGGTTTATCAGGAGGTTTCAGTATAAATTTCTCTGTTGTTTTTGCAGTATTAACATTAGTAATGTTTCTACTATCAGTGACTCAATCACCCACAACTTGTTTATTTTTATATTGATTTATGGATGTTTCTCATCATCTTTATTTTTAAGCTGGCCTCTCCTAATAAGAGCATCTTCCACTTTTTGAGCTAAATCTATAGCTTGATCGAAGGTGGTCAAGGTAGCAGTTGATAACTCATAGGATAGTTATTCTTGTAAATTATTGATAAAGATATCCAACATTTCCCGATAAGGTAACACAAAATGCAATCTTCCTATCAACTGTCTCCATCGAGCTAGGAAATCAGCAAATCATTCATCTTTGTCTTGTTTTAGGTTGTACAAATCTTTAATGGTTACATGCCTTTCAATGTAGGCACTAAATTGATGCACAAAAGACTCGACTGTCTCTTCGAAATTCCTCAAAGAATGAGTGGGTAATTGGTAATACCACTCTAATGCCATTCCTCCTAAACTTTTTGGGAACATTTTTAGTAATAACAAGTCATCATGTGATATATCATGACAAGCTATCCTAAACATATGAAAATGATCTATGGTATCCTCAATTCATTTGTATATAGGTAGGATAGGCATAGAAAAGTGTTTAGGATATGGTTGTGCTACAACTATAGGATCTAAAGGCTGACTACACATCTCTCGATAATTGTACGAGGGACGATAGGGATCTATCTGGTCTATGCGGGAAACTAATTGTTTCACCATGGCTTCCAGATTACTAGTTTGTCCACCATATTGGTTCGGTGGTACATGAGTATGGGATTTATGAGCGTATGATGGTGTGACATAAGGATTAGATGCTATATTGCTATTATGCAAATGGTTGGTTGGGTGAGTATTATGAAGAAGATTTGTTGTAGCATTATGTTGTATCCCAGATTGTTGAAAATTGGTGTTTGGTTTTGTTTTAGGATTTTGTTGATTTGAGGTATGTTGATCAATAACTTGGCAAAATAGAGCAGTGAATGACGGTTTATTTTGTGTGGGAATAACCCTAGGCTTGGTAACAGGCACTCTAGATGGTTGGGAAACCTGTTTTTGTTGCATGTTCTTGATTATGACAACCATATCCAAATTGGATGGTCCAGCTTGATAAATTTCTTGATCAACAAAGGACAAGAGATTAGTGCGTGTGTGATATATTTCATCTAGGGTTGCTTGAGTGTCACTAATTTGATCCTTATCCATATGGACTGCTCTATTAAGGGTGCCAATATTAGTATTGAGGAACTTCCAGAAATGTTCCATATTCTCAAAAGTAACAACTCCTTCCGAAGACATTTTAGGGGATGAGGATCCTTCCTCTCTAACAGTTTCTCTTTGTTCATTTGCTTCAACAAACTCTTCTTCTTGTTGATCTAGGGTTCCTTCTTCCTAATTGGGTCTTCAGGATGGACATCTGGTTTATTTCCTGGTTTTCCTAACCAATCTTCTTCTACTTCAATTTGTTTTCCATTCCTGAGTCTAGTCATTATGCTTAAATTTAGATTTTAGCAAATATATATTGATATATATTTATTTGCAACAAATTTGGGAGGTATATATTTTAATTATATACCTACTATAATACTTAAAAGAAAATGTTTTAATTTTTGTTATATTTTGTTTTGTTTTGTTTTTTATGATAATATTATAAAGAGAAAAAATAGTGTACTAAATGCAAGAAATAATAATAATAAAAGAATGGCCTAGTTTTCTACAAATAGTTTGTAGATGTCATTGATGGGATCAAGTTCATCAGGAGTCATGAAATGCTCCTCTTCAAATTGGAAATGGTTTTTTAGGAATTTGATAATGTGTGCTATGGTGATGTTATCTACTTCTGACTCTGACTTGTAAAAATAGAGCTCATGGCAATACTCTCGATATAACACAGCTCTAGGAACTCTATTCCATCTCTTTCTATCCATAAGAATGACCTCTTGATCCTCTATACGAGATAGAAATTTATGTACTACAACTGCATTTTTGAGGTATTCCTCAAAGGTGTACAAATTGGAAGACACAAGGGCTCTTTTATCTGCTAACCACCTATGGCAAGCTCTCTAAAGTTCATGATATAAAGTCACTTGATCAGGATCCAGGATTCTATCTAAGAAAAACCTCTTAATTTGCCTAAGTTTGGTCAATCTAGATCCAATGATATCCAATCTCCTATCAAGTTCGTTCCACAAAGGTTGAACCCTATATGTTTGAGGTACTCTAAGCACAAAAGTAATCTCTATGGCTGCTAATTGATTTTCAACATTAATGGTGACAACTTGTCTTTTATTATAATCTACCATCTAAATATTATATGCAATCTTACTTTGTTTATATGATGATTCTAAATGCATTTATGTTTTGTTTTTTTGAATTGTTTTCAAAAGGTTTTTAGTTTTCACATCGGGTTCACCAAAATGTATCACTCCAAATTTTTCGCATCCTTACCTTCAGGCTATAGGATCCACGCCCGAAAGGGGGATGCAAGAAGGATGGGACAATACCTTAGACTGTGAGGCACTTTGAAGGTCGCACCTCTCGGGGAGGATATAAGGGTGAATTTTTGACGGATGGTGGGTTCACCAGGAAACTTTTGAATGGCTGTTTCCACACCTAGGTTGAGAGTAAGTTTGATGTGTTCATTTTGTACTTTAATCATTCAATTCCTAGGTTTGACCAAGATGAATCTAAGCTATTCTATATGCCAATGTTGATTTTTATGAATATAAAAAACATGAATAAATGCTAAACACAGAGAGTATGCTAAATAGGACACAATATACCTGATTTCAAATGTCTGAATGAAGATTTTGAGGTTTGTAGAAGTTCAAATCATCTCAAATCGTATGTAATCGTCTGGAATTGCACAACATCATCTTAGATCTTAGTTGATCGTCTAAGATCAGACAAGATCATCAGCGATCTGATGAATTCATCAGATGAATTTGTTAGAAACCTACAATCATAGAATCAGATACAAAATACCAAAAATGCAACTGCAAAAGCAAGGGGAAATGATAGAAATAATAGTAAATTTACCTAATGATAGATCAGATAGCAATTAAAAGGAAATGCATTAATTTAATAATTTGTTTTGACTTTATCATGCATCTATGCTAAATGAGGTGAACTCCATGATGCATAAATATAATAAACTAAGATAATGCACAAAGAAATGCAGAGAAACAATAAGAAAATGCAAACTCTGGGCTCTGATTGCCCCCAATATGGACTATAGTTGAGATCACCTCTGATCGTACGAGATCATCGCTGATCTATTACAGGATCGTCCAAAATCATCTAGAATCGCCTACGACGATCCAAGCTTGCTCCAGCTAAAAAACAGTAAAATCCCTACAAGAAAACTTGAAATACGCAATGCAAAAAAAAGTGTGAAGATGTTCTAAGGCACAAGGAACCAAATTTGTAAGGAAATCAATCAGCTATGGGGTTCAGGGGGATAAACTAAGAAAATCCCAGTTTATATATGATTAGGGAGAGGTTAGGAGGTTGGAGATCATCCCAATTTGGGAGATCTCCACCGGGGGAGACTCTAACTACGCAGACACGATTTTTTCCCAAGTTAGAGAAGTTGTTGAAACATAAACTAATTATGAAAATTTAGTTTTGGGACGAAATCATCTGGACATTCTGTTCCAAAAGAATTCGTCAGATATGAGACAATTTCATCTGATCATCGATGATATCGTCCAACGGTCAAAACAAATCCTAAAATGGCATGAAAAACAACGAGAGCAGGAAATGGGTGGTTAACGGGTGGTTTGGGTTAAAATTCAAATTTTTATCTTTTTACTAAGGTTTAACTGCACCAATTTTAGGGTGCTACACATTATTTGGAAGAGTGTTAAACCATTCTCTGGCATCTTTATCTAAGGTATGCAGAAACAATCTTAAAACTACATCTTCATCTTCATCTTAAACCTCAAGACTATCCATAGCATACAAGATACTCTTAACATGATCTTCCTCTATGACTGCATTATTTCCTTGGAATTTCGAAAAATACTTATGTGATTTACTAGGGAGATCATGTAGATTTGGAGGTAATTGGAAAGGCCTGTATCTATTGGTTTATCATAATTGGGTGTTCTGGTTATTCTAAGGAGGAAGGTTGACCATATTGACTACTAGGGAAGTTTTAATTAGCTTTAAAGGAATACCTGTTGTGACGTATTTCACAACGACCCCAAAAAATTGGGGACCCACTCAAAAATTTTAAGATTGTGTCTTCAAATCATTGCTTGGAATTCATTTTTCACAATTACCATCATAAAAATGTCAATTCTCAAAAACAATTTCATAGCAATGTGCATTATCAAAAGAGTTGGTTTCCATTTTGGGATAGCAAAAGGTCTACCATTGAATCCACCATGTGCCTACTCATTTTCCTTGGATTTTTGATTCCAAAATCATGTCAAGTAAATATTTCATATTCATGAAATTGGTTATGGTCATATTTTAGTTTTGGTTGGGTGAAATTAGTGATTTTGTATGTTATTGTTTTATGTTTTTGTTTTGGTTATATTAAGTTATGGCCTTAAATATGTTTTATTTTATAGTTTAGTATGTTTTGTGTTTATGTTAATGTTAATTGTTTGTTTGGTTATATTTTGTTTATGATGTTTCTTAGTAATATGTTTATTGTATGTTGTGATAATGTTATGTTTATGTTATTTATAAATGCTTTTGTTTGATATTATGCTTTATTTTAAGTGTTATTGTTTGTTTGTATGTTTACAATGTGGTGTTAAAACTGTTTTATATTTTAGAATAGTTTATGTTATTTTTATGTTGTATAGTTGTATTTAGGAATAAAGATTATTTTAAATTTTAAAAAAATCATTATGAAAACATCATAATAAAGCATTTAGATGCTATTTCAACTTTTCTAAAATTATGTGTTTCATCTGCAGGTTTCAAGGTAAAGCTGTCACGGTTATCGAGGCAATCAAGGCTGGCATAAGTTTTCAGGACAATGAAGCCATATATTGGATCTAGCTGATCTGACAGGTAATTGGGCTATTACCTTTGATAAAGGCTTCATCAATATTTATAGAAGGCATGTGGGATAAAGATAATGTTTGGGATATTAATATGACTATAGAAATCGTGTATGTAGTGGAGTGATAACATATAGACTACTCGCAGTGTGAAACGTAGAAAGCATCAATGGAGATTTAGCATAGTAAAAATATTGGGTAACGAAAGGGCTCTCGCATTGTGTTCGAAGAAATATTCGTCGGGTGAAGATGCAAAGATGTCACATAGATGATGTGTAACCCTAATGCTGATGGGGTGTTCAATTAGGTGCAATGACTCTCGGGTATGACTCAATGGGTAGGTGATTTCATTATGGAGTACAATAGATACGTATTGCAGTGGTGATTGTGCTTCATCGTGGCAATGTTGGTGATATGTATGCATGATAGTCTGAATGATAAAAATGTTTGGAGCTTATGTGGTGGCTATGTGTTAAATTATCTATTGATAAGCATAGTTCTTAGCAATATAGCTAGCACCATGAATTTTATTTTTAATAGTGGTCGAAAGGTGTGGGAAACCTGATTCAACTCATATTGGTAATATCAAAAAATAGTACAGCACGATCAAAGTATAAATTACATGAAGAACATTACATAGTGGATGCCTGGGATGATGTTTTTAATATGCTAGTGATGCTCAAGAATATAATGCTGGTGAGAAGTTTGATAGCACAGGTTTTGGGTGTAACCAAAGCTCACAGGAACATAAGTGTGGACTAAAATGAATAATGGGTGTCGGGGTATCAGGTATAATAAACAAACATGAAGTAGTTTTGAAATGGTGTCCTGGCAGTAAAATTAAATAAACATAGATGGTTTCTTATGGGATTAGTGTGTAATTCACCTCATGGCCATCCACATGAAATCTACAGTTTTTAGGGTGACTATGATCTGCGACATAGCTGACTGGATGAAGGATATGGTGAATGACTGTTGTAGTAGTGAATTCAAGAATAAGAGAGATCTGGTACACAATAGCAATAGAAGTCACATGGATCAATAGACACATAGAGGTTTCATAGAGGTGTTTATCAGGTGAATGGAGCATCAAAATTATTAATTCAATAGAGAATTATAAAGAAGACACTAGTATTTCAAGTGATTTTTGAGGCTTGTACATTACTATGATGCCAAAGAAGGTAGTTGCCAAGATGCCAAAGATTATATTTGTTAAATGTAGTAGTGACAATTGGCAGGTTATCAAAATCTTTGATGACAATGGCATATAAAAATTGCTATGGGAAATGCGTTCACCGTTAATGAGGTGGATACACCATATTGGATGTAGAGAACGAAATTAATACAAAATAGATGAAAACAGCACCAGAACAAGATATGTGTACCGTTGCCTAAGCTTCTTAGGTGATGAGCAATGACGAGGGTTTCTAGCGGTAATGTTTTTTTTTTAGACCAGTTTTGATGGATAGCATCCTTGGGTTGAAACGAGAACATCCAACGAACATGCATTTGAATTATGTGGAATTTATATTACAAAATACCGGGGTTTTGTTCATGAAAAACATAGGCTTGAATTAAGCTATTATGTTTTTATTATTATAAAGTGAAATTGATAATAGTCCCATAAAGGTATATCAAAGCAAAGGTAAAATATAATTACGTTCAGTGGATGTATTGGTTATAAAATTAGTTTTGGCATTTGTTTCATAAACATAAAAAATAGTGGGCCATTAATTAATTCAGCCAAGGCAAATTTGGTAGAAGCAACTGAGCCAACGAGATTAGAAACAGAAAAGTAACGAATTCTTATCAGTTATAAATGGAATTTTTTTCCATGGACACGGGGTCGGATTTTTGGTGCAGAGAAAGAGGAAAATCTTGGAGGAATCAAGGCAAATTTGAAGAAAGCTACAGTGGACGCGGAATACACAGAGAAAGCAGGAGCATAATTGTAAGACCATTTGATTGTATTATGTTATCTTGGATTCGGATATGTGCAGTGTTGTATTCGAATGTTGAAAGGATGATTTAGTATGATTATTAAATATTTGAATAAAATTTCCTTGAAGATCACCCTCATCTATTGTTTTATTGTATGCATTGATAAATAATAGATTTGGTTTTATCTCTGTTCTGTCACTGTGGTAATTAATCCGAAATAGAATTTATGTTTTTCAATTTTAATATTTTGCAATTTATTCATTTCATATTTAAATTGTATATTTTTTAATTGAAAAGTAGAACTGAATATTACATATCAGCAAAAGAAAATTACATCATATATAATATGTCCAAGATTCAGATAAGACACCTAAAACAACAAACTCCTCTCGAAGAGAGAAACATACTGTACATCATATGAGACTTGCAGTTTCATTATATTTTTGTACAAATATATAATAACATCTCCGAGCAAGAAAATAGTAATAGCTATACATATCTGTGTTCTTTTCCTCAGTTCAACTATCAACAGGATCATAATTCTGAATGATATTAAATAGGCGAACTAACTTGACCTTGGAAACCTGCAAACTTCTCCCCACCTGAAACAAAACATAAAGCTAATTGAGTCTCCTAAGAGACCTAGTAAGGTGCCTTGGCCTGTTTTGAAAATAATCTTCATTCCTAGCTTTCCATATTATCCATAAAATTTCAGAAGAAAGTAACAACAAAAACATATTGAAATATGGTTTCATATGAGGAATGTAACCAAGAAGAATTTGCTACTTAATATGATCCAAATTAACATTCCACCCCTGTAGATTATGAAAGAAAGATAACCACAATTCCTTAGCATAAAGGCACTCAAAAAAGATATGATTCAATGTCTCAGGAGTATTGCAAATGGAGCAATATATGGCAGTATTAGGATTAGAGGATAAAGGAAGCCTATGGAGCAGCAGACTCCACCTATAACACACTTTTTTTGGTTCAATAAAACTGGACCAGATATGTTGCATCCTCTTCTAACCCTGTGCTGGAGAAAGAGAAAGCGGCCACTTAGTATTAATATGATCAAAAATATCATTAGTATTCGTAAGAAGCATGTAGATGGATTTAGATTTAATATTACACATTTTGGAGCCATAAAACCAATACAACTTATCCATATAACATTGTTCAGAAACCACAAATTCTGGATTCTTCAAATTATTGAAGGAGGCAGACAAAACAGTATAATTTCTCCCATGAGAGCTGGGCAGACCAAACTTTCCACTAAGCTATTCCCAAGATTTTAGCACACCATTATTCATAATATCATTAAAAGTTTTTACACCATTCACAGACCAAGCCTTAGTAGAGCAGCCCCTCAATCTGGCAAGCTTAGTATTATTGAAAGACAAATTCCACCAACAAGACTGATTTAACAGATGCACATCATTATTAGTTTTATTACCAGAATTGATACATATATTATTTATAACGATAGTCCATGCCTTCCAAATGCTTTGGAAAATAATAGAACCAGCAGGACTAGCATCAAAGGAGCCAACCAACATATCCAAAAAAGACAATTTTTTCTAGAACTAGGCCCTTTTAGGGACAACATTGCATATGCTATATATAGTAAGCACCTTCCATGGTTCATTGCCAAAAATGTATTTAGAAATCCATTTAGAATCCAAGGCAACACCTTGCAGCATTAGATTGGTAAGACCCAGCCCACCCATAGCCTTATTAACAACACACCAGCTCCACTTAACTGAGTGAATATTTTTCCAACAAAGTTACCAGCCCAGAGGAACTACTTAATATAATTTTGGATCAAATTAATTTGATACAAGCTGAAAAGCTAAGCTGATGAATAATAGACAGTGAATGTATAAATTTTTTTTTGAGAAACCTGTAATCTACCATCCAAGGACAAGTTCTTTTTCTACAATTTATCAAGTTTAAATTGTATATTCATAAGCTGGTTAATTTTTACATAGTTAAAATTATATAAGCTAAGGTTATGAATAAATTTATTGGTCAAATATTACATTAATTAATATTTTGATCAATGAATTCAAAAGGGTAAACGATTTATTTTATTTCCAACCTTAATCTCAATAAGGTTGAGAAACTAAAGGTTTTTTTTTTCGGCCATATCTCACTCATCCAAACTCGAATTGAGCTAAAATTTTGAGGGTAGATGCTTGAAAAACCCTAGAATGTCTCCACAAATTTTCATATCATTTGGAGCAACACAGATCCTAGCGCATCCCTATGTGTGAACGATATATTTGGCAAGCAACTATGTGAGGGTTTCATCTAGGTTGAGTGCAAGCAGCTCCAGAGGTTGGTTTTTAGGGCCTTCGGGCCCTAGCGACCAATATTTTTGTGGTTTATGCTCAATATTTTAGCAAGAAATGTTGTAGGGGATACAAGATGGGTTAGAAATTTGTCTTTCAACAGATCATACTGTGAACTTGAGTGACAACGGCTTCCAATTTGCTGCACAAAAGAAAAGTGAAAACCATACCTTTCCACGATGTCTAGGGCAAGGATTAAAGAGACCATGAAATAAGTTTCAAGCAATTGATCAAAAAATGGCTCATATCTCAAGTGAATCTGGTGCTAAGGTGCACCCACAAAATAATTCTACTGTGAAAACCCCTGTCAAGGGTAAGAATTATGAAGACTTAGTCCCAAAAATGAATTTTAGGGATGCCCTTCATGGTGGACAACCTCAGCCCAATGCTAATATCAATATTAGGGCTTCTCATAAACCTCTAAGAATGCCTAAGATTGATCCCAAGAAAACGGAGTCAGGATGTCTTAAAGCAGTTGATGGAACTCCTATTGTTAAGCTTGATATGGGTAACATTCAGACTGGCATTGAAGATTTGGATAAAAGAGGACTAATTTTTCGGTTCATGGGTTTTCGTCCGAGTCTATCTGCTTTCAAAGTCTGGTCTGCAAAAATCTAGAAAACTAAAGGTGAGTTACAAATATCTATTTATCCAAATGGTTATTTTCTTGTTTTATTTGCTAATAATGAAGATAGAGAGAAAACTTTTCAAGGGGGTCCTTGGTTTTTTGGAAGGGCAAGGCTTTTCATGAAGCCCTGGCATACTAAATTTAAAGTCGAAGAAGAGATGCCTTCTATAGCTCTCGTGTGGGTTAGACTCTTTGGCCTCCCTATTGAATTTTGGAATCCTACTATTTTTTCTTCAATTGGAAACTCTTTAGGAAATTTTATGATGACTACTGATTGTACTCAAAATTTTGAACATATTATTTATGCTCGAATTTGTGTTTTAATGGATTTTGACAAACCCCTACCTAAAAATATCACATTAAAATTTGGGGAAGACACTTGGGAGCAAGTAGTGGACTATGAGAACATTCCTTTTCGTTGTAGAATTTGCCATGAATATGGTCATTTGGCCAGTGCTTGCCCAAATAAAATTCTCGATCAAAAGAAAGAAGATATAAACTCAAGCAGGTTTCCAAATACCTAAGAAGAAGAACACTAAGAAAAACCAGTAATGAAGGATCAATCAAAGTCATTTGCTAATATGTTTGAAATCCTTTCCACAAATGATGTCCCAAGTGAGGAAGAGGAAATAATGGAAACATAAATCTTAGAAACACAATTTAAATATGAAGGAAAGAACTCAGAGACAAACCAACAAATCAAAGGTTTTCAATAGAAAAAAAGGAGAAAATTTACACAAGAAAAACAATATTTCAAATGTCAAAACTTCAAATAATGCAGGTCCCAATATAGACTCCATTGAACCATCTAGTAAAATTTTGGCTGTGTATGAGCATTCTTCAAGGTTAGAAGCCATCTCAGATTCAATTGGAATAAGTCAAGAAATAGGAAAAAAAAATTGAAGATGGATTCTAATAAAAAAGTAGGTCGCAAGACCAATCAATATCATATGGTAAAAGAAGGTGAAAAGCTTGTAGAGGAAGGTAAGATTAATGCCCTTCCCAACATTTTTAGCCCTGGTATTAATGAAGATCATCACTTGGAATATTAGAGGACTCAAAGGGAGTCTTTCAAAACAAAATGAAATTAGAAGAATGATTCAGATAAATCATCCACATCTTGTTTTCCTTCAAGAAACAAAAATGTCAATGGAGGATATGGACTTAATTGCCAATAAAATTTGGCCAGCTGGAAAAGTGGTTTCCCTCAGTTCCCAAGGGACTTCGGGTGGCATTACTTGTCTTTGGGACCCAAAAGAGGTAGTTATTCACCATATGGTTGGCATTTGGGGTTTGTTGGCTATAGCTATTCAAAGTAGACATTCCAACCGGATTATGCTTTGCATTACTGTTTATGCCCCAACTTCTTTGGAGGAAAAAAGAAGACAGTGGAAGGATATTACTCATATTATCTCTCATTTTCCTAAATCTTGGATCTTGATCGGAGGAGATTTCAATACCATCCTCTCTCTGGATGAGAAAATGGGGGGAAATAGAAATTTGGACAAAAGTACTTGACCTCATGAGCGAATATATTGCAAACCTCCATCTTGTGGATATCCAACTAGATAATGGCCTTATGACTTGGTCTAACATAAGGCAAGGCTTAGCTTGTATAATGGAGAGATTGGATAGGTTTTTGCTCTCTGAAAATTTCTTAATCCATGGTCACATTCCTAAAGTGAAGACTCTTAATAATGTTGGTTCGGATCATTGGCCAGTCATGGTGGAAATGTGGAAAACCAATGTGAGTTTCTCTCCTTTTCGTTTTCAATTAATGTGGCTTAGAGACATTTCCTTCGGACCTCATGTGCAACAATGGTGGAAGGAAGGTAAACCTAGGCATGGGACTAAGATGTTCTATTTTGCCAAAATACTTGAATACATTAAATCCAAAATCAAGACTTGGAACTGGAAAGAGTTTGGGGATGTTCATAAAAAAAACATGAAGTTATTGCTCATCTTGAAAATTTGAATAAGAAAATCCATTTAGATGGCCTCACAGAGAAGAGAAGTGCAGATGAAATTAAACTCACAACTCGGTTAGAGGAATGGGAAAAAAGAGAAGAAATCTTATGGAAGCAAAAATCTAGAATTCAATGGCTCAAAGAAGGAGATCGAAACACAAATTTCTTCCACAAATCTCTTCTAGCTCGAAGATCTCACAACTTTATTTCTTCCTTAAAATCAGATTCTGGAGATGTTGTTTATACTTGGGATGGCATGAACTCTATTGTTGTTGATTACTTTTCCAATCTTTTTGCTGCTACTCCTCTTGACTCAGCTTCTCAACAAAATGTTCTTCAAGCAATCTCTTCTCTTATCACTTATGAGGAGAAATCTATTTTGACTGCTCCTGTTACTATCAATGAGCTTCAACAAGTAGTGTTTAAAATGCAAAAAGGGAAAACCCCAGGTCCTGATGGTTTTCCTATTGAGTTCTACCAAGAGTTTTGGGATATCCTTCATGTTGATTTATTAGAGGTGGTGGAAGAAGCCAGGAAATCCAAAGAAATTTTGAAGGTTATCAATAAAAATTATATTACTCTTGTTCCAAAAGCTCAAGAGGTTGATCATATCTCAACTTTTAGACCTATTGCTTTATGTAATGTTCTTCTCAAAATTATTACTAAAATCATGGTAGAAAGGTTGAAGCCTCTTTTGCATAAGATTATTTCCCCAGAGCAAGGGGGATATGTGGAAGGATGTCAAATAGTAGATGAGATAGTTCTTGCTCAGGAAGCCATCCATTCCATGGATATGCAAAATTCTCCTATGTTCATCTCGGTTAGACTTATCCAAAGCTTATGACAAAGTGGATTGGCACTTCCTTATCAAAGTTTTGAGGCAATTTGGTTTCTCTAAGGATTGGATGGATTGGATTATGGGATGTATCTCTTCAGTTTCCTACTTAGTTCTTATCAATGGTAGGCCTTCTCAGTATTTCCTAGCTTCCAGAGGTATTAGGCAAGGTGACCCGCTATCCCCTTATTTATTCATCATTCTTGTTGAATGCTTGGGTAGGACTATAACCAAAAAGAGGGAAAAAAAAACCCTTGAGGGAGTTACCATTGCTCATGGAGCTAGACCTATCTCTCATCTTCAATTTGTGGATGACTCTACCCTTTTAGGTAAAGCTACAATTAAGGAAGCTTCTAATATTAAGCAAATCATTAGCTGTTTTTCTAAGGCTTTTGAGCAGTTGATCAATGAAGACAAATCTAAAGTTATTTTCTTTCACTGCTCTGCTAGACAGGAATCCATGGTCTTGGATAAATTAAGATATAAGAAGACCTCTCTTCCAATCACTTATTTAGGTATTCCCATAAATATTCAAATGCAAAAAAATAAAGATTGGAATTGGTTGTTGGACAAAGTCAAGAAGAAAATTGGAAAGTGGACCAACAAGTGGCTTTCTTCTGGGGTAGAATCACCTTGGTAAAATCAGTCCTTCAAGCTATTCCTATTTATGTTTCTTTCGTTTTGAATATCCCAAAGGTTGTTCTTCGAGAATTGGATCAAATCAGTCATCATTTCCTTTGGAGTGGTACTAAGGAGAAAAGAAAATGGGCCTTGGTGAAATGGGATACTTTATGTCTTCCTAAGAGTGAAGGGGGTTAGGATTCCGGTCTTCAATTAATAACAAAAAATATTTAGTTGCTAAATTATATTGGAGGATGTTGCATAACCCCAATGCTCTTTGGGCCAATAATCTCCATGCTAAATATGCTCGAGAACAAAAGTCCTGAAGACCTTGTTCGCTATCAACTTCCTACCAAAGGTTCTCCCATTTTAGCAGTTCTTAATATTGGTGAGGATTTGATAAAGAAAAAATTATTTTGGATCATTCATAATGGTCAACATGCAAATTTTTGGACAGATTCTTGGGATGGTCACAAGCCTTTGATAACTCAGTTTCCCGATTGGAGGCCTTGGATGGAGGAGCTTCACCGAGCTAATTGGATAAAGGTGGCTAATTACTATCGATACCATACTCGGTAATTCAAAGGTTGGTAGATATTGGATCCCTATTGAGGACTGGCCTATTCAAATCCCAGAAAGGCAAAGACAAGATATCCAAGGCATCCTTCATATGAGAACCCCTCTCTTGGTCCCATGAAAAAGATTGTTTTGGATGGAACAACACTACTAAGTGTGAGTATTCAGTTGCTCAAGGTTATTTGACCTTATGCCATAATAATCCCAACCATTCTTCTGACATATTTTCTCAATTGTGGGCTCAAAATCTCTGGCCTAAGGTGAGGTTCTTTAATTGGCTTTTATTGCATCGTAGGGTGCTTACTGGTGAGCAAATTATGAAGGGTGGTTTTCATGGCCCTTTTAGATGTGAAATGTGTGAAGAGAATGTAGAAAATATCAACCATATTTTTATTGAGTGTACTTTAGCCTCTAAGCTATGGAGGAGAATGACAACTTTACTTGGCTTACAGTGGTCCAATTTTTTCACTTTTGAACAACTTTGGAGGGATTGGCCTAATCAAGAGGGTGTTGATCATTTTATTAGGCAGTTAGTTTGGATGGGTTCTACCATTCTTCTTTGGAATATTTGGAATGAAAGGAACAACCAAATTTTTAATCAAGATAGGAAGGATATTCACTATATTTGGCAAAAAACCATAGCCAACTTAGTTGAATCAGTCCATCAACTCCTTAATCACCCCCAAAACTCCCACCAAAGATGGGATCAAATGATGCAAATATTGAAGATTAAACCTTCTAAGGGCAACCAAATTAAAGGGAATGTTAGTATTAGTAAGATGGATAGGACTAGAAATTGGCAACCTCCTCCTAAGGATTTTGGAAAAGTCAATACTGATGGAGCCTCTAGAGGGAACCCTAGAAAATCCAGTGTGGTAGGAATTGGTAGACTTTTAGATGGCTCCCTAGTTTTTACTTTTGCTGAGAATTTGGGTATTCTTTCCAATAACCTTGTTGAGGGGTATGGTATCATTAGAGGCCTTCGGGAGGCTACTACGGTTGGATGGGAAAATTTGTTAGTTGAGTCTGACTCTCAACTTATGATTAATATCTTGAAGACTCCTTCTAAGAATCATAAGGTGGATTGGAGAATAAAAAGAATTATTGAGAAGATTCAGTTAATCCAGATGGGATTTTTGAAAGTTGATTACAATCATGTGGTCAGAGATCAAAACAAGAGTGCTGATGCTTTAGCTAATTGGGCTTTGGACAAAGGTGATCTTACTTGTTATGGCCACCCTCCTATATGGTGGGCTTCTCAAATTAGGGAAGCTCTTCTTTCTATCATTTCTTTGGATGGCTCTAGTTCTGAAGGTACCTAGTTTCTTCTTGTTTTTTTTTGTTTCTCTTCGGTTCATTCAATTTTTTTAGTTCTCTAGATCATTCTCTTATTTATTTTGTTTCCTCTATTTATTCTTGCATTAATAGTCTTTTGGTCTAGATAGGTCATTTTTTTGTTCATTTTTTTTTCTTTTGTCTTCTTTGTTTTTTTTGTTTAGTTTTTTAAGGTGGGTGGGTTCATTTTTTTCTAGAGAAACTAAAACTGATATCTGTCAAATAATTCAGATTTGGATTTCATTCTCACATAATGATTATTCATTCTGAAAGTCCAAATTTTATAGTTGAAATTATATTTACTTTGTGAAATATTTAACTACATAAATATTTTCAAAGTAAATATTACAAGAAAATTTAATTTATGAACTTTACTTTCTTATAAAGTTAAAGTTTATAAATTAATTTTACATTAAGCCCTAAGGTTTTATTATTGATAAAGTTTTTATACCTTATAAATTGGGCAAGATATTTTCATTTTTTAGCCTTCTTGGATATTTAATTTATAATTTCATAAAGGGGGTTTGAACAAATAATTACTTTATTAAATAGACATTTGGAATTGAATTTATGATAAATTGTTATATTCCAAAGGTTTATTAAATTTATCAAAGTTTCATTTACTTTAATTTTTGTTAAAGTTAAATTGAAATTTAATTTAAATGCTTTGATTCTTTTCACGCTAAATTCATTTGAAGCATTTACAAGACATTAGATTGAGAAGATGAAATAAATTTTGTGTACTTTGATTTAAGATCATAAATCAAATTTTATTTCATTAGGATTGATATGAAAGGCATATTTTACATGATGAAATCGAAATCATTTACATAATTCCCAGACCCCTTGTGAACAGTAAACTTTCAAACCTATCGAGTTATTCAAGTTTTTCTCATACATATACGAAATTTATATTGAAACTCAAACCAGAACCTTGGAGATAAATATACTATTCTTTGCAAGAGAGAACTTAAGTTCTAAGTTGTCGGGTGGTTTTGTGACTTGACAAAATCACACCTCAACAAATTGGTGCTAGAAGGAGGGCATGAAATGTAATGATTTTGATTTTAGCATGCACAATTTGTTATAAAAAGAAATAAAATTGTTTGAAATTTTCAATTTATGTTGCATTAATGTTAATCTATCATAAATTCAAAAATTAGGTTATGATGCAATTTTTATGAATTTTCATACATAGCTGCATATTAAATTTGGTTCAATGGCAGAAAATGATTTACCATTTTATAAACATGATAGAACGATTATGCCAGAAGAACATATTTAGGTATATAAAAATATTATGCTTAGTTTTCAAATTATGCAGGAAGATATTTTCTGTAGAATGTTTCCATACACATTGGATGAAGTTGCTAAAGACTGGTTTATCAATTTACCTGCAGGTTCTACTGCTTCTTGGAATCAACTTGAAACAACGTTCTTTGAAGACTTTAGAAAATTGGTCGATACAAATTTGTTATCAAATAAATTTACCTATATTCGTAAAAGGCCTAATGAATCCATGAATCAATTTAATGATAGGTTTCATAATTTGTATACAGAAATGGAGATACACTTTATCATTTCAGAAGAAGAAGTTGTTCAAATTTATTTTGAAGCTTTAGATCCTTTTACGGTTAAGTGTTTAGAAACATTTCCTAAGGATTTAGCCTTATCTAGCGTGTATGGTGGGGCAGTAGCTGTAGAGCAATGGTCGATTTCAAGAGGAATTGATGTGGGTAGATTATCATTACATCACTCTAAGGTTTCAAATCAATTACCATCTATGAGTCATGATACGCATTGTTTGACACCATCGAATAAAATTGAATGTCCTAGCTTTTCAACCACTTTTGATGTTATCCAGGAAGAAGTGCAAGTTTCAAAGTTAATAACCATTAATGAGGATTGTAGTAGTCAAGTTTATCAAAACATAAAAATGCATGAATCTTCAGATATTGGAGGAACTTTAGATTTAACTAGCTTTGAAACTTATGATAGAATAGAGTCTTCCACAGAGTCAAATGAAGCAACTGAAGATCCAAAATTAAAATATTCTAGAGGCAGTTTCATTATGATCGATCATAAAAGTTTATTACTTGAGGAAGATGAGTTTCTTATTGAGGATAGGTTTTTCAAACGTGAAGAAAGTTAATTTGAAGAGCATTCAAATTTTAAATTTATAAAATGTGAAGATATGGTTGAATCTTACCCTTTAGCTTCTGAAGATAATTATTACAATGGATGGGGTATGTATGGTGGATCATTGTTTTATCACACATCTATTGATAAAATATTTGTTTCACTTACTATGCAGGAGGTTGAAACTTTTGTTTCAAAAGATGATTTCACAATTCCTATGTAATCAAAAAATGATATGCCGATTTAAAAAATAGAACAGGTTCCAAGAGTTGATAATTTTGAACATGATTTTGTAGAACATTCTTCTGTAGTAGAAAGGGAATAAATGGTAAAACCTTTTTATGATTCATCTATTTTAGATGAATAAGAGGTAAATTCTTTTCTTTCATTCTTGAATGCTGAAGGTTTGAGTGCAAATTTTCAGGATTGTATTGAATACTCAAATGAAAAAACTTCATGTATGGATAGCAAAGAATTAGAAGTTCCTATTTATCCTAAAGAAACTATTGTTTTTTTTTATCAACATTTATGGTGTGGAATAGATGGACACATTCTTGACTGGATGCCAAATTTTGATGCTTCTAAAAAGTAAGTTATTGATGAAGGAATACGAAATGATGGTGGTGATGATAGAGATCATGGAGAAAAAGAAAAGACTATAAGGTCTCATCAAATAGTGGTAAATGAAAGTGCACAAAAGGTAGACTCTTATCCTTTGTATTCAAACATTCAAGAATCAGGTGAATTTCTACATAATCATTTATTGGCTCCCATTGTTGTTTATGATGAGATGTCATTAGGGGTCGATGAAGCAATAGAAGGGATTCTCATTCCCACCACCAATAGGTTTGTATTTTCAAATGAAAAAGAAGATATGATTGAGTTATTGAACCGAATTCATCAACAACCAACAATTCAAACTAGGATACAAAACTATAATGATCCTTATTTTGTAAACATCCTAGATTCTTGCAAATTATTACATGAATATGATTGGCCTATAAACATGGATGATGATGTTGCTTTAAAATTTTCAAAAGTTGCTTCATATTTGAAATAAATCCTATATACTTGTAAAAATGAGAATTTAGGTCAAAATGATGAATCAATGTTTGAAATTCCTACCTTGTTGAATAAGCATAAGATCATGGAAGATCATGTATTTGCTTGTAAGGTTAATGAATCAAATCTTAAACACATAATTGCTTATAAGTTTGAATCAAATCAGTGGGGTGTGAAAGGAAAAATGAAGGTTGCATGGTTTGGCCTAATCTTCTTTTGGTTAAAATTATGTAAATCTTGGAATGCAAATCATGAGATATGTCTTTTAAGGTGTGTCTATCATGTATGGGATCCAGGGAAATGATGGTAGACATTTTGGTAGTGTCTTGTATATTATGTATATTTTTCGTATATACTATTTTGTCATGTGATGTGCTATTGTCATATGTTATTGTTGTGTTGATATTTTTTTGTTGTTATGTTTGTTTTCCATATGTCTTGTTATGTTTTGTTGTGTATTTTTGAGCTTAATGACAGTTTGACTTCGCTAGACCTTGTTGGAATTTTGTGATTGAATGTTTTTCAATTTGGCAAGTTTTAGGTGAGTCTTCTAAGAGTAGGGTATTTTGATTCTGGATTGAATAGGATGAGACTACGTAGTTTGAAAGCTTGTGAAAATTGAAAAAGAATAAAAGCGAGGAATTGGTTTATGTCCTCATGAATGTGAACTAAAGATAAAGCAAATATGAAAAATTGGAATTGTATTGCAAATACTTTGTATCCTTGCATACACTCGCATTTCATAACACATTTCATAATATTGCATACATCACCCTCGCATTCCATATTTCACATCCCATAGAAAGATAATTTATCAAATTCAAAAGTTTTAATTGGTTTTATCAAAAGTCATGTTAATTTAATCAAGGGCAATTTCACAAAGGTATTTTGTAAAAAACTGTAAAATCCAAAGCCATATTTTGAAGAAGATACAAAGAGGTCGAAATTATAGAAATTCAAGCTCATTGTAAGATCATTATTTTATATTAAATATTTTAGATTCAAATATGTGCATAGTATGTATTTGAAATTTTAAAAAATGTTTAATATAAATTTTCAATAGTTAATATTCCCCTGAAGATTGCATCATGTTATTGTTCTGCTGTGTTGGTAAACAATGATGTGGTTAAAGTTTCTGTGATTGGTTTTATCTATGTCATTTGTCCGAGATAAAGAATTATTTTCTTATCATAAAACTTTTGATTATTTATTTTATATTAAATCATTTTTACGTAACCTAGTTCAATTTCATAAGAATTAAACTTTATACTAGGTTATTAATAATTTATTTAAATATTAAATTATTTTAATATTTAAATAAATAAATCAATAGAGGATTAATAAGTCTCTAGTTTCAATTTTGATTCAATAAATTTGAGAAGGAGAATTGTTGTCTTTTATTGAAAGTTGTTTGGATTTCATGCTCCAAATACCGTTTTATTTATTTACAAGTCCAAACATTATATTGGAAGATTATGTTATTTATTAAATATTTAATTTCATAAATATTTAATAAATAAATATAATAAGGAAGCACATTTATGAACTTGATTTTAAATCATAGAATTCACAGTTCATAAATAAGTCTTTATAGTAAACCCTATGAATGGATGATTAATAAGGTTTTTCAAACCTTATAATTTTGGGTTAAACATTTTTATGTTTTATTCATTTTTCTCAAATATTTTAATGTGGATTTCATATTTGAGATAAATAAAACTTATCCATTTATTAGACCTTAGTTTTAAAAGGTGAATATTTATAATCAGGGTTTACATCATCATGTTTTTTTTCTTGAAATTTCACATACTTTATTTTTAAGGTAATTTGAGTCATTTTTTGAAATTACCTTTGACTTTTGAGGCAAAGGTGGTGGAATGGGATTGTTATTAGATTTGACATCAAGTGGCACATTCAAATTCTTAGGGGGGGTGGAAGATGTGTTATAAATTTTATCTCTACTCCATAAATGGTAGCCATGAGTTGGCTTCTTGTATTGTTTTAAAGTATGCACTTCTTTCACAATCTCATCCTCTTGTTCGCTTTCTTCTTCTTCTTCAATTTCAACCGATTTACAAATATCCACTACAAAAGCTGAATTCTTACCTTTGCTTGTGCTAGCCTCATCCACATCATTATCTAGAACTAAATCCATTTTATACAAACCCTATTGAATGTAATTTGCAACACAACTGAATTCATTGCATTGTAGTTCATTATGCTCATTTATACCATGCAATCTACACCAATTATCTAACACTACTTCTGTAATATTAACAATAGTGGCTTTTGAGTTTGAGCTAGAAGTTCCATTATTGTTAGCCACAAGGACTGGTACACCCCCATTATTTGATCTCGTGTTAAAATGTTTAGGTCTTTGCATGGTAAATATTTGATTAGGTTATGCATTTTTATTATTTTGCATCTACATTTGCACCATATCACTACTTAGCTTCCTTTTTTGGATCAGGAGTATCATTAGCAGGTTGATTTTGGTTTTGAGTTGCAACATTTAGGTTTGGTGGAACATTTTGAATAGTTAGATTCAACCAACTAGGAGTGTTTTGATTAGGCATGTTTGGTTGAGGATTCAACCAACTCTGATTAGGCACATTTTGATGAAGTGTTGTATTTGATATATTTGTTTGAGGCACAACACTAGGACAATTTTGGTTATGTAACATGTTTTGATTTACCCATGGGTTAGAATTCATAGAATTTGTTTGATTTTACATGTTTTGCATAAACATCAGATTACCCTGCATTGGAGGATTATATTTGTTATTAAATATTTTATTCCATAAATATTTAATAAGCAAATAATATGAGAAAAACATATTTATGAACTTGATTTTCAAGCATAAAATTCACAGTTCATAGATCAGTTTTATATTAAAACCCTATGGATTATAATTATAAGATTTGAAAATATTACAATTTTAGGGTTAAACATTATTACTTTATTTCATTTTCAAAATATTTTAATGTTGATCTTATATTTGGGATGAATAAAATGTTTTATACATAAGTATTCTAATTCTAGCTTTGATTTAATAAGGTTGAGAAACTAAAACTAATATCTGTCAAATAATTCAGATTTGGATTTCATTCTCACATAATGATTATTCATTCTGAAAGTCCAAATTTTATAGTTGAAATTATATTTACTTTGTGAAATATTTAACTACATAAATATTTTCAAAGTAAATATTACAAGAAAATTTAATTTATGAACTTTACTTTCTTATAAAGTTAAAGTTTATAAATTAATTTTACATTAAGCCCTAAGGTTTTATTATTGATAAAGTTTTTATACCTTATAAATTGGGCAAGATATTGTCATTTGTTAGCCTTCTTGGATATTTAATTTATAATTTCATAAAGGGGGTTTGAACAAATAATTAATTTATTAAATAGACATTTGGAATTGAATTTATGATAAATTGTTATATTCCAAAGGTTTATTAAATTTATCAAAGTTTCATTTACTTTAATTTTTGTTAAAGTTAAATTGAAATCTAATTTAAATGCTTTGATTCTTTTCACGCTAAATTCATTTGAAGCATTTACAAGACATTAGATTGAGAAGATAAAATAAATTTTGTGTACTTTTATTTAAGATCATAAATCAAATTTTATTTCATTAGGATTGATATGAAAGGCATATTTTACATGATGAACTCGAAATCATTTACATAGTTCCCAGGCCCCTTGTGAACAATAAACTTGCAAACCTACCGAGTTATTCAAGTGTTTCTCATACATATACGAAAGTTATATTGAAACTCAAACCAGAACCTTGGAGATAAATATACTATTCTTTGCAAGAGAGAACTTAAGTTCTAAGTTGTCGGGTGGTTTTGTGACTTGACAAAATCACACCTCAACAATACCCATAGGTGGTGTAGTATTAATTCCACTAGCAGTAGTAGAGGGTGTATGAAATATATTTTCTATAGTAATAATATCTATATTTCTCTAGAATCATAACTTTTAGGTGATGAACTAGAAGGACAAGTTTTGAAAAATACCTATGGATTGGAGAATTCTTGGAGAAGCTCCTAAGCGATTTTCCTTGTTTGTGCCAGCACATTCTATTCCTTCTTTCTTTAAGTTTTGATTTTTGGGTGTTAGCTAGTCAGAGTCACCAACATATGTGCTAAAAGAATATACTTTTGGTCAAGATTGCTTGACCTATATCACTCTCAACCTTATAGGATATGTTTCTTGGGATGATATCTTTTTCAAGAAATAGAATCAAGATCAAGAAAATATTATGATTGTTGGTTTATTAAAAAATAAATTGGGAACTATGGACATGGTGGAAAATAGACTCTGAAAGATTCAAAATTGAAGATTGGGTATTCTTTGTCCCCTACAGGCCAGTTGTTACCAATTAAAAAAAATTCATTGTTGGAAAGAATCTTAAAGATTCAATATTTGGTCCCTAGCAACGATGCCATTAAAATTTTGGAGATTTTTATTGCATCCTTAGGATTTTTTTATCATGCTACAAGAAAACCAATTACCAATGAGAAATTACAAGCTTTGGTAGACCCACCTCTTTAACCTAGGAATAGAGTTTTATATATTTCTAGACAAACTAGGTATGGTAAGGAAACCCTTGAGGTGAACTTAAATATTTAATAATTTATGTTCATGCTCTTTTAGATTTAATAAAAAAATATAAAAAATATCTTATATTGACTAAGATTTACTTATAACTATTTTATTATGCCTTATGTTTATGATCAGTGCCTTAATCCTTTGGGCTATTGTAGTAAGATTTTATGATAATTCAATGTATCAGAAAGAAAGAGAAAAAAAGAATTGGTGTAGTTACATTCATTCAAATATCATAATAAACCTAATATTTGACCAACAAAAGAAGTGCCCATCCATACATTCAAATAATGTAACATGTAATGGAGACACACACAAGACTGAACAAAATAAATAATGGAAAAGAAGTCTAAAATTGTATTAATATCAAGAATAATTACATAAAGAGTTGGACTAAAATTACCATTTTACTCTTGAAAGGTTAATACAATAAAAATCCTCATTCAAATAATGTAACAAGGAATTTTCACTCTTCTGTTCCAATCTGGTAATAGTCAAGTCTCTAGACCTCTAGCTCAATATCTAGAAATAATCTCAGTTTCTTGAGCACTTCTCTCTCAGAACCTGCACAGTAATGAGATATGGAAAAGAAGGAAAGACACAAGGGAAAATACAATACTATATTAATCATATCCACATAATCTCTCACCCAGGGTTTTAGTGCACCCTTACTAATAGGAAAAGTACATGCTACTTCATATGGTTCAAATAAAGTAGCATAATAGTGGGTGTAAAGAACTTGTTTGGATTGACATTCTATTATCTCTTATATTAGTGGTGTGTCAGACTTGTTCAACTAGAATACCTTTTGTATGCTCCTAGGAGTAACTTTAAAAATTGATCGATTTTCAATGTCTTCAATTGACTTGGTCGATTTGTCATATGCCATTGCTAACCATGCTAGTAAATTTGAAGAAAAATGTACTCTTGGGTAGACCAAATTTTCCAAATTACCGATCCATTTAATGCAATGAGGTGCTGGCTTATATTGTGCTTCTTGAGCTCTTTTAAACATTCTAGTTAGTAACTACGAGCTACGTTGTAAGTTCTCTTATGTTTCCTCAAAATAGATTATTTTATTATTCTCAATATTGTATTCTTGCATAGAGGAGAGACACTTGTATGGCCAAAATTTCTTTGAATAATCTATCAAAATTTTTCCAAGGGTGACCGAACCATCCAACTTCTTATAAGGCCTTTGGTTTGTAATGAATTTAATAGCCTCCTTAGTGTTCTGTGAGACAACGACTATTCTTGAAGAAGCCATCTCCCTTTTATTATCACTCCCCTATTTTTTTGGGTGGTAATTTTCTCTATCGATCCTTCATAAATGCTTTGATAATGCACTTCCAGTAATGTCCTAGATTTAGTTCACTGTTCTATGAGTTCTTGAGCAGGTCATAAATAGTTTTGGGAGTTGATTTATTGTGTGATATGCTTTTATGGTTACCAGCTATTTTTTTTCAAATTTGCTAATGTGCATCTTCCACTTCATCATTTCTCAACCATCCTACTCAAAAAACAATTTATCCAAAGTAAGTTTGCTGTTGACAAAGCTTTGATATGTGTAATTTTTAATCATGTGCAAATTTGATCACTTTCCTTGTGTATATTTTCTCTAAACTAGTTTTGGAATGGGTACTGATCATGACTTCTTTGTTGATGATATCCATCTTTATCAGATTATTTTTCTTAAAACCTCCCTTTGTCCTTATTCTATATTCAACATGCACCATTAGATTTGTTTAGGCTTAGAAGTACCATTGGATCTCTCTTGTAATATGACAAAAAAATCCTTTAGGGTACTTTGGAATTCAAATAAAATGGACTCAGTTTGGATTCATGCGCATTATTGGATTTGACCATGGTGTATGCACATCATGCGATCTTTGAAACCTGCAAGCATGTTAGTAGAAAGAGAAAGGAAAGGGGTGGAAATTTATGGAGGTTATACCAAAGATAATTTTAATACTTTTACGCATAGTAATTAAAGTCTATGACCATGTTAATCCTAACCCTTTAAAATTTTGTAAACTTTAATTTACACACACCTTTGGATCAAAAAATGTACAATGCGTGCACCATTGATTCTTTAGAAAATGCTCTTGATTTAAAAAATGGATATTCATGATACATGAAGGGGGAGGGGGTTAAACATTAGGAATTATTAATCACATTTTTTTATCTAAAGCTTATCAAAATTTTAGCTTTCGTGCAACTTGGTACATTCTTCCTTCGTGTGTGCTACTAGATCTACTTGATGGTGCACACACAGTTGGATTTGTAAAAAATATTTGACACTTATAAGTGGCCCTTAGACCAATTTTCATTAATGCCTTGGTTTTAATTTCCCCTTTAAAGTTTGAGAAACTTGAATTATCTTTATCACACATGCATCATTAGATCAACTTAAGGTATGCACGTGCCTTTCAATTTTTAGAAGATGTTCGAGAGTTAAGATATAAGAATGCATAACCCATAATATGAAAGGGAAAAATTTAATTGAGTTTGACATTTACACTTAGGAAAAAGGTTTAATAATTTTTTAATTTGTCTCAGGTCATTATTCCTTGTGCAACTTATATGGATGCACATGCTTGGATGGAGCTAGAAAAGCATGTGCACCATCCATCTCTGATAAGATGTACATTTCTTAAGGATAAAAGGGGTCCCTAAGGTTTAGAAATCTTTGAAAAATTAAAATATGATTTTATTAGGTTTTCCTCATAGACCCTAAGTTTAGACCTTAGATAATTACTTCCTTCATTAATGGTATGTGATTAGCTCTTTTGGAAGGTGCACGTACACCATTGGATTTTCCTTAGATCAGCGTATACCACTAGATCTAGATGAGGTGCAAGGGTTTTTAAACATAAGAGGATGGGTGAGCAATTTTAATTTTTGGAAGATTTAATTATTTTGTGGGCCCTTTTTTAAAGCTCGGGTAAGTTAAATCACGCGCTCTGTTAGATCTCACCTTCAATTCGTGCATGCCATTCATATCAATCTTTAGGATATAATTTTAGTTCAAATTTGTTGCTTTAACTTTTCTCTCTAACACTCATCCATTTTTCGTACATGTGTACTCTTAGATTGATCTAATACTATACAAGCACTGTTATTTCCTAATAATATGCATGGCACTTACTAAAAAGCAAGTGCATTAGATATAATAGGGGTCAAGTTTTAAGATTTAAGACTCATAGTAATATTTTCTTTTAATAACCCTTATGCTGAAATTTTATTATTCATGACCCCCTAAGTTATACTTAGGTTATAAATTAATAATATTTTAATTATTTTTCATTTAAAATTTGGGTAAATTTATATGCGTGCACCTTAGGATAGAATTGGGAGTGCAGACATGCCTCTCCTTCTTGTTAAGATGCTTGATCTATATGAGTCATAAACATGATCTAGGATTATGCACCTTAGGGAATTTATTATTATTTGTCCTAGCGACTTTAGGACTAAATTTCATAATCCATGACTGCTTAGGCCTTTAAAAATATAGCATGTTCACTCATGCGTGCCTTTAGATCTTATCTTTAGTCTTCATGCATTGTTCATCCATCAAGAAGGTGTTCAACATTTAAGGTCAGATGTTAGAAAACTTTAATCAAAACCCCTGGTCTTACATTATTGACCTTTCATGTTAATGGTTAGGAAACTTGGCATGTGTGCACCTTTTGATTGGGTCGATAATTCACACACGTTCTTCATTACCAAGGAGATGCATAATTTTTAGTCAAAAGGGGCACATTACACAAGAGGGATCAAGACTTAGGCTTAGAGGTTCATAATAATATTTTACCTATATGCTAACATTTATTTATTTATAATGTTCTAAGTTAGACTTAGGTGAAAATATGATTTTATTTATTTGTTTCCCATTTTCTTTTTAAATTTTGGGCATATTTCATGTGGGCGCACCTTCGGATGAAGTTAGGGATGCACGCGTATCTCTCATCTATGTTAAAGTATTCAATCTCTAAAGAACTAGGGCAGATGGATATGTTTAGACTTAGAACTTAGGTCGTTATGGTCTTTGATGATTATTTTTATTTCTTTGACTTATGGTTAAACCATTCATAAAATGCAAGAGGTCTCTCTAGGTAGTTTGATCTTACCTTGTATGATGTGCACCATTATATTATATCAAGGGTGAGCACGCTTTGTTAGATTTTGAGGAGATGCTCATTTTATAAAAAAAGGGGACACAACCATGGCCATAAAAACTTTAGGGAATACCTTAGAACATTTTCAGATATGATTATTAATGAGGCTAAGACCATGATTCCTTGGAACTTAATCCTTTAACATTAAAGCTCAGTTATTATGATACATACACGCCCTTAGATCCCAGTCTAGCATGTGCGCACCTTTAGATGTTACAAACTCATGAGGGTTTTTAAACATGAAAAGGGGGTGCATGTACTTGCTTTAATCCTCTTTACCATTTTTAAACTTTAGACTTTAGGAAGACTATGAAATTTAAATTTTGGATTAAACACCACCCAAGTTAATGTATGTGCTATGTTAGATTCACTCTTTAATTCATGCGTACCATTTAATTTAGCCCAAGTTGCTCAATTTTTAAATAATGAATTTTAATATAGAATCTTAATTAAGGACTTAAATGAAATATTTTAACTTTCCTTGTTAAAGGTCAGGAAATTTAACCTTCACGTACCCTCGAATCAAGTAGAAGGTAAATGCACTTCGATTTCTTTCAAAGATATACATGAGGTTTAACTAAATAGGGTTTTAATATTTTGGTTTAGACTGAGGAACTTAGGAAATTACCATAGGTTTAAAATTTAGACAAGTTACCCACTATACCATATGATGCACTCCTTAGAATTATTATGATGTTACGTGCACATTAGATGACGTGTGGAAGATGAACGACCTTTAACCTAAAAGGGGTACATTGACATGAAAAATCTTTGTTAACCTTTGGAAATGGTTCTTTTTATACTTTAATCATTGGGGACTATGCTTATCTTAAAGTACGTGGATTAATGACTTTAGGGGTGAACTTTAGATTTTATCGAGCAACCCTTAATCCCCTAAAGGCTTTAGAGATTTTTAAGGACAACCAATTTTTCAAATATCGAAACCATACAAACTACACCCAAAAATTTAATATTTAATAATTTTAATTAGAACCATTTGGGGAGGAATTTTAGTAACAACCATCATGAAGAATTTGCACACCCTATAAATTAACATTTTTAGAAGTAAAATTGGAAGCCCTTTTGATTTGAAAAAAGAAATCTGACCCTAGATTGGGTCATAGCCTTCCAAAATTGAAAATTAGGGGTACTTTTGATGTTGGATCATTTTGGATTCCAACATACCCAAGGGTGGAAAAATAGGGGATTTTTTATAGAAATACTTATAACTCATTTGCAGTCATGATTGCCAATGGAGGAACTTTGCCTTGTAAAGAGAATTGTCAAATTTTCAACATACAAATAGAGGAATATAATCTTAAGATAGATATGTTTACCTTATCCCTAGAAGGATGTGACATTTTTTTGGAAGCATAATGTCTAAGAATTTTATGACTAATATTATAGGATTTGTTTGAGCTAAGAATAAAGTACACCTTGTAGGGCATGAAGGCCAGGGCTACTCAACTTACTTCATCTCATAAGATGGAGAAATTGTTGAAAAAATCAACTTATGGAGTTGTATCCCAACTATTTACTTTATAGGATTTGAATGGTGGGGATAATGACCATAAAGGGGAGTTATAGTTCTTATTATAAAGACATGCCATAGTATTTGAAGAACCCAAAGGACTACCCCCTTGTAATACCCACGACCATGCAATTCAACTTATTCTAGGTAGTCTTCCTTTAAATGTTTACCCTTCTAGGTACCCATATGTTCAAAAATTAGAAATATAAAATATGATGTATGAACTTCTTGCTGTAGGGGTTATTCACCCCAGTGTTAGTCCCTATTCTTCCCTAGTGTTTTTGGTATGGAAAAAGGATGGGTCTTGGTATTTGTGTGTTGATTTCAAAGAAAATAAAATAATTGTTAAAGACAAAATTCCCATCCTAGTAATTGATGAGCTAATGTATGAGTTGCATGGTGCCCAATATTTCTCAAAGTTGGATTTGTGTTCGAGATATCATAAAATTTAAATGAAAGAAGATGATATTTCTAAAACTACTTTTAGGATTCATGAAGGGCATTTTGAATTCTTGGTTATGCCATTTGGTTTGACAAATACACCTAATTTTAAGAGTTTAATGAATTTTATTATTTGGCCCTTCTTTTAAAAATTTATTTTAGTCTTCTTTTATGATATTCTAATTTGCAGTATCTCTTGGGAAGAGCATCTCTAGCATCCAGATCAAACCATAGAACTTTTATCTAAAATTAGATTTATTCAAAGAGGTCAAGGTGTTCTTTTGGTTTGCAAGAAGTAGATAATTTGTATCACATTGTCATCAAAGGTGTTAATTATTAAATGCATAAAGGAATGTTGATACACTATCTCAACATTATGAGGATCAGGGAATGTTAAAGCTATATCTACACCACTTCCTTAATGGATCAATCGTTTTAGATAATTTGCAAACTTTGATCAAAGAACTCGGCGTAGATCCTAAATTTTACCCTGGATACACTTGGGATGGTTAAGACTTGAGATATCATGACTAACTTATCATTCCCTAAAATCTACAAATGCAAGAGCTCATATTGCATGAAATGCATGCACCACCATTACATATTTCTCAAGACTTATGAAAGGACTAAACATACTTAATTTTAGAAGGGAATAAAAAGGGAGATTTAAAATTTTATTGTAGAATGCTAAAATTTCCAAAGAATGAAAGATGTAACTATGTGTCCCTTGGAACCCTTCACCCCTTGATGATTTTGGGTCAAAAGTAAGAAGATATTTCTATGGATTTCATTGAAGGGTTAGCCAATTTTGGAGGAAAATTAATAATTCTACTGGTAGTGGATCATCTCATAAAGTATGCTAATTTATGTTCCTTGTACCATCCCTACATAGCCTCCATAGTTGCCCAAATATTTTTAGACTCTATCTTTTGCCTTCATGGAATACCCAAATCTATTATGTTAGATAGGGATCCTACTTATACTAGTCACTTTTGGTAATAAATATTTAAGTTGTAGGACACTAAGATCAAAATGAGTTTGGCCTATAACCCTTTGATTGATGGCCAAATTAAAATTGTTAACAAGTGTTTAGAAACCTACCTCCATTGCTTTGCATCTAAGCATATTACATTGTAGACACCTAAAACTCGTCATGTCTAGGGTGACTACTCATATGGACATGCTACAAAACCATATGGAGGATCTTGGATAGACTCCAAGATAGAGCAGTGTTTCTAACCACTCAATTTAGGCATTTTGGCCTAATCAGGTTGAACAACAGCCAAGATCTACGGTCTCCATTGTAAACCATGGCTGATACCTGCGATCTCTAGTTTGGACCACAACTGTGACCTACGATCTTAACTGAAGTTCAATTAGGCCTTCCATTCAAGCCAAATTTATTGGAATGGCCAAAATATCTATAAGTAGACAGTTGAAGGACGAAATATTCCAGAGGCTTCCATCCCAACTGTCCTAACCAACCTTCTTGGTCTTGGCTTCTCCATGAAGCTACCCCTAGCCCTAGGGACATGCTATAAATACCACCTATAAATGGGGTGAAGAGGAGAGAGTTAATTGATCAAGAGAGTAGCCAAGCTCTGTCAAATTGCATACTAAATCTATGCATTTGAGAGCCCCTTTGCTATTAACCTAAAGACCAATTAGCCATGGATGCCCTAGGTGCCTAGGAGATTAAAAAAGCACAAATTCGGGCAAACGAAGGCCCGTCATAGCGATTTGACCACCAAATCTATAAAAGGACAAAAAAGGTGACCCTTGAACATCAATTTGGACAAGGAGATCAAGACCACTGCCCCTAATTTTGAGGGTAAACCTATCAGAGGTTAAACCATGGTTGTCAGCGTGGTTCACAGTGCAGACTGCCCACCATATCTGCGATTTGCAACAGGTGATTGATCACCTTACTTTTTTTGCTTTTGATCGCATAGATTAGTTATATTAGTCTTTTTATAGGTTTAATTTCTTTTTAGAGAAACTCTGACCATAGGAATTAGTTATTTCATGCATTGTATTAAGTAGGATTATATTGGATATTTTATGCACTTTATTTCTCCTAAATTGATATTTGATCCATGCATAATTTGCTTATTCATGTCCGTCATGTTATAGTATAATTATTGATCTAATTAGAATAGTTTAAAGTCTTTCTTTGTGATTTCTTATTTTACTAGTTTAATGGCATTTGCATACATATTTCCTTAAAGGGCCTCATCATGAGAGGCTATCAATCTTTTTAATTGTTTGTTGTTGTTTCTAGTTTGCAAGGAGATAGGTGCAAGAGGAGCTTACATCATAATACTTCCAAATCACGAAGAAGGGGGTCAAATACACCCCAAGGCAACTTATGACTAATCAATAGAGCATTATAAGTGTGCCTACCCTATTGAGGGCATTGGCAATTGTAATATCAGTATCACCTTTCAAGTGACCCTAAGAGGGCATTTTTGTAATCAAAGCTCATTCAAAGATTAATACAAGAAACCTTACTTTTTGTGTTCAATTTATGTACTTGTGTCAATATTTGTACTTTCATGATGGTATAGATCAATACAGTAGCTAGGTGCATGCTCCATGATTAATTCAAATGGTGATCATGGTGGAACTTTGCATTTCTAGCCCCTGAGTACTAACATTTTGGGTTTTTCATCTTGGGTGCTAACCGTAGCTAACAAATATGATTATATTTTGGCCCGTGGCTATCACCTGTAGTTTACACTACAGCCCGCAGACCAGAGCTATGATTTACAACAGAAGCAATAGACAATAGAGAAACCACTTGGAAACATAGTAGGAGTTGAGGTAGGTTCTATTTCCATCCTCTGTTTTGTATTTTCTCCTTTGTATTCTTACAGTAAGTGGTAAATCGATGGCAAATTAGGAACATTAAAGGAAAATGATCAATGAATAAGTCCTAATTTGCTTTTGCACTCTTTACATTAGAAAGGCACTGCTAGGAACAATAGACCTCTGATTGCAGTCTGCCCTAGAATATAGTGACCTTTATAAAAATTGTGTGGTCGTTTGCATGCGTGAGGCCCAATTAGAGGCCATGTCATTATAATTGCATTATCATAATGTCATGTAGGACATAACATGCATTCCTTTGTGAATTTGAAACTTTCCTTCTTATGCATATCATGTAGGAATGATGATATGAATTATCTTTTATGCATTGTATTTATGCAAAGTAAAACGAACCACACACACCACGTTTCATTGTAAACATCAATGGTGTTGGGCTCTCACATCCAACCCATTTTATTGAGACCAATAGTGGATGTCATTACCACTTGGTTGGCTCATTTGAAATTGTATTATCGGGACCCGCTCATTTCCAAGGCCGACCCAAGAACTATCCTATCCATGCAAAATAGCATGCACTCTTCTTCGGAAGGGTGTATCGTTGTGCATGGTGTGTTGGGTGGGGGTTGGTAGTACCTATGCTACTTCATTGAGTATGGACATCATTATCATATTCGGCTTGTGCGAGTATATAGGTGAAAGCCAATTCAACTGACTATAAAATATAACATTATTTCAAAATATGCGAGTTTATAACACTGATACAACACATCTAAAAACAACATCAAACAATTTAGGGCTCACAATAAAAATTTAAAATAAGATAATCATCATTTGTATACCTTCTTTGCATAATAAAACACATCTAGATGTTAGGTATACAAATGGTGAATACACGAGGTGATCGGCAAAGGTCTAGGACCAATACCCATGATCAACCCCCAACTGATTCACAACAACATGCGTTGAGTCCTCACACACATGAGTGAACTGAATGACATTTGAAAAGCATTAGAGGTGACAACTCAACATGGGAAGATCCCATTGAGTGGACCCTCAATAGAGGAGCTTCAGTACACTCCTCTAGGCATAGGACTGAGTTTGGATCTTCTCAGCATGAGGATTCTCGACTCTAAATCCATTATCAAGAATGCACTGCATGCGCATCCATGGGATCGGCCGAGGAATATGTTGTGCAGGGGACCAAGTTGGTTCCCATACATACTAGGTCCATAGGAGGTTCTAACCCTCCATAGTAAAAGTATAGATGAACCAAAGATCCACCATTCAGGAGCAAGAGGATAGGCTCACTTCCAAGCATAGGTCCACCCATACTCCCACACGTAGCCCACCATACAAGATCACCATTGATATATCAAAGGTGGGAGCTAATGGAACACCACAACATGAGCACGTGGAGGTCTAGATAGTTAGATGATCTAGGTAGTGTTCTTGAGCAGCTAGGCTATAAGCCTACAGCTCCACCCACTCATGCTCCAAGTGAGCGTAGCGATAGTTGTATCAAGATCACTAGAGAGCATGGAGAGGCTTCTAAGCGCCCTCATGTCACATGTCTACCATCCACACATGGTGGTTCAAATTTTAGATCACAACAGGATGTCGATGCCATATTCATAGATAGAGGTAAATGTGCAACACATTTTTTTTATGGGTACAAAACCCACAAGGTAGCTCGCATAGAGCATACACACCAGAGGCCTCCCACGGTCGACTAGATCGATAGATCATATAGAATGGTGTCTGAGAAAAGACATCAACTCCTCCAAGATCAATTTGAGGATGCTTTCCTAGAGAGGAAACATATTGAAGATGAAAATATTCAAGCACAAAGGCTCCTATGATAGAGGTTGCATGAGTAGTGCATTCATGAGGAGCGTATTCTAGCTCAGAAGGAGCACATAGAGTAGGAGGATCGGCTAGCCAAGGCTGGCCTATAATATCTTGAGGAGCATAGAGAGCATGTGCATATGAGGGTTGTGTCCCTAGCTGACATGCATGAGGAGCACAAAGACACTCATACTCATGTCAGTGCCGAACAGATGGAGTGACTACTATCGCTCAATGATCTTAGATAGAGGTAGCATGAGCATGTAGATATAGATGGATACGATCAAGAGTATCCTGAGAGTTATGTAGTTGATGAGGAGGAAGAGCCACTTCCTCCACCTCCCACAAAGAAGATATTACCTCCTAGACCACCTCCACATTATCTTAGGGAGGAGGAATTTTTGTCTTCTGAGGCATACAAGGTTTTGGCCGATAAGGTCAAACCAATAGAGAGGCAAGATGCGGCTATTTAAAATCTGACACTAAGGAAGATACAAAATAAACCTATAGACCCCTTGGTGCCTATGCCTCCATATACTGAGCATTTTGATATGCCCAAGTTAGTAAAATTCAAGGGTGATGAGGATGCCCAAGAGCATGTTATGAGTTTTTTGGACGTTTGTTTCCAGATAGAGAGTCATGATGCCTTGTTGTTGTGCACCTTCATTACGACACTCTCTAGCATGACCCGAGAGTGGTTCAACCAGCTGAAGAAACACAATATTACTGGTTTTGAGTAGTTAGCTAATGCATTTCTTGAATGCTATTCATTTGGCATCAAGAAATAAGCCAACCTTTTCGATTTGGCTGCGCTAGCTCAGTGCGATGATGAGTCCATCGAGAAATATGATAAGAGATGGCATAGAATAATGGTAAAGCTGTCATTCCCTATTCCTGTAGTAAAAATGACCCGAATGTTTACAAAGAGTTATGCCAAGCACATCTCGCTACTGTTGTAGCTATAGTAGTATGCTACATTTGAGGAAGCTTTGGTGCAAGCCAAGGTGATCAAGGACATCAAGTTGCAAGAAGGCAACTTAAAGCTCAAGTCTAGGAAAGAGGGGTTTAAAAAGAGTACTATAAAGCAACAGGGCAAGCAAGCCCACGTGAATCAAGTAGTACTAAATCTTGGAGGAGAGGATAAGGGATAGAAAAAACCTAATTATCAGGCCCAACCTCATCCTACGTGTTATGAGATGCACAAAAATAATTATAAGGGCCAAAAGAGAAGAGCTCCCACCTCACTAGTTCACACCTCTGATGGAATTGATGACTTTGATTTTCCATCAACTATGTGAGGCCAAATCCATACGATTGCCCGAGGCCAAGTTAGTAGATCCAAATGTGCCAAAGTTGAAGTGGCATCAAGACGATCTGTTTTGCATATTCCATAGAGTGAAGGGCCATGACATCGAGACATGTTGGTCCTTCAAACACATTATGTAGAACATGATAGAAAAATGAGAGCTTGTAGTACCAAGAAATCCACAGGCGCCTGACAATAGAAACATGGGGATTTTCAAGAATCGACTACATAATCATGAGGCACAACAATGCCTGCCAGGTCAATCAAGTGAGAGTCGAACCACCTACCCAGGGTTTCGTAGGCATGGTCAATGTTGTTACTAGACATGAAAGGTACGATCAACCAAATCAACCTCGTGCTCCTATTAGAATACAAGCTATGTCAGATCAACGACCAAATCAAAAAATTCTAGGCCCACAAACTAGACTGATGGTGACCATAAGGAGTAGGTTAGTTCAAAATATATAGACAACTCCTACGAAGTTATCAATATATGAGCTTATTCAGCAGTCCTCTAGACACAAGGAGAATCTTATGGACATTCTGAGGTCCATTGAGATATAGTCTGAAGATGCACACGCATTTACAATTTTTGTTGTACATGTATAGTAGTGTTAGGAACCCATGATATAATTTTATGATCATGAAGTGAATATGGTTCCTACTATTATGGATAACCCATCGTTGCATATTATCATGTGTGTTAACCACATGCCTTTCAAAAGGGTCTTGATCGACACTGGGTCCTCGATCAATATAATTATGACCAAGGTGTTGAGCCATCTCAAGTTGCCCAAATCACACATTGTGCCTATCACCTTTACATTAAGAGCGTTTAACGATGCACTATGCTCGATGGTTGGTATAATTGTTCTACCTATTTAGGTGGGACTCAAGACCATCCTTGTGATGTGTCATGTGATAGAGGGCACCATCCAATACAACATTCTACTCTAAAGGCCTTGGATTCATGAAATGCGTTGCGTCCCCTCGATCTTGCATCAATGCATGAAGTACATTCATGAGGGATAGGTTCACGTAGTGTCCTTAGACAAAGAACCATTCAAGTTCATGAACCTAGTATATTTTCCTGGGGGTTTTGTACTCCCATCGATGCAATTGGATATCTGGCCTGCTTCGCTGGTTAAGATTCCAAGAGGTAAACCAGCAGCCCGTGCTCAACCATTGACATCACAGATCTAAGAATATGACTGCAACTTCTCTAAAAATGACTGCATTGACAATGAATCCACAAGACGAGAAGCTAAAGGTAAAATTTGATGAGAAATTAGAAGATCATATGCTTGGATCAGTCGCCAATGAGACTACCACTCCCATGGATGTGGAAGAACCTCAAGACAAAGTCAAGGAGGCACCTCATCCTGCTTCACCTAAATCTTTAGCAAGGTCATCTACACCATGGGTGACCTTTCATCTAGCTAGCATAGGGTTAGGTGAGTATCTTGTGTAAAATGTTACTTTCGGACCTATCCTAAAGACTGCACAAGATATGGGTCGACCACACAGCCATCAATTTTTGATTGGATCTATAGTGCCGTTGGGTGAGCCACCCAACCAAACAAACTTTGTCTATGCAGGGATAGATCAAGCACCCACCAGAATATCCATAGATGAGGATGATGACAAGCCATTCACTGTGAATGTGCACTATTTGTCCAACTAAGAATATGCCATGCGTATTTTTGAGTTGTATCATTGGCATGGACACGACCTTGGTATTTTTGAACAAGGATGTAGGACTCCACTCAAACCTCATTATCATTTAGCTAATGATAGGTTTAGGTTAGGGTTATGGGTATAGGATCATGATGATTTGCTTGTTACATCCTTAGATCGCATGTACCTGAGTCTGGGGGAAGATGTGGATTTTAATCCATATCACCCTAATCCTTCCAGCTTTTGGAGGACTCTCCAGACGGTATCATTTATTACTATAGATCCATGCGATTCATATCATGATGGGCCCTTAGAGGACAACCCCAGAGGCAACCTGGGTAACCAAATTCGTAATGCTACCAATGACACTAGTATGCAGGGGCATAACCCTAATACTGTAGGTGATCTCGAGTTAGGATATCTTTGTGATGATGATGGAGAAGAGTCCACCTCTAAAATAAGTGGACCAAGTTATGATGCAGATGATGAGTCCTCAAATGATGATCAATCTAAAAAGAAAATCGAGCTGACCTTTCCAGGTTCGGTGTTTATATGCCATCTGCTACCTATGGAACAAGTGGAAGAGACGAATGAGTGCTTCATAGTTGATAGTGATTATAAATATGAGATAAATGAGGCCTAATTAAGGCCTCAACCAAATAATCTCCCACTATTCATAGACACAATAGAGTGGTCCATCCATGGTAGTGACCATAGTGATGTAGATGAGAGGACCGATTCTAGGCTTGTGTATCCACAATATCTATTGCCTAGGGAATCAAAGCATGCTATGGAGGAAGTCCCTCCAAAAACTGAGTGCTTTGAGGAAGAAGCAACACCAATTTATGTGGTAGTATCATATATATGATCATTCTATCGAATTTATCCAGATAGTGATGATAGTGACCGTAGAATTAGATACATGGGGCCAAATCTGTAAAATTGCCCCTTAAAAGAGGGGGGAAGTAATTGACTGTATTTTTATAGTGATGATGAGGATTCATTGGAAATGGTCTATTTGGGACCTCATCGCCTACGTAATAGGCCTCCACCTTGAGGTCCCCCACCTATTCTAAATTAGCCTGAGGGAAAGAAGAGAGCTCGAAGAGAGGTATCAGTAACTCTTTTCCCATATTCCTACGTACATGGAGCTCCTTGAGCTGAGAGATCCCATTTTGTAGCTAGTGCACCAAGAGAATATGATTATATGGGCATACCATAGAGAGGATTTGTTTGTGCCCATACCATTTGAGCTAGATCTTGGGTATAGAAGCTACACTTCAGATATAGAGTTTTGTCTATGTGGTTCTAGAGATCAATTCCATTCCATCAATATGGTCTTCATTTATTTGACCACTCCACTCCATAATCCAACAGATCCGTTCAAACTGCTGTATCTAAAAATGGATGCTATCGATTGGGATCGTGCTGACTCACGGGTCCAGCCTAAATATTTATTCCCTAATGAAGAAATGTTGCAACCATTTCATTTTGCAACAGGCTGTGCTTATGATGTTTATCACACTAAGGGTGCTTCCCATAAGGAATATGTGAACCCGACTGATGACATCCATCTGATTTGTACATCGCACCAGCTTGAGGAGGGATCACATATGTCAGTAGAGAAAACCTTCGATGTGGATATCGATAAAGATCCCACAAATCCAAATAATGTTAGATTTGGAGAGAGTCTCACTCCAGATGAGTGTGATAGCATCATACCTCTACTAAAAGATATACCTGATCTCTTTTCTTAGACTTACAAAGACATGCTTGGTCTAGATTCAAAATTGGTTACTCATAACCTTTCACTAGATCTTTCGAAGAAGCCAGTCAAGAAAAAACTCAGAAAAATACGTCCAACAGTAGCCTTAATGGTGAAAGACGAGTTGCAAAAGCTGTTGGACATAGAGTTCGTCATCTCCATTGACTATCCAGAATGGGTGTCCAATATGGTGCCCGTAGGAAAGCCAGATAGAAGGATCTATATTTGTATGGATTTTCGAGATCTCAATAAGGCAAAACCCAAAGATTCATTTCCATTGCCAAATATCGATGCTCTGGTCAACGCTACTATAGGTCATGAAATGCTCTCCCTTATGGACAATTTTTTTGGATACAATCAGATTCAAATTAAACCCGAATATCAGCATAAAATTGCATTTATAACACCATGGGGGACATTTTGCTACAAAGTTATGCCATTCAATATTAAAAATGCTGGTGCCACATATCAGCAGGCTATGACATATATCTTTCATGACTACATGCATAAAATCTTAGAAGATTATATTGATGACTTACTAGCTAAGTCGTTGCTATGAGCAAAGCATGTGGAGGTCTTAAGGAAGGTCTTTGATCACCTAATAGAGCATAATGTTAGGTTGAATCCTAAGAAGTGTGTATTTGGCATAACTTCAGGTAAAATCTTGGGATTCATCATTTCTAAATGAGGCATCGAAGTAGACCCAACAAAGGTCAAGGCTATTCTAGAGATGCGTCCTCCCACTAATATCAAAGAACTAAGAAGCCTTCAGGGCAAAGTAGCATCCATAAAGTGATTCATCACTCAATTATCAGATAAATATTGACCCATGAATCGATTGCTACACAAGGGGGCCCATTTGATTGGGATGAGGACTACCAAGTAGCCTTTGCTAAGATTAAGAAATACTTGGCAATGCTGCTAGTACTAGCTCCACCAAGGCCAGATGTGCCTTTTTTGCTATATATATCGACAACCAACTTTGCATTAGGGACCATGTTAGCCTAAAAGAATGTGCAAGGAAAAGAGCAAGCCATATATTACATCAGTCGCACCTTGGTGAGTTATGAGTCAAGATATGCATATGTGGAGAAGCTTTGTTTAGCAGTGGTGTTCGCTACCAAGAAATTGTGGCATTACATGCTAATTCATACGACATATGTTATATCGAAATAGAATCCTTTGCAGTATATGATGAGCAAGACATATCATAACACATGTACTGCAAAGTGGATCATGCTATTGATAGAATTTGATTTATAATTCATCAGCCAAAATTCCATCAAGGGACAAGTCATAGCTGATCAACTGGTTGAGGCACCACTATCCAACGGTAGACCTCTAACCATTGAGCTTCCATATGATGCGGTATTCATACTATCTAAAGTTCCTGAACCTAAAGAACCAGAGAGTAATGCTAATATGATATTGTTCTTCAACGGTTCGAAGTGTGAGCAAGAGGGTAGTGCAGGAATAGTGTTTTTTCATGCCACAAGGAGCTTTAATGCCCTTGTCATTCAAGTTAGAATTTCCATGCACCAACAATAATGTTGAGTACGAAGCCCTAATTTTGGGCCTCCACAAAGCCATTGCCATGGGTATTAAAATATTGAATATTTTTAGCGATTCTCTACTCATAGTTAACTAAGTTAAGGGGCTATTTCAGTGTCAATGTCCCATACTAAAAGCCTACAAAGATCTTGTTACCACTTATCTGGCCGAATTTGAATGGTATGACATCGAGACAATCCCTCATTCATCAAATAGATTCATAGACACCATGGCATCTTTGGGGTCCTTGATCCCTCAAAATCCATCTGTTGATTTTACTACCATCCATGTTAGAACACTCACACCCAGCAGTAGAGCGTGCAGCCTTTGATAACAAAGAGTCAATCAACATGATTGTTGTGGAACCAATAGCTGATTGGTTTCGTAAAGCAAAAGAATTTTTTAAGCAGGCACCCTGGGAGTCATTGACTTCTCAGAGTCCTACGGGGAGTGGTACTACCATTCACCATAAGGTTGTTTCCCAATCTGCATTTACAAAGTTAAATACGCAGGGAGAGCAAGTCGTCTTAGCATTTGAAGTTGAGGCTTGTCAAAGTTTGATGTTGCAAATCCAAGACTTCTTAAAACTTGGTATGATCCCAGAGGGATTATTGTATTCTGCAAGATGCACATTAAAAAATAAAGTGACTAAGTATTGTCTTTATAGGAGATATTTTGTACCGACGTAGCTACGAAGGAGTTCTCCTTCGATTTATTGAGCCCCAAGAGTCATCTTGGGTAATTTTAGAAGCTCACGACGGTATGTGCGGTGGCCATTTTAGTGGCATGGCTATCATAAAACACATCCTTCACATGGGTTATTATTAGCCCACTATGGAGAAGGATTGCAATGTGTATGTCAAGAAATGTGTTAAATGTCAACATCATGCTAATCTTACGCACTTGCCATCACAGGCTTTATAGCCCATTCAGGCGGCTTGGCCATTTTCTCAGTGGGGACTAGATCTTATTGGCAAGATATCTCCTCCATTTTTAGGCCGAAATACATTGATTATCATGACTACTAAGTATTTTACAAAGTGGGTGGAAGCCATTCCCCTTACAACGACCATTGGAGCTCACATCACAAAATTTATTCTTGAGCATATCATATGTCATTTTAGGATACCATCCAAAATAATTTTGGATAATGGAACTTATTTTAAGAACAAAACTGTACGGGATTTAACGTCTAAATACCGTATTAAACATAGTTTTACAACTCCATACTATACGTAAGAAAACAAGCAAGCTGAGGCCTCAAACAAGACTATGGTAGCCATCTTGAAAAATATAGTGCAAGAACACCACAAGGATTGGCATATATAGCTGCCCCTTGCATTATGGGCTTATAGGACTAGCATTCGAATGCCCATTGGGGCAACACCATTTTCACTAGTATATGGTGCTAAGGCCATTATGCCCTTAGAGTTGGAAATTCCAATGTTGCACGTGCATTGAAAGAGTTCATCGATGATGACATCACGTGGCAAGCTCACCTCGATCAATTGAAATTGCTTGATGAACGTCGCATGAATGCCCTCGAGCATATCCATGTTTATCAAGAGTGATTAAAAAAAGCTTACAATGTCAAAGTCCACCAGAGAGACTTTGAAGTTGGGGATCTTGTGCTGAAAGAGAACCAATAAAACTTAAATTTTTTGCCTGATATGAGAGACAAATTTGTGGCTAATTGGCTAGGGCATTACATCATATCTAAAAATATTGGTCTAGGTACCTACCGCATAACATTGCTAGAGGGTGTGGAAGAGATTGATCCTCTCAATATCATCCATATTAAGGCATTCTATGCTTGAGAGTGTAGTAAAGGCACCAAAGCCATCTGTAAGCCCTTTGCTCAACCCAAAAGCTTTGAGGGTTTATCCAAAATTGCTCGATCATCCCAAAAGGCTTCGAGTTCTCGATTTGAGAAGCTTGGTCAAGTAAATGCACCAAAGGCATCTGTAAGCCCTTTTGTCAACCCAGAAGCTCTAAGGGTTTGTCCAGAACCGCTCGGTCATCCCAAAAGGCTCTAAGTTCTCGAATTGAGAAGCTTGGTCAAGTAAATGCACCAAAGGCATTTGTAAGCCCTTTGGTCAACCCAAAAGCTCTGAGGGTTTGTCCACAACCGCTCGGTCATCCCAAAAGGCTTCGAGTTCCTGAATTGAGAATCTTGGTCAAGTAAATGCACCAAAGGCATCTATAAGCCCTTTGGTCAACCCAAAAGCTCTAAGGGTTTTGTCTCAATCGCTCGGTCATCCCAAAATACCCCAAGCTTTTTGTTGAGTAGCTTGGTCAAGTAAAATCTCCAAAGGTAGTTCCTCACCGTTTGGTCATCCTTAAAATCTCTAAGGACATGTACTCGTCATTTGGACAAGTATGGAAAGCTCAAAATCCATAAAAATCAAGAAAAATATATAAAATTCCAACAAAAAAATTGGAAAAGCTTAAAATTCAAAAAAAATTGCTTTTGCATTTCACATTTTCATTTGCATTCATGTATTTCATATAGGCATTTGTCATCCATTGCATTACATACAAGAATGGATAGTGTGTGTCAAAATCTTACAAACGAAACCACGTTGTGTTTCAACCATGCACCCTTGCATTATATCATCTATCATCTATCACAGTGAGTAAATATCTTTTTCAACACAACCCATCCTATTGCTATGAAGAATATGCTAGAGTTTTTTGGTCATTCAAACATACCTAGTGGTCTTCTCAGGAGTTGGTAGAAAATCCTATTTTGCTTTTGATGGCTGAGGTCGAGTTAGTATAGCCCTTAGCATATCAAAATATTGTTACTAGTGAACAAATTGAAAAAAGTCTTAATAAGGACTAGGGGAAGATGAATCCACGAAGGACGACTGGGTATCCTGAAGTAAAAAGAATTATTCTTGCTTATCCCTATATGTGTACGGTACAAGAAATGTGGGTAATTGGCAAAAGGGTAGGTTAATTTCCTACCCATAAATCCCTTGCTTACGATAAAATGAGCAATATCCCCTAAGTGATATCCCACATCAATCCTCAAGATTGATACCCTTTGTCGATATCATAAATAGACATCCCATATTGATATCCTACATTAATGTCATACGATCGGTATCACAGATCGAAACTATAGATTGATGTCCTCCAAATTGATGTCACATATCGATACTTTAGAATTGATATTACAGAAGAAGTTCCCCTCAAAGTTAAATCCACAAAGGACATTTTTGAAGCTCATAAATACATAAACAAAGATCAAATGAAGATCAAGAATAAAAGAAAAATTTTTCCAGAGATCAAATGAAGATCAAATATAAAGATCCAATGAAGATCAAAAAATCAAAAGCACGACAAGGTCAAATGAAGATCACAAGATAGTGCAAAAATTAAGATTAAGACAAACCCCTTGCTTAAGAATAAAAAAAAGAATAGTGCAAAGCTAACATTAGTGATTCTTATCAATTTGTACAAGAAAGTATCCCCATCATACATAGAGAAGGAAGGAGTGGTCCTGAATCCCTGGAATTGCTCGCACTCCTGTACCTTACACATGATGATATGTCTGATGTATTAGCTTTTTGCTTATGTACAGACCAATTTTTGAATGTGGATGAGCTAGCTTCAGGTGTCCTGCATCGCTTAGTGATATGAGTCCAATTGAAATATAAAACTAATATTGGGTAAGACATTTACGGATCCCCTATCTTAGCAATGGGCTGAAAGAATCCCACCTGACATCGGGGTATGCTTGTCTTACCAAAGTTATGTACTTGCACACATATAGGTAATGAACATTTTTGGCCTATCTTAACAAAATCCTCATGGTTTAGAAGTCTAACATGGTGAGTATACAACTTCTGATTAGACAACTAGGGTATTTGAGTCTCATGGAAAACCTCAAAAGTTTCCAAAATAGCAAGCCATTAAAAAAAATAAAGTTATTCAATCAATAAAACTGCAAAGTATATATCCATGATACATTATTATATTAAGCACAATCAAATATATCAGATAAATATCAGATGAATATCAGAAATGATGTTTAGACGACCACTGAATATATAGTGCAAGGAATGAATATCGAATGACATCAAATCATTTACATTATACCAATCCATCTCATCTCATTTCATATATGGGTGATTAATTGATTAATATCTTGTAATGAAAATGATCAATTATTTTCCATGATTGTTATACATTCTGTGGTGTCATATTTTAAAAATTGATATACACAGTTTACATTCATTCCTTATGTTTTAAGTGATTAAAGCATACAAGTTCATTTTCATTAGATTATGATTATGTACATAATGCATTACCATACATTGCATAGCATACCATAAAATACATAAAAATAAATGCATGCCCACAAAGCAAATATAAATATGCATTTAAAAAATAAACATCTCATCCATATGCATACATCATATATCGCACAGCTAATCATCTAGATCACTGCATATCATCATCATAAAGTAAATAGCTATATAGTGCATGTCATCCATACATCGCATCATATAAACATAGCATTTACATAAGCCTTGCATCCATGTGCATCAAATAAACATAAAATGAAAAAAATAAATAAACATGTACACATAATGAGCCATAAAAGATCATATCATATATATATGTGTCCAAAAGAGTACATAGGGAGTACAAAATTCCTGCAGGCTACAACTATGTAGGTCCTCGACCTTACACATAAAATGATATATCAAAAATATAGTCGACAACTGCTATAACTCAGATCTAGGATGCTCCCCCTATACTGGAGCTCTTGTCATCTCCCTCAACATTGTGCTCTGGAGCCTACTCTCTTGGCTAACCTGGCACCTGTGGTGGATCCTATTATGGATCCTACCTACCTCCAAAGCCTAAAACACCCAGCACATGGGAAACTAGTAACTACAATAGGCTAGTCCTTTGACTGGTGGCCCCTGATATCTACCTTGGATCTCTTGTCCTGGCTTGTGATCTCGCTATGTGTGTGATAGAGGACCTGTGCGTCCTCTTAGTACTATGAGTCATGTGACTCAAGCTCACTATAGACTATCCAGTAGTCCTAGTCTGGGTCCTCTGAGACTCTGGTGTGAAAGGATCCTTTGGAACCTGTAGCCCATGCATCTCAATATAACTGACTAGCTGGTCAATGTGAGCAAGTCAAGTTGTGTGCATCTCATTGGTCCTCATGACCATACCACGCAGTCACTCTACCTCAGTCATCAGATCTTGTGTAGCTATTGGTGCTACCACTGGTGCTTTCAGAGTTCCCATAATAGCCTAAGGAGGTAGCATAGCCCCCCTCAATGCCCAAGCAAGATCTTGCTCTACCTCTGCTATAGTCTTTTATGCCTATGCTAACTCCAAGGTAGTATGTAGTCTTTGAACCTAGGCCTCTACATTTATGGCCCGAGTCGTGAGCTCTTGTATCTGGTCTTGCACCTCAATCAGGCGTCACTCCCTATCAGCCACTTTCACCTCTAAAGTGGTGATGGTAGTGTCTCTCTCGAGCTACTATGTGTGAAACCATCCGAGTTGACTCTACAAGTCAGCCACCTAAGCTAGTATTTGTCCCTCTATGCTATCAGGAGAGACCTCACCCTCCTCTGGAATATCCTCCTTAGGGTAAATCTCAGGTGTATCCTTGATGGTGGCTTTTATGCCCCAACCACCCTCTATATGCTGGCACACCCTACACCCATCAGGATCTGCCTTTGCCTCTACCTAAGCTGACTCTCAACCCAAAGGCCTTGTCCCATACCATCTGAACAAGGACCACCACCCGCCATCATCTGGAGTGGTCCTAGCTATCTCAACCCTCTACTCCTGGAAGTCGTCTGGTGCATATCCTAGATATGGAGGATGTATCAGTGGAAGATCCCTCTCCAAATCCAAGCACCTGTATTTGAATGGGATCTCTAGCATGTCCTGCATGATGCCAAACTATTGTAGGACATAAGAAATGAACTGATACTCTTTTACCTTTGGCTTATGCCAGATAATCCATCTATCTTAGTGGGCCTATCATAGCCACTCATCCACCTCAAGCCATGCAGGGCAATCCATGTAGAGGCACAAGACAGTGTCCCCTAGCCCAAGTGAAGCAAATCTAATGATATAGTGCTAAGTAATTGTAGCATGAGCCCTGCTGCAGATACCCTCCTCAACACAAGGCCAACATGTAGTGTAACATTGATGGTCAAAATATATGGTGGTGATGTATAGTGGTAGCTCCACAGGACGCTCAATATGAATGTGCTGCCACCCCCAAATCTGTAACAAAAGATTGTAGCTGATGCCCTTATGGATACGCTTTGTAATCTAGTATAGCTCCCTATATATCTGGCATAATAGGTTGCTCCCCAAAGCTAATCATAGTGGCTCCTTTGTAGAGCTATGAAGCACCCTCTAAGCAATGGCTAACATGTTCTAGGGAATCCTCACGCCCAAGGAGTCTAGAAGGGCAATCTGCATAATGAGATGCATGAAGAGGGTCTCTCGTGTAGAAAAGACATCATCATAGTACCAGTCACCGATGTGCACCCCTCCATGGTCAAAATCATCCTAGGAATCTACGCTCTGGTCATCAAAGATAGCATCGAAGATGACATACTTTATCGTGGAGGCAGAGGATACGATAGCCTCACCATCAATGGGAATCCTAAAGATCATGTAGACATCCGCCAGAGTGATAGTCATCTCACCGAGAGGAAGGTGGAATATGTTGGTCCATGCATTCCAGTTCTAGGAAAATATAGTAAGATAGATCCATGACATAACCAAACTTGACAGCTTAGAACCAAGCTCAGTCGTCATTAGATAAAGCCTTGCAAAGAGTCTTCATAGGGGCAGGATCCCATGCTCTAAAAGTTAACTTCTAAAAAAAAAAGCATAATGTAAGCTAAATATGGATAAGCAGAGCTAAAGTAAATTATAAAAATTAATTAGACAACCTAGATCTTAATGGGATAACATTAAATGCCTAATTAAATGATAAAAAAAAAAATCTAAAAATTTTGTAAAAATTTCTAAGGTTTACAAACCGCGGATCAACCCTGTGGTTTGAAGGTGGTAAAATATGATCATTAGGATTTTGAATCCTAACTGTAGATGAAACCTACAATCCCCAATTTTCCAATTGGGAACCATGACTACCAACTATGGTTTAGGAGAGACACCCATTTCGGGTACTTGTTGGAACAAAATCTGCCTTCGGTTAATAGTGTTGCGCCTTAGACTTTGCCAACATTGAATAGACAGATCTTGCTTGAGATCATCTGTCTAGTCTCTAGAGAAGGCTGGTTCCTTTGAAGTTTTTTAGAGAAAAGGGGAAACAAGAGATAAGGGAAATATAGCCTAAGCTAGAACTTTTATATGGTGCAGGTTAGACAACATCAAAGACAGATTTACTTACTTCTATCCAAAGCATTTAAAAACACATTCCAATGCAGAAATTATATAATTCCAGATATGATTTCTGATATTTCGTTTAGCATGCGTATATATTAGATTCTTATTCCAGAAATATGATTTATGTATTGCGAAAGTTCAGATACAAGAACAGACTCAATTTACAATTCAATATTGTGAGCAGAAATAAAGAACATTAATACATACACTTGCACGATATGAACCAGAAGCCAATGGGAGATGTGATTTTATTGCTTGTATTCGAAGTACGTACACATAGTCTTGTAAACGTCCAAGAGCCGACCTCTTTTTTGGTCGAATCACTCCTATTTATACCCTAAAAAGAGTATCTTCTACTACGTACTTTTAATTTCTTCAATCAATTACAAGTAATTTTCTGTAGTTTCTAATAATACACAAAGGATTTCCCATAGATTGGATAAATTTCCTTCTGGCTAATTTTAGGTGAGCCTGTTACTCTGCAATCATCCAACGGACCTGCCAGGTTATAATCAATAGACCATTCTTCAGAAATCAGCACCTGATGTCAGTGCATGTCCCCAGTTGCCAAAAATATACTTTATTCCTTTACAGCTGGCATGTCACGAAATCGTGACATCCGTCTCCTACTTTGCTCCTCTGTCGCTTCCAACCGTGAAAATGAGACATGTCACGAAATCGTGACATTCATCTCTTCCTTTGCTCCTTTGCTGCCTCCCGTCGTGAAAATGAGACATGTCATGAAATCGTGACATTCGTCTCTTCCTTTGCTCCTTTGCTACCTCCCGCCGTGAAAATGAGACATGTCATGAAATCACGACATTCTTTCCTTGCTTTGCTTTTTGGCTGCTTCCAGCTACGAAAATGAGACATGTCACGAAATCACGACATTCTTTCCTTGCTTTGCTCTTCTGCCGCTTCCAGCCACGAAAATGAGACATGTCGCGAAATCGCGACATTCGTCTCTTCCTTTGCTCCTTTGCTGCCTCCCGCCGCGAAAATGAGACATGTCACGAAATCACGACATTCTTTCCTTGCTTTGCTTTTCGGCCGCTTCTAGCCGCGAAAATGAGACATGTCACGAAATCACGACATTCTTCCTTGCTTTTCTCTCTTGGCGCTTCCAGCCACAAAAATGAGACATGTCACGAAATCGTGACATTCGTCTCTTCCTTTACTCTTCTGCCGCTTCCAGCCATGAAAATGAGACATGTCGCGATATCGCGACACTTTTTCCTCTTGGCTCTTTCTCTTTGCTTTGGACCGCGAAAAAGCAACATGTCGCGATATCGCGACACTTTTCCCTCTTGGCTCTTTCTCTTGCTCTTTAGCCGCAAAGATATCGTGACACTTTTTCCTCCTTGCTCTTTCTCTTGCTCTTAGCCGCGAAAATGCAACATGTCGTGATATCGCGACACTTTTTGCCCTTTGCTCTTTCTCCTCGCTATGAACCGTGAAACTGAGACATGTCGCGATATCGTGACACTTTTTGCCCTTTGCTCTTTCTCCTCGCTATGAACCGTGAAACTGAGACATGTCGCGATATCGCGACACTTTTTGCCCTTTGCTCTTTCTCCTCGTTATGAACCGCGAAACTGAGACATGTCACGATATCGTGACACTTTTTTCCCTTTGCTCTTTCTCCTCACTATGAACCATGAAACTGAGACATGTCGCGATATCGCGACACTTTTTCTCTTTTGGATGCGACAATGCAACATGTCGCGATATCGCGACACTTTTTCTCTTTTGGCTGCGACAAAGCAACATGTCGCGATATCGCGACACTTTTTCTCTTTTGGCCGTGACAAAGCAACATGTCGCGATATCGCGACACTTTTGCCACCTTGCGCTTTCTCTTCTCTTTGGACCGCGATAATGCAACATGTCGCGATATCGCGACACTTTTTCCCCCTTGCTCCTTTTCTTTGCTTTGGACCGCGATAATGCAACATGTCGCGATATCGCGACACTTTTTCCCCATTGCTCTTTCTCTTCGCTTTGAACCGCGAAAATGCAACATGTCGCGATATCGCGACACTTTTTCCTCCTTGCGGTGTTTTGCATTTTCTTTGATATTTAGCATATGGGCCACTTCGGTCTTCTTGGAAAATATGCAAAAATGAGCATCAGATGTTTTTCTGTAGTTAGTCACTTTTTGACTAACATTCTTGGCGCCTTCCGGGGGATTTTTTGCTTGCAAAAATTTTGAACCAGGCCTTTATCCATTGGGTATCAGAGTCAACAACGCGGTTGTAAAAAGAATCTTTTGAGAGAAAGACAAAGAACACAGGAAAATGCACTTAGATCAAACGTGAACATTACCTCGCCAAAACTCCCTTTATACCTTAGTATCTCTATTCAAAAATAAATGTCGACTTCGATTGGTCTGTAGTCGAAAATATTTTTTTTTTTTGTTAAGGCCAAAAAACGGTAATATTTACAAATATTGTCTGGATATGCTTATATTATACTGTACATATAATTCCTTTTTTGCTTTTGCCTAAAAGGCTTAGCTCCTTTTTTACGCAATTCTCTAATCTGGTTCCCTTCCTCTTCATCCTATAGATCCCGGTTGGCTGAGCGATTCATTTCAAGGATTAAGAAATCCAGTATCTGTTCATCATTTTCAAAAACTTGCTGGAAAATATTTTTATCAGTCATCGAAGGCTTGTATATAAGTCTAACAGTTTTAGACTTCGAATAACATTACTTACAGGACAAAAATTAGCTCCCACTGAAGCTAACAAATCTGCATGGGTATTCCGTTCTCTAGGGATAAACTTTATATTTAGGGCCTCAAAGGCCTCTAAGAGATCCCACACTTTGTTCCTGTAAGCTTTCAAATAATCTTGTTTACTTATACCTTTTTTGGTGACTTGATTCACAATAAGTTCTGAATCTCCATAGATGAGTAACTGTTTGATTCTCAATTTCTCAGCCTTTCTTAACCCTAAGCACAGGGCCTCGTATTCTGCTGCGTTATTGAAGCAACTCCAAGCCAATCTGTAAGAGAAAACCTTTTCCTCTCCGGTGGGAGAAAACAAAACTATTCCGGCACCAGCTCCATTCTTGCACCTAGCCCCATCAAAGAAAAGCTTCCACAATTGATTCACAGAACCATCCTTTTCTAGGGAGGGTATCAATTTTCTTTTTGGTTTCTCAATAGAATAGTTTCCTATTTCTGTTTCTATCATGGCATTAAAATTCTGTAGAGAAAAATCGTCCTCAGCTTGGAGCTCTTCTAATGTCTCTTCCATTAGATCTTCTTCTATTGTTTCTTCAGTCATCATATTTACACGGTCAGTTTCACCAATATTTTCAACATGAAACGTAGATGGTTTCTCATTAAAAATCTTGACCCTTCTACCTTTGAAAGGTATCTCCAAATGAGAATAATCTAAGGATAAGTATCCTCCCATATTTGTTGTGAACTCTCTGGATAGACACATACCAAAATAGGGCTCCAAGTCTACGACTACTACCTCTTGTATGACTATCATCTGAGGCATTTTATGCAGCCGTATGGGAATATCCTTTATCACTCCTACAATTTTTACTGGAGTACCATCTAATCGTAGGATGCCTGCGCTGCTCCTAGTGTACTCCATTCCCATAATATCACATACTTGCTTTGGGTATCATAGTGGTAGCAGTGCCTGAATCTATCATGCAGTTGTGGACAACCCATCCTTCCATTTGAAGGGACAAATAGAAGGGTGGTGGCCTGTTCTTACCAATGGCAGACGTCAAGTTCGTTAGAACCATTTTTGAAGATGATGCAGTCCCATCTCCATTTTCCATTGTTCTTAGGGATTCCTGTAGGAGATCGATTTGACCTCGGGATTTGAAGAGCATCATACATACTTGCATTAGAAGGAGTATTTTTCATTTCCTCTACTATTTTGAATGTAGGTGAATCAACTATTCTTTCTCTTTCTTTGGCAAAAGTTTCATATTTATTTTTGTATCCCTGGGTAGCTTCAGTTCTTTGCCTTTTTTTCAGCGAGGGGAATCTCAACCTTTCCCTAGCTTGTTCTTGGGTTTCATTTTCCCCCTGAGGAATAAATTCTTTGTGTGTTTCTTGCCCTTGAATTTTGGCTAGAAACTGATATTTTCTTTCCTAGGGGAGACTTCCCTTAGGAGTTTCTTTGGGAACTTCCTTGGGAGCAGGGGAAACATTCAATGGCTGAAGCTCTTTAGGGTCTACTTGTAGTGGTTCCTTACCTGATCTTGTCAAAACTGAAACCTGTTCTACTGTAGGCATCATGAAGTTGTGGTCCTCCTCTCTAATTATATTTACATGGCCTTTCATTTTTTCTTTACTCTTTTCAACTGCTATACTTTGTACATAATGCTGGTGTATCATACACAAACTTTCCCCATGTGGATCGTTACATGTAGTACACCAAAATGTTAGAATTAGTGGGAGGCTCCTCGACCTCCACTGTCTCATTTTTATATATCGTGCTCGGTCTCTCTTGTCCCCTATTGCTTGATTGTGTTGCATCTCCTGTTACCTGAGGGAACTTCCTTGGCGAAAAACTCCTTTCAGCCTCTCTCTTTTTCATGGATGCCATTTCATTTGACAATGTCTTCATTGTATCAATTATGGTTGTGTATTGATCATTGGGGGGAGCTGATGCAAGGGGTGTGGCTGGTAATGCAAGGAATGTAGGAGGTGTAGCTATATATGGGAGGGCATGCGTTGATGGGAGTACAGGTAGTTTAGAAATTGATGCTTGGGAAAGCTCTGGTAAAATAGGCAATAGACTTTTTGATGGATATCTTTTTGTAGCGATGAGATCAGCTTCGCCCCTTGCTGCCTCTACATAGATCCCAGGAAAAGTGGTTACACGGGATTGCCTTATTATCATACTAAGATCTGAATCAAAAGCCCTTAAATAATAGCATATAGCTTGTTCTTCCGTGGGCTTTAGGCCTTGCGGTACTCTATCACGAGTTCTGGTAAATTTGATGTTGAAATCTTGGATTTCTTCTTGTGGATGCCTTTCAATGACAGTGAATTGATTCAGCAATGTGAAAGGATCCGCATGTATATTAAATTCATCGACCAGACAGTCAGACAGTACTGCCCAAGAAGTAATGGATCTCAGGGGAAGCGCTCTGTACCAATAGAGCATCTTTCCTTTCAAAGATATAATCAACAATCTGACCATTACATCTTCCTCAATGATGTTGTAAATAGATGCTAGCTCTGATACATCCAAACAGTGCTCATCTGTTGTTTTGCCTGTTCCGTCGAAGGTCGACAATGCTTTTAGTGCAGCTTGTGGAATTTGGTGGTGTGTTCCCAAGTTCAAAGGGCCAGTTTGATTCCATACAAGATGCGTTGGGGTAGGGGCGGTTGCCATGATTGCTAAAGGAGTTACAACCGCTATAGGATTGCTTGCAGATGCTCCTACAATGGGTGTTAAAGAGGTGCTAATGGTGCCGGGCGGATTTGATCTTGCGGCTAGCACAGGGTGTGCTTTTAGGCTTCCGAGATGTAGTTCAAAAAACTTGATAGGTTCTTCAAAGTTTCTAGCTCGGGATCTGGTTATCATATGGCTATATAACCAGAAGGTTTCTAGACAAGGTCTTTCTTTTATGGTCTAAATGCAACGGAGTCGCCAGGTGATTTTTCTTGAGATTTTGCAAACAAAAGGCTCTGAAGGTAAAACACCAAAACTTATACAATACTGTGGGATTGTTGGTCCCACCGGGCATGCCAAAAACTGTTGGAACAAAATCTGCCTTCGGTTAATAGTGTTGCGCCTTAGACTTTGCCAACATTGAATAGACAGATCTTGCTTGAGATCATCTATCTAGTCTCCAGAGAAGGCTGGTTCCTTTGAAGTTTTTTAGAGAAAAGGGGAAACAAGAGATAAGGGAAATATAGCCTAAGCTAGAACTTTTATATGGTGCAAGTTAGACAACATCAAAGACAGATTTACTTACTTCTATCCAAAGCATTTAAAAACACATTCCAATGCAGAAATTATATAATTCCAGATATGATTTCTGATATTTCATTTAGCATGCGTATATATTAGATTCTTATTCCAACAATATGATTTATGTATTGCGAAAGTTTAGATACAAGAACAGACTCAATTTACAATTCAATATTGTGAGCAGAAATAAAGAACATTAATACATACACTTGCACGATATGAACCAGAAGCCAATGGGAGATGTGATTTTATTGCTTGTATTCGAAGTACGTACACACAGTCTTGTAAACGTCCAAGAGCCGACCTCTTTTCTGGTCGACTCACTCCTATTTATACCCTAAAAAGAGTATCTTCTACTACGTACTTTTAATTTCTTCAATCAATTACAAGTAATTTTCTACAGTTTCTAATAATACACAAAGGATTTCCCGTAGATTGGATAAATTTCCTTCTAGCTAATTTTAGGTGAGCCTGTTACTCTACAATCATCCAGCGGACCTGCTAGGTTATAATCAATAGACCATTCTTCAGAAATTAGCACCTGATGTCAGTGCATGTCCCCAGTTGCCAAAAATATACTTTATTCCTTTACAGCTGGCATGTCGCGAAATCGCGACATCTGTCTCTTCCTTTGCTCCTTTGCTACCTCCCGCCATGAAAATGAGACATGTCACGAAATCATGACATTCGTCTCTTCCTTTGCTCCTTTGCTGCCTCCCACCATGAAAATGAGACATGTCATGAAATCGCGACATTCTTTCCTTGCTTTGCTTTTCTACCGCTTCCAACCACGAAAATGAGACATGTCATGAAATCGTGACATTCTTTCCTTGCTTTGCTCTTCTACCACTTCCAACCACGAAAATGAGACATGTCACGAAATCGTGACATTCGTCTCTTCCTTTGCTCCTTTGCTGCCTCCCACCGTGAAAATGAGACATGTCGCGAAATCGCGACATTCTTTCCTTGCTTTGCTTTTTGGCCGCTTCCAGCCGTGAAAATGAGACATGTCATGAAATCGCGACATTCTTCCTTGCTTTGCTCTCCTGCCGCTTCCAGCCACAAAAATGAGACATGTCACGAAATCATGACATTCGTCTCTTCCTTTACTCTTCTACCGCTTCCAGCCATGAAAATGAGACATGTCATGATATCACGACACTTTTTCCTCTTGGCTCTTTCTCTTTTCTTTGGACCGCGAAAAAGCAACATGTCATGATATCGCGACACTTTTTCCTCTTGGCTCTTTCTCTTGCTCTTTAGCTGCAAAAATGCAACATGTCACGATATCGTGACACTTTTTCCTCCTTGCTCTTTCTCTTGCTCTTAGCCGCAAAAATGCAACATGTCGTGATATCGCGACACTTTTTGCCCTTTGCTCTTTCTCCTCGCTATGAACCGCGAAACTGAGACATGTCGCGATATCGCGACACTTTTTGCCCTTTGCTCTTTCTCCTCGCTATGAACCGCGAAACTAAGACATGTCACGATATCACGACACTTTTTGCCCTTTGCTCTTTCTCCTCATTATGAACCGTGAAACTGAGACATGTCGCGATATCATGACACTTTTTCCCTTTGCTCTTTCTCCTCACTATGAACCACAAAACTGAGACATGTCATGATATCGTGACACTTTTTCTCTTTTGGCTACGACAAAGCAACATGTCATGATATCGCGACACTTTTTCTCTTTTGGCCTCGACAAAGCAACATGTCATGATATCGCGACACTTTTTCTCTTTTGGCCGCGACAAAGCAACATGTCGTGATATCGCGACACTTTTGCCACCTTGCGCTTTCTCTTCTCTTTGGACCGCGATAATGCAACATGTCGCGATATCGCGACACTTTTTCCCCCTTGCTCCTTTTCTTTGCTTTGGACCGTGATAATGCAACATGTCGTGATATCGCGACACTTTTTCCCCATTGCTCTTTCTCTTCGCTTTGAACCGCGAAAATGCAACATGTCGCGATATCACGACACTTTTTCCTCCTTGCGGTGTTTTGCATTTTCTTTGATATTTAGCATATGGGCCACTTCGGTCTTCTTGGAAAATATGCAAAAATGAGCATCAGATGTTTTTCTATAGTTAGTCACTTTTTGACTAATAAGTACCCTCCTAATCCAGTAAAAGATTTTTTTTTTTTTAAACTAAGCTAACCTAGACTAGTGGGGTTCATTACTAGTAGTTTAGTGAGGTTAATTTTCTGCATTTCTTAGTGTGGTTCATTTTATTGGTATTGAGTGTGAGGTCTCAGTTTTGAGTTACCTTTCCTGCACCTTGGCCTCGGCTAGTAGATGGCTGATCAGGATTTGCCATCAAGGTAGATGAGTGTAATTACGATAGAGTTTGGCAACGTTTCGGATCAAGGAATGTTCTCTCTCTCAGAGCTCTCAAATTGCTAGTAGTTGCAACAAAATAATAAAAAAATTCAAATGGGAATGCAATTTATAGGTCCTCCTAGTCTCATAGGACCGCAACTGACACCTGCGATTTTGAAACTAGGGTTTACCACTCGTAGGTCTGACCCATAGTTCAAATTTTTTGAAATATTAAATCACATGCTGTACCCCTAGTCCGTAACTAGCAATAAATGCACTCAAAACCCATCGTGGGAAGGTCTAAAAAGATAAATTAATGACTCCCATTGGATAAAAATTCAAAATAAATGATCAAAATTGCAAATTTGTTGATGTTAAAAGCACCAGGATCAATTAAATAAATGTAAAATTAAACAAAAAAAATCAAATAATGAAAAAACAAATGCGCCTCGTATTCAGTGATTTATCCTATAAAATTGGTGGTTGTAGTGACTTGCGATCCATACAATCCAACAAGATGAGTAAATCACCATAAGGACATTTGGGGCAAAATTATCATTTCTTTTATGACATCTTTCAGCAAATCATCGACAATATGATTCAACAAGTCTAATTGCATTTGTATTATTTTGATTCCCTAATATGGCTATCATAGCTTGACTACTCCATGGGATAGAGATGTGCAAATACTACTAAGAGTTGCAATCATAAGCTAAACTAGGCCTAGCCAAGGCATTAAAAGGCTCGAATCTAAAGTTGTTTAGGATCATTCATTATGGTCAAGCGATTTCGTCACTTCATACATTGTCATTACCCTCATCGACTCATCGCTTGAGGGGGTAGTCATAATTTCATGTCATAATCAAAGTCAATAGAAGATCCCGGAGATCGTAGATCCCTTGATCTTGTCAAAATTACGTTTGTTCTTGTGAATCATTGCTAACAACTATCATAAGCTTCCCCCTTTGCTTGGTGTAAATAGAAAATATGAAATTTTGTTTGTAACTCTCATCCTTTAGTTATATAGTTCTAACTCCTATTGTAGCACCAAAGCTACTCGAACATCTGATGGCAAGCGTAGACTTTTCAAATGTAAGCCTTTCCAATTTGGAAGGAATGATTCCAGGATGCACGTCCTTTTGCTGGACCTGGGGCATCTAATGTTGATCAGAATAATGATCATCATAGAACCTTCGGTATCATTTTAGGATGTATATTTTTTCTCAACGTTCGATCTCACAATGCATCTCAAAAGGGGCATCTGTAGACACATAAAACACATCATGTCGAGGGTGACTACTCATATGGACATGCTACAAAACCATATGGAGGATCTTGGACATACTCCAAGATAGAGTAGTGGTTCTAACCACTCAATTTAGGAATTTTGGCCTAATCAAGTTCAACTACAGCTAAGATCTACGGTCTCCATTATAAATCATGGCTGATACCTACGGTCTATAGTTTGGACTGCAACTGTGACCTATGGTCTTAACTAAAGTTTAGTTAGGCCTTCCATCTAAGCCAAATTGCTTGGAACAATCGAAATATCTAGAAGCAGGCAGTTGAAGGATGAAAGATTCTAGAGGCTTCCATCCCAATTGTCCTAACCAACCTTCTTGGTCTTGGCTTCTCCATGAAGCTACCCCTAGCCTTAGGGACATGCTATAAATACCCCCTATAAGTGGGGTGAATAGGAGAGAGTTAATTGATCAAGAGAGCATCGAAGTGCTATCAAATTGCATATTGAATTTGTGCATTTGAGAGCCCCTTTGCTATTCACCTAAAGACCAATTAGCCATGGATGCCCTAGGTGCCTAGGAGATTCAAAAAGCATAAATTCGGGCAAATGAAGGCCCGTCATAGTGATTTGACCACCAAATTTGTTAAAGGACAAAAAAGGTGACCCTTGAACATCAATTTGGACAAGGAGGTCAAGACCACTGCCCCTAATTCTGAGGTTAAACCTATCAGAGATTAAACCATGGTTGTCAGCGTGGTTCACAGTGCAGACCGCCCACTATATCTGTGGTTTGCAATAGGTGATTGTGTATCACTCCAAATTTTTTGCATCCTTACCTTTAGGCTATAGGATCCATGCCCGGAAGGAGGATGGGAAAAGGATGGCATGGTACCTCGGACTGAGAGGCCTTGCGAAGGTCTCGCCTCTCGAGGGAGGTGTATTATGGTGATTTTTTGACGGATGGTGGGGTTCACCAGGAAACGTTTAGTGGAAGTTTCCATGCCTAGGTTGGGAATGTGTTTAATGTGTTTAGTTTTATCTTTAAACATTCGAGTCCTAGGTTTGGCCAAATGAATCTAAGTTGTTCTATTATGAAAATGCAGACTAAATGAAATACAACAAACAGATTTGAATAAAAACAGAGAGAAAAAGCTAAATTAAAGAGCCATACCTGATTCGGATGTCTGATGGAGGTTCTGATTTTTGAAGCATATAGGATCGTCTAGAATTTGACAGGATCGTCTCTGACCTGCAGGATCGTCTGAGATCTAACGAATTTGTCAGACGAATTCGTTAGACCTGTAAACATAGAAATAGACACAAAATACAAAAAATGCAGCAATGCTAATAGAGGATAATGATGTAAAATGACAATAAGGATGTTAAAAGATAATCCCGAATAGAAATGCAAGTAAGTTGCAACACTTTAATAGCTAATCATGACCTTATTATGCAATTAAACTACATGGGTGAACTCCAAGATGCAAAATAATAAATAATAATCATAATATTAACTAAATACAGAATAATGCAGCAAAAAATAATGAAGAAATGCAAACTCTGGGCACTGATTGCCCCCAATGCAGACTGTAGTCGAGATCATCTCGAATTGGTGTGAAATCGTCTCAAATTGAACAGGATCATCCATGATGAACTAAGCTTGCTCCGGCTGAAAAATACTAAGGTTCCTACAAATAAATTTGGACAAATATGGAGGTAAATAATAATTTAAGATGGTCTAATGCACGTAGAACTTGTGTTATAGGAAATTTTAGCCAGGGGTATGCCAAGGGGGAGTCCTAAGTTTAAATAGGCTTAGGAGGGAGGTTAGGAGGTTGGAGATCATCCCAATTTGGGAGATTTCCAATGGGGGAGGGTCTCTAATGGCGCAGACATGCTTCTGCCTAGATTAGAGACACTGTTGGAATAGAGGCTAATTGTGGAAAATTAGTTTTGGGACAAGATCGTCTGGATGTCTAGCCCAGATGAAATAATTTGATCTGAGGCGATATCGTCTGATCAATGACGATATCGTCAAATGGTCAAAAAAAACTTTAAAAATGATGCAGGAAACGAGGAAACGGGTTAAGCGGCAGTTTGGGAGCAGTTTTGGGGGTTAAATTTGAATTTGAATTATTACTAAAGTAATTTTAATTATTTAAGGTTTTACTGTGCTAATTTTAGGGTGCTACATTTTGCCCCCTCTTTAACGAATTTTTTGAAGAAAATGCGTTAAAGATGAGTTCTTCTCGATCTACGAGAAAGCATAAATTATTCCCATTTTTAGGCGACGATTCTTGGTCGAATCGTATGACAGCTTACTATGGTGCCCCCTCCGTGTTTTTACCCAAATCGAACGTTTGAGGTAAAAACGTGAAAAAGCTAAATTTTTAAAATATTGTTTAAGTGTTTTGAATAAAATTAAGGAAAATAGGGTAAAACCCTAATTCATTATTACTGTTCATTTTTTTCATTTTCTGGTTTCTAGAGCTCTACAAACAAAAATGGTCGAGACAGTGCACAGATCGATAGAGGTCCGACGCGGGCTATGGGTAAGGGTATAAACTTAGTTTAGAGTACTTTAATTTAGAATTTCATGCTTTTTAGATTAGATTTGATTGATTTTTGAGTATCACAACCATTTTTGGGCCGTCGACATCGTCGAGACAAAATCGTCTCGATTTCACCAAAATCGTCTCGATATCGTCGATTTCATCCAAGGGCGAAATCGACGATATGGGGATGATTTCGTCCAATAAGGGACGATTTCCTCATGCAAAATTAGAGACGAATTTGCTCAAATTTGGGATGATATCGTCCAATTGTGGACGATATCATCATTTATAAAATTGAACTTATTTTGACTTGCATTTTTAATTAATGATTTATTAATGATTTTTATTGTTGATTTTTTTTATGTTGCAGAGAATGGAAATATGGCAGGTTGAGGGATAACTTGGCCGCTCTATCTCAGGCAGAGCGATATTAGCTGGATTAGGCAAGCTTGTAGCATGTGGCAAAGATGCCACAGGTTTCTACAGATATGGGGCTATTGGCAGCCCTAGTAGAGAGGTGGTATCCGGGTTCTTCCTATTTCCAGTTACTGACAGGGGAGATGACTCCCACACTGGAGGATGTATGGAGGATTTTGAGGATCTCCATACAAGGATGGCTGATCACTCTTGTGGCCAATCAGGGCCACATGATGATGCGATTGTGTGGCGATCCAAGATTTGCCCTAGAGAAGGGTGGAGTGAATATCGAGTCGCTACACCAGATGCCTGGGGCATCTAGACACACAGGTTTTGGCTGGGGTGGTAGGTGGACTTCTGCTATGCCACCAGAGTAGATGCAGGGTACCATGGCTATTAACAGATGTGGTCTGTGACATGAGAGACCACGGGTATAGGTTTTCTTGGGGGATATTTGTACTCTATCGATTGTATAGGATCCTCCATGGGGTCATGTACAAGGGCGGCCAATGTCTGGTTATGACATCACTACTACAAGTTTGGTGCTGGGAGCATATCACGGTGCAAATGTTGGTAGGGCTTCCACTAATAGGGATTGACGGGGAGAGGCCTCGAGTTTTATACTGGTGGCTCCAGAGAGGGGCATAGCGACGAATAGATCTGCCAGCATCTCAAAGACTACTAGAAAACCTTGTCTTCGACCAGATCACCTGGAGGCCTTGGAGAGATCATCCAGGGTGGGCCGAGGATGGACAAGAGCTGGCTCGCGTTAGGCAAGTCTGTTGGCTAAGGATGGAGAGGGGAGAGGTGGAGCTCCATCGGTACGACCGAGTTTTGAGGTAGTTCGGTCTATAGCAGGGGATCCCATCTCTTAGAGACTACGAGTTTTCTTGGACTATCCAAGATAACACTATAGTTAGTGAGGCTCTAGATATGCAATGATTTTGGAGTCAAGACGTAGATGATGCCCCCATTCAACCAGTGGATGGGGATGATTCTAGGGTAGCCAACGGCTATGATTCTTGGTACATAGGCATCCGCCCTCCTCGGATGACAAGGGCTCAGGGTCCGATTCATGCAGTTGTGCGTCGGATGGGGAGGTGGCACCAGGCGGCCATTGAGGCAGCATAGGGTCATGATAGGAGAGAGTAGAGGAGACCAAAGACTCAGCAGAGGCCATGACAGTGGGAGAGGAGGGAGGAGAGACCCCCTTCTCCATAGAGGGAGAGGCCACCATTACTTGATAAGGGCAAGGATGTTGACACAGGGGAGAGCAGCGAGACAGTGACTCTCTGAGCTGAGGTTGCCCGCCTGCGGGCTCAGGTGCAGACATTCTAGGATGAGGATACATGACTTAGAGCTCGGGGTGGAGGAGCAAGCACTCAGGATTTAGCACACGCTATTGCCCAGGTTACATTCTATCAGGCTCTATATTACTAGGTGATGCCAGTAGAGTAGAGGGTGCCATTACCAGCTCATATTACAGAGCCTATCGTGATGGGGTCATCTAGGACATCATCATGATCGGAATCCAGGACTCATGGCACCACACAGACTACTATGGGGCCACCTCCTCCACCTTAAGGCGGGGGAGGAGATGAGGCTAAGAGCTCAAGGGGTTCTCGAGGCGAGGCTACTACACTACATAGAGATTGTATATTTGATTGAGAGGATTGAGTATGCCAAGATGTAGATTGTGGCATACCAATCTAGTTTTGATATGATGTACATATATTTGATATATATAGATGAGATATTTTTGATCATATGACTTGTCTTATGCGTTTGTATGATGCTTTAATGTTTTGGTGTGATTGATTTGATGATTCATGTAATTATGTTGTTTGGAAATATGTATGGTTTTTAATGGATGCTTTAAAATTTAAATGAAATAATCTGATGGAACAAATTGGTTGTTTGTGATGTGGTGATTTGATAAAAAAAAGGACTTCTAACAATAATTTCAAAGGACATTGTCGCTATTATAGACCATTTCATGGAGTCGTTGCTCACTCGGTCATCAAGCTAATCCCAGTATAGAAATATTGTTAAAAGTAAAAGAGTGCTTAAGAGACTGTCTTAAGACTTTGGTGTAATGATGCAAATGATGATGATGATGGTGATTTGTTTTCAGATTTCCATGAAAAATATTATGCATGAAATAATTTTAAAAATGATTTTTGCTAGGCATAAATTCCTAAGTGTGATAAATTTTTTGGATAATTCCCTAGGAATTATACCATCATTGCAAATTTGCATATTGACATAATGACATGAAATAGTGATAATGTGCATGCTTTTTAAAAACATAATTGTATAACAAAATTATTTAAGTCATATGTTTTTATGATTTTAAATAAATGGGGAATAAAAATTGGTACAATGGTTTGCGCTAGGCATAGAATATGTAGGTATAGACTTATACCATCATCACGAAATCCAAAGAAAAATTTGATATAATAGTTTTATTGTATAGTTGATTTTTAATTGTTGAAAATAAATAGAAAATATGAAGATGAGGACTTGCGCTAGGCATAAGACTCCCATTTAAGTTCTGGAATTATACCATCGTTGCGAAAGTCGACAATATATATGTATGTGTTTTTATTGTATGGTTTGAAAGGAATTTGATTTTTTTGATTATGCATGTAGTTGTCTTTATGCGAAAAAGGAAAAATGAAATTATTCCAGACAATTTGCAAAGATATTTCAAAGTATCTTGAAGACAAAAGTTAGATTTATAAGGAATCCCATGTGCATATGTGAGTTCATTTTTAATCTTGATTTATCATAATGATACACAAAATCTCTCAAATACAAATGTGTGTGCGATTGTATTGTTCATTTACCAATTTTGAGCAAGATAATTTGATACAAGTAATTTGAATGAACCAAATAAGTGTTCATTAACCATGATTTAGATGCATATAACCATACCAGACTACTATGTAAGTCAGATTATCAAGAGATAGCTAATCCATAAGCAGACATATGTCTATACAAAAGAAGGTCACTAATGTGACAGACATATCACCATGCTAGGAGTTACCCAAGGCCAAGTAGGTTGGGCACAAACCACCTGTTATGGGGCTTACCTCACAGTTTTTGAATAATTGAGAATTCCAAGGATTCAAGCTCATCAACCCTTCTTTTATTTTCAATGGGGTAGGGAAAGGGATTTTATTGCTTTTGCTTTTTCTTTCTTTCACTTTTCTTTTGTATTTTTGCTTGATTTTTAGGATAACTCTTGAAACATTACTGTAATGATATAAAATAACATTTTTCTCTTTCTCTTTTTCTTGAACTTTGCTTTTCTTCCTATGCTAGGGATACTTGCTCGGATTAGCTGTAGAGCAAGGGATTTTTATTCTGGATAGGGGTGAGCTTTTCCTTTTGCCAATTCTCAAGGATTCTAGACCATGTGCATGATAGGATAGCAAGGGAAACTTTTCGCTCAAGAAACCACTTCTACTATGTAGCATAGCATGGACATTACAAATATAATCATTTTATTGTGAAAGGATATGCTTGGTTTAAGTAAATGACAAGATCAATTCTCTGTGCTCAAACTTTATTTAATTGAATTTTGTGGAATTTGATATAAGAGAGATTAGTAATCATGCCAGATAAAATCAAGATATTTATTCATGTGAGTGTGAAAGTGCGGGATTCCAAATAAATGCTAATTTATCCAAAATAATTTGAAATATATAACTGCAACATTTGTAAAAAGAAATATATACAAATACTTTTGAGAAGTTTGAGAATGTTGATTCTCTCTTTCTTCTTTATTTTGTTTTGGTTTCGAAAGAGTAAAAAATATTGCTGTTTTTATTTTTATTATTTTTGTTTGTTTTTGTTTTTGTTTTTGTGTAAACAGTTTGATATATTTTTAAAATAAGAGAACATGCAAAATATGTACAAATGATTAAATGACCAAATTTTATGCGTAATATCACCTAAGATGCATAATATTCATAGGTTTTTTTAAATCTTTACCATCTAAGGTAGCTAATTTGTATGCTTCCGATTTAAATTTAGCAGTGATAATGTATGGTCCAAGCCAGTTGGGCTCAAATTTACCTTTGAGGTCTTTAGTTGCATTAGTATTTTTTTTAGTTTCTTTTAAAACAAGGTCGCCGATCTCAAAGGATCGATGATGAACTTTCTTGGCATATGATCTTTTAAGCTTGTTTTGGTAGGCACGAAGATGCTCCAAAGCATTGATGCATTTTTCATCTAGGAGTTCCAGCTGACTGAGTCTGCCAACTTGATATTCATCTCCTATTTTCGTATCTTGAAGTAGTAGATCCAAAGAAGGAACTTCTAATTCAAAGGGAAAAATGGCTTCAGCACCATAAACCAAAACAAAAGGTAAAGTTCCAATGGGGGTTTGAACACTAGTTCGATAGGCCCACAAGGCTAGATATAATTGAATGTGCCAATCGTGGCTAGATTTATTGACCCATCTTTTGAGAATTTTAATTAAGGTTTTGTTAGATGCTTCTGCTTAGCCATTACCCTAAGGATAATAGGGAGTGGACTAACGATGTTGAATCTTATATTTTTGGCATAATTTCTTAACATATTTATTTTTGAAACAAGTTCCATTATCTGAGATGAGATTTGCAGGAATTCCGAACCTACAAATGATTTGATTAAAAAAAATTTAAAGACTTGTGTGCCAGTGAAAGAAGCTAAAGGCATAACTTCAACCCACTTCGTGAAATACTCGGTGGCAGTTATGATGAATTTGTGTCCATCAGATGACACAGGATTAATTTTTCCAATAATGTCTAAGCCCCATTTTGAAAAGGGCCAAGGAGATGAAATAGCCTGCGAGTTCTTGTGCAAGGGCATGGACAAGGTTAGCATGTTTCGGCACTTGTCGCAATGGTGCACATAATCATGTGCGTCATTCTCCATGGTAGGCCAAAAGTATCCTATCCTAAGGAGCTTTTTAGCAATCACACTACCACTGAAGTGTCCTCCATAAGATCCATCATGGGCTTCACTCAAGGCTGATTTGGGTTCTTTTAGATTCAAAAATCTTAATAGTGTTAGCGTACTATTTAGCATACTGTTAATATATTGTTTGTATTTAGTTTGCAATGTTACAACTCCGTAACAGTTATGGTTCAGCCGTTGTACTGGTGTGCTATTCCCGCACTTGTGCTGTATTATTTAAACAGTGGTGAATAATACTATTCTGGTTCACATTTTTCAACATGGCATCAGAGCTGTTCTGATTTTTTGGGCGAGGTGCAGCCGAAGTTTTTTTTTCTGGGCGTGATTTTTTTCTCAGCCTGTGCGCTAACTCTTCTCACCGTCGCGCAGCCGAGTGCATAAAGGAAAGAGAATTTTTTTTTGTCGCACGTAGACGCGCGACAGTCGTCACGCATCCACACGCAACTGTGGAGAGGGTGGAAGCCTCGGTTGAACACGTGCTGCGTTCAAAGGCCGCTGGCGCAGAGTTTTTTTTTGAAAAAAAAAAAAAAGGGCGCGGTCGCAGCGCAGAGTCTCCCTGTATGCAACGAACGTGCGTAGTGTAGAGGAGATAGACGTCTCTATTTCGTAGCGTAGACGTCCCTACGCGTAGAGGAGACAGATGTCTCCGTCCCGTAGCGCAGACGTCCCTGTGCGCGGAGGAGACAGACCGTCCCTACGCACAAAGGAGGGTCGTAGACGTCCGCGTGGAGACGGATGTCACAACACGCAGGGGGACACACGAGGAGATGGACGACATCGTGGGAATTTAAAATTCCCGCCCACCGCACCACAGTAGGGGTATAAACCCCCCCCCCCTACGCACAGCGTGAATCACGCAGCCAGGAAAGAAAATTAAAAAAAAAAATGCAGGAGACCCCCCCCTTGGTTTCAGTGGATGCACCCCGGAAACTTAAAAAAAAAAAATAGAGCGCGCGTCTCGACGTGCTTTCGAAAAGAAAAAAAAAAAATAGAGCGTGGCTCGACGCAGCCCCCCCCCCCCCCCCTCGGCGGAATTTTTTTCAAAAAAAAAGAAGCAGAGAGTGCCGAGTCGCGAAGCAGCAAAAGCTGGACGGAGGAGGATACCGGAGGCTGCTGCAGAGGAGGAGGAGGAGGTAGCAGGCGTTGAAAGAGGAGCTGGCCCACTGATCCTTCTGGATCAGCCCGCTAGCTCACTCGGCAGTGAGCTGTGCGGTAAGGCTCAAGGAGCCTATAGGTCGGGGGTTCAAATCCCGCCGACTCCCCTTAAGGTATAAATTTTTTTTCAAATGTTTTTTAATTATTATTATTTTTAGTTAAATTTTTTAATTTTAATTTATTTTTTAATAGTTTTTTAAATTTTATAAATTAAAATTTATTTTTAATTTATTTTTAAAAGTTTTAAAAACTATATAAATTAAAATTATTTATTTTTAACTTTAAATAAATAATAATTATTAAAATGCTTTTTTAAAGAAAGCCTTTTAAGGGGGGATATTTTTTTCAAAAAATCAAAGGGGGATAGTGAGTAATTTTTTTGAAAAATAGCAATTTGGCAAATTGTAAAAGGTGCATTTTCGGCTGTGACTGACACCTTGTGGGTTATTCTTGTGGGCAGTTTTTTTATGTTGTATGTTGCATATTTCATTTTTGCACTATAACATTAAAAAAATTAAAATAAAACACTCCCTAAGTCCCCGGAATAATTAAAACCCATCCGTGCAATTTATTGCACTGCAGCGTTCGGTATTTGTGATACCTCTGGCCAGCACTTACAGGTAAATCTGTCATGATTTGGCTATTGTATCTGCCGCCTAATATAGCTGCTACAACGACGTCTGAGCTTGTTCTCTATAAATCATCGGGGAGGGATAAGTACGCCATTTTTGCATTTTTTTACTCCATCCACTACCCTTTATCGCACTTGTGTTTAGGCGTAAATCCTGACGAAGTATTCTTCATAGTGTTTAGGGGAAGTTACGCCCCACGCATGAGAAGAATCTTCTATGGTAGGTGCCATCAATAAGGCGATTCCCTTTCAGTACCGCTTATGTTCCACGTATCGTATGATCTCTAAAACTCACCTATAGTCTCCCTCACGTAAGGGCGGGTGATTTTTGTTGATCTTTCTAAATACCTATAGTTTCCCTCATGTAAGCGCGGGTATTTTGTATGGTATATTGGCCTAGCAAAAGGTATATCGAAAGGGGGACCAATTGGTGATATAAGGAACCTTCACTATGGCCGCTGTTGCAAAGTTGATGACTGATCCGCATCAGTTATTGAAAGGTCCAAATTATACACCATGGAAACATAAGATGAAGGCTATTCTCCAAATGGAAGATTTGTGGGATATTGTTACTGGAGTAGCAACTAGGACTTCACCAATAGCAGGATCCACAGGTCCTTTAGCAGATCATATAGCCTTTGACAAGAAAGACAGTCGAGCAAAGGTGCTTATTTTATTTTCTATTTTAGATGAAGTGCAACCTCATATAGCTGACAAAGCAAGTGGTAAAGAGGCATGGGATGCCCTTAGAACCATCTATGAGGGAAAGAATGAATCCACCATTCTTCATATTCAACAACAACTTCATAACCTGAGTTTGAGGCAGGGTGAAACAGTTGAACTCTTTCGATGCAGAGTGTTTGAGTTGAAAGAGAAATTGAGTTCTTTGGGAGATACTGTGGACGAAAAGCTTCTCATTTCACTTGTGATGAGAGCTTTACCTTCTTCATTTTATATGTTGATAACTTCCATCCAGGTGTCTCAACGACAAATTACCTACATCGAGTTGGTCAGTCTGCTTCAACAACAAGAGGCACACCAACTTCATAAGGATGATTCTTCCAATACAGCCCTATACACCAACAGGCAGGGTTCTAGGAAGAAAGGTAATGGGCAAAAAGGAGGCAACTTTTAGAAAGGAGGAAATTCTCAACAGGATATGAAAGGAAAAGGCAAACAACCTCAACAGAAGAAGAGGTGGTGCAAGATCTGTGAGAAAGACAACCATGACACCAACGAGTGTTGGCATAAGAACAAGCAAAAAGGCCAAAACAAACCACAAAATAAAAACAAGCAACCCCAGGTGAATGTTGTCTGTTGAAGAATTTGACTCGGATTCGAATGGGCACACAAGGTGCTCATGACTACCACAGATTCCACAAAGAGGGATCCTATTTGGTATGTCGATTCTGGAGCTAGTAAACATATTACTGGCGACAGATCGTGGTTTGAATCATTTGTGGCCAAAGAGGGCAAACCTGTCACCATTGCTGATGATAAAACCTACAGTGTTCAGGGAGAGGGTACAATTTTAGTCACTCTTACTGATGGCAAGTGTCAGATTGACAAAGTCCTCTATGTTCCGAGATTGGCTAACAATTTGTTGTCAGTGACACAAATCCCGGACAGAAATATGGTTGTCAACTTTCGTGTTGAGAATGGAAAGAAGTGTTGTACCATTACCAGGAAGGGTAAGCAGATTGCAACGACTTCATATAAGCACGACTTATTTGCACTAGATGCTATATCTACTCCACATGTTGCCATGACTGTCTCTACCAAGGAGGAAACTTCCCTATGGCACAAGAGATATGGGCATCTTAGTTCTGGCTACTTACTTGAGCTCAACAAGTATGAGATGGTAAAGGGTCTTCCTTCCCTTTCTGCCACATTGCCAGTGTGCTCTGACTGCTTGGCAGGAAAGCAGCATAGAGTACCATTTGAGAAGAGCTCTACAAGAGCATGAAAACCTCTGGAGTTAATTCATACCGATCTGTGCGGTCCTTTCACACCCAACAGTTGTGGAGGGAAGAGGTACTTTCAGTTATTCGTAGATGACTACTCACGAAAGATGTGGGTTTTCTTTCTCCAACTGAAATCTGAAGCTTTTGCATTCTTCCAGTAGTTCAAGAAATCCGTTGAGGAGTCAGGAGCTTCTATTAAAACCCTCCACTCAGATCGATGGGGAGAGTTTACCTCTAATGAATTTTTTGCATTCCTAGATAAGCATGGAATCAAGCGATAGTTAACAACTGCCTATACTCCTTAGCAAAATGGAGTTGCTGAGAGAAGGAACCGTTCTATCATGGAAATGGTTCATTGTATGCTCACAGGAGCTACTCTTGGGCAACAATATTGGGCAGAAGCTGTCACCACTGCAGTGTATCTGTTGAACAGGGCACCCACAAAGGCCCTAAAAGGAATGACTCCACAGGAAGCATGGAGTGGTCGAAAACCATCCATATCTCATCTACGTATTTTTGGGTGTCAAGCTTTCATACACATACCGAAAGAGAAAAGGAAGAAGCTAGATGAGAAAACACTGAGATGTATTTTTCTTGGTTATTCTGAGCACTCTCAAGGATATTAGTTGATAGATCCTTTGACCAAGAAAATTCATATCAGCAGAGATGTTGTCTTTGATGAAGCTTTCACATCACAGAGCACATCTAAAGTACACCAAGATATTGTGGAACCTAAGGAAGAGAAGATTCCTTCGTCAACACAAACAGGAGGTCCTTCTACATCTTCTTCAACTCCATCGAAGAAGAATCCTAAATGGTGTACAAATACAATCAGAGACACAAATTTATCCACTCCTCCCAATTTGAATTTGGATAGACCTCGTACATGCAGTATGGCTCAAAAGGAAAGAGAAGCTAGAGAAACTGGTGAGGTTGATGATCTTTGTCAATATTTTGAGGAACTTTCTATGACTCCAAGTACAAAAGTAGAGGATATGGATATTGATGATGATAGGGCATTCATGTCTACCATAGATAGTCTTGAACCTGCATCAGTGCAAGATGCTCTCAGTGAGCCTCAGTGGAAGGCCGCTATGGATACAGAGTATGAGTCTCTGATGAAAAATAAAACTTGGAAGCTTATTGATCTACCGCATGGAAAGAAACCCATTGGCTGCAAATGGGTATATAAATTCAAGTACAAGGCAGATGGAACAATTGATAAGCATAAGGCCCGACTTGTTGCAAAGGGCTATGCTCAAAAAGAAGGCATTGACTACGAGGAAACTTTTGCACCTACTGCTCGGATGACCACAATTCAGGTTATGTGTGCTATGGCAGCACAATATGGGTGGAAAGTTCACCAGATGGATGTCAAGAGTGCCTTTCTAAATGGTGATCTCCAAGAAGAAGTCTATATGACTCAGCCTGAAGGATTTGAAGTGGAAGGCCAAGAGCAGAAAGTTTGCAAATTGGTCAAATCCTTGTATGGTCTGAAAAAAGCTCCTCGAGCTTGGTATATAAAAATGGACAATCACCTTATGCAGCATGGATTTAAGAGATGTCCGTCAGATGCAAACCTCTATTTCAAGAAACAGGGTTCTGAGATAGTGTTGCTTGTACTCTATGTGGATGATCTGCTCATTACAGGGAGTTCAGAAACTATGATCTCTACTGTCAAAAGAAACTTGTGCAAATATTTTGAGATGATAGATCTCGGACTTCTCCATTATTGTCTTGGTCTGGAATTCAGCCAGAAGGAGCACTCCATCAAAGTGTCTCAGAAAAAATATGCCAAGACATTGCTGGAAAAATATCGCATGATTGAATGCAAGCCAATGGCAACTCCGATGGAGAATGGACTTTAGTTATCATGATATGATGACTCACCTTAGGTAGATGGTACTCTCTATCGACAGTTGATTGGGAGTCTCATATATCTGACCAATACTAGGCCAGATCTCATATTTGCTATCAACTATCTTTCAAGGTTCATGCAGGAGCCTAAGACCACTCATTGGAAAGTAGCAAAACATGTTCTTCACTATGTCCGTGGTACTATGGAGTATGGCCTAGAATACAAGAGGAACAACAAATTATTCTTGCAAGGATACACGGACTCTGACTATGCCGGATCATTTGATGTTCGCAAGTCAACTTTTGGATACATTTTTCATCTGGGATCCGGTCCTGTCTCTTGGCACAACAAGAAGCAATAGGTGGTTTCTATTTCATCAATAGAGGCAGAGTATCGCGCCACACGTGAAGCTGTGTGCGAAGTGATATGGTTACGTCACATTCTGACAAGTATGGGCCATCCATCAAAATCTCCAATACACTTGTTTTGCGATAATCAGGGTGTTCTAAACCTCGTCAAGAATCCAGTCCATCATGAAAGAACAAAGCACATTGACACACAATGTCATTTCATTCGAGATGAAGTTCCAAAGCACCGAATTCAGCTTCAGACATTCCCACCGATGCTCAAGTTGCAGACATTTTCACTAAGGCACTTGGACGTGTCAAATTTGAATTGTTTCGCAGCTCACTTTGTATTGCACAATGATGTAAGGGGATGTCAGTAGTCTAGTATAGCTATTAGTTATTACATTACCCAAATAATGTAATAAAGGGGGATGTTAGCATACTATTTAGCATACTGTTAATATATTGTTTGTATTTAGCTTGCACTGTTACAACTCCGTAACAGTTATGGTTCAGCCGTTGCACCGGTGTGCTATTCCCGGGCTTGTGCTGTATTATTTAAACAGTGGTGAATAATACTATTCTAGTTCACGTTTTTCAACAAATAGGATACCTTCAAAAGATCTCCTATATAAAGTATTGCCAATTATTACAAATCGACTTTCTCGTCTACGTAATAACCGACGCTGGTTTCTATTAGAATTGGCAGGGAAAGTCCCATTTTGAAGAAAATCAAATATATCTGTATACCAAGGTTCAGGAGTAGTTTCATTAATTAGAAACACATCTAAAGGTTCTAAGCATGACTTGTTTGAAGTGGGTTCCTGGAGTCGACGAATAATGATGGTGGCATATTCGTCATCTAACTCCAAGGGTAGAAGAGATGCAGCTGCGACCATAGCGTCAGCCGCACGGTTGCTAGTTCGAGGAATAGCTTCCAAGGTAACTTAATCAAATAGGGATATTAATTGTAAAACATATGCTTTATATGGGCGCAGTTTGTCATATCTGGTCTGATAAAATTCATTAATTTGGTTTATAACAAGTTGAGAATCACCAAAAACTAATAGATGTTTAATTTTTAGCGCCAAGGCAGCTCGTAATCCAAGGATTAGAGCTTCATATTCAGTAGTATTATTGGTGCAAGCAAATGTTAATTTGAAGGACAGAGGAATAAGATGTTTTTGCAGGGATATTAAAATAATACCCGCACCAGCCCCACTCATGCATCGGGCTCCATCAAAGTATAAGGACCATTGTTCAATATGGTCTACCTCTAATTGAAGGCATTCATCAGGAAACTCAATGATGAGGGGATGAGTAGACTCTAAGGGTGCAACAGCTAATTGATATGCTATGATTTGACCCTTAATAGACTCCTATCCTATGAAAGTGAGGTCAAACTTGCTTAGATCAAGAACCCACTTGGTTGTACGACCCGATAAATAAGGTCGACTCATGAGATACCTCAAGGGATCATATTTAGCAATGACATAGGTTTTATGACTAAGCATATAATGGTGTAATTTCTACATAGCAAACATGACTGCTAGACATAGTTTTTCTAATGTTGTGTAGCAGGTTTCATAACTGATGAAGGTTCGGCTAATATAATAATTAGCACGTTCTCTCTTCTCATCATCAAGCTGAGCTAACATAGCTCCTAAGGCAGAATATGAAGCTAAAATATACAGGAGAAATGGGCGATCAGGTCTAGGTGGAGAAAGCATAGGTGGGTTAAGGAGGTATTGTTTGAGAAGTTCAAAAGCTTCTTTACATTTGTCGTCCCAATTAAAAGGGACATCCTTCTTAAGGAGCTTAAGAAAGGGACCGGTTTTGTTTGCCAACTTATCGATGAAGCGACGGATAGCTTGAAGCTTACCTTGTAAACTTCGTAATTCAGATATATTGGTAGGTGCGTGCATATTAGTGATAGCCGCAATTTTAAGAGGGTCAATTTCGATGCCACGTAAAGAAACTAAAACCCCTAATAGTTTACTAGACTTAACTCCGAATATGCATTTGGCTAGATTTAATCGAATAAGATATTCTCTTAACTGATTAAAATCTTTTCTCAAATCATCTAAATGGTTATCTTCATTAATAGAGCAAGCTATAATATCATCTACATAATCATGTAGGATATCATGCATCATATCATGAAAAATATAAGTCATAGCTCGTTGATAGGTTGCACCTGCGTTCTTTAAGCCGAATGGCATCACTTTCCAACAAAAGGTACCCCAAGGGCTAATAAAGGTTGTTTTAGCCTAATCTTTAGGAGCTATCCTGATCTGATTATAACCAGAGAATCCATCCATTAAGGACATCATCCCACTCCCAATAGTAAAATCAATGATTTGGTCCATGTTGGGAAGAGGAAAATCATCTTTAGGGCATGCAACGTTAATATCTCTAAAGTCTATGCAAACCCTAACTTTGGTAGCTTCTTTCTTGGTGACTGGAACTACATTTGAGATCCATTCAGCATAATCAATAGCTTGTATAAAAACAACATTCAAGAGTTTTTCTAACTCCCCTTTGACTAACAAGGCCACTTTGGGATGCATTTTTCTAAGTTTCGTTTAACAGGTTTAGCATCCGGATGGACTACTAGATGATGCATGACTACGAAAGGGTCCAGACTTGGCATATCTTCATATGTCCAAGCGAAGACATCTTCATATTCTTTAAGGAATGCAATGTATTGCTCTTGTTTTTCTTGACTTAATTCTGATCCAATATTGATTATGTGGGGAGTATCCTCAGTTCCAATGTTGATTTTAATGACATTTTCTACTTCCATGTGTAGATCTCTTTCAAAATTAGGTGGGGCAGGTGAAACGCCAAATTCTTGTAATTATTTTAAGGTTAACTTAGATAATTCATCTTGAGGAGTCGTGGCCTCAAGCTAGGCTATAGTAGGTATAGAACCATCAAAATAAAACCCATTGTGTAACATATCTTCAATGAAGACATCATGGAAAATATCTCCTTCCAACTCATCATCGGATTCAGCAATCATTTCAGGGTAAGCTATGGATAGCATGTTACATGTAAATGGCTGATTTTTTAGAGGCAAATCATCACGCCTATCCAAATAATCTTGATAACATATGAGTTGATCATCATCTTCAAAAGGAAAGGGTTGACCCTTACTAGGAAATAGGCCCACACCACGATGGGCGAGGCCACGGTTCTACCTCGAAAGGTTCTTTCATACCATTTTGGAAAGGTCCCAAGCCTTTCCCTTTATATCCCATTTTAAGCATTATAGTTTTAGCTTTAATATACTCATTAGTAAAATAACATCAAGCATATCCATCATGATGATTTTTGATATTTCGAGGTATTCTTCCCTAGTCATATCCTTTATAAATGAAGGCACAACTCCCGACTTGGTAAGTACTTCCCATAGGTTGTGGGAGGCCCAAAGTATGAGGATATGGCGACAAATTACTTAATATAATGGAATTTTGCATAGAAGCATTTGTTTTTTCTGATATAAGAATTTGAGATAAATCAGGTAAGAGTTCATCAGAAAGAGCATAAGATGTAGAAGGATCATTCCCTATATCTTTATATGTAGAAGGCATGATAGATGTAGATAATGTGGAGGTGTCAATAGATGGGTCTATAGGTTTTGAAATTATAAGGATGGAACATGAAGTATTGGTTATGGATTGAAGATCTTTTTGAGGTTCTAGAGTGGTTTGTTTAGAAGATTGTTGATCTATATATGAGGATGAAACTAATGGAGGAGAAATAGATGAAGTTATGGTTGTGTGTTTCACATTTTTAGATGAAAAATAAGAATTGGGATGTGTGGATGACAAAGCAGGGCAAAATTGAACTCCAACAAGTTCTGCCAAAGCACACAAAGGGTCTGGGATCACCATGGATAGTGACCAACTGATTTTTAAATTCGAATTTAACACATTGGTGTAAAGTTAATGGGATAGCCCACATTGCATTGATCCAAGGATGACCCAAGAGTATATTATATGATGCGGGGCAATGTACAATAAACACGATCGTGTCTAAGGTTCTAGGACCAACTTGCAATGGGATGGTAATAACTCCACATGTTTCTTGTGTTTCGTCATTGAAAGCTTTGATAATCATGCCAGTTTTCTTCATTTCATCACTTCTAAACCCAAATCGTTGGTAGAAATCAAAAGTGCAAATATTTAGAGATGAACCATTATCAATAAAAACTCTTTTAATGGCTACATCTCCAATTAGGGTAGTAATGTATAAGGGGTTATCCTTATGTAAACTATGTTGTGGTATATCTTTATCCCGAAATTCAATACAATCGACTTCCCTAGTGATGATAGTATTGGCCATGGCTTCAAGTTGAATGTTTTGTGGTACCATCATTTGGCTTAATGTAAGCATTAATTCATCTCTATGGGTAGGAGAAGATCTTAATAAATCCAAGAGAGAAATTATGGCTGTAGTATTGGATAATTGCTCATTAATATTGTAAGGGGGTTTAGGTTGAACATTAGAAGCATGATTCCCTTTATTGGGATTTTTCAAAACAAATGGAGCTAATCCATCATTTTGGTTTGGTTCTTGTCGAGAATTTTGAGCTTGTTGTCTAGTAACGACTCCAATGGTACCTACAATGTTGTATTGAGGACGTTGAATAAGTCTTTGTCTAGCATTTATAGCTTGTTCATTAGAAAGGAATTGATTAGAAGAGGGTCGAGTAGTAACTCTTCTAGGAAATGGTTCTTCTGGAATCATAGCATCTATAATAGGTTGAATAGGATCTGATTCATTTTTAGAACTATTCAATTGGTTTGAAGTGATTTCCATGTCACTTTCAGTATCTGATTCTACATCACTAGGATCTAGAGTTTGAGTATTATGTAGGGGCCTGGTCGTGACCATGGATAAAGTTGTGTCAAATTTTTATAAATCATGATTAGGTAAATGTCTGCTAATAGTTCCTACATATCGGGTAGGAGGAGGAACATTATGATGCTCAATTTTATTGGCCACCTCTTTACCATGTCTTGGTAAAGGATGTTGAAATATGTCTAATGATTGATTAGCATTTTGATTTTGATTTTTGGGAATGTTCTTTTGAGCACTATTAGGAGCATTTTGTTTAGGTTGAAAGGCTTGCACCTCCATTTCATTATTATCAATCAGATCTTGTATTTTATGTTTTAACCTTTTACAAGCGTTGGTAGAGTGTCCAGGTCCTCTATGGAAATCACAGTGTAAGTTAGCTCTATATCCGGGTATGGTTGGATTAGGTTCTCGGATAGCTGGTAATTGAATCAAACCTCTTTCGAGTAATTGAGGTAAAATAGTTGATAATGGTTGATTCAATCTAGTAAATTCTCGAGGAGGTTTATCAGGAGGTTTCAATATAAATTTTTCTATTGTCTTCATTGCATTGATATTAGCAACATTTTTGCTATCAGTGACTCTGTCACCTACGACTTGTTTGTTTTTATATTGATTTCTAGATGTTTTCTCATAATCTTTCTTCTTAAGTTGGCCTCTCCTAATGAGGGCATCTTCTACTCTTCGAGCTAAATCTATAGCCTGATCGAAGGTAGTTAAAGTAGCAGTTGATAACTCATAAGATATTTTTTCTTGCAAATTATTGATAAAAATGTCCAACATTTCCCTATAAGGTAGCACAAAGTGCGGCTTTCTTGTCAATCGCCTCCATCTAGCTAAGAAATCAGCAAAACATTCATATTTGTCTTGTTTTAAGTTGTATAAATATTTAATGGTGACATGCCTCTCGATGTAGGCACTAAATTGATGGACAAAAGATTTAGTTGTTTCTTCAAAGTTTCTCAAAGAATGAGTGGGTAGTTGATAGTACCACTCTAATGCCATTCCACCTAAACTTTTTGGGAACATTTTTAGTAATAGCAAGTCATCATGTGATATATCATGACATGCTATCCTAAACATGCGAAGATGCTCTATGGGATATTTAGTTCCTTTATATATAGGTAGGATGGGCATGGGAAAATGCTTAGGGTACGGTTGTGCTACAACTATGGGATCCAAAGGTTGACTACACATCTCTCGATAATTGTATGAGGGACGGTAGGGATCTATCTAGTCCATGCGGGAAGCTAACTGCTTCACCATGGCTTCCAGATTACTGGTTTGCCCACCATATTGGTTCGATAGGGCATTAATATGGGATTTGTGAGCATATGATGGAGGGACATGAATATTAGATGCTATATTGCTATTGTGTAATCTATTGGTAGGAAGGGTGTTATGAAGTTTTGAAGTTATATTATGTTGTATTCCAGATTGTTGGAAATTGGTGTTTGGCTTCATTTTAGGTTTTTGTTGATTTGAAGCATATTGATCAATAGTTTGGTGAAGTAAAGCAGTGAAGGAAAGTTTCTTTTGTGTGGGAATTATTTTAGGCTCAATAACAGGTTCTTTAGGAGGTTGGGTAACCTATTGTTTTTGCATGTTCTCAATCATAGTGACCATATCTCTATTGGATGGTCCAGCCTTATCACTTTCTTGATCAACAAAGAACAAGGGATTAGTGTGTATATTAAACACATCTTCCATGGTTGCTTGAGTGTCACTAATTTGTCCTTTATCAATACGAACTGCCATATTAAGAGCGCCAATGTTATTATTGAAAAATTTCCAAAAATGATCTAAGTTATCAAAAGCAATAGTTCCATCTGGAGTTATTCTAGGGGATGAGGATCCATCCTCTTTAACATTTTCTTCTTGTTCATCTATAGCAAGCTCATCGTCTTGTTGGTCTAGAGTTTCTTCTTCCGGGATTGGATCCTTAGGAAGGACATTTGGGTTTCTTGTTTTTTCTCCTAACCAATCTTCTTCTTCTCCTTCAGTTTGTTTACCATTCCTAAGTTTAGGCATTGTGCTTAACTTAGATTTTAGCAAATATATATATATATATATATATATATATATATATATATATATATATATATATATATATATATATATATATATATATATATATGCAACAAGCTTAAGAGGTGTACATTAATTATATACCTACTACAATATTTGAAATGAAATGTTTTGGTTTTTGTTATGTTTTTTAGTTTTTCTTGTTTTTTTTTTTGGTTTTAATAACAATATTATAAAGATAACAAACAACACACAAAATGCAAGAAATAATAATAATGAAAGCAATGATCTAGTTTTCTGTAAACAATTTATAAATATCATTAATGGGCTCAAGTTCTTCAGGAGTCATGAAGTGTTCTTCTTCAAATTGAAAAATTTATTTGAAGAATTTAATGAAAAGTGCTATAGAAATACCATGTATTTTAGATTCAGGTTGATAATAATAATTCTCACGACAATATTCGTGATATAACATAGCTCTAGGAACTCTATTCCATATTTTTCTAATCATAAGATCAGTTTCCTGGACTTCTATATGAACTAGAAATTGGCATACCATAACTGCGTTCTTGAGGTATTCCTCGGAGGTGAACAATCTAGAAGACACAAGAGCTCTCCTATAAGCTAACCATCTATGGCAGGCTCTCTGAAGTTCATGATAAAAAATGAGTTGATGAGGATCCAAGATTCTATCTAGGACAAGCCTCTTGATTTGTTTAAGTTTTGTTGACCTAGATGAAATGACACCTAGTCTCCTATCAAGTTTGTCCCACAAAAGTTGATTTCTATTTGTTTCAGGCACACTAAGCACAAAATTGATTTCTATGGCTGCTAATTGGTTTTCAACATTTATAGTAACTGCTAGTCTTTTCTTAGGAGCTACCATCTAAACATGATATGCAACTTATTAGTTTTAAATGATTTGAAATGCATCTATATATATATATATTTTGTTTTCAAAAGGTTTTAAATGCATTCACGTCGGGTTCACCAAAATGTATCGCTCCAAATTTTTTGCATCCTTACCTTCAGGCTATAGGATCCATGCCCGGAAGGAGGATGGGAAAATGATGGTGCGGTACCTCGGACTGAGAGGCCTTGCGAAGGTCCCGCCTCTTGGGGGAGGTGTATTATGGTGATTTTTTGATGGATGGTGGGTTCACTAGGAAACATTTAGTGGCAGTTTCCACGCCTAGGTTGGGAATGCATTTAATGTGTTTAGTTTTATCTTTAAACATTCGAGTACTAGGTTTGGCCAAATGAATCTAAGTTGTTCTATTATGAAAATGCAGACTAAATAAAATACAACAAACAAATTTGAATAGAAATAGAGAGAAAAAGCTAAATTAAAGAGCCATACCTGATCCGGATGTCTGATGGAGGTTCTGATTCTTGAAGTAGACAGGATCGTCTAGAATTTGATGGGATCGTCTCTGACCTGCAGGATCGTTTGAGATCTGACGAATTCATCAGACGAATTTGTCAAAGACCTACAAACAGAGAAATAGACACAAAATACAAAAAATGCAGCAATGTTAATAGAGGATAATGATGTAAAATGACAGTAAGGATGTTAATAGATAATCCCGAATAGAAACGCAAGTAAGTTGCAACACTTTAATAGCTAATAATGACCTTATTATGCAATTAAAATACATGGGTGAACTCCAAGATGCAAAATAATAAATAATAATCATAATATTAACTAAATATAGAATAATGTAACAAAAAATAATGAAGAAATGCAAACTCTGGGCACTGATTGCCCCTAATGCAGACTGCAGTCGAGATCATCTCAAATTGGTGTGAAATCATCTCGAATTGAACAGGATCATCCACAACGAACTGAGCTTGCTTCGACTAAAAAATACTAAGGTTCCTGCAAATAAATTTGGAAAAATATGGAGGCAAATAATAATTTAAGATGGTCTAATGCACGTAGAACTTGTGTTACAGGAAATTTCAGCCAGGGGGATGCCAAGGGGGAGTCATAAGTTTAAATAGGCTTATGAGGGAGGTTAGGAGGTTGGATATCATCCCAATTTTGGATATCTCCAATGGGGGAGGGTCTCTAATGGCATAGACACACTTCTACCCGGATTAGAGATGTCGTTGGAACAGAGGCTAATTGTGAAAAATTAGTTTTGGGACAAGATCGTCTGGACGTCCTAGCCCAGATGAAATCATCTGATATGAGGCGATATCGTCTGATCAACGACGATATCATCAAACGGTCAAAATAAACTCTAAAAATGGCATAGGAAATGAGGAAACGGGTTAAGCGATGGTTTGGGAGCGGTTTTGGAGGTTAAATTTGAATTTAAATTATCACTAAAGTAATTGTAATTATTTAAGGTTTTACTGCACCAATTTTAGGGTGCTACAGATTGATCACCTTACTTTCTTTGCTTTTGACCGCATAGATTAGTTATATTAGTCTTTTTATAGGTTTAATTGCACTTTAGAGAAACTTTGACCGTAGGAATTAGTTATTTTATGCATTGTATTAAGTAGGATTATATTGGATATTTTATGCACTTTATTGCTCCTAAATTGATATTTGATCCATGCATCATTTACTTATTCATGTCTGTCATATTATAGTATAATTTTTTATCTAATTAGAATAGTCTAAAGTATTTCTTTATGATTTCTTGTTCTACTAGTTTAATGACATTTGCATACATATTTCCTTAAAGGGCCTCATCACGAGAGGCTATCAATATTTTTAATCATGTGATGTTGTTTCTCGTTCACAAGGAGACAAGTTCAAGAGGAGCTTACATCATAATCCTTCCACATCGTGAAGAAGGGGGTTAACTCCACCCCAAGGCAGTTTGTGACTAATCAATAGAGCATTATAAGTGTGCCTACCCTATTGAGGGCATTGGCAATTGTAATATCAGTATCACCTTTCAAGTGACCCTAAGAGGGCATTTTTGTAATCAAAGCTCATTCAAATATTAATACAAGAAACCTTACTTTTTGTGTTCAATTTATGTACTTGTGTCAATATTTGTACTTTCATGATGGTATAGATCAATACAGTAGCTAGGTGCATACTCCATGATTAAGTCATACACAATAGGTTAAATGGTTCCCTTTGGCCAAATGGTGGCATAGTACTTTACATCATACCGCTACCAAGGTTACCCCATTTGAAATAGTATACGATATTTCTCCACCAACACTATCCTCCTACATTCCAAGAAGTTCTAAGGCTTAAGCTATCAATTTATCTCTCAGCCAACATGTTGTCATCCTTTGATAACTTAAGGTAAATATTGAGTTAGCCTAGAACCATACACGTCAACAAGTTAATCAACATAGTTTTGAGTATAGTGATGGGTGTTATTATTACGATACTTTACTAAGGTCACTTTTTGTTTGTCAAATCAGGGGTGGTGTCCTATAGGAAATATGCAATAGGAAGTATCTAGTTTAGGTTAGGTTTTGGAGTTTTAAACTTCTATAATTCAAAAAACATAATTAAAATTCTAATTACAACAAATATGAAAAGGTTTAAGCTAATTAACACACTTTGCAAGAAATAAAAAAAATTGTAATAAATAAATATAAAATTAATGCAACTAATTATATTTTTTTCTTTTATTTCTCTAGGAAATAAATATTGTACTAATTAGTTGCTATGAATGCATTAAAAGTAGATTCTAATCCAAAAATGCAACAAAATAGAAATAAGTGAAAGTAAATTCCACCTTGCTAGGAGTGGGCCCTTGTTCATAACAACATGGAAAATAATATGTATCTCTTAAGATCATAGATGAATAACACAACAAAAAATTTGTAATAGAGTTTTATTGCATATTAATTTGAGCAAATACCTTTTACAAATTATAGTATAAAATCAACAACGTAATAGTATTATTCATCTCCTCTATGTCTCTAGGTCCTAGGTTGTTGATCTATATACAAGAGAGAGGAAAAGGTCCTATCATATCTATATGGTTGAATGATTATAATAACAAAATATCTAGCTAACAACTCTATTCCCTAATAAATAGATGAAGTTAAAATGAAAGTTACACTAGCCAGTTTGATTTAGTGAATAACCTTTGTCCACCTCAACCACCAATTTGGAATGATTTAAAGATAAAGAAAATACATTAAAAATAGTTCCTAAATTCTATGCATAGAATCTAGTGGTTTTTATCTTCTTCTTAGCTTGCTTCCAATTGGTAACAACATTTTATTATGACTGTTATAGTTGGTCAAACGTTGTTGAATAGAATCAATAAAAAGTTATTATCTACCCAAATTGGTGTCTTGCTGAATATCATCTAGGTAGATTCTTATCCTATAGTGCCAAGTCATCTTCAGGGTGTCATAAAAACACTTTCAAATAGCTATTATAGCCATGTGGTAATTTTGACCAAGTCAAGTTCTAGTGATAGGTCTTAGTCTTGTCTGGTGTTGGTATAGGATTGTTGTATCTTGTAGGTCATTGTGTTATCTGAAACTTGGTGAATAGGGTCACAAATAAAATACTCCACCTAATTATAGTCATATTCAAATACCAAGCCTAAAATATTATCCTAATTCTTCCAAAATCCTTCATTATAATAGAAACTACAAAACCCTTATTTTTATTGCATAAAATTGACAAAATCTAGCATATTAGTCCTTTATTACATATGTAGCAAATGACAACATTTTATCTATCTAACTAAAAAATTCCTCCTATTTAGCATATCTAATCACATCATTAATACAATAACCAAAACACTATATATCGTATAGGTGAAAAAAATGTGGTAAGAAGTCCTAAAAATGGTATTTTTATGCCTCATCACTCCTCAACCTAACTATATGTATGTCCTCATGCCTCACTAAGTCTTCTAGTAACATCTTGTCCTAAGGACCATCCCCTATTTGAATTATTGCCATATGTCCTCTACTACACTTACCAAATTCTGTAAGAGGATCTCCTAAGGTGACTCTTCTATTCTTAAAGATACAGTTTAAGGGCTAGGAGTTTGGACTATTTTCCACATAATTTTGGCTTCAACTAGCTAGTCCTACAACTACTTAATTTCTCTATTATTATTTTTGAGTAAACTTTCAATCACTTTCAACCTAATCTATAATGTCTATATTACCATTTTTGCTCCCTCCAGATCTAAGTCCTCTAGGTTTTCATTATACTCATTTGACCTGTGGAGCTACCCTATTCTTGGAATAAATAGGGGAGGCTATAAAATAAATACCTCTCTAAATATTTACCCTATATCTAAATATGGTTCCACCTCTAATCGCATATATTGGTGTAGTTCTTTAAAAATTGCTCTCTTGTGGTATGTCTTCTTGTTTCTCCATTGCTGCTATATTTGGTGGTGCATCTCTTTCTCTTTTGTGGCCATTGTGTTCAAGGGTACACCTTCTTGATTTTCTATGACTATTATCTCCAATGAAACATCATCTTACTTTTTCAAGGATGTGATATCTTGTGGGACATCTTCTTCATACCTTTGTTGTTCATGTTCTTATGCAGCTAGAGACTGTTCCCTACTATTGTCAAGGACTTCTATCTTAACCTATGGGGTGTGAATGAAAGGTTGTGTAACACCCAAAAAATGACTCACATTAATTAAAACTAAGCTAAAAATATTTTGAAAACTCAAATTTTCCACCCTTAATATGTTACCCTAATTTTTGTACCCGTTATAAGTTATTTTAACCTTTTCATAAAATTGCACAATTTCATACAAAATCGAAATATTTTACACGAAATCAGGTCATTTGCATAAATTGCACGATTTCGTACAAAATCGAAAGATTTTACACGAAATTGGGTCACCCGATTTTGCTCAAAACTAAAAAAATCTTGCTTTAGCAAGGTGACAAAATAAGTTGTAACTCCTTATCTCTATTTGGGCAACTGCACTATAGTTGTAGTATCGGTTCAACCATTTTTGACTGTAGAAGAAGTTGTAATCTCTTCAATTTTTGGCCCAATAACTCACCTGACTCCCTCATTTTTAATCTAAGCTCCTCACCTCGGATCCCCCCTAGAAATTTCACATACTTTTGTGCCACATTTTTATCCTTTTAACTATATTTTTGTAGGTTCAAAGTGTGCATAGGTTGGATTTTAGCGATATCATATCACCCGATCATGATATCGTTCTGCTCGATTTTACACAAAAGTGCCTGATTTTACACAAAATCGTATGATTTTACTTGTAACACACATTACTAAAATATTAGCTGACTGGGAATATCCAAACCTTAGAGTTTGCATATCCTTTATCCATATATTTTATTTATAATTAATGTTTCATATTCATTACATCAATTTCAATTCATTACTATTATTATTTTGGATCTAATAGGTATATTTTTTTGTTATTTCATAAATATTCAAGCATTTAGCATAGATATGCATTGAAAATCCTTCCATTATTATCTTAAGATTATTTCTCATTATAATTCATTCCATTCAAATGTATGTTTCTTTGTCAAATTTTTGTTTTCTGCATCCAATTATAAAACTATGACTTTTAGTCAATATCGGTTGGTTTTTTGTATTATCGGGTCACCTGATACTACTTGATTTCGATCGATATTGCTGGATTTTTCCTGATATTTCCTGCATCAAAAATCAAAATTTTCTTCAGACTTATGGATACAAGTAAGTGTTTTAAATCACTTTTAAGCATTGCATTACCTATTTAGATTATGTTTTCTACTTTTATTGCTTACATATAAATTAAAATTGCATATAGATTAGCGTAGTTGCATATTGGCCAAACTAGGTGTATGCATGATTTGATAAAAGTAACACATAAAAAAAATTTCAAAACCTAGGCATGGAAAATGCTATAAAATATTTCCTGGTGAACCCATGGTGGAGAACAGATCTAGAATTCAAGACAGGAAACAAAATAACAAGAGCCAAATTTCTTCTCCAATAGCTTAGGAAGAATTTTACAAAGAATATACAACAATCTGCCGTTTGCCAACCCCCTCTCATTACAATCCATGGGTTTTTATCGAGGTCCCGATCCTCTATGTTTTCAAACTTCCCACGATCTGCAATTGCCACCTGGAACAATACTGGAAAGTTGCATTGATGAGACTCTGGGTGAGGTGTGCGACTGGCTGCCATACCCAACGGAATCTTCTTCTCGATCTACTACTTGTTGTTAGTTGCTATAAACGCGTCTCTAGATATCCTACGTGAGTGGCCAACATGCCTGTTGGAATCTTCCTCTAAAACTGCTACTTCACTGTCGCTAACTTGCCGCGCACGAAGGGACGCCTTTATGAAAGCTTGGAGTGCATGTTTTTCTGTTTGGTCACGATATCATGACAATTTCCTTTCTATGCTTTCTCTCTCCTGCTCCCGTCACGATATCATGACATGTCGCGATATCGTGACATTCCTTCCTTCTTGTCTTCTCGCTTCCACTTCGATCGTGATATCGCGACATGTCGCGATATCACGACGTTTTTCTATTTCACCACCGTTCTTCAGTTTCGATCGCGAAATCGTGACATGTCACGATTTCGTGACCTTCCGTCTTTCGCGCCTTTGCCTTCCCTGCTTCGGTCATGATTTCGTGACCTTGTGTCTTCCGACCTTTGCTTCCCTGCCTTGGGTCGCGATTTTGTGACATGTCGTGAAATCATGACATGTCACGATTTCGTGACCTTGTGTCTTTCGACCTTTGCTTCCCTGCCTTGGGTCGCGATTTCACGACCTTGTGTCTTCGGCCTTTGCTTCCTTGCCTTGGGTCACGATTTTGTGACCTTGTGTCTTTCGGCCTTTGTTTCCCTACCTTGGGTCACGATTTCGCGACATGTCACGAAATCATGACATTCTGTCCGCTGCTTCCCTATCTCCTATTTTGGTCATGATATCGCGACACTTTTTGTGTCGCGATATCGTGACACATATTTTTCTTTGCAACACTTAGAAAAAAATAACAACAAAAAGTTTGGTTGATGCTCGATTGCTTTGCTGCCCTCGGATGCTCCTGCATCAGACACCCGGGGTGGATTGAGAAGTGATCCTCACTTCTGATCTTTGAGAGGGAGACCCAGGCGCTCAACCTCTATTTTTGACAACCAAGTTGCATCTTCTATAGGTCTGCCCTTCCACTTGATCAAATATTCAGAATATTGTTTGTTCCTTGTGCTTCTACCTTCACGAGTATCTAATATTTCCTCGATCTCGTCTGTGGTTGGGTTAGACGCTGGAATGCTCCACAATTCTGTATTTGGTGCCTCTGTACTGTCTCCTTCATGGTATTCCACTAAATCTGATATGTTAAAAATAGGCGAAATGTCAAGTCCACTTGGCAATTCCACTTCATATGCATTGCCTGAATCCCGTTTTCCCAGTATTCTGCATGGCCCAAACTTCTTCATCTTCAACTTGTTATAAGTTTTGGCTGGGAATCTTTCTTTTCTGAGATGTACCATGACTTCATCTCCCACTTTGAACTCCTTGAACCGCTTCTTTTGGTCTGCTCTTGCTTTATACTGGGTATTCATTTTTGTGATTTGTTTCTTCACTTCTTCATGCAGGCTTTTCATCTGTTTCGCAAATTCCTCAGCCTCGGCACTGCACTTTTCTCCTTTATCTAATTTCCTCAGCTCAGAAACATTTCTTGGGATATTTCCATATATGACTTGGAATGGAGATTTGTTTGTACTCTTGTTGATAGAATTGTTGTATGCAAATTCCGCCTGCGGCAAAACCAAATCCCATCCCTTGGGTTTATCTGCTATCAAGCATCTTAATAAATTACCCAGACTTCTATTTACCACCTCTGTCTATCCATCGGTCTATGGGTGGTATGCAGAACTAAACTTCAGATCTGTCTTCAGCTTCTTCCATAATGTTCTCCAGAAATACCCAACAAACTTTGTATCTCTGTCAAAAACTATGCTTTTTGGTAGACCGTGAAGTCGTACCACTTCCTTGAAAAATAACCTTGCAATGTGAACCGCATCACTTGTTTTCTGGCAGGGAATAAAATGTGCCATCTTGGAGAATCTGTCAACCACCACAAATACAGAGTCATTTCCCCTCTGTGTTCTCGGCAACCCAAGAATGAAATCCATGCTAATGTCCTCCCATGGCCTCTCAGGTATAGGTAACGGCTGGTATAATCCTGTGTTCTGCCTCATGCCTTTTGCCGTCTGGCATATTCTGCAACTTTTCACAAACTTTTTCACATCTTGCTGCAGTTGCGGCCAGTAGTAGTTCTCACTCACTAGGGCAATGGTCTTATCCCGACCAAAATGTCCAGCCAGTCCCCCGCTGTGCTTTTCCTTGATTAAGTTCTCCCGCATGGAACTCCTTGGAATGCATAATTTACTTCCCCTAAACAACATTCCATCTTGGATTAGAAAATCCAACCACTTTGTCCTATCCATAGTAATAGGTGCCAAGCAAGCCATCCAGGCTTCTACAAAGTCAGGATCTTCAGGATATAGACCCTTCAGTTCTTCGAATCCTACCACTTCCACTGTCATTTCAATCAGTAGATTCTACCTTCTACTTAAGGCATCTGCAACTCTGTTTGATTTTTTGCTTCTATGCTTTAACACAAAGGTATAGCTTTGGAGAAACTCAACCCACTTCAAGTGCCTTTGATTCAGTTTTGTTTGGCTGTTAATGTACTGTAATGCCTGATGATCAGTGAATAGAACAAACTCTTTTGGCAACAAATAATGCCTCCACTTCTTGAGAGCCTGAACTATAGCATAAAATTCCTGGTCATAAACTGAATACTTTTTCTGAGCATCATTGAGCTTCTCACTAAAATAAGCAACAGGTCTGCCTTCCTGACTCAGTACAGCCCCTATTGCACTACCACTGGCATCACAGTCTACCTGAAATACTTTGTTAAAGTCTGGAAGTGCCAAAATAGGTTGTTCTGTGACCTTTTTCTTTAATGCATCAAAGCTCCTTTCCGCCCCTAAGGTCCACTTAAATTCTTTTTTATCCCCTCTCATTGTTTCTATGAGGGGTGCACAAATGCTGTTGAAATTTCTAATGAATTTTCTGTAAAAGCTGGCTAGACCATGAAATGATCTTACCTCTATTGTGCTTCTCGGGGTAGGCCATTCGATGATAGCTCTCACCTTTTTTGGGTCCATTTTTAGACCTTCTTCTGAGATGACAAATCCTAGGTACACTAACTCCTTCTTTACAAAATTACACTTTTTTAGATTTATTAATAACTGCTCCTCCCGCAGCTTCTCAAAAACCCTTCTGATGTGCATCAGGTGCTCCTCCAAGGTTCTGCTAAATATTAATATGTCATCTAAATAGACAATGACAAATTTTCCTAAGAACTCTTTCAGTACCTCATTCATCAGCCGCATGAAGGTACTTGGTGCATTGGACAGCCCAAATGGCATGACCAGCCATTCATACAAACCCTCTCTGGTCTTGAAGGTTGTCTTCCACTCATCCCCTTCTCTGACATGGATCTGATGGTAACCACTCTTGAGATCAATCTTGGTGAAGTACTTGGCTCCACTCAAATAGTCCATTATGTCATCCATTCTTGGCAATGGAAATCTGTATTTTATTGTGATCTTGTTGATGGCTCGAGAGTCTGTACACATTCTCCACTCTCCATATTTCTTTGGTGCTAGCACTGTAGGTACTGCGCATGGACTTAAGCTTTCCCGAATTAGTCCCTTCTCCAACAACTCCTGGACCTGCCTGTTTAGCTCTTCAGTTTCTATAGGCGTCATTCTATGTGCAGCTTTATTGGGCAAGCTTGATCCTGGCACCAAATCGATATGGTGACTGATCTTCCTTACTGGGGGTAAACCCTCAGGCACATTATCAGATATAATATCTAGAAATTCCTCCAATAGATCTAGGACCTCTGTTGGGGTATTTTTGCATTCTATATCCCTGACTCTAGGAATCAATGCATAACACATATGTTCATGTTTTAAATCATCTAAAAATTTTCTCCCGTCAACCAAGCAAATTCTGGCACTGCCACATACCTTTTCTTCCACCTCCTTCAGGGGTTTCAGCTTATGACGCGTTCCATTCTTTGTTATGAAATAGGTGTTGGCATGGCCATCATGAACCACACACCTGTCAAACTGCCATGGCCTTCCCAATAGCAAATGGCATGCATCCATGGGCAGAATGTCGCACAGGACCTCATCACGGTAATTCCCAATACTAAATTTTACCAAGCACTATTCATTGACCAAAACCTTATGGTCTTTCTGCAACCACGCGATCCGATATGGATGCGGGTGTCTCTTCCTCTCCAGTTGTAGCTTTGTAACCATTCCCTCTAAAACCAGGTTATCCGTGCTACCGTTGTCAATAATAATATTGCAAATCTTACCCATGCATTTACACCTTGTGCGAAATAAGCTTTTCCTTTGATCTGTGGCCCCCTCTTCATTCAGCAGGACTCTTCTCACAATCATTACTTCTCCTCTCTCAGCTTCTTCAGAATGCTCAGATCCAACATCTTCATCAGCGACTGCGACTCTGGCATTTCCTTTCGGCCTCCTATTATTCCTTTCTCATTGCTGTGGACACTCGTATTGGTGATGTCCCTCTTCTCCACATTGGAAACAAGTTCCATAGAATCTTCCTCTTCCCTGGCCACGTCCAGCTCTGCCCCTTCCCCCTCGGTAATCATTATTCTGATTACGGGGACGGTAGGTATTTTCTCTCCTTTGTTCCTGATTGCTGCTTCCTTCTCCATTCTTCTGAGAATCTTCATTCCTTCTTCCACTGGTCCTTCCGTCGGTTCTTTCACCATGACCTCTTCCTCTTTGCTTGTTCTCAAACCTCCTATTGAGCTTTTCTTCAACCTTTAGGGCAAATTGGTAAGCGTCCTCTATGGTGGTCATCCGGACCAGACTTAATTCTTCCTGAATACTTGCTCATAACCCATTAATGTAACGGGCTACCTTCTCCTTGTTGGCCTCTGAGTGGCCTGTTCTGATCATAATCTTATGAAACTCTTCTATGTATTCTTTTACAGACTTACTTGATTGCCTCAACCCTTGCATTTTCTTTAGCAGGTCTAGCTCATAATCACCAGGGATGAACTGCCTCTTTAGCTTTTCTGCCATCCGTTCCCATTTTGTTATTCTCTCTTTTCCTCTTTTATTTTGCTCCAGCTGCACTCCCTTCCACCAAATGTTGGCATGACCTTTCAGTTTGGTCTTTGCAAATCTGACCCTATCAGGATCCTCAACCTCCTCGTACTCAAAGTACTCTTCCAGATCGTTGATCCAGTCGATCAATTCCTCTGGATCAAGGTTCCCGAAATACGTGGAAACCTCCATCTTCGGCCTCTTCCCAATCTGGGATATGGCTTTGTACATTCTGGCCTGAGCAGGATCTACTACTTCTTCTTCTTCTTTAGGCTGGCCTTCTTCTTCGTCATCTTCCTCTTCACTACCTTCATCTCTTCTTGGTTCCAATCTTCTATGCATTTCTTCTTGCAGGGCTTGCATTTGCCGTTGCAAAGCTCGGACATCTTCCATTGCCGCCATGCCTCTCCCACCAACAGGGTTTCTTCTTGGAGGCATTCTGTTCACCCAATCACAAGCCCTTCCATAGATCCTGGTGTAACTGCCTCACGTCCGGCGATCTGTTACACACTCAGGAACTTCTGGCTCTGATACCACTTGGTGGAGAACAGATCTAGAATTCAAGACAGGAAACAAAATAACAAGAGCCAAATTTCTTCTCCAATAGCTTAGGAAGAATTTTACAAAGAATATACAACAATCTGCCATTTTCCAACCCCCTCTCATTACAATCCATGGGTTTTTATCGAGGTCCCGATCCTCTGTGTTTTCAAACTTCCCACGATCTGCAATTGCCACCTAGAACAATACTGGAAAGTTGCATTGATGAGACTCTGGGTGAGGTGCACGACTGGCTGCCATACCCAACAAAATCTTCTTCTCGATCTGCTGCTTGCTGTTAGTTGCTATAAACGCGTCTCTAGATATCCTGCGTGAGTGGCCAACATGCCTGTTGGAATCTTCCTCTGAAACTGCTGCTTCACTACCGCTAACTTGCCACGCACGAAGGGACACCTTTATGAAAGCTTGGAGTGCATGTTTTTCTATTTGGTCACGATATCGCGACATGTCACGATATCGTGACAATTTCCTTTCTATGCTTTCTCTCTCTTGCTCCCATCGCGATATCGCGACATGTCACGATATCGTGACATTTTTCTATTTTGCTATCGTTCTTTAGTTTCGGTCGTGAAATCATGACATGTCACGATTTCGCGACCTTCGTCTTCCACGCCTTTGCTCCTCTGCTTTGATCGCGATTTCATGACATGTCGTGAAATTGCGACATGTCATGATTTTGTGACCTTGTGTCTTCCGGCCTTTGCTTCCCTGCCTTGGGTCGCGATTTCATGACATGTTGCGAAATCGTGACATGTCACAATTTTGTGACCTTGTGTCTTCCGACCTTTGCTTCCCTGCCTTGGGTCACGATTTCGTGACATGTCGCAAAATCGTGACATGTCGTGATTTCGTGACCTTGTGTCTTCCGGCCTTTGCTTCCCTGCCTTGGGTCATGATTTCGTGACCTTGTGTCTTCCGGCCTTTGCTTCCCTGCCTTGGGTCACGATTTTGCGACATGTCACGAAATCATGACATGTCGCGAAATCGCGACATTCTGTCCGCTGCTTCCCTATCTCCTGTTTTGGTCACGATATCACGACACTTTTTGTGTCGCGATATCGCGACACATATTTTTCTTTGCAACACTTAGAAAAAAATAACAACAAAAATTTTGGTTGATGCTCGATTGCTTTGTTGCCCTCGGATGCTCCTGCATCAACCCACCCAATTCGTCAAAAAATCACCATAAGAATTTACGATCAAGTACCTCTCTTTCAAGGTGTAGACCATTCATTCTCCCATTCCCCTCTAAGGCACGAATCCATTAGCCTTGAGGAAAGGAGTACTTTGGTGAACCTAACATGAAACATAGGCTTTCTTCTAATTTTTAAATAGTCATAAAAACAAAACAAAAACAAATCAACAAGAAGCATTATTTTAAATCACATAATCTTGTATTTCATAGATGGTAGATTACAACATAAGGAGAGCCATTCGAATTAATGTTAGTACAGTACTAGCAAACCAAGAATTTTCTTCATTAGGTAGTGTGTCATACCCTAAGATTTAGAGAAGATTAGAGATTATAATATCTAAATAACCTGAACTTATGAAAATCATAAGGTTTGACTTGTCTAGAATCTTGGATCCTGATAGGGCACCTTTTTATTTTGACCTTCAAAGAGCTTGTGATAGGTGGCTAGCAGATAAGAGAGCTGTAATTTCTCCAAGGCTTTATTCCTTTGAAGATTATCTTGAGAATGCAATAGTAGTACATCAATTTCTATCACGAGTGGAAAATCAAGAGATTGTCTTAGACGATAAGAGAAGATTTAACAGAGTTCCTAGAGCTATGCTTTATCAAGAATATTGTCATGAATTACACTTTTATATGTCAAATTGTGAAGTTGATTGCATCACTATAGCACACTTCATAAAATTCTTAAAATCCAACTTCCAATTTGAAGAACACTACATGTCACTAGACCAACTTGAACCTGTTAATAATATGTATAGGCTTTTTCAAGAAAATTAAAGTATAATATCTATAATATTATAGGTGTGTTTGCTTTGTTGTTTGCAATCTAAAACTACAAAAACCCAAAAATAATCATATTATTTTAGTTTTAGTTAGGTATATATATAGCATATATACCCTAAATTTTTTAGCACATATATATAATATATATTTGCAAGAGAAAATATTCTAAAACAAAATGCCTATATTAATAAGTGGTAAACAAGTAGACAATGATAATATGGGAGAACAAGAACAAGAAAATATTGAGGATAGAGCACTCATTGGAGAGGATGTACTTTCAAAAGATGAAGGTGATAATGGAGAAGACAAAATACAAGATCCTGATGAACCTACATTAGATGAAAAATGAAATCTTAAATTTGAGTCTTTTAGCAGATTTACCCAATTTATAAAAGACCACATAGAACAGTTTAATCAAACAGTACAAATTGATAATTCAAGAGAAGGTGATATGGAATCAGCCTTAGCAGCTGCATTTTTTATACATACAAATCCATTATCATACATGAACCCAACATACCAAGATAATAATCAAGCAGGACCATCTAGTCAAAACATGATACCTTTAAATCAGAATGCCCAAAAATTAATAACACAATCATCTAAGATGGTTGCTAATAACACCAAAGTAAATTCTAAACAAAAAAACAACCATTTGCTTCCATTTTTCTCAAGCTCTTAATCAGCAACGAAAGGCAAAAAAAGTGCCAAATACCAATTATCAATAGAAAATCCAAAAAAATATAATTCCCACAAACACTTTACATAATAGTGTTTCAGTTGGAAATCTTCACACAACAACACCAACTTATTATCAAAGACACAATAATATGGTGCAACAAAATTAGTTTGGTGGACAACAATAGGGACTTGAAGCTATGGTTAAATAGTTAGCTTCTCGTCTAGACCAGATGGATCCCTACCATCCCTCATATAGTTATCGAGAGATGTGTAGTCAACCTTTAGTTCCTATTGTGGTAACTCAACATTATCCTAAGCATTTCCCTATGCCTATCCTCTCGATATATAAAGGAACTGAAAATCCTATAAAGCATCTTCGCATGTTTAGGACAACATGTCATGATGTTTCTCATGATGATTTATTGTTGCTAAATATGTTCCCTAAAAGTCTAGGAGGCATGGCTCTAGAGTGGTATTATCAATTACCCACTAATTCTCTAAGGAATTTTGAGGAGACAAAAAAAATATTTGTCCATCAATTTAGTGCCTACATAGAGAGGCATGTGACTATTAAAGATTTATACAACTTGAAACAAGGAAAAGAAAGTTTTGCTGAATTCTTGGCTAAGTGGAGACAAATTATGGGTAAACTACATTTTGCATTACTTCATCATGAAATGTTGGACATATTCATAGGTAATTTGCAAGAACAATTGTCTTACAAAATTTCTACTACTACAGTAACATCCTTTGATCAAGCCATTGATTTAGAAAGGAGTGTAGAAGATGCCCTTATTAGCAGAGGTCAATTTAAGAAGAAGGATGAAGACAAAACTTCTAAAAATCAATATAAGAATAAAAAAGTAGTGGGTGACAGAGTTACTAACAGTAGAAATAACTCAAATGTTAACCTTGCTGAAGTTGTGAAGAAGTTTGTATTAAAATTTCATGATAAACCACCAAGAGAATTTACAAGATTAAATAAGCCTTTAACTATGATTTTACCTCAATTATTGGAACAGGGCTTGATACGATTGCTTGAAATAAGACAACCTAATACAACCGTATCTAGGTTTAGAGCTGATTTACATTGTAAATTCCATAGATTTGATGGTCATTCAACAAACTCATGTAAATGAATAAATTTTTTGATACAATATCTAATTGATAAAGGTGAAATGGAAGTAGAGAATTTCCCTCTAATACACAGAAACCTCAAAATCAAAATGCAAATCAAAATTTGGATATTTTTTAGCACCCTTTACCAAAGCATGGTAAAGAAGTTGTAAATCAAGTAGAACATCATAATGTTCCTCATCCAATTCGATGTGTAGGAAATATTAGTATTTTGCTACCACATCAATATTTTCAAAAAACATGTGTAACTATTGAATCTCTAGTCACAATTAGACCTCTAAAAAATTGCCAAAGTACATATTTAGAAAGTGACACAAAAAGTGAAATAGGGAGTGAATTATAGATTGTTTCAAATAGTTTTGAATATGAATCTAATCAGGTCACCCCTATTATAGAGTTATCAGTTCCAGAAGAACCATTTCCAAGAAGAGTAACTACTAGGCCATCATCTCAACAATGGATTTCAAATGAGCAAACAAAAAATGCTAGACCTCGCTTTGGTGATCCACAACATAGCAACATTGTAGGTACCATCGGAGTTGTTACAAGACAACAAGCACAAAACCAAAATTCTCAAGATCAAAGTCAAAATGAGAAATCAACTCCTTTTGTATTAAAAGCTTCCACTAAGGGAAATAATGTGATAAGTTCACAATAAAGATATCCATATGATATTAATGAATAATTAGCTACCATCACAATGAGAATTTATCTTTTGGATATCTTAAGAACTTATTCCATACATAGAGAAGAACTAATGAGAACTTTAAGTAAGATGATGGTACTTGAAGATATTGAACCTAATGCTGTAGTAAATGTTGTAACTTTGGATGAAATAAATTTCATAGATTTTTGTGATAAAATGATTCCTAGTCTAAATTTATATGGAGATAACCCTTTATACATCACAACATTGATTGGATATGTAGGAGTTAAAATATTCTTAATTTATAATGGATCATCATTAAATATATGCATATATGATTTCTTTCAAATATTTGGATTTAAAAAATAAGATATGAAAAATATTGAAATGATTATTAAAGCATTGAATGATGAAACTCAAGAAACATTTGTAGTAATGAAAATCCCATTGCAAGTTGGTCTAAGGATTTTGGATACGATTATGTTTGTTGTACCTTGTTTTGCATCATACAACATTCTTCTAGGTCAATCCTAGATAAATGCAATGAGAGCAATACCTTCCACATTACATCAATGTGTTAAATTTGAGTTTTAAAATCAATTAGTCACCATTCATGGTGACCCTAGGCCTTTTGACATGTGTACCACGATGGAATGTATAAAAATTATGTTTTGTCATGCTATGTCTACTGTTCATCCTAATACACCCTCATCATCAAAACCTTCTAAGACTAAATCATCATCACCTTCTAAATCCACATCATTAAAAACATAGTCTAAATCATCAACATCAACAAATTCTAAGTCATTAACGTCATCACCTTCAGAAAGTATATCTAATCCATTTCCTAAATCTATAATAGCAGATTCACCTCCTGAGTCTACAACATTTAAATTTACAACATCTAAAGAACCAGTTAAGGAGGATAGTCCATCTACTTCATATGCCATTTCTGATGAAGTATTACCGGATTTATCTTCAGTGCTTGCAAATACAAAAGAAGTTAATTTTTCTACCCAAGATTCCTTGGTGCTATCTAAGTTGCCACCATCTCCCTAAACATTAGGCTTTCCAAATAAGGGAAGCATTTATCATATTGGGAGTTGTACCTTTGTGTATGCGGGATATGTTTGGAGCAAAATTTCAATTATAAAAATTATAATTAAGGAGGATGGATTTGCTAAGTGTTATTTTTCTAATCGATATATAAAATTAAAACCAATGATGTGTAATATGGGATATAGAGGTAAAGGTTTAGATCCTTATGAAAATGGTATGAAATAACCTTTAGAAGTTATGGAATAGCCAGTTCGATGTGGTCTTGGCTATATTCCTACAAAAATAGAACCATGCCCATATGAAGATGATGATCATATTATAACATATCAAGAATATATGGAACAACAAGAGCCCCTTAAAATAATACATAATCATAATATGTTGACTATGGTTTATCCAAAAATAATTGCTTCTCTGGATGAATATTTAGAGGATGATATCTATCATGATATATATCTTGATAAAATTTTAAGGAATGAGTTCTTCTTTGATGGATCTATGCCATGTATAGCCCATATTGAAGCTACTACTCCTCAAGAAGAGTTAGCTAAATATACATTAGAAGAATTGCAAGAAATGGGTGTGTCACCTGCACCACCCAAATTTGAAAGATATTTAAATATTGTTGTAGAAAATATTTTAAAAACAATATTGGGACATAAGAGAACCATTGCATGGTCAAGATTATATCAGATTTAAGTGAAGAAAAACAAAATATATATATTGAATTACTCATAGAATATCTTGATGTCTTTGCTTGGATGTGCATAGATATGCCAGGCTTAGATCCTTCTATAGTTATACACCATTTAGTAGTGTGCCCTAATGCTAAACCTGTAAAACAAAAACTCAGAAAAATGCATCCTAAAGTAGCACTACTAGTTAAAAGTGAGCTAGAAAATATTTTGAATGTAAATTTTATACAAGTTATTGACTATGTCGAGTGGATATCAAATGTTATTCCAATAACTAATAAATAAGCTACTAAGATTAGGGTTTGCACAGATTTTAGAGATATTAATGATACATGCCCTAAATATGACTTTCTTCTCACTAATATGGATCAAATCATAGATTTTATATATGGTAGTGGAATATTATCACTTATGGACGGTTATTAAGGATACAACCAAATTAGAATATGATGGGGGACAGAAAAATCGCACCTTCTCAACTCCAATTTTTTCTTCATTAATCTGCAAATCTTGTTTACAAAAATAGCAACAGCCCACAGGCTTTACAATAACCAGTGCTCGGCTTGGTTTTCTCTACCACACTCTGCATGCGATCTTCCAATCCACCCCCTAACCTATTACAATGACTGGGTTTTTATAGAGGCCTCGACCCTCTGAAACATATTTCACAAAAATCAGAGCACAAAACCCGATTCATGGCTCCACTTTGCATGACCCCTGTCACCACCGTCTAACCGTCGCTTCTTGTTAGATCACCCTGTGTGACCCATCATTTTCGTTTCCCATGCTTCTTGGTTCTCGCCCGCTTTTATTGCACCTCGATGCCACGTGTCGTCCTTGCTCTACAACTATCACTTGACCTCTATCGTCTTCTTCCTCCAGCTGCACTCTAATAGGGGTCGTTATATCACGACATGTTGCAATATCATGACATCTTCCTTATCCTGCCCTTCCTTTTATTTTTCGGTCGCTATATCGCGACATGTCTCGCTATCGTGACATTTCTCTTCCTCGTTCCTCTTTTCCACTTCGGGTCATGAAATCACGACATATCATGATTTCGTGACATCTTCTCTTCCTGCTTCCTTCCGCTTCTTCAAATCGTGATTTCGTGACATGTCGCAAAATCACGACATCTTCTCGCTCCACCTTCTCTCTCTCCTACGCGTCGTGAAATCGTGACATGTCATGAAATATTGAAATTTTATCTTTTCGCCTCCTATCTATTCTCCTTGTCGTGAAATCTTGACATGTCATGAAATCATGACATCTTCTCTTTTCGCCTCCTCTTGGTCCTTCCTATCGTGAAATCATGACATGTCACAATATCGCGACATCTTCTCCTTCTGCCTACTTTTGTGACATGTTGCAATATCGCGACATCTTCTCCTTTTTCCTACTTTCTCGTCTTTGCATCACAAAATTGTGACATGTCATGATATCACGACATCTTCCTTCCTTGCCTCTTTTCTTCTCCTTCGGGTCACGAAATCGTGACAAGTCGTGAAGTCATGACCTTTCGGCTCCCTTGCATTCTTATCTTCTTCAGGTCGTGAAAATGCAACATGTCACAAAATCATGACATCTTTCTCTCCTGGCTCCTTCTCTCGCCCTCTGGTCATGAAAATGTGACCTGTCGCAAAATCATGACATCTTTCTTCTTCAGCTCCTCCTTCACCTTCTGGTCGCAAAACTGTGACATATCACGAAATCGCGACATCTTCCTCCTCTGGCTCCTTCGCTTGCCCTCTGGTCATGAAAATGTGACATGTTGCAAAATCGTGACATCTTTCTTCCTTGGCTCCTTCTTCGCCTTCTGGCCGCAAAACTGTGACCTATCGTGAAATCGTGACATTTCCTTCTCCTGGCTTTCTCTCTCCTTGGCAGGTCGCAAAACTACGACATGTCATGAAATCGTGACATCTTCTTCTCTACGCCTTCTCTTTCTTCTGTGGGTCACAAAACTACGACATGTTGCAAAATCATGACATCTTCCTCTTTCACTCTTCATCTGGCATTCAGGTCACGAAATCGTGACATCATAGTTTTGGGCCTTCTTTTTCTTCCTTAGGTCACCAAACTGCGACATGTCACGAAATCATGACATGTCACAAAATCGTGACATCTTTGCTTGCAGCCTCCTCCTTCTGGTTTGGGTCATGAAATTGCGACCTTTTCTCCTCCGTGCCTTCTTTCTCCTACTTCAGTCACGTTTTCATGACATGTCATGAAATCATGACATAATTCTCCCTTGCAGCTTTTCTCGCTCTTTAGTCATGATATGGCTACATCTTTCCGTCTCGTCTCCTCTTTCTTCCTCGGGTCACGATTTCGTGACATGTCACGAAATCATGACATATTTTCTTTCGCTCTTCCTTTCTACTTTCAAGTCACAAAATTATGACATCCTTGGCATCCTTACCTCTTTGGTTTGCTTGTGCTGCGATATCGCTACACATTTCCTATCACGATATCATGACAGCTTCTCCTCACTGAGTCCTCTACTCCACTTTGTGTCATGATATCATGACACTTTTTCTGTCGCGATATCATGACATATTTTTCTCCTTGCCTTCTTTTGCTTCTTTTGTCATGATTTCGTGACACATCACGAAATCATGATGTCTTCCCTCCTTAGCCAATTTTTCAAAAGTGGCCCTCCTACCACTGGATGCTTCTACATCAGGTGCCATTGGATGCTCCTGCATCATAATAGCTCCTAAAGACCAAGCTAAAATAGCCTTTATTACTCCTTGGGGAACATTCTATTGGAAAGTAATGCCCTTTGGATTAAAGAATGCAGGTGCAAATTATCAGAGAGCTATGACATATATTTTCCATGATATGATGTATGATATTTTGCATGATTATGTGGATGATATTATAACTCATTCAGTAAAAGAGGATGATCACATTAATGATTTAAGAAAAGTGTTTGATAGATTAAGAGAATATCTGATACGTTTAAATTTAGACAAGTATGTATTTGGAGTAAAATATGGAAAATTATTAGGTGTCATTGTTTCTATGTGAGGCATAGAAATAGATCCTCTAAAAATTAAGGCTATTTTTGATATGCCACCCCCTAAAAACATATCAGAATTAAGGAGCTTACAAGGAAAATTACAAGCTATTCATCACTTCATTGATAAATTAGCAGATAGAATAGAACCTTTTCTTAAATTGCTTAAGAAAAATATTTACTTTCAATGGGATAAGGAATTTCAAGAAGATTTTAATAGTATTAAACAAAATCTCATCAATCCTCCAGTTCTTGTTCTACCTAGACCGGATTATCCTTTTATTCTATATATTAATGCTTCGAAACTTGCACTTAGAGCTATGTTAGCTCAAATTGATGATGAAAAGAAAGAACAAGCTACATATTATATAAGAAGACTAAAGTTATGAAACCTGATATACTCCATTAGAAAATCCTTGTCTAACAATTGTGTTTTCTACACAAAAGTTACATCATTATATGCTAAGTCAAAAAACATATGTTATTGCTAAGTCTAATCCATTAATGTACTTGATGAGTAGACCTTATTTATTCAAATGCATAGCTAAGTGAGTTCTTGCTCTTAGTGAGTTTGAACTCATATTTATCGGAAAAAAATCCATAAAAGGCCAAGTTATAGTTGATCAGTTAGTTGTTGCACCTTTAGAGTCTACTCATCCTATGAACATTGAATTTCCTGATGAGTGTCTTAATTTAGAAGAAGATCATTCTAAAAATTGGACATTGTTTTTTATGGAGCTAGATGTATGAGTGGTGCAAGTGCAGGTATTATATTAATATCTCCTAAAAATCACCTTATTCATTTATCTTTTAAATTACAATTTGCTTGTACTAATAATTCTGCAGAGCAGGTGCTGCTGGAAAGTCTAGGGGTCCTGCAGGTGTTGCTGGGCCTACCGCAGGCCCACTTGGCGGGAATCTCGGTGAAGACCCAAACGACATGGTGAAACCGACGGATGGTGATGGGTGCCGCTCTAAAACCGTTAGGGTTTCATCCTCTTCTCCTTCCAAAGCTCCTCCTTGGTCTTTATCCTTCACTGACAAAGTGCGGTCTTTGTCTGGCACATTTTCTTTCCAAACTCCTTTGCCCTTCTCTGTTACGGGCACTAAAGTTTCTTTCCCGAGTGAGGCCATGGAGCCACTAATCTTCCAAGAGTCTCTCTCTCTTATTGGGAAATTTGTCGATGCTCGGCCTGATATGGAAACTATCCGCGAGTGGGCTCTATCCAAATGGTGGCTTTTTGGAAGCTTGGAGTTAGTGGCCTTTCCCAGGGGTTTTTTCATGATAAGGCTTAATAATGCCCTTGACACCCAACGCATCCTTACTAGAGGGCCTTGGTTTTTCGACCGTCATAGCCTATTTCTGCGGAGATGGGGGGAAGACTTTGACCCTGAGACACAGTCTATCAACATCGCTCCGATTTGGGTCAAACTGCATGGGCTACCCCCACAGTTCTTCTACAATGATGCACTCAAAGGCATCACTCAACCGATTGGAGATTTGGTCGCCATTGACCCTGCTACTCGAGCCAGAACCAGAATGACCTATGCTCGAGTTTGTGTCATGGCAAATCTGGACTCGGCTTTGCCTACCTGCATCGACATCAACTACGGGAGTTACAGGAGGCACCAAGGAGTTGAGTACGAAAACAAGCCCGCTTTCTGCTTGGAATGCAATACTCAGGGCCATCTGCTTTCTCAATGCCCTTCCCAAAAAAAAGAAATCCCTAGTGATTCAGGGCGAAAGGTGGATACTCAGATCCAGACTATCCAGAAAAAGGCCAATGCCTGAGGTCATGGCCGATCTGCAGGCCCTCCTAAGACCTCTACTTCAGATCTTGTCAAACCCAACAAGGTAAGCGCTCTGCCTCCTCGATCCAATCATTTTTCCCCCTTAAATAATCTTCATATTGGAGAGGACATTTCAGATGACCTACCCATAGATCTAACCGTCTCGTCCACACCCACTTTGATCCAGTCCCCTTTGTCCAAAGGAAAGTCTGCAATGACCTTTCCAAACTCACCCACCGATTCTGGCCCCTCACACCTTCCTCTTCCCTTCCCACCTCTCCCCCCATCTCAGAGCCCCCTTTCCCAAACCCCTGAGACTGTTGCCCTGTGCCAGCCTACCCGCTCTTCATCTCCCCATCGGACTGCCCCTGGGACTGACTCCACCGACATACACCAAACCTCCAGCCCGCTGAAATCTCCCAATCCCGCACCCAAAGCAGACGTCAACAAAGAGCAGAGGAGGGGATGACCGACAAATGCTGAGAAACTTTCCAAAGCAGCTGAGATCAAAATGGCTGATGGCACTGCGCCTACCTCCTTGGGCCCCATGGCCGAACACTCCATCACAACCCACCAAGAAGAGGATGAAGTTAGACCCAAACTAACTCCGTCTCAAGGGAGAGGCAGAGGTCGCAAAGCAAACTCCAAAGCGTCTCGATGAAGATCATCTCCTGGAATGTCAGAGGCCTCAACGGAACTGCAAAATAGAGAACTGTTAAAATAGTAAGGAAAAATCTAAAACCAACTATCATGTTCCTTCAAGAATCCAAATTAGATGAGAATAGCAGCACTCAAGTCTGCAAGTTAATCTGGGAAAACAACAATTTTGCCTTTTGTCCCTCCACAGGGGCTTCCAGGGGTCTCCTCTATTTATGGGACCCGACATTCATTGAAGGGAGAGTCCTTTCTGTCTCTGACAGAACCGTCAACATTCTGTTTACTAACAAAGACACCCACCTCCAGTGGATCGCCACCAATGTTTACGGACCTAACAGTCCTGTTAATAGAAGATTACTGTGGGATAACATTTCTGCAATGCGCAACAACTTTGTAGACTTCCCATGGATGCTCTATGGTGATTTCAATTCTCCCCTCCATTTGTTTGATAAACAAGGAGGCAATCCGATCACCAACAGCTGCATAGAAGACTTCAACGAATTTTTCAACCACAATGAGCTAATGGACATGCCGCTCCAAGGGTCCAACTACACATGGAGCAACAGACGAGCTGGAATCCATCACATCCAAATCCAGCTTGACATATTTCTCTTATCCAAAGAACTCATTCCTATTTTTGGTGATGCCAGGCTTCATAGCCACCCAAAAATTGGCTCCGACCACAATCCCTTAATTCTGGATTGTTCTCGCCCCCAAAAAATCTTCAAAACCCCTTTCAGGTTCGAGAAGATGTGGCTCACTCATCCAGATTTAGGGCGGTGTATTCGCCAATGGTGGCAGCAAGATTTCTGTCCAAACCCTCTCACGAATCTGTTCCTCAAACTGAAAGCGGTCAAACTCAAGCTGAAATGCTGGAACAGGGACGTCTTCGGCAACCTCTTCACCGAGAAAAAGCTTCTGATGGATGAGCTAAAAAGGGTGGAAAATCTGATTCAGGGAGGAGATCTGAGGGCCAAAACTTTCCTTGAAGAAAAGAGCCTCCTTTCAAACTTTCACAATGCCTTGGCTAAGGAAGAGACATTCTGGAGGCAAAAATCCAGAAACCTCTGGCTCAAAGAAGGAGACACCAACACGAAGTTTTTCCATGCTTCCACCATGCGTCACAGAGGCTCTAATAAAATCTCTGAGCTGACCAAGGCTGATGGATCCATTGTTTCTGACATCCAAGCAATCAGACAAGAAGTTGTTTGCCATTTCCAAGAAATCTTAGGACCAAGCACTGACTGCCATCCCCGCACCTCAAGTTCTCTGCTACAGAACATTCCAAAGTTGGTGTCCAACAATGATAATGGAAAATTGCTTGAAAGCTTCACTGAAGAGGAGATCAAAGAAGCTCTGTTCGCAATGGAACCTGATAAGGCCCCCAGACCTGATGGCTTCCCTCCCCATTTTTTTCAACATTTCTGGGATATTGTGGGCCAAGATGTCGTTGCTGCGGTTAAATTCTTCCAGAGAGCCAAAAATATGTCGAGAGAAGCCAATTCCACTTTCATTGTGTTAATTCCCAAGTCCAACGATCGTGCCTCTCTATCTGACTTCAGACCGATTAGCCTCTGTAGTGTCATTTACAAACTTATCACCAAAGTTATGGCTAATAGGTTGAAAGACATCCTTCCCTCCATCATCGATCAGTGCCAAGGGAGCTCGGTCAAAGGCAGATTCATTTCGGATGGAGTGATAACTATCCACGAATTGGCCCACTCGACATCTAAAAATAAAAAACCCAGCATGTTCCTTAAGCTTGACATGAACAAGGCTTTCGATCGGGTTTCCTGGAAATTCCTTTTTGAAGTCCTGGAAAAGTTTGGGTTTCACAAATATTGGATCAAGATGGTTCACGAATGCATCTCGACTGCTTGGTTCTCGGTTCTTATCAATGGCTCGCCCGCAGGTTTCTTCCAAAGTTTCAAAGGCATCCATCAAGGGGACCCTCTGTCCCCCTTTCTCTTCATCATTTTGGCCGAAACCCTTGGAAGAACCCTCTCAGCTACCTACAATAGTGGTCTTGTTTTCGGGATCAAACCAGCCTCAACATCCAAAGCCATATCCCATCAACAGTTTGTTGATGATACTATTCTATCCTCTCACGCTTCCGTTCCCAAAGCAAAAATCATTAAGAACATTCTTGATTCTTATGAAGAGGCGGCTGGTCAGAAAGTCAACTACCACAAAAGCAAGCTATACTTTCTCAATACTCCCACTCACAGACAAAATAGGATTGCGGAGATCCTTGGGTGCATCATTGGGAGCCTTCCAACTACTTATCTTGGATTACCGCTTTTCCATGGCAGATCAGTCTCGGCTATGTGGAACCCTGTTTTAGATCGCCTCAACAAGAAACTTGCGGGGTGGAAAAGCTCAATGCTCAGCCAGGAAGCCAAAGCCACTCTGGTCCAAGCTTGCCTCCAAAGTATCCCCATTTTTTTCTTATCTATCTTCAAAGCTCCAGCTACCATCTGCCAAAAAATTGAACAAATTCAACGAAGATTCCTTTGGGCTAGAAACGAAAACAAGAATAAATTTTTGCTTGTCGCTTGGGACAGGGTCTATTCCAAGAAAAAGGATGGAGGGCTCGGATTCAGAGACATCAAGCGGATGAACATGGCCCTCATTGCCAAACAGGCCTGGAGACTTACCATCAATGAAAAATTCACTTGGATTGATATCATTAAAGCTAAGTACCTCCATCAGCTTTCCTTTCTTGGAGAGCACAACCTCCCCATCGGATCCCACTTTTGGAATGGCGTAATCAAAACAAGGAAAATCATCATGGAAGGCTTAAGGTGGTGTCTAGGAACTGGAATGACCATTCATTTCTGGGATGACCCGTGGATCCGTGATAAACCTCTCAGCCATGATCCGCATCTTGCAGTGCTCAAGGAGATCACCGAAGCCACCTTTGGAGATAAGGTGTGCCACTTCATTAACCAAGGTCCTACAAGACCTGAATGGAAACACCTGGCCCTTAACGGGCCCAGGCATATCACCGAGGCTCTCAGGAGGTTACAAAACTTGGTGAGGACCTGCATCATCCCGAGCTCACACAAAGATGATTCCATGGTCTGGAACCTTGAAGAATCTAGAAATTTCACTGTTAAATCAGCCTACTACAGTCAAGAAACTCCCACATATGGTTGGGACTTATCAAACCAGGTCTGGGTTCCCAAGATCATTCCCAAGGTCAAATTCTTTTGCTGGTTGGCCACCCAAAATAGAATCCTCACCATTGACAACTTGATTATCAGAGGGTTACTCATTCCCAATTGGTGTATTCTGTGCAAAAATGCCTGTGAGTCCACTTCGCATGTTTTTCTGGAATGTCCCTTTTCCCTAGAAGTTCTCAACCAGGTCCATAACACCTTTGTCATCTCCACAGTCCTCCCACATTCCATTCCACTCCTTATTAAGCAATGGCCCCGACCTTTCAAGAGCAACCAACTAAAATTCATGTGGCAAGCTTGCCTCCACCTTTACCTGTGGCAGATTTGGATCGAGAGAAACACCAAAATTTTCAAAAATCAAGCCACTGATAAGAAGATTATCATTGTCAAAATCATGGCCCTTGCTGTGGAGAATGCCTCTCTTGTTTCGTCTCCAAAACCCCCCCTCCTGGATTAGAATCGGATCTAACCAAATTTTTCAATCTGTCTAACACTTCTGTTTCGCCCCGTATTTCTGTTGACAGGTCTGTCATCAAGTGGGTCTTACCTCCTTCTGGGTGGCACAAGCTCAATTTCGATGGTGTGGCTAAAGGCAACCCAGGAGCGGCTGGCAGAGGGGGAATTCTCAGAAACCACAGAGGAGAAATAATTTTGGCCTTTGCCCAGAACCTGGGAATTCAATCCAACAATATGGCAGAAGCACGGGCCCTGTTCCAAAGTTTGATCCTCATGGAAGGGTTGACCATCAATAAACTTATCATCGAGGGAGACTCGTTGCACTGTATCAACTGGCTCAATGGTACTGCTAAGCCTCCCTGGGCCCTTGCTTCGATTTTTCAAGATTGCAAGGCCCTAATTGGCAATTACCCAGAATTAGTCATTAAGCATCAATACAGGGAAGGAAACAAAGCTACGGACTGGCTTGCTAACAAGGGAGTCGGCGAATCCGACATTCAAGTGTGGAGAGACTCCTTTCCCATCGACCTAAGGAATGATCCTACAAGTTTCAATGTTTGCACAATGTGAGATGGTGCCAGGGGATTGGGTTGGTATGCTGACGAAACTTGTCGCGATATCGCGACACCTTTTCCTTCTTCTCCTTCGACAGTGAAAATGCAACATGTCGCGATATCGCGACACTTTTCACCTTTGGCCACGAAAATGCAACATGTCGCGATATCGCGACACTTTTTCTCTATCGGCCCCGTCGTTGCAACATGTCACGATATCGCGACACTTTTTCCTCCTTCGGTCGTGGCAATGCAACATGTCGCGATATCGTGACACTTTTCCTCTTTCGGCATCGTCGTTGCAACATGTCGCGATATCGTGACACTTTTTTTCTCTTTCGGTCGCGACAATGCAACATGTCGCGATATCGCGACACTTTTTATCTTTCGGCCTCGTCGTTGCAACATGTCGCGATATCGCGACACTTTTTCCTCCTTCGACCGTGGCAATGCAACATGTCGCGATATCGCGACACTTTTTCTCTATCGGCTTCGTCTTTGCAACATGTCACGATATCGCGACACTTTTTCCTCCTTCGGCCGCGACAACGCAACATGTCGCGATATCGCGACACTTTTTCTCTTTCGGCCTCGTCATTGCAACTTGTCACGATATCGCGACACCTTTTTCTCCTCCGGCCGCGACAATGCAACATGTCGCGATATCGCGACACTTTTTCTCTTTCGGCCTCGTCGTTGCAACTTGTCACGATTTCGTGACACTTTTTCCTCCTTCGGCCGCGACAATGCAACATGTCGCGATATCGCGACACTTTTTCTCTTTCGGCCTCGTTGTTGCAACTTGTCGCGATATCGCGACACTTTTTTCTCCTCCGACCGTGACATTGCAACATGTCGCGATATCGCGACACTTTTTCTCTTTCGGCCTCGTCGTTGCAACTTGTCGCGATATCGCGACACCTTTTCTTCCTTCGGCCGCGGCAATGCAACTTGTCACGATTTCATGACATTTTTTATCTTTCGGCCGAGACGATGCAACTTGTCACGATTTCGTGGCACTTTTTCTCCTCTGGCCACGATGCTGCAACTTGTCATGATATCGCGACACTTTTTTTCCTATGGCAGCGATGATGCAACATGTCGCGATATCGCGACACCTTTTCTCTTTGGCCACGATAATGCAACATGTCGCGATGTCGCGACACCTTTTTCTTCTTTGGCCGCAGCAATGCAACATGTCGCGATATCGTGACATTTTTTATCTTTTTGCCGAGAAGATGCATCACGTCGTGATTTCGCGACATTTTTTCTCCTTAAGCCACGATGATACAACTTGTCGCGATATCGCGACACTCTTTCTCTTCAGGCCGCGACACTGCAACATGTCGCGATATCGCGACACCTTTCCTCATTTGGCCGCAACAATACAACTTGTCGCGATATCGCGACACCTTTTCTCCTGGGGTCGCGACAATGCAACATGTCGTGATATCGCGACACTTTTTCTCCTGGGGTCGCGACAATGCAACATGTCGCGATATCGTGACATATTTTCTTCTTTGGCATCGACGATACAACTTGTCGCGATATCGCGACACTTTTCCTCACTTGGCCGCAACAATACAACATGTCGCGATATCGTGACACCTTTTCTCCTGGGGTCGCGACAATGCAACATGTCGCGATATCGCGACATTTTTTCTCCTGGGGTCGCGACAATGCAACATGTCGCGATATCGCGACATATTTTCTTCTTTGGCCATGACGACGCAACTCGTCGCGATATCGCGACACTTCTTCCTTTTCGGCAGCGATGTTGCAACATGTCGCGATATCACGACACTTTCTCTTCTTCGGCCGCGATGCTGCATTTTGTCATGATTTCGCGACATCCTTTCCACCCTTGGCCGCGACAGCGCAACATGTCGTGATATCGCGACACCTTTTCCTCCTTGCTTTTTCTCTATGCTGTGGACCGCGAAATTGCAACATGTCGCGATATCGCGACACCTTTCTTCTTGTGGTGTTTGGCTTTTTCTTTGATCTTTAGCTCTTGGGCCTCTTCGGTCGGTTTGGAAAACATGTAAAAAATACTTGTACAAGGTTCAGGGACCTTTCAACACCCTTTCAACCAATCAAAAAAAAATACTGCAGAGTATGAGGCTCAATCCTTGGATTACGAGTTGCTTTAGTTTTAAAAATTAAAGTCTTGTTAGTTTTTGGAGATTCTTAGCTCGTGATAAATCAAATAAATGAAGTTTATAAAACACTAGATGAGATAATTCACCCCTATAAATAATATGTGCTTAAAATTATATCATTATTTGAGAAAGTAACTTTAGAAACTATTCATAGAACTAGCAACTGTGCTACCGATGCTATGGCTGTGACTACTTATCTATTGCATTTGGAGTTGGATTATGAGTATGCTACTATAATTATTAACAAACTCCAAGAACCTACTTCCTATAAGTCTTGACTAGAGCCATTATATGTATTTATAATTAATGAAATTACCCCAAAGCCTTGGTATATAGATATCTTTAATTTTTTGCAGCATGAGACCTTCCTTGAAGGACTAGATAGAAACCAACATAGGCTATTATGTAAGTGAGTTGTCCACTTCATAATTTTTGGTAATACCTTATGTAGAAGACCTTTTAAGGGTATCTTGTTAATATGTCTTAATCTAGAAGAGTCTAAGAAATACTTAAGTGAAGCCCATGATGGATCCTATGGAGGACACTTTAGTGGAAGTTCAATTTCTAAAAATATCCTTAGAATGGGATATTTTTGGCCTTCCATGGAAAAGGATGGCAATTATTATGTGCATCTTTGTGACAAGTTTTAAAGACATGCTAAAATTGTTCATGCTCCTGCTCAAGAACTCCAAGCCATAGCCTCTCCTTGGCCCTTTTATAAATGGGGTTTAGACATTATTGGTAAAATTAATCTTGTTTCCTCTGATGGTCATAAATTCATAATAACAACAAAAAAATATTTTAAAAAATTGGTAGAAGTTATACCTTTAGCTTTTTGCATAGGATTTCATGTTTAAATTTAATTTCAATCAAATTATTTGCAGATTTGGAATTCCATCTAATCTCATCTCTAAAAATGGTAAATGTTTTAAAAATAAAGATATTAACAAATTATGTCAAAAATATAAAATCCAACATAGATGGTCTAATACTTATTATCCATAAGGAAATGGCCAAGCTGAACCATCTAATAAAACATTAATCAAAATCCTAAAAATATTGGTTAATAAAATAGGTCGTGACTAGAATATACAATTATATCCTGCCTTGTGGGCTTATCGAACTAGTGTTCGTATTCCTACAGGTGTTTCACCTTTTTTCTTAGTTTATGGTGCCAGAGTAGTTTTTCCATTTGAGTTAGAAGTTCCTTCTTTAGCTCTTCTACTTCAAGATGCTGAAGTAGGAGATGAATATTGTGCTGGCACGTTAAGTCAGCTGGAACTTCTAGACGAAAAGTGCATCCAAGCTTTAGAGCATCTTCATGCCTACCAAGACAAAATTAAAATATCATATGCAAAGAAAGTTCAAAATAGATCATTTGAAGTTGGAGATTTAGTCTTAAAATAAAATAAAAAATACTAATGCAAGAAAATATCTTAAAGGAAAATTTCAATGTAATTGTCTTGGACCGTTTACCATTACTGCTAAATTTGGATCAGGTGCATACAGATTGGCTATCTTGGATGGAAAATATCTCAAGGAACCCATGAATATTATGCATATGAAAATATATTATGCATAAAACCAAAATTCTCATCACTGTACATAGTTGTAAATAATTTTCTCATGCATTTCAATATATTATCAAAAAAATAAACAACCAAAAAAATTACAAAATCTGAAAAACCATAGGCATTAGTAGATTTATTTTTGCATTTATTATCTACCAAGATTGCAAGTTATATTTTAGTTTACTTCAGATAAGTTCAAAAGTTATCTTGAACCATGCACCAAATTTCACATATTTAATAGTTTTTATTTTGTTATTTTGATTATAAATCTCTCTTATACCAAATAACACTATTGCTTCATTAAATAATTTTGATTTTTGAGAATGATCTTGCTACTACTTGAACCAAGAATACACTTTCACATCTTAAAATGATTTGTTGCAAATTCAAAAAGTGATACTACATAGTAAGTCTTAATACCTTAAGTGAAAAATTTCCCTTGCTATCCTATCATGTGCGTGGTCTAGAATACAGAGAAATTGGAAAAAGGACAAGCTCCTCCCTACCCAAATAAAATTCCTTGCTCTACGTCTAATCTGAGCAAGTACATAGAAAAAGAAAGAAAAATAAAGCAAAAGAAAGAAAAAGAAAGAAAAAGAAAGAAAAATAATGAAGAAGAAAGAAAAAGAAAGAAAAGAAAGAGAAAATCAAGAAAAATGTTCCATTAAAAAATAATAAAATCCCCTTGTTTAGAAATGGACAAGAAACCCCTATTCCAAAATTTGAAGAAAATAAGGGAGTATTGAACTTGAATCCCTAGAATTTCTTAGTTATTCAAAAACATGAGGTAAGCCCCATAACAGGTGATTTGTGCCCAACTTGATTGACCTTAGGTAATTCCTTTCACATGGTGATATGTATGTCACATTAGTAATATTTCTTTTGTACAGACCAATGTCCGCATTTGGATTAGCTAGCTTTTTGATAATTTGATTTACATAGTAGTTTAGTACAAATGTATGCACAAAATCATGGTCAAATGAACACCTCACTTGCACACACATTGGTTCATTAAAGTTCACTTTATCATAATCTTACTCAAAATCGGTAAATTAACTTTACAAAACACACATTTGTTACTTGAGAGATTTTATATCATCATGACAATCAAAATAAAGAATGAATTTGCCTTTCACACACTAGGTTCTAGATAAATTTGAATTTGTCTTTGAAATAAGTTAAAATATTTCTTTGGGATTTTTTTTAGATAGTTAATATCAATCCCTAGTATTAATTTTTATAAATTATTTTATCATAATAATTTACCAATAATAACACTATAAAATTAAAAGTTTTCATCATGCATTTCATTTTGATTTTCGCACTGAAGGTATAGTTCCTAAGTATCTATTTTCATCAAATTTCGCACTTAGGAATTTTATGCCTAAAGCAAGTCATCTTTCTAATTTTTCATATACAAGTTATTCCATATGTTTTCATAAAGTTATAAAATCTTTTGAACATGTGGCATAAATATTTTAATTTCGCATTTTAAAATAACAAACAAAATTCATATCATCTTGCACTTCATCTTGATTTTTGCGATGATGGTATAGTTCCTAAGTAACTATTTTTTTCTAAATTTCACACTTAGAAATTTTATGCCTAGCGCAAATCATCCTTTGAATTTTTCATGCTTAAATCAATATACTTTCACAAACACTTATTAAACACATTGTTCCAAAACAAACATCAAACATTTCATTTCATCATAAAATCCTTAAGATTATTCTTAAGCACACGACCATTTTATTTAGCAATATCAAAATCTTCCTCACAAACAGGATTAGCTTCATGACTTAACGATCTTTGAACTCCACCAATATTCATATAATATCATAACATCCTTTGAGGTCTATTGCTAAATGTATCCAAATCTATCACCATACAAACACACATTTTTCAAAAACCGAACCATTTTTATTTTTATTTGATTTTAAGCATGATTCAAATATCCATAAAATCCATAATCAAACATGATCATCCAAAAATTCCAAAAAAAATTAAAATACATGAAGTAACATAAAAACAAAAGATCCATATATATATAATATATATATATATATATATATATATATATATATATATATATATATATATTATCATCAAAAAGTATATATACAATATAAGTTCCATTGATATGCCATAATATCTATCATCAGCATACTCAGTCATAAAAATACAAAAAAGAGTCCACTAGGTCATCCCTAGACCCTTATCGAGCCTCTATATCTTGCAACATCATCATCTTTGTTAGGTGGTGGCGGTGGCAGTCGAAATGGTCCTCCCACTATAGTTTTCCTAGAGGAGGTCACCTTAGAGGTAGAGCGATATGATGATCCTATCCGAATAGGATTTGCAATGTCAGGAGGCAAGGACTGTCTCTACTCTACTGGAATGGCCATTAAGTATAGAGCCTGATAAAACAAGGTATGTCATATAGACCTCACTAGCTCATCCCCTAACCCACTTCGCCTAGAGTGAGTCATATATGTAGATATAGGAGTAGGAGCCACAACTCCTTGTGCTCCACCTCCCTGTCCAACCTATGCTCAATCCTATGCTAGCTCAGCCTCTAGTGTCTCAATCCTAGTATTTTGAGAGGTAGTATCCTCCCTCAACTTGGTAATCTCTGCTCATAGAGCATTCATCTCACTTCTCTCTCCCTTCTCCATAATCCCCTTGCCCTTCCTGGGTAAGTCAAGTCTCACCTCCTACTAAGGATATGATCTTCCCTCCTATGGGGATGATGCCCTCCTCTTCTCTTGGTCTTGCCTCCTCTATGTTAGGTGACCACCTCTAGTGTGAAGTCATCCTCTCTTGAGAGGAACCTGATCCTATCTCCTTTGCTATTGATGATGAGCTATTGGTCGATACTGTTGCATCTGGTCGTAGGCATGATGTATCATAGAGCTTGACCTAGTAATCCTCAGTAGCCTAATATGGATATACCAACCCTGGTAGCTATCAGTCACTCCAAAATCATCCCCAGTGGTTGTAGGGACCACCTTATCATCTACATTTGGGTCCATATACTTTTCCATGTTAGGATCCCCACTAACTATGGTAGTATCCCGAGTAGACCTAGCAAAGTAGACATCCCTACTCCTAGGGATATCCTGCAGTAATCCAAACTGGCATAGAACTTAGTCGACATGGTGTAGCTCCACATCACCTTAGTCCAACCTCAGCCAAATCACTCACCTCACGTGATCTAGTTGATATCCATCCCCTATACAACTGGGATGACCTCTGTATGGTCTCCATGTAATTATCTACTATTAGGTCATCCAAAAATATCCTAGTCGTGTCCATTGATATTCGACTCCCAAGAGCTCTATGTAGACACCAATAAAAATCCCTAGGCCTCTTTGTGACAAATCCTTCCAATGGTATTCTTGCTGGTCTTCGAATAACAATATGCTCCCATGCCCAAACTTAAAGGAAATAGTTGAGGAGCAACACCATAATGACACTGAGAGGGGGGGTGAATCAATGTAGCTCTTTTAAAACTTAAATCTTCAACTCTTAAAGCCGAAACAATGAAAACTTAAAACCAAATAAAGCAAGTATAACAAGAGAACATCACACAACACAAGATGTACCGAGGTTCACCGATTTGGCTACTCCTCAAAAATGACTGTTTGGACTCCCATCCAAATCCAGCCCTTACAAAGCACCAACTTTACAATCAATTTACCAGCACCCACTGGAAGGAGCATCAACCCCTGATTTACCAGCACCAACTGGAAGGAGCACCAACCCCTGATGCCAAGCACCAACTTGGACTTCAATTTTGAAACTAGAAGATTGACATAAAAATGCCTTCACTTTTACAAGACCCTGACTGGTCTATTGCTTACCCAACATCTCCCACAATTCACAAAACACACACCCTTCTCGCTCACATATTGCACTCCATTAAATTCTCCAAGCAACACTCCTTTTATAACTATCCTTTCTCTTTGTAACTCCAGTTGTAACTCCTTTCATATTCTCATATGCCACTTGTCAATTGTAACTCCTTCTTTTGTATATATTGAGAAGGCATTTCATCAAACACGTCACATGCAAAGAATTGACACCATATTCTCCTACCATGACTATTCATTTTCTCCTTCATGACTATTCATTTTCTCCTTTGATGACTATTCGTTTTCTCCTTCGATGACTATTCATTTTCTCCTTCATGACTGTTCGTTTTCTCCTTCGATGATTGTTCGTTTTCTCCTTCATGACTGTTCATTTTCTCCTTCATGACTGTTCATTTTCTCCTTCATGATCGTTCATTTTCTCCACATGGGCATGCATCCGCTTCTTTCCATGTGTAACGACCATCTTAAATGATTTCAAATCATTAAATTCTTATGGGTCCGCTTCTCGCCTTTGTTTCTCTCCTCTCCCTTTTGTAATGCGACATGTCGCGATATCGTGACACTTTTGTTTCTCTCCTCCTTCCCTTTTGAGTCGCAAAAATGCGACATGTCGCGATATCGCGACACTTTTGTTTCTCTCCTCCTTCCCTTTTGAGTCACGAAAATGTGACATGTCGTGATATCGTGACACTTTTGTTTCTCTGCCTCCTTCCTTTTTGAGTCATGAAAATGCGACATGTTATGATATTGTGACACTTTTTTTCTTTTTTTTTTTGTGCGATATCGCGACACTTTTTTTCTTTGCTCTTTCTCTTTGCTTTGGTCACGAAAATGCAACATGTCGTGATATCGTGACACTTTTTCTCCTTGCTCTTTCTCTTTGCTTTGACCACGAAAATGCAACATGTCATGATATCGTGACACTTTTTCTCCTTGCTCTTTCTCTTTGCTTTGGCCCGTGAAAATACATGTCGCGATATCATGACACTTTTTCTCCTTGCTCTTTCTCTTTGCTTTGGCCCGCAAAAATACAACATGTCACGATATCATGACACTTTTTCTCCTTGCTCTTTCTCTTTGCTTTGGCCCATGAAAATACATGTCACGATATCGCGACACTTTTTCTCCTTGCTCTTTCTCTTGCTTTGGCCCGTGAAAATGCAACATGTCGTGATATCGTGACACTTTTTTCTCATTTTTTTTTCTCTTCTCTTTTGGCCACGAAAATGCAACATGTCACGATATCACGACACTTTTTCTCCTTCTTTTCTCTTTCTTTGGCCGCGAAAATGCAACATGTCACGATATCGCGACACTTTTTTTCTTTGCGGTGTTTTGCTTTTTCTTTGATCTTTAGCATATGGGCCACTTCGGTCTTCTTGGAAAATATGCAAAAATGTGGGTAAACATCCTCATAAGCATTTAACATCACTGTACATACTCTGAGTAACCTCTGAACTCCTATCCACCGCATCAACCGATCTATCTGACTGTGTTGACAACAATGACAATATTGTCGTCGCACCTTGCTCAACAATCTCCCCCTTTGGAATTGTTGGCAACACACGTGCAATTTCCTGTAACTCTTCTCCCCCTTTGACAACAATATCAAAGGGCTGCTACAAACTCCCCCTGAGTCCATGCACAACATTCTCAAGCAAAAATTATTACACTTAGCAAAAATCACAAACATGAGCAAAAAGATAAACAAATACACAAATGCTCCCCCTGAGAATGTGGTCCCGATAGCTAGTCAATTCTTGGGAAGCGTGACCACTCCCAATTTATTGTGAAGGTACTCAAAGACTTCCTTGGGCAATGGTTTTGTGAAGATATCCGCTACTTGCTCTATTGTTGGAACAAAATCCAACTTAACCTCACCTTTCGCAACTTTCTCCTTCAAAAAGTGATACCGGATAGCAATATGTTTTGTGCGAGAATGCATAACCGGATTCTTTGAGATGTTAATGGCACTGGTGTTATCACACTTAACTAAAATTGGCTCACTGAAGTTAATACCAAGATATTTCAGGGTTTGTTTCATCCATAATACCTACGTACAACACGTTGTCGCTGTAATATATTCTGCCTCTACTGTGGATAAGGAGACTGACTCTTGTTTCTTACTGTGCCACGTGACCAACCTGTCTCCAAGATAGAATGCACCTCCACCAGTACTCTTTCTATCATCTACACATCCTGCCCAATCTACATCTGAATATGCAATAAGGGTGAAGTCCTTACCTTTCGGATACCATAACCCATACTCCATAGTACCCTTGAGGTACCGAAGAATCCTCTTCATCGCTGTCACATGAGTCTCCTTGGGACTAGCCTGAAATCGTGCTACCATGCATACTGCCTGCAAAATATCTGGTCTGGTAGCTGTCAAGTATAGTAAGCTCCCAATCATAGATCTGTACATGGTTTGATCAACATTTGGAGATTTTTCATCCTTGCTCAACTTACAACCTGTCGTCATGGGAGTGCTAACTGGCTTACAATCCTCCATTGTGAACTTTTTTAGCATCTCTTTCACATATTTAATTTGAGAAATAAATATGCCCTTCTCATTTTGATTAACTTGCAACCCGAGGAAATATGAAAGTTCACCAATCATTGACATTTCAAATTCTTTCTGCATCTTATTTGCTAAATCTTTACACGACTCATCTTTGTTGCTACCAAATATGATATCATCTACGTATACAACAAGAACAATAAGATGGCCATTTTCTATTTTGACATACAAATTACTATCCACCATACCTTTCTTGAACCCTTGTTGAGTAAGATAGTTGTCTAGCCTTGCATACCATGCTCTGGGTGCCTGTTTTAAGCCATATAATGCTTTCTTCAACTTGCAAACCAAGTTGGGATCATCACCAAGTTGGAAACCATCTGGCTGCTCAATATAAACCTCTTCTTCAAGTTTCCCATTCAAAAATGCTGATTTCACATCCATTTGATAAACTTTGAAATTCTTGTGAACTCCTAAAGCCAAAAACATTCTAATTGCCTCTAGTCTAGCCACAGGTGCAAAGGTTTCCTCAAAGTCAATACCTTCAACTTGTGCATAGCCTTTACATACCAATCTTGCTTTATTCCTGACTACCTCGTCCTTCTTCATTCAATTTGTTTCGAAAGATCCATTTAGTACCGATTATATTTTTATTTGCATGTCTTGGTACTAACTCCCAAGTTTTGTTTTTCTCGATCTGATCTAATTCTTCATTTATTGCCTTCATCCAACTTTCATCTTTGCTTGCGTCAGCAACATTTTTGGGCTCAATGTTGGATAATAGAGAGTAGTTACTTACTACTCTTCTTCTTGTCTGAACACCAACCGTGGGGTCTCCAATTATTTGCTCTCTAGGATGATCTTTCTGCCAACTGCCTATTTTGAATTTCTTATTTTCTTCCACTTCTGAATCACTGTTTGAATCATCTGAGTCAATTTTTTGTTTCTTTTCCATTTCCTTTTCCTCATCTCCTTCAATAACCTCTTCATAAATTGGGTAGTTCTCTTCATAGCTAATTACTCGTTCCCTACCTTCATCAACTTTAACATCGGCACTATCCACAATTTTCCTTAGCTTCTTGTTGTAGCATTTGTAAGCTTTGCTTTTTGATGAATAGCCAAGAAAAATACCTTCATCAGCTCTATCTTCAAACTTACCAAGGTTTTCTTCAGTTCTTTTGATGTAACACTTGCTGCCAAAAACTTTAAAGTATCTTATTGTTGCCTTTTTACCGAACCACAACTCATAAGGAGTTTTGCTTTCATGCGTCCTCAACATGCACCTATTTTGGATGTATACCGCAATATGGACTGCCTCTTTCCAAAATCTGTCTGCTACTTTGCTCTCAGTCAACATAGTCCATGCCATTTCCTGCACTGTCCTATTCTTTCTTTCTACCACACCATTCTGCTGAGGTGTCCTGGCTACTGAAAACTGTCTCCTAATACCATATTTTTCATAGTACTCTGTAAAATCCTCTGAAATGAACTCTCCTCCTCTATCTGATCTTAAACATTTAATCCTTTTTCTTGTTTGATTCTCAACTTGGTTTTTGAAAACCTTGAACATCTCAAAAGCTTCTGATTTATGCTTCAAAAATAGTACCCATGTCATCCTGGAATAGTCATCTATACACAACATAAAATATTTGTCACCATTTATGCTTTGCGTTCTCATGGGTCCACATAAATCAGTATGTATTAGTTCCAAAGGTTTGCTTGTGTAGTACTCTTTTGTTTTAAATGAGACTCTAGTTTGCTTCCCCTTTTGGCATGAAGCACAAATGCTATTTGATGATTTTCCAATGGTGGGAATATCTCTCACTGCCGCTTTTGAGCTGATTTTTACTAGATTGTCAAAACTGATATGACCGAGCCTCTTGTGCCACAACCAATTTTCTTCTTCCTGTCCAATCAAGCAAGCTCCTTCTGAAGTCTCTGAGAGAGTGTACAGGTTTCCAGATGTCCTCGATCCAGTTGCTATCAACTTTCCACTGTTTACTTTTCTCACTTCACAACCCTGCTTCTTAAAAATCACTTCATGACCTCTATCACAAATCTGACTTACGCTCAACAAGTTATGCTTCAGACCAACCACAAACAAGACTTCTTTTGACTTGATTTTTCTATCACTGATCTTAACTGAACCTTTGCCAACTATCTTAGCTCCATCATTATTTCCAAATTTTACTGAACCACCTTCATATTGCTGTAACTTCTCAAATTTCTGTTTGTCACCTGTCATATGACTGGAGCATCCACTATCAAGTATCCATGGTGCAGATTTATTCTGTGCTTTAAATGTTGTTTGTACGATCAGGGATTCCTTTTCTTCCTTAGATCACTCTTTTTCTTTCCACTCTGGTTTGATTACAGTTTTGGGCTCTTGTTTTGACTTTTCTTTTTCAAGTAGCTTGTGCATGTTTTTCGAGAAATTTTCTATTTTGTCTCATTCCATTTGGTTGAAATTTTCTTCCCTGAAATTGATTTGATGCAAATGTACTTCGACAATTTCTTGCAATGTGCCCAAAATTATGACAGTTATAACATTCTACTGCATAATCCATCAAAGGTGAAAAAACATTTCTACTGGTAAAATTCCTTGGTCCTACGTTATACTTGCAATCTGAAATCTTATGTCCATAACCATTGCATTTAAAACAATAACTAAAAAAGAGATGATTGAACCCGGGTGATGGTCTTTGCCATGTTGTCGTAGGAGTCATAAATCTTCTTCTTCCTTGATGTGTGACATTGGTGAATCCATCATTGTCAATTCTCCTTTCGTGCCTTGCATTATTGCTTTCTTTTGCATGAGTCAATTTTTCTTGATCAACCTGTTTCTTATCTTCATTCTTTGATCCATTTGATGATTCTCCTTCGTCAAAGCCCAAACCAAATTTGATGCCTGTAGTCCTTTGGTTATTTATGATCTTATCCAGCTTCATAGAACTTTCTTCACATTTGTGATAACAACTAATTTTACGATTCATCTCTTCTATCTGCATCCTTAAACCAACAGTCTCTTCTTCTAGCTTGCTACAATAATCTATTTTCATGGTTATTTGCACTTCGAGATCTTCAGATATTTTCTTGGATTCTTCTATCTGTACTTTCAAATTGGTTATGATTTCATTTGCATCCTCAAGCTTTCTTGAAATTTTCTTATTCTTTTTTCTTTCTATCTTCAATTCATCTAGAGTTGCAATTAGTTCCTCTTCCAAATTTACTTCTGCATCAATTTCTTCTTCATCACATTCCTGTTCTTTTTCTATTTTTTCTTCTTTGAGTGCCATGAAAAGAGCTTCACCTATTTCCTTTTTAGAATCCTCACCGCAATTGTCTTCTGATGAACTGACATTCTTGGAGATGAAACTTTTCTTCTTGAAGTTGCCTTTTCTAAAATTTGTTTTTTTCTTCCAATCACTTCTTTCTTGGTGCGATCCTTCATCACTTTTGTTCTTCTCATTAAGTGGACATTTAGCTGCAAAATGCCCAATGCCTCCACAATTGAAACATTTAAATGGTAACTTTCCTCTGTATTTTCCTTTTCCCCTTTTTAGTTTTCGAACAAAGTTTGCTTCCATTTCATCTCGATGTCTCTTCTTCCTCGGATTCTTATTTTGCTTTCATATTTTTATGGGCTTTAAAAGCAACTTCTCTGTCTCGTGGGTTTAGATTTTCCTATTCTCATCTCATATGCAGTCAAAGAACCATGCATCTCATCCATACTAAAAGAATTTAGATCTTTAGCTTCTTCTATAGCTGAAACTTTAGAATCAAATCTTTGGGGAAGAGATCTTAATACCTTTTTCACGATGACAAAATCTTTGATTTCCTCACCGAGTCCTCTAATCGCATTAATGACTTCATTAACTCTCAACATATATGCCTCTATGTTCTCATCATCATTCATCTTTAATACTTCGAACTGAGCTCGATGTGTTTGTAACTTGGCCTCCTTGATCTTAACGTCTCCTTCATGAATGCTCCTCGCTTTGTCCCATATTTCTTTTGCCATTTTACAACTCATAATTTTTACTAGTTCACGGTCCACTAATCCGCACATGATAGCATTCTTTGCTTTTGAGTTATTCTCAAATAGTTTCTTACCGACAGCATCGGTTGGAGAAGTGGTGGGTATTGTGTATCCACTATCTACTGAATCCCAAATGTCATATCCCAAAGCACAAAGATATGTCTGCATCCTGAGTCTCCAAAATGCGTAATTAGTTTCATCAAACAATGGTGCTTTGTTTGATGAGAAGCCTTCACCACCTGCCATTGTGTCACTTCCAAGATCACCCTAGCCGGTTAAGCTTGTTCAGGAACCTCGCTCTGATACCAATTGTTAGTCTCACAATGACACTGAGAGGGGGGGTGAATCAGTGTAGCTCTTTAAAACTTAAATCTTCAACTCTTAAAGCCAAAACAATGAAAACTTAAAACCAAATAAAGCAAGTATAACAAGAGAACATCACACAACACAAGATGTACCGAGGTTCACCGATTTGGCTACTCCTCAAAATGACTGTTTGGACTCCCATCCAAATCCAACCCTTGCAAAGCACCAACTTTACAATCAATTTACCAGAACCCACTAGAAGGAGCATCAACCCCTGATTTACCAACACCAACTGGAAGGAGCACCAACCCCTGATGCCAAGCACCAACTTGGACTTCAATTTTGAAACTAGAAGATTGACATAAAAATGCCTTCACTTTTACAAGACCCTGACTGGTCTATTGCTTACCCAACATCTCCCACAATTCACAAAACACACACCCTTCTCACTCGCAATAAAATCCCTCATTAAATTCTCCAAGCAACACTCCTTTTATAACTATCCTTTCTCTTTGTAACTCTAGTTGTAACTCCTTCTTTTGTATATATTGAGAAGGCATTTCGTCAAACACGTCACATGCAAATAATTGACACCATATTCTCCTACCATGACTGTTCGTTTTCTCCTTCATGACTGTTCGTTTTCTCCTTCGATGACTGTTCATTTTCTCCTTTGATGACTGTTTGTTTTCTCCTTCATGACTGTTCATTTTCTCCTTCATGACTATTTGTTTTCTCCTTCATGACTGTTCATTTTCTCCTTCGATGACTGTTCATTTTCTCCTTTCATGACTGTTTGTTTTCTCCACATGGGCATGCATCCGTTTCTTTCCATGAATGACCATCTTAATTGATTTCAAATCATTAAATATTCCTTATGGGTCCACGTCACTTTAGTCTAAAATGCGACATGTCGCGATACTTTTGTTTCTCTGCCTGCCCACTCTTTTTGAGTCACGAAAATGCGACATGTCGCGATATCGCGACACTTTTGTTTCTCTGCCTGCCTATCCTTTTTGAGTCACAAAAATGCGACATGTCACGATATCGCGACACTTTTGTTTCTCTGCTCTTTCTCTTCGCTTTGGACTCATAAAAATGCGACATGTCGCGATATCATGACACTTTTGTTCTCTTTGCTCTTTCTCTTTCTTTGGACCGCTGAAAAATGCGACATGTCACGATATCGTGACACTTTTTCTCCTTGCTCTTTCTCTTCGCTTTGGCCTATGAAAATGCGACATGTCACGATATCGCGACACTTTTTCTCCTTGCTCTTTCTCTTTGCTTTGGACCACGAAAATACAACATGTCACGATATCGCGACACTTTTTCTCCTTGCTCTTTCTCTTTGCTTTGGCCCGCAAAATACATGTCGCGATATCGCGACACTTTTTCTCTTTCTTGCCATGCCTTCGATATGTGACACTTTTTCTCCTTGCTCTTTCTCTTTGCTTTGGCCCATGAAAATACAACATGTCGCGATATCGCGACACTTTTTCTCTTTCTCTTTCCCAAATGCAACATGTCGCGATATCGCGACACTTTTTCTCCTTGCTCTTTCTCTCTCTTTGGCCGGAAAATGCAACATGTCGCGATATCGCGACACTTTTTCTCCTTGCTCTTTCTCTTTTCTTTTGGCCGTGAAAATGCAACATGTCACGATATCGCGACACTTTTTTCTCCTTGCATTTTCTCTTTTCTTTGGCCGCGAAAATGCAACATGTCGCGATATCGCGACACTTTTTTTCTTTGCGGTGTTTTGCTTTTTCTTTGATCTTTAGCATATGGGCCACTTCGGTCTTCTTGGAAAATATGCAAAAAGGTGGGTAAACATCCTCATAAGCATTTAACATCACTGTACATACTCTCGAATAACCTCTGAACTCCTGTCCACTGCATCAACCGATTTATCTGACTGTGTTGACAACAATGACAATACTGTCGCTGCACCTTGCTCAACATGACCTTTAAGAGGGTCCTATAAAAATGGAATAGCATGAAATTCCCCCAAGAAAAGATTATCCCTTGATCTCTCATGTCGGTCATAACCTCTGCTAGAGTCCATGGCAGAAGATGACTACTAAAGTGGCTCAAAAGTAAGCCACCAACAATCCCATTGAGTACAATTGTGAGTCAAGAAACCCTTAATATCTGACTCATAATATCAACCCCAATACCCTCACTGGTCAAATGAAAGTGAGGATTACCACATAGTCTCTAAAGTGCTTAGCTTTTGTTACTAGATGCAACAACAAACATCTCTCTAATAGGTACTCTAAGGATCCTCTAGATGTCCTCTAGTGTGGGAGTCTTCTCCCCTATTGGTAACCAAAAGCAAGAAGAGCTTGGGTACCATCGCTCAACCAATGCTGTCAGTAGTCATATATCATCAGTCACATGTGGTAACTATGCCACATGTCATAATCCCATAGTAGATAAGACATCCTTATCTACTATTGTGAGGGCATTCAGGTCATCCTGGAATACCTTGTATCACCTTTACCTATTATTCAATTCCTTTTTCTGTTAAACAACAAACAAAAAAATTAAAAATTTAATTAATAACTTAATAATCAAGAATGACATCTAAAATTGGCTATTTTTTCACAATATCAAGCATTTTTACGATATCGGCATGTTTTCTATGATATCAAACATATTTTGTTCGATATCGGGTGATATTCTACGATATAGGATCATTTCCTCGATATTAGTTAATTTTTTAACCGATGTCACTGAAATCAAGCTGATATCATAGAAATCAGCCAAATTTTGCTGATGCAGCAAAAACGTGGCTGCCATGCCCTAGAAATATGAAATTAACTTAAAATTAAACATAAAAATCATAAATTACAAGTTAAAAATAAGTTAAAATATCCTTACTTGTATCTGGCCAGTCTTGCTACACACCAGATCTACTCAGTGAGAAACCTCTACCATCTTCTTTTCTCTAGAGCTCAAAATAGAATAGCTGCACAATAAAAATGAATTAGGGTTTTACTTAAATTTTTTGATTTTATTAACATTCACTTTAATAAAGGATGCAAATTTTGAGTTTTTTTTACCAAACTTGGAATTGGTACAAAAACTTGAAGCGGGCACCATATATAAAATAGTTAACGAAAAAACTTGAAACCATCAACAAATTTGTATTATAATTTTTATTTTCTCGTAAAAGCATGCCATATTATCTTTAACACGTTTCTTTTTAAAATGCGCTAAAGAGGGGGCAAAATGTAGCACCCTAAAAATAACTCACATTAATTAAAACTTAGATAAAAACATTTTAAAAACTCAAATTTTCCATCCCTAATCTATTACCTTGATTTTTGTGCCCGTTATAAGTTATTTTAACCTTTGTGCAAAATCATACAATTTCTTGTAAAATCAGAATATTTTACATGAAATCAAGTCACCCGTTTTTGCTCAAAATTGAAAAATGTCTACTTTAACAAGGCGACAAAATAAGTTGTAACTCCTTGTCTCTATTAAGGCAACTACATGGTAGTTGCGAGATCGTTTCGCTCAATCTTGATCGGATTAGAAGAAGTTTTAACCTCTTCCATTTTTGGCCCAATAGCCCACCTGACTCCCTCCTTTTTAATCCAGGCTCCTCACCTCAGATCCCCTTGGAACTCCCGCATACTTTTACACCATATTTTTGTTGGCAATTTTGGGTACCTTGGGTACATTGCCTTTGCTCAAGTGTAGATGTTGTCATTGATGTCAAGAAGTTCTTGAAGCAATTTGATTTGATGTCAAGGAATTTGTTTTGTTGAAGGTTTCAGCATGGACAGTGAGTTTCCAAGAAGATCTTAGTAGCCCATTTGCAAAAGATCAAGAAAAATACAAGTAAGAAAAAGTATGCAGCAGGCTAGAAAAACTGTCGTGATTTCACGACATGTTTGAGGAGAGAGAAAGTGTTAGCAAAACTGTCGTGATTTCACGACATGTTTGAGGAGAGAGAAAGTGCTAGCAAAACTGTCACGATTTCGTGACATGCTGGAAGAAAGAGAAGAAGCTGGCAAAACTGTCGCGATTTCGCGACATGTTGGCAAAGAAGGAGAGCAAGATGGAAAGTGTCACGATTTCGTGACATGTCGCATTTTCATGACTCAAAAAGTGCAGGAAGGCAGAGAAGGAAAAGTGTCGCGATTTCACGACATTCTACAAAGAAGGTTGTACGAATGAAAAAGTGTCACGATTTCGTGACATGATGCTAAAGAGAGAGTCCGCAGTGTGAACTGTCACGATTTCGTGACAAGTTTGAAGAGAGAGAAAGTTTCATGAAAAATGTCGCAATTTTGTGACATGCTGCAGAGGTCGAGGTGAGGACTGTCATGATTTTATGACATGCTAAAAAGCTCGAAGTGAGAAGCGTCATGATTTCGTGACATGTAGCAAAGGAAAGAGTTTGAAATGAGAAGCGTCACGATTTCGCGACAGGTAGTAGAGAAAGTGTACGAAAGTTGAAAGTGTCACGATTTCACGATAGGATGAAGGAACAACTTATGGATGCAAAAAATGTCATGATTTCATGACAAGTTGAGATGGCAGCTTTCAGTTGGAGAAAGTGTCACGATTTCACGATAGAAATAGGAAGCAAGTCTTCAACAGAAGAAGCATCACGATTTCGTGACGAATTCAAGAAGGAAGAGCTCGAAGGTGAAAGCATCGTGATTTCGTGACATGTTCCAATTTTGTGAGTGTAAGGCAGAGAAAAGCATAAGGCAGCGAAAGTGTCACGATTTTGTGACATGTTCCATTTTTGCTGGTGCAAGCCGAGAAAAGGTTGAAGAAGCAAGAAGGGTCACGATTTCACGACAAAAGTGAAGATGACGTCAGCAGAAGCAGAAAGTGTCATGATTTCGTGACATGTCACAGTTTCATGACCAGAAGGCAAGTGTAGACTCCAACGAAGGAAGATGTCACGATTTCATGACATGTCAAAGTTTCATGACTCAAAGGGGAGAGAGAATGTATGGAGTCAAAAATGTCGCGATTTTGTGACATAAGCAGAAAGGAAGTCGACAAAGGCTGTAGTGTCACGATTTCGTGACAGTAGGCAAAAGAAGGTGTACGACAGGCAAAGGTGTCGCGATATCGTGACATGTTGTAGTTTCACGACAGAAGCTACAGGAGAGTTGCAGAGGCGGTTGAAGCCGACAGAGTTAACTTTGAGCCGACGATGCTTAGGGTTTTGCAGCCGACGGATTCTAGGGTTACAGCCGACTAAGATTGAGTGTTTTGATCTTAGGATTTATGCTATAAAAGGAGGGCTGTTTTGAGATTGAGTGTATCGAACGTTTGTATCGAACTTGCGCAAGTAAAGTTCACGATGTGCAGAGACCGAGTCGAATCGAATCGATCGAAGTGTGCGTTCGAAGTGCGATATTCGTAGATAGAGTGCAAGGGAGAAGTTCGATCGTCAAGAAGTAGAGTGTGCGAAGACTATGCTATTGTGATTGCACAGAGGTGCATAAGTTGATGTTCGATCGAGTGCTACTGTGTTTGCGTAGTCAGTGCAAAAGTTGGTTTTGACCAAGTGCGGCTATAACAGAACAAAAAGAGATTTGAGGACAGACTTGTGCCAGATCGAAGGACTATGTTTGGTGCAGACCAGAGAAAGAGGAAGAGGACAGACTTGTGCCAGATAGAAGGACTATGTTTGGTGCAGATCAGAGAAAAAGATAGAGGACATATGTGCTAGATCGAAGGACTGTGTTTAGTGCATATTCGAGGACCAGCTTTGCGGTGATAGAGTTGAGGACAGAGATCTCCAACCAGAGCAAGGAAGACAGGTGTCTTCTATGGATAGAGTTCCACTTGCTAAGGGCAGAGGAGGTAGAGGTCTTCTAGAGGATCACCACTAAAGAGTAGAGCTAGGGGAAGGTATCTCCTTTGGGTTGATGCCCATAAATATTGTAATCGGGAAAGGTATTCCCAGATTATGAGTTGATAAAATTTAGAGAGAAATTTTATCCGTGGAGTAGCCCGCATTGGGTGAACCACGTAAATTGTTGTGTCTCTTTTGTGGATGGTGTTTTGTGCATTGCTTTGATTACTGCTATTAATATTGCTATCTATACACTGCATAATACTGATTTGAAAGCTATTTTGAAGAAAAAGTTAAAAGTGGTCTTATACTGTTCACCCCCCTTCTCAGTATAAGCTTGTGTTCTTCAATTGGTATCAGAGTGGGTTCCTTCGAAAAGTTTAACAACTTGAAGGAAAAGCTTGCAAAGAACACAATGGACTACTCAAGTGGCAATGCAACACCTATTCTTGATGGATCAGATTTTGGTCTGTGGAGTGCAAGAATGAGAGTTTATCTAATGGCACTTGGTAATGAGGTATGGGAAGTGATTGAAGATGAGTACACTATTCCTGAACATGGTCCTTATACTAAAGAAGACAGGCTCATGCTTCATAGCAATTCAAAAGCCATGAATGCAATCCTGAAAGGCTTATAGAAAGTAGATCTCACCAAAGTTATTCACTGCAAGACAACTAGTGAAATGTGGAAACAATTGCAGGTGGTTCATACAGGTGATGCAAATGTCCGAAAGGCCAAATTGAGACACTTTAAAGGTATGTTTGAACAACTCAAAATGAATGATGATGAAAATATTAGTGACTACATGCTTCGTATGGATGAGGTTGTTAACTCCATGAAAGACTTAGGTCTTGAACTTGCTGAAAATGATGTGTGTGATAAGATTTTAAGATCTCTTCCTAATAGATTTAGTGAAAAGATTTCTGCCATTGAGGAAGCTAAAGATTTAGATAAATTGAAAAAGGATGAGCTCCATAGTATACTTGCAGCATTTGAGCTGAGAACTCAAGTGAAAGTTGATGTCAAGAAAGAGGCAGCCTTCAAAGCTACCAAGAAATCAAAGGGCAAACAAATTCAAGAGAGTGATGAGTCCTCTAGTGATGAAGAGGCATATTACAGCAAGAAAGGCAAGTTTTCCAGAAAGCACAAAAGCAAGAAAAATATAAGATGTTTCAACTGTGGGAAGTTTGGTCATTATGCTACTGACTGTACTGTTTCCAAGAATGAAAGTGATGAAGATATACAGGATGTTAAGAGCAAGGATTCTAAAAAGCACAAGTATTACAGAAAGAACAAAGATGAGCACAACAATCAAGGAAAGAGGTATTCTCACAAGAACAAGAAGAGCTTCTACCTAGACAAAGCAAGTAAGTGTTCTAGCAGTGATAGTGAAAGTTCTTCTAGTGATAATGAAAATGAGATGTTGTTCATTTCAAAAAAGGAGGAAGAACCGAAACATAAATTCATTATCATGAAATGTTTTAGATGTGGAAATTTTGGGCACCTTGAGGATGATTGCACAAATAATGAATTGGTTGCTAGTATGTATGAGGATGCTTCAGAAAATGATAAAGAAGATGCATGTATGGTTTTTGAAAAGGGTAGCACCTCTAGTGATAAGAAATCTGAAAAAGGCCTTGATAATTCAAAATGCAATCAAATAGAGGATCTTGAAAGTGAACTTACTAATGCTCTTAGTGTTTTGAAAAAGGAAAGAAAGAAGAATGCTAGACTCAAGGATAAGTTAGATGAATGTTGTATGGAGAGAGATGATCTTATAGAAAGTCTTGAAGTCTCTATGGCTAAGACACAAGAACTCAAGAATGAGTTAGAATCTAAGGTGCTTGAGTATAGTGAATTAGAATAGAAAATGGCTTCCTTGAAAGAGGAAACTAAAGAGTACAAGGATAAGCTATACAGGTTTCAAGAAAGCTCCAAAAAGGTTAAATCTCTTATCAAAGGTCAAAGAAAGACAACAGATAAAATAGGTCTTGGTTTTGTTAAACCACACAAGGAACAGGTTGGGGAATCCAGTAAGATATTTCAAAGAGAAGAGAGTTCTGATGAAGAAAGTATCTCAGAGAAAGAGTCCATGAGTGATAAATGCGTAGAAATAGAAAACAAAATTTTGAATGCGAAGAAGAAGTTTTCGGGACCCAAGAGGTCGATTAAAAGAATATTTCATGGCAGATGTTTTGCGTGTCACAAGTTTGGTCACACGGCTGCACATTGCATGTCTCAAATGAAGAAGGTTAACAACAATTTCAGAAGTGCTAATTTCTTCCAAGGGTATTGTTACTCTTGTCAACAGTTTGGGCACAAGGCAATTTTCTGCAAGGCTAATAACAGGATCACGGTTGGTCATAACAGGTGGATTCAAAGAATAGGTATGCCTAAAAGAAATAACATTGTTACTTGTTATAAATGCAACAATGCAGGTCACACAGCTAGACAGTGCAGAGCTGAACTTCCAAGGTACAAGAACAAGAAAAGTGGTATGAACAGGTCCAAGGATCAAGGCATGGACAAGAACAAGGATGAGAACAAGAACAAAAATAGTGACAAGAATAGAAATACGGACAAAGAATTCAAGAGAAGGCCCGGCAAGGAAATTGTAGACACTGATGATGATGAGTGCCTAATGGGAGTTTTACTCCCACCCCTATTTTAATCACCTCATCAAGAGGTGGGGGAGGGACTAAGCTAAGAAGCTCATTCTTAGTCCCAAGCCCCAAAGGTGACCCTTTGCCATTGATGACAAAGGGGGAGAGATATGAGTAAGGGGGAGAGCTTCAAGTGAAGAGGAGAGCTTCAAGTCAGGGGGAGCAAAAACTTCAAAGGCAGATTCTCAGTTGATAGCACAGTTGGGTTCAGTTTTGGCTCTTGAGATATGTTTTCCATAAAGGTTTGCCATCAATGACAAAGGGGGAGATTGTTGGCAATTTTGGGTACCTTGGGTACATTGCCTTTGCTCAAGTGTAGATGTTGTCATTGATGTCAAGAAGTTCTTGAAGCAATTTGATTTGATGTCAAAGAATTTGTTTTGTTGAAGGTTATTCAGAGCAGGATCAGTGAGTTTCCAAGAAGATCATAGTAGCCCAGTTGCAAAAGATCAAGAAAAAGACAAGTAAGAAAAAGTATGCAGCCAGCTGGAAAAACTGTCACGATTTCGCGACATGTTTGAGGAGAGAGAAAGTGCTGGCAAAACTGTCATGATTTCGTGACATGTTTGAGGAGAGAGAAAGTGTTGGCAAAACTGTCGCGATTTCACGACATGTTGGAAGAAAGAGAAGAATCTGGAAAAACTATCATGATTTCGCGACATGTTGGCAGAGAAGGAGAGCAAGATGGAAAGTGTCGCGATTTCGTGACATGTCGCATTTTCGTGACTCGAAAAGTGCAGGAAGGCAGAGAAGGAAAAGTGTCACGATTTCGCGACATTCTGCAAAGAAGGTTGTACGGACGAAAAAGTGTCACGATTTCATGACATGATGCAGAAGAGAGAGTCCGCAGTGTGAACTGTCATGATTTCATGACAAGTTCGAAGAGAGAGAAAGTTATTCATGAAAAATGTCACGATTTCATGACATGCTGCAAAGGTCGAGGTGAGGACTGTCACGATTTCGTGACATGCTAAAAAGCTCAAAGTGAGAAGCGTCATGATTTCGTGACATGCAGCAAAGGGAAGAGTTTGAAATGAGAAGCGTCGTGATTTCGTGACAGGCAGTAGAGAAAGTGTACGGAAGCTGAAAGCATCGCGATTTCACGACAGGATGAAGGAACAGCTTATGGATGCAAAAAATGTCATGATTTCGTGACAGGTTGAGATGGCAGCATTTAGTTGGAGAAAGTGTCATGATTTCATGACAGAAATAGGAAGCAAGTCTTCAATAGAAGAAGCGTCATGATTTCACGATGAATTCAAGAAGGAAGAGCTCGAAGGCAAAAGCGTCATGATTTCGTGACATGTTCCAGTTTTGTGAGTGTAAGGCAGAGAAAAGCATAAGGCAGTGAAAGTGTCGCGATTTTGTGACATGTTCCATTTTCACTAGTGCAAGCCGAGAAAAGGTTGAAGAAGCAAGAAGGGTCACGATTTCGTGACAAAAGTGAAGATGACGTCAACAGAAGTAGAAAGTGTCGCGATTTCGTGACATGTCATAGTTTCACGACCAGAAGGCAAGTGTAGACTCCAACGGAGGAAGATGTCATGATTTCGTGACATGTCACAGTTTCACGACTCAAAGGGGAGAGAGAATGTACGGAGTCAAAAATGTCACGATTTCGTGACATAAGCAGAAAGGAAGTCGACAAAGGTTGTAGTGTCACGATTTCATGATAGCAGGCAAAAGAAGGTGTACGATAGGCAAAGGTGTCGCGATATCGTGACATGTTGTAGTTTCACGATAGAAGCTACAGGAGAGTTGCAGAGGTAGTTGAAGCCGACAGAGTTAACTTTGAGCCGACGATGCTTAGGGTTTTGCAACCGATAGATTCTAGGGTTACAGTCGACTAAGATTGAGTGTTTTGATCTTAGGATTTATGCTATAAAAGGAGGGCTATTTTGAGATTGAGTGTATCGAACGTTTGTATAAAACTTGCATAAGTAAAGTCTGCGATGCATAGAGACCGAGTCGAATCGAATCGATCGAAGTGTGCGTTTGAAGTGCGATATTCGCAGATAGAGTGCGAGGGAGAAGTTCGATCATCGAGAAGTAGAGTGTGCAAAGATTGTGCTATTGTGATTGCATAGAGGTGCATAAGTTGATGTTCGATCGAGTGTTGCTGTGTTTGCGCAATCAGTGCAAAAGTTGGTTTCGACCAAGTGCGGCTGTAACAGAACAAAAAGAAATTTGAGGACAGACTTGTGCCAGACCGAAGGACTGTGTTTGGTGCAGACCAAAGAAAGAGGAAGAGGATAGACTTGTGCCAGACCGAAGGACTGTGTTTGGTGCAGATCAGAGAAAAATATAGAGGACATATGTGCTAGACCGAAGGACTATGTTTAGTGCATATTCGAGGACCAGCTTTGCGGTGATAGAGTTGAGGACAGAGATCTCCAACCAGAGCAGGGAAGACAGGTGTCTTCTGTGGATAGAGTTCCACTTGCTAAGGGTAGAGGAGGTAGAGGTCTTCTAGAGGATCACCACTAAAGAGCAGAGCTAGGGGAAGGTATCTCCTTTGGGTTGATGCCCATAAATATTGTAATCGGGAAAGGTATTCCCAGATTGTGAGTTGATAAAATTTAGAGAGAAATTTTATCCGTGGAGTAGCCCGCATTGGGTGAACCACGTAAATTGTTGTGTCTCTTTTGTGGATGGTGTTTTGTGCATTGCTTTGATTACTGCTATTAATATTGCTATCTATACACTGCATAATACTGATTTGAAAGTTGTTTTGAAGCAAAATTTAAAAGTGGTCTTATACTGTTCACCCCCCCTCTCAGTATAAGCTTGTGTTCTTCAATTTTTACCCTTTTAACTATGTTTTTTTAGGTTTAGAGTGTGCATCGGTTAGATTTCAACGATATTGGATCACCCGATCACGATATTGTTCTACCCGATTTTGCACAAAAACATCCAATTTTACACAAAATCACATGATTGTGCCTGCAACACACATTATTGCAATTTAGCTGACTGGTGGCATCTAGACCTCAAAATTTTCATCTCCTTTCTCCATATCTTTCATTTAGAATTAATGTTTCATATTCATTACATCAATTTTAATTCATTACTATTATTATTTTGGATCTAATAGGTATATTTCTTCGTTATTTCATAAATATTCAAGCATTTAGCATAGATATGAACATCCTTACATTATTATCTTATGATCATTGCTTATTGTAATTCAGTCCATTCAAATGTATGTTTCTTTGTGAAATTGTTGTTTTTTGCATCCAATTATAAAACTGCAACTTTTAGTCAAGATCGGCTGGTTTTTCACATAATAGGGTCATCCGATATTGTATGATTTTGATTGATATTGCTGGATTTTACCCGATATTGCTTGCATCAAAAATCAAAATTTTCTTCAGACTTTTGGATACAAGTAAGTGTTTTAAATCACTTTTTAAGCATTGCATTACCTATTTAGATTTTATTTTTTGCTTTTTGCTGCTTACATATAAATAAAAATTGCATATAGATTAGCGTAGTTGCATATTGGCCAAACGAGGTGTATGTGTGATTTGATAAAAGAAACACATAAAAAAATCCCAAAACCTAGGCATGAAAACTACCATAAAATATTTCCTAGTGAACCCACCCAATTCGTCAAAAAATCACCATAAGAAGGTACAATCAAGTACCTCTCTTTCAAGGTGTATACCATTCAATCTCCAATTCCCCTCTAAGGCGTGGATCCATTAGCCTTGAGGAAAGAAGTGTGAGAATTTTTGGGCTACAGGTTGTTGTTCCTATATATTAACAATAAATGCTTGGGTCGTTCTCTTAAACAATAGGTCAACAAATTCTAATTCCCTAAAGGATTTTGGTTGCTTAAGAGTAATCCTTTTGGTCTTTCTATGACTCTTTCTTGTTGAATCTACTAGAGTTTCCTACTTTGCTAAAAAAAACTTGTCTATTGTTGTAGGCATTTCAATCCTATTCCCTATTTTTAGTATTCTAGGTCCATAAAACTCAAGTACCCTTTCCTTTGTCTCTATTTCTTAGAACTTAGGTAGGTCTCTGAGTGCTAGAGGAGAAGATACAATTTTAGGATCTTCGAGCAATGATTCCTCCACTATACCTATCCTTTGTCTTAGATTTCTTGGTACCAATTTTGATACCTTTGCTCTCTTTTGTTTTTGTTTTTAGACAAATTTTTTTGCCTATCTCAATCCCTTTTTGCTTCTTGGGATCTAGTTTTGGAATCTCAGTCCCTTCCTATTTCTTGGGAATTGATGCAGATGAATCTTCCATATTTTGTTACTTATGTCACTTGAGAATTGCCTTAGATACATCTGCTTCCTTTCCCTATGTCTATTGCATCTTTGGAACCCTATCTGATGCATTCCTTTTCTTAGAAAACTTCCTCTATTTAGGCTCTGGTGGTTTTGGTACCTTTGAGACATTTGCTTCTACTGGTGTTTGAGGTTCATCAGTCTGCTTTGGGATTTTTATAGCTATGATGTTTTTTGGTGCCTTATTCTTGGTTTATTTTGATTTTTCCCCCTTTTTTCTATAGATTATTTTGCTAACACATTTCACTATTTTTATCAATCCTAAAATGGTGGTCATATCAGGGTATGGTTCTTTATTTGGCATTTTCCCTCCCTAAATTGGGAGGTTGTGTCATGCAATGAAGTATTCAATAAATATAGAAGATCTATGCACAAATAAGGAATATTTTTATTGTGCCAAATATGAATAAGCATTTCCAGGTGGATACCAGACAATCCTACAAATTATCCATTGTATATTATGTATTTCATAATCCACAATGTGACAACATCCCACAGTTGCAAAATTCTCTACCTAACACCCTTGCAATGGTTATTTTGAACATTGTAAATAGGCTCAATATTTCCTTTCTACTTAAACTTTGAAAATTACATAGTGAGCCCCTCAGTCTAGAAAAATTATAATCTTACTAAATCCTTTATTCCTGATGTTATATTAGACAAGGGTTAAGTAATTAACTTGTAATCAATTACTGAGGTTTTAGTATTTATATCCCTCATCCACTTGATCTATTATATTGATGTGATATTATCTCAAAAAATTATATGGATGGCTAAGGACATATTTTATTTGTTGTATTTTTTGTTGTTTCCTTTTACTTTTGAAATATCTTGATTTTATAATTTGAGTTGATGTACTTTTTTTTTATTCTAACAAAATATTGTAAAAACCAACACTATATATATAGCATTTACATAGACAAGGGATCTTATATGTGTTTAAAACCTTACAAGAATTGCTCTAATACTCCTACGTATATTTCATATAATTTCTTTAGCTGATTTATTTGATTAAAAATATTCAAATTAAAAAATTAGACCTATTACTTCGACAGCCTTAAAATTTATATTTTATTTATTTTTATTACATAGGGGAGTTGGTTATAGCCACTATTATAGCCACTAGATATATATTGAAAATAAACAACCACCTTTTACCCATCCTTATTAGTATATGAAGATTTTTTTATTTTTTTAAATTATTGTGGTTGTTTCACCACTTATCCTTTTATTTTTCCTTCTCTTTTCTTTTTTTGAAAGGATTTGGAGTGACAAAAAAATCATTAAGGAAATGAAGTTCTAATTATATAAAAATATCATCAACTCAAATATCAAAATAGCTTCTCCAGTATTGTTAGTCTAAAATAATCATCTCAAGCATGACTAATATGCATGCTCTTCATAATGAAATTAGTAGTTGTATAATTTGGAATTTAAAAAAATTGTAATATATAAATATATGTTGAAAAAATAAAGTTGAGGATCATTATTTCTTCTTGCCCTACCCTAAAATTAATAACTATGGATATAACTTCCTATATTTCACATTATTAAACCATAAATTATTTTGACTTATAAAAACTATAAGTATTTTATTATATATTTTCAAAATTATATATATAAATTATTTAGGTCACTTCCACCAAAGAATCAAAATATTATATTTGCTATTAAATTAATTAAACCATTCAACCCAAACTCAGAGCCTACTCTGGGTGAGGTTCTACTAAACATGTCTCCGCCCGATCTTGGTGTGGGCTTATCTATTTTGGAAGGTTCCCATCCTAAAACACATAATCAAAAGAATCCTTTGGATGTTGGGGTAGAACGCAAGGTGGGTAGACCCCCTAAAAAATCTTGGTGTGCAAGATAAGCTAAGATTGGGACAACATATGGTACCCAATTCGTTCTAGATGCTAATTATTTAAAGAACCCAAGAGGTAAGCAGTTAATTCTAGAAGATTTCTGTCACTCTACTCAACCCTTAAGGGGTAAGAAGCAGGAACATGAAAGTCATAAATAAAATTCATTTCCTAGAATATTAGAGGTCTAAATGGGACCTCTAAGCAAAGGGTGTTGAACTCCCTGAGAAGAGAAAAAGGCCCATCTATTTTGCTTATCCAAGAAACCAAAATGGAAAGCAACAAAATACATTCTATCAAGAATGTAATCTGGAAGGAAGCTGAAGTGGTGGCCAGTTCAGCTATTGGATCTTCTAGAGGATTAGCTTGTTTCTAGAACCCATCTAGGGTGTCTGAATTAGTCTTATTTATTTTTTCTCATGTTATAAATATTTTGTTTTGCTACAAGGACATAGGGGCTAGGTGGGTTATATCTAACATATATGCCCCTAATTCCAGAACTGACAGAGAAAGTTTTTTGTCCTATCTGATACAAATGAGAGAAGTCTTCAAGAAAGAGTCATGGATATTGGAAGGGGACCTTAACACCCTTCCATTCATTTTAGATAAAAAATAAGGATATGCCTCCTTTAATAGAGGAATGGAGGAAATTTTTACTTCATAAACCAACAAGAACTAATAGATTTATAGCTCAAAGAATTTAGGTATACTTAGAGCAACCAACGACTAGGGGATCAATACATTGAAATAAAATTTGACAGCATGCTTATCTCCAAAAAAGTGATTCCAATGTTTGGAGATGTATCTCTTTGCACTCTCCCTAAAGTGGGGTCTGATCATAACCCCCTATTGCTGGAAAAATCCCCTTTACACCCATTCTTCCCTAGACCATTTAGATTTGAAGCCATGTGGCTTTCTCATCCATAGCTCGAATATTGTATCAAGAAATGGTGGTCCATAGATTTTATTGGCTCACCCATGGAGATAGTGACTTCCAAGCTTAGGTTCATCAAAATTAATCTAAAAATGTGGAATAAAAGAGCATTTGGTGATATCTTCGAGTAGAAAGCTAAGCTCAAGACTAAACTACAGGCCAATCAAAAAATATTGAAAGGAATACTCTCTCTAATGATTCCAAAGCAAAGGAGTTCTCTACCTTGGCAGATCTCCATAACATTATAAGTAGAGAACTATTTTAGCAAAAAAAATATAGATCTCTCTAGCTTAAAGAAGGCAAAAAAATACTAAATATTTTCACTCATCTACTTTAAGATTATAATAGAACTAGAGAAGTTCTTAGATCTGACAGGTCTATCACCAATGGCATTCAAGAAATTAGAAGTGAAGTGGAAGAGAGGATGTTGAGAAATATCATAAATTTGATCTTTTCTCAAGCCAACAATGATTTTATCAAGTCCATTTCAGATGAGGAGGTTAGAAACACAATTTTCTCGATGGTTGGTTTAAAAGCTCCAGGATCGGATGGCTTTCCTCTAGTTTTTTTTTAAGTTTCCAGCATATAATTGGTAAGGAAATCTACGTAGCCCTCAGAAGTGTCCAATCCTTGGATATTTTCCCCAAGAATTTCAATTCTACTTTTTTGGTTTTGATCCAAAAATATCAGGGGATAATAAATTATTTGAATCATGACCCATAAGCCTTTGTAACACAATTCAAAAAATCTTCACCAAAGTTCTTGCAAATAGGCTTAAGCCACTTGTACCTCTTCTTATTGATCTTTCCTAGAGTGGCTTTGTGTGTGGTAACCAGATTATTGATGGATTTGTTGCTATCCATAAGCTTATTCACTCGATGGATAAAAGCAAGATAGTTAGGGCTTTCCTCAAGTTAGACATCAGTAAAGCCTATGATAGAGTCTCCTAGGAATTTTTACTAAAGGTGCTAAGAAGATTTGGTTTTTCTAAGCAATGGATAGACCTGGTCAATTTGTGCATTTCCTCGGCTAATTTTTCTATGTTGGTTAATGGTTCCCAATAGGGTATTTTTTTAGTAATAGGGACATTCAATAGGGAGATCCTTTATCCCCCTTCCTATTCATTTTGATGGTGGAATTTTTGGGCCACTCTATTATTGCAAATTCTAAGATTATGGGAATTAAAAGTCATCTCAAGTCTAATCTCATATCTCACCATCAATTCATAGATGATACCTTGCTCTCTTTTTTGGCTTCTATCCTTCAGGTGCTGTATCGCTCCAAATTTTTCGCATCCCTACCTTCAGGCTATTGGATCCGTGCCCGGAAGGAGGATGGGAAAAGGATGTCGCGGTACCTCGGACTGAGAGGACTTTGCGAAGGTCCCGCCTCTCAAGGGAGGTGTATTTTGATGATTTTTCGATGGATGGTGGGTTCACCAGGAAACATTTAAGGGCAGTTTCCACGCCTAGGTTTGGAATGTGTTTTAATGTGTTCGTTTTTAACTTTAAGCATTCATATCCTAGGTTTGGCCAAATGAATCTAGATTAATCTACATGAAAATGCAAATTCAATGAATACAAAAAACAGATTTAAAGACATAAAATAGAGAATTTACAGAATGCAAATGAGGAATACCTGATCCGGATGTTTGGTGATGATTCTGATGTTTGAAGCAATCGAGATCGTCCGGAATTTGACGAGTTCATCCGATATCCGACAGAATCGTCCGAGATCCGACGAGAATCATCCGAGATCCGACGAATTCGTCGGACGAATTTGTCGAGACCACGTAAGCGTGAAAAACAGATACAAAATACGACGAATACTATTGTGCTAATAAGGGGAAACAACACCAAATGAATGTATGAATATTGGATAATAGTTATGAAAAGAAATTCAAGCAAATTACAACATTTTAATGACAAATCATGATCTTAGTATGCAATCTAAGCTAAATGGGTGAACTCCAAATGCAAAATAACATAAACACTGAATAAACTATCTAATTTGCAGAATAAAATAACAGAAACAAGGTTGAGAAGTGCAAACTTCAAGCATTGATTGCCTCAATATGGATTGCGAATCGAGATCGTCTCGCATCAGTACGAAATCGCCTCGAATTCGACAGGTTCGCCTCCGATCTGAACAGGTTCGTCGGCGACGATAGGTGCTGGCTTCGGCTGAAAAATAGTGATGTACCTACAACAAAATTGTTATGGGACCAGTGCAAATGCAAAATTGGGATGATTCAACGTAGATGGAGTTAAATTGCAGATAATTTCAGCCAGGGGGTGCTAAGGGAATAGTTTAGGATTAAATAGGCTTAGGGGAGTAGTTAGGAGGTTGGAGATCATCCCAATTTGGGAGATCTCCAACGGGGGAGGGTCCCAACGGCGCAGACACGCTTCTGCCCAGATTGGAGACCCGTTGGAACAGAATCCAACTTTGCAAAATCAGTTTTGCGACAAGATCGTCTCGGACGTCCTAGTCCGAGACGAAATCGTCAAATCTGGGGCGATATCGTCTGATCGGCGACGATATCGTCAAACGGTCAAAACAACCTCTAAAAATGGCACGAAAAAGGGGGAAACGGATTTCCGGCGAGTTAACGGGCGGTTTGGGAGGTTAAATTTGAATTTTAAATTATTTACTAAGGTGAATGTAATTATTGTAATTTTATCGCGCCAATTTTAGGGTGCTACATTTTGCCCCCTCTTTAGCGAATTTTTTGAAGAAAATGCGTTAAAGATGAGTTCTTCTCGATCTACGAGAAAGCAAAAATTATTCCCATTTTTAGGCGACGATTCTTGGTCGAATCGTACGACATCTTACTATGGTGCCCCCTCCGTGTTTTTACCCAAATCGAACGTTTGAGGTAAAAACGCGAAAAAGCAAAAAAATATTTTTGAATAAAATTAAGAAAAATAGGGTAAAACCCTAATTCATTTTTACTGTTCATTTTCTGGTTTTTGGAGCTCTGAAGCAAAAATGGTGGAGACGACGCACAGATCGACAGAGGTCCGGCGCGGTCTACGGGTAAGAGTCTAGACTTAACTAGGATGCTTTAATTTAACTTTACATGCTTTGTAGGTAATTTTTAGATGATTTTTGAGCATCGCGGCCGTTTTTGGGCCGTCGACGTCGTCGGGACGAAATCGTCCCGATTTCGACGAAATCGTCTCAATTTCGACAATTTTTCCCGAGGGCGAAATCGTCGAAAGGGGGACGATTTCGTCAAATTAGGGACGATTTCGAACTGCGAAATCGGAGACGATTATGCTCAAATGTGGGACGATATCGTCCAATAGTGGGCGATATCATCAATTGCACAAAATTGAATTTTTAACTTGCATTATTGTTTACTTGAATTATTGATTAATGATTGTTTATTGTTTTGTTGTTTATGTTTGCAGAGAGGATTACTAAAGAGCAGGGAATGGAAATACGGAGGGTTGAGAGATGACTTGGCCGCTCTCACACAGGCAGAGCGGGATCAGCTGGCATAGGCCGGCTTACTGCATGTGGCAGAAATGCCACAGGTGTCTACAGATATGGGGCTACTGACGGCCCTAGCAGAGAGGTGGTATCCGGGCTCTTCATGTTTTCGGCTACCTACAGGGGAGATGACTCCCACTTTGGAGGATGTATGGAGGATTCTGAGAATCCCCATACAAGGATGGCTCATTACTCCTACGGCCAATCAGGGCCGCGCTATGGGACGACTGTGCGGTGACCCGAGCTTCGCCCTAGAGAAGGGCGAGTTAATATCGAGGCACTGCGCCAGATGCCTGGGGCATCTACACTCACACGGGTTCTAGCTGGAGTAGTTGGTGGACTTCTGCTGTGCCACCAGAGCGGGTGCAGGGTGCCATGGATGCTCGCGGATGTGGTCTGCGACATGAGAGACCACGGCTACAGGTTTGCTTGGGGCAGTTTTGTTTTATGCCGATTGTACAGGATCCTGTATGGGGTCGTGTACAAGGGCGACCGATGTCTGGTTATGACATCGCTACTACAGGTTTGGTGCTGGGAGCACATTGCGGTGCGGAGGCCGGTAGGGCTTCCTCTGATAGGGGTTGACGGGGAGAGGCCCCGAGTCTTCTACTGGTGGCTCCGGAGAGGGGCACAACGACGGATAGATCTGCCGATGTCCCGGAGGCTATTGGATGACCTAGTCCCGGACCAGATCACCTGGAGGCCATGGAGGGAGCATCCAGGGTGGGCCGAGGATGGACAGGAGTTGGCTCGCGTTAGGCGAGTCTGCTGGCTGAGGATGGAGAGGGGAGAGGTGGAGCTCCATAGGTACGACCGAGTTTTGAGACAGTTCGGTCTACAGCAGGGGATCCCATCTCTGAGGGACTACGAGTTTTCTCGGACTGTCCGGGATAACACTACGGTTAGCGGGGCTCCCGACATGCAGCGGTTCTGGAGCCAGGACACGGATGATGCCCCCATCCAGCCAGTGGATGGGGACGACGCGAGAGTAGCCGATGGCTACGATGCCTGGTACGTAGGCATCCGCCCTCCTCGGATGACGAGGGCACAGGGTCCGATCCACGCGGTTGTGCATCGGATAGGGAGGCGGTGCCAGGCGGTGATGGAGGCAGCCCAGGGTCACGGTGGGAGAGAGGTGAGGAGGCCACAGGCACAGGAGAGGCCGCGGTAGAGAGAGAGGGAGAGGAGGGAGGCGAGACCCCCATCTCCACAGAGGCCACCATCGCCCGATAAGGGCAAGGGTGTGGACACAGGAGAGAGTAGCGAGATGGCTACTCTCTGGGCGGAGAGAGATCGTCTCCAGGCCCAGGTGCAGACGCTACAGGATGAGGCTGCACGCCATCGGGCTGAGGTGTCACAGCTATGGGATGAGATTGCACGCCTCAGGGCACGGGGCGGAGGGGCGAGCTCTGGGGAGTTGACACGGGCTATCGCCCAGCTAACATTTTATCAGACACTATACTTCCAACTGGTGCCAGAGGCGAGATAGACTACCCCCCGCCTAGCCAACATCGTAGATCCGATCAGGATCGGGTCATCGAGGACCTCGTCCCGATCGAGGACTAGGACTACACAGACGGCGATGGGGCCACCTCGTCCACCTCAGGGCGGGGGAGGAGATGAGGCAGAGAGCTCGAGGGGCTCTCGAGGCTAGAGGGCGGGATTGACATTGTATTTACATTGTTATATTATTATTTTTTGATAGAGGATTGAGTATGCCGAGGTACGATTGTGGCATACCAATCCAGGTTTTGATGATGTACATATATTTGTGATATATATAGATGAGATATTTTTGATCATATGACTTGTCTTATGTATTTTTATGATGCTTTTAATGTTTTGATTGATTGATTTGATAATTGGATGTAATTATGTCGTTGGGAATATAATAATTTTGAATGTCATGCGTGTAATATTTTAAATGAAATAATCTGATGTAACAAATTGATTGTTTGTAATGAAATGTAAAAATAAAAAGAGACTTCTAACAATAATTTCAAAGGACATTGTCGCTATTATAGACCATTTCATGGAGTCGCTGCTCACTCGGTCGTCAAGCTAGTCCCATTTATAGAAATATTGTTAAAAAGTAAAAGAGTGCTTAAGAGACTGTCTTAAGACTTTGGTGCAATAGTGCAAATGATGATGATGATGATGGTTTGTTTTCAGATTTTCATAAAAAATATTGTGCATGAAATAATGTTTTTAAAATGATTTTTGCTAGGCATAAATTCCTAAGTGTGATAAATTTTTTGGATAATTCTTTAGGAATTATACCATCATTGCAAAATTGAAGGTTGACATAATGACATGAAATAATGAAAATGTGTTTGCTTTTGAAAAGCATAATTTGTGTAACATAATGAATTAAGTCATATGGTTTTCATGATTTTTAATAAATGGGGAATAAAAATTGTTACAATGGTTTGCGCTAGGCATAGAATATGTAGGTATAGACTTATACCATCATCGCGAAAATCCAAAAAAGATAGTTTTATTGCATGGTTGATTTTTGATGAACAGAAAATATGAAAATGAGGACTTGCGCTAGGCATAAAATTCCAATTTTGGTTTTGAAACTATACCATCGTCGCGAAAGTCAACCAGATATATATGTTTATGATTTGTATATTTTGAAAGAAATTTTTGATTTTTCTATTATATAGTTATCTTTGTGGTAAACAACTGTACTTGATTTATTCCCAAACAAGTTGCAAAAATAATATTTCAAATTATTTTGAAGACAAAAGTTAGATTTATAAGGAATCCCATGTGCATATGTGAATTCATTTCCGATCTTGATTTATCATAATGATACACAAAATCTCTCAAATACAAATGTGTGTGCAATTGCATTGTTCATTTACCAGTTTTGAGCAAGATAATATGATACAAGTGATTTGAAGAAACCAAATAAGTGTTCATTAACCATGATGTAGATGCATATAACCATACTAGGCTACTATGTAGGTCGGATTATCAAGAGCTAGCTAATCCATAAGCAGACATAGGTCTATACAAAAGAAGGTCGCTAATGTGACAGACATATCACCACGCTAGGAGTTACCCAAGGCCAAGCAGGTTGGGCACAAACCACTTGTTATGGGGCTTACCTCACAGTTTTTGAATAATTGAGAATTCCAAGGATTCAAGCTCATCAACCCTTCTTTTCTTTTCAAAGGGTAGGGAAAGGGATTTTATTGCTTTCTTGCTTTTGCTTTTCTCTTGTTTTTCTTTTGAACTTTGTATTTTTTTGCTTGATTTTTGAGATAGTGCTTGAAATATTGCTGGAATAAAATAACATTTTTCTTTTCTCTTTTTCTTTGTTGAACTTTTTTTTTCTTTTTCTTTGCTAGGGATACTTGCTCGGATTAGCTGTAGAGCAAGGGATTTTTATTCTGGGTAGGGGTGAGCTTGTCCTTTTGCCAATTCTCAAAGATTCTAGACCATGTGCATGATAGGATAGCAGGGGAAACTTTTCGCTCAAGAAATCACTTCTACTATGTAGCAAAACATGGAAATTACAAATATAATCATTTTATTGTGAAAAGATGTGCTTGGTTTAAGTAAATAACAAGATCAATTCTCTATGCTCAAACTTTATTTAATTGAATTTTGTGGACTTTGATATAAGAGAGATTAGTAATCATGCCAGATAAAATCAAGATATTTATTTTTTGTGAGTGTGCAAGTGAGGGATTCAAAATAAATGCTAATTTATCCCAAAATAATTTGAAACATACAACTGCAATGATTGTAAGAAAATATATATAAATGATTTTTGAGAAAGTTTTGAGAATATTGACTCTCTCTTTCTTCTTTATTTTGTTTTGGTTTCGAAAGAGTCAAGCATATAGCTGTTATTATATTTTTATCATTATTTTGATTTTTGTTTTTATTTTTGTTTTTGAGCAAAAAGAACTTAACAAGTGCTTTAAATAAATGCAATAGATAGTTTTGAAGATTTTGGATGATTATGAATATTTTTGATGTTTTTGGATTTTTATAAATTTGAAAGAAATATAAGATAAATTTTTTTGAAAACAATTATATATAAGGATGAAACGACCAAATTTATGCATAGTAACGTTTAAGATGCAAAATATTCATGGGTTCTTTAAGTTCTTTACCATCTAAGGTAGATAATTTATATGCTCCTGATTCAAATTTACAAGTAATAATGTATGGTCCAAGCCAATTGGGCTCAAATTTACCTTTAAGTTCCTTAGTTGCATTTGTATTTTTTTTATTTTCTTTTAAAACAAGGTCGCCGATCTCAAAGGATCGATGACGAACTTTCTTAGCATATGATCTTTTAAGCTTGTTTTGGTAAGCACGGAGATGCTCCAAAGCATTGATGCATTTTTCATCTAGGAGTTCCAGCTGACTGAGTCCGCCAAACAAGAACTTCGGTATCTTGAAGTAGCAGAGCCAAAGAAGGAACTTCCAATTCAAATGGAAAACCGCTTCAAGCACCATACACCAAAACAAATGGTGAAGTTCCCGTGGGGGTTCGAACACTAGTTCGATAGGCCCACAAGGTCGGATATAATTGAATGTGCCACTCACGGCCAGTTTTATTGACTAATATTTTGAGAATTTTGATTAAGGTTTTGTTAGATGCTTCTGCTTGACCATTACCCTGAGGATAATAGGGAGTGGACCAACGATGTTGAATCTTATATTTTTGACATAATTTTTTAACATCTTTATTTTTGAAACAAGTTCCATTGTCAGAGATGAGATTGGCAGGAATTCCGAACCTGCAAATGATTTGATTAAAAATAAATTTAGAAACTTGTGTGCCAGTGGCAGAAGCTAAAGGCATAGCTTCGACCCACTTCGTGAAATACTCAGTGGCGGTTATGATGAACTTGTGTCCATCAGATGACACAGGATTGATTTTGCCAATAATATCCAAGCCCCATTTAGAAAAGGGCCATGGAGATGAAATAGCCTGCAGCTCTTGTGCAGGCGCATGGACAAGGTCAGCATGTTTTTGGCACTTGTCGCAATGGCGCACATACTCATGTGCATCCGTTTCCATGGTAGGCCAAAAGTATCCTATCCGAAGGAGCTTTTTAGCAATAACACTACCACTAAAGTGTCCTCCACAAGATCCATCGTGGGCTTCACTCAAGGCTGATTTAGACTCTTCTAAGTTTAAACATCTTAATAGGATACCTTCAAAAGATCTCCTATATAAAGTATTGCCAATTATTACAAATCGACTTGCTCGTCGACGTAATAACCGACGCTGGTTTCTATTAGAATTGGCAGGGAAAGTCCCATTTTGAAGAAAATCAAATATGTCTATATACCATGGTTCGGGAGTAGTTTCATTGATTAGAAACACATCCAAAGGCTCTAAGCATGACTTATTTGAAGCGGGTTCCTGGAGTCGACGAATAATGATAGTGGCATATTCGTCATCTAACTCCAAGGGCAGGAGAGATGCAATTGCGGCCATAGCATCAGCTGCACGGTTGCTAGTTCGAGGAATAGCTTCCAAGGTGACTTGATCAAATAAAGACATTAATTGTAAAACATAGGCCTTATATGGGCACAGTTTATCATCTCGGGTTTGATAAACTTCATTAATTTGGTTTATAACCAGTTGGGAATCACCAAAGACTAAAAGGTGTTTAATTTTTAGCGCTAGGGCAGCTCGTAATCCAAGGATTAGAGCTTCATACTCAGCAGTATTGTTGGTGCAAGCAAATGTCAATTTGAAGGACAGAGGAATAAGATGTTTTTGCGGAGATATTAAAATAATACCCGCACCAGCCCCACTCATGCATCGGGCTCCATCAAAGTATAAGGACCATTGTTCATTATGGTCTGCCTCTAATTGAAGGCATTCATCTGGAAACTCGATGATGAGGGGATGGGTAGACTCTAAGGGTGCAACAGCTAATTGATCTGCTATGATTTGACCCTTAACAGACTTCTGTCCTATGAATGTGAGATCAAACTCGCTTAGAGCAAGAACCCACTTGGCTGTGCGACCCGATAAATAAGGTCGACTCATGAGATACCTTAAGGGGTCATATTTAGCAATGACATAAGTTTTTTGACTAAGCATATAATGTCATAATTTTTGCGTAGCAAACACGACTGCTAGACATAGTTTTTCCAATGTTGTGTAGCGGGTTTCATAACTGATGAAGGTTCGGCTAATATAATAATTAGCACGTTCTCGCTTTTCATCATCAAGTTGGGCTAACATAGCCCCTAAGGCAGAATCTAAAGCTAAAATATATAGGAGAAATGGGCGATCGGATTTAGGTGGTGAAAGCACAGGTGGATTAAGGAGGTATTGTTTGAGAAGTTCAAAAGCTTCTCTACATTCTGTATCCCAATTAAAGGGGACATCCTTCTTAAGGAGTTTAAGAAAGGGACCGGTTTTATCCGCCAGCTTATCGATGAAGCGACGGATGGCTTGAAGCTTACCTTGTAAACTTCGTAACTCAGATATATTAGTAGGTGCGGGCATATCAGTGATGGCCGCAATCTTGAGAGGGTCGATTTCAATACCACGTAAAGAAACTAAAACCCCTAATAGTTTGCCGGATTTAACTCCGAATATGCATTTTGCTGGATTTAATCGAATGAGATATTCTCGTAATCGATTAAAGACTTTCCTTAAATCATCTAAATGATTATTTTCAATAATAGAGCGAGCTATAATATCATCCACATAATCATGTAGGATATCATGCATCATATCATGAAAAATGTAGGTCATAGCTCGTTGATAAGTTGCACCGACGTTCTTTAAGCCAAATGGCATCACTTTCCAAAAAAAGGTACCCCAGGGGGTAATAAAGGTTGTTTTAGCCTGGTCTTCAGGAGCTATCCTGATCTGATTATAACCGGAGAATCCATCCATTAAGGACATCATCCCACTTTCGACAGTGAAGTCAATGATTTGATCCATGTTTGGAAGAGGAAAGTCATCTTTAGGGCATGCAACGTTAATATCTCTAAAATCTGTGCAAACCCTAACTTTGGTAGCTTCTTTCTTGGTGACTGGAACTACATTTGAGATCCATTCAAGCATAATCAATAGCTTGTATAAAGATAACATTCAGGAGTTTTTCTAACTCCCCTTTGACTAGCAGAGCCACTTTGGGATGCATTTTTCTAAGTTTTTGTTTAACAGGTTTAGCATCCGGATGGACCACTAGATGATGCATGACTACGGAAGGGTCTAGACCTGGCATATCTTCATATGTCCAAGCGAAGACATCTTCATACTCTTTAAGGAATGCAATGTATTGTTCTTGTTTTTCTTGACTTAATTCTGATCCAATATTGATTATGTGAGGATTATCCTCAGTTCCAATATTAATTTTAATGACATTTTCTACCTCCATGTGTAGATCTCTTTCAAAATTAGGTGGGGTGGGTGAAACGCCCAATTCTTGTAATTCTTGTAAGGTTAATTTAGATAATTCATTCTGAGGATTAGTGGCCTCAAGTTGGGCTATAGTTGGTATAGAACCATCAAAATAAAATCCATTGTGTAACATCTCTTCAACAGAGACATCATGGAAGATATCTCCTTCCAACTCTTCATTGGGGTCAGCAATCATTTCAGGGTATGCTATGGATAGCATGTTGCATGAAAATGACTGATTTTTAAGAGGCAAATCAACATGCCTATCCAAATAATCTTGATAGCATATGAGATGATCATCATCCTCAAAAGGAAAGGGTTGACCCTTACTAGGAAATAGGCCCACACCACAACGGGCAGGCCACGGTTCTACCTCGAAAGGTTCTTTCATGCCATTTTGGGAAGGTCCCAAGCCTTTCCCTTCATATCCCATTTTAAGCATCATGGGTTTAGCTTTAATATAATCATTGGTAAAATAACACCGAGCATATCCTTCATGATGAGTTTTGATATTCCGAGGGATTCTTCCCCAGTCATATCCTTTATAAATGAAGGCACAACTTTCGACTTGGTAAGTACTTCCCATAGGTTGTGGGAGGCCCAAAGTACGAGGAGATGGCGGCAAGTTATTTAAAAGGTTTGAATCTCGCATGAAAGCATTCATTTTTTCTGATATTAAGGTTGTAGATAAATCTGGTAAGAGTTCATCAGAAAGGGCATAAGATGTAGAAGGCTTATTACCTATGTCTTTAGATGTGGAAGGTATGATAGATGTGTCTATAGGTTTTGAATTTATAGGGATAGAACTTGAAGGATTGGTTGTAGATTTAAGATCTTTTTGAGGTTCTAAAATGATTTGTTTAGAGGGTTGTTGGTCTATATAGGAGGATGAAATTAATGGAGGGGAAATAGGTGAAGTTATGGGTGTATGTTTCACAGTTTTAGATGAAAAATAAGAACTAGGATGTGTGGATGACAGAGCAGGGCAAAATTGCACTCCAACGGGTTCTGCCAAAGCACACATATCAAAGGGTCTAGGGTCACCATGAATAGTGACCAACTGATTTTTAAACTCGAATTTAACACATTGGTGTAAAGTTGATGGGACCGCTCGCATGGCATTGATCCAAGGGCGACCCAAAAGTATATTGTACGATGTTGGGCAATGTACAATAAACACGGTTGTTTCTAGGGTTCTAGGACCAACTTGCAATGGGAGGGTAATAACTCCACACGTTTCTTGTGTTTCGTCATTAAAAGCTTTGATAATCATATCAGTTTTCTTCATTTCATCACTTCTAAAGCCAAATCGTTGGTAGAAGTCAAAGGTGCAAATGTTTAGAGATGAGCCATTATCAATCAAAACTCTTTTGACGGCTACATCTCCAATTAGAGCAGTAATGTATAAGGGATTGTCCTTATGTAAACTGTGTTGTGGGATATCTTTATCCCGAAAGTCAATACAATCAATCTCTCGAGTGATGATAGTATTGGCCATAGCTTCAGGTTGAATGTTTTGAGGTACCATCATTTGGCTCAATGTAAGCATCAACTCATCCCTATGGGTGGGAGAGGATCTTAATAAATCCAAAAGGGAAATTCTGGCCGTAGTATTGGACAATTGCTCATTAATATTGTAAGGGGGTTTAGATTGAACAGTAGGAACATGATTCCCTTTATTGGGGTTTTTCAAAATGAATGGAGCTGATCCATCATTCTGGTTTGGTTCTTGTTGAGAGTTTTGAGCTTGTTGTCGAGTAACGACTCCAATGGTACCTACAATGTTATAGTGAAGACGCTGAACTGGTCTCGGTTGAGCATTAATGGCTTGTTCATTAGAAAGGAATATATTAGAAGAAGGTCGAGTAGTGACTCTTCTAGGAAATGGTTCTTCCGGAACCATAGCATCCGTGACGGGTTGAATAGGATCTGATTCATTTTCAGAACTATTCGATTGATTTGAAGTAATGTCTAGTTCACTTTCACTATCTGATTCTATATCACTAGAATCAAAAGTTTGAAAATTATGTAAGGGCCTGGTCGTAACCAGGGATAAGGTCGTGTCAAATATTTGAGGATCTCGAATAGGTAATTGTCCGCTAATGGTTCCTACATATCGGGTAGGAGGGGGAACATTATGATGTTCGATTTGATTGGCTACCTCTTTACCATGTCTTGGTAAAGGGTGTTGAAATATGTCTAGAGTTTGATTGGCATTTTGATTTTGATTTTGGGGAACGGTCTTTTGAGTATTATTAGGAGGGTTTTGTTTAGGTTGGAAGGCTTGCACTTCCATTTCATTATTGTCAATCAAATCTTGTATTTTATGTTTCAACCTTTTACAAGCGTTGGTAGAATGTCCAGGTCCTCTATGGAAATCACAGTGCAAGTCAGCTCTATATCCGGGTATAGTTGGATCAGGTTCCCGGATGGCTGGTAATTGGATCAAACCTCTTTCGAGTAATTGAGGTAAAATAGTTGATAAGGGTTGGTTTAATCTAGTGAATTCTCGAGGAGGCTTATCAGGAGGTTTCAATATGAATTTTTCTGTTGTCTTCGTTGCATTGATATTAGCAACATTTCCGCTGTCAGTGACTCCGTCACCGACAACTTGTTTGTTTTTATATTGATTTCTGGATGTTTTCTCATCATCCTTCTTCCTAAGTTGGCCTCTCCTAATGAGGGCATCTTCTACTCTTCGAGCTAAATCTATAGCTTGATCGAAGGTAGTTAAGGTAGCAATCGATAGCTCATAAGATATTTGTTCTTGTAAATTGTTGATGAAAATGTCCAACATTTCCCTATAAGGCAGCACAAAGTGCAGTTTTCCTGTCAATTGCCTCCATCTAGCTAAGAAATCGGCAAAGCATTCATCCTTGTCTTGTTTTAAATTGTATAGGTCTTTAATAGTTACATGCCTCTCGATGTAGGCACTAAATTGATGGACAAATGATTCCGTTGTTTCTTCGAAGTTTCTCAAAGAATGAGTGGGCAATTGATAGTACCACTCTAATGCCATTCCACCTAAACTTTTTGGGAACATTTTTAGTAATAGCAAGTCATCATGCGATATGTCGTGACATGCTATCCTAAACATGCGAAGATGCTCTATGGGATCTTCGGTTCCTTTATATATAGGCAGGACGGGCATGGGAAAATGCTTAGGGTATGGTTGAGCTACAACTATGGGATCCAAAGGTTGACTACAGATCTCTCGATAATTATACGAGGGACGGTAGGGATCTATCTGGTCCATACGTGAAGCTAATTGTTTCACCATGGCTTCCAGATTACTAGTTTGCCCCCCATATTGGTTTGGTAGGGCATTGACATGGGTTTTATGGGCATAGGATGGAGGAACATGCAGATTAGATGCCATGTTACTGTTGTGTAAAGTATTGGTAGGAAAAGTATTATGGAGGAATTTTGAAGTTGGATTATGTTGTATTCCGGATTGTTGAAAATTTGTATTTGGCTTCGTTTTAGGTTTTTGTTTACTTGAAGCATATTGCTCAATAGTTTGGCGGAATAAAGTAGTGAGGGAAGGTTTCTTTTGTGTGGGAGTGATTTTAGGTTGAATAACAGGTTCCTTAGGAGGTTGGGTAACCTGTTGTTTTGACATGTTTTGAGCCATAGTGACCATATCCGTATTGGATGGCCCAGCCTTGTCACTTTCTTGATCAATGAAAGACAAGGGATTAGTGTGCATATTGCACATATATTCCATGGCTGCTTGAGTGTTACTAATTTGCCCTTTATCAAGGCGAATTGCCACATTAAGGTCATCAATGTTATCCATGAGAAATTTCTTGAAATGCTCTGCATTGTCAAAGGCAATAGTTCCATTTGGAGCTACTCTAGGGGATGAGGATCCATCCTCTTTAACACTTCCTTCTTGTTCCTTATCTTCACCTAAGTCTTCGTCTGATTGACCTAGAGTTTCTCCTTCCGGATTTGTATCTCCAAGAAGGACATTTGGGTCTTTAGTTGTATCTTGTAACCAATCTTCTTCTTCTCCTAAAGTTTCTTTACCATTCCTAAGTTTAGGCATGGTGCTAAGTTTTGATTTCAGCAAATATATATATATATATATATATATATATATATATATATATATATATATATATATATATATATATATATATAACAAATTAAGAGGTATATGTTTATTATATACCTACTACAATATTTGAAAAAGAAATGTTTAAGGTTTTGCTAAGTTTTTGGTTTTTTAGTTTTTCTTTAGTTTTTTTTTTTTTGAAATAATATAATAAAGACAGCAAATAATACAATAAATGCTAGAAATAATACTGAAGTAATAATTTAGTTTTCTATAAACAACTTATGAATATCATTAATAGGTTCAAGTTGTTCCGGAGTCATGAAGTGTTCTTCTTCAAATTGAAAGTTTTCTTTTAAAAATTTGATGAAAAGAGCTATAGTGATGTTGTCTGTTTCAGATGTTGGTTGATAAAAGTAAAGCTCATGGCAATACTCTCGATATAGCACAGCTCGCGGAACTCTATTCCATATTTCCCTATCTGTAAGAACAACCTCTTGGTCTTCTACACAACCTAGGAATCGGTGCACAATGGCTGCGTTCTCGAGGTATTCCTCGAAGGTGAACAATTCTGAAGATACTAAAGCTCTCCTATAAGCTAACCATCTATGGCAGTGCTCTCTGAAGTTCATGATAAAAAACTAGTTGGTGAGGATCCAGGATTCTATCTAGGACTAGCCTCTTGATTTGCTTAAGTTGTGTGGACCTAGATGAGATGAGACTAAGTCTTCTATCAAGTTCGTTCCACAGGAATTGATTTCTACTTGTTTCAGTGCACACTAAGGACAGAATTGACTTCTATGGCTGCCAATTGGTTTTCTACGTTTATAGTAACTGCTAACCTTTTCTTAGGAGCTACCATCTAAACATGATTTTAAACTTTAAGTGTTTTAAAATGCATCTAAGTTTTAGTTGTTCTATATATATATATATATATTTTTTTGTTTTTGTTTTCAAAAGGTTATGATGCATTCACGTCGGGTTCACCAAAATGTATCGCTCCAAATTTTTCGCATCCTTACCTTCAGGCTATTGGATCCGTGCCCGAAAGGAGGATGGGAAAAGGATGTCATGGTACCTCGGACTGAGAGGACTTTGCGAAGGTCCCGCCTCTCAAGGGAGGTGTATTTTGATGATTTTTTGACGGATGGTGGGTTCACCAGGAAACATTTAAGGGCAGTTTCCACGCCTAGGTTTGGAATGTGTTTTAATGTGTTCATTTTTAACTTTAAGCATTCATATCCTAGGTTTGGCCAAATGAATCTAGATTAATCTACATGAAAATGCAAATTCAATGAATACAGAAAACAGATTTAAAGACATAAAATAGAGAATTTATAGAATACAAATGAGGAATACCTGATCCGGATGTCTGATGATGATTCTGATGTTTGAAGCAGTCAGGATCGTCTGGAATTCGACAGATTCATCTGAGATCTGACAGAATCATCTGAGATCTGACAGAATCGTCTGAGATCTGACGAATTCATCAGACGAATTTGTCAAAGACCTACAAGCAGAAAAATAGATACAAAATACAACGAATACTATTGTGCTAATAGAGGGAAACAACACCAAATGACTGTATGAATATTGGATAATAGTTATGAACAACAATTCAAACAGATTACAACATTTTAATAACAAATCATGATCTTAGTATGCAATCTAAGCTAAATGGGTGAACTCCAAATGCAAAATAACATAAACACTGAATAAACTATCTAATTTGTAGACTAAAATAGCAGAGAGAAGGTTGAGAAGTGCAAACTTCAGGCACTGATTGCCTCAATATGGATTGCAGTCGAGATCGTCTCGCATCAGTACGAAATCGCCTCGAATTCGACAGGTTCGCCTCCGATCTGAACAGGTTCGTCGACGACGATAGGTGCTGGCTCCGGCTGAAAAATAGTGATGTACCTACAACAAAATTGGTATGGGACCAGTGCAAATGAAAAATAGGGATGATTTAACGTAGATGGAGTTAATTTGCAGATAATTTCAGCCAGGGGGGTGCTAAGGGAATAGTTTAGGATTAAATAGGCTTAGGGGAGTAGTTAGGAGGTTGGAGATCATCCCAATTTGGGAGATCTCCAACGGGGGAGGGTCCCAACGGCGCAGACACGCTTCTGCCCAGATTGGAGACCCGTTGGAACAGAAGCCAACTTTGCAAAATCAGTTTTGCGACAAGATCGTCTGGACGTCCTAGTCCAGACGAAATCGTCAAATCTGGGGCGATATCGTCTGATCGGCGACGATATCGTCAAACGGTCAAAACAACCTCTAAAAATGGCATGAAAAAAGGGGGAAACGGATTTCCCGACGGTTAACGGGCGGTTTGGGAGGTTAAATTTGAATTTTAAATTATTTACTAAGGTGAATGTAATTATTGTAATTTTACTGCGCCAATTTTAGGGTGCTACAGGTGCACTCTATTAAATCTATTCTCCTCAATTTTTAAAAAGTGGTAGTCTAATAAGTTAATTTCAAAAAAAGCAAATTATTCTTTCTCAATACTTTTATGGCCAGACAAAGGAAGATAGTCAATATCATTGGCTATGAAGTGGTCCCCCTACCCTATAAATATATTGGGTTATCTTTCTTCAAAGGATATTGTAAAGTGAATCTCTAGGAACCCGTGGTTGAAAGGATTCAAGTAAAGCTCGCTAGCTAGAAGGGATCTATTTTAAGATAGGTCAATAAAGTGCTCTTAGTTAATACCTACCTACAGAGCATTCATACTTTATGTCACTCTCCCAGATGCTTGGAAAGATCCTATAAAGAATTGAGAATATTCAAAGAGATTTTTATGGTCTAGCTCTGATATCAAGTGTAGATTTCACTTGGTGGCCTAGGATCAAATCTACAAAAAAAAGAATGTGGAGGCCTGGGTTTGAGAAAAACTAGTCTCATGAATAAAGCCTTGATTGTGAAACAAGGTTGGAGGCTGGTCCAAAATGAAGATGTGGAATGGGTCAAAATTATTAAGGCCAAATATTTGGGTATGGAGAACAATTTGTTGACCTCATCGTTGTTGCCCTTTGGGTTGGACTTCTGGTTGAATCTACGTAAGTCCAAAGACCTGATCTATAAGGGATGGAAATGGCTAGTGGGGAATGGTTGGGCTATCGACTTCTAGAATGATCCCTGGTTGATGTATGATCCCTTAGTTTCTTACCCTGATTTGCATGTGGATGAAGTCTCATGTAGAAGGTTATTTGGATCTAGAGATTTTTTATTTCATTGTTGCCCTTCGAAATTGTATAATCTAGATATCCTTATCCACCTTGATCTTTTCCTAGCTAAAAATCATGCCCTTAACCTCATCGCTAATTTTTTAAAAAATCGTGTCCTCAACCTCATCGCTAATTTTTTAAATATTTATGTGCTCAAGCTAGAGCTAGATGATGATTCCTTCTATTGGAAGGTGGACCCCTTAGGTTCTTTCTTATTTAAATCTACTTTCTACCTGCTTGAGGAACCAGTTCTCCCTTGGCCCCTCTACAACTTGGTTTGGTGCAAAGGTCTCATCCCTAAGATTAATATCTTCCTTTGGCTATTGGTGCAACATAAATTCCTCACCTTGGATAACCTTAGAAATTGTGGCTTGATCTTACCCAACCATTGCTATCTATGTGGCACCTCTAATGAATTCCTAGTCCATATCTTTAATCTCTGCCCATTCACGAAGGAAGTTTTTGACTCCTTTTTTGGTCTTCTAGGAGTCTCTTGGGTCCTCCCCCTTTCCCTTCCTAATATTTTGGCCCAATGGTCATCCCCATTCTCCTCCAAGCACCTTAAAATATTTTGATCTTTCATTCTGGCCCATATTATATGGTGATTTTGGAAGGAGCACAACCAATGAGCCTTTAACAACACCTCTAATTCAACTAGCTTTATAGTTTACAAGTTTTTGGCTTCTATTATAAAGAATGTATCCTCGTGTTGTGTATAAGATAAACCCAAGGAGTTTGAGCGAATATTGGAGAATTTGTTGGGTTTTATCCCAACTAGAGAGTTAGCTTTATTTGTTGTGTCTAATCAAATATTATCCACCATTTGGATTCCCCCACCTCCTAATTGGTTCAAATTAAATTTTTATGGTGCTTCAAAAGGTAACCTAGGAAGATCAGGTGCTAGGGGTATTATTAGATATCATAGGGGTGATATTATGCTGCTTATGCTGAAGGACTTGGAATCATCTCCAATCAGTTCACGGAAGTTAGAGCCCTTTACCAAGGCATCCAGGTGGCCAGCTCATTGGGACTCCATAAAATTTTCATAGAAGGGGACTCCCTTACTACCATAAATTACATGAAAGGATGGCCCCCAAGAAATTTGTCAATGAAAAATATGATTCTTGAAGCTAAAAGAGTCACCTTGCTTTACGAGGATGTCACATTTTAGCATACTTTTTGGGAAGGTAATAAGTTCATGGAATTCATGGTAAACCTGGGTGTGGACCACCCTAGACTCCATATTTGGTGGGAGGACTTCCCTGAGGGCTTGTGCTCTCTAGAGACAACAAATTTCCCTGGTAGGGAATTGGAGCATGGTTAATTGTTGTTTCCCATATGGTACATGGTCTAGGAAATGACTCTTCAGATTGTAAGCCTAAGGGCTTCTTTCATAAGTTTTTCGTTACGACTTAACCATCCTACTTCCCTCCATGGAAGTCCTTTTCAATTTTCCTTAATCTATTTTTTGGTGTTTCTCTTTGTTCTTCCCTAGTGGTTGTGGATCTAGGGCTTGAAATCTTTGTTGGTTTTTTGTGACCCTAGGGAGTGTGCACCGTAGCCTCACTTCCAATGCAATAATTATTATATAAAATGGAAAAACACACAAATATGTATGCATAACTCCAAAATAAAAATAACAAAGAAATATCCTCTTTTTATTAATCTCAACAATGAATTTGGTTACATATTCATCCCTCTAAGGGATACCCAGTTTTTGATACAATTAATTACAAGCAGGACACGTGGTGGATAAATACCCTCGCATAGGGGATGGTGTGCCTTCTCAAGCCTCTTGATATTGCACACCAATATGTTCGAAGGCTTATAGATGACTCCTCCTAATTTTGTCTTGGAGGGATCTTGTGTTGTGGATACTTGGAACTAATACTGTGAACTTGTATCTACGTGTATGGAAACAACATAGCACAATAAGTAGAATGAGCAGCCTCTCCAAATGAGGCCTTTTTGTTAGAAAATATGATAATCTAGATAAATAAGCATAATGTACATTAAAATATAGCAGATCTAAGCAATAGACATATAAAAATTAGAAATATTAATCTAAATGCAATGAAATATTTAGATCTATGCTAAATCCATGTAAATGAAATAATGATAAATAAAGATCTATTACTTAGAATAAAAGAATCAACCATTTTAAAACTTGGCTATGACTATGGGCCACTATCAAATACAGTGCCCTATTACTTAAAGGTTACCTTAGGTCTCATGGGTTATGACCGTCTATCTCTTCACTCGAATTAATGTTCATGGGTCGTCGAGTGTGTCTTCTACACTAATGGAAAGTGGAAAATGATGGATCTAAATACTAATGCATGGATGTGGCTCAACCGAACGATGCTCCAATTATCCTCAAAGGGGTGTATATTGGATCTCCATTTTGATAGGGCTCCGCTGCACACAATTTGAACTTTCTATCTCTTTTTCATCCTAGAATTTTGCATATGTAGCCTTCCTAGTTTTAGATCCAGATCTAGATATGCATGTGAACTAACCATCAAAGAAGAAGGTTCAATCACAAACTAGTATTGAAGGGACATTTAAGAGGAAATATAGGAGTTTCTAACCAAAATACCTTCACAAACCATGCAAACTATTTTCTCCATCCATAATTTGGGATCTCCTTGATGATAGTATGGGTTTCAATGCTATCCGCTATCATCAGCCGTGGCTAGTTGTGGTCACTCTCAAATTGAGTAGCCAGGATTGGTGGTCACTCTGGTCGATAGCAGCCAAGCCTAAACAAGCTAGAACTACCCCTTTTAAGTGGTTAGAACCACTTATAGCTCTTGTAACGGTCCAATATCAGTCATATGGTTTATGGATGTACCCATATGAGTAGTATCCTAAATATGACATGTTTTAGGTGTCTACAAATAACCATTTTTGGGATGCATTGTGGTAAAATACATCATAAATAAAAATAGATCACCTGGGACCACATTGTAGGGTGTGTGATGATCATTGATATGATCAAAATTGGATGCCCAAGTTATGAGAAAGGGCACACATCCTAGAATTATTACTTCTAATAGAATGGAAGGCTTAAATTTGCAAAATCTTGCACTCGTTCATCATAAAATCGGGTAACTTCAGTGCTACTATATATCCAAAAGGAGGAGAGCTACAAACTTAACTATCATGTTTGATTTTTGCCCCAAAAAAGGGTAAGCTTATGATATTTTTTGGTAATTATTCATAAGATAAAGGTAATTTGGCATGATCAAGTGATCCTTTGTTGATTTTTATTATGATTGTTTGAAATCTTGATGACCCCCTCAAGAGACATGTCGATGAGGAAAGGACAATTAATAAAGTGATGAGTCACTTGATCAAGATGAAATATTTAGACCTATTTAGAGGGTTTATTTGATGATGGGCAGATCCCCTTACAGGTGTGATCTCAACTATGAATAGTAATTGTATATCCCTACCCCATGGAGTAGTCCAATTGTAATAGCCTTCTTATAGAATCAAGATGATAGCAATTCTATTTATGCTTGTTTTGAATCATTGTGTTTGATAATTTGGTCAATGTTAGATGTCCCAATCATGGAAAGAGCATATATTATTGAATCATTGCCTTCAATGATTTAAAGAACTTAATTTCTCGTAAGCTTAAGTCAAAATCCTAGCCTTAGTGGCACTTAGGAGACAAGCTTAAGTCTAATCCTAGCCTTGACAACTATTGGATGATAAGCTTAAGTCAAATCCTAGCCTTGGCGATAATTAGGAGACAAGCTTAAGTCTAATCCTAGCCTTGATAGTAATTAGGAGATAAGCTTAAGTCTAATCCTAGCCTTGGTGGCAATTAGGAGATAAGCTTAAGTCTAATCCTAGCCTTGGTGGCAATTAGAAGATAAGCTTAAGTCTAATGCTAGCCTTGAAAACAATTAGGAGATAAGCTTAAGTCAAATCCTAGCCTTGATGACAATTAGGAGACTAGCTGCCTGGTTTGCTTGAATTTACTTTTGATATTTTTTTATTTGTCCCAAGTAATGAGGGTGCATGATTATCTTCGATAACGATTCTTGAACGAATGCACTTAGTTATGATTAAGTGTTTAATTATTTATTTGGATTATACATATTTTTATTATGACCAATGGGGTTAGAAAATGCCATTGGGACATTTTAGATGACCAAAGGGCTTATGGATATCTTTGGGGATTTTTGGGTGACCAAAGGGTTTATGATACCTTTCAAGCCTTTTGTGTGACGAAAGGGTTTATGGATACCTTTGGAGCATTTTATGTTTGACCAAAGGGTTTATGGATACCTTTGGAGCATTTTGGGTTGACCAAAGGTTTTATGGATACCTTTGGAGTGTTTTGGGTTGACAAAAGGGTTTATGGATACCTTTGGACCATTTTGGGTTGACCAAAGGGTTTATGGATACCTTTGGAGAATTTTAGGTTGACCAAAGGGTTTATGAATACCTTTGGAGTATTTTGGGTTGACCAAAGGGTTTATGGATATCTTTAGAGAATTTTGGGTTGACCAAAGGATTTATGGATACCTTTGGAGTGTTTTGGGTTGACCAAAGGGTTTATGGATTCCTTTGGAGTGTTTTGGGTTGACCAAAGGATTTATGGATACCTTTGGAGAATTTTGTATTGACCAAAGAATTTATGGATACCTTTGGAGCATTTTGGGTTGACAAAAGGGTTCATGGATACATTTAGAGCATTTTGGGGTTGATTGCTTAGCTATTTGATTTTTGAATAGGGGAGGTATGATGCCAATAATGTCCCAATTGATGTTTAAAAAATAGTTTTATTTTGATATTATGGTATGGATGCAATGAAGGATGCTATGCCTAGATAATGATTTGATTATGCTATATGTATGCAATGTACAGACGACATGTGCTAGGTATATGATACATGTATGCTTACATGATTTGATTTTTTCTATGTGATGTGATGTACTAACATGTACTAGCTAGATTATGGATGTATTATTAGATGCTCTGACTTAGATGTAGATGGACTACTTATGATGTATGCATTTATGGGTGCAGTGCTTATTGTTTAAATGCATGTTTAATTTTGATTTTATTATATGCATCTAACTTATGTTGTTATGATATGATAAATATAGTATGTGTAATACACTATGATGATGATCTAATGTAAATGAACCTATAGCGACCCTGAGAAAGAATAAAAGGAGAGGCGTAGCTGAAGTACGAAGAAATAAACGAATGAATGCTTTGTATTGATATTTCCAAGACCGAGTTACATATAAATCCCTCTATAGGATACCCTTCATTTGATACATGATTTTACACAAAGAGAGTAGCAGATGTATAAAATATCCCCTTGCAAGGGGTGATGCACCTTTATAGGCTTCCCGATGACGCACATGAAACTATATGAGGGCTTACAAATGCCTCCTTCTCCAGGTCTTATTCCTAGAGGTATCCTCTTGCTCTCATATGTTGTGGATTCATCTGATGAACCTATAGCCCTATAAGTAATGAAACAAAAACACACACTTAGATGTCTAAGATTGCCTCCCCAAATGAGGTTGTTAGCAATAAATATGCTTAATTAAAACAAATGCAACGAAACTAGTACTATGAATGCAAATAACTAAAATAGATCTTATGCTAATAACATAAAAACATGGAGAAAGTATAATTAAATAAACTAATACCTAAACCCTAGACTAGGTTGCAGGCCACTGTCTAGTACAATGGTTGCTAAGGTGAAATCTGTCTCTATTGATCCAAAGGCTATGGTATTAAGTTTGCTACTAATGTTAAATTATTACTGTATGTGCACGGATGATCACCTATTAGTTGGATCACACTTTGTTGCTCCTCAAGGGTGCTTAGATCTTCTCTCCAATCCGATAGGGTTTCGCTATAAAATGATCTCCAAGGGAAACTCTCCAAGTCCTCAGAATCTCTCCTCAATGACCCAACCTGTTCAAAATTCCAATATATGATATGTAATTTTCCCTGGTGCTCTTAGGTTTGCACCTTATAAAGTGTTTAAATCCCTAGGTCAATGTTCAAACCCTAGGACTAGATCCCTCATGCACATTGGATGTTAGCATGAGAAATTGAGCTTTTGTCTACCCTTGAGGGGTAGTTAATTGATTTCTAAATCTAGACATGAGTCTTTCATGTAGACTGGCTATGATGAGGAATTGAAAGTTGTCCCTGCTCAATATTATTGCATGCATACTATCACTTTCGCTCGATATTAGACTATATTGGTGGAAAAATGCATTTTAGGTTTAGCCTCTATCATCTACAACAGCTAAGGTTTGGTCACTCTGAGCTGCAATGACCAGGATCCAACCGCTCTGGTCCATAGCGACCATGATTGGATGGGATAAGAATACCCTAAATGAGTAGGGAAAACCACTTTTGATACTTGGAAGGCCCCAAGGTTTAGTCACATGATCTATGAATGTGCCCATGTGAGTAGTCTTCCTAAACATGACATGTTTTAGGTGTCTATAGATGCCCATTTTTGGGATGCACTGAGTGGAAAACTCAGCATGGAGCAAAAACATAGACTGCTATGTTTGTAGGGTGTATGATGATCATTGATCTGATCAACATTGGATGGCCCAATCATGCAAGACGACATGCATCCTTGAATCATTTCTTCAACCTGATTGAAGGCTTAATTTAGCACAAAGCTTGCACATGTTTACTTGCACTCATTCCTCAAATGCAATCAGGTAGCTTATGTTGCTATAATAGAACCGACTAGAGGAGAGCTATAAACTAAAAATGTCATATTTATTTATGAATCCAACAAACAGGGAAAGTTTTGTAAGAGTTATATGCAATGATCATAGGATGAACGCTATTTTGATATGATCGAGTGATCTTTGGTTTAATTTTATTATGATTATTTGAATATTTGAACTATCCTCTTACACAATGAATTGGTGAGGGAAGGGCAATGAATGAGGCAAAAAGTCGCTTGAACAATTTGACTAGCTTTGGTTCCTTTCTAGTGTTTGTTCTTTTAATGCGCAAACCCCCATCCAAGTGTGATTTCAATTGTTTAAAATGATAATTCATCCCTATCTTGGGGATCGGTCTGGCCACATAGGGAGTTAGTATGAGTGATTCTATTTATGCTTGTATTGCATCACTTGGTTCAATAGTTTGGTGTCATACGAGAATTAGGATGATTCCATTGTACCCTTGGAGCAGTCTGACCATCTTGATATTCTTTGGGGTTGAGGTGATTCATCATAATTATAGAATGAGTAATTTACCCCAAGTAGCTTTATGGTAACTTACTCATCTCACTGAATTGCATGGAGTGCAAATCACTACAATCGCTAAGTTGATAGAGCAAATAACTGAATACGAAGCTTACTCAAGATTTTTTTTATGTGATTGTTTTATTATTTTTATTGTTATGATGATTTGGGACCATCAAAATGTGTTTATTTTCTTAATTTGCTATTCCTCCTAGAAGGAATCTTCTTGATTTTGCATGTACAACTGACTGCTGTCAGATCTAGCAACCGCTAACTATGTGCCTATGGCCGCTTTCACCCTGAGCGGCCAAGAAATTTGGGTCGTTGACATCAGCAACGGTCGAGGTATAACTTGAGGAGTATAAAAAGTGATCTAGGGTTTTGAATTTTCATTATTCTAGATGGTGATTTTGCTTTCCAGAGCTCTAACGATAAAGTGATATTTATGACTTGGAGTGCTACTGCATTGGAGACTATGGTTGTGCAGGGTGAGACATCAGTGAGGTGAGGAGCCAAAGCTTCCTGGGTATTCTCTCAAACCTTAACCCTACTTTATTTTTTGGTAAAATTGAACCTCACTAAGTAACTGGTAAATGAATCTCATTAAACTTGTCGGTAATAAACCAAACATGTAGATAGGTTTATCTTAGGTTTTTTTTGGTGGGCTTGCCCCCATTTTGCAATTTTTCTAATTTTTTTGGTATTTTCATCCTATGGTGTATGCGTTTGCCATGTCGCCCATCGATCGCTACCGCTCAGAGTGGCCTTTTTTACCTGCATTTTGGTTGTTGTCACTCATAGCGATCAAGGAAAATGCCTCATGCAAAATAAAGCAATAATGCCAAGCATGAAAGGATAATTGACAATGATGGATTCACCAATGTCACACATCAAAGAAGAAGAAGACCTATGGCTCCTAAGGCAACATGGCAAATACCATCACCCAGGTTCAATTATCCCTTTTTTGGTTACTGTTTTAAATGCAATGGCTATGGACATAAAATCTCAGACTACAAATATAATGTAAGACCAAGGAATTTCACCAGGAGAAATATTTTTTCTCCTCTAATGAATTATACAGTAGAATGTTATAACTATCATAATTTTGGGCACATTTCAAGAAACTGTAGAAGTACACTTGCATAAAATCAGTTTCAGGGAAGAAAATTTCAACCAAATAGGATGAGAAAAAATAGAAAAATTCTCAAAAAACATGCACAAGCTATTGATAATGGAAAGGCAAAACAAGAGCCCAAAATGGTAATCAAACCAGAGTGGAGAAAGAAAGAAGAAAGGAAATTGTGTCTCCTTGGACTGAAGGAGACTACTCCTCTATTGCACTAAGCAACTCCAGGTAGCACATCCTCAGGGGGAGCAATCTTAAAGTTTTATTTTAATGCTCCTATGTATTTGTTTGGTTATCTGAGGATGAAAGGCAAGTAGTCAGGGGGAGTTGTCGTATAGTTGTCAAAGTGTGTTTCAGTTCATGTAGTTGTTTATGGAGGTATCGTGATGGGTGGTTGATTTCTAAAAATATCATCGGAGTGAAAAGGATTTATTGTGGTTTATTTTTCGAAAGTGATTGGTTGAGTAGAGTTGATTGAGCCTATTCAAGTGATTGGATGCATGTGGTTGTTCAAGTTCCATAAAATAAACTATTCTATTTTCTTGATTTGAGTTGAGATTGAGATTTGAGAATAGAACATATAGAGTCTCTAACAATTATCTTTATGCTTCTATGAGATTGATTTGAGTTGAGATTGGTATTTGAGTATAGAACATATTGAGTCTCTAACAATTCTCTTTATGCTTCTATGAGATTGATTTGAGTTGAGATTGGGATTTGAGTATAGAACATATTGAGTCTCTAAAAATTCTTTTTATGCTTCTATGAGATTGATTTGAGTTGAGATTGGGATTTGAGTATAGAACATATTGAGTCTCTAAAAATTCTCTTTATGCTTCTATGAGATTTAGTTGATATATTGATTGAGCATTAAGTATAGAACATATTGAGTCTCTAACAATTCTCTTTATGATTCTATGAGATTGGATAAGTTCTGTGTGATCTTGTTAAGCAGATTTGAAACAAGCCTTTTCACCCTTATGTACCTCAAGGGTACTATGGAATATGGGTTATGGTATCCAAAAGGTAAATACTTCACCCTTATTTCATATTTAGATGCAGATTGGGCAGGAGGTGTCGATGATAGAAAGAGTACCCGTGGAAGTGCATTTTATCTTGGAGATAGATTGGTCGCATGGCATAGTAAGAAACAAGAGTCAGTTTCTTACTATGGAATATGGAGGTACTATGGAATATGGGTTATGGTATCCGAAAGGTAAAGACTTCACCCTTATTTCATATTTAGATGTAGATTGGGAAAGAGGTGTCGATGATAGAAAAAGTACCAATGGAAGTGCATTCTATCTTGGAGATAGATTGGTCACATGGTACAGTAAGAAACAAGAGTCATTTTCTTTATCAACAATAGAGGCAGAATATATTGCAGCAACAACAGGTTGTACGCAGGTATCACTTTTTGAAGGAGAAAGTTTCGAAAGGTGAGGTTAAGTTGGATTTTGTTCCAATTATAGAGCAAGTAGCAAATATCTTCACAAAACCATTGCCTAAGGAATTTTTTGAGTGCCTTAACAATAAATTGGGAGTGGTCACACTTCCCAAGAATTGACTAGCTACAGGGATCACATTCTCAAGGGAAGCATTTAAGTTTTTGATTATCTTTTTGCTCATGTTCATGATTTTTGCTAAGTGTAATAATTTTTTCCTGAGAATGTTGTGCATGGACTCAGGGGGAGTCTGCAGTAACCCTTTGGTATTATTGTCAAAGGGGGAGAAGAGTTACAGTAATTTGCACATGTGTTGCCAACAATTCCAAAGGGGGAGATTGTTGAGCAAGGTGCAACAACAATATTGTCATTGTTGTCAACACAGTCAGATAGATCTATTGATGCAATGGACAGGAAGTTCAAAAGCTATTCAGATGTAGAAGACAGGAGTTCAAAGGTTATTCAGAGTATGTACAGTGATTTTTCAAGAAGACCGAAGTGGCCCATATGCAAAAGATCAAAGAAAAATACAAGTAAGAAAAGTGTGGCGATATCGCGACATATACAGCAGGAAAGAAAAACTGGCATGATTTCACAACATGTTGGAAGAGAGAGAAAAAGTAGGAAAAAATTGTTGCAATTTCGTGACATGTTGGAAGAAAGAGAAAAAGCAGAAAAAACTGTCGTGATTTCATGACATGTTGGAAGAGAAAAAGGCAAGTGTAAAAACTATCATGATTTCATGACATGTTGGAAGAGAAAAAGGCAAGTGGAAAAACTGTCGCGATTTCGTGACATGTTGGAAGAGAAAAAGGCAAGTGGAAAAACTATTGCAATTTCGTGACATGTTGGAAGAGAAAGAGAAAGCAAGAAAAAGTCTCACAATTTTGTAACAAGTTCGAAGAAAGAGAACAAGTTGGAAAAGTGTCACGATTTCACGACATGTCACATTTTCATGACTAAAATAGGAGAGAGAAAGTAAGTTGTAAAAGTGTCACGATTTCGTGAAATGTTGCATTTTCATGACTAAAATAGGAGAGAGAAAGTAATTTGGAAAAGTATCATGATTTCGCGACATGTCGCATTTTTGCGACTAAAATAGGAGAGAGAAATTAAGTTTGAAAAGTGTCACGATTTCACGACATGTTGCATTTTTGCAAAAAAATAAAGAGAGGAAGCATATGGAAGTAGAACTATCATGATTTCGTGATAAAAGTAGAAAGCAAGACTTCGGAAGCAGAAGTGTCACGATTTCGTGACAAAAGCAAAGAAGTAAAGTATGGAAGCAAAAGTGTCATGATTTCATGACAAAAGCAAAGAAGAAGACTTCGAAGGTAGAAGTGTCATGATTTCGTGACAAAAGCAAAGAAGCTAAGTACGGAAGTAGAAGTGTCATAATTTCATGACAAAAGCTAAGTTGAAGACTATGAAAGTAGAAGTATCGTGATATCGCGACAAAAGAAAATATGAAGTATACAGAGGCAAAAGTGTCGCGATATCATGACATGTATTTTTGTGGGCCTAAGCAAAGAAAAAGAGCAAGGAGAAAAAGTGTCACGATATCTCGACATGTTGCATTTTCGCGGGCCAAGGCAAAGAGAAAGAGGAGAGAGAAAAAAGTGTCGCGATATCGCAACATGTATTTTTGCGGCAATAGCAACAAAAGAAGCTACAGAGGCAGAAATGTCATGATTTCATGATAGGTCATAAACGCGCAAGTCAAGGAGAACCCGAATGAAATGAAAAGTATGACATCTGACTAAAATTAGGGTTTATAGTTGTTATGAAAGCCGACCAATATTAGGGTTTACAGCAGACTAAGATTAAAGTTTTCATCATAAAAAATATTGTTATAAAAGGATGGATGTTTGGAGAATTGAGTTGAGTGTTGAAGGTGTATGATATACGGTCATTGTGCATAGAGAGCAAGTTGTTTTGAATCATGCTAAGTGCAAAATTCACAAAGAGAGCAGAGTGCGCAAAAGGGAGAAGACGATCGTGAAGTTTGACTATAACGAAGCGAGTGTGCGAAGTGATTGCATAGAGAGAGCAGAGTGCGTAGAGAGCAAAAAGGTTGAAGTTTGACTAGGTGCTGCTATGATTGCATAGAGAGAGCAGAGTGCATAGAGAATGCAAAGGTGAAGAAGACCAGTCAGGGTCTTGCAAAAGCAAAGGTATCTTACTGTCAAACTTATAGATTCAAATTGAAGTCTAGGTTGCATCTTGGCATCAGGGGTTGGTGCTCCTTCTAGTTGGTGCTGGTAAATCAGGGGTTGGTGCTCCTTCTAGTTGGTGCTGGTAAATCAGGGGTTGGTGCTCCTTCTAGTTGGTGTTGGTAAATCAGGGGTTGGTGCTCCTTCCAGTGGGTGTTGGTAAATTGATTATAAATTTGGTGCTTTGCAAAGGTTGGATTTGGATGGTAGTCCAAGCAGTCAATTTTTGAGGAGTAGCCACATTGGTGAACCTTGTTAAATCCTATGTTATGTGATGCTATTTTTTTATACTTGATGTATCTAGTAATAATTTTTAATTGCTGTGATATTAAGAGTTGTAGATTCAAGTTTAAAGAGCTACACTGATTCACCCCCCCTCTCAGTGCCATTGTAAGACTAACAACTCCTAGATGATATAGACTGGGCCTGGTTTAAGGCCTGTAGACTACAGTATGTTACCAGGCTGCCATATATTATGTCAGATTAGGTCTACCTCATGGCCATGGTTCACTGATGGGACTCTAGGACAAACACCTTCCATATTCCTATCGATGAGATGACTATCACAACGGAGGATGTGTATAGGATTTTTGGATCCCTTTTGATAGAGTGGCCATCATCTCTTTGGCTACTAATGATAGTAATGTAGTATTTCTTTGGGTGTTCGAGAGGTATACTATGGCTGCCTTCAAGGACACCAAGTCTGGAGGTGTATCTGTTATATATTAGTACAGGGAGTGTGTCTTCTCAGAGAGACATGTAGTATTACTTATGGTCATTAGCAACATTCTTATTTTGGATTGCTCAGGCTTGAGTTTCTCATGGAACCTCCTTGCGATGGTTTAGGAATTGATAGATAGCATAGAGCTTATCATCTATGCATGGGGGAAGTCTTTGCTAGCACAGTGCTATGATAAGTTGTATCACATCCACCGATGGGGTCACATCAACATTGGTTGTAGCTTACTCCTTTAGGTATGGGGATGGGAGCATATTAGCATAGATTTTCCTAGAGGGCTCCCTACTAGGATTACAGTTATTGATTCTAGGATGTAGTGCTATGCTACAAAATGAGCTCGAGAGCATGAAGAGCATAAGATCCACCATAATGTAGGGGATTTCCCCCATTATATTGGTACTTTCATTGGACTGCAGTTTGGAGCCATTATGTGGTGCCCATATCATGAGTGCCCAGCTTGGGATGATCCACCCAGCTTTACAACTAGGACATAGTGTGGGTGGTGGCTCATTGGCCACAAGTTTGGCATAAGGGAGTATTTATTCTACTCTCGAGTTCTTCATCAGTACTGATTGCAGTAGGATGTGCCACTTATCCCATTATTGTAAATACATTTAGAGTAGAGAGAGACCTCCCTTCCCCATGTATCACAAAGTTAGATGATGAGGAGTATGTCCTAGCAGTTGACCCACGAGTCACTAGGGGAGTCATAGATGCATTTGCACAGTGGTTGGGTGATCATATGTGGCATGGTGATGGCAGTCTAGGATGTGAGGATGATGGCAAAGATGGTGGTGCAGATCCAGTAGTGCACAAATTCTGAGCTAGAACTAAGGTATGGGGCCAACCAGTAGAGCAGGTGGTAGCGGAGAAGCAAGAGGCTCCTAAGGAAGAGGAGTTGGATCTCGAGGAGATATTCTCCTCTAAGAGTGTAGCTACATGATGTAGAGGTCGAGCTCTAGTCTACCAAGATCTAGGTACAACAACATGATGCTATCATTACCCATCGAGATGCTACTATAGTACAATAGGATGCTATTATAGAGTAGCTCATGGCTCAAATATAGACTTTATAGGCTGCTATCAGGGGTGTTGCTTTTAGGATGCAGGTTGTTGTTGATCCTTCCACACCTCAGGGTCCTACAGGGGTATATCCAAAGGCAAAGATCAAGTGGATGCAGAATTTGCTAGATGAGTATCAAGCAAATATTTTTGGCCATATAGGCCATATTGCTTCTCTCTTGATACATATCAGGATGCTAGGATTCACTCCTAGGGAGAGGACATGTGCAAATGGATCACAAGCTAGTGGGTGTTCCATCTCAGGGAAGTCTTTTATCCGACCTAGTCAGAGGACCCAAAATCTCACATAGATGCCATTGAGCTCACATCACTCCACCTGAGATCCATCCACAAGGGATGGCACTGTAGGGGGGATAGGCCCAGTTTTTGACTGATGATGCATTAGGCTTTTATTTTTGAGGTCAATTGATCTATATGACTGTAGCCTTCAGGTATTTTTTTATATCCATGCACTTGAGATACATACTTTGAGACACTTTTTGAGACACACATATTTATATGATATCTTTACATTATGCTTCATTATATGTGTTATTTATTGCTTATATTTTTGTTTTACTTATGTGATGTGATGATGGTATTATGATGAGTTGATATATGTGTTAGATGATAGGTGATATTTATGATGATATGGATATTGAGATGGACACTTATGTAGATGTTTATGTAGATGCTTATATGATTTGATTATTTTGACATGATGTAATGTATCATGAGTTGATTTGATGATGGATTTATGATTCTATGTATGAGTGGATGCAATGATGTGATCTTAGATGTGGATGGATGATTTATGACATTATGTATTTATGGATGTAATGTTTTCATTATATGCATGTGTAATTTTGATTTAATTGCATGCATCTAACTTATGTTATGATATGGTAAATGCAATGTGTCATGCACTATTTATATGATGTTTAATATATTGTGAATGAACCTGTATGCTTTAATCACTTAAAACATAAGGAATGCATATGATATGATTTCATCAATCTAAATGGGTGATACCACATAAAGTATAACAATATTGAATGTAAATAATCATTCTTATCATAAGAACTAATAATTTGGGCATTCATATGTGAAATGTATTGGCGTAGAATGTATGTAATTTCTTGATAAAGCTTATGTTATTTAAAAGGTTCAAAATAATCAGTGACCATGTAGATATTATTTCTAACATCTATCCGGTATATAGCCTACTTTGTTAATACCCATTAATTTGCAAACTTCATAAATAAAATTTATGATGTGATGAATGATATGATTTGTTTCTATGTAGGAATTTTTGAGGCTCTTATTGAGACTCAAACACTCTAGTTACCCTATCAAAAACTGTGTACTGACCATACAGTACTTTTTGAAAAGCAAGGATTTTATCATGGACATAGAGATTTATTATCCCTATGTGTGCAAATGAATATATTTAGATAGAACTCAAGAATTTCCTTCGATTTCAGGTAGGATTATTTCATCCCATTGCTAATATTGTGGATCCTCAATTATTCATCTTATCCTGTGTTGGACTTAGTTAGACTATACCACTAGGTAGTGTTTTGTTACCTAAAGCTAGATCATCCACATGCAAACATTGGTCTACACAAATGTAAAATGCTATTGTGATAGACATATCAACATGTGTAAGGGTACCACCATTTCCAGACATGGTTGTACACCAAACTATAATGGGTATCACCTTTCGATTTTATGCAATGCTGAGAATTCTAGGGATTCAAGCTTCATTCCCTTCTTTTCTTCATTTCATTTGGGATACTTGCTCATGCTTAGTGATAAAAATCATTGTTTATTTTTTATTGATTTTTTTTCTTGAGCAAGGGACTTATGTAAGGATGAAAATCACTTGTTTATTTTTTTTTGTGCTTTTTGGTACTTTGAACTATGACTTTGGAAACTAGGATTTTGAATTTGTGCTTTGTTTCAGGATTTTTGCTTGTTTTAATGAAATCAAGGAATTTATGTAGTGATGATAATATCTCATTTCTAGGTAGGGTAGCACTTGTCATTTTACCAATTCTTAGCACCTTGGAACCGATCACACAAGGGGATAAGAAAGGAAGACCCATTTTTCTTAAGGAAACCTAGACTACTTCTACAGCTTTTACCTTTCCCTTGTACCAACTAGGATTTTAGTGTTTTTAATTAGTGATAGGATCCTGAATATCTGAGGCATTATCACGATTAGAACTTACCCTCTACTAATCAAGATGGCTTTCCACAAAACTGATAAGACCACTATACGTGGTTGAATGACCTGAAAATCTTAGCCTATTCCTTATAGCAACATGATATGGTTGTGTTGAAAAATACCATTACACACATGGATGAATGGATGAAGGTGGACTTGTGTACTTGTGATTGTGATACAAACTATGGCATCATTTGCAAGAGTGTGATCATAACATATGAAAATACAATGGATATGTATGTTTGATGTAATGCGACTATATGGATGCAAATGTAAGATGCAACTATTTTTGTATTTTTGATTTTTGCATTGTTTTTGTATTTTTTATTATGTTTTGACAAAAGGGCTTATTGTGCCTTTGGGACTTTTAGAGTTTGACCAAACGGTGTGAAGCCACCCTTGGAGTATTTTGATTGAATTTTGACCAAGCGGTGTGAAGATACCCTTGGAGCATTTTTGATTGATTTTGATAAAGTGGTGTGAATATACCTTGGAGCATTTTTGATTGATTTTGACCAAGCGGTGTGAAGATACCCTTGGAGAATTTTTTATTGATTTTGACAAAGCAATGAGAAGGTACCCTTGGAGCATTTTTGATTGATTTTGACCAAGCGGTGAGAAGGTACCCTTGGAGCATTTTTGATTAATTTTGACCAAGCAGTGAGAAGGTACCCTCGAAGCATTTTTTATTGAATTTTGACCAAGCAGTGTGAAGATATCCTTGGAGCATTTTTGATTGAATTTTGACCAAGCGGTTTGAAGATACCCTTGGAGCATTTTTTTGTATTTTTATGTTTTTTGAATTTGTTTGTATTTTTGATGTTTTATATTTGGATGTTTTTGTATTTTATGCATATTTGAATGTTTTTGTATTTTATGTATATTTGAATGTTTTTGTATTTTATGACATATTTGAAATTTTTTGTATTTTATGACATATTTGAATATTTTTGTATTTTATGTATAAAATATCTTCAAATGAATGATATTGAGAGGCTCGGGCTATTCAACACCATCCATTGATGTGAGACGATATGCTCCAGGTCCAATAATTTCTAAAATCATGTAGGGATCTATCCAATTTGCCATAAATTTGTCTCATAGGTGTGATGACAGATTTGAGTTTTTCTAGTTTTCTTTGAGCACAAGATCTCCAACCTTGAATTCTCTTAAGTGGACTTTACTATTGTAAGCTTGCACAAGGCAATCCTGATAAACATGGAGATGCTCCAAGGTATTGAATCAGTGTTCATCAAGAAGTTTTAATTGATCAAGGTGGCCTTGCCACGCGATGTCATCATCTATGAAGTCCTTCAATGCTATGCGCAGGGTTGAAATTTCTAACTCTAGGGGCATGATGGATTCAACACCATATACAAGTGAAAATGGTGTTGCTCTAATGGGCATCCTCACACTAGTCCTATATACCCATAATTCCAAAGGCAATTGCAAATGCTAGTCCTTATGATTATCTTTCACTATTTTCCTCAAGATGGAGACTATTATTTTGTTTGAGACTTCTGCTTACCCATTTTCTTTCGGATAATAAGGTGCTAAAAAAATATGCTGAATGTGGTATTTTTTCATTAAAGCATGCATATTTTTTTTCTTTATACATGGTCCATTATCAGATTTATTTTTTAAGGGACCCTAAAATGACTTATGATATTGTGGAGTATAAACTCTGCAATCCTTGGTCCAGTTGTCGATGTCAAGGAGATCACTTCGACCCATTTGCTAAAATACTCAGTCACTGTTATGATGAACATATATTGACCTAATGATGGGGGTGAGATCTTCCGCACTAAGTCTAGTCCCCACTGCGAGAAGGGCCATGTTGTGATGAGGCAGAAAATTACCTCATACAAAGACTACTTTTGATCAATTTCAAAACTATTTGGAATAGCTTATGTTATTTCTTGATATTAATCTAGTGATAAAATACATTATATGATAGTGTTTGCATGTTTAAATTTTAAAGTGCATGTATCCTATTTTGACTATTTTTTTTTGTGTTTTATAATATGTTTCAGCTAAATTATTTAGTAGATTTTGCATTTGATTGAAGATTGTAATACTAATCTGTTGTTATGTATTTGGTTCTGTACCTATTTCATTAGCTTTCCCCATCGTCTAACTATTTCAAATGACCAAAAAGGTGCCACAACTTGTTCAAAATAGTTTGATTGTGCAAAAATGGGAAATTGTCCATTCAAATTCCATTCAACTGTACATATACAACATGGCTTGGAATTAGTCCACTCCAGCTCCTGCAAAGGATGGAATAAGTCTTATAGGCAATTATAGAGACTATTCACACTGTCACAACTATTTTCCTATGCCTTTGGTGCATGAATTAACACAAACTCCATTATCTTGCCTGATATTCTAGAGCAGCTTCGAAATGAACGTAGTAAGAATAGTTTTGGTCAAAAGCACCTATAACAACAATAGAAGGGTGGTAAATGGTGGTTGTATATGTTTAAGGGATACCCTTATTCTTACCAACACCTATACCTCAATGCATGTAGCCTAGAAAAAGGAATTGATAAGGAATAACAAAAAAATTCCTTGCATTCTAGGAAACAACTCTACAATAGTGTAGCAGCCCTACATAGCAGCATAAAATCCTATCAATATTGTAATCAATTAGTATAAATAATATAGCTCCCCTTTGGTTGAGTAGATAGGAGCTAGAGGATAAAGAATAGCAGAATTTTAAGAGTTGTAGCATTATACTGAAGCAGAACAGTATTATGCAGGTTTCTCCTACACTACTATTATGCTACTGCAGATTTAATAAAGGGTGTAGTTTCATTATTTATGTTGGCATTTTGAGTTTAGTGTGAATTTTTAGTAGTTTAGGATAGGTACTTTCACATTCTTCTGGTTTAGGAAGCAAGGGCCACTTCCAAGCCTAGGGGAAGGATTAATTCTGCCATAATTCTACTCATTTCTTGCTGCAGCAAATCACCAGGAATATGAAAACTTATTGCATGATTAAATTTTGAGTTAAATTGCATATAAAATTTGGAAAATTAATGCATTGTAGTTAAGTCATATAGAGTAGATTTTATAGCATAACACTTTTTATTTCAGATTCAACATTTCCAGTCTGTATTTCCAGTTTGCATAAGATAATTTCTTGTTATTTCAATTTGTTCTAGTTTTGCAATATATGCTTATTAAATTTTGAATTTCGTTACTGTGTTAAGATTTCATTTTCTGAAAGGTGTGATGCTTCAAATCCTTAAGTTCCAATTTTTTCATTTTAATTCTATCATTTTAAATTTTGCAGCAATAGTTCAGTTTTCTTTTCAGCAACAGTGTGAATCTCTACAATTTCATTTTTGCAAGGATAATTATTAGTTTAGTTTCAGTTTTTAGGAGTTAAAAAGGAGACACAAACACCCCCAAGCACTAATTGTCCCATGAATAAATCGATGACCTGGATGAACTAATATTTAGAATGTTTACCTTTGCTTTCGTATATAGCCTTGGACACCACCCTGGATTGACAAACATAATGATTAAATGATGAAGAGTTGATGACACTCATCATTTTTGATGTCGTTTCCAAGGATATTTTAGGTGTTGTTAGGAGAAGTATAGCAAACCATAAAATTTCTTATTATAGGTAACCGTTCTGAAAAACTAAATTCTAGTTCATTTAGTGGATGAGCATGGATGAATATACCAAGATATGAAAGAGGAAGGTTTATCAGAACTGTCTCTTTTCCACCAAGGCGTTATCCATGATCAGGTGAATATCTACCTGTGTATGAACTTCTTGAAAGACTTAAAAGAGAATCATCTTATTTATCAACTAAAATTTTAGGATCTTTGTAAGAAGAGCTCTTAGAGGCACTTGCTTCTAGACATACCCATAGGGTTGATCCATATGAACCAATTGAACAAGTCAAAACTATGGAAGCACCTATGGTAGAACAAGGAGAATGTGATAGGTAAATTGTTGATCATGATGCTAACAATATTGTTAGAACTTTTGAATATCCTATTCATCTAAATCCTAATCAAAATGCTCCTATGAAAATAATTTCACCCTCAGTATTGCCAATATTTAGGGGAATTATTTTTGAAGATCCTGATCAGTTCCTATTTGAATTCAAAGTTCTATATCAGACTTATGACTATGTCAATGACAACCAAAAACTAAAATTATTTTCCTTTACACTCAAATATGTAGCCTTATGATGGTTTATGAGCCTTGAATCAGATTTAATCTGCACTTGGGATCAAATGGAAACTGCATTTTTGGATAAGTATTAGGAGTATTGTAGAGTGAGAAATATGAAGGATGATTTATTTTGGATTAGACAAGAAGAGGATGAAAAATTAAAGGATTATCTTGATAGATTTACCTTTATCCAAAAGATATGTGGTCCTGTGGAAACTGACTTATTAAAAACTATATTTCTGAGAGGTTTGCAGGATGATTCTAGAGAAGTATTGGATTTAATGGAAAAAGGAGATATAAACCAGTGGAATCCTAGTAATACTGATATAAAATTTTTGATGGAAGAAATGGCTAACATGAAAACTGATATTCTTGTTCAGTTAAATACTGCATTAGGGGAAATAAATGCAAAATACAACTCTATTCCACCCTTAGTTATCTATTGTCCTAGATGTAGGAATAAGCATGCCTTACAGGAATGTCCTTTAGATAGAAATTATATCTTGGTTATATGTGGCATATGCTCAAAAGGACATATCACTGACAAGTGTCATTTGTTGCCTCAACACAAAAATGTTTTGGAAACCCATACTAAAGAACTTACTGTTATTGGGTGGAGACCAGGTGGTAAATTTTCACAATATCAGAATGCCCCTCATTTTCCTATAGGCTGGGGATAAAATATTTGGAATATTCCTTGGGGATATTTGGAACCACATTCACAACCATGGAATCAATCTTGGACACCTTTCCAATATTGGTCACATCCTCCTTGAAATCTTGTTAACCCACCTTGGACATAAAATCAACAATCTGGGCAAAGATGGGGGCCATAATACCCATCATATCAAGGGTAGTAGAGGTATAAAGGACAAAATCAAAACCTACTACCAGATCCTAATCAGGACTTTCAAGTGATAATACAACCTCAACAAGCATAGCCAATTAAGCAACCTCCACTTCCATCTCAGCCTATGGCTAACCCAAATATTACTAGACAAGCAATCCCTGTTTATGGAGCTGAGTCTGAAGATTCTGTTGTAGTTCATGTACTTGACTATAGTAATATCTAGTTAAATATAGGGAAATTTTTACCTGACCCCACACCACCCACCATTAAAGAAATTTATGGAAAAAAAGAATCTCCACATTCAAAGCCAATGCAAACAAAAGAAAAATAAGAGAAACCAGAAAAAATGCAAGAGCAAAATGAACCTTCTTTAGAAGTATTGCCATACCCTAAAAGGTTTGATCATATTGTTACTACTCCTAAATAATAATGGGTTACAAATCTTAAAAATATGTCTGTCTCCCTTCCTTTGTTGAAAGCAATAAAGGATGTGTCCTTAATCAAGAAAACCATTTAGGAGTTGTATATTAAGAAACTTGGTAGGAAGAAGAAAGCCTTTCCTAAAACTGTGCAAGTAGAAGGGAATTTGGATGACCTACTAACTGGAAAACTAGTTCCTCCTAAGTAGAGTGATCCAGGAAATCCAGTAGTCACAAATACTATTGCGTTAGTTCAAGTTCCAAATGTACTAATTGATCTTGGAGCTGTAATCAATGTAATGACTAAGGAAACAATACAAAAACTATAGCTTAATAATCTCAGTCCTACCACCATAGTTTTGGAAATGGTAGATAGGTCGGTTGCCAAGCCAGAAGGGATCCTAGAAGATATTGCCATTGAATTTTCTTCCTAGGAGTATCCTATAGATTTTTTGGTATTGCAGCCTAGGAATTTAGTTACTGGTTATCCCATCATTCTAGGACGACCTTCGCTTGCTACTACAGTTGCTTTTATAGACTGTAGATAATGAGAAATGACTATTTCAAATGGAATTCACCTTAAAAATATTTCCTTGTATCCACCATCCCAACCTTTAACCAAATTTTTTGGATAAATGTGGTATCCTGAGTCTGATGAAGAACAAGAAACTATTGCCACTTTGGCCATAGTAATAGTAAAGGAACACATTGAGGAAATCAACTCACCAGAAAGAGAAATTTTTGAAGATGATGCTGTCCTAGTTGAAACATTACAAGAGGAAGGATTTAAAGATGATAAAATCATTGTTCATCACTCATTGTGGAAGGATGAATACCATACCTGAAAACATGTGTCAACTATTCCCATACAAGAAAGCTCTTTTACACTTCCACATGGATGTCGTTATCATCTTCTTACTTCTTTCACATATCCTATGCATGGAATGATTCCATCTGGCATCACTTATGAAATAGAATCTAGATTATTTCATACTTTGCAGCCACACCACTATCCATTAAATTCTTTAATCAGTAGATATGAATCAGTTAATTTTGTTTATCTCAAAATTAAACAAATTGAGATACATCTAGGAAAAGTGCTAAATATTAATAACTGACTAACTAATGAATAGGAAGCCAAATTATTTGTTGTTTTATAGAAATGTATTTAGGCTTTTACCTGTAACTATAAGGACATGGCTTGCATTCACCCTGAGGTGTGCACACATAGGATATACAATGAAGATGTCAAACCAGTGAGACAACCTTAGAGATGCCTGAATCCTACTCTAAAAGACATTGATAAATAAGAAATTGAAAAAAAATTAGAGGTAGGATTCATCTACCCAATTTTAGACAATAAGTGGGTTTCTCCATCGGTCATTGTTCCAAAGAAAAATGGGAAAATTAGTGTGTGTGGATTACAAAGAGTTAAAAAAAGTGACACATAAAGACCATTTTCCATTACAATTTATAGACCAAGTGTTAGATACCCTTGCTGGTAAGAAATTTTTCTATTTTCTTGAAGTTTTTAGTGGTTATAATCAGATCCAGGTTGCACTAGAGGACTAGGAGAATACCACTTTCACATGCCCTTGGGGAAAATTTTCTTATAGAGTGTTACCCTTCAGTTTATGTAATGCTCCAACAATGTTTCAAAGAGTTGTTTTGGCCATATTATCTGATTTGACAAATGAGAGTGTAGAGATTTACATGGATGATTTCACAGTATTTGGGGATAGTTTTGAATATACTTTGGAACATCTTAAAAAAGTTTTAATACGTTGTGAAACATACCATTTGTCTCTTAATCCTTAGAAATGTTTCTTAATGATGGAGGAATGGATTGTCCTTGGTCATCATATCTCCTCTTATGGGATTTACATGGATGATTTCACAGTATTTGGGGATAGTTTTGAATATACATTGGAATAGCTTAAAAAAGTTTTAATACGTTTTGGAACATACCATTTGTCTCTTAATCCTGAGAAATGCTTCTTAATGATGGAGGAATGGATTGTCCTTGGTCATCATATCTCCTCTTATGGGATCAAGTTTGATCCTAAAAATGTGGAAGTCATCAACAACCTTCCTCCTCTAAAAACTCAAACTGATGTGAGGAGTTTCTTGGGACACATTGGTTTCTGCCGTAGGTTTATTGCCAAATTCAGTACCATAGCCAATCCAATTTTTGCATTACTAGTGAAAGATTCTAAATTTACTTGGTCTACTGAGTGTCAAAAGTCTTTTGATGAATTGAAAGAAAAATTAACAACTTCCCCTGTATTGAGAGGATATAATTGGGAATTGCCCTTTCATATTTAAATTGATGCTTCCAATACTATTATTGGAGCTACATTAGGACAAATTGACAATGGGGAGCATTATGCTATTTATTATATCAGTAAAAACTTGACTGGGGCTAAAAAGAACTACACTACCACTGAGAATGAGTTCTTAGTTGTAGTATATGCTATTAATAAATTCCAATACTATATCAAAGGATATCAGGTATTCATTCATACAGATCATGCTGCCATTAAATACCTGATGAATAAACCTCTGGTTATTACAAGAATTATTCGTTGGTTAATATTTTTGTAGGAATTTAATATCACTATAGTCAATAAACTAGGGAAAGTTAATGTCATTTCAAATTTTCTGTCAAGATTGCCAAATGCAGATATAGGAGAGTTGGTTGAAGATGCATTTCCTGATGAGAAACTATTCGCTATTTTGTGCAATCTCCATGGTTTGCAGATATAGCTAAATACTTGGCTACAAGAAAAATTCCTTTTCACTTTACTCCTAAATAAAAGAAACAATTAATCAAGCAAAGTTCTTTTTTCAAGTGGATAGGAGGTTTACTTTTTAAATGCAGTCCTAACCATGTTTTGCATAGGTGTATCCATAAGGATGAAGTATATGATATCCTACGGGCATGTCATGATGAACCTTCAGGAGGAAACTACTCAATCAAAAGTACAATTTAGAAGATCTTGGGTACTGGTTATTATTGGCCATCTTTGCATAAAGATGTGAAAATTTATGCTAGACATTGTGATGCATGCCAAAGGATGGGAAAACCTACTTTCACTAGTGAAATGCCATTAGAACCTCAAATAGGAACAAGACCATTTGAGAGGTGGGGGCTAGATTTTGTAGGACCCATTGACTCTCCTTCCCAAGGGAAAGTGCATATCTTGGTATGTACTGACTATGTAACCAAATGGGTAGAAGCCCATGCTTTTAAGCATGCTATAGAAGAGAAAGTTTTTGATTTCTTGTATTCATAGATGTTCCTACATTTTAGAGCCCCACAGTCCGTCACCACATATCAAGGACCTCAATTTACCTCAATACTTATTAAAGCTTTCACTCAACTATATGAAATCAAGCATAGTAAATCCTCACCGTATCATCCACAAGAAAATGGTCAGGTTGAAGTAAAAAATAGGGAATTAGAGAGGATTTTAACCAAAACCATAGCTTCACATAGGAGAAATTAGTTGGACAAACTACCTGAAGCAATTTGGGCTTACAACACTACTTGGAAATCCACAACTAAATTTATGCCATATGAATTGGTTTATGGAAAAAATCTCTTTTGCCTATTGAATTTGAGTTATTGACTCTTCAAATTGCTTTGGATGTAGGTATTGATTTGTCACAGGTAAAAATAGACCAAATTCTGTAGCTCAATGCATTGGATAAGCTACGGAGGGATGCATTGCACTAGACTGAGATGATCCAAGCAGAATGAAAATTGTGGCAAGATAGTCACATTTAGAAAAGGAAATTTCAGCAGGGTGATTGGGCTTTGTTGTTTGACTCATGATATGAAGACTATCCTGGAAAGTTGCAAACTCAGTGGCTCAGACCATATCAGGTTGAGGAAGTGTTTACAAATGGAGTTGTATGCCTTTCACCTATTGATGATTCAAGAAGAAAGTTGGTGGTTAACGGACATCGTCTTGAGTATATCAAAAACCGCTAACCAAGGAGGACTTTCTCAAGCAAGTGGGAAACTTGGATGTACTCATGTTGGAGGAAATCACTTCATCCAAGATGAAATCAGTAAAGTGACATGAATAGTGAAAAAAAAAAAACTAAAATAATAATAAAAAAAATGAAAAATGAAAAAAATGAAAAAAAACAAATAATTTAGAATGTGAAAGCCTCTTTGAGGCGCTTCTGAATTGGGCTTACATGAAAACTGGTTTTCTCAACATGTTTGCCTTATGGGCCCACCATTTGAACTCACCATCATTGTTCCATTGTTTCTCACCAAATTTTCACTATTTTCTAGATTGCACCTTATTACATTTAGTAGAGGAGTCAGTTGAGAATCAGCAGAAACAACATTTGTATAAAATGTAGATAAAATGGTTATCTCATGTATGTGCCTTTTTCATTTTAACATTGTAGATATTTATTGTGTAGTGTATGGTATCCCTAGTTAGTATACAGGGCATACATAATATCTGGTTCCATAAATTTATCAAGATAGTCTAAAGGAAGAAAAGTCTCTTCAAGTGCTTTTGAGTGATAATGCTCTAGAATAAACCTGCTACACATAATAGTTTCAGAATGAGGAAGATTTGGAATTAGCTACGGAATAAATAAGGGTTTGTGCTCTAGAATGAGCTATATGGTAAAACCCATTGGAATGAATTAACGATAGGTTAATTCATTAATCTCCGAAATCATATGATTGAAAAGTCAAATAGGGGACACATGGATTCCTAAGTCTTTGCACCAATTGGGTTGGAAATATCACTTGGGGCACATATTTTAAATACTTGTTTCAAGACAACATGGATTTTTGGGGAGGACATGGAGTTTCAAAAATTATAGCATGTGACCATATGGCACATGATTCAACAATTGTTTTAAAGGGGAAACTTTCATAAAATAAAAGTATACCATGTCACTCTTGGTAGCTATAATTAAACGATGACAAGAAGTAAATTCAGATTGATGATGGCTTCTGTGTGCAATGACTTGCTACCACGTGCCCAGTTCACATTACCTGGTACGTTGTGAAGTCATTCTTGTGTTGCACCTATTTACTTCTCACCCTCGAGCATAGCCCTCGATAGACCTAAGCATTTAAAATTTGAAAATAAACCTGTTGTTGGAATTTTATAGGCCTGAGATACTCATAACATAGAGAATTGATAATGGGAGGATAGAAAAATAAAATTGAGCCAAAAAATATAGAGTATTTGCAAAAAGATGAGGAGTCCATGTAAATTTTTACAGAAGGAGGATTTTTGCCATTTTTTTGCAAGTTCGATGGGCATTCAGAGGGATTAGCCACTGAGTTTGCATGCACCTTTCACAACAATCAAATTCACATCAACAACATGAGAATCTAGGTAAGCCCCTAAATTCTCAGTCAAGTTACTGAAATGCCATTGCATGGGGTTCAAATTGGGAAATTTGGCAAGAATACTTTAATTGAACTAGTAAAGCAGTTCAGGAGAAATGAGGATAGGCCCACTGAGTTTGTATTGAGTAATAATATCTATAAGGGGGTCAAAAGAACAATTTTACTGCCTCCTTGGGATGAAGTTTCAATATGGGTCATTAGGTTTTTGACCTATGATGGGAAATTCCTTGTCCTGTCTAGACATCACATGAGAATTCTAACCCATCTTCGCCATGACAACTCAAACCCTGAGCTTAGGGTAAACCTTCCTTTGTATTTATATAAGGATCTAGTACCAAAAAGTACCAAGCAGGAAAAGGGTCTCCCAAACACCATGGCCTAATCAATATTATATGCAGGCATCATTTCAAGGGAAACCCTAGAAGCTTTAATAGGTTTTTTCATGCATGGAATGAGTTGATTGAGGAAGAGGTAGTTGAAAGCCCTGTATCTAAAGAATAGAAATAGAGGAAATTGAACCAGAGAGTGAGTTTGATAAAAATAGTGAGGCTTCTGCAAGTGAAGTTCCTTCATCTCCAGAAGGACCCCCATCCTCAAGAACAAGAAGAAGGAAATTTGCTTCTGGTTTTTCCAAAAGAAAATGGAAGGTCATATTTGCAAAAAATGTATAGGTATTTTAGACCTCTAAAGAAGGTGGAACTTCAAGTAGATCAAGACAGGTTGAAACAGAAGCTTCTAAGATAGATTCCCCAAGCTATGTTTCACAATCTAAAAATAAATGAAAGCAATTAGCTTTGGAATTGAGAAGGTCTTCAAGACTTTAGAAATCCACCAACATAGATGATGTAGAAAAGGAAGAAGGAACTGCACATGTTTATTTATCTAGAATGAATACCCTATAGGTGAAAGAAACTATGGAGGAAGTTTAATATATAAGTGCCAAGGGCATAGATAGTGCAAAAAATATGGCTATGCCTACAATGTCCCTCAATTACTCATTAGAATCAGAATACAGAACCATAATAGAGGAAGTAGGGGGACACACCACTATTGTAGAAATGTCTGCACCACTTGTAGATTATCCTGATTCTAAAGAATAATCTGTAGCAGCTGAGGAAGGGGAGGACAATTTAAGCACCTAAGAGGAGAATGAAATGGATATAAAAACTCAATTACGTACTGCTAAGAGTTTCATTAAGACAAAAATAGGTTGGATTGAAAATAATGAGACCTCCCTAAAAGAAAAATATGATCTCATTACTAAATTATGGTAGGAGATAGAAGTGGTGAAGGCCAAACTGACAATTCTGGAGCAGCATCCCCCTTAGTATGACTTTGGAGATGAATTAGCCAATATTCTGTTGAACTTGGCTAGTGATGTAGCCTTATTTGAGAGGAACTCACCAATTAGATCATCAATTATAGAGGAAGAAGTTGCACAAGCACCATAGCAGGTTGAAGATAGAACAAATGATGAGGAACCAGGAGTACTTGTACAAATTTATGAAGGCCTACAGCAACAGGATAAAAAAATAACACATGTGGATGCAGAGATAGTAGTGCAGGAAGAGGTAAGGCAACAGTCCATTCAAGATCCTATTAATTTGCTTTTACCTAAAGTAGAAATGATAGAAACTGGAATGCAAATAGAATCACCTACAGTTGAAAAGGTAGACGTAGGTATATAGGTTAATATCATTTCCCAAATGCAGCCCATTATTAGACCTCTTGACACAGTCATGTTAACAAGATATAATGAATATGTGGCCTATTGGATGAAGAAGTGTCACAAAATGGAGGGTAAGGTCTCATTTGCACAGGTCTTGACAAAAGAATTAGAAGATAAAAATTTAGAAATTAATAAATTGAAAAAACAAGAGCAAGAGATATGCCAAATTGCAGAGTGTATGATACAATGTAGGAGACCAGGTAGGTTCTATAGTTTAATTTTAAAGGAAAGATACCTTTGTTGGTAGACAATGAGGATCACTTCTGGTCTCTCCCATAAATTGGAAACTCCTAGAGAATTTCTAGAGGCTTTTTGGAAGAGCTCTATAGAACACCTAAATTTGTTGTGTGAACTGTTCCTGCATAATTTCTTCTTACCGACTGAAGTGGTATTTCTTCCTCACATTTTTATAGGTGATCTTCAGATTAGGTCTTTCTTATCCATAGTGTAGAATCAAGTTTATTGGGAACAGGAGAAGAAATCCAACAAAGCAACGGAGTTATAGGCAGTATTGCTCATTAAACCAGTTCACCTTAACCATAGGACCTTCACCAATGAGCACTTCACTTTGATGAGAGATGATAGGGTAAGGTAGATGTATCTGGGTAATATTCAAAAGTGCATAGCTAATTTCTAAACTTTCTATGCACCATCCTTTGCTGATGCTTTATCAGCTTGCAAAAGCAGATGGGGAGAACTACCTATATCACTATAGAAGTGAGAACCCATCTCAAAAAATAACCTGATGTGGTCAAGAAGAAGGGCAAAATATGTAATCCAAAACATATTTGAGGCAAAGGAATAGTGGATTAGCCTCAGGTACAGGAATCCAAAAATCATCACCCCTGTCCCATATTTATTTGATAACGACCCGTAATCTGATGATCAATTCCAAGAATGGCTTAGGGACATCAAAGAACATGGAATATATTACAATATTGGGTGCAAACTATGGAAATATGATGAACGTTATCTTGACATAGATCTTTGTGCTACTGTGGTAGAATAGAATGCATGAGGACATGCATTATAATAGGTTGGGGGAAAATAATGAGGCAGAAAATTACCTCATACAAAGACTACTTTTGATAAATTTTAAAACTATTTGGAACAACTCATGTTATATCTTGATATTAATCTGGTGATAAAATACATTATATGATAGTGTTTGTATGTTTAAATGTTAGAGTGCATGTATCCTATTTTGACTACTTTTTTGAGTTTTATAATCTGTTTCAGCTGAATTATTTAGTAGATTTTTCATTTAATTGAAGATTGTAATACTAAGCTGCTACTATGTATTTGGTTATGTGCTTATTTCATTAGATTTTCCCATCGTATAACTATTTCAAATGACCAAAAAGGTGCCACAACTTGTTCAAAATAGTTTGACTGTGTAGAAATAGGAAATTGTCCATTCAAATTCCAGCCAGTTGTACATATACAACATGGCTTGGAATTGGTCCACTCCAGCCCGTGCAAAGGATGGAATAAGTCTTCTGGGAAATTATGGAGACTATTCATGCCATCACAAATATTTTCCTACACCTTTGGTGCATGAATTAACACAAACTCTATTATCTTGCCTGATATTCCGAAGCAGCTTCAAAATGAATGTAGTTGAACGGTTTTGTTCAAAAGCACTTATAATAGCAATAGAAGGGTGGTAAACAGTGGCTACATATTTTTAATGGATACCCTTATTCTTCCCAACAAATTTCCCTCAATGCATGAAGCCCAGCATAAGGAATGGATAAAGAATAACAGAACAAATCCCTGCATTCTAGGAAACAACTCTACAATAGTTGTAGCAGCCCTACATAGCAGCACAAAATCCTATCAATATTGTAACCCATTAGTATAAATAATATAGCTCCCATTTTTTTGAGAATATAGGAGCTAGAGGATAAATAATAGCAAAATTTTAAGATTTGTAGCACTATACTGTAGTAGAATAGTATTCTATAGGTTTCTCTTGCACTGTTGTTATGCTACTGTAGATTTAATAAAAGGTGTAGTTTCATTATTTATGCTGGCATTCTGAGTTTAGTGTGAATTTTTGGTAGTTTAGGACAGGTAATTTCAACTTATTATGCTTTAGGAAGCAAGGGCCACTTCTAGGCCCAAGGGAAGGATTAATTATTGCTAGAATTATACTCATTTCTTGTTGCAACAAATCAACAGGAATATGATAGCTTATTGCATGATTAAATGTTGAGTTAAATTGCATATAACATTTGGAAAATTAATGCATTGTAGTTAATTCATCTAGAGTAGATTTTATAGAATAACACTTTATGTTTTAGCTTTAGCATTTCTAGTCTATATTTCCAGTTTGCATCAGATAATTTCTTGTTATTTCAGTTTGTTCCAGTTTTGCAATATATGCTTATTAAATTTTGAATTTCGTTACTATGTTAAGATTTCATTTTCTAAAAGGTGTGATGCTTCAAATCCTTAAGTTCTAATTCTGTATTTTTAAATTTTGCAGCAATATTTTAGTTTTCTTTTCAGCAACAGTGTAAATCTCTGCAATTTCATTTCTACAAGGATAATTAGCAGTTCAATTTTAGTTTTTAGGAGTTAAAAAGGAGACATAAACACCCCCAAGAACTAACTATCCCATGAATAAAGCCATGAACTATGTGAAATAATATTCAGAATGTTTACCTCTACTTTCATATATAGCCTTGGACACCACCCTGGATTGACAAACATAATGATTAAATGATGAACAATTGACGACACTCATCATTCTTCCTAGATGGGTTGCAAGGCTTGTGATGGCAAGTGAGTGAGATTTTCATGATGTTTTCACTTAACACATTTATTGATGTACTCACAATAGTCTTTTTCCATAGTGGGTCAATAGTAACCCATTCTCAATATGCACTTAACGATGGCCATGCCATTGAAGTGACCACCACACATACCATTGTGAGCTTACAAAATTACCCAGGATGCTTCTTGGGGCTTAAGACAATGAATGATAATTCCATCATAGCCTCGTATATAAAGGATCTCTCCTAGAAATATATACCTCATCACATTTTGTTTAAATTCTCATATTTCAACATGCGATAGGCCTTGCGATACCATTCCAAGTTTTAAGAAATCCCACAATTGGGAAAGCCAATCCTGATAAGCCAAAACTTCTATGGATAAAATTAAATGCTCGTATTATGATCCAAAATTTGTGAACATAGATTGATAAATCATCCTATGATGGATGGTTGTATGACACTCTGTAGGATCTTTAGAGATCAAATATTCTCAAGCTACTATTTGCAAGAAAGCTCTAGCTCTGAAGGACCAATCTTGATTTGGTTCAATCTAGATCATGTTTACTGAATCGTGGTTGTCAATAGCCTCACGTTGTATTGCTGAGTGCGTGAGCACTTTAACATGAATTATTGTGAAATTAGTAGATGTATTATGAGAGATTAAGGATCCCAAAGATGCCATGGTGTCTACAAATCTATTTGATGTACGAGGGATTGTCTCGATGTCATACCATTTCAGTCAGGCTAGGTAAGTGTCAACAAGCTCCTTGTAAGCTTTCAAGAGTGGGCACCTGCATTGGAATAATCCTTTGACTTGAATAACTTTGAAAAAAGAGTCACCAAAGATATTCAATCTTGTAATGGCTTTTTGAAGTCCTAATATTAGGGTCTCATACTCTGTGTTATTGTTTGTGCAAGGGAAGTATAGCTTGAATGATAAGGGCAATGGAGCATCTTGCAGTGTGATAAATACTATCCCCGCTTCGCCCCCTTGCTCATACTTTGAACCATAAAATAACAATGCCATATCTCTTTCTTTTTTAGGCTCTTCGAGTTCGAGTGGATCTAATAATGTGAATAAAAAATCATCAGGCAATTCTATGGTGAGAGGCTTGCTATCCTGAAGAGGTGCCTCTGCTAATTGATCTGCTATGACTTGTCCCTTAATGGACTTTTGGATTATGAACTCTAGATCAAATTTTGTCAATAGCATGATCCACTTTGTAGTACATGTATTATGATAGGTCTTGTTCATCATGTACTTCAAAGGATTTTGTTTTGATATAACATAGGTTGTATGGCTGAACATATAGTGTCACAACTTTCTGGTTACAAAGACAACCGCTAAACACAAATTTTCTACATACGCATATCCTAGCTCATAACTCACCAAGGTGCGACTGATGTAATATACGGATTACTCTTTATCTTGTGCATTATTTTGGGCCAACATGGTGCCTAAAGCAAAATCAGCAGCCGATATATATAGTAAAAATGGCACTTTTGGCCTTGGTGGATCCAATACCAGTGGTGTTGCCAAGTAAGTTTTGATTTTTGCAAAGGCTTGTTGGCACTCTTCATCCCAATTAAATGGGACATCCTTGTGTAGCAACCGGTTCATGGGTCGACGCTTATTTGATAATTGAGCAATGAACTATTTTATGGATGCTACCTTACCTTGTAGGCTTCTTAACTCCCTAATGTTGGTAGGGGTGGCCATTTCCATTATAGCCTTTACCTTTGTAGGATCGACTTCTATGCCTCTCTTATGATGAAACCTAAGAGCTTACCAAAATTCATGCCATGCACACACTTCTTAGGGTTTAATTTGACATTATGCTCAATGAGGTGATCAAGGAATTTCTCAAGGATTTTACCGTGCTCTTGTCGCGCTAAAGACTTGGCCATCAAGTCATCCATGTAGTCTTCTAATATTGTGTGCATGTAGTCATGAAAGATGTATGTCATGGCCTGCTGATACATGGCACCAACATTATATAGGCTAAATGGCATCACCTTGTAACAGAATGCCACCATGGAGAATGAAAGTGGTCTTATATTGGTCTTCAGGTTTGATTCGGATTTGATTGTATCTAGAAAACCTATACATTAGGGAGAGCATATCCTAACCTGTAGTGGAATCAACAAGACCATCTATTTTTTCCCCTCCATACTCATGATGGGGCTCTAGAGTAAAAGGAATCTCTAGATCTAGCCCATAAGTAGGCTGGATAATAGTATCATTGGGTTCTAAGAGCTCTCTGAACGTAGGTGAAGGGGGATTGACTACACGGTGAATGGCATTTAAGTTGATAGGTCTCCCTAAAAATTGCAATTCAAGGTCTATGGCATGAAGTGCCACTTCTCTTCCTACCAATGTGTTACCTTGCCATAAGTGGTGAGTCCCAAGATAAGCCATCTCAATCTTGTCATCAAAATCATTATCACTTATCCAAAAACCATTAGCATTGGTATGTGGTCCCAAGATAAGGGGTACATCTCTTGGCCCATGTAGGCCCTCTCTGTATCATCCTCATATTCTTCATCACTTATGAAGATGCAATTTGTATTAGTATGTTATCCCAAGTTATGGGGCCATTGCCTTGCCCCTAGGTAGGCTCTCTTTGTTGAGTCCTATGACTCATAGCTACTTTCATCCGATATGTACCCACTCTCGTTATGGCTGGGCCAGGCAAGGATTTTTAAATAGTGAGGCCCATGATAGGCTAAGCTTACCTGTGCTTCATCATCACTTGCCTCATATCTATTTCCTTCTCGCTCTTCATACCACAAGTTGCAAATTTTTGGGATGGCATCAATCATGAAGCTTAGATGATAAGTCTCGGGTGGTGGTATTTTTACCACGACCACCTATTTTTTGATCATATATCTTGTACTTGGTGGGCAATATGGAATAAAATTGATATCTTCTCCTAACCCCAAGCTTAATCTATCCAAGGATTCTGCTAGAGAGTCATCTCAAACTCTTATGTGATAGCCTAACCCAAACCTATCAGAGGGTAGTTGGTATTGTAGCTCAAATGGCCACCTATACCCCTATTCATATATACCAAGACCGTAACCATGCCAATGACAACGTTCAAAATAGGTTAGCACAAACTCAATATTAGAGAGGTAAAGAACATTAACAGTGAATAATTCATCATTGTCCTCTTCTATATCCATAGACTTATGGGCATAGTCTAGGCCAGCATAGACAAAATTGGTTTGGTTGGGAGGAATTCCAAATGGAACCACTGTTACCACTGGTGGTCTTAGGTATTTTAGCCATCCCATGTCCTATGTAGACTCTATGATGGGCATGAATATTTTATTCTACATAAGATACTCTCCTATCCCTATACTTGCCAAGTGTATTATCACATGTGGTGTGGATGATCCTATAGATAACACCAAAAAAGTGGGTTCTAGTATCTCCTCAACTTGATCTTGGAGATATTATTCTTCCATGGGACTTGGAATTTTCTCAATGGCTATGGTTAGAGTTTCCTTGGGATTTCCTTTCTCAACTAAGGGTACCTTTAGCTTCTAATTGTCTTTTGGTTTAGACGTTGATGGTCTCTTAGAAGCATTAGTCATTTTGGGTGCAATATGAGGTGATGATGTGTCTAGGTCTTTACATACCCCTTTGTCTCTGTTATCTAGTCGCATAGTTGGAGATGAAGGTCCTACATACTAGTGGGTAGAGAGAATTAAAAATTCGCCTAGAAAATCTACCTAATGGACATATTTGAATGGCTCTTCATTAGCCAACACCACATAGACTTTGTCATCATGACATACTTGACACATTGGTGTAAAATCAAAGGAACACACTTCATATCTCTTATCCAACGGTGCCCTAGGAGGATGTTGTATTGCATGGACCCTTCAAAGATATGACACATCACAGGGATGGTCTTATGCCCCACCTTGATGGGTAAGACTAATGTTCCCACAGTAATGCATAAAGCATCCTTGAAAGCTTTTAATGTGTAGGCTCCCAAAATGATATTTGACTTGGGGATCTTAAGGTGTTCTATTGTTGTTGTGATGATGTTGATTGAAGAAACCGTATCGACCAAAATCTATTTAAAAGGTAAATCATTAACTGATGCAAAAAAGTGTAGTGGAGGGTCTGGTAAGGCAGTAGGCACTATCTTAATCTCATGATCATAAATTTTGGATCTTGTGGTTGGAGCTCAATTGATCTCAAAATCTCCATAAAAGTCTCCCTATGATTTGGGGACTATTGTATGAGCTCATAGATAGATAGCTTGGCTAGATTCATTTGTAATTTTTTCTCTATTCTACTCCAAACAGTTACCACAAGTTGGTTTTGTGGACCTGGAAGGTTGTTCTACCCTTGCCTCTACCTAGGTGCATCTGGTACATTAATGGGAGCTACATGAGGCTGTGTTTGACCATATCATCTATTCTTGGTATCTATAATGATAATTTCAACCATCCCAATGCACCCATGGGTAGGTGTATCAATTCAAAACTGATTGACTTGGGCACCTTACCCTCTAGGGGCCTCATGGTTGGGAAGTAGGTTTTTGTATATGCCCATATCTCTGTTATCGGGAGCCAATGGGTTGTCAACCTTAAGTTCTCCTGCCTCAATCATGTTTTGCACCTGATGTTTGAAACCAATGTAAACTTCAATTTTATGTCCTAGTATCCTATGATAATGGTAAAATTGATCTTCCCTATATCATATTGGATTAGTATGGTTGGTATCTACAAGAGGTATATCAGGAAATATGATCTTCCCAGCCTCGCTCAATTGGTTGAAAATTGATTGCATTGACTCTGATAGAGGTGTAAAATAGGGAGGTGGCTTGCATTCTCTATTTTTCCCCTGATTTTTATTTTGATCATAATTGGCTAGTGGGGGCTATGCTTGATAATTCTAGATTTTTTGCACAGCCCCATCCTTAGGTTTAGCTAATACTACATGATTAATTGAATCATTTTTTACCTGCTTCTGCTTGTATTTGTCATTTTTGCTATTTTTGTTCCATTCCTTGTTTCAAAGCTTGATGGTTCCCTCATCTGCTTTTATGTCCTCAATGGGTTTGGTTTGTGCCAAGGCTTCATCAAATTTAGGATATTGTTTAAGTTGTAGCAAGATGGAGATGTGTTTAAAACAACTCTTGGTGAACATGCAGACAATTTCTTCTGTGGGGACGGAGAATGATAACTTTACCATGACTTTTCTTCATCTATCCCCATATTCTATTACTAGCTCATCCTCATAATGTTTTAGGTTGGCCAAGTCTGAAAGGTTCACCTTTGTTTTAGCACAAAAGGAGAAATTCTTTAGGAATATGTTTTCTAGTTGTTCAAAACTGGATATGTTATTCTTGAGCAGTTGGTTGAACCATTGAGTGGTAGCATCCAAAAATGTCATAATGAAAGTCCTTAGCATAAGAGCATCATTGTATTCAAGATTAAAATATGCATTTATGAAATTGGTAACATGCTCTTGTGCATACTCTTCACCCTTAAACTTTTCTAACCTAGGCATCTCAAAATTCTTAGGATATGCAGGACTAGGGACTGATGGGCATAATGGCTGATTGTGTATTTTAGTCAATGTTGGTTGGTTCCTTATCGTCTCTTATTTCTAAAGGACTTCATATTTTTAGTGAGTTCCTAGAATTCCTTTGAGGCAAGGATTTCCTCTTCTTGGAGGCCCCCTCATGGTTGTAATGGAGGTAACCCTATGTGCATTTGACTTGTTCTATTATCTTCCCTCCTACTAGGGGATTCAGGATGTGTTCGATCCTAATTTATCATATTTACCCTTTCTCCACCAGTTTGATGTTGCTCATGATTTGAGTGGTGGTTTCATTGTGGGATTTCTTCTCTGGTACACCCCTCTCTTGGTGATTCGGCTCATTTATCTCTTTGATGATCATTGCCATTGGCTTGTAAATTGATACAAGCTAGTTTCTCAACTTGTTCTCTTAAATGTTGCTCATGTTGGTGCAAAAGTCTTTCTCTTTGTTTGTCATGCTCAAGATCTTCCACTATATCTCACTATTTTTGTAATGCATTTTATAACCATCTCATGCGGTAATATTTCACTATTGAAGAGGACTCATGTTTATCTAATTTTGTTCTTGTGGTTTTGATTTTTAGATTCCTCAAAGAGGTTTCTATTGTTTCTTTGCTCTTGCTAGCTAATGTAATCTATTCTATGTGTTGATAAGTATCTCTATGGTCAGACTCTACATGAGACTTGGAAATTTACTCTGAAGCATCCCTAGGTTGAGAGGTGCATTTAAAAGTAATATTTTGTGAACTTCCAAATGCAGAATTTTCAGTGACAATGGTTTTGGGAGGTGGCCTTGGATGCAACCGATCCAATTCATATAACTGTCTTGTTTTCTATGGATGATCCCTTGGGGTGCCATTTTCTCCAATGTGGTCATAATCTATTGGAATCCTTCCTATTATAATAAGGGTATCTTATGTTTTATGTCTATGACTGCATGTAGCCTTAGTTTCTTACCCTTCAATGGGTAGACCTATTCTTAATGTCTCATGTGAAGTTTTAGATGTTGTGACTCTTGTGTGTATTTTTTATGATGAGGGCTTTGTGGCCTTATCTACCCTCCATGAGGATGGATATGGAGAAACCTCATTATCCCTATGTGAATAATGAGGTCTAGAGCCCTACTTATTTCCATGCATGGAGGAAGCTCTTGAAGCCTCCTCATGTCTTTGAGAAGTTTTTGTGTGTTTAGAGGAAGGCCTTGAGGCTTCCTCATGTCTCCTTGATGATGATGGTCATGAAGCCTCTTTGTGCTTTTGTGATTTAGTTCCATGATTTGACTCTCTATTTGGGATTTCTTGAGGAGAGCTCCTAAGTATTGAATAATCACCCCTTAGACTCATGGAACTACGTCTCACGATCTTATAAGCATGTGGTTAAATGTTACTATGACTTCGCCTATGGGTATGTGTTGCTTTAAATTATCCCTCAATATTGGAATGAGGATGTTTAATTCTGGTTTTAACCATTGTGCTTCTAAATTAGTTTTTTTGGATTGCAATTTAGATGTAGCTAAACAATATCAAGCAAGTGTTTATCTTGATTACCAATTTATGTGTTCTCTAAACTGTTTGTTATGTTTTTGATGTATTGTTGTTCTTATTTCTTGATCTTGTTTTGGATTTAGAATAAGGAGACTCATCCATAGTGGAAATAAAGAACACCCATGCCAAACATGATTTTATCAAAAAGAGACTAGGTTACACCGCTGAAATCCCAGTGGGGGGTTCGCCTAGCTCTTCCACTCTGAACCAATTATTCCAATAGTGGAATACAGTTTAAACATGAGTAACTTAGTACCACTATAAAGAAGCTCTCAATTCTGTTCTAAGAAGATCTAGGGAGCAAGCCGATGGAAGGAGATGAATGCCAATGTCATCGGACTGAATTGAAGATTGGTGATGAAATCCAACTCCCCAATATTTAAAACATGCATGTGTGTGGGGTTCATTTTAAGTTTACATAAATTAAAATGCATCATACAATAGAAATGTATCTTTCCTATATGCCTGATATGAATGACGTTTCAATTTTCAAAAATATGCATAACTAGTATGAGATTCATGGATGCACTCTATTTTGTGCAAATATGGCCTCTAGAAGGGCCTCAAAGAAAGAAAACCAACACACGATTTCTAGTACGCTAGATTCTAGGGCAGAATTTATAAGTATAAGTCGTTGTTCCTAGCAATGCCTAGTGGAAATCTAAAAAAAATCTAAGATGCACAAGATGCAAGTTATTTCCTTTCCATTCCTTGATTTCATAAATTAAAATGTGTCTTAATGTTCATTTTTTGAGGAAAAAAGAAGCAAATAAAAGAAGATAAATCATCTAAAAATCTATATCAACCTCAAATCCAGCTTAAAGAACCAATATTTTGTCCTCTACTACACTCCAGTTTTGGACACTGTTCACCAAAGTGACTAATTTTTGGACACTGTAGATTAGAGCGGCTGATTCTTGGTTGTTGTAGACCAAAGTGGCTAAACATGCACACAAAAACATGGATTATTAAAGTGAAATAAAATAAAACTAGGTGGGGGTCCCACCATGATCACCATTTGTAGTGACCTCGAGGAAGTGATGCACCATCCACTCACTCTATTTATGATTATTATTGAATCTTTTAACATTTAACATGCATTAAATGAAAAATCATAAAAAGAGATTCATAGCCAAAGCACGAAGAAATAAACGAATGAATGCTTTGTATTGATATTTCCAAGACCCGGTTACATATAAATCCCTTGATTTATGATTTTACACAAAGAGGGTAGCAGATGTATAAAATATCCCCTTGCAAAGGGTGATGTGCCTTTACAGGCTTCCCAGTGATGCACACAGAATTGTATGAGGGTTTACAGATGCCTCCTTCTCTAGGTCTAATTCTTAGAGGGATCCTCTTGCTCTCGTATGTTGTGGATTCATCCGATAAACCTGTAGCCCTATAAATAATGAAACAACAACACACGCTTAGATGTCTAAGATTGCCTCCCCGAATGAGGCTATTAGCAATGAATATGATTAATGAAAAAAAATGCAATGAAACTAGTACTATGAATGCAAATAACTAAAATAGATCTTATGCTAATGACATGAAAACAAGGAGAAAGTAGAATTAAAGAAACTAACACCTAAACCCTAGACTAGGTTGTAGACCACTGTCCAAGATAGCATCCGCTAAGGTGAAATTTATCTATATTGATCCAAAGGCTATGATATTAAGTTTGCTACTAATGTTAAATGATTATTGTACATGCACATATTATCACCTCTTAGTTGGCTAGCACTTTGTTGCTCCCCAAGGGTGCTCAAATCTACTCTCCAATATTATAGGGCTTTGCTATAAAATAATATTTAAGGGAAGCTCTCCAAGTCTCCAGAAGCTCTCCTCAATGATCCAACCTATTCAAAATTTTGATATGTGATATGATATTTCCCCTGGTGCTCTTAGGTTTACACCTTATAAAGTGTTTGAAGCCCTAGGTCAACATTCAAATCCTAGGACTAGATCCCTCATGTGCACTGGATGTTAGCATGAGAAATTGAGCTTTTGTCTACCCTTGAGGGGTAGTTAACTGATGTCTAAATTTGGACTTGAATCTTTCATGTAGACTGGCTATGAGGAGGAGTGCAAAGTTGTCCCCGCTTGACCTTATTTCATGCATACTACCACTTCCACCCGATATTAGGCTATATTGGTGGAAAAATGCATTTTAGGTTTAGCCATTGTAATCTTTAGTGGCTAATATTTGGTACCTCTGAGCTACAACGGCCAGGATCTAGCCGCTCTGGTCCATAGCGACCAGGCTTGGATGGGTTAAGAATACCCCAAATGAGTGGTGAAAACCACTTTTGATACTTGGAAGGTCCCAAGGTTTAGTCATATGATCTATGAATGTGCCCATGTGAGTAGTCCTCCTAAACAAGACATGTTTTAGGTGTCTATAGAACCTATATGCTTTAATCACTTAAAACATAAGGAATGAATGTGATATGAGTTTAACAATCTAATGGGTGACACCACAGAATGTATAAAAATCATGAATGTAAATAATAACTCTTAGCATAAGAATTAATTATTTAAGCATCCAAATGTGAGATGAGATGATGTGATATGTATGTACTTTCTTTATAAGCTTCTGTAAATTAAAAGATATCCCCAAAATAGTCAGTGGCCATCTAAATATCATTGCTGACATTCATTCAGTATCTATCCTATTTCATGAACACCCTTTAATGAACAAAACCTCATAAATAAAGTTGATGATTTGACTGATGGAATGATTTGTTTCTATGAGGGGATTTTTGAGGTTTTCCATGAGACTCAAACACCCTAGTTACTCGATCAAAAGTTGTATACTGATCATACAAAGCTTCTAAAGGATAAATTTCTTGTTATGAAGACCTAGATACTCATTATCCCTATGTGTGCAAATGAATATATTAGATAAAATATAAGCATACCCCAGTGCTAGGTAGGATTCATGCAGCCCATTGCTATATTGGGGATCCTCAAATGTTCATCCTGATCCTAAGTTGGACTCAGTTGGATTAGACCACTAGCAAAAGCAAGATGCTAATGTGATAGACATATCATCATGCATAAGGATATCACCATTGCTAGAGTAGGCTGTGATGCCACCAAACATATCGTAATGAGGATCACCTTACGGTTCATCCATGTATGAGAATTCTAGGGATTCAAGTTCAATACTCCCTTCTTTTCTTCATATTTATTTGGGATACTTGCTCATGCTTAGTGATGAAAATCACTATTTATTTTGAATTTTTGTTTTTCTTTTGAGCAAGGGATTTATGTAGTGATGATAATCACTTGTTTATTTTATTTTTGAATTTTTGCTTTGTTCAGGATTTTTTCTTGTTTTGATCAAAGCAAGGGATTTCTTTGGGTAGGGGTGAACTTGTCCTTTTTCCAATTCTCAGCATTTTCAAACCGATCACACAGGGGGATGAGCAAGATAAAATTTTCACTTAAGGATGCCTAGTACCACTTCACAGTGTTCATATTTCCCTTGTTCCAACTAGGATTTTAGTGTTTTGATTAGTGATAGGATTTTGAAATATACTAGGTGCTATCAAAACCAAACCTCATCTATTAAAAGCAAAGATAACTTTCTACAAAGTTTGATAAAACCACTAGGTATGGTTAAGTGATCAAAAAACCCTAGTATATTCCTTATAGCAACAGGAGGGGTTGTGTTGAAAAACACAGTTACACACATGGGTTATGGATGATGATGGATTTTGAAGATGCATGATTGAGGTACAAACATGGTGTCATTTGTAAGATTGCAAACACAACCTATCCTAATGCAAATGTAATGGATGCAAATGCCTATATGCAATGCAACTACATGAATGCAAATGTGGAATGCAAATGTTTTTGTATTTTTGATGCTTTCAATTGTTTTTGAGTTTTGATTATTCTGAATGTTTTTGAACTTTTTGACTTTAAATTGATTTTTGTGCTTTTATGTTTTGTTATTGACCAAAGGGCTTATGGATACCTTTGGGATTTTTTGTGAGTTGACCAAAGGGCTTATGATACCTTTGGAGCCTTTTGTGATTTGACCAAAGGGCTTTAAGATGCCTTTGGAGCCTTTTGTTTTTACGATTTTCTATTATTTTTGTAATTTTGAAATTTTTGAATATTTTTGATATTTTGTTGGTTTTATAGGGGGAAGGTATGATACCTTAGGTACCCCTAGTGTGCATGTTTCCTACTGTAATGTAGTCATATTTCTTAGGAAGAGTGACAGAAATAAGCTCTCCCAATTGGGGCATGGACCTCTGTAGGGTGCCCTTGTCTTGGTGGGGAGAAATGAGTGAACCGTCTTCACGAAGCTCATTTCATTCTAATAGGTCTTGGACCACCTTTCAAAATGACTGACAGCTATGGATGTCATGCCCCTATATACGATGATACATACAAAAGAGGCTTTCATAAGTGGACCCATGTTTGGGCTCTCTTTGCTTGACCTCGGGCAACACAAATGCATTTGCCTCGTACAACTTTTGAAATAAAGTTGTAGTAGTCATTTCAAATGTGACCACTCGTTGAGGTGGCTTGTTTGGCCTACGAGGCTGTGACTGACCTTGGGGTCTCAACTGGGATGATGTAGCCTCTATTTTGGTAGGTTGGGGTTCTGTGGATGAACCATCTATGGGAAAATCCCCACTATCTATGAGATTTTGAACCACATTCTTGAATCCATGACAATTGCAAATGCCATGGCCCTCTATTCGATGATAGAGATAGTAATGGTCCTCCCTATAACCCTTAGGTTTAGCTCTATTTGGGTCTAGAAGTTTTATGTCGGGTAAGGTTAAGACCTTAGCTTCTTGTAGCTTCTAGAAGATGATAGACATAGGCTCGTTTAAAGGAGTCCAGATGCACTGCGGATGCTTCGAGCGTGCAACATGCATTGGCCTGGTTTGAGGACCAAGTTGAGCCCTAGGTATGTCACTTGCTTGCTTAGGGGGCTCCCCTTGCATTTTGGATGCAAGGGATGGATTGTAGCCTAAGACCATCTATTGGTTGACAACCCAAAGCTGCTTCTTTTCAAGCATGTTATATACTATGGCTCGAAATATTTGACATGATTGAATATCATGACCATTTTGTCTATGATATAGACAATGTAGCTCTTCCTCATACCCTTGTGGTCTTGGATGATATGGGTTCAACTGGTGAACCTCAGGTAATATGATAGCATTTGTGGCACATAATCGATTGAAAATTGATACCACAGGCTCAAGCAATGAGGGATGCTTGCCAGGTTTTTGAGGTGGTCGAGTTGGTGCTTGCTCTGGTTGAGGCTTTTCCTATGGCTTCACAAGGGATAGTTTGACCTTAGATGAGGGTTGCTTTTGTATCTCCTAGTTCTCAAGTTGGTTCATGATAAAGTGCAACACCTCATTTTGTTGCTCCATTTGTGCCTCTATATTATAGAGGTGATTTTGCATATGCTCCAATACTGATAAGGCTCTCATGTGTATTTCTAGTGATTGGTTCGAAATACCATTTTCTACTAAAGGAGGTGAAAGAGTGGGTGCTAAAGATCCACCAGGTAACTGTAAATCACCCATTTCCTTCATTTGAGTCGATGTGGAGGCTTCATGATGATCCACTTCGATAGTGGTATCCACATGCTCATGTTTATGACTCAGTTCATGTTTCTATTTCACTTTGTGGTGTTGAACTGTGTCAGCTTTGGTACCCCCAGTCTGATGTGGGGGAAACACCTATTCTTGTTCTTGTTCTTGAGGAGGCACCATGAGAAGTGAGTCAGGGGTGACTAATGCTAATGGTTTTGACCCCTTCAATGTGGCAACAATGTCTGATTGCACCATATCTTGTTTTATCTACCTTAGAGTCACTTGGTCTTCTGACTTAATGTTAACCATTACCACGAACTCTTGAGAAGGTGCTTTAGCTTTTGGACTAGTTGAAGGTGCTTTAGTCATGTTAACTGATGTTTTCTTCTCCTCATCAAGTAATATGATACCATGATTTTTGGTGATGGGAGAAGGTAGTGACTTCTTGATGCAAGCCTCAGTCGAATGTTTGGTGATTTTATCCGATTGAATGTTTGGAGGCCTGCATGCCACCAGAGTTTCTTGTGGCTCATCGAACTCCTTGTAATACTTGAATGGCTCAAGATCATGGGGGACCACATACACTTGTCCTTGGTGTATGAATTTTAGATTTTGGTGCACTATGGAAGGCACACATTCCATATCCCTCATCCATGGTCTGCCTAGCAATATGTTATACTGCCTCTCACCCCTAGGATATGGCACAATGTAGGTATCATATTTATCCCAACCTATATAGGTAGGATTACTATGCCAATTGTTGGGGAAGTGGCATCATTGAAGGCTCTCAATGTGAATGTTGAGTCCTTAATGCGTGAAGGCGAAAAATTTAAATGCTTCAAAGCTGTAGCTATGATGATGTTGGTAGATTAACCAGTGTCAATCAAGACTCTCTTGTACGAAATTTGATCGATGCTTGCTATGATGTGTAGTGGAGGATCGGGTTCATCCGTAGAGATTGGCTTAATCTCCTGTCTGCAAAAGGTAATCATAGGGTCCTTTTGTAAGTGAATTGAATTCATTGTTGGTGTGGACCATGATAGATTATTATCTTTAGTTGAATTTTTTAGTATGTTGGGTTGATCAAGGTATCTTTTGCTTCCTATTGTAGTATTGATCATACCGATAAAACCCTCATCAGGTGGGGCTATGTGCACCTCATTGACGTGCTCAACTTGATTGTTGGGTGCTATGTTTGCTTCATGTGTAGGCAAGGGGTCTTGGAAGACTCCTATCTGAAGCTCTTGCCTCTCGATCATATCCTGCACTAAATATCTAAAGGGATGACATGTCTGAATGTCATGACCCCTTTGTCGATGGTACACACAATATAGATTTTCTTTGTGTGCCTTTGATCTATGCTTGTTAGGCTTCCATGGATGGATATCTGGAAGATTGATTCTTCATGCCTCATATAATCGATCAAAGAGCGATGCTAATATCTCTAGAAAATTAGTATATTGTCATTGTGGCCGATGTTGTTGGCCCTGTATCTGATTTTATTGCATATGATTTTGGGCCAGAGGAGGTTGGTCTTGGTAATTATGTCGCATTGGTAGAGGTGGTGCGACCTGGTTTGTGGATTCAGGGATACTCAAAACAACTTGATTGATTGGGGTCACCTTTTGTTGCATGTTGCCACCTTTAATATTCTTGCTTGGCCATTCCCTTTTGTGGAGTTGAATATCACCTTCCTCGATCTTGATTGCCTCAATGAACTCAGCCTGTTCTAAGGCCTCCTCAAATGTTTGATACTGCTGCAATTGTAAGAGAAGCGAGATTTGTTTTGAACAACTTCTCGTAAACATTTGAATGAGCTCTATTGTGGGTAGGGTGAAAGGTAGTTTTGACATCACCTTCCTCCACTTATTTCCATACTCAATGACTGGCTCATCATCAAGTTGATGAAGGCTAGCCAAGTCAGTCAAGTTTATCATTTTATTAGCACTAGAGGCAAAACATTGTAGGAATGCATCGACTAATTGCTCAAAGGTGTATATGCTATGGTGTGGTAGGTGATTATACCATTCTAAAGCATCTCCAACTAGTGTTGTAAGAAATATTCTCAACATCAAGGGGTCATTGTCTTGAAAATGGAAGCACATATTGATGAATATTGTCACGTGCTCTTGTGCATCTTCGTCATATTTGAATTTTTCAAGTTGAGGCATCTTGAAATTCAATGGATATGTCGGTGATGACACTGATGGATGCAAAGGGTGATTGCTAAGCTACTTTAGTGTAGGTTTTTGATAAACCAATCTTTGATTTTATTTTTCGAATGAATTTATCCGATCAGCTAGTGCTTTGTATGGCCCTGATGAAATGATATGATCTTCCTTTTGTCACCCTTGATTAGGTAGAGGAGGCCACTTTTGATGTTGAGGTGGACGATAAGTGTAATCATTAGGTACCTCATCATAAATGGATTCAGGGTAAGCATCCACTTCTTCCTGATGTTCCCATTGGGACTCTTCATATGATTCCTCATCGTATTGATCTTGGTACTATTGAGGAGTATGAGGTTCTTGATGATAACCAGATAATGGCCTTTGATGTTGAATGTGATTTTGGTGTGGCCAAGGGGAGAGACCTTGGGATTGCATTGGATGCCTTATGTGTTGTTGCATCCTTTGGGTGCTAGGTGTAAGCACCACTTTATGTAACACATTTTGCACTTGCTCTTGTTGTATATTTTGTTGTTCTTGTATCTTTCATTGATACAACCTTTGTAGGTGTGCTCATTGCGAGTCCACCCCTTGTTGATTTAATTGTTGTTGATCCAACTGGAGTTGATCCATATACTGTTGTTGGTTAAGTTGTGGCCTCAGTGCCTGATGTGTATGATCCCATTGTTCAATTGTATGGGGGCTATGTACCCTCATATTGGAAACATGAATGGGTTTGTCATGTATTTTCCCCCTAGTAGGATCTATCACTTGTTTTCCATGCTCCTTAAAGGTTGCATTGACCTGATACTCTGGTTTATGAATTGGCTCTATATAGTCTGACGATGCAGATATGCAACATGGTTGCCCCACATACTCTTCATGAGGAGTAGGAGGATGACTTGGGTCCTCTTCCTCATCTATGAGGAATGATGCATATTCAGTCTTAGATATAATCTCTGTACATTCAGACTGCACATAAGCACAATGTGTATATGCAAAATGCTCTCTGTGAGGAGTAGGGGGATGACTTGCTTGATCAAATGGGGTGGTTTGTTCATCCAAGCTAGGCCATGGTGTGCTCTCATTTTCATCTTCTGATTGATGTATAGAGCAAGCTGGGATGTGAGCTTGTGACATTGACCTACTAGGCCCCTCAGTGGGTGGATTTTTCCTCATATAGAATTCTATCAAGGTGTTCCAATCAGGAAGGTTTCCTGGAGGATCTATGGGTGCCTCCCTAATAGGGATATCTCGAAGGTTTGACTCCCTATGGATGGTATTGATGTTATGATAAGACTTGGGATGCCATTTAGGGATGGCCATGTCCTCTGGACTGATTTGGATATGTTCAGTGGTTATGGAACCTGATTCCCTCTCTAGATTGGAGGTCTTGCTCACCATGGGAGGTCCCCCAACCATTTGAAAAAAAATTGGCTTTCAAAAAAAGTTGTAAGTGTCATATATCAAAATGATCAGCATGACGAGCTGATCACAATGGGCTATGACTCCAAAAAGTGACTTTCGGGTCAAAAATTTGTATTTTTGAAATAATTGGCCAATCGGGGCTCATGGGGAAATGCCCACTTTTAGGAATTTTTAGGAAATTTTGAAGCATGAAGAGTTAGGACTCAAAATTTTTGTGAGAGGTGCACAAGGGGCTAACTAAGACAAAAAAACAAATTTGGCAACTTTTGGAGTTGTCTAGCCCATTTTATGACTATTTTAGTGTAATTTTTCCCTATTTTTGGCTTCAAAAATAGAGTAATCATAAAACCAAAATAACTTTTTTGTTATAGCTCCGATTTGCATGATTCTCGATCCATTGGATGTAGAATAAAAAATTAGGTTTTAAAAAATTAGGGTTAGGGTATGGTCCTAGATCAAGGATCTTAGGTTGATTACCCAACAATAAAGAAACACACAAAGCAGACAATATGATTATCTCTTTTACAGATTAAATGTGTGTCCTAAGAACTTGTTTTAGTGTGTTTTAGATTTGTTGTTGCTCTTGCTTTCTTGTTCATGTTTTGGACTTAGAATGAGGGAACTCAACCAATAGTGGTGACTAGGAACACTAGTGCCAAACATGATTTCTCAAAAGAGTCTAGGGTACACCACTTAAAACCTAGTGGAGGGTTCACCTAGCTCTTCCACTCTGAATCAATAATTGCTCCAATAGTGGGAGACAGTTTGAACACAAGTGACCTACACCAACTTAAAGGAGTTCCCTATTCTATCTAAGGATATCTAGGGGAAAGCCGATGGAAGGAGGTGAATTCCAACATCACCGGTCTGAATTGGGGGTTGGTGATGAAATCCAACCTTACCAATGTTATTGTGATATGTGCAAGTGTGTGGGGTTATTTTTAACCTTGCATGTAAATAAAATGCATCACCAAGCAAACATGACCTTTCCTATATGCCTAAGATAAAATATGTTTCATTTCAAAAAGATGCATGTATTCAACTTATATGAACTTCAAATAATGCATTCTACTTCATGAATTAATGGCCACTAGCTGGGCCGCATGCAAGCAAACTAAACACACAGAAGCCTAGCATGTTGGAGACTAGGGCAGACCTTACAAGAAGAGGCCCACTATTCCTAGTAGCGCCTAGAGAAAACTAAAGAAAATCCTAAGAAACATCCAATGCATTTTATTTTTCCATTTTTCTTTATATTTTCCTTAATAAAATGTGATTTACCTTGCTATTTTTTGGAAAAAAATAACAGACAAAAACATAGATAAAATAGAGAATGCAACCAACCTCAAATCCTGATTTGGTGATGGAAATTTTACCTTTTACCACACTTTTCGATCATTCATTTTTGACCATAGTGACTATTGTTGTCCACTGACTATAGGAGCGACTAATATCTGTTGGTTGCTATCGACTAGAGCATCCAAGACCTTCTGGTCACTATCGACCAGAGTGGCCAAACCTACACATAGAAAAATCCTATAAATATTAATAAATCAACAAAAAATAAAAACTTGGTGGGGGTCCCACCGTGATCGCCATCTGTGCGACCCTAGGAAGCGCGCACCATAGCCCTACTTGCAATGCAATAATTATTATATCAAATGAAAAACAATAAAGCACATGTAAGCATATATCAGAAAATAAAAATAACAAAGAAAGATCTCTTTTATTAATGCTTCCATATCTCGGTTACATGTACGTCCCTCTGAGGGATACTCATTTTGATACAATCTATTACAAGTGGGGCAATGGTGAATGTATCCCCTTGCAAAGGGGATGGTGCACCTTCGTAGGCCTCCCAATCTCGCACACCAAATTGTCTGAGGGCTTACAGATGCCTCCTTCTCCCGATCTCATCCTGGAGGGATCTCGTGCTCTAGATACTTTGAACTGATCCTGTGAACTTGTATCTGCGTGCATGGAAACAATAGAGCACAATAAGTAGAACAGGTAGCCTCCCTAGATGAGGCCTTTTTGTTAGAAAATATGATAATTCAGATAAATAAGCATAATGTGCATTGAAATATAGCAGATCTAAGAAATATGCATATGAAAATCAGAAATATTAATCTAAATGCAATGAAAGATTTAGATCTATGCTAAAGCCATGTAAATGAAATAATGATAAATAAAGATCTATTACTTAGAACAAAGGAATCGACCATTTTAAAACCTAGCTATGACTATGGGCCACTGTCAAAGACAACGACCTCTAACTTAAAGGTTACCTCAGGTTTTATGGGCTGTGACCATCGATACCTTCACTCAAATTGATGTTCAAGGGTCACTTGGTGTGTCTCCTACACTGATTGGTGATGGGAAATGATGGATATGAATACTGATGCGTGGATGTGGCTCAGCCGAATGGTGCTCCAATGCTCCTCAAAGGGGCATAGATTGGCTCTCCATTTTGATAGGGCTCCACTACACACAATTTGAACTCTCTCTATCTCTTTTTCATCCTAGAAGTCTGCATATGTAGCCTTCCTAGTTTTAGATCTAGATCTAGGGCTTGGCTTCTTAGGGAAGCCAAGACTAGATCTACATGCCAACTGACTATCCCAGAGGGAAGGTTCAGTCATGAATTGGCATGGAAGGGACAGTCAAGAGGAACTCTAGGAGTTCCTCACCGAGATCCCTTTGAAATGCATGCAAACTACCATTACCACCCATGATTTGGGCAATCCCTCATGGTAGTCCATGTTTTAGTGCTAGCCGCTATCATCAACAGTGGCTAGCTGTGGCCGCTCTCAGCTTGAGCGGCCAGGATTGGTGGCCACTCTAGTCGATAGTGGCCAAGCCTAAATGGGCTAGAACTACCCCTTTTGAGTGGTTAGGACCACTGCTAGCTCTTGGAAAGGTCCAAGATTAGTCATATGGTTTGTGGATGTGCCCATATGAGTAGTCTCCTAAACATGACATGTTTTAGGTGTCTACAAGTTAATAATTTGTGTGCTACTAGTTTGGTTGTGTTGGCTTTTTGACCCTTGACCAATCTCTTTTTGGCCTTGGATTACCTTGTAAAAGGTTTAGGGATCCTTTCAAAACCTCTTCTACCTTTTATCAAAAAATAAATTAAGCCATTTCTATCGAAGATATTTGTTCTCCCTTAGATTAATAAGTTTCCTTTATTAAAATGTTTTTCATTAAGAGATAGAATCTCTTTTGGTTATATGGATTAAAAAATTTGATTAAATTATTTTTCATCTTGTTATATTTTCTATAGACATGGCATTTCTAAATATTACCTTCATTTCTAATCAATAGACATACAAAATAATGGTATTGTTGATTCAATCCTTGTTTACTTATGACAACAATAACAATAATTTGTGAAGCTCCTTAATTTAAATCTATCTCCATCCTTTTTCCATGGCTATATTAATCTTGATAATAAGTATCTTAGCCTTTGTATAGTTGTTTTTTAAATTTTCATACTATCTAAAGCAGGTGACAAGAATTTTTTCTTTGTTATAAAAAATCATCATCTTTACAATTTTTTCTAGGGTTTTCTTTGAAAGCACCATAAAAATTTAATTTTGATAAAACCAAATTTTAGAAATTTCCATAGTATCATGCATTGATGTAGATCCTTTTCATTAACTTCTTTTTTGTAGATCATGTTGGCTTCCTAAGTCTTATACTACCACAAAATATCTAAGGTTATCTTGAAATATCACATAGTATCAAATGTAAAATAACCACAATAAATTAGGTCAAATATAATCTTATAATGGGTAGAATAATATAAGAAAATTAATATGTATATCATGGATTATAATAAATCAAATAACATTCAATTATACATTGGAATATGAATGTAAATAGCTTGAATAATTCATGTACTATGCATAAAGAACAACCTACAATATTTATTTCTCAAAATGTATACAAGCTTTATTACTCCACTTTCTGTTGCAACTTGACTATGAATATTAGATTCACTTCTTCCATTCAATACATTATATGGAGCATATCTCCATAATACAGCCATAGTAATGTGACTCTTCACATACTTGACTATTGCTCTCTATATGCCAAGTATCATGACTCTTGGCTTACCAACTTGCCACTTGCATACTTGATGAACACTTGAATATATAAAATTTGCACACATTTACATGACTCTTACACACTCTTAATCTAGGACACTTATGAACACTTGCACTCTAACTTACATGACACTTGTGCATTTTTTGCACAATCACACTTACATAAAAGGGGAAATATATTTAACACTCTAAACTATAGACTCAACCCTAATATATTATTTACAAATGTACCATGAGGGTGCCATGGGAGTACATTAACATGTACCAAATAATATAATTGTTAGAGTTACTATGTAACTACTATATTACCTCATTTGGTAATTAGTCCTAGATAGGTTAGTTTACTTCATTCACTTTCTATCCTAGGTAGAATATCTACCGACACTTCCTATTGTCGACGAGATATTATTGTTAGCATCTATATTTGTTAGTTGTTAAGTACTTCTCATTGAGAGCATGTTTGTTAGCTATTATTTAGGATATTATTTCCATAATATCCTAAGGCTATTTCTAGCCTTTATAAGGTTTATTTAAGCCATTTCATTATGAATATTATAGCTAATGCTCATATTTGATTATTGAGTCGACTACATTGGTATCATTCACGAGGTTTTCACCTCTGGTTCCTATGAGCATGGACAAGGAGAGGAAGCCCTCGTTCCACGTGGAGAAGGCGAGAGGACCTCTCGTTCCACTGGAGAAGGTGAGAGGACCCATTTTTGTTGCCCAAGGAGATCGTAGGAATTTTCTTGTGGAATTTTCTTTGGAATTGATCGCGTTCTTCTTAGAATTTCATTTGATTGGAGGGATCGCATTCTTCTTAGAATTTCATTTGATTGGAGGGATCGCATTTTTCTTAGAATTTCATTTTCTTGGAGGGATCGCATTTTTTGTTGGTGATCGGCCTGAGAGGGCCAACTCGCCCCAAAAAAAGGGGCCCCTGCATAGTGTGCAGGAGGCCCACGTGCGGCCCCATGACCCACCATAAGGGCTGGTCATCGTCGACCGAAGAGAAGCCTCCGACAATCGATGACATATCCCATGGGCAGGAGCACCCTCGGGTCCATAGGACTCTAACTCTAATCACTGACAATGGGACACCTCTGTCAAGGGACCTAACACCTACATGATCGTTGAAGGCTTGGATCGGTCAGCAAGCGTAGGCATGCCCTTCACCAAATTTTACAGCTAATATCTAACACGCAGACCAACCGCGAACTGATACATGAACACCTCTGACGCAACCTCAGGCACATTTCTTAAGGTGCTAATGTGGATAGCTGACAAGACTAGGTATGACATGGCACTGACTAAATCGAGACCAAACATGTGGTGGATAGCCACTGGATGATGACCCGATGAATATAGATGTGACACGTGGTGGACTAGCCACGTGTCACTGGACCTGACATTGGTGACAAGTTATGGTAAGCCATGTGTCACGACCCTGATAGTCCACGTGGCTGGTAGTAAAACCAGCCATGCGAGGGACTGGCTGCCCGTAGGCAATCGACCTTATGTGCACGACATACTGGTTTTAAACCAGTTACATGCGCTCACAGAGCGCATGTGGGACTAAATGTCCCAAGCTTTCTTTTGAAAGCTTTGTCGATGGACGGAGGACATAAAATTGTCCTCGTGAACCTTTGTTCACATCCGTGTGGCAACTGGGCTATTTTTCGCCTAGCGCAAAGATACTACCTCACGCCAGGTCACGAGGTCAATCCCCGGCGCCTTCTAAAAGGCAATAATTTTTTTTTTTGAATAAACAATCAGGAGGGTGCTCGAATTACCCAAGGTAAATTATTTTTTTATTTTGCATTTATTTAAGTTTTTTTTAATTTTTTTTAATAAATTAATATTTTTTTTTCTAAAAATCATTTGTTATACTTTAATACATGATTTTTTAATCAATATATTTTATTATTAATTAAACAAAAATTGATTTAACTTTTATTTTTGCACCTAAAAAAAAAAAAGGGTTCTATTTATTGCAACTACAAGAATTTATATTCTTTGTTTTCTCCAAATTTGGGGATAAAAGACAAGAACTTATCATGATTTTGTTGCAAATGTGAAGCCTACAACTCTTCTCCAAAACCCTTGTTAATTTTGCAAAATAAAAAGGGGGAAATATCACATTTTGTGATTCTTCTTTTCCAAAATTGTAACACAGGGAGTCACCAAAACTTGCAAAATTCAAAGACAAACATTTGTGCAATTGTTTTCTCCAAGGAGGGATAAAAGACAAGAAATTGCACATCTTATTTTTTTTGCAAAATTGAGAAGAAATTGTAACCTTGGGTCCACCATAAAAACTAAGTCGTGTGTCGACTAGTTCTGGAAGCCTTTCAAATGCGGGTCGTGTGTCGACTTGTCTTGAAAGGAGTACTCTAAATTCTACATTTTGTAAAAATTAATGGAGGATAGAAATCAGTTTTTTGATTCTATTGTTTACAAAATTGTAACAAAAAAGGGGGATATTTCAGAGTAAGAAAGGTGCATTCTCGATTGAACTCGACACCTACTCTTAAAAATTGCTTGTACTAGGTGCATTTTCGGTTGCATCCGACACCTAGAGTGATAAAAATTTGGGTTGCTCTCATGTTTTGATTATTGCACTCACACTCATTTTTTTTTGTGTGCAATTAAATAGTCAAATACAACATTAGAAGAAGAAGCATTTCACAAAACCCAAACTTCACTCAAAAACCATGCTAAACTTTGCATAGGTTAAAACAAGTCATTTTTTTTACTCCCCATCAAAGGTCAAAAATTCATAATCACCTTGATTCACTCTCTTTGTTTGGCTTAATATCCTCAAACTTTTCATCCTTCTTGAAAAGTGTTAAGGCAGGTGCCATTAAATATCCTAGAGAGCACAATCAAAAGTTTTTCACAAATTTACCCCCTTTCATTTGCTCTATTTGTTTGGCTTAATTTCCTCCAACTTTTCATCCCTTGGTAGGGGTGTTAAGGCAGGTGCCATTAAATATCTTATAGAGGTAAATTTGAAAACAACTTCCATATACTCTTTTGAGGGTATAGTGCAAGCTACATTCATCTTAGTCCTATCAAATTTGAAACCTAAACCATGGCCCTGATACACAAGTATCTTATTGAGAGCCAACTGCTCAAAGGTTCAAATTATTCAACTTGGAAGACTAAGATGAAAGCTATCTTAACTAAGAGGATTTTTGGTCAATAGTGGATGGAAGTGTCACTAGACCTCAATCACCTGGAGCAGATCAAAGAGAATTTGATAAAAAGGATAAAAAACTATCCTTAATGATCTTGCTAGCTATTACTGATGATATCCAACCTCATATAAGTGAAGCTAAAATTGGAAAGGAGGCATGGGATGCCTTAACTACCATCTTTGAGGGAAAGAATCAATCCACGATTCTTAACCTTCAAACATAGCTTCATACACTTCACATGAAATCTGGAGAAATAGTAGAGCTATTCCTCTACAGAGTGGTCGATTTGAAAACAAAACTGCAAGCCCTAGGAGAAACTGTGGAAGACAAAGTCTTAATCTCAATTATTTTGAGAGCTCTTCTTGACTCCTATAGAATTTTGATTACATCCCTTCAAGTCTTTGGTAGGATAGTGAATTTTGTAGAGTTGGTGAACATACTTCAAACTAAAGAATCTAATCAATTCCAAAGAGATGAGGCATCCAACAATGCACTTTTCTCACATAAACAACAAGGAAAGAAAAAGTGGAATCAACAACAAGGCTCTTCTTCTAACAAAAACAAAGGTCAAGGCCAAGACACTAAGAAGAAGAAGTATTGTAAAATATGTGACAAAGACACTCATCAAACCAAGAGATGTTGGTTTAAGAACAAGCCTCCCAAAGAGAAAGGTCAAAAGAAAAACCAAGGCAATGTTGCAAATGAGATGTCTAATATAGATTCTGATTCTGGTTTAGAGAAAGCACATAGAGTGCTAATTGCTAGAATAGTTTTGTAGAGGGAAAATAGATGTGTCCCTTGGGCAAAAGCACCATTTTCTCTCTCTCCTCTTTTTTAGGCTTCATAAATAGCAAATTCTAGGTGTTTGAAGTACTTGTAACAAGAGGAGCGACTTTTTGTGATGTAAAATTGTCTAGGAGGCAATATTTGTAAAATCCTTCACAACACTCTTGCGTTGCACACTTTTTGCAATTGAGGGGGGATATAAATTTCTTTTCTTCACAATTTTTGTAAAAAGGGAATATGGCTTATAAGGGTGCATTTTTGGCTTTGACCGACACCTTAGTCACACTTCCTTCAAAAATTAATTACACTATGTTTTGCAACGAGAAGGGGGGAACTTATAAGGGTGCATTTTTGACAATGACCGACACCTTAACTATCTTATATTTTGCAAATTCATATTATAAAATGAATGAATCTCGTATGAAATGATCTACTCTACTACACCTAGTGATTGCAGCGGTTGGTTACCCATGCAATTCGGTTGGATGATGTGATTACTATAAGGACATTCATTAATGTGAAGACAAAGTGAGGAATGACCCACTTATTTGCTTAGAAGTAGCCAAAGTACTGTGACAGAGCAAGAACCAGCAGATCGACATCCTTTTCACTGTATTGGGGCAGTTATATACTTTTCCCAAATATTGTTGTATTAGAGGATATGTATGTATTACCCAAATAATGTAATAAGGGGGGATGTTAGAGTTACTATGTAACTACTATATTACCTCATTTGGTAATTAGTCCTAGATAGGTTAGTTTACTTCATTCACTTTCTATCCTAGGTAGAATATCTACCGACACTTCCTATTGTCGACAAATATTATTTTTAGCATCTATATTTGTTAGTTGTTAAGCGCTTCTCATTGAGAGCGCGTTTGTTAGCTATTATTTAGGATATTATTTCCATAATATCCTAAGGCTATTTCTAGTCTTTGTAAGGTTTATTTAAGTCGTTTCATTATGAATATTATAGCTAATGATCATATTTGATTATTGAGTTGGCTACAATAATATACCATGGTTATTGAAGAGTTTAGTCTTCAATATTGGTATTTGTATTCATCTTCAATCTTCAAGTGACCATGCATTGTATATGATCTCCTACTTGAGATTCATCAAGTTCATCTTCTTGTTTGACTTATGCTTTGAGTTTGTCTTTACTCTAGATTTTTTATTTATTTAAGATCAAGATCATGAACCACTTTATCCTTTTCACTGGCATTAGGTTCATGTGCATGAATAGCTGAAATGTTTCTTTTGATCTTAGAATTATTTGATTCTTTATTTTTCTACATAGTAAATTTTGAACATTCACTTAGAGCATCATAAAAATTTATTGAATTAGATGAAATTAGAATGTCAATATTTCATGAAGAATGAAATATCATTTTTAGAGATTATTCACTTGATTTATTTGTATTAATCTCTACTTCTTCTTTAGAGTTTCAATCAACTCTTTTTGTTTAAATTCTTCATCTTTGTTAAAGCTCAAGTGAAAGCAATGCCATATACATTATGCTACCTATATCTAGAGGTATCATAATATCATATTTTGCATTATCAATTGCTTCAACAAGTTTTGAATGTAGATAGTATTCAAATATTTCAAAACTTTCATCCATGGCTTCTCTATAGATGAATTGTAATACCATATCTATCTTACCTTTAGATTTTTCAATCAAGTTCTTAATGCCAAATTTTATAACTTCTAATATTTCCTTTCTAATTATGGACTCCATATTTCCATCCATATTAATCAAAGTTTACAACTTTGATTCCTTTGAAGTAGCATCTCCCTAATTTACATAATATGAAATTTGCAAATTATTAATTTTTCTAATCCTTTGATGTTGAAAACCTTTTAGCTCCAAAATTGAATTTGCAAAATTTCAAAATATTTTTAATATATTTTTCAATTTCAATTCTTCTCAAAAATACTCAAAAATAAATCTTCTACCAAAAATAACTTTAAAAATATTCAAATGCTTAAAATAACCAAATAAACTAAATTATGTAGAAATCCTTATCACTCCACACTTTTCAAAAAATTAAATTAAAAACTTTAATTTATACCTTATAACTCCTACTTAACTTTTCCAAAAATTAAAACACCTTATGACTCCTAAGCTTTTAATTTATCATATAATTCTAAGCTCAAAAATATTCAATAATTCTTCAGCTTATAAAACACCTCCTTATGATAGGAAATGAGCATAGCCTGAAGAGAGTGTGAGCACAAGCTGGGAGTGAGTGCAGCCAGAAGGGAGTGAGTGTGAGTGCAACCAAAAGTAAGTGTGAGCGTAGCTGAAAGTAAGTGTGAGTGTGATATAGAAGTGAGTGCAACTAAATGCAAGTGCAAGTGTAAGCCAAGAGTGAGTGCATTTGGAAGGGAATGCGAGCATAAGTTGGGAGTGAGTGCAAGTGTTAGTTGGAAGTGAGGAGGAAGTGAAAGTAGGAAAGTAGAAAGTAGAAAGCAAAGTGTGATCAAGGAACACGTACCACTTCTTGTTACAGATCTTAGAAAAATTTAAAGGATTCATTTGAAGAAATTCTAGGTAACATGGAAAAAAATTCATGTGTGAAATTCCTTACAAAAAGTATGAATGGCCAATTTAGAAGTTTGGATACCCTAGCTAGCAGTAATAGAAAGATAAAATATATGGTAAATCCAATATAGGTAGTAGATTCTACACCAAAAGTTATTATCAAGGATGAGATTATTGAGCATGATATAATGATTCTTAAAACCAAAGGTTTAATATGTAAGTTTCATGGATATTGGCCAAATTTTTCTAAGATTCAAAATTGGATCAAGTGGAAGTGGGGATTGAATTCAAAATACTCCATGAATTTTCTTCCAAAAGTATTTTTCCTCATTATTTTCTTCATGTTAGAAATAAGGGATAAAATAATGTATGGAAGCCCATGTTTAGGGGTAAATATGCTTTTAAGACCTTTGAGTAAGATTTTTTTTGTGGATACAAAAACTATTAAAAGGCTTCTAATATGGATTAGTTTTTTTGGACTTCCTTATCAACTCATAATAAGAAGGTTTTGAAGAATATTGGTAATAGTCTAGACGAATTCATCCAAGAGGGACCAACAACTAAGGAATAAGGTATGCTATATGCACTTGAATATGTGTTGCCATGGATATTTCTAAAACTTTATCATAGTCGATTAGGATTAAATTTGAATCAAGAGAATGATATCAGCATCATGAAATTGGGCACATGTCAAGAAATTACAAAATGCAAATGGAGGAAGAGATAAAAAATTTTGGGCATGAGGGTAGCTTCAATTTGAAACAAGAAGACCATATCACAGGAGAAGCTAGGTCAAATAAAGGGGTCTCCACTCCTAATAAAGTGGCTAGAAAAATTACTCTACATCATCATATGGCAAAGGCCATTATAATTCACTTGAATCAGCCATTAGAAGAAAAAAAATATATGGGGGATGAGAAAGTGCAATGCGTAAGTTAAAATATAGAAGAAATAAAGGTGGTAAGGAAGAGGGGAAGGAAAATTTTAAAATAAAAAAATATGGGGAGATGAATTTTAAAGCAAATGAGGTGAAGGAGGTCAAGCTTAATCCAAGTAAATCACCTTTATTATCCTCAAGTACCTTAAAATTTTCTCCTTACAATAAAAATGAAAGTAGTACAAAGTGTATTCCTTGCACTTTAGGATTTCAAGAGCAATATAGTAAAGAAACTTTTACGAGGGATATCCAAGGAAACTTAGGGTTTTTAGGAAAACATAAAAAAGTGATGACTATGGAGGATCATCTATGCAATTTAAATTTTTCAAGGCAACATAAAGAAAAAAATTCTAATGAGGTTATTCCTTACACTTTCGACTCTTTAAAGCAATATAAATCTTTAGAAGATAAGTCTCATTTTGAACAATATGAAAAAATAGAAGAGAATGATGAAGATGAGAGTTTTTGTGGGAATGGAAGAAGGAGAGGAAGGCCATCAAAGAAAGAATAAAGAGAAAAAATAAACTCAAAAGGATACATGTGTGTGTGTGTGTGTGTAGGTAAAAAGAAAGGGTTTTGAAAGGATCCCTGAACCTTTTACAATAATACCACAATAAAAGAGATAAAATCATGGAGACGAACAAGGAATAACTAAAGTAGGGAGACAACCTCCATAGGACTAGCTACAAATGAGACCTGAAATTTGAAAAGGGATTCCTTCCAAAACAAGGAAAACCAACAAGCAACAAAAATGAAACTAGAAAATCAAATAAAAATATCACAGGTATTAACAAGAAGTGGAGCTAAGCCCACTAATAAAAATAAAAGTGTTTATTTTTAAAATGATATCATGGAATATTAGGGGTATGAATAAAACCCCTAAAAAAAAGAGTTATTAAGGAATTAATATGTTGTTATAGCCTTGAGTTTATTTTAATACAATTAAGTAGTGAGGAATGTAAGGATGCTTTTAAGAAGATATGGAAGATAGGTGATTGTTTAGAAGTTTATTCTACAGGAGCTTTAGATGGTATTGCAATAATATGGGACATGTACAAATAGGATGGACAACTATTAGAAGTAAAAAATAATTGGGTTGCTATATTATTTTGTAAGAAAGAGGAAAACATCAAAGTTGGGGTTATAAATGTATATGCTTCAACTATAATTACTCCTCATGAAATATTTTGGAAGGACCTTAGTATATTTTTGTCAAATACAATGATGATTCATTGTGATATTTGAATTCTTGGGGGTGATTTTAATATTTTTCTATCTCCATTGGAAAAAAAGGGTGGTTTTCTAGGATGGTCTAAATCAATGCAATAATTTGCTTTATTTATCAATTCAAATGACCTTTGGTATGTTAGTCCTTCAAGTTTTCAATATGCATGGGATAATAGATGCATTGGGAAAAATCATATAGCAGAAATATTGGATAGATTCTTGTTATCCAATAAATGGTTGCAAATAAAGTATACAATCTCTTCAAATATTTTATTACAAGTAGGATCAGATCACAAAAACATTCTTTTAACTTGTGAGTTACCTAATAATGGTTATCCAAAACTATTTCACTTCCAATCTATGTGGCTTAAAGACCCGTATTTTTTCCATATGGTTATGTTATGGTGGGATAAATCAAAATTTGAAGGATCATGTATGTAGAGGTTTGTTCAAAAGTTAAAATATTTAAAGGAATAAATGAATATATGGAATGCCAAATATTTTGGTAACATTTTCAAAGAAAAGAAATAAAGTGAATCCAAGATCAAAAATTTACAAGAGATAGTAGAACTTAATGGAATGGATCGGGATTATTATATGAAAGAAAAATAGTTATTTTATGATTATCATAATGCATTGAAAAAAGGAGTCATAATGGTTCCAAAAATATAGAGAGAAATGGCTCAAGGAAGGAGATAGAAATACAAAAAAAATTCATGCTACAACAAAAAAAAAATTCTCTTCATCATATCAAAAATATTATAACTCCAAATGGAAGAAATATTGAGGATAAAGAAGATATAAGGAAGGAAACAATTAATTATTTTAAAAATATTTTGTTAGATTCTAGGCAAGATAAGGAGGCACAAGAATGTTTTTTGTAAAATATTCCTTCAATTATCACCCAAGGACAAAATGAAAGCTTGTTGAAGAAGATATCTATGGAGGAGCTCCATGAAGTAATTTTTTCTTCCCATCCTAACAAGCCACCTGGCCCTGATGGATTTCCTTCAATTTTCTTTCTAAAATTTTAGGATTTATTAAAGAATGATATGTTATATGTGGTTGAAGAGGCTTGAAAAAGGAAGGCTATAATAAGTGAGATCAATGCTACTTTTATTAACCTTGGTTCCCAAGAAAGGTGACACAAAATATTTTGATAATTTGTGTCCCATAAGCCTTTGTAATATGATTTATAAGATCATTTTAAAAATTATAGCAAACATATTGAGGGCATTCTAGGGTATCTTATCTCAAAGGAGCAATATGGTTTTGTTCATGGTAAAAAAATTCTTTATGGTATAATTATTACACAAGAGGCCATACATTCTATTCATTCAATGAAAACACTAGGTATGTTTTTTAAATTATATATGAACAAAGAATATGATAGGGTTTCCTAGAATTTTCTACATGTTATTATCAGAAAGTTTGGATTTGATTATAGTTGGTGTGAGTGGATTAATTTTTTTTATAGCACTACAAAATTTTCTATTTTGATCAATGGTTCTCCTGTTGGGTAATTCAATTCATTTTGTGGATTTCGTCAAGGTGATCTTGTTTCTCCTTATCTATTCATTATTCTAGCAGAAGTATTAGGGAGATCCTTTTGAAAGGAAAAATCAAGGGTATTCATGTTGCAAATAATGGTTCCTTTGAATCTCATCTCCAATTTGTCGATGATACTTTTCTTTTGGGCCATATCTCAGTTAGTGAGATCTTGGAATTTAAATCAATATTATCATGCTATGATAAGGCTACTGGATAGTTGATAAATACTTCAAAATCTAGGATTTTTTCATTAATACTACCTTAGATTTACAACAAATTATTGTGAATATTTTAGGGTTTAAAATTAAAAAATTTCCATCAACCTACTTGGGTATTCCTCTATTTGATAAAGGAAATAAAAATGAGCTTTGGATATATTTTTTGGATAGAATGAAAGATTTCTTGGAATATTGGAAAGGTAAGTTCTTAACCATATAAGGAAGGCTACAACTCATAAAGACTACATTGCAATCACTTCCTATTTCTATGATGTCACTTTCAAGACTGCCAACAGGTATTGCATCAAAAATTAATAAAATTCAAAGATACTTTCTATGGAAAGGTTATGAGAAAATTTTTAGATTTCCTCTTTGTAAATGGGGTAGAGTTTGCAAAGGAAAGAATATTGGTGGAGCAATATTACAAAATTGTAGTCTTATAAATTTGGCATTAGCAGCAAAACTTGGGTGGATATTATTCAAAGATCAAGAAAAGAATTAGGTAAAAATATTACTTCAAAATTATATAGGTTCTGTTGATGTAATGAAACTTTTTAGGATAAATAATCTACCCAAAGGATCATCAAAATGGAAATTTATATCAAAGAGTTTGTAATTGATAAAAAAATATATTAGATGGTCAATCAATGAGGGGAGTTATGCAAATTTTTGGTTTGATGCTTGGTTGAAGCCTTATCCTCTTATCTTTGACTAAAATTAGAAACCATTGGTGCAAGTGTGCCTAGCATGTAAAGGTTCAAAGGTTAGATATTATGTAAAAACTCTAGATCATGGATATTTTTAGTAACCTGGTTGAAGGAGAGGAACTCAAACAAATTGCAGATGAACTTCAAAAGAAGATTCGAGAGTTTTATTTAATTTTTTTTACATGAAATGATGAGTTGGTTTAGAATTTATCAAAGGATGGTGGATAATCGATCAAGTTGAGATATGAATATTTAGAACGATCAAAATTTTCTTCTCCCAAATATTTTCCTTAGAAGAACATTTAGTCGTTAGAGGCTCTCCCTAATGCCTCAACATTTCTTTGGTTAGCAATTTAAAGTAAGATTCTTATGAGAGAGAGTCTACAAAGAAGAGGATATTATGGACCCTTCAGATGTGTTTCTGTGAGAAGGATTTAGAAACTTCATACCATTTACTTCTTCATTGTTCATTTGCTCACACCATTTGGGGTTATTTTTTAAAAAATATAAAATTTTTTTTCATAACTCCATCGACATTGAAAGAGTTGATAAAATGTTGGATAAATTATTTCAAATATAAAGCATTATGTATTCTCTAAAGGATTGGCCCTACCAATATTTGTTGGAATATATGGCTTGAATTAATTTTTAAAAATAAATATCAAAATCATGCCCAAGTTTGAAATCATATTAGTGCCTCTCTTGTAGAATATCTACAAATATGGTGCTCATCATGGGAAGTCTCAATTATAGAAAAATAGGTGCTAATAACTTGGCTACATGATTTGAACATACATGGAAGAGTCATCTACGACAACAGAATTAAAAATAAAGGATCTACTTCGATCTATGGTAAAATGAAAATCTCCAAAAATTGGGTTTATTAAAATTAATTTTGATAGTACTTTTAAAGGAAATCCAAGAAAAGTTGATGGAGGTGGTGTTTTTAGAAATAGTGAAGTAAAAATTCTCCTCACTTATTCAGAATCATATGTAACTTCAACTAACAACTATGAAGAGGCTAGGGCACTTCTTATAGGGATTAAATTGAAATAGCAAAAAGGATATTTCAATTAAGAGGGAATCACAAATTATCATCAATGTTATTAATAAAAATGGATGTGGAGACTGGATATTATTACTGATGTTCATCATATATTACTAGAGGCAATATCCTGGCAGTGTGAGAATATTTATAGAGAAGGAAATTAGGTGGTTGATAAATTAACGAAGATCCAACAGTATGAGCATATTTACAGAGAGGCAATTTCAATCTCTTGGACATTGATATTCATCCTGATGAAATTAAAATTTTAGAAGGCAATTGGCCAAGTGAGATTTTATATCTTAATCAAAATGATATCAAGGAGGATTGTGAAAACATAGCACTTTGAGGAAGTTGAAGAATATATTTAAGAGAATAAATAAATAAATAAATTGTGATAAAAAGGTATGATTCATAAAATATAATATTTTGGTATTTTGATGGGAGTGGGCCCCAATAGAAGCCACATAAAACCTATTAAAAATAAAAATAAAAAACACCTCCTTATGACTCCTAAAATAAAGACAATAATATTATTTCTTACCTTTATTTTCACCTTATTTGGTTTGAATAATTGACATTTCTTTATCTCCTCCTTAGGTGGATCAAATTAACGCTCATAAAGCACTTAACATTAACATCCGTAAATCAGTTTAATATTCACTAACTTTGCGTGCTTGCCGGATGCTCTCTTTGCACATTTTTTGGATCTTCATTTCAACTTCATTTTATCACTATCGTATTAGGCATAAAATGTTACAAAATGACCTAGGTGTTATGGAATCTTTTGTTACTCTAGCAAGTATTATTTGTGTTGCTCTTGCACTTGAATTGCAATTGCTCATGTTGGATTCCTTTTATTCTTCCTATTTATGTTGGTTATTTTTTATTTCTTTGGATTTCAATTCACCTTACCACTTTAGCTTTCACTTATCCCTATCGCTTTGACTTTTGCTTCTCCTTGTTGCTTTATATTTCGCTTCTCCTTGTTGCTTTAGCTTTTGCTTCTCCTTACCTTCTGTTAGCTTCTAATCGCTTGTCTCATTACTGTTAGAATTTGGTAGGATTATCTCCTTATTGTTATACCTTTGTAGGATTGTTCCTTTATTTCTTTAGTTCTTCTCTCCCATATATGTTTTTCTAAACAGTGCATAGTTTGTCTCAGGTAACTTACCAATGTCTTTATCTATGGTTGGTTCTATATTACTAGCTAGTGCTCAAATCACTTGCTAGTATTCTAATCTTGGACATAATCTCTATCAAATATCTGATATGCAATCCAAATTTTGGTGGATAGACTACTTTCAATGCTTTCTAGTGAGATGACTTTTTATTAATACTTGCAGGTGCACATGCTACTTTGTATTGCTTAGACCGTATGATGGTGCTCAGGTCGAATGATGGTGCTTAGACTGAATGATGAACTATGATTTTTCTTTGTAGTAGGCACCTTATGTGCAATGAATATTTATGTATCTCTTTTACATAGCTCTTTGTTGTGAGCTTCTTTTACTATATAGTTTAATAACCTTTACTATTAAGTTGCTCGAATAGACTACTCTTATTTTATTTCTAGGTAGTCTGAATAGGATATTTCTTTTCTTGTAGAGTTGGCTAAATGACCACTCTTATCTTGGAGTAGACTAAATATATCTTTCTTCTTTCTATCCTTTTGATATAATTTGAATGGGATATTTATTTTTATTTTTCTCAATATGGGTATCTTTCCTTTTTATATTGGCCTTTTGGGACTATTTCTTCTATAATGACCTCTTGGACCTATGTCAAGGTCAATATGATCCAATTCTTCTCCTTTTATCTTAAATTGTTTCTTCAATATTTCTTAGGAAGCTTTGAATGCTTCTCAATCCATTGCAAAAAAATTATTAGCTATTCTTATTTCTTAGGAGGCTTTGAATGCTTTTCAATCCATTGGAACTTTAGCTATTATTATTTCTTTGCTTTCTTTGATTTCCTTTCTCTACACTTAGAAGTTGAAACTCTTCTCTATCTTCTATAGGAACCTTCTCAAACTTTTATAGCTTAATATTTATATTTTTTTATCTTTCTACTCAGAAACTAAACCTCTTCTCTATCTGAAATATTTAATGTCTTAAGTCATACCTAAGGTCACAATATGATTCTCCTCATTACTAGAGAATCTAATTTATTATCAAGGTGATTTTTCATGTCCCTTAATCTTCAAATTTATTCTATTTTGGTCTTCAATAAATCAATATGTCCAACTATCTGCTAAGTTGGTTTCAAATATCAATATCGAACTTTCTTTTGAGTTGGTTTCAATATGTCCAACTTTTCTCCTAAGTTCATCTTTTCTATTAATATTGTTGATTTTTGGTCTTCATTGATTTTCCTTCAACCAAGTAGAAATACTCTACCCATTTCTACTCGATATGACCTTCAAAATAGAGTTTGAGTCTCACTGACTTCAAAGTGGACAGACTCTAAAATAACCTAATCCAAATGGATAAAGCTAATTAATAATGGTGGCTTCAATAAACTCTATCAAAATAGAAAAATTTTAGTGGTAGATATAATACCATTGTTTGGTTTTTTAAGCCTTATACTACCAAAAAATATCACAGGTTATCTTGAAATATCAAACTGGATCAAATATAAAATAACCACAATAATTAAGGTCAAATATAATATTATAATGAGTAGAATAATATGATCAAATTAATATGTATATCAAGGTTTATAATAAATAAAATAATTCATTTATATGTTGGAATATGAATGTAAATAGTCTGAATCATTCATGTACTATACATGAAGAACAACTTACAATATTAATTGCTCAAAATGTATACAAGCTTTATTGCTCCACTTTTTGTTACAACTTGACTATGAATAATAGATTCACTTCTATTCAATACATTCTATGGAGCATTATCTCCATGTTATAACCATAGTAATGTGACTCTTCATATGCTTGACTATTGCTCTCCATATGCCAAGTGTCATGACTTTTGGCTTGCCAACTTGCCACTTGCATACCTGATGAACACTTGACTCTATAATATTTACAAACCTTTACATGACTCTTACACACTCCTAATATAGGACACTTGTGCATATATTTACATTACATATTTGCACTCTTACATACAAGATACTTGTGCACATTTACTCAACTTACACTTTCACTCTAACTTACATGACACTTGTGCATTTCCTACACATTACAACTTTACATGATACTTGTACATTTATTGCACATTCACACTTACATTGAAGGGAAAATATGTTTCACACTCTAAACTATAGACTCAACCATTATCTATTATTTATAAATGTACCATGAGGGTACCCTGGGGGTACATTAGCATGTACTAAATAATGTAATATACCTCAATAGATTACCCCTCCATGTATCTTCAAATCCTATAATCAATCACCTAAAAATTATTTTCCAAACCTAAGCCTTCCCATGATAAGCACAAAGCCTATAAATATTCTATAAGAGAGGCAATGATATAGATCTAAAATTGGATATGATTTTTATATTTATTTATTTTTATATCGATTATATATTTTAAGCCATAAATTCCAAAAAATAATGATACGAAAAATCCCCACATAATGTTTAATTTTATAGATTTAAAATAATTTATCTAATATTTCATCAACTCTTCGAATGTTGATAGATTACCCAAAAAGATTCTCATTTTAAAAAAAAAGTATCTCCAAATAGTGAAAGAAAAGGAACAATGAAGAATTATCAAATGAAATTAACTCAATCAGTTCAAATTTTTAACCTTTAAGTAGTATACCAAGGTTCAAATCAATACATGCATAATAGCCAATTTATTATAATACCATTTTGTGGTGATGATATAATATGTATGAGACTTGTCTCAATCCCATATAACCAATTAAAGAAAAAACAACAAAGGAGTGGATGGACTAATGTTTCTAGCTTCTTCTTATACAAGACACATATAAACGACCCATGATAACCAAAGAAATCTTAAGGTTTTAATGAGGGCTTCATGTGATCAAACACTCTTTTAAGGGAAATCCTTGGGAGTAAGGATTTTTGATTACTCTAAAGCCTTATATCCCAACTTGATTGAGTATCCATTATCTTTTGATAAATTTCAAACCAACTCATCCTTTTATAAAAATAGGTAATAGAACTCATAAATCATATCTAAAGTTCACCTTTTGCTTGTTTGAGGCCCTTTACCTTAATTAAATTGCTAATAAAAATCCAAGATTTGGAATTGTTGCCTATAAAAATATAATTTTGACTTTTGAACCTCTACAAGCCAAATATGCCCAAGCCAATGGCTGTCATTTTGGGTTAGAAATAATAAGATAATGCTTCAACCAAACATTAGATTTTTTTATTTATATTTTTATTTTTTAATCTTCCTCATTGACTAACCACCTAAAATATTTTATTAATTATTTACAAACTCTTTGGTATGAAGTTCTATGCTACCAAACCTTTAGACAATTATATGCTTTCTTAATAATCTTGAAGGGCTAGATGGAATGGTAAGTGCTTGTCTAGCTAGGTACTTACCAAGAATACATCCAAGTTCAAATCTTGGGGATAACCTATTTGTAAAGGTAGTAATCTGATCCATGTGAGTGTGGTCTACCGGTAAGGATGTCACTTGCATTATCGGTGATGTGACCCAGGTTCAATCCACACGGTAAATATTTATAAGAAGTATAAAAAAAGAAGGTAGTAATCTGATTTGAAGTCTCTGAGTGTGCACCAAACCGATAACGATGGTATGAATCCAAACGATCGATGGTCCCTTTCATGTCGGGTTAACAATAACAAGGTGGAATAGATTTGGTGGAAGCAACCCCTGTGGTTTGAACCCTACACTTGTTAGTTACTAAAATAGTATGGTTGTGACCAACTCTCCTATGTAACAAAAAAAAATGTGTTTTCTTAAAAATTTATTGCATTCATATAATCTAATATATTTTTGAAGCAATATTTTTACCCAACTTTTTTTTAATATTTAAATAATTTTCACCCAAATTTTATCTCTAATATAAAATTCATAAATTTACAATTTGATAAACATGTCTCTCAAAATGTTAAGATTAACCCATAAAATTGGAACTTTTTTTCAATAATTTTACATAGGTTTTTATGATGGGTCCAGATCCCCTCATAATGAATGGGTTTTAAACCTTGAACCTCTAAAAAAAAGGACAAAACCCTTACCAATTAATTAAACTTGTAGCTATATAAAATTGTAACCTTAGTTTATAGTGTAAAACTTCTTCTTTTAACACTTGCCCCACCTTAGTTTATAGTGTAAAACTTCTTCTTTTAACACTTGCCCCATTTTATTTAGGTATGGTATGAAACTCCTCACTTACTACTTGTTTCAACCTAATAAACTATTTTCATAAGGGTTATTAATTTTTTCTTAAAATACTTAATAAAACCTATTAATTGCAATATGATAAAATCATGGTCAACTTATAAATTAAAATAGCTCATACATTTTTATAAAACTACAAATACATGTTTAGTTACTTTGATATTTATTAAAGAAAGAGGTGAATTGATAAATTTTAACGTTGAAGGTTTTCAAATTCAAGCTACATAAGAATAGAAGCTAAACCTCATTTTGCTTTTTTAGTTGGTGGACATTGCTAGCACCAAAATATTGTAATGTTACGTTAATGAATTAATATAATCTAGCTTTTTCTAAAAACCAAAAAAAAATCAAATTCTAAAAACTAGATCTTGGAAAGGAACTAAAGTTGTATAACATGTAGGTGACCGTGGTTGGATAAACAACATCCTTCATGAATATAGTTTTATATACTTATGATCTTATTGATGTTAAAAGAATAAATAAAAAGATGAATCAATTAAATTTTTAAAATTTCAAGATTTTAAGGTAAATTTTGAAAGAGGTTAAAGTTGCACATCATATTTAAATAACTAAAAATTATTGAATAAATAAATATAAAATAAACCTTATATAAAAAATATATTTATATAACTTTTTATAAAATGTAACATTTATCAAATTCTAAATAGATTAGATTAAAGAAAAGGCTAGAATAAAATAATATTTGTATTAAAAATAAAAATAAAAATTTAAAAGTAAAAAGTCAGCATAACCGGCCATGCTTTTATCATACCAACACTCCGTCAGAAGACACCACCAAAAATCACCATAGCAAGCATAATATGAAAACACTTTTATTTAAATTTGTATAATTTGTGTGAGAAGATTTGTAAAGATGTTGGAATTTAAAATATAAATTTTATTGTTTTAATTTTGTGAGATAAGGTTATATATTATATTTTATAAAAATATGGTTGGATAATTAAATATATTATATGATTCCTTGGTTATGTAATAATGATTAATGATTGAGAGATTTTTTTGGTAAATTAAAAGATTTATATTGTTGGTAGGGTTTTTAAGGATCCCTTAACCTAATTACAAAAGCAGCAATAAAAGTTGTACCATGATAAAGGACGTAGAAATGACCCCTAACACAACAACCTTGATTGACATGAGCCATATATGAGGACACAGCCTTAGGCTTGATGATTCAAATATAGTAGAAGAAAACAAAAATGTGAGGGCGCAACCTTATACTTAATGGCACTGAAGACAAAGACAGAAAATGAACCAAAAAATTACAACAGAATAGGTAAGGGCTTCCATGCAGGGAAGGCATGAAACCAAAAAAGAACCTATAATCTGGTAGAAAATAGGCTCCATGATAGGTAGCTTTGGAAACAACAAAAAAGGAATAGAGGAAATCAATCCTAAGCTGAGGTTTTGTCCTCTTCCTTAGTGTCTTCCTTTTCGGTGTCCTTAGGCTTGTCGTCCTTGGGCTCGATCTTAACAACCTTGTCCACTTCTAAACCCCCATCAACTTCCTGGCTAGTCTAGCCATCATAGAACAATTTCTGTAATCCTTCCCAGATATCTATGATGGAATTAACCATCGCATTCATCATTATCATAGTGGAGGATATGATGAATTCCTTCAGACATTTGTTTTCATCCTGAATTTCCTCTTCCTCATTCTTGATCTCAATAACTTTGCACTTAGTTGCTAGGTTTTGAAGCCTGGTAGACTTCCTCATCGACTACTCAGCACTATTAAAATTGATACTCTTTCTGGCCCTCAGTTCTGTGATGGCCTCAATGGCCTTTCTTTTTTTCTCAGCTAGGGTCAGGCGAGCCGAGGAAGAACCAGGTTTTGCAGGACTAGGAATGATGGGGTTTGGTTTAGGATTGTTGGCCATGACATAGGTGTAGATAACTTTAAACAAACCCTGGTGGTGAGGAAGGTCATGAATTTTATTTTCTCTATAGGAAGTGATGGATTTATTCATGGAATTAAGGAGAAAAATGGGGATACTAAGAGGATTAATATCTCTGAAATGATTGACAAATGCCAAATGATAAGTTTTGAGAGTTTTATCCGGGTTACCGATGGTGATGGGCTTAATCACAATGTCCCAGGGAGGATTGAGGTCACTCCTAAAGATCCCAGGGTTCTTATTTTTTTTTTCATTTTCTTTAAACTCAGTCAATTCAATCTCCCAATTATGTTTATGCATGTGAATAGAGAGACCCTCTAGGTTTTGGCCTATAATGGAGGCTAGCTATAGCACCCTAAAATTGGCATGGTTAAACCTTAGTAAAAAGATAAAATATTAAAATTTGAATTTCAACCCCAAACTGCCCGTTAAACCGCCTTTTACCCGCTTTCTTTGTTTTTCATGCCATTTTTAGGATTTATTATGACCATTGGATGATATCATCGTCGATTAGACGATATCACCTCAGATCGGATGAATTCGTCTGGAGTAGAATGTCCAGACAATTTCATCCCAAACTGATTTGTTCATAATTAGCTTATGTTTCAACGGCGTCTCTAACCGGGGCAAAAGCATGTTTGCACCGTTAGAGACCTTCCCCATTGGAGATCTCCCAAATTGGGATGATCTCCAACCTCCCAACCTCCTTCCTATGCCTATTTAATCTTAGGCTCTCCCCTTGACCTACCCCTAGCTGAATTCCCCTATAATTTGATCTTTGTGTTCGTTAGAATACCCCTGAATTATCATTTGCATTTGTGCCTTTCTAAGTTTTCTTGTAGGAACCTCATCGTTTTTCATCTGGAGCAAGCTTAGATTGTCATAGATGATCCTGTATGATCTCGAATGATCACACCGCAATTCAATATGATTTTGTATTTTGCAGGTGATTTCAACTGCAGCCAACATTGGGGGCAATCAGTACCCTGAGTTTGCATTATTTCTCCACTATCTACTATTTTTCTTTGCATTAGTTAGACTTATTACTATTTTGCATCTTGGAGTTCACCTCATTTAGTATAATTGCATGATAAAGATAAAATCAACCATTAAATTTACTGCATTTCCTTATCTGTTATTATAATCTATTATTTAGGCATTTTTGTTGTTATTTCTACTATTACCCCTTGCTTATTCATTTGCATATTTGGTATTTCGTGTCTATTTTTGTGATTGCAGGTTTCTGACGAATTCATCTAACAAATTCATCAGATTACAGATAATTTTGTCTGATTTGAGATGACCTTCTGTGATTTGAGACGATCCCGTGCAATATCAGACGATCCCGTACAAACCGAGACAATCTAAACTGCTACAAGACTCAGAATCTCCATCAGACATTCGAAATCAGGTATGATTTCTGCTATTTAGCATATTCTTTTTTATTTGCATCCATTTATATTTTCTATATTCATTGAAATTAGCATTGGCATATAGAATAGATTAGATTCATATCGGCCAAACCTAGGAATTAAATGATCAAACATAAAAATGAACACATCAAACACCTTCTCAACCTAGGCGTGGAAACTGCCATTCAAAATTTTCCTGGTGAACCCACCATCCATCAAAAATTCACCTTTATACACCTCCCCCGAGAGGCGGGACCTTTGAAAGGCCTCTCAGTCCTAGGTATTGTCCCATCCTTTTCACATCCCCCTTTCGGGCATGGATCCTATAGCCTGAAGGTAAGGGTGCAAAAAATTTGGAGCGATACATTTTGGTGAACCCGACGTGAAACAGAAACCTTTTGAAAACAAAACCATTTTAAAAACTTTCTAATTAAAAAAATATAAACCAAAAACATAAATGCATTTAGACTTAAAAAAAATTGCATGTCAAATTTAGATGGTAGACTATAATAAAAGACAAGCTATCACTATTAATGTTGAAAATCAATTAGCAGCCATAGAGATTAATTCTTTGCTTAGAGTAGCTCCAACATATAGGGTCCCACCTTTATGGGATGAACTTAATAGGATATTGAATCTCATTTCATCTAGAGCAACCGAACTTAGGCAAATCAAGAGGTTTGTCCTAGATAGAATCCTGGATCCCGATCAAGTGATTTTGTATCATGAACTTCAGAGAGCTTGCCATAGGCGGTTAGCAGATAAAAGAGCCCTTGTGTCTTCTGAGTTGTATACCTTTGAGGAATACCTTGATAATGTAGCTATAGTGCATAAATTTTTGTCTTGTGTAGAAGACCAAGAGGTCGTTCTTACGGATAGAAAAATATGGAATAGAGTTCCTAGAGTTGTGTTATATCGAGAGTATTGCCATTAGATTTATTTTTATAAAATAGAGTCTGAAACAGATAATATCACCATAGCACACTTTGTTGACTTCTTGAAAAAATATTTCCAATTTGAAGAGGAGCACTTTATGACTCCTGATGAACTTGATCCTATCAATGACATCTATAAATTATTTATAGAAAACTAAGTTATTATTTTATTATTATTATTTCTTGTATTTAGTGTGATGCTTATTGTCTTTATAAAAATAAAAACAAAAACAAAACAGAATCATAACAAAAAAAAAATCAAAACATTTCCTTTTAAGTATTATAGTAGGTATATAATTAAAATATATACCTCCCAAGATCTGTTGCAAATATATTAATATATATTTGCTAAAACCTAAATTTAGACATAATGACTAGACTCAGGAATGGAAAACAAATTGAAGTAGAAGAAGATTGGTTAAGAAAACCAGAAAATAACCCAAATGTTCTTCCTGAAGACCCAATTCAGGAAGAAGGAACCTTAAACCAACAAGAAGAAGAACTTGTGGATGCAAATGAACAAAAATAAAATGATAGAGAGGAAGGATCCTCATCTCCTAAAATAACTCCAGACGAAGCTGTTACTTTTGAGAACATGGACCATTTTTGGAAATTTCTCAATAATAATATTGGCACCCTTAATAGAGTAGTTCATATGGATAAAGATCAAATTAGTGACACTCAAGCAACCCTAGAAGATATATATCACACATGCACTAATCCTTTGTCCTTCGTTGATCAAGAGAGTGATCAAGCTAGACCATCCAATTTGGACATGGTTGCTATAATCCAAAACATGCAACAACAACAGGCTACCCAACCACCTAGAGTGCCTGTTACCAAGCCAAGGGTTATTCCCGCACAAAATAAACCTTCATTCACTGCTCTATTTTGCCAAGCTATTGATCAATATACCTCAAATCAACAAAAGCCTAAAACAAAACCAAATACCAATTTCCAATAATCTGGGATACAACATAATGCTACAACAAATCTTCTTCATAATACTCTTCCTACCAACCATTTGCACAACATTAATATAGCATCTAATCCTTATGTCCCGCATTCCTACGGTCATAAGACCCATACTCATGTACCACCAAACCAATATGGTGGACAAATTGGTAATCTGGAAGCCATGGTGAAACAGTTAGTCTCTCGCATGGACCAAATAGATCCCTACCGTCCCTCATACAATTATCGAGAGATGTGTAGTCAACCTCTAGATCCTATAGTTGTAGCACAACCATATCCCAAACACTTTCCTATGCCTATCCTACCTATATATAAAGGAACCGAAGATCCCATAGAGCATCTTCATATGTTTAGGATAGCATGTCATGACATATCACATGATGATTTGCTATTACTAAAAATGTTCTCGAAAAGTTTAGGGGGGATGGCATTGGAATGGTATTATCAATTACCTACTCATTATTTGAGAAATTTTGAAGAGACCGTTGAATATTTTGTGCATCAATTTAGTGCCTATATCGAAAGGCATGTAACCATTAAATATTTTTACAACCTAAAACAAGACAAAGATGAGTGTTTTGCTGACTTCTTAGCTCGATGGAGACAGTTGATAGGAAAATTACACTTTGTGTTTGGATATTTTTATCAATAATTTACAAGAACAACTATCCTATGAATTATCAACTGCTACTTTGACTACCTTCGATCAAGCTATATACTTAGCTCGAAGGGTGGAAGATGCTCTTATTAGAAGAGGTTAGCTCAAAAAGAAAGATGATGAGAAAACATCCAGAAATCAACCATTCTCCCACAATTACTAGCACGAAGCTTGATCCAATTACCAGCTATCTGGGAACCTGATCCAACTATACCCGGATACAGAGCTGATTTATATTATGATTTTCATAGAGGACTTGGACACGCTACTAACTCTTGTAAAATATTAAAACATAAAATACAATATTTGATTGATAATAATGATATGGAGGTGCAAGCCTTCCAACCTAAACAAAATCCTTCTAATAACGCTCAAAAGAGCATTCCCCAAAATCAGAATTAGAATGCCAATCAATCATTGGACATATTTCAACATCCTTTACCAAAACATGGTAAAGAGGTGGCCAATAAAATTGAGCATCATAATGTTCCTCCTCCTACCCGATATGTAAGGACTATTAGCAGACAATTACCTGTTCATGATCCTCAAATATTTGACACAACTTTATCCATAGTTACGACCAGACCTCTACATAGTATTTAGACACTTGATCTTAGTGAAACTGAATATGAGATTGAAAGTGACATGGAAATCGCTTCAAATCAATCAAATAGTTCTAAAGATGAATCAGATCCTATTCAACCTATCACCAGTTCTATGGTTCCAAAAGAACCATTTCCTAGAAGAGTTACTACTCGACCCTCCTCTCATCAGTTCCTTTCTAATGAACAAGTTATAAATGCTAGACCAAGACCTATTCATCATCCGCAAAATAATATTGTAGGAACCATCGGAGCTGTTACTAGACAACAAGCTCAAACCTCTCAACGGGATCAAACTCAAAACGATGGATCAACCCCATTTGTTTTGAAAAATCCCAATAAAGGGAATTATGCGTCTAATGTTCAACCTAAACCTCCTTACAATATTAATGAACAATTATCCAATACTACAGCCAGAATTTCCCTTTTGGACCAATTAAGATCTTATCCTACACATAAGGATGAATTAATGCTTATATTAAGCCAAATGATGGTACCACAAAACATTCAACCTGAAGCCATGGCCAATACTATCATCACTAAAGAAGTCAATTGTATTGACTTTCGAGATAAAGATATCCCGCAACATAGTTTACATAAGGATAACCCCTTATATATTACTGCCCTAATTGGAGATGTAGTCATTAAACGAGTCTTGATTGATAATGGTTCATCTTTAAACATATGCACCTTTGACTTCTACCAACGATTCAATTTTAGAAGTGACGAAATTAAAATAACTGATATGATTATAAAAGCCTTCAATGATGAGACACAAGAAACGTGTGGAATCATTACTATACCCTTGCAAGTTGGTCCTAGAACCTTGGATACGATCGTGTTTATTGTACACTGCCCTGCATCATACAATATACTTCTGGATCGCCCTTGGATCAATGTGATGTGAGCGGTTCCCTCCACCTTACATCAGTGTGTTAAATTCAAATTTAAAAACCAGTTGGTTACCATTCATGGTGATCCTAGACCCTTTGATATGTGTGCTTTGGTAGAACCTGTTGGTTTGCAATTTTTCCCTACCCTGTCATCCACACATCCTAGTTCTTATCATACATCCAAATGTGTGAAACACACACCCATAACATCATCCACTCTTTTAACTACACCTATACATTTAGCTCAACCATCTTCTGAACCAACCACATTAGGACCTTGAAACGATCCTAAACCGAAAACCAATGCTTCTTGTCTTACTCCTATACCTTCCATACCTATAGATTCACCTGTCAATATCACCATGACATCCACATCCACTACTGACATCCTTTCTACACTCGAAGATGTAGGAAATGTTCCTTCTACCTCTTATGCTCTTACTGATGAGCTCTTACCCGATTTATCTACAATTCTTATATCTGAGGAAGCCAACACTGCTATGCAAACTTCCCTCCTTTTAAATAAACTCCCACCCTCTCCTTGTACCTTGGGTCTCCCACAACCTATGGGAAGTATCTACCAAGTTGGGAGTTGTGCTTTTATTTATAAAGGATATGATTGGGGAAGAATACCCAGAAACATTAAGACACATTGTGATGGATATGCTAGATGCTATTTTTCTAATGATTATCTTAAAGCTAAGCCCATAATGCTTAAATTGGGATATAAAGGGAAAGGTTTGGGACCTTTCCAAAATTGTATGAAAGAACCTTTTGAGGTAGAACCATGGCCTGCCCGATGTGGTGTGGGCCTATTTTCTAGTAAAGGTCAGCCCTTTCCATTTGAGGATGATGACCATCTCGTATGTTATCAAGATTATCTAGATAAACAAGATTCTTTGTGTCTAAAGAATAATTCTTTTACCTGCAATATGCTCTCCATAGCTTACCTTGAAATGATTGCCGAATCTGATGAAAAGTTGGAAGGGGATATTTTCCATGATATCTTCGTTGAGGAATTGTTACATAAAAACTTTTATTTTGATGGCTCTATACCTAGTATAGCTCAGCTTGAGGCCTCGACTCCTCAAGATGAATTATCCAAGCTAACCTTGGAATAATTACAAGAATTAGGTGTTTCATCTTCCCCACCTAATTTTGAGAGAGATTTACATATGGAAGTTGAAAACGTTATAAAAATTAACATTGGAACCGAACATAATCCTCACATAATCAATATTGGATCAGAATTAAGTTAAGAAAAACAAGATAAATACATTTCATTTCTTAAAGAATATGAAGATGTCTTTGCTTGGACATATGAAGACATGCCAGGTTTGGACCCTTCTGTAGTTATGCATCATCTAGTGGTCCATCCAAATGCTAAACCTGTTAAACAGAAACTCAGAAAAATGCATCCTAAAGTGGCCTTACTATCAAAGGAGAATTAGAAAAATTGTTGAAAGTCATTTTTATACAAGCCATTGATTATGTCGAATGGATCTCTAATGTAGTTCCAGTAACTAAGAAAGAAGCCACTAAAGTTAGGGTTTGTACAGACTTCAGAGATATTAATGTTGCATCCCCTAAAGATGATTTTCCTCTTTCCAATATGGATCAGATCATTGAATTTACTACTGGAAGTGGAATGCTATCCTTAATGGATGGATTTTTAGGTTATAATCAGATCAGGATAGCTCCTAAAGATTGGGCCAAAACAGCCTTTATCACCCCTTGGGGAACCTTTTGTTGGAAAGTGATGCCATTTGGCTTAAATAATGCAAGTGCAACCTATCAACGAGCTATGACTTATATCTTTCATGATATGATGCATGATATTCTACATGATTATGTAGATGATATTATAGCTCGTTCCATAAAAGAATATGATCATCTAAATGACTTAAGAAAAGTGTTTGATCAATTAAGGGAATATCTTATCCGACTAAATCTAGGTAAATGCATATTCGGAGTTAAGTCCAATAAATTATTAGGGGTTATAGTTTCTTTACGTGGAATTGAAATTGAACCTCTTAAGATCGTGGCTATCATATATATGCCCACACCCACAAATATATCAGAATTACGAAGTTTATAAGGTAAGCTTCAAGCTATACACCGCTTCATCGACAAGTTGGCAGACAAAATTGGACCCTTTCTTAAGCTTCTTAAGAAAGATGTCTCTTTTCATTGGGATGACGAATGCCAAGAAGCATTTGAACTCCTTAAGAAATATCTCCTCAAACCACCAGTGCTTTCCCCACCTAGATCTGATCGTCCTTTTATCTTGTACATTTTTGCTTCTGATTTTGCCTTAGGAGCTATGTTAGCTCAGCTTGACGATGAGAAGAAAGAATGCACTAATTATTATATTAGTAGAACCTTAATCAATTATGAAACTCGATATACCACATTAGAGAAATTATGTCTAGCAGTCGTATTTTCTACATAGAAACTACAACATTATATGCTCAGTTAGAAAACGTATGTCATTGCCAAATTCGACCCTTTGCGATATCTCATGAGTCGACCGTATTTATCTGGTCGCACAGCCAAGTGAGTTCTTGCACTAAGTGAGTTTGAACTCATGTTTATAGGATGGAAGTTTGTTAAGGGTCAAATCATAGCAGATCAATTAGCTACTGCACCCTTAGAATCTACTCATCCCCTCATCATTGAGTTTCCTAATGAATGTCTTAAACTAGAGGCAGACCATTCAGAGCAATGGTCCCTATACTTTGACGAAGCTCGATGCATGAGTGGGGATGGTGCGGGTATTATTTTAATATCTTCGCAAAAACATCTTATACCTCTATCCTTCAAATTAACATTTGCTTGCACCAATAACACTGTTGAATATGAAGCTCTTATCCTTGGATTACGAGCTGCCTTGGCATTGAAAATTAAAAGTTTATTGGTTTTTGATGACTCCCAACTTGTCATAAACCAAATCAATGATGTTTATCAGACCAGAGATGATAAATTACGCCCATATAAAGCCTATGTTTTGCAACTATTATCCTTTTTTGATCAAGTTACTTTGGAAGCTATTCCTCGAACTAGCAATCATGCGGCTGATGCTATGGCTGCAGCTGCATCTCTTTTACCCTTGGAGTTAGACGATGGATATGCTACCATCATTATTCATCAACTCCAGGAACTCGCTTCAAGCAAATCATGCTTAGAACCTTTGGATATATTTTTTATCAATGAAATAACTCTTGAACCATGGTATATTGATATATTTAATTTTTTTGCAGAAAGGAACCTTCCCTAATGGTTGTACTAGCAACCAACATAGGTTATTACATAGACAAGCAATTCACTTTGTGATTCTTGGTAATACCTTGTACAGAAGATCTTTTGAAGGCATCTTATTGAGATGTTTGAATCTAGAAGAATCCAGATCAGCTTTGAATGAAGCCCATAATGGATCTTGTGGGGGACATTTTAGTGGTAGTGCCATTGCTAAGAAACTCCTTCGAAGAGGATATTTTTGGCCTACCATGGAAAATGATGCACATAATTATGTGCAACATTGCGACAAGTGCCAAAAACATGCTGACCTTGTCCATGCGCCTGCACAAGAAGCTGCGAGCTATTTCATCTCCTTGGCCTTTTTCAAAATGGGGCCTAGACATTATTGGAAAAATCAACCCTATGTCATCCGATGGACACAAATTCATCATAACCGCCACTGAGTATTTCATGAAGTGGGTTGAAGCTATGCCATTAACTTCTTGCACTAGAAGACAAGTTTCCAAATTTATTTTTAATCAAATTATTTGTAGGTTTGGAATTCCTGCCAATCTCATTTCAGATAATAGGACTTGTTTCAAAAATAAAGATGTCAAGAAATTATGTCAAAAATATAAAATTCAACATCGCTGGTCCACTCCCTATTATCCTCAAGGTAATGGTCAAGAAGAAGCATCTAATAAAACCTTAATCAAAATTCTCAAAAAATTGGTCAATAAAACCGGTCGAGATTGGCACATTCAATTTTATCCTGCTTTGTGGGCCTCTCGAACTAGTGTTCGAACCCCCACCGAAAATTCACATTTTGTCTTGGTATGGTGCTGAAGTCATTTTTCCCTTTGAATTAGAAGTTCCTTCTTTAGCTCTACTACTTCAAGATACTGAAGTAGGGGATGAATATCATGCCGACAGATTTAGTCAGCTAGAACTTCTAGATGAAAAGTGCATCAATGCTTTGGAGCATCTTCGCGCCTACCAAAACAAGCTTAAGAGAGCATATCTTAAGAAAGTTCATCCTCGATCCTTTAAGATCGGTGACCTTGTCTTAAAAGAAAATAAAAAAAATACTAATGCAACTAAAAACCTTAAAGGTAAATTTGAGCCCAACTGGCTTGGACCATATGTCATCACGGCTAAATTTGGATCGAGAGCATACAAATTATCTACCTTAGATGGTAAAGAACTTAAAGAACCTATGAACATTATGCATCTTAAACTTTACTATGCGTAAAAATTGGTCATTTCATAATTGTATATATTTGTTTTGCCTATTATTTCCTTTTAGTCACTTATTTTAAAACATTTCAAAAAACAATCACCTTGTATTTCTTTTAATTCATCACTTAAAATTAAAAACATTCAAAATCATCAAAACCTTCAAAAACATCTTTTATTTTGTACTTCTCAAATTGTGAAGTATTGCAGTTATATTTTCAGTTATTTTGGATAAATTAGCATTTATTTGGAATCTCACACTTTCACATTCACATGAATAAATATCTTGATTTTATTTGATATGATTATTCATCTCTCTTATATCAAAGTCCACAGTTGAATTAAATACAATTTTGAGCATAGAGAACTGATCTTGTTATTTACTTGAACTAAGTATATCTTTTCACATTAAAATGATTTCATTGCAAATTCGGTATGATGCTACATAGTAGAACTAGTTTCCTCAGCGAAAAGTTTCCCCTACTATCCTATCATGCACATGGTCTAGAATATTTGAGAATTGACAAAAGGACAAGCTCACCCCTACCCAGAATAAAAATCCCTTGCTCTACATCTAATCCGAGCAAGTATCCCTAGCATAGGAAGAAAATAAAAGTTCAAGAAAAAGAGAAAAAGAAAAAGGTTATTTTTCATCACAGCAATATTTCAGCATTATCTCAGTATCAAGCAAAAAATACAAAATTGAAAAAAGAAAAAAAAAGAAGCAAAAGAGAAACGCAAAAGCCAAATGCAATAAAATTCTTTTCCTACCCCTTGAAAATAAAAGAAGGGTGAATGATCTTGAATCCCTGGAATTCTCAATTATTCGAAAACTGTGAGGTAAGCCCCATAACAGGTGGTTTGTGCCCAACCCACTTGGCCTTGGGTAATCCCTAGCGTAGCGATATGTCTGTCACATTAGCGACCTTATTTTGTACAGACCTCAGTCAGCTTATGGATTAGCTAGCTCTTGATAACCTCACTTACATAGTATCCTGGTATGGTTACATGCATATAAATCATGGTCAACAAACATTCATTTGGTCAAGGCAAATTACTTGTATCAAATTATCTTGCTTAAAATTGGTGAATGAACAAAACAATTGCACACACATTTGTATTTGAGATATTTTGTATCATTATGATAAATCAAGATCGGTAATGAACTCACATTTGCACATGAGGATTCCTTATAAATCTACATTTCTCTTTGAGATAATTTAAAATATTTCTGTGAATCTTTTCGGAATGATTTTATTCTTTTATTTCAGAATTTGTTGTTTGTATAAAAGCAATTACATACATCTTCTCGCAAAATCTTAAAAATAATTTCAAACAAAATTTTCATATTATTATTTTTCTATTTAACAAAATTCATAAATTCATCTTGCAATAAAACCAACCATTTATTTTCTTCTTTGGATTTCACGATGATGGTATAAGTCTATACCTATAATTCTATGCCTAGCGCAAACCATTGTTCTAATTTTATGTTCCATTTATTTTAAATTTATCAAAACATATGACTTGCATCATTATGTTACACAATTATGCTTTACACACAAGTGAACAATTATTCTATTTCATGACATTATGTTCAAATTCAATATTGCAACCATGGTATAAATTCTAAGGAATTGTTCAAAATTTTATCACACTTAGGAATTTATGCCTAGCAAAATCATTTTTCTTTAGTATCTCATGCATATTATTTTTTATGAAAATCTGAAAACAAATCATCAAACCATCATTATCTCCATCATCACAACACAAAGTCTTAAGACAGTATCTTAAGCGCTCTTTTACTTTTAACAATATTTCTATACTGGGATTAGCTTGACGATCGAGTGAGCGGTGACTCCATGAAATGGTCTATAACAATGACAATGTCCTTTGAAATTATTTTTAGAAGTCCCTTTTCATTTTTTATCAAATCACACCACCACAACCAATTGTTTATATCAGATTATTTCATTTAAAATATTCCAGCATGACATCAAATTATAATATTTCAAACACGACATAATTACATGAATCATCAATCCAATAAGCAAAAAAAAATTCAAACATTAAAGCATCATAAAAACATATGAACAAGTCATATCATAAAAAATATCATATATATATATACCAAAAAATTATATACATCATATCAAAACCGGATTGGTATGCCATAATCTATACCCTGGCATACTCAATCCTCTCAACAAAACTCTCTAAAATCTATAGTCTCTAGCACCTAGCATTGAGAAGCCCTCAAGCTCTCAGCCTCATCTCCTCCCCCACCCTGCCATGGAGGAGGTGGTCCCATAGAGGTCTGGGTTGTATCTTGGGTCCTCATCATTGATCGAGATGATGTCCTCGTCGATCCCAACCTGACTGGTTCTGCAATGTTGGCTGGCAGTTGTACCCTCTAGCCCTCTAGAACCAGTTAAAAGTATACACCCTAGTAAAATATAGTCTACATCATGGACCGCACTAGGTCATCCCTGCTCACCCCTCCGCCCTGAGCTCTAAGCCATGTAGCCTCATCCTGCAATGTATGCACCTGAGCCTGAAGGCAAGCAACCCTAGCTTGGAGAGCCGCTGTCTCATTGCTCTCCCTTGTGTCAACACCCTTGCCCTTATCAGGCGATGGTGGTCTCTCACCCTGCTACAAAGGGAGTCCCTCCTCCCTCTGTCTTGTCTCCCGCAGCCTCTGTGGAGCCCGTGCCATCCTTTGGAATCTCTCCTATGGGATTCGCCACTGCTCTCTCCCCCCACAACCCCACACTGCCTCAATAGTAGCCTACTATCGCCTCCCCATCTATCACACAATCATGTGCATCGGACCCTATACTCTCATCATTCGAGGAGGGTGGATGCCTGAGTACCAGGCATCATAGCCATCCACAACATTGACATCGTCACCATCCACTAGCTAGATGGGGGTATCGTCTGCATCCTGACTCTAGAATTGCTGCATATCTGGAGCCTTACTCAGTGTGGTATTATCTTGAATAGTCCAAGAGTACTCATAATACCTAAGAGAAGGGATCCCCTACTGTAGACCTAACTGTCATAGTACTCGATCGTAGCGGTGGAGCTCTACCTCTCCTCGCTCCATCCTCAGCTAGCAAACTCACCTGATGTGAGCCAGCTCCTACCCATCATCTGCCCACCTGGGGTGCTCTCACCATGGCCTCCAGGTGATCTGGTCTGGGATGAGGTCGTCTAGCAACCTCCGTGACATTAGTAGATCTATCCGCTGCTATGACCCCCTCTATAGCCACCAATAGAAAACTTGGGGTCTTTCTCGATCAACCCCTGTCAATGGGAGCCCTACCGACCTTCGCATCGCAATGTGCTCCTAGCACCACACCTGCAATAGTGATGTCAAAACTAGACATCGACCTCCCTTGTATACGACCCCATGCAGGATACTATACAAGGGGCAAAGAATGATGATGCCCCATGCAAATATGTGCCCGTGGTCTTTCATGTCACATACTATGTCTAATAGCACCCATGGTAGTTTGCATCCGCTCTGGTGGCACAGTAGTTAGCCACCAACAACTCCTACCAAAACCTGTGTCAGTCTAGATGCCCCAGGCATCTGCCGTAGTGACTCGATGTTCACTTTGCCCTTCTCCAGGGTGAAGCTCGGGTCTCCCGTGAGCCTCATCATCGCCTGGCCCTAATTGGCCATAGGCATCTTTAGCCGTCCTTGTATGGGGATCCTCATGATCCTCCATATGTCCTCTATAGTGGGAGCCATCTCCCCTATCGGTAATCGAAAGTAGGACGACCCTAAAAACCATCTCTCTGCTAGGGTTGTTAGTAGCCCTATGTCAGTTGGTATTTGTGGCATCTCTGCAACATGCTATAGACCAACTTGTCTAATTCGGTCATGCTCTGTCTGGTCAAGTGTGGCTCTGTCATTTCTTAGCCCACCGTATTTCCATTCCTGGATCTTTAGTAATCCCTTCTACAAAACAAACAATAAAACAACAAAATCATTAATAACTCAATCGTTCAAATTAAACAACTTAAAATCAAATTTAAAATGATATCGTCCACTATTGGATTATATCGTCCAACATTAGGCAAAATCATCCTTTGTGAGGATGAAATCGTCTTCAATTTTTTAACTTGGGAATTGCCCCTTGTTGGACGAAATCGCCTCTAATTCACCGATTTCACCGTCAGACGAAATCGATAATCTAGGGACGATTTCGCTGAAATCGAGACGATTTTGTCCTGATGGTGTCGACGGCCTAAAAATGGCCGTGATGACCCAAACAATCAAATTTAAATCACAATACTTGCACAAAGTTAAATTAAACCTAATCTACTAGGATTAGATCCTTACATGTAGCCCACGTCGGACCTCTGTCGCTTTGTGCGCTGTCTCCACCATTTTTTCTCTCTGCAAGAGCTCTAGAACAGTAAAAATGAATTAGGGTTTTCCCTAATTTTTTAAATTTTATTCAAAACCATCAACATTTTAATTTTTCTTTTTCACGTTTTTACCTCAAACATTCGATTTGAGTAAAAACACGGAGGGGGCACCATATTCAGCATTCGTACGATTCGACCAAGAATCGTCTTCTAAAAAATTGAGTATATTTTTGCTTTCTCGTAAAATGGGAAAAACTCATCTTTAACGCATTTTCTTCGAAAAATTCACTAAAGAGGGGGCAAAATGTAGCACCCTAAAATTGGCACGATTAAACCTTAGTAAAAAGATAAAATATTAAAATTTGAATTTCAACCCCAAACTGCCCATTAAACTGCATTTTACCCACTTTCCTTGTTTTTTATGCCATTTTTAGGATTTTTTGTGACTTTTGGATGATATCATCGTCGATCAGACTATATCACCTCAGATCATATGAATTTTTTTGGAGCAGAACGTCCAGATGATTTCGTCCCAAACTAATTTGTTCATAATTAGCTTCTATTTCAACGATGTCTCTAACTGGGGCAAAAGTGTGTTTGTGCCGTTAGAGACCTTCCCCGTTGGATATCTCCTAGATTGGGATGATCTCCAACCTCCCAACCTCCTTCCTATGCCTATTTAATCTTAGGCCCTCCCCTTGACCTACCCTTAGCTGAATTCCCCTCTAATTTGATCTTTGTGTTCGTTAGAATACCCTAAATTATCATTTGCATTTGTCTTTCTAAGTTTTCTTACAGGAACCTCATTGTTTTTCAGCTGGAGCAAGATCAAATCATCACAGACAATCCTGTATGATCTTGGATGATCACGCCACAATTCAAGATGAATTTGTATTTTGCAAGCGATTTTGACTGTAGCCAACATTGGTGGCAATCAGTTCCCTGAGTTTGCATTCTTTCTCCACTATCTACTGTTTTGCTTTGCATTAGTTAGACTTATTACTATTTTTCATCTTGGAGTTCACCTCATTTAGTATAATTGCATGATAAAGATAAAATCAACCATTAAATTTATTGCATTTCCTTATCTGTTATTATAATCTGTTATTTAGGCATTTTTGCTGTTATTTCTACCATTACCCCTTGCTTCTGCATTTGCGTATTTGGTATTTCGTATCTGTTTTTGTGATTGTAGGTTTCTGATGAATTCATCTGATGAATTCGTTAGATTACAGATGATTCTATCTGATTTCATATGACCTTATGTGATTTGAGACGATCTTGCGCAATATCATATGATTACGTACAAACTAAGACGATCTGAGCTGCTACTTAGAATCTCCATCAGACATCTAAAATTAGGTATGATTTCTGCTAGTTAGCATATTCTTTGTTATTTGCATCCATTTCTATTTTCTATATTCATTGAAATTAGCATTGGCATATAGAATAGATTAGATTCATATCGGTCAAACCTAGGAATTCAATGATCAAACATAAAAATGAACACATCAAACACCCTCTCAACCTAGGCGTGGAAACTGCCATTCAAAAGTTTCCCGGTGAACCCACCATCCGTTGAAAATTCACCTTTATACACCTCCCCCAAGAGGTAGGATCTTCGAAAGGCCTCTCAGTCTGAGGTATTGTCCCATCCTTTTCACATCCCCCTTCTGAGCGTGGATCCTATAGCCTAAAGGTAAGGGTGCAAAAAATTTGGAGCGATACACTAGCATATAGACATCAACCATGAATTTCCTACCACGCATAGAGATAGACCCATTATTCCAAGACTCCAGGAAAGCAATCATAATATCAAGTTCCTCACCAGAGAACATGTAGAGGAAAGGGAAGAAATATTTGTCTTGGAGAATATTTTTAGCCATTAAATCATAGGAAAAAGAGCTTGGCTCAATGAAGTAGTTTGACATGGTGGAGGGAGGAAGGGGACTAGTGATGGAATGGCCAGATAGAAAGGGAGCGGATGAAAGGGACAATAAAAAGCACAAACAAGGGATATCAGATAGGTAAATGGGGGTAGATATGGACAGACCATCAGTGATGAAAAGGACAAGGACTTGGGAAAATAACCAAGAAAGGCGATGTATAGTAAAAGAAATCAACACCGAGTAAGAGGAAAAGAAGGCATGGGAGGAAAAGAAAGGTGACTCACAAGAATTAGTAGGCTCACACGTGGGAAAGGCCAGCCAGCTCATGTGAGGACATGCATCATGGAAAAAGGTGGAACTTGGAAACATGCCTTTGTCAAAAATATCAATGGTTATTTGTATAGAAAAACTAGAAGGAAAAGGTACGACTACCAGCTTTATTGGGGCAATAAATTTTATAGATCATATATCTCGCTCAAAAATACCATTAGTCATGGAATACTCCTTCACGCTATGCCATGTTTACAAGCCATAATTGATGGTAATAATCTCTGCTTGGATGTCTACAGTGGGATGGTGGTTGGAGTTGTGAGTCCCAGTGAAAGTGGATTTTTGACGTTGGATCTGGTGCAATAATTGATAATATTGAGGATTTTTAGAAGACTTCATGGTTTAAAAATTAAAAACCACGTTTCATAACCTATAGAGAGTAGACAAAAAGTGCCAATAATTGAAAATTATGTCAGGGTACATTCCAAAAAAATTGGCCTAGAGAGACAACCATTTGTCGGATGATGACAAGGATGAAATGGTGGATGGATTGATGGTAGTGGTTGATGACGTAGGTAGGAATTTAGGATTTTAGGTGGTGACGAGTGAGGGTAATTGAAAAATATAGCTAGACACACTATTGGTGGTTATGAGGAAGGAGGTGGAAGGACACGTGGATAATGTCAATCAAAGTGGTGATGGGAACTTTACACATGAAAATTTGGATGGGAATAATTATGAGGAGTATAAAAATTCTTGAAAATCTGATGATGTTACATATGAGGATGAGGTTGGACATCCTAGGGAATGACCTCCTACTGAGGAAGGTTCCTTTGAGATTTCTCCTGATCTACAATGGCTTGAATTTCCTCAGGTATGTCATCGTACCAAATCTGGGAATTAACCATGTTGACCCCAAGGTTGGCTAACTTGTCAGCAACCCTATTTGATTCTCTATAAGCATACAGAAAGATAACTTCCTACATTTCAAGGACTAAGGTCCTTGCTTCCTCAATATAGTCTCTGACTCTCCATGAAGGTCTGCAATTCCTATTCTTGAGGTAATTGATAATGTTGAGAGAATCACCTTCAACTATTAGATTGGTGGTTAGGTTCTTAACAAGGCATAAACCCCTCCATATACTTTTGGCTTCAACAACATGGTTAGTATGCTCACCTAACCCTTCATCAAAAGCAAGGATTATTTCTCCTTGGTGATTTCTCAAAATACCTCCTGCTCTAGATTTCCCTGGATCACCATTAGTTGCTCCATCAAAATTATGTTTGAACCATCCCATCGGAGGAGGATTCTGGACTAATCCAATATGGATGTTGGAAGGAGGATGGAAATCCTTTAAGGACATACCAAGCTCCTTGCTAAGATCATATTCATACTTGGAGGCTGGCTTGGAAGAGGTGGGATTGAGGAAAGTGTTCTCCAAAGAAAAGGCCAAGATTGTAGAAGAGATAAGCTTGGGGACTTTAGGCTTTAGGGAGAAAACTCTACTATTTCTTTCAAGGCAGACTTGCCAGAGGAAATGTTGGAGGGAGATCTTACAAAATAATTTGAGGCGGGGTCATGGAAGGGAGAAGGCCAATGGTTAAACAAGTCTCCTATGGTTCTGGGTTTGGCCCACTGGATATGGAAGGAATGGAAAATGGAATCAAGAATGGATGAGGAGAAAGGGCAATGGAGGAAAATGTGGGACGTGGATTCCTATGAATTTTGGTAAAGATAGCATCTATTGGGAATGGATATGCCTTTCTTGATGAGATTATCTATGGTAAGGATTTTCTCTTAGATGGCTAGCCAGGAAAAGAAAGAAACCTTAGGTATGAGATACATTACGCAAACACGATAAAAAGGTAAAAAAATATCCTCATTATCAACAAGGAGGAGATAGGCCGATTTCACATAAAATTCTCCATTTTCAGAAGGCTCCCAAATGAACTGATCAATAGTATTATTTGAGGGTATGATGGTGGAAAAAAGGAGGGAATTCAAGATATTAGATTCAATTAGGAAGGTAGGAATTCTAATGGTGATCCAATTAGAAACTCTGTTTTGAGTATTTAGGAAGTCAGAGATATTGTGTCCTATTTCAACATCAATAAAGGGCTTGAGTCTGGAAAGAATAGGGTCATTTAGGAGTGGTTCTTGGGTAATCCATTTATCTTTCCATAAGTCAATGTTGCTTCCATCTCCCAATTTCCACCTTATTCCTTTCTTAATGAGGAACTTAGTGCTTGTGATGGAATTCCAGAAATCTGACCCTCTGTTAGGAATATCCTCACTAAAGAAGTCATCATCTTGAAAATACTTCCTTTTGATGATATAAATCCACTCATTTATGTCTCTTGAAACCAACCTCCAGACTTTCTTGGCAATCAAAGCGGTATTAAGGGAGTGAAATTTGCTGAGTCTGACTCCTCCTCTATATTTGGGTCTACAAACCTTGTCCCAGGCCACCAGATGGATTCTTTGTTTGTTTTCAGCTCCAATCCATAATTTATTTTTTTGGATTTACTCTATCTTTAATGAAATTGTAACTGAAGCCCGAAATACAGATAAGAAATAGACAGGGATACTCTGAAGAGCAATAGTAGTGAAAGTGCATTTAGCTACTTGAGACAGAAGGTTTCCTTTCCATCCTGCAAGCTTTTTATGAATTCTCTCTATAACATTGTTCCACATTGAGGTTGTTGGTTGACCATAAAAAATGGGAAGACCAAGGTAAGTGGTCGGGAGATCAACTATAGAGCATTCAAGGATTCTAGCAATATTGATCTATCTCTACATATGAGTATTAAGGAAATACAATTTACTTTTGCTAAATTTATCTTTCTGCCTAGAAGCTACTTCGTATATCTAAAGGATGTATTTGATCACCTTTACTTCAAAAATAGAAGTGGCGGTCAACAATATGGTATCATCCACAAATTGTTGGTGAGATATTGGAATGGTCTTGGAGAAGGCTTTAACACCTGATAGTAGGCCAACTCTACACATAGCTTGAATGGTTCTACCTAAGACCTCGGCTATGATAATGAATAATAGGAGTGAAATGGGATCCCCCTTCCTGAGACCTCTGCTACTTTTTAAATAACCTGATATGGAGCCATTAATGAGAATAGAGAACCAAGGGGAAGATATGCAATTTCTGATGAGGTCAACCCATTCAATATGGAAACCAAATTTGTGCAGTATGGCTAAGAGGAAGTTCCAATTAACTCTATCATAAGCTTTATTCATATCACGCTTGAGGACACAGGTTGGATTTTTGGTCTTGGAGGCTGAATGAAGGGCTTCATATATGGAAATGAATCCATAAAATGTGGATCTGCCATTCACCTAACTCCCCTAACAGGGATCAATAATAGTAGGCAAAATGAATTTCATTCTAGTGGCCATGATTTTAGTGAGGATTTTATAAACGACATTGCAGAGGCTAATGGGCCTGAAGTCGGCCAAGGATTTGGCAACAGGATTTTTAGGAATGAGGGCAATGAAAGTGGAATTGTACCCTCATGGAATTATTTTAGAAGACTGGAACTCTTTGATGGTAAGGCAAACATCAGGACCAATGATATCCCAGAAGGTTTGAGAAAATTAAGGGGGATAACCGTCAGGTCCTAGGGCTTTGTTAGAATTCATGGAGAAAAGGGCATATTTGATTTCTTCATCCTAAAATGGAGTAATGATTAAGGAATTAACAGTATCAAGAATGGAATTAGGAGGTATGTGTTGGAATAAATAATCTTGGGCTAAAGCTGAGCAAGAACTATCATCCTCTAGAATATTTCTGAAATAAGAGCTTGCTTCATTCCTGATTTCCTCGAGATCAGATGTGGGAGTGCCATCACTTTTAGTTAGTTATTTGATGTGGTTGTTGCTTCTATTTCTAAGGGTAGACACACAAAAAAAATTGGTATTAGAGTCTCCTTACTTAAGCCAAAGAGCTCTAGATTTTTGTCGCCAAAATGTCTCCTCGCAAGTAAGAACATTATGATACTCAGAAAGGATCTATTTCTCTTCATTCCTAATTTGAACATCTAACACACCATTTTGAATTTTGGATTCAATTTGTTCAAGTCTTTCTTTGAGATATTGTTTGTTGGCGAAGAGGTTGCCAAAAAAATCTCTATTCCAAATTTTTAGGTCTTCCTTAAGGGTTTTAAGATTCTGAGCTAGTCTTAAGGAAGGATACCCTTGGAAGTCTTGTTTCCAACAATGAGAAACTCTCTGCCTTAGATCTGGGTTATGTAGCCACATAGCCTTAAATTTGAATGGTCTTTTTTAGGGATTTGATTTCTCAATGTCCAGGATAAGAGGATTGTGATATGATCCAATTTTGGGGAGAGGATGGAGAACGTCATCACCAAATAGTTGGACTACTTCCTGGGATAAGAAAACCCTATTTAATTTGACTTGAACATGTTGTACCCTAGATCTTTTATTGATCTAAGTGTATTTGGCCTTTTTGATATTTATGTCCATTAAACTATTGGTATTGACAAATTCATTAAAATCCTCCATAATTTTATCTACGGTCTCAGATCCTCCATTTTTATCTGAGGGATATAGGGGGGTGTTAAAATATCCTTCCACAATCCAGGGGATGTTTTGAAAGGAATATTTCATACTAGTCAAGGTTTCCCACAACTGAGCTCTCCCGAAAATGGTGTTAGGAGCATAAAAATTGGTAAGGATCCAAGAAGAGTTGTTACTATCATTAAAAAGAACACTTAAAAGTATTTCACTAGAATGAAGAAGGCACCCATCAACTTTCTGCTTGTCCCATAGGCACATGATACCCTCAGAAGTTCCTCTAGTATCACTAAAAAATACTCCTGCCTTTTCCCAGATTTTCTTAGCAATTATTGCAGAGCTATTGGCATTAATATTTGTTTCTTGCATAATGAATATGGAAGGTTTGATATATTTCCTCATTGACTTTACAAGTCTTTGTTTAGCTGCCCCATTGAGGCCTCTCACATTCCACTAGAGAATATTCATTTAGAAGATTTGGTGACTTTCTTGCCTCCTCTCCCATTATGGTGAGGGGGTTTAGAACATTCACTCTCTTATTTGAATTGAGAAGTAATAGTGGAAAAGAGGGTTTTTTGAATTCCATTTGCAATATCATCTGCAGTTCGGCAGTTCCACATTTCCTCTTTGGAAGGACTTCGTCTTTTCTTTTCACTCCCAAAATCTATGGGAGATTTGGTAGTACTTCGAGTTTGCTTAGGACTAAACTTGTAGGGAATGATTTGCTCCAAAATAGGATTCCAAGGTCTATTAGTTTGACTTAGGTTAGGAGATATAATTTCCTCCATAAGATTCTTGTTGGAGATAGCTATACTCTCATCTAGAGGACTGTGAGAAGGACCAGACTTGGATGGGGTATTGACAAAGCTAAGATCAATGTTCAGATCATGAGGAATTTGAGGAGCTTGTTGGGATTTGGGTTCATCTTAGGGATGTGTGGGGAACATTTCCTTCTTTCTCACTAAAATTTATGGACAGAGGGTTCTGAGACTTAGCAACTTCTTTTTTATTCTCCTCAATAGGATGTTTTAGAGTAGAGAAAATCAAGGCATTTCATTCTAGAATCTTATATGATTCATTTAATATATTAAATTTATTGGAAGTCGTAAAAGGGGAACTTACTTGATGCTGCTCTGAGTTCACCATTTCTTTGCCTTTGATAAATTGAGACCTTTCTTGAGATTTAGGAGGTTTTTTCTATTGCTGGTAATTTTTCCCTGTCTGGTTTTGTTGTTGCCATTCTTTTTGTAATTTGGGAAAACCACTACTGGGTGGGTTTTTGCTGCCTCTGTGTTGGTCTACTCTTATTTTTGTGGATTGGGACACTCCAACATCTTGTCTCTGATATTTATCCAAGTTAGTATGAGCTTTGAGATAGGGCACTGGGACCTTAGGTGTCCTTGGGTATGAAATTCCACATAGAAATCCTATTTGTTTTCATACTCCAAGGTGTTGGATATTTTGAGTCCTAAAAGTTAAAATTGTCATTGATGTTAAGAAATAAAGCCAACATTAATATCAAGGTTTTTCGTCAAGGAACAAAGCTGTCAAAGTTGTTATTTGATATCTAGTAAGAATCCAAAAGGATTCAGTGCGAAGTTAAAAAGGAGATATAATATTTTTTATACATTATTTAAATTCAATAAGAATTTAAATTTTATAAATAAATATTATTTACACCATGGAATGCAATGTAAAGGAAGGGTTTAAAAATTAAATCTTATAATGCTGACATCATCCAATTTAATAAAGCACCTTTTTTATAAAGGCACTGACATCATTGAAAGAATCAAAGCACCGATATTTGAAGTCAATAGTGACTTCTTATATAAAAGGAGGCCACAAAGACCTTTGCAATATTAATCCTCGATCGAATTATTGAAAGCACCATCAAAAACATTAATTTTGAATTCAAAAGGTTTGTGAGGAAGAAGATGAAACAAGTGTTTTTCATATCATGCAAAAGAAGAAAAATGAGTAAATTGGGAGCCCCAATCAAAGGTGGACGTAGTGGTCCAGTGGTAGTGCACATTATTTTTAAGGCGCTTATGGGGAGACGAACCCGCATTCAAATATCGTTGAGGCGTGTATGGAGGAATAATTTTTTGAGTTCTTCGTAATTCAAAAGGTGCCAAAGGAAGGTATAAAGCACACAAAGGCCCTTTTGGTTCTAAACGTGCATTGGGTGCATGTGGTTAAGGAGCCCATGAATAGGGCATTCGCAGAGGCATTGGTGAGGGGTTCGAAACCCACTGAGTGCAAGGTAATAATTTTATTATTATTTTCAATTGCCTAAAGTTTAAATTTAATATTTTTTAGGAGTTATAAGGAGTATTAAGAAGTTTTCTTATTCAAATGAAATAAGTGATAAGGAGGAATAAGGAGTGTTAGAAAATTACTATATGTTAGATTGAAATTTTAAAAGGGGAAGATATTATTTTGTGGAGTAACAAGGTGAAAATTAATTTGCCTTAAAATCTATAAGGTCAAAATTAATTGTGGGTGTTAAAATTATTTTAGATATTGTGGAGTTGATAAGGTGTAATTTTGATATCATTTTGCATTGTGTTTTGTTGAGGAAATTATCATCTTCTAACCCTTATTGAGATTGGCAAAGAAGTAATTGTAAGTGTGGTAGATTTGTGAGATCAACTTCTTGACAAGCAAAAAGGTATGGGCAAATTATTTCTTGGTTGAGTTGATTGATTGATTACTAGAAAATAAAATTTGGAGTGAAAATATTTGATTAGGGTTTCCTTTTCAAAAGTGCTTGAGTTAATGCTTCAAGTTTTTTTGGAATTAAGAGTTGTGATTAAAACCTTATTTGATAAGCATAGTTTTTAAAGTCATTGAATTGTATGAATAATTGAGTTAGGGTTTTGAAAAAAACATGAGTATCATTGTTATGTGAAGAGTGTTTTATGAGCATTGTTGTTGAAGTGAGTTGTTGTGCAAAGAACTTGAACTAGGGTTTGAAAAGAACATGAGTATCATTATTATGTGAAATTTGTTTTTGAGCATTATTGGAAATATTTTGATTTGGTTGATATATGCTTGTACTAGGGTTTGTGAGAAAGGGGAGTTTCATTAAGTAATTGGTTGAGTTGAGTTGGTTGAGCCTAGTCAAGTGGTTGTATAAAGTGATTCTTCAAGTTCCATAAAACAAACTATTCTATATTCTTATTTGAGTTGTGAAAGTGATTGAGAATTGAGTATATAAACATATTGAGTCTCTAACAATTCTTTTTATGCTTCTATGAGATTGGACATGTTCTATGTGGACTTGTCAAGCAGATTTGAGGTAAGTCTTTGAGGAGACTTGTAGACAGATTTTGTGTTAGCTTTTGCAGAAGCTTACAATATAGATTTGGTTAAGTTTTGTGTGAACTTATTAAGCATATTTGGACAAGTTTTGTATGAGATTTTTGAGCAAATTTGGACAGGTTCTGAGTGGACCTATTGAGCAGATTTAAGCAGTTTTTCAATGGACTTGTTGTACATATTTGTGCTAGACCGACTGGACTATGTTTAGTGTAGATTTGAGATAGATATTTGGAGGTGATAGTAGTCTCCAGTGGATAGAGATCCATCATCCATGGAAGTGAGGATAGGTCTTCTGAGTGGGGACAAGAGTCTTCAGTGGAGAGAGATCCACAAGCCAGTGCAGTGGAGGCAGTAGTCTTCTAGAGGATCACTAGCCAGAGCAGAGGAGAAGGAGTTATCTTGAGGATAGAGATCCACAAACCATATTTAGGGGATCAGCATCTCCTTTGGACAGAGGTCCATAAACATTGTAATTGGGAATGATTCCCAAAATATTATTTGAGAAATATTTAGAAGAAATATTTTTTCGTGGAAGTAGACATCTTTGGGTGAACCACATAAAAAGGATGTCTCTCATGTGTGTGATGCTTTGTGTTATGTTTACTATTTTATTAATGTTTATGCTACTATTTTGATTAAAAATAAAAAAATAGTGTATATTGTTCATCCCCCCTCTTAGTATAAGCACATTTTCTTCAATTGGTATCAAAGTCGGTCTCTTCGTGAAAATACTAACCTCTTTGAAGAGGATCCATTAGTAGCACACATGACTTCAAAAAATGAAGAAGAGATTATGTTTGACATAAAAGAAGAATTCTTTGCTGCTCTCAAAAAAATGGAAAGACGTAGAGAAAAGAACTCAAGTTTGAAGGAACAAGTTCAAGAAGATGAAGAAACAAGGATGGAACTCATACAAAATCTCACAGATCTAAATATTAGGGTGGAAGAAGGAAAGAATACTGAGCAATACATGACAGATCTATTAAGAGCCAGTGAAAAAGAATGTGAAATATTGGAAGCAAAAATTGTTCCTAAGGAATAAAGTTGAAATGACTAGGGCACTACAAGATACAGAAAATGAGAAACAGAAAGACGAATCAAGTCTTTAGCAAGCAGAAACCTCAAACAAGGATAAGCAAGCAAAGGATATCAGAAAGGAAGAAAGCAAATAAGAACTTTGGATAAAAGTTAATCACAAAAGTAATATGACTTCTCCACAAGATTCAAGGCATCCAAATAGGTTACATAATTTCTTCCATGGTCATTATTTTTCTTGTAGTAAATATGGTCATAAAGTTGTACATTGTATTCATTATGCAAGATACAATAGAAATTTCAATCCCTTTTCACCTCTCATGGATAATGATATTTCATGTTACAAATGTAATATTTTTTGGGCACAAGGCTAGATGGTGTAAAATGATACTTTCTGAGTCTAGAAACAAAACTTCAACAACTAGGAAAGACGAAAAGGAAAATGTTAAGGGTAGATCAATGTTAGTACAAACAACCCTTCATGCTCAAGATAAAGAAGAAAAATGGTATCTTGATAGTGGTTGCTCTAGTCACATGACAGGAGACAAAGATAAATTCATTGTATTGAAAGAAACAAATAGAGGATCAGTAAGTTTTGGTGATAATGGATCAACAAATATTGGTGGAAGATTAACTCTAAGTTTAGACAATGGGAAAACAAGAACAGAGAATATTTTGTATGTTAAAGGATTAAAACACAATTTGTTGAGTATAAGTCAACTTTGTGATCAAGGATACATGGTTACTTTCCATCAAGATAGATGTGAGATAGGTAAAATAAAAATTGGAAAAATTATTTTCAATGCAATAAGAACCCCAAACAACTTATACATGCTCAATGAGATCAAAAGGGAAAAGTTTTTTCTATCACAAGAAAATTATATTTGGTTGTGGCATAGAAGATTGGGTCACTTGAATTTTGACAACATTGTCAATATAAGCAATAAACAGGCAGTTAGAGATTTACCCAAAATAAGAAGACCTCAAAACACAATATGTGCACCATGTCAACATGGAAAGCAAACTAGGACAACCTTTAAGTCAAAATGTTATGTGTCTTCTGAGTCGTTGAGCCTAATACATACTGATTTGTGTGGTCCTACCAGAACACAAAGTATTCATGGTGAAAGTTACTTTATGTTGTTTGTAGATGATTATTCCAGAATGGTTTAGGCAACCTTCCTAAAAGAGAAGTCATAGGCCTTTGAAAAATTCAAAGCATTCAAGGATTTGGTTCAAAATGAAACAAGCAAAAGGATTAAGTGTCTACGATCCGATAGAGAAGGAGAATTTACTTCAAATGAATTTTTAGAATTTTGTGAACAACATGGAATCAAGAGAGAGTACTCAGTAGCAAGAACTCCTCAACAAAATGGGGTAGTTGAAAGGAAGAATAGGACTGTTGAAAACATAGCTAGAGCTATGTTAAATGAATCTAAGTTATCAAATGGTTTTTGGAAATAAGTGGTAAACACAGTTGTATACATAAAAACTAGGACTTAATTGAGGGTAAATCATCACAAGACTCCATATGAGCTTTGGAAAGGAAGACATGCCACTGTAAACACTTCAAAATTTTTGGAAGCAAATGTTACATAAGACGGAAAGATCAAAATTTGGGAAATTTTGATCCAAGATGTGATGAGGGAATTTTTCTTGGTTATTCCACAAAGATTAAAGCCTACAGATACTTCAAAAAAATAACATGCACTATGGTGGAAAGTATAAATGTAACAGTTGATGAGAAGATATATTCCAAAGAACCAGTTCAGCAAACTGTGTATCAAGAAGATGGATGTTGTCAAGAAGAATTTTGTGAGGAATCAAATAAATATGAAGAAGAAACACAAATACTTCTTCCTAAAACTCCTTCTAGGTATGTACAAAAAAATCATCCAAAAGAACAGATCATCAAGGATCCAGATGAAAGACAGACAAGGAGAAGAATAATAAAACCATCTCAACAAGAAATTTTTTCTTTGCTATCTAATATTGAGCCAAAATACTTCACTTAGGAAAGTGAGGATGAATTTTGGGTTAAATAAATGAATGAGGAATTGAATTAGATAGAGAAGAAAAAACATGGGAACTTGTTCCAAGACCAAAGGATAAAAATGTGATCAACACAAAATGGGTATTCAAAAACAAATTGAATGAAGATGGACAAGTGGTCAAAAATAAAGAAAGGTTAGTATGCAAAGGTTATGCACAAGTAGAAGGAATTGAATTTGATGAAACCTTTGATCCAGTTGCATGACTTGAAGCTATAAGGATGTTTTTAGCCTTATCAAGTTTCAAGAACTTCAAGGTATATTCGATGGATGTCAAGTTAGCATTTCTAAATGGGATTCTATAATAAGATATTTATATTGAACATCCAGAGGAATTCATACGAGTAGATAAACCAGATCAGATATGCAGATTGAAAAAGGCTTTGTATAGTTTAAAGCAATCTCCTAGAGCATGGTACTCAAGACTAGATAAGTATCTTCAGGAATAGGGATTCATAAAAGGAATAGCAGACATTAATTTATATATCATAAATGAAGGAAATGATCTTCTAATAGTGATTGTTTATGTTGATGACATAATTTTTGGAGGAAACAATGATAATATATGCAAATATTTTACTAATAATATGCAAAAATAATTTGAGATGTCTATGCTAGGTGAATTGTCTTTCTTTCTTGCACTTCAGATTTCACAATCAGAAAGGGGAGTGTTTCTCTCTCAAGCCAAGTATATAAAGTAAATGTTAAATAAATTCAGCTTAGAAGAATGTAATCCGGTAAGTACTCCCATGGTCACAGGATGAAATTTGAGTAAGGATGATGAATCTCCAGATGCAGATCAAAGATTATACAGATTTATGATTGGCAGCTTATTGTATGTTATAGCTACAAGACTAGAGATAGTACAATCAGTGGGATTAATGGCAAGGTTTCAAGCAGCACTTAATGAAACACATGTGGTAGTAGTAAAAATAATTTTTAGGTATCTAAAAGGCACTATGGATTTTGTGCTTTGGTATCCCAAAATGACAGTTTTACACTAACAGCTTATATAGATGTAGATTGGGCCGTGTTGGCATTTTTGCCACATTTATTTGATTGTTGATTATTCATGCATAAGAGGTTGAAGTTCTCACTCCTTTACAGGTTTTGATGTAAAAAAGACTAAGTTTGAATACTGTAGTGATTTCACAACAAAAAGCAGCATGGAGAGCATAGTTTCAAAACTGTCGCGATATCGCGACATGTCGCGTTATCACGGGTCTTTCGAGGAGAGAGAAGCAAAGTTAAAAAATGTCACAATTTCGTGACGTGTTCCAAAATTGCGATCAACGCAGTTAACGACAGCAAAGTAGCAAGGTTGTCACGATATCGCGAAATGTTGGAGTTTCACGGTCAAAATGGTCAATGGGGGCAGCGCAGTGAAATTGTCGTGATATCGCGACATGTCGCATTTTCATGACTTATAATGGCCATGGAGCAGAGCAGAGAAAAGGTCACAAAATTGTGACATAACTAAGCAAAGGGTGATGACAATAAACTTTGTAGCGATATCATGAAAAAATATTGAACAAGGCACAAAATACGAAAGACGTCGTGAAATCGCGACGTGTTGCGTGGTCACGGCAAAGTTGAAAGAAAAGTCATAAGGCATGAAAAACGTCGTGATTTCGCAACATTTTTGAATATGAGGGCAAGAAAGAAGTTGGCATCGTGATTTCACGACATTTGTGGAGGTGCAGTCTAGCAACATAGAATCGTCACGATTTCACGACATATTGGGGCTGAAGGACCAAGTGCAAAAAATTGTAGCGATTTCGTGCCTTGTCGTGTTTTCGCGAGGAGGAAGGAAGAAGGCATCCAGATTGTACGAAATGTCATGATTTCATGACATGACAAATTTTTGCGGTCAAGAGCAGTAAAGTCCAAGGAGATAGAACCTGTCACGATTTCACGACATGATGGAGATTGAAGAACCCCTTGAGGCAAGCTTGTCATGTTTTCACGGGTTAGAAGCAGGACCGTACAGGGTGGATGAAAATTGTCGTGATTTCACGACATGTCAGATTTTCATGACATAGAAGAGAATATTAAGCAGCAAGAAGATAGTGTAGCAATTTCATGACTTGTATGGTTTTCGCAACTCAGAGATGAAACAAAGATGTCGATGGAAGAATGTAGCAAAATCGTGTAGTGTCATGTTTTCGCGGTTTGAAGCGGCAAAGAGAACAACATGGATGAATAACATAGCAAAATCGTGCAGTGTCATGTTTTCACGGTTTGAAGTGGCGAAGAGAACAACATGGATGAAGACGTAGCAAAATCGTGCCTTGTTGCATTTTTGTGGAAACAGAGCGGAGAAAGAGAATAATAGTACGAAATGTCACGATTTCACGATGCATTGCGTTTTTGTGAGCTAAGGTAGTGAAGAAGACAATGGAGCCAAACCTGTAGCAATTTCATGACATGGTTGAGTTTCGCGGTTCCAAAGTGACAAAAGTGTATGGAGTAGAGATACGCTGCGATTTCACGACATGTTGCATTTTCGTGACCTGTTACAGTTTCACACCAGAAAGCAGTTCAAACAGCCCAATGAAGTTTTGTGATTTCCAACAATTAAAAGCACTCCAAAATTAAATGTTTTGCTGCTTTCCAATGCAAACAAGGTAGAAGAACGTGTCCAAGCCACCAGAATTAAAGACGCTCCATTATTCGAAGCTATTGTTCATGATTTTTCTAATGGTTCAAGCATGTTTCGAGAATGACCATTTAATGAAGACGACCGACTCCTTGTCTCATTCAATTTCTGGTTTCTCCGAGGTTGGTTTAAGGGGATCATTTCCTTGTTTCTGTTGCACATTTTTTAGATCTCGAGGAGGTCCGTTGCATATTTTTAATGTTGTAAAGAAGCAAGACTTCTATATAAATCAATGTAGATCTCAGAAAGAGGGATCAAGAGAGAGACATGTTGCATGAAAGCTTTCAAGTTCTTTGCATGAATGAAATATATTTGGCCTTTGATTTTGCAAGCGTCTTTCTGTGTGATTTCCTTCTATTTCATGCATTTCTTTATTATGCTCGTCTTTCTGATCTGCTATTAGATTTGAATTCTGTGTCTGAGTTTGAATATTGCTAGTGAGGAAGTGAGTTCTGGAATGCAATCCTGGAGGTTTTCTGTGCAAAGGTCGTAAGTGGATTATGTTGTATTCTATTATTATATGTTGTTTATACACTTGAAGTTAAATTCTTGCTGAGTTTCTTTCCCTGATCATATAAATTTGGCCTACGGCCATATTTCCCATCTCTTTCCGTAATTTCCTATTTATTCCTGCACATTTATAATTCCTTTCTAGTAACTCTAGTCTTCATCAAGCTTAGATTTAGTAAGGGAACCAGCCCTCTTTGGAGATTGTTCTGGGAGACATTTCTTTCTCCCAGCATTTCAATGTTGGCCGGGTCTAGGGTGCATTTAGCATAAAATCCTTTCCTATGGCAGATTCGTGACCAACAGTTTTTGGCACGCCCGGTGGGATAGACTTCTTCTGTCTCTCAAAGAATCCATGGTCGGTGGGACAAGTAGTATTCCAAATTGACAAACCCACCTATGCCAACAGTTTTTGGCATGCCCGATGGGACAGATAGTTTCTATCTTAGAAAGATCCACATATTTGTTTAAACACCCGAAGGTATCAAGATTTTGATGAGCTGTCTTGGCCTCATAGCGGAGATTTGTAAGTTCATCTGGCAACTCTGCTGAGCTGAAGATCAATTTTTTTTTTTGATCGTAGAGCCTTTTCAAGATAAAAGAAGATACCCTAGAGGAATCAAGGTTTGGTGAGCAGCCTTGACCTTACAAGCAGAGGACAGAATGTTCACTTGATGACTCTGACTTGGCGACAGTCGTGATCTCACAGACCACTGCTATTATGGCGAGGGTATGTCCTAAATGGGATGATCCTGACCCTTTGAATCTCCAAATCCGGCATGAGATTCCCAAAAGTGCCTTGAAAGCCCTAACAAAATATGATGGCACCGAGGGCATGGCTCTAGAGCATATTGAAGATGTTGCCACTTTGTCAACCATCCATGGCATAAACCATGAGGATGTCATGCTCAGACTTCTGGTTCTATATTTGGAAGGAAGGGCGTTACAGTGGTATAGACTGCTCAGACGTCAAAGCATCAGCTCATGGGACCACTTGGAGATAGAACTAATCAGAATATTTGACGAATATCCCTTTAACGTCTCTCAAGATCCCTTTCAGCTTTTAATGTACATCACGAGAGCACCTCTAGAGAGCATCACGGACTTCAATGTTCGATTCTGCAGAAGCTGGAAGAGAATTCCAGAGAAGATCCAACCGACACCCACCCAAGCCCACCTCTTCTATGTTCGAGCTTTCCATCCGGACATAGGCCTCCTCTTGCTGCAATCAGGCGAACGTCGATTCCCTCAATATTTGAGGAAGCAGTATGAGCGAAGCAACTTTTGCTCCTATCAAGAAAATTATCGTGGGGAGAAACTCCATTACCTTATCCGATAGTCACCACTCCTATTTACCCTATGCAGTATTCATCATGGCATATCCCTAATACTATGCAGAGACCTACAATGCAGTTGTGTGGAACTCAAGAGGCAAATTTCATCCAAGGCCAACAATGGGAATATGCAAGTACTTTCCCATCAATGAACAATATGGTTGCTTGTAGTCTCTATCAGAATATGGATCGGGAGGAGATGAGTGAAGGAGAAGAAGGGTAGGATCAAGTGGCAAAAATTGAGAGCAAGGAGGGCACATCTTTGCACCCTCTTTGTATCCTAAGGCATAACACGTAAATGTTTAGCTAGAACTCATTGAGCCTGCCTCATCAACAGGCTGAACCTGAAGAGATCCTAGAGAAACCTATACTCAGCCCACAACTAGGGGACCCTTCAATATGGTGGTATTGGCTTCAACCATTACTACAACTGGTACCCATAGGAGCCCTTCATATTGTAAATTTCTTTGCTCCATTATTCGTCGACTATGTGGGTACTGGCATGCAGGATAACTTGCCCATGTCTGCAACATGGAGAAATTTAGGAAGTGGTCATCCCAATTTCAAAGATCAACTGAAGTATGATCAGATCTGGTCTGGTCACTGTCGATTCACTGGATAACCCCTGAGATTGGGTTTGTGGTGGTGGCATGCCAATCATGTCATAAACTTGTGTACATAGCAAAAAAAAAAAGCCAAAAAAATAAAAACAGAAAAAAAAAAAAAAGTATTGTTTTCCTTTATCAACTTTGGCTCTTTTTGCATGCGAGCTCGCAGGTACGTATTTCTTACTTTTTTTCCTTCTTCCTTCCCAGCAGTTAGTGGCTTCCTCTCTATTTCTTCCTACCCTTCTTTATTCCCTTCTTCTCCTAATCCTTTTTTCTTCTACAAGTAATCAAGCCACTGTTGTTGTTTCTTTTTCCCTTTCTGCTATTCCCATTTCTTCTTTTCCTTTTCTTCTAATTTCTCTATTGTTTTAGCATTTATCCATAGTTTATCCCGCATTTGTCATCTCTTTCACTTCCATTCCATTATTCCATTCACTTTTGTTTCCTTTTCATAGCAGCTGGTAGCATAGAAGCACTCTATTACTGTATCTACTGCATCACTCCCTCCACTCTACCATTACATAATTTATCATTTCCATTCCATAGTCCTCACTCCACTTATTTCATTCATTTTTGTTTTGCAACCCCTGGTGCTTTCATGGAGATTCTTTTACAGCACCTGATCAGCTATGCCAAATACAGATTCCTTGAGTTTTTAGTAATTCAGGAAGAGTTGTTACAGCAGTCCGTCGAGATGTTCCCCATTAGCCAGCTTTTTGTTCTTAGTTTTTCTTGACTTTGTTGCCCAATGGATTCATGCCTGGGATTCGTGCATATAGCAAAATTGTATACCTCGCGAGCCACCAAGAATGTTGGCATTTTTGCCACATTTATTTGATTGTTGATTATTCATGCATAAGATGTTGAAGTTCTCACTCCTTTATAGGTTTTGATGCAAAAAAGACTAAGTCCAAAGACTGTCATGATTTTGCGACAAAAAACAGCATGGAGAGCACAGTTTCAAAACTATCACGATATCGCGACATGTCATGTTATTGCGGGTCTTTCGAGGAGAGAGAAGCAAAGTCAAAAAATGTCGCGATTTTGTGACATGTTCCAAAATCACAGTCAACGCAGTCAACAGCAGCAAAGCAGCAAGGTTTTCATGATATCGTGATGTGTTGGAGTTTTGCAGTCAAAATGGTCAACAGGGGCAGCGCAGTGAAATTGTCGCGATATCGTGACATGTCACGTTTTCGCAACTTATAATGGCCATGGAGCAGAGAAAAGAAAAGGTCACCAAATCATGACATAACTAAGCAAATGACGATGAAAATAAACTCTGTAGCGATATCGCGACAAAATATTGAACAAGGCACAAAAAATGAAAGACGTCGCGAAATCGCAACATGTTGCGTGGTCACGGCAAAGTTGAAAGAAAAGTCATAAGGCATGAAAAATGTCACGATTTCGCGACATTTTTGAATATGAGGGCAAGAAAGAAGTTGGCATCACGATTTCGTGACATTTGTGGAGGTGCAGTCTAGCAACATAGAATCGTCGTGATTTCATGACATATTGGGGCTGAAGGACCAAGTGCAAAAAATTGTAGCGATTTCGTGCCTTGTCGTGTTTTCACGAGGAGGAAGGAAGAAGACAGCCAGATTGTACGGAATGTCACGATTTCGTGACATGATAAATTTTTGCGGTCAAGAGTAGTAAAGTCCAAGGAGATAGAACCTGTCGCAATTTCGTGACATGATGGATATTGAAGAACCCCTTGAGGCAAGCTTGTCATGTTTTCGCGGGTTAGAAGCAAGACCGTATAGGGTGGATGAAAATTGTCATGATATCGTGACATGTCGAATTTTTGCGACATAGAAGAGAAGATTAAGCAGCGAGAAGATAGTGTTGCAATTTTGTGACTTGTATGGTTTTCGCAACTCAGAGATGAAACAAAGATGTCGATGGAAGAATGTAGCGAAATCGTGCAATGTCATGTTTTCACGGTTTGAAGCGGCGAAGAGAACAACATGGATGAAGAACGTAGCGAAATCGCGTAGTGTCATGTTTTCATGGTTTGAAGTGGTGAAGAGAACAACATGGATGAAGATGTAGTGAAATCATTCCTTGTCTCATTTTCATGGAAACAGAGCGGAGAAAGAGCATAATAGTATAGAACGTCACGATTTCGTGACGCGTCGCATTTTCGTGAGCTAAGGTAGTGAAGAAGACAAGGGAGCCAAACTTGTAGTTATTTCATGACATGGTTGAGTTTCACAGTTCCAAAGTGATAAAAGTGTACAGAGCAAAGATACGTCGTGATTTTGCAACATGTCGCATTTTTGTGACCTATTACAGTTTTGCACCAGAAAGCAATTCAAACGGCCCGATGAAGTTTTGTGATTTCCAATGATTAAAAGCACTCCAAAATTAAATGTTTTGCTGCTTTCCAATGTGAACAAGGTAGAAGAACGTGTCCAAGCCACCAGAATTAAAGACGCTCCATTATTCGAAGCTGTTGTTCATGATTTTTCTAATGGTTCAAGCATGTTTCGAGAATGACCATTTAATGAAGACGACCGACTCCTTGTCTCATTCAATTTCTGGTTTCTCCGAGGCTAGTTTAAGGGGATCATTTCCTTGTTTTTGTTGCACATTTTGTAGATCTCGAGGAGGTCCATTGCATATTTTTAATGTTGTAAAGAAGCAATACTTCTATATAAATCAATGTAGATCTCAAAAAGAGGGATCGAGAGAGAGAGAGACATGTTGCATGAAAGATTTCAGGTTCTTTGCATGAATGAAAGATATTTGGCCTCTGATTTTGCAAGCATCTTTTTGTGTGATTTCCTTCTATTTCATGCATTTCTCGATTATGCTTGTCTTTCTAATCTGCTATTAGATTTGAATTCTATGTCTGAGTTTGAATATTGCTAGTGAGGAAGTGAGTTCTGGAATGCAATCCTGGAGGTTGTCTGCGCAAAGGTCGTAAGTGGATTATGTTGTATTATGTTATTATATGTTGTTTATACGCTTGAAGTTAAATTCTTGCTGAGTTTCTTTCCCTGATCATATAAATTCGGCCTACGGCCATATTTCCCATCTCTTTCCGTAATTTCCTATTTCTTCCTACACATTTATAATTCCTTTCCAGTAACTCTAGTCTTCATCAAGCTTAGATTTAGTAAGGGAACCAGCCCTCTCTAGAGATTGTTCTGGGAGACATTTCTTTCTCCCAGCATTTCAATGTTGGTCGGGTCTAGGGTGCATTTAGCGTAAAATCCTTTCCTATGGCAGATTCATGACCAACAGGACGGTAGCATTGATGATAGAAAAAGCACAAGTGGAGGAGAATTATTTCTTGGAGAATGTCTAGTCTCTTGGTTAAGTAAGAAGTAAGTTTTAGTATCTTTATCTACAACTGAGGCAGAATACATTGCAATAGTATCCAGTTGTACACAAGTGTTATGGATGAAGAGAACTCTAGAAGACTTCAAGATAAAGCATGATCAACCCATTTCTATACTATGTGATAATACAACTGCCATAAGTATCTCAAAAAATCTAGTAATGCACTCCAAGACAAAGCACATTTTGATTAAGTATCATATTCTAAGAGAACAGGTGACATATAAACATATCATATTGGAATATGTCACCACAAAGGAACAAATAGTAGATATTTTCACTAAGCCACTTTCAAAGGAAACTTTTAAGTATATTTGAGGAAAATTGGAAGTGAGACTCCCACCCCAGAAATAACCACCTTAACAAAAGGTGGTGGAAGGGCTAATCTAAGAGGCTCATTCTTAGCCCCGAGCCCCAAATGTGACCCTTTTCCATTGATGTCAAATGGGGAGAGAGATTTGATATTTGAGAGAGCATTGAGCCAGGGGGAGCAGCACAGAAGAAGAAGTCAAGTTTTTGCTAAAAAGTTTTTGGGTTGCCATCAATGACAAAGGGGGAGATTTTTGGACATTTTGAGTCCTAAAATTTAAAAATATCATTGATGTCAAGAACTGAAGTCAACATTAATATCAAGGTTTTTCATCAAGGACCAAATTTGTCAAAGTTGCTATTTGATATCTAGGAATAAGCCCAAAGGCTTCAGTGCAAAGTTAAAAATGAGATATAATATTTTTTATAAATTATTTAAATTCAATAAGAATTTAAATTTTATAAATAAATATTATTTACACCATGGAATGCAATGTAAAGGAAGGCTTTAAAAATTAAATCTTATAATGCTAACTTCATCCAATTTAATAAGGCACCTTGTTTATAAAGGCATCGACATCGTTGAAAGAATCGAAGCACCGATGTTTGAAGTCAATAGTGACTTAGTATATAAAAGGAGGCCACAAAGACCTTTGCAATATTAATCCTCGATCGAATTATTGAAAGCGCCATCAAAAACATTAATTGCGAATTCAAAAGGTTTGTGAGGAAGAAGACGAAACAAGTTTTTTTGTCTCATGTAGAAGAAGAAAAGTGAGTAAAGTGGGAGCCCCAATCAAATGTGGATGTGGTGGTCCAATGGAAGTGCACATTCTTTTTAAGGCACTTGTGGGGATATGAACCCGCATTCGAATCTCGTTGAGGCATGTACGAAGGAAGAAGTCTTCGAGTTCTTCGTAATTCAAAAGGTGCCAAAGGAAGGTATAAAGGGCACAAAGGCCCTTTTGGTTCTAAATGTGCATTGGACGCACGTGGTTGAGGATCCCACAACTAGGGCATTCACAGAGGTGTTGGTGAGGGGTTCGAAACCCACGGAGTGCAAGGTAATAATTTTATTATTATTTTTAAATTACCTAAATTTCAAATATAATATTTTTTAGGAGTTATAAGGAGTATTAATAAGTTTTGTTAGGCAAATGAAATAAGTGATAAGGAGGAATAAGGAGTGTTAGAAAATTACTATATGTTGGATTGAAATTTTAAAAAGGGGAAGATATTATTTTGTGGAGTAATAAGGTGAAAATTAATTTGCCTTAAAATATATAAGGTCAAAATTAATTGTGGGTGTTAAAATTATTTTAGATATTGTGGAGTTGATAAGGTGTAATTTTGATATCATTTTGCATTGTGTTTTGTTGAGGAAATTATCATCTTCTAACCCTTATTGAGATTAGTAAAGAAGTAATTGTAAGTGTGACAGATTTGTGATATCAACTTCTTGACAAGCAAAAAGGTATGGGAAAATTATTTCTTGGTTAAGTTGATTGATTGATTACTAGAAAATAAAGTTTGGAGTGAAAAATATTTGATTAGGTTTTCATTTTTTAAAGTGCTTGAGTTAATGCTTCAAGGTTTTCTGGAATTAAGAGTTGTGATTAAAACCTTTTTTGATAAGCATAGTTGTTTAATTCATTGAATTGTGTGAATAATTGAGTTAGGGTTTTGAAAAGAACATGAGTATCATTGTTATGTGAAGAGTGTTTTATGAGCATTTTTGTTGAAGTGAGTTGTTGTGCAAAGAACTTGAACTAGGGTTTGAAAAGAACATGAGTATCATTGTTATGTGAATTTTTTGTTGAGCATTGTTGGAAACATTTTGAGTTGGTTGATATATGTTTGGACTAGGGTTTGTGAGAAAGGGGAGTTTCATTAAGTAATTGGTTGAGTTGAGTTGGTTGAGCCTAGTCAAGTGGTTGTATAAAGTGATTCTTCAAGTTCCATAAAACAAACTATTATATATTCTAATTTTAGTTGTGAAAGTGATTGAGCATTGAGTATAGAACATATTGAGTCTTTAACAATTCTCTTTATGTTTCTATGATATTGGACAAGTTTTGTGTGGACTTTTTAAGCAGATTTGAGGCAAGTCTTTGAGGAGGCTTATGGACTGATTTTGCGTGAGCTTTTGTGGAAGCTTACAATACATATTTGGTTAAGTTCCATGTGAAATTATTGAGTATATTTGGACAAGTTCTATTTGAGCTTGTTGAGCAAATTTGGATAGGTTCTGAGTGGACATGTTGAGCAAATTTGAGCAGGTTCTCAGTGGACATGTTGAGCAAATTTGAGCAGGTTCTGAGTGGACTTGTATAGATTTGTGCTAGACCGACTGGAATGTGTTTAGTGCAAATTTGAGATAGAGCTTTGGAGGTGACAGATTAGAGAGGATAGTAGTCTCCAGTAGATAGAGATCCATCAGCCAGTGAAGTGAGGACAGGTCTTCTGATTAGGGATAAGAGTCTTCAGTGGAGAGATATCCACAAGCTAGTGTAGTGGAGGCAGTAGTCTTTTAGAGGATCACCAACTAGAGAAGAGGAGAAGTATTTCTCCTATATATAGATATCCACAAACCATATTTAGGGGATCAACATCTCCTTTGGACGGAGGTCCATAAACATTGTAATTGGGAAGGATTCCCAAATGATTATTTGAGAAATATTTAGAAGAAATATTTTTTCATGGAAGTAGCCATATTTGGGTGAACCACATAAAAAGGATGTCTCTCATGTGTGTGATGCTTTATGTTATGTTTACTATTTTATTAATGTTGATGCTACTATTTGGATTAAAAAGAAAAAAGTTTTATTGTATACTATTCACCCCCCTCTCAGTATAAGAACATGTTCTTCACAAGGGCTGATTTTTGCAGAAAGACTTATAAATAAGATTGGCATAGGTTGGTAATTTTGATGCTAGGTTAGAAATTATGTAGATCCTAGCCACATTCATTCACTTGCGAGCCCTAGTGACCAGATCAATGGAAAGAAGATCTCCTATAACATTTGCAATGGAGAGGAGGATATCATCATGCCAACAATGGAAAGGGAGGTTGGGTATGCAAACCCATATAGGGGCATAGTTTATATCCTAGGTATCAGGATCAAAGTCCAAGTCCCATTTCCTTAGGAATAAACTCTTACGGTCTAAAAACCAGTGATCCCCAGTGAGGATGCATTTTGTATCTTCATAATTGCTTAACCTGATGGCAAATAAGCCTCTGGATAAAAGCACCAGTTCCATGTCCCCTAGGGTCTTCCATTTTGTGACAACCCACCTACGGATGGTCTCAATATCAAGTCTTCCTCCAACAAAATTCCCAACCAGAGCATAACATTCCATAGCTAGGTATATGTTGGTGATATTTTCAAGAATATTAATATTTTGATCGTCAGGAGTGATCATAGTGGTGGTAAAATTTTGAGGACGTCATCCTTCATTGGATAGGATATTAGCATAAGATGCTACCTTGGTATTATCACCAATGGGACCCTTCAAGGGTAAGTAAGGGGCCCCAGTATTGGGAGGTTCATCTCCCCAGAAGAAGACCAGTTGTTCACAAGGTTTGGTTGTATTTGGTCATCCATTATCTATCTCTCCTTTGTGCTTATTACTATCATCTTGTTCCTTTTTTTCATCCTTGGTTCCTGTCTTCCTATCATCCTTACCTATAGAAAAAGGATTCCTACAGTTGACATCCTTGGTTTCTATCTTCCTGCCATCCTTTCCTGCAGAACCAAGTTTCCCACCTTCTCCAACCTTCTCCATGGTCCAAGAAATTATGAGTTCTCATTTTTTTAGAGATTTTATTTATACAAAGGATATTTAGGGATTTACAAATGTAATGGAGTTTCCTGTGTACCAAAGAAATATTTATCTTCGTCACTTCAGCTCTTCATTCCAAGCTTAGTGCTTTTGGAAACACTCCAATCCTTTTACTTTTTCATTGTGTGGATGGGCGAGGGAAGGAGTGAACAACATCAAGAAAATTGATTTTAGCAAAGTGGCTGCATCGAATACGCTTGTATTCTGGAGAGATTCATAGCTCCATTAGGCTTTATGTGGGAATTTAGGGTTTCCTGAAACTTTATTTATTGGATTCTAGGATGGAGGGTTTAAAAAAAAATGTATGCATTGAGCCAAAAATGAATCTTAAAGAAGATATCTATGGAGGACCACCTCAAGCAAGAGGGAAACACAATCAATGATTGCCAATGAAACCACTGAGGATACCAAAGGTTGATTCAAGGAAAACATAGATGGGTTGCATGAAAGCAATTGATGGATCTCAATTAGTGAAGTTGGAAATAATGGATCTCCAAGAAGGAATAGTTGAAATGGAGAGGAGAGCGCTAATTTTTCTATTCATGGGATTTTGATCAACTCTTGCTACCTTCAAGCAATGGGCTGCCAAAAACTAGAGCACTAAAGGTGAGTTCCAAATTAATACTTACCCTAATGGCTACTTCTATATTTTATTTTCTAATGAAGAAGATAGGGAGGAAATTTTTCAAGGGGGGCCTTGGTTTTTTGGTAGGGCAGGGCTCTTCATGAAGCCTTGGCATACCAAGTTCAAAGCTGAGAAAGAAATACCATCAACTGCCCCTATTTGGGTCCGTTTATTTGGTCTTCCGATAGAATATTGGAATCCAAATATGTTTGCAACAATTGGGAATTCTTTAGGAGTTTTCATGATGAATTTTGATAGCACTCTACACTTAGAGCATATTATTTATGCAAAGGATCTGTATTTTTATTGATTTTGACAAACCACTTCTAGAGAATATTACTTTACAATATGGGGAAGAAATATGGGAACAAGTAGATTTTGAAAATGTTCCATTTAGATGTAGAATCTATCGTGAATATGGCCATCTAGAAAATGATTGTCCACATAAGGTCCCTAACAAAGAGAAAGAATATGGGGACTTGGTAGGGTTTCAAATCCCTAAATAGAAAAACACAAAGAAAAAAATAACAACAAAAGAAAAAACAATAATTTCACCTAACACCTTTGAAATTCTCTCCATGAATGAGCAAGCAGATGATGAGGATGGTCAAATGGAAACAATAATTATGGAAACACAATTTGATGAAGAGAGGAAACATGGATAATTGCATTATGAGAAAACACTAAAAGAGATTACCCTGATGCTGAGAAATAAAAGTCAAAGAGAGCCATCTCAACTAGCTTTAAACTATATAAAAAAGAACAATGTAGAAAATCAACCCAAGTGCAAAACCAAAGGGTAGATTCAAACTACAAACAAAATGGATCCTCAAAAAGACCATACAAATTCCAATAGTAGTTTCGTGGTTCTAAGTAACCATCCTATAGTCCCATATGGAATGAAGCAAGATACAAATAAAAGTATGAGGATGCCTTAATCCTAAGGGTTTATAGGATGGGTGTTATCCTACTATCTCTTGATGGTAATTTCGGAAGCTATGGCTAATTTGCTAAGCAATTTCTAATATTTCTAGTAATTTGTTAAGCTATGGTTTAGTTTTAGTGTTATCTTACATGGTCTGATTTATCAATAGCTCCATTGGCTTAGTTTTTGTTGTTGTTTTTCATCATGTTTATGTGGTGTTTTTGTATCAAAATATTGTTTCTATTTTGGTTGTGTTTTGTTATGTTGTTTTTATGGTTTTATCTGTGTGGTTCGTGTTCTATTATTTTTTTTTTATGTTTTGGTTGTAGTGTATTTGTTTCATTTGGTTGTTTTTGTTATGGCAGTGTTGTGTTATGTTGTTTTTATAGTTTTTTGTGTTTCGTTATTTTTTTTTTGGGAGGGGGGTTGTGTTTGTTTATGTTTGTGTGTGCTTGTTTTTGTGTTTTAGGCATGCTCCTTGAGTGTGTCGAAGGTGGTGTTTTTTTGTGTTTTGTGTTTGTTTTTGTTTGTGTGTGCTTGTTTTTGTGTTTTAGGCATGCTCCTTGAGTGTGTCGAAGGTGGTAGGCCAAGTACAAGCCTTGGGTGTTTTTGGTGGAAGAGATACCCTTGCCTCCTTGGGTATTACTTGAAAGTGACATCCCTTTTAGGATGTTTTCCACAAATAAACAAATAAATAAATAAATGTATTATATACATATTTTTTATGAAAATAGTTTTATATAAATTATAATTTTCTAAAAATTAAAAATTATTTGGTCATTCAATATAAATTAAAAAGTGTTGAAAGTGTGTAATGACTTTGTTGACCAATACCAATAATGTCTAATGTAGTTATACTTAAGTTTATAAGTAATCGATATAAAATACTTTAATATCTATTTATGTATTTAGCCTATGGGCCCATGGTTTAACTTGTCATTATTAATCTTACTAAATTCTTACTATACTTTTTATGCTTAACTTTATATTAGATAAGTATAATATCTATTTATTTATTTAGCCTGTAGACCCATGGTTTAACCTTATCATTATTAATCTTACTAAACTCTTACTAAACCCTTTATACCTAGCTTTATGTTAGACCAGGGTTAAGTAGCTTATTATTATTATAATTATTTTGAATTTACATGGTGGAATCGATAGCAGCCACGAATCTAGGCAGGTTGTCCAGATTTTTATGGCCGCCACAGTATTCTGCGTTGTCCGCCCCAAAAGCCGCCACATAGATCTTCGCGTAGTCTACCCCTATAACCACCATGACACAATCATTTTAAACCTTTTACGTCGCTGAAAGCACCAGGAAAGGTACAAGCGTTTAGTCTAACGAGGCCCAAGATTTCAACCTTGGACCTCCGCCCCCCTTATGGGGTTTGGATGAACCAATTGGTCTACACCTCGGACCTTAAGTAGCTTATTATTAATTATTAAGGTTTTGGTATTTATTTCCTCATCCACTTGATCCATTATATTGATGTGATGTTATATTGTTCATTTATCTAGGTGGCTAAAGACGTCTTTCATTTATTTTATTTTTACTTTTAAAGTATCTTTAAGATTGAGTTGATGTATTTTTTTTTAAGTTTATTTTGTAAAATCCAACACTATATATAACATTTACATACAAAATGAGCTTTACATGTGTTTAAAACTTTACAAATATTCCTTTAATACTTTGCTTATGATTCACATAAATTATTTTTAAATTAAAAATTAAACTTATTACTTTAACAACCTTTAAATTTTTATATTCCTATAAAATAGAATTGAAACTGAACAACCTTTTCTTACCTGTCCTTGTCAGTAGATAGTTGAAGAGTTAAAATATAAATAAAACATAATGCAAGTTTTACCACTTATCCTTTTATTTTTTCTTGTCTTTTCTTTATTTTGCTCTTTTTATTTTTTTCTTCCTTTTCTCTTATTTTAAATTTTATAATCAATGTGAATCAATAAATTTTAAGAAAAAAAATTGAAGTGACAATTAAAATCATTAGAAAATTGAAGTTTTAATTTTATAAAAATATTATTAACTTAAAGATTAAGAACCAAATAACTTTTCCAATGTTGTTAGCTCAGATAATTATCTCAAGCACTACTAACATGCATGATCTACATAATGAAATTAGTTGTTATACACTTTGAAATTAAGAAAATTATGATAGATTAATAGATGTTAAAAAATAAAGTTGAGGATCATTATTTCTTCTTGTCCTACTTTAAACTTAGTGTAACTATAGATACAAAGTTCTATATTTTACATTATTACACCATACATTTTTTTGACTTATAGAACTTAGAAGTATTTTATTACCTTTATTTTTATTATATATTAAAAAAATTATATATATATATATATATATATATAATTTGGGTTATTTTCCTAAAATATTAAAATATTATATTTGTTGTCAAATTAATTAGATAACTTTTATCAAAGATATTTGTTATTTTTCTTAGACTATTAATTTTCTTTTATCAAATTCTTGTTTCATTATGAGATAGAATCTCTTTTGGTTAAATGCCTTCAAAATTTTGATTAAATTATTTGTCATTCTATTATTTCTCTATGGACATGTCATTTCCAAAAGATTACCTTCATATTTAATCAATAGACATACAAAATAATGTTATTGTTAATTCAATCCTTCTTTTTTATAACAATGATAATAATTTGTGATCCCTTCTAATTTAAATATATCTCCATCCTTTTTCCATGGCTATCTTGACCATGGTAATAAGTATCGTAGCCTTTGTATAATTGTTTGTTGAAGTTTCATATTATCTTAAGTAGGTGACTAGAATTTTTCCTTTGTTATCAAAGAACACCATCTTTGCCAACTTTTCCAAGGTTTCTCTTTGGAAGCACCATAAAATTAATTTTGATAAACCTAGCTTTTAGACATTTCCATCTTAATATGCATTGATGTAGATCCTTTGCATTATCTATTTTATTGTAGATCACCCCTACATGTATCTTTAAATCCTATAAGTGATCAACTAGAAAATATTTTCCACACCTAAGATTTCGTATGATGAGCACAAAGCCTATAAAATTTTTATAAGAGAGGCAACAATATAGATCTAAAATTGGATGTGATTGTTATATTTATTTTTTGAAAATTTTATTATTTTTTTAAGCCACAAATTGCAACAAATAATGGCAGGAAGAATCCCTCATAAAATGCTTAATATTTTATTTTAAAATAATTTATCCAATATTTCATTAACTCTTCTAATGTTGATGGAGCACCCGAAAAGATTCTTATTTTAAAAGAAAAACATCCTCAAATGGTGAGAGCAAAGGAACAATGAAGAAGTATCAAATGGCAATAGCTCAACTAGTTCAAATTTTCTTTTGAAGAGGAGACCAATTTTCAAATATTGCAAAATCTTGCCAATAAATACATTCACACTATCCAAGTTATTGTAATACTACTGTGTGGTGATGATGTAATGCAAATAAGACATGTTTCAATCCATGTAACCAATTAAAGAAAAAATAACAATGAAAAAGTAGATAGACTAATGTTTCTAGTTTCTTCTTACAAAAGGCACAAATAAATGGTCCACAATAACCAAAATAATCTTGAGTTATTAATGGGCTTTAGTTGACCAAACACTCTTCTAAGAAAAATCCTTGGGAGTAAGAATTTTTTATTACTCTAAAGCCTTATATCCCAACTTAATTGAGTATCCATTATCTTTTTATATGTTCCAAACCAACTCGTCCTTTCACAAAAAATGGAAAAATAAAACTCTTGAATGATCTTTAGATTTCACCCATTTCTTGTTTGAGGTCCTTTCCCTTCACCAAATTGCTAATAGAAATTCAAGATTTGGATTTGTTGCTTTTAAAAATATAATTTTGAATTTTGAACCTCTACAAACCAAACATACCCAAGCCAATGGTTACTATGTTAGGTTTAGAATAATAAGATAATGCTTTAATCAAACATACTATCTTTTTTAAATATAATTGCTCTCATTAGATTACCACCTAATAAGTTTATTTACTAATTATAAACTCTTTGATATGAAGTTTCATGTTTTTTCGGTTACATAGGAGAGTTGGTCACAACCACACTATTTTTAGTAACTGACAAGTGCAAGGTTCAAACCATAGGGGTTGCTTCCACCAAACCTATTCCACTTCGTTATTGTTGATCCAACATGAAGGGGACCACCGGTCACTCGGGATTCATACCATCATCGTCATTCTAGCGCGCACTCAAAATATTTAGATCAGACTACTACCTTTGCAATGATATCTTAACAACTTTACATTCATATAAACTTAAATATTTTTGAAGTAATATATTTTATGAGATATTTTTCTTAATCTTCATCCAAGTTTTATTTCTAATATAAAAAGAAAGAGATAAGTGGATTGGTAATTGTTTGTCTGGATAGGCACTTACCAAGAAGAGACCTAGGTTCAAACCTTGGGTGCATACCTACTACAAAGGTAGTAGTCTAATCTGAATTTTTTGAGTGCATACCAAAAAAACAATGATGGTACGAATACCAAGCGATCGGTGGTCTCCCTCATGCTAGGTCATCAACAACAAGGTGGTATAGGTTTGTTACAAGCAGTCCCCGTTGTTTGAACCCTGCACTGGGTAGTTACTAAAGTAGTGTGGATATAACCAACTCCACTATCTATGCCCCCCTCCAATATATATATATATATATATATATATATATATATATATATATATATATATTCATAAATTTACCTCTCAAAGGGTCAAAGTGAACTCATAAATTTGAAACCTTAATTTATAGTGTGAAACTTATTTTCTTAACACTTGCCTTAAATTCTTTTAAATATGATATTAAACTCCTCACTCACCACTTGTTTCAACCTAATAAAGTTGTTAAAAAATGTTATTAATTTTCTTAACAATATTAAATAAACCTATTGATTATAACATGACAAAATCATGGTCAAATTATAATTTAAAAATAGCTCGTAAGTTATTTATTAAAACCACAAATACCTAATTATATTTTTAGAGATGTTTAGCTACTTTAAATTTATTTAGTAAGTAAAAGAGGTGAATTGATAACTTAAAATAAGTTTAACCTTAAGATTCTAAAATTTCATAAACTAGATTTTGTAAAGGGATTAGAGTTGTATAACATGTTGGATGACCGGAATATAGTTGATCAAATATGGTTGGATAAACTAATAATGCTTAATGTATCTGCAACAACCTCTAAATTTTTCCATATTTTAGAATTGTTCTAGAAATTTCATGTTACAGAGTCTCTAGAAGTTTCCAGTTGTTTATAGAAAGTTTTTTTTATGGAAAACATCCCAGAAGGGATGCCAATTTCAGGTAAGACCCAATGAGGTAGGGGTAACTCTTTCGCCAAAATCACCCAGGGCTTGCACTTGGCCTACCACCTTTGACATACTCAAGGAGTAAACTAGAAACAACAAAGAACAAGAACACACAAACACAAACACACAAAAATATTTTCCTTGAGTGTGTCAAAAATATAAAGCACAACCAAACACACACAATAAGATAAAAAATAAAAAAAAACATAACAAAACACAAACATAACAAAAAACAACAAAATGCTACAAAGACCCAACCAACAAAAACATGAAAAACAAAAACAACCAAAACTTAAAAAATAAAAAAAACAACCAACAACAGACAACAAGAAAAAACAAAAATATAGAAAGCACTCACACACCAAAACACAAAAACACCAATTAACACAAACATACAGAAACACAAGCACAAGAATAACAAAAAAACACAAAACAATAAAAACATAACAACAAAAACAACACAAAAATCACAAAAACAAAACAAAACAGAAAAAACACACACATAAAAAAAAAAAAAAAAATAGAACACAACAATGACCTTTCTAGACCAAAAAATTTTTAAGGCAAGAATCAATAGAGGAAAAAAAATAAAGATTAGTTTGATCTAGAGAACTAAAATACCCTGGTCGAACCAAAGAGAAGCAAAAATAAAGCAAGAAGAAACTAGGTACCTCCAGAACTGAAGCCATCCAAAGAAATGATAGAAAGAAGAGCTTTTTTTATCTGTGAAGCCCACCATCTAGGAGGGTGGTTGTAGCAAGTAATATCACCTTTGTCCAAAGCCCAATTAGCTAAAGTATCAGCACTCTTGTTTTGATCTCTAACCACATGATTGTAATCAACTTTCAAAAATATCATCTGGATTAACTGAATCTTCTCAATAATTTTTTTTTAGTCTCCAATCAACCTTATGATTCTTAGAAAGAGTCTTTAAAATATTAATCATGAGTTGAGATTCAAACTCAACTAGCACCTTTTCCCATCCAACCTTAGTAGCCTCTTGAAGGCCTCTAAGGATACGATACCCCTTAGCAAGGTTATTGGATAGAATAACAAAATTCTCAGCAAAAGTAAAAATCATAGAGCCATTTGAAAGTCTACCAATTTCTTTCGCACTAGTTTTTTCAGGGTTCCCTCTAGAGGATCCATCAGTATTGACTTTTCCAAAATCCTTAGGAGGAGGTTGCCAATTCCTTGTTATATCCATCTTGCAAATTTTCACATTCCATTTAATCTGGTTGCTCTTAGAAGAGTTAATCTTCAATCTTTGCATCACTTGATCCCATACTTGGTGGGAGTTTTGGGGGTGATTAAAGAGTTGATGGATTGATTCAACTAAGTTGGCAATGGTCATTTTCTAGATAAATTTGGTTGTTCCTTTCATTCCATATATTCCAAAGAAGAATGGTAGAACCCATCCAAACTAACTTCTTAATAAAATGATCAGCACCCTCTTAATTAGGCCAATCCCTCCAAAGTTGTTTAGAAGTAAGAAAATTGGACCACTATAAGCCAAGTAAAGTGGCCATTGTCCTCCATAGCTCAAATTCTAAAGTACACTCAATAAAAATATGGCTAAGAGTTTCCACATTCTCTCCACACATTTCACATCTAAAAGGGCCATGAAAACCATGCTTCATAAGATGCTCCCCAATAAGCACCCTACGATGCAATAAAAGCCAAGTAAATAACCTCATCTTAGGCTAGATATTTTGATACCACAACTGAGAAAATATATCAGATGATTGGTTGGGATTATTATGGCTTAAGGTCAAATAACATTGATCAACTGAATACTCACTCTTAGTAGTGTTGTTCCATAAAAAATAATCATAATCATGGGACCAAGAGAGATATCTCATATGAAGGATGCATTGGAAATCTTGTATTTGCCTTTTTGGGATTTGAATAGGTCAGTATTCAATAGGGATCCAATATCTACCAACATTTGAATTACCAGTATGGAGTAATTAGCCACCTTTATCCAGTTAGCTTGGTGAAGCTCCTCCATCCAAGGCCTCCAATCAAGAAACTGAGTTATCAAAGGCTTGTGACCATCCCAAGAATCTGTCCAAAAATTTACCTTTTGACCATTATGAATGATCCAAAATAATTTTTTCTTTATCAAATTCTCACCAGACTTAAGAACTGCTAAAATGGGAGAACCTTTGGAAGGTAATTTATAGCGAACAAGGTCTTCAAAACTTTTGTTCTCAACATATTTAGCACTGAGATTATTGGTCCAAAGAGCATTGGGGTTATGCAAAATCTAACAATATAATTTAGCAGCTAAAGCTTTGTTGTTATTAATAGCAGATCGAAATCCTAACCCCCCTTCATTCTTAGGAAGACAAAGTATCCCATTTCACCAAGGCCCATTTCCTTTTATCCTTAGTACCACTCTAGAGGAACCGATGATTGATTTGATCCAGTTATCGAAGAACAACCATTGGGATATTCAACATGGTAGAAACATAAATAGGAATAACTTGAAGGAATTATTTTACCAAGGTGATTCTACCCCAAAAGAAAGCCACCTATTGGTCCACTTCTAATTTTCTTCTTGAATTTGTCCAACAACCAATTCCAATATTTTTTTCTATCTTCGAATATTGATGGGAATACCTAAATAAGTGATTGAAAGGGAGGTCTTCTTATATATTAATTTATCTAAGACCATGGATTCCTATTTGGCAAAGCAGTGAAATAAAATGACTTTAGATTTGTCTTCATTGATCAATTTCCCGATAGCCTTAGAAAAATAGCTAATGATTTGCTTAATATTAGAAGTTTCCTTAACTATAGCTTTACCTAAAATAGTAGAGTCATCAAAAAATTGAATATGAGAGATAGGTCTAGCTCCATGAGCAATGGTAACTCCCTCAAGGGTTTTTTTTCTCTCTTTTTTGTTATAGTCCTACCTAACCATTCAACAATAACGATGAATAAATAAGGGGATAGGGGGTCACATTGCCTAATACCTCTAGAAGTTGGGACTAACTGAGAAGTTTTGCCATTGATAAGAAATGAGTAGGAAACCGAAGAGATACATCTCATAATCCAATCCATCCAATCCTAAGAGAAACCAAATTGCCTCAAAACTTTGATAAGGAAGTGACAATCCACTTTGTCATAAGATTTGGATAAGTCTAACCGAATGAACATGGAAGGAGATTTTTGCATATCCATGGAATGGATGGCTTCCTAAGCAAGAATTATCTCATCCACTATTTTATGCCCTTCCAAATAACCCCCTTGTTCAGGGGAAATAATCTTATGCAAAATAGGATTCAACCTTTCTACCATGATCTTAGTAATGATTTTGAGAAGAACATTACATAAAGTAGTAGGTCTAAAAGTTGAGATATGTTCAGCCTCTTGAATTTTGGAACAAGAGTAATATAAGTTTTATTGATAACCTTAAAATTTTCTTTGGCCTTCCTGGTTTCTTCCACCACCTCTAATAAATTAGCATGAAGGATATCCCAGAACTCTTGGTAGAACTCAATGGCAAAACCATTAGGACCAGGGTTTTTACCTTTTTGTATTTTAAAAACTACCCGTTGAAGCTCATTGATAGTAACAGGAGCAGTCAAAATAGAGTTCTCCTCAAAAGTGATAAGAGAAGAGATTGCTTGAAGAATATTTTGTTGAGAAGTCGAGTCAAGAGGAGTAGCAACAAAAAGATTGTAAAAGTAATTGACAACAATAGAGTTCATGCCATCCCAAGTGTAGACATCTCCATAATTTGATTTTAGGGAAGAAATAAAGTTGTGAGATCTTTGATCTAGAAGAGATTTGTGAAAGGAATTTGTGTTTCAATCACCTTCTTTGAGACATTGAATTCTAAATTATTGCTTCCATAAGAGTTCTTCTCTTTTTTCCCATTCCTCTAAGTTGTGAGTTTAATTTCATCTACACTTGTACTCTATGTGAGACCATATAAACGGTTTTTCTTATTCAAATTTTCAAGATGAGCAATAACTTCATGTTTTTTATGAACATCCCCAAACTCCTTCCAGTTTCAAGTCTTGATTTTGGATTTAATGTATTACAATATTTTGGCAAAACAGAACATCTTAGTCTCATACCTAGGTTTAACTTACTTCCACCATTGTTGCACTTGAGGTTTAAAGGAATTGTCTCTAAGCCACATTAACTAAAATCGAAAGAGAAACTCACATGGTATTTCCACATTCCCACCATGACTGGCCAGTGATCCGAACCGACATTGTTAAGAGTCTTCACTTTAGGAATGTGACTATAGATTAAGAAATTGTTAAAGAACCATTAATATCAAGGCTAAAAAAGTTGGGAAGGGTATTATTCTTACCTTCCTCTACAATATTTTCACCTTCTTTTACCATATGATATTGATTAGTCTTGCAAAATACCTATTGATTAGAATCCATCTTCAATTTTTTTTCTATTTTTTGACTTACTCTAATTGAATCTGAGATGGCTTCTAACCTTAAATAATGCTTATACACAACCAAAATGATACCAGAAGGCTCAACAAAGTCTATATTGGGATCTATATTATTTGAAGTTTTAACATTTAAAAGATTGTTTTTCTTGTGTATATTTTCTCCTTTTTTTTCTGTTGAGAACCATTGATTTGTTAGTTTATCTCTGAGTTCTTCCCTTTATCTTTAAATTGTGTTTCTAAGATTTTTGTTTCCATTATTTCCTCTTCCTCACTTGGGACATCATTTGTGGAAATAATTTCAAACATATTAGAAGATAACTTTGATTAATCATTCATAACTATTTTTTTCTAAGTGTTCTTCTTCTTAGGTATTTGGAAACCTGTTGAGTTTATATCTTCTTTCTTTTGATCTGGAATTTTATTTGGGCAAACACTAGCCAAATGACCATAGTCATGGTAAATTCTACAACAAAAAGGAATGTTCTCATAGTCAACTACTTTCTCCCAAGTGTCCCAAACTATAATGTGATATTTTTAGGTAGGGGTTTGTCAAAATCCATTAAAACACAAATTCGAGCATAAATAATATGTTCAATTTTTTGAGTACAATTAGCAGTCATCATAAATGTTCCTAAAGAATTTCTAACTAAATAAAAAATAGTCGAATTCTAGAATTCAATTGGGAGGCCAAAGATTCTAACCCACGCGGGGCCTATAGAAGGCATCTCTTCTTTGGCTTTAAATTTAGTATGCCAGGATTTCATGAAAAGCCCTACCCTTCCAAAGAACCAGGGGCCCCCTTGAAATTTTTTCTCTATATTCATTATTAGCAAATAAAACAAGAAAACAACCATTTGGATAAATAGAGATTTGTAACTCACCTTTAGTTTTCCAACTTTTTGCAGCCCAAACTTTGAAAGCATATAGGCTCGAACGAAAAACCACGAAATGATAAATAAGTCATTTTTTTCCAAATCTTCAATGTCAGTCTGAATGTTACCCATATCAAGCTTAACAATAGGAGTTCCATCAACTACTTTAAGACATCCTAACTCCGTTTTCCTAGGATCAATCTTAGGCATTCTTATAAGTTTACGATAAGCCCTAAGATTAATATTAGCATTAGGATGAGGTTGTCCACCACGAAATACATCCGTAAAATTTATTTTTGGGGTTGAGTCTTCGAAATTCTTACCCTTGACAGGGATTTCCATAGTAGATTTATTTTGTGGGTGCACCTTAGCACCAAATTCACTTGAGATCTAAGCCATTTTTTGATCAGCTACTTGAAACTTATTTCATGATCTCTTTAATCCATGCCCTAAACATCATGGAAAGGTATGATTTTCACTTTTCTTTTGTGCAACAAATTGGAATCTATTGTCACTCAAGTTCATAGTATGAAGATATGCTGAAATACTAATTTCTAACCCATCTTGGATCCCTTGCAACATACCCTGCTAAAATATTGAGTAGAAACCACAAAAATATTGGCCTCTAGGGCTCGAAGGCCTCAAAAATTAACCTATGAAGTTGCTTGCACTTAACCCAGATGAAACCCTCACACAATCGCTTGCCAAAAATCTCGTTCACACATAGGGATGCGCTACGATCTGTGTTGCTCAAAATGATCTAAATATTGGTGGAGACGTTCTAAGGTTTATCAGGCATCTACCTTCAAACTTTCAGCTCAATTTGAATCTGGATGAGTGAAATATGGCCAAAACAAGTTCAACATTTTGGGCAATCCTATGAAAAACATCCCTCACAAATTTCCACCTTCCTACTTGCCTTCCAGTTGTTTATAAAAAGTTAATTAAATTTACATTTCTAAATTTTCTATCTATATTGTTCATAACATAAGCTTCTTGATTAAATCTTCAAGCAAACTCTAATCATTTGGTAATGTAATAGATTGAATAAAGATTATTAAATTGCAACAACAATTAAAGTGCCCTATTTTTATACTTTGTTTTTTTTTTTTTTTTTGTTCCTTTATTCATGTTCTATTTTATTTATTGGTTCTCTCTAAAAACCAATAACTTATGATTTTGTGGATGTTAAAAAAACACATAAGAAGATAAAATGATTGCAAGTAGTGAAAATATAACTAATTAACAAATATAACGGTTCAAGTTTTGGAATTCCAAGAATAAGGTTTAAAGTTAGAATCCAAAGGAGGTTAGAGTTGAACATCATACCCAAATAATTAGAAAATGTTCTTGCGGAAACACCTCAAAAGTATGTCTTTGATGTTTCCTCTCAATGACCTACTTTTAAATCACAAGGAAAGAGGCCTCATATGACTATGTACTTTGTACTTTACATTACTAAAAAAAAATTAAATAAATAAATATAATGTAAACCATATATATAAATTTTATTTTATATTTATAAAAAAAATTATTTATACACTTAAATTTTTTTATAAAAATATAAAATCTAACATTGATCAAGCTCTTTACAATTATTAAAAATAAGGTTAGAAGAAAATATTTGTTTTAAAAAAATAAAATAAAAAGTTAAATCTAAAAAATCAGCATAACTGGCCATGCTTTTATGAGAACCAAAACTCACCATAGCAGGCATAAAATGAAAGCAGTTTCTTTTAGGTTTGTCTAATTTGAATGAACTTAAAGGAATTTTAAATGTGAAATCTAATGTTTTAATTTTATGAGATAAGGTTATATTTTATAAAAATAAAGTTAAATAATTAAATATATTATATGAATAAGTTTTTTATAAAAATAATTTTATATAAATTAATTAATAATCATTTAGCCAAGTCATATGCAATTTTTCTTTGGATGAAGCAAAAACATCAGGGTGACATTGAAAGGTAATAAATTATTAAACAAATGTAGTTAGAGTATAACACCAACTAAACTTTTCATTAAGGCATAAAGTGATATAGAAATATTTCCAAACTAAGGGAGACATGAAAAAAGTTTTATCCTCAATGACTACCATAAGATTTGCAGGAACATTAAAAATAAAAGGTTCATCTAACTTTTGAGCTTTCCACATACAAATCAAATATTTTATGGCGTCTAATTAACATTAACCTTTAACTACAACATTAACCTAATGAGAAAAGTAATGTGCTAGACACCTGTATATTAGCACTAAAATAGCTTTATGTGAAGAATGTGCACATATACTTTTGAAAGAGAAAATAATGGACAAAGTCCAACCAAAGTCTTTAATTTGTTTAATTGAGAATAATAGATTCTTTAAAGTAGACAACATAACACATTTAATAATGTTTAAAGGCAATAGTTAAACTTGCATAAGAGTTACGGATAAGGTTGATTGTTAATAATAAAGTTAAAAAGATAAAATAAAATTTAATACTTAAAAATTAAATATTTATTAAGATAAAAATTTGAATTTAAATCTGAAATCAAATCTGTGTGGGCCACTCAACCCAACTTCTTGCCAGCTGAACCCCAACTTTTGCCAGTTTTTTTGGGGGTTGTGTCCAAAAACACTTGAGACAGCCATATCAGTTCAACCTAGCTCTCATAGGGTAGTTATAGATTAGAGTTAGACAATATGGTGGAAAAAAAGTTTATTATAATTACAAGATCTTAACATGCCATGATTTGTCATATAAAAAGACAATGTAAATAATGAAATGTCTAGGCAAGAAATTTTAGAAAAAATAAAATTATAACTTATATACCTATTAATATTTATTTTAAATAATATAAGTTTATATGCCTTTTTAAGGTTAAGGGAATAAACGTGTTATTTTTCAATGTTAAATTTGTTGGAATTTATTATACCATATAATGTGATAGAATTATATTAAAGGTAAAAATAATTTTTATAAGTTTATATGTTTTTTTAGGTTAAGCGAATAAATATGTTTTTTTTAAGGAGAGTTGGTCACAACCATACTATTTTTAGTAATTGACAAGGGTAGGGTTTAAATTATAGAGGCTGCTCCCACCAAATCTATTCCATTTTGTTATTGTTGATCTGATGCGAAGGAGACCACCGGTTGCTCGAGAATCGTATCATCATTGTTGGTCTAATATACACTCAAAGGATTTAGATCAGACATTACCTTTACAAATAGGTTGCCCTCGAGGTTTGAACCTGGGTGTCTTCTTGGTAAGTACATGGCCAGACAAGCACTTACCAATCCAACTAGCTCTTAGAGAGAATAAATATGTTATTTTTCAATGTTAGATCCACCTAGCTATTGAGGGCCGAATAAATATATTATTTTCAATGTTAGATTTATTACATTATATGATGTGATGAACCATATTAAGGTAAAAACAACTCACATAAGAATCTTGTGAATTGTTAGGAAGTTAAATGTGATAAGTGAAAATTAATTTGTTAGTTTGTTACATCCTATGTTGGATAAACTAAAATGTATTTGAAGCTTGAATATCAATGAAAAATATAATTGAAGCATTTTACCTATAGTGGTATCATAGAAAGTAATGGCAAAGCAAGATGATCTATTGAAGGGATGGTGAGGACCTCCTTTGACCTTGCTCTATGGTAAAAAATTCAAGCATGTAATGTGGTCAATGTGGTGTAAAGTAGCGGCTTGCATTGTTTCGCCATCACGAGGGGTTGCCAGGTCAATCATCAACAAATGTGTTAGAAAGTGATGATGTCAAAGCTATTTTTATAAATAGCATGCCTTCTAGTTATATTAATATTGTGTTCATATTGAGCAAAAATAATCCCACTTTGGAAGACGTAATTTCATCTTTGATTGACAAAGAAAATGGAGGTAAGAACAATGATTTGATTAATGAAAAAAAAATATATTGTTTGTAAAGAAGAAACAAAATATTAAGGCTTCTTTATCCAAGGATTGATTTGTGTGCTTCTATTGCAAACAATGAGGTCATATAGTGATGAACTACATCCAAGAAGTTAAGGACCTGATAGATGGAAAGCTAAAAATAATTGAGGCAATGGTTGCAAATGAAGACAATATTGAAGAATGTGATCTCACAACACATGACGAGGATCCTCCCTATGAAGATAGTGAGAAAATTTATATTTATTGAATTGATTCAATATTGATCCTTTTTAATAGATGTGTGTTTCTCTATTCACAAGAGGATGTTTTGTGTAGCCCTATTCCTACTTAAATTATGTTTGATGTATTAAGTAGAGGTCCATGTCACACTTATCTATGACTGGTAGTGTATGTCCCCAATCATAATTGTTTGATGTATTAGCTAGAGGATCATGTTGTACTCAAGGTGAATGGTTGAGTTTATTTTCATTCACAAGATGATGTAGATTAGTAAGGCCCAATATGATTGATTATCTATGATTTTTTATGTGTGTTCCCAATCATAATTGTTATGACCAGTAGTGTGTGTCCCTATTAGCAACTGTGATGTTGTATAGAGTGTGTGTCCCTATCCAATTGTGTTGTATGACTTTGGATAGCTAAGTTTGTCTCAATCCTTGTTAATAGTCCAATGAGACCATTCCTACTAAAAAGCATATTGGAACCACTCTCACTACTGCTTGTTGTGAATAGTTGAGTGTGTTCCTATTCATACTCTAAGTGTATTTGATGAACTATTGAGTGTATTCTAGTCCATCATATGGTTATTTTTACTATTGTTATTTCTACCCATGTTTGGATCATGATGTAATAAGGAAAAAATATTGAGATTTATTAAGATAAAAATAAAGTGAGTGGTTAGAACCACTCGTGTAAAAATCATGTGTAAGTTGGTAGAAAGTTAACTCTCTCACTAAAATAATGAGAAGTGAAAGTTAATTTGTTAGTTTGTTACAACCTATGTTGGGTAAACTAAAATGTATTTGAAGATTGAATATTAATGAAAAATATAATCGAAATATTTTACAAACAAAATTTTGAGGTGTAATTCTTCTAATTTAGATATTTCATAGTTCCAAATAAATATTAATGATTTGTATAATAATCCAATCAAATTTACAAGCAAAATAACAACTTAGTTAACTTGAGATAAAGATGTATCATATTAATTAATAAAAAATATAAATAGTATTATAAAAATATATATTTTTAATATTTTATATTAAAATTTTGTCCAAGAGGTTCAAAGCAAGTTGTGAGAACTGAGCAAATAACAAATCAAAAACAAAGGTTCCAATCTTATACGTGAAAATTTACATTTTAGATCCCACTAAGGTTTGATTTCCACATATCCCATACTAATATAATTTGTTATTGTATTACTATTCAATTTATTAAAATGCTACATTAATTTGATTATAATATAATATGAATGAAACTTAATTCCATTTTATATGTTCAAAAAAATATTTTAGGTATGTTATCCAAATGTATGGTTATTGCTAACCGTTGCTACATGTGCAGGGCAGGATGGGAGACAACCCAACACTTGTTTCTGGAGTGTCCGGTAGCAGAGTCCATCTTAGATGAACTTTTCCAAGCCTTTAGGATCTCATGGGTTAAGCCTGCTCTTATATCCGAATTGTTCCATCAATGGCCTCAACCCTTTGTTAGCCTAAAACTTAAGTACCTATGGAAAATCTGTTGGCATCATTTTCTCTGGCGGATTTGGCTAGAAAGGAACCATAGGGCCTTTAAGGATACCATTCACAACCCAAAAACCATCCTCAATAGGATTATTGTCTTTGTGAATGAAAACCTTAGCACCTTAGTGGATGAGAACCACTCAATTCCTCCCAAAGAAAAAAAATTAGCTCGGGCCTTAGGTATTGAGGACAAACCTTCCATTCCTTTTCCCAATCCCAAAAATGGGATTTCTTGGGAGCCACCCCCCTAGGGTTGGTTTAAACTAAATTTTGATGGTGCAGCCAAGGGAAACCCGGGAAGAGCTGGAGTTGGAGGAATAATCAGGGATCATCAAGGAAATCTGGTCAAGGCCTTCGCTGAACCATTGGGAATCAAAACTAATAACGAAGCAAAAGCTAGAGCCCTTTAGAGAGGGTTGCAAGTAGCCCAAGAAACTCAAGGTAACTTGATGATTGAAGGTGATTCGATGAACATCATCAACCTGTTAACCAGTGGCAAAAAACCTCCATGGAGAATCGAGGGAGTCATCCATGAAGTGAGGATTCTTTTTGCAAAAAGACAGAACAGGAGGGCTCGTCACGTGTACCGTGACGCCAATAGGTCAGCTGACAAATTAGCCGACATAGGTGTTGATGTTGGTAGTTTGGTGACATGGACACAAGGTGTGCCACGTGAAGTGGAAAAAATTATTAGTCATGAAAAGAAACCTACCTATTAAGGAGAAAGATGAATGGGTGTTCTTTCCCCATGGAGCTAGTAATAACTATGGGGTTTCCCTCTAAATCATACCAAATTGGAAATGAAGGTAACATGGTGTAAGCCTTGGAGGATTCCGACAGAGAATAGAAAATGGGCAAGAAACAGGTTTCACAAGTGCAAAGTTCCAAACTTCAATTTTCTGTCAATGTAAGTAATATTTACAGTTATGTTTAGGTATGGGTGTCCCTTGTTAGTAAGGTGTTGTAGGGGATTCAACACAAGTTCTGGTAAGAAAGTTTCAAGGATGACTAGGATCTACAATCTCAGTAGAAGGCTGGATATTGTAATAGGTTTTGGGTTAACTTGCAAAACCTGGTAATTAATGAAGACTTTTATTTACCAAAAATAAATAAAATATAATTATTATTAAAATCAAATAAATTAAAAACTATATAACTATATATAAACAAAAATGAAAAAGCAAGAATATTTACTTGAAAGACAACTAAACTAAAAATTAGTTGTAAAAATTGAGAAAGTTACTAAAATAAAAATTAGTTGTAAAAATTGAGAAAGTTATTAAGTTGGGTTTCATTCAAAAATATATATATATATAATAAGATTTCGGAGGTGCACAAGTAGTCTCGCTTAGACAACGTTTGCAATATCACAGAACCCAAGTGCAATATTCGTAAATGCATATGGAATGGGTGCAATACATTATGGGTAAATGGTAGTACCATTTCGAATGGTTGAAGTGATACAAATAGATGTGCAATATTCATGAATGCATATGGAACGGGTGCAATACATTATGGGTAAATTGTAGTACCATTTCGAATGGTTGAAGTGATACAAATAGATGTGCAATATTCATGAATGTATATGGAATGGGTGCAATACATTATGGGTAACTGGTAGTACCATTTTGAATGGTTGAAGTGATACATACAGATGCACGAACTGATTCGAGCTGAGAACGTGTGAACCAATTTGATATCCAAATTCATTGTTTGAATGAGTTTGCTTGTTTGGAATTGTGTTTCATACGACTGCTGGTGTGAGGGTCGTGATTGAACAAAATTATGGTTTGTTTGCTTCGATGAAAGTAGGGATTAGGGTTTGTTTGCATGAAAATAGGGTTTATTTAATTTTGAATGGAGGGCTTCAACAAATATGCATGCATTGAGCCAAAAATGAATTTTAAATAAGCAATCTGTGGAGGACCACCTTTAACAGGAGGGGAACACAATCAATGATTGCCAAGGAAACCATTGAGGATGCCAAAGGTCGATTCAAGGAAAACAAAGATGGGTTGCATGAAAGCAACTAATGGATTTGAAGTTGGAAATAACAAATGTCCAGGAAGGAAAATATGTGATTGAGAGGAAAATCCTAATTTGTCGATTCATGAGATTTCGACCGAATCTTACTACCTTCAAGCAATGAGCTACCAAAAACTAGAGCACTAAAGGTAAGTTCCAAATTTTTACTTACCCTAATGGCTACTTTCTTATTTTTTTTTATGAATGAAAAATACAGAGAGAACATTTTTCAAGGGAGGCCATGGTTTTTTGGTAGGGTAGGGCTCTTCATGAAGCCCTGGCATACCAAGTTCAAATTTGAGGAAGAGATGCCATCAACTACCCCTGTTTGGTTATGTTTATTTGGTCTTTCGATAGAATACTAGCATCCAAATATGTTCACAACAATTGGAAATTCTTTAAGAGTTTACATGATGAATTTTGATAGCACCCAACACTTAGAACATATGATTTATGCAGGGATTTGTGTTTTGATTGATTTTGACAAACCAATTCCAAAGAAGATTACTTTACAATATGGGGAAGAAATATGGGAGCAAGTAGTAGATTATGAAAATATTCCATTTAGATGCAGAATTTATAATGAATATGGCCATCTAGCCAAGGATTGTCCACCTAAGATCCCTAACAAAGAGAAATAGGATGAGGACTTGTCAGGGTTTCAAATCTCTAAACAAAAAAACACAAAGAAAAAAATAGCAATAAAAGAGAAAACAATAATTTCACCTAACACCTTTGAAATTTTCTCCATGGATGAGCAAGCAGATGATGAGGATGATCAAATGGAAACAATTATTATGGAGACACAGTTTGATGAAGAGAGGGAATATGAAGGATTGCATGATGAGAAATCATTAAAAGAGCTTGCCTTGATGCTGAGAAATAACAGTAAAGGGAAAAAAGTACAATGTAGAAAACCAACCCAAGTGCAAAACAAAAGGTCATATTCAAACTACAAACAAAATGGATCCTCAAAAAGACCATACAAATTCTAATAGAAGTGTCATGGTAACAAGTAAAAAGCTTATAGTCCCAACTGGAATGAAGCAAGATACGAATAAAAGGATAAATATGCCATAATCCTAAGGTTTATAGTCAATCTCTTTATGACAATGTTGGACGCTTTGGCTATTTTGCTAAGCAATTTTTGGTATTTTTGGTAATTTGTTAAGCTTGGGTTTATTTTTAGTGTTATTGTATTTTTTTTTGTTTTGTCTATAGCTCCTTTGTGCTTAGTTTTTGTTGTATTTGTTTTTTCTGATTTCGTTTGCAGTGTATTTGATTCATTTTGTTGTTTTTGTTTTGAATTTATTTTGCTTTGTTGTTTTTGGGGTTTTTCTGTGTGTTTCGTGTTATGTGTTTTTTTGGTTTGAGGTCTATTTGTTTTTTTTTGTTAATTTTGTTTTGGTATGTTGTATTTGTAGTTTTTTCTGTGTATTTCGTGTTGTTTATTTTTTATTTTTTAAATTTTGTTTATATTATATTAACATGTTTTTGGTTAACTTGTAAGTAGTCACACCCATGTATTAGAAAAGTTGTATTAAGGTAATAGTATGAAGGTCGATGTAAGTAGTCACGTCCATGTATTAGAAAATTTGTATTAAGGTAATAGTATGAAGGTCGATGCACGTCACATTAATGTATTTTTTTGTGTAAGAATTTAAATAAGGGTGTGCTATTTTATATTGTAGTATGATATGTGTTTTTTTGGTTTCAACTTTATATAAGTAAAAAAAATATTCTATTGTATTTCAACCTTGTATGAATACATGTGTAGGGTATGCATGATGCAAGTATGAATTACTCAATGTAAAACTCCAAAGTTGGGGTATGTGAATTGAAGGGTATGGATGAAAGGGGTTTGAACACGCATGGATACGGGTGCATCAAGGACATAGAGTAAAAAAAATGCTCTATCGTATTTCAAGGTTGTATGAATGCACGTGTGCAGGGTATGCATGATTCAAGTATGCATTACTCAATGTAAAACTCTAAAGTTGAGGTATGTGAATTGGAGGGTATGGGATGGATATGGGTGCATCAAGAACATGTTTAAAATGAAAATGCACTTATATATCCTCTATGCGAACATTTTTAAAATGAAAATGCATTGAATGCATCATTTAATGAGTCATTACAAGTATACTCAATTACTTTTTTTTATATTGAACATCGTTTACAAATATTTATAAATATCAACGTTTCGTTCTAACTAGGCAACTGCCATTACACCAAATGCCATTCGGCTATATTCAATTACTTGATATGATACACATCTTCTATACAAGTATAAATTCATGGATACACACTTATAGAATACTAAATTTTTTAATTTAATTTAAATATAAATATAAGTTTATGTTGTTAAAAAAAAAATCATTCGGATATATATAAAAACTATTTCAAAACAGACCACCTAAGATGAGAATAACCTAATCACAAAAACTAAAATTATAAAAATAAATTAATTATAATGTTTGAAATTTCAAAGTATTATTTAATGATCTTATCCTGAGAACAGAGAAACATCTCTAAACATTGAAACTTTTTCAAGTATTATATAAGTCTATTTGATAATAATTTTATTTATTTAATGGTGAGAAAATTTATAATTTTTTACGTATTTTTATAATAATTATAAATTAATTTTATTATAATAATAAAATAAAAGAAAAACACCAGTGCGGATGTATTGTGAAAGGTAAGCAAGTAATTTATTGTATTGATAAATCAACTATTAAATATAAGTATCTAAGGCTAAAGATAGCCTAGATAAGGATAATAAAATATCCTCCTAATCAGCGCTAACAATAATATAATATCCTAACAAGAATAAATATGTCGACAATAAGATGTCAATAAACTACTCACCTAGTAGAAATAAACTAATCTACCTAGGACTAATTACCAAATGAGGTAATATCGTAGTTACTAACATAGTAACTCTAACATCCCCCCTTATTACATTATTTGGGTAATACATATACATCCTCCTATACAACAATATTTGGGTAAAGTATATAACTACCCCAATACAATGAAGAAGAAGAAGAGAAATGAAAGAATGTTGGCTCATGCTTTGTCTTTGGCTTTGGATTTGGCTCTAAGCGTACCTCTAGATTTGTACCTCTGGGTCTATCTTGGGATCTGCCTATGAATCTGCCTATGGATCATTGCCTATAGATTTACCTCTGGAACTTTGTCACTGGGTCTGTCTTTAGGTTTGTCTCTGGGTCATTGTCTTTGGGACTGCCACTCGGTCTGTCACTAGATTTGCCTTGGGGTCTACCATAGGTTTTACCTTTTCGATAGAAGCCATACAACATTTCTTTCATCATGGTCCATTGTGTGTGATCTATCCATCCACAATCTATATGAACCTTGTTGGTCATTTTCACTTTGTACCAACAACTGGAAGAAGAGTGATTCGTACATCCACATGAATCACAAGGATGTAATTTCCAACATCTAGCTACAACATGTCCTATTTTTCCACAATGACTGCAACAATACTTTTTAGGAGTTGTAGGAGATTTAGGGTTTACAAACATGGTATTACTGGTACTTGCATGTCCAGTATAGCCAAGGTCTTCATTCTTTGCCCCGACATTTAACATTATAGGAGTTTTAATGCCTTTTTCCTGTTTACCTAATATCTCACCACTGAATCCCATTTTCTTCATCAGTTTGGAACCAAATCCTTTGGTGTGTTGTTCAAAACACCTAATTTCATCATCTTCATCAATGTTTTTAACAATATAGCATTTGTCAGTATTGATGAGATTATGGAGATCTTTTTCAGGAGTTTCAGTTTTTAAGTCACTAGTGTCGCAAGAAAAAACTGCTACTGAGATGAGATCACTTGTGCTACAACTGATATCTACCATTGAAGGTAGATATCAGTTGTATCACAAGCAGCATTGGCCATCATGGGCTCAAGGTCACATGTGTCACAACAAGCATTCGCCACCATGGGCTGAAGGTCACTTGTGTCACTACAAGCATCGATCTTTAGGGATTTGACCTCTGTTTCCTCACTTATTTCATTTTCACTTTATGTTGAGCAATGTCAAGTGCAACCAATGACATGTATATACCCCTTATAACGCCAATAGGAAATTGAGCACCATTTGTATGAAGATCTGTAGAAGACTCATAATCTTTGAGTAGGGCTACTAAACCATTGTTTAGTGTGAGAAATGTGCCCTTCTCATAAAAATCAGGTCCATCCATCTCAGGTGGAAAATAAGGACCTTTAACTGATGTAACAACATCATCAGTTGGTTTTGGGGCTTGCTTTTTCTTTGATCTACCCATCTTTGAAGGTGTCGGTCTCTACCGAAAATGCACCTTTTACAATGAAATTTTGCAAAATAATTTGACTAAGGTGTCGGTCACTGCCGAAAATGCACCCTTATAAGTCTTCCCCCTTTTGTTTGCAAAATTATATCCCCCTATGTGCAAGATAGAAGATAGTGGAAAAAAATTTATCCCCCCCTAATTTTTGCAAAATAATCTTTTCAAGAAGGTTGACTAAGGTGTCAGTCACTGCCGAAAATGCACCCTTTTTAAGTCATCCTCCATTTTTAGCAAAATATTTCCTTAGATAGGAAAGAAAATTCTATCCCCATTTGTTTGCAAAAAATGATGGTGGAAAAAAAAATTATCCTCCCCTTAGTGCAATAAAATTGCAATTTATTGAAGCTTCTTAGGTGTTTACACAAATTGCCCCCCATTTTTTTTGTTTTAAATTTGCAATTTTAAATTTCAATCAATAAGTGTCAAAAATAATTTAATATAAGCTCTTGAAAATCAAGAATTGATTTTAAAAAGAAATAATTAAAAAATTATTAAAAGAAAATTTGAAAAAACTTTAGGCAAATAAAAAAGGCACCTATGTGTTTAGGCGCAAGCGAGAATTGAACCCGAAATCTCAAGAGAGGTGGCGCATTAGCTCCCAGGGAGAAGCCACACCAGCTAGTAAGCTGGATGAAACATAAGGGACAAGTCCCTTACTTGTAGTGCTATGGTGCGCAGGCTGGGGGCGCGTCGAACGGTGCACTTCTTTGCTTGCGGTAGCTGTTCTGCTATCGAGTGGCTTGTTTGCGAGCAACAGCTTCCAAAAGTGAGCCTATCTCTGGATGGTATGTGTCTCCAAGTCCTTTTCTTGGCTTCTGCAAATTTCTTGTTAGATAATGCTGATCGATTTGGATTTCTCAAAGCTAACCGCCTCCTTTTGGTTGAAAATGCAAACATCCTTCGACAAAAATGCACACTGCACAACGTCGTTCACATGAGCAGCGAGCATTGCTCTTCTCCCTTCTTCGGTCTACTGCATCGATTTCTAAATCAACGATTTGCCCACACGAGTATTCACTCAGATGTCTTTGGTTCTAGATCAAACCTTGAGCTCACCGAACTAGTCAAGACACCATGATCTGGCTCATAGAGTAGCGTGTAGGGTTCAGTGTGCTTGTCAATGGAGCTCTTGTATTTTTATCGGTCGTCCAAGTTGGAGTGTCTGTTGGATTGTCCGTTGGTTGTGCAGCTCCAACCAAATATTTGTGGCTTATGTTATCACATAAAACAAAATCTATGCAATCCTCTTTGCCAGAATCGTCGTGGGCTCCTACCTTTCTCTGCAATGTGATCCCACCACGAACCTACAGCTTTAGAAACCCCTTGAATTTAGAGTTTTTGTGCTCGTATCTGTCTACAATGGGCGATGCTGCCTCTAGATGGTGTTGCCTTCATCGGGTGTGGACGTGCTTCCTTAACACAATGAAACTTCTGTCTGGTGGTGCGCCCCTCGACAGATCTTGCAACTCGGATTCCTTCGTGCCATGGTTGGCGAATCGAGTAGAAGACACAATCGTCTCATAAAATTTGTGCAAAGCGGCTTATGTAGACTACTCCCCACAGGAAATATTTTTTGTTTACAATACCGCACCTGCTATGGCAAAAACATGAAAACACAGGCTATGTTTGATTTTCTGAGCCTTCGGGTGGTGATGGTCTTTGATCTTGCTCCGCTAGTTGTGACGTCACGAGATATTGGTCTTTCATCACGCCTAGATCCACCTGTTACAACGCATAAAAGTAGTCACAGCTTGCATCCAATCTGCATCTATCGTGCTATCAGATCGGGTATTGTCCAACGAGGCTAGTGCCCGTGCATCTTTGGTTTTAGTCCCACATGGGACATGTGAATGCACGTATGGTAATTTAAATAGAAAAACTCTCACCTTTGATAATGTCTACCTTTGTGTAGATAATAATCAACCCACCATTTGACCTTTGCACTAAGTTGGACTCTACGTAGAGTAATTTTGGTCCCACGTGTCTCCTGTGCCTTGCCAGGCTTACAGTCCGTGTCCATAGTGTCTGTAGTTTGCCCAGATCCACGTCATATAATTTCAGTCCGCTTGTCACCGTCATGCAAGGGTAGTCAAAGGGTCTGGAATAGATGTCACACCACCATCAGAGCTGCCTTAGGTCCACTCTAGGTACCTCACACATGACATGTGTAAGTTCACCGCTTTCGATTAAATCAAGTCCAACGAATTCTTTCGTGAGGGAGTCCATCCACTAGTCGTCCAGGTGGCTCTGTTCGCTCTGACCAAGATTAGTCTAGCAAATGCTCTGTCGAGCATCAGGCCTTGTTCGTGTACTTCAAGAAATATGCTCGGTCAAATGCTCTGTCGAGCATCAGGCCTTGTTCGTGTACTTCAAGAAATATGCTCGGTCAGCTCTCAGGCTACAACCGGAGCCGAGAGCACATATGGCTCTGATACCATATTGTGAAAGGTAAGCAAGTAGTCTATTGTATTGATAAATCAACTATTAAATACAAGTATCTAAGGCTAAAGATAGCCTAGATAAGGATAATAAAATATCCTCCTAATCAACGCTAACAATAATATAATATCTTAACAAGAATAAATATGCCGACAATAAGATGTCGATAAACTACTCACCTAGTAGAAATAAACTAATATACCTAGGACTAATTACCAAATGAGGTAATATCGTAGTTACTAACATAGTAACTCGAATAGGATGTGTAAGAAGTATTTTTCAAAAAAATAAAAGGAAAACTAGTTTATTATAAAAATATTATCAATGTTTATTTTTATTAGGTGGAAATGCTAACTGTTTTGTATTTGTGAAATTTGATTATCTCAGTTGCTGGATCAATCTTTGTTAGATGCTGAAACCAGTTCCATTGTGATCTTCTTTAGAGTTTGTTTTTAATATTTTTGTGGTTTTGTAAAGTTTTGAGGACCCTCCCAAAACCCCTATGTATAAGGTTTGCATCTCTTTGAAAGATCTAAGGTTTAAACCCCACTAGGTATAAGAAGATCAGAACCCTTGTGTAAACTCATTGAAAACAAATGACAGTCCAAATTAATCAAACACTTATTTTTTACAATAAAAAACTATTTTAATATTTTTAATCATTTTATATTAAAATTTAAATCTATCAATTTCAATAATATATGGTACACTCAAGATCATATGTTTATATATATATATATATATATATATATATATATATATATATATAACACTATTTTCCTCATAATATTGTTTATTTAATATGTATTTATCCAACCAATTTACCAAAATATAATAAACAACCTTTAACTTTAAATTATTAAATAAAGTATTTATTATTAGAACTATTCAAAATTTGTTGGATATCCTTTCTCTGCATACATATATATATATATATATATATATATATATATATATATATTATATAATTGAACCATTGTCCTTTAAGGTTGCATCCCATATCTTCTAGTTCAGAGATCAAGGACATATCAAACTTCTATATGAAGATCTTCAATAAATCCCCTCTTATAGCTTTAAAGGAAGGAAGTCAAGATTATTATGACACCCATTAAAAATCACACTTTTTGAATTAATTCATGGACCCTTCATACTTTTGGGTCCAAGTGCATCATTTCCTTAATTAGACAAAGATACTCTCTACGTTGCACCGGCCAATCATGCAGATTCTGATAATAATTTGTCTTGTCTTTTCAACCCATAAAAGCCCAAGGAAATATATGCTGGCAAGCTGGCTTTTGCCCCTAAAAATCAGGTTGCTGGCAAAAGGTCAGCAAAAGATTTCACTGATGTGAAAATTATTCTTGGAAAACATCTTATCGCATCATTAGAAAAATTTGCTTTTCTCCAAGTCTGGCAAAAGGCCCCTAAAGAATAATTGTTGACAGGTCAGGGATTGTGCCCTTAATAAAGTGAACTTTGTGGGGGGCTATTGGAATGTGTCCTTATTGGAGGACACCTGGTAGATCTGACCTCTGATTGCAGACGTAATGGGACACTTGGATAATGTAGAGGAGTACCCCCAACGGAGAGTGGATAAAGGCTTTGGTTTGCCATGATACAATAACATTCAAGTGCACATTGTCATTTCTAGTTCAAGAAAGCATAGGGATTGTTGATGGGATGTTGAGTAGATGGGTGATGCGTCAAGGATGGCAACAAGACAAAAGGTTTCCCAATAAAACAATGGGATGTGGAGTAGATGGGTGATGCGTCAAGGATGGCAACAACAAGACAAAATGTTTTCCAATAAAACAAGGAACAATGACTAACAAGGATCTCTTGGCGGTGAGCTTCAGACTTTATTTTAATTATTTTTAATTGGTTATATAAGATTTAGACGGGTTTTATTTGTATTATATTCGAATTATACTAATGATTGTATAGTGATATTATAATGGGTTGGTGATTATGCATGTAATTTTTTTATAGCAAAATTCAAACCTGGTTCTTCCTTTGAAAGTTAAGGAATATAATTGGTTGAACAAATGTTAAATGAGTTCAATTCATATTACATTTGATCACAGATCACATAGTGGTGTTTAAAAACTTGGCAATTATACATGTATCATGGTAAACTTTAGATCTAGATCTATGTCTTAAAAATGGATAAATATAATTGATTGAGTTAATTTCATTTGATTTTATTTTACTTTGAAATCAAAATAAAAATAATTCCATGAAATCTTAACAATATAAAGAATATTTGTTTGGTTGAAGAACCAAAGAATGATTTTAGTTAACTAAAAAATGCAAGTAACTAAACAAGATAAGCATCCTAATTCAACATAAATACTTTTAAATTCAAGAAGAATTTTTGTTGAGACAATTTTAATTGCAATTCATTTTATCTCTTGAGTATCTTATGTTTAGATTGTGTAATGGGAAGAGAGGTTTCACACCATGAACTAAGTTTCAATCCTATAAGCGTTACCTTATAGGATTGAACGTATAACTATGTTTATACCTAGGACAAGTCACCATAGACTTTGGATAAGTGTACCCATTTTATATATCTAAGCATACCCTCATGTTTTGAATGAGCTCTACTCATTGTTAAAATTTATTAAATAACATGACTTCAAGTGTTGAAGAACATAGACATATTCAAATATTGCAAAAAAATACATGTATAGTTACCAAATTATAATATTGTCATGTTGATATATCATGGTAACACGAACATGGTGTAATATGGGTGGGCCCATTCCAGGTCCATATAATGAATTAATAATAATAAAATTGTTGAGTTCAAATCCTCAAAAGTATAATTAATCATTCTTCTTGTACTCTAAATTATTGTGAATATTATATATACGCCTAATGGTTATGGAGGTTATAAGAAATTAGAACTCTCAAATTGTGCCTTATTGATTTTGCACATATATATTTCTATCACATTAATACACAAATTAATCATAATGCATAAATCTATTCTATGTTTCTAACATTTGGTATTAAAGCAAAGATTATATTAAAACAAATATTCTATTTGTGAAGGTGATCCAAGAGTAGAAGTCCTCTTAAAGTTCATGAAATCATATTACGACTAGCAAATCCAAAAAAGAGCATACATGTTTAATCAAGGATATTTGGAGAAGAAAAAGTTCTTTTTTTTTTCTTATTTATGGTTCTAGGTGTTGTAAACATTTATTTCACCTTAGAGGAATTGGAGATCCGTCTTAGAAAAATTTGGCTCGTGGAAAAAGAGTTGCCATCACAATTTTGATTGTTGTCATCTAAAAAACATGTCATTGTTTGGTGCATAAAACATACCATATGAAGAAAATAATGATCGATTTGGAGCATTACATTGGAGTTTGAATGTGTTGGCAATCATCTTCCATTTGAAGTTGTTGCTTGGAAGAGTTGTCTAATGTTGTTGTCTAGAAAATATTGCCATATGAAGTTGCTATCTAAAATAGCTATTCCAAGCTATTATCCAAAAAAGAGCAATTGTTTGAAAAAGAGGTACCTTGAAACTATCATCTGGAGCTTGATGGCTTTTGAAGCCTTAATATTAATATGAAAAACTCACAGGATTATATTCACAGGATCAAATATATGGTTGCTGCAATATATTAAGGTCAACAAAATAATATGAGCCAACTCATATGTATATCAATGCTTATAATATGTCAAATAACATTCATTAATAAGTAACAATATGAATATAAATAGCCTGAATATTACATGTACAAAGGATGTATCACAACTTACAATATTAATTACTCAAATGTATGCAACCTTTATTACTCCTCAAGTGTATCAAGAAACTTTGTTACATAGATGATCACAATGCTCACTAAGATCTCTATGATCACTACGTGAGTGATGCTCATACACTCTCCTTGTTATATTTGCTATGCTTGTTATGGAGTAATTTATAGTCATTGTATGATGACTCTTTGGCTACTTGACTCTTCCTTTGTTTATGCCAAGTCTCATGACTCTTGGATTATCTACTTGACACTTGCATACACATGATTCTATCTTGTATGCACACTTGGACATAACTCTTCCTAATCTATGAACACATGTGCAAACTTACATATGAGACACTTGTGCACATTTACACTTATTACACTTGCACACTCAATTACATAACACTTGTGCATTTCTTGCACATTATTACATTACATAAAATATTTACTCACACTCTAATCTAGGATACAACCCTAATCTAATATTTACAATGTTGTACCATTGAGGTACATTAGAATGTACTAAATAATGTAATATACTCTGACGTCCCCCTGTATTACATTATTTGGTACCTGAAGACTTTAGTCTTCAATCAAGGTCTTCAGCCTCATATAAACCTAGGACCTATGCTTTATCTATTCTGCTTTTGCTTTCTTCAGTATGATGCCTGTATTATGATAAAATAAATGATTAATATCTGTTGGTATCTGAATTGACATCAAGAAAAACTTGAAACTGTGTCTCTTATCTTCTAGCTTTCTGATTAGGCGTGCACCCACTGGTCTTAGTCCAGATATCAACATTGGATGGATTAAATATTGCTCTAATACAACCTCCAGAGTAGGATGGTATTCCTTGTCAACTAATAGAGTGTTGACTCATTTAAGCATAATTAAATGTTTAAAATATAGTGATAGAAATGGGTTTAGGGTTAGGAAGTAGTGATTAAACAGTGGCTAGATAAAGCTAAAAACATAGGCACCTACATGTTAATCCTTCTGAAAAACAATTTCTAGTGTCCCACACTTGAAATTAACAACACTCAAAATAAATGATCTTCATAAATTAAACGAATAAAGATATATTTCAATAATTCATTTCAACATCAAAGATACTAATAATCCAATATAGTAGAATAAGATCAGTACCAAGATTTAACATAAAAGAACTTGTAAATATAGATTCAATCATGAAAGATTTAAAAATACTCTAAGATAGAAATTTAATATTAGTAGAATAGACTAACCATAGTAGCAGTAGTAGAAAATAATTTCACATCTTAAATCTCTCAAAGATTATAAAAGACACCAGTTTGAGACAAACATCCAAGTAATGTTCCTTCTATTGATTTGTAGAAAATATTTACATAGTAGGGCAAGCAAAAACTCTAGAGCTGACCCTAAATAATGAGGGTTCGACCTCTATTTATAGTATTGCATGCTTGAAAAAAATGAAAGAAGGTGGAACATTACAAAGAAAAGGAAATACCAAATCAAACAAGTGTTGAGGTGGCAGCCTCTTATTTGTACTTGATTAAAGAAGAAAATGCACGATCTTGCGCTTCTCTGCAACTCGACTTCTGCAACTTGCTAGTCTTTCATGGTGCTTTAGCTACAGGCTATCAAAACTATAAACCAAGCCATTCATTGTTCTTGTAGATGCTATATTTTGGTTCTTGGCTTCTCTGACGCTTCACCTGTTGGTTCATCTCGATCAACCACTTTCATGTTACAAAAGTTTTGCTTTTATGTGCTTTGAAGATCATCCAAATGAATGAACCATTGATCCACTTATGAATGGTTGAGATCAAAGCTCAAACATTACTAGTAGGCCCATGGTGTAGAAACATGTTGTAGCTCGCTCCTCGAAATAGCTTTTCACATCAATTGACCATTTTGACCATGGGTTAGAGCAGATAATGCTTTGATGTAAAATACGCTTTAGATCGCGTGGGATAAATCATTGTTGTAGATCACTTATTTTATTCTTAGAGTTACTTTACCTTACTTTGCATTCACAGTGTAGAATAAATTTTGGACCGTGTTATAGCCCGTGTCTCAAATCTCACAAATACAAGGTTTAACCATTGTTGACTGCGGGGTAAAGCATTGTTTTTACCTGCACGAGATATAACATAAAATTACGTGATATGAAACCTTGCACTGTACCCTTGCAATACTCCTTTGCAAATGTTGACCTCTTTGATCATGGGTTTGAGCAGTGTGCACTGTGTTGTTGCAGTATGAAATACTCTTGATCTTGTGCAGGATAGAGTAATGTGTTGTGGACCACGATTCAGAGAGTGATGATGTCACTTTTGACTAATGTTGACTGCAGGCTAGAACAATGTTCTATGCCACATGTGATAGAACATATTTTGAATCATTGCACTTTACTTTGTGTTGTAGCCCATGATTTTAAAGTGGCTAAGTCTGGATTTTGATCGTGGGGTAGAACATCTTGCGTTGAGTTGCTACCACGACGTAGAGCAAGCTCCTTTATGCCTTAGAAAATTTTGCAAAATTTTTCTAAGGATGTGGCCATTTTGGGCCTACATTCTAGTGCCTCCTGGGGGATTTTTCTCACAAAGCCTAAGAACTTAGAGTCTTATCCATTGGGCATTAGGAGTCAAAAATGATGAAAAGATAAAATGACAAGAAAAATCTAGATGAAATGAAGGAGGCATTTAGAAAAGGGAATATGTATGGAGGTAAAAAGGAAGGAAGCATATACAGTGGGAAAAATGAGAAGATGTAAGGAAATATAAACTTCAATATTTAGTGGATTATGCTTCATAGAATAACTTCTATGTGACCATCACTCTCTAGAACATTTGTGAAGATACTCAGAGAGTAACAGTTCACATGGAGATCATGCTAAAAAAAATAAACCTTGCAACTCCTTCCATGAATGAAGCCTTAGTATGGCTATATGAAACCATATTCTCTTTTATAACCCTAGCCAGATTGAACAAAAATATTCATGGTTTCTTCATGTTTTTCTATAGGATCATGCTTTACGACTATTCTAACAGTGTCAGGATCAAAACAATATATAAAAAAATATATATGAATGCAAAAATGATTAAGTCCACTTTTGCTACAAGGTTATTTTACTCTTGTTCATTCTCTTGTTGATTATACCCCTTGAGTTGTTCATCCTATACCTCTTTAGAGTTTTTAGAAAACTTTTCTGATTGTTCTTCTTCCTAATCTTCTTTAGCCTCTTCTTCTTCTTGGGAAGTCTCTTGCTTATCTTTAGAGTTTGGATCTGTTAAAAAAAACTAGACCATTCATTTTAGGGTCTGTAGTGCTTGGCTCCAAGTTGACTCAGTAAGATTGTTTCTTTGAGCCGCTTATGAATATACTCCAACTTAGAAGTCTCATCATAAGTCATGGAATTACCCTTATTCACCAAATCCTCCATTAGATATTTGAGCCTAGTCAAGTCTTTGATCATCTGAGAGACCTGCTCTTGATCAATCAGATCTTCCCAAGAATCTATTTTATATTCATCTTGGATGATTGAGGCTACATTATTTTTTATATCTTCTTCTGATAACAAGGTATTATTTTCAACCCAAAGACCTCCAAAACCATACTACATCATCTCTTGATTAATATCTACAATATCTTGGAGTGTACCTTCAATATTGTCTAATAGTAACCAACCCTTCTAGAGTAACCTATTATTGTCAACCATAATTCTAGTAGTCAACCTAGAAGTATTCCATGCCTTGCTAGGGATGGGCTTTGCAGCTTCACTGAATCTGCTTTAAGATAGCTTGCAAATCTATTCTACTAGTATCACCATAGGTTGTAGCTCCTTAGTGAATTTATCCAAATATTCTTTGGTAGCTTGCAGTAAATGACTTGCATCATCCATATAGTCAATTACAGGTTGGATTTTTGAATATTTCTCAAGGATTTCAGACCATATCTCCTTTTTGACCTTTTTTACTCCTTTTGAAAAGCCTATAACTTTGGCCTTCTCAATATGAAGCTGATGCTTCAAATCTTGTATTTCTTTGACTTGAGCTTCATTATTTTTATTTTTCTCTTCAACTTGGTCTTTAAGTTTTATGGCCTCTTGGTATTTGTTTTTCCATCTCTTGAATTCATTTCTCATAGCTTTATCCACCTTTTTATGATTGCTAACTATCTTCTCCAGCTTCTCAAAAATTTCCTCCAATTTTCCACATTGTTCCCTATAAATATTAATCTTGACATAAAAAGTTTCAAGTGTTGCACATTTTGAGTAGATGAGTTGTCATTGATGTCAAGAGTGAGTGGTCATTGATGTCAAAAGTCAGTTTCAATGAGCAGTGCAAGGAGAAGTAGTTCCACAATCAGTGCAAAAAGGAGAGTCCACTTCCAGTTGGTCAGATCCGGTTCCAAGTAGTTAGATGTGGTCCAAAGTGCAAAAAAGAGGCCCAAACAAATAATATTATAATATTTTATTATAATATTAAAAATGAAATTTAAATTAATTAATATAATTTTATTATAAATTAATTTAATTAACTTTCAAAAGTTACTTAAGTTAATTATAATTTAATTATAAATTAATTTATATTAATTTAAATAACCCTAAAGAGGGTTATAAGGTTAAAATAAAAATCGAATTTCAAATTCAATTCAAGCACCGACGTTTATGGCACAAGAGGCTTCGTGTATAAAAGGTGGAAAAAACCTTTGCCATTACTCCCCAATAATCATCGATCGAATTTCCTAAGCCCAAAGTGTAATGTGCAAGGAGGTTAAAGAGTTTCCATGTGTTTCGAAAGGTCTTCAATATAATAGGTTTAAAAAATAGGAGTGAAGCTCCTTATACCACGCACAATGTTGTGTAGCACAGGTGGCAATGACAGATGTGCTAAGTCATGTGGCAGGCAAGGTGTGCAGGGTTCGCATCCTGCTAATTTCATTTTGCAAGGTAGTGAGAGGGCATTTGTTTTTGAGTAGCATCAAATTAAGGGATAAAGGGAGGCTTGCACATTCCCCTTCCTCGTGGGAGCGCTTAGCCCATGTGGTGGGCTAGCACCTTTATAAGGAGCTCGATGGGAGTGGTATCATGTTTGAAATCCATCGAGGCCTTTTTAGCTTGTATAAGGTATGCACTAATGTCATTTGTGTTGGTCGCTTGATTATTTAGGATGTGCTAAGGTTGAGAAAAATAAAATATTTTTGATGCTTATAAAGTTTAATTTTTGCCTGAATTAATTTGGATATTGAGTGTTTTGAGGGAGATAAAAGGGTAGGCAAATATTATTTTTGAAAGGTTAATTTTTGGAGTTTGATTAATTAAAGTTGGAGATTATAAGGGGCAATTGAGTAATTATTTTTATGTGTGATTTGATGATTTTTCTAATTTCAAGAAGTAATAAGGTGTATTTGAGTTTGATTATTTTTGTAATTGAGGAAATATTTTGAGAGAGTGTTAGTGTGATATTTTATCATCTAACCATTGAAATTGGCAAGGAAGAAAAATTGTGATTGAGACAGGTTTTGAAGGGCACTTCTACATCAAACAAAAAGGTATGGGCACATATTCCTAGTGAGTGATTATTGGATGTTGTGAATGCTAAGTTGGAGTGAAAATAATTGTTTGATAAGCATTATTGAGATTGATTGTTGAAGGTTTTTTTTAGTAAGAGTTGATGATAAATACCTTGTTTATAAGCATTGTTGGAAATAATGAGCTATCTTGAACTAGGGTTTATTGAGATATCTTGAGCTAGGGTTTATAAAACGAACATGAGTATCATTGTTATGTGAAGTGAAATATCATGAGTATCATTGTTATGTGAGGATCACTTGATAAGCATTTTTTTTGAAGTGATTGGTTGAGTGAAGAACTTGAACTAGGGTTTGCAAAGATCATGAGTATCATTGTTATGTGAGATTTTTTGATAAGTATTGTTGGAAAAAATTGAGTGTGTGTTCATATGTTTGGACTAGGGTTTGTGAGCAAGGATTATTTCATTAATATTAGTTGAGTAGATGTGTTGAAGTGATAGTTCAAGTTCTGTGAAACAAATTGTTCTATATTCTAAATTGATTTGAGAAAGAGGTTGAGTGTTTGTGAGTGTGAAACATATTGAGTCTCTAACAATTCTCTATATGTTTCTATGATAAAAAGAGATATTGAAAGTAATTGATCATTGTGGTGAGTGTGAAGCATATTGAGTCTCTAACAATTATCTATATATTTCTATGAGATTGGACAAGTTCTAGTGAGGACTTGTTGAGCAGATTTAAGGTAAGTCTTTGAGAAGACTTGTGGATAGATTGATGTGAGATTTTGTGGAAGCTTAAAATACAAATTTGAGGATAGATATTGTTGAGAATATTGGAAAAGTTCTAGAGAGGACTTATGGACAGATTAGTGTAAGCTTACACGATAAATTTGAGATAAGTATTTGAGAAGACTTGAGAGGAAATTTGATTGATTGATTTGTTCAAACCTTGAGTTAAGGTTTAGGGTAGATCCAATAGAGTTGATTTATGATTAAGTCAAGCTTTGTGTTAAGGCTTGAGGATAGATATTGAGGACATATTTGTGCTAGATCGAAGAACTATGTTTAGTGCAGATCAGAGGACATAGATTGAGCAGATTTGTGCTAGATCGAAGGGCTGTGTTGAGAATGGAAAATACATTCTATTCATCATTTATAGAAGATTACAATATATAGATTGAAGAAAATATATTTGGGCTCAACACAGTTGGAGCACCATTTATCTGCGTGAATCAAATCTCAACAATATTGGAGCTTACTCTAAACATAGACTAAGTCCAACCACTCCCTATATGCTCTCAACCTAGAATAGAAAATATGCTACATAGAATTATAAATGCGTTCACACTTGATTATATACAAGGTTCAACATGTGTATAGTGTAGATTCAAAGATAGAGTTTGGTGTAGATTTGAGGATAGGTTTATGCCAAACCAGAGACAGAGTTTAAGTAGATTTATACTAGACCGAAGGACTGTGTTTAATGTAGATTTGAGATAGAGCTTTGGAGGTGATAAAGTATAGAGGATGACATTATCTAGTGGATAGAGATCCATTATCCAGAGTAGTGAGGATAGGTCTTTTGAGTGAGGACAAGAGTCTTCAGTGGATAGATATCCATTAGATAGTGCAGTGGAGGTAATAGTTCTTCTAGAAGATCACTAGCCATAGCTGATGAGAAGGGAGTTCTCCTATAGATAAAGATCCATGAACTTGATTAGGGGATTGGTATCTCCTTTAGACAGAGGTCCATAAAAATTGTAATAGGGAAAGGATTCCCAAGAGATTGATTGAGAAAATTTTAATGAAAAATTTTCTTCGTGGAGTAGCCCACATTGGATGAACCATGTTAAATTGATGTATCTATTGTGTGTGGTGATTTGTGCATTGATTTGATATTGCTATTGATACATTGCATAATATTAATTGAGAAAGAAAAGTAAAAAGTGGAATTATACTGTTCACCCCCATCTAAGTATAAGCTTGTGCTCTTAAATTGGTATAAGAGCAGGTTCCTTTGAAAGAGTTTAATAGCTTGAAGGAAAATATTACAAGAACACAATGGATTCTAAGAACGGATTCTCAGATAAGTCAACACCAGTATTTGATGGAAGTGATTATATATTTTAGATTATGAGAATGAATATTCACCTGATGGCACTTGGCAATGAAATCAGTTGAAAATGGATACACACCCCCAACTACTCCACCTATAGATAAATATGGTACGGTTCTACATCATTACAATTAAAAAGCAATGAATGTAATTTTGAAAGGTTTGTATAAAATGGATTTTATAAAGGTTATGCATTACAAATCAACAAAACGAATTTGTGATAAGTTGCAAAGCATATATGAAGGAGATAAAAGTGTCAAAAATATAAAGATACAAAATATCAAAGGACAATTTGAAGATTTAAGAATGAAGGATGAGGAAAAAATTAGTTATTATCTACTTCGTTTAGATGACGTTGTTAACACCATGCAAGTACTTGGACTTGATATTGAAGAATCCGATGTTTGTGATAATATCTTAAGATCTCTCCTAAAAATATTTAGTGGAAAGATATCTGCTATAGAGGAATCAAAATATGGTGATATTTTTCCTAGATATGTATTACTTGGTATTCTTACAAATTTTGAGATGAGAACAAAAGAGGAACCTAATATCCAAAGAAAGCAACCTTCAAAGCTACTAAGAAGATAAAGGGAAAGAAGTCAAATTCAAGCAATGAGTCATCCAGTGATGAAGAAGCAAATTATGGCAGAAGGAATAAGGATCCAAGAAGATTTAAAGATGCAAAATCTGTTAGATATTTCAATTGTGGAAAGTATGATCACTATGCAACTGATTATCAAGAAGCCAAAAATAGCAATGATGAAGAAAAATAGGATCATAAGAACAGGAGAATCAAAAAAATATAGGTACCAAAATAAAGGTAAGGATGGACAAGGCAAATAAGGAAAGAAATTCTTTCAAATACAGAAGAGGAGTTACTATGCAGACAAGGCAAGTAAGTACTCAAGTGATAGTGAAAATAGTTTCTCAAATAATGGTAAAGATGAAGTTCTATTTTTGATAGAAGAAAAAGAAGAAGTTAAGAAAAAGTCACCAATAATTCTCAAGTGTTTTAGATGTGGTAATTTTGGACATCTTAAAGATAGTTGTACACAGAATGGTTTTAGTTTCAGTGATGATGAATATGAATATACACTTGAAGGACCAGAAGAGAATATTCTAATGACACAAGAAGAATAAGGAGGTGATCCTATAGAAGATGAGTCATAAGAGAATGAATATGTTTTCAAAGGTAAACAAATAGAGGAAGAATCTGAAAAAGGAGAAGTTGATCTTGAGGGAGAGCTTATTTATGCTCAACACATTGAAGAAGCTAAGAAAGCAAAATTCCCAACTTAAGCTTCAGTTTCAAGAATGTGATGAAGAAATTGGAAATCTTATAGAGGATCTAAATAAGTCAATGGCTAAGACAAATAAGTTCAAGGATAAGTTAGAAGCAAAGGTCTTAGAATGTGAAATATTAGAACAAGAAGTAGCTCTACTAAGGGAAGAAGTAGAAAAGTCTAAGGATAAGCTACACAAGTTTGGAAAGAGCTCAAAGATCGTAGATAAGATGATCAAGGTACAAATAAGGTCAACACAAAAAATAGGTATTGGTTTTGAACAGGTACAAAATAAACAAGAAGATGAGTCAACCTCAAGTTCTAAAGAAGAAGAAACTTTAGACGAAGATAGTGTGAGAGAAAGTGAAACTTATGAAGATGAGTTGGACAATAGAAAGTTCAACAAGGAAAATAATAATGCACAAAAGAGAAGCAGATGGAACAAGAACCAGCACAAGGTAAAAGAGACTAAGAGACCAACAGGGTCAAGGCAAGGTAATTTCAATGGACGATGCTTCTCACGTCATAGATTTGGTTACAAGGCTTCACAATGTAGGACACATGAAAGACATGAATATGGGAACTTAATAAATAGGCAACTTTTTCATAGGCATTGCTACTCATGTAATCAGCTTGGTCACAAGGCAATGAATTATAGGGTCCATGATAGGAATAGATATAGCTTCACCAGAAGAAATCCCAAGATATTTGCACCTTAAAGGAATAACAATATTAAGTGTTACAAGTTCAATAATTATGGATATACAAAAAAGTGGTGTAGAATAGAAATTCCAGAGATAAGAAGTAATAGGAAAAAATAGAGGAATCAGAAGATTCAAATGATAAGGAAAGTGAAAGAAAGTGGAAAAAGGTAAATATCAGTGCATGCCAGGAGTAGAAATACTTCCACCCCAAAATTAACCACCTCAAGAGGAGGTGGGGGAGAGGCTAAGCTAAGAGACTCATTCTTAGCCCCGAGACCCAAAGGTGACCCTTTGCCATTTATGTCAAAGAGGGAGAGATTTGAGTAAGGGGAAGAGATTTGATTTAAGAAGAGAGCATCGAGTCAAGGGAGCAGTTTCCTAGGGGGAGCGGGATAGAAAAAGGTTACAAAAATTTGAAAAGTTAATTGGATTTCCATCAATGACAAAGGGGGAGATTGTTGGACATTTTGAGTAGATGAGTTGTCATTGATGTCAAGAGTGAGTGGTCATTGATATCAAAAGTTAATTTCAATGAGCAATGCAAGGAGAAGCAGTTCCACAATTAGTGCAAAAAGGAGAGTCCGCTTCGAGTTGGTCAGATCCGGTTCTAGGTAGTCAGATGTAGTCCAAAGTGCAAAAAAGAGGCCCAAGCAAATAATATTATAATATTTTATTATAATATTAAAAAGAACATTTAAATTAATTATAAATTAATTAATATAATTTTATTATAAATTAATTTATTAATTAATTTAATTAACTTTCAAAAGTTAATTATAATTTAATTTTAATTTAATTATAAATTAATTTATATTAATTTAAATAACCCTAAAGAGGGTTATAAGGTTAAAATAAAAATCAAATTTCAAATTCAATTCAAGCACCGACGTTTATGGCATAAGAGGCTTCATGTATAAAAGGTGGCAAAAACCTTTGCCATTACTCCCTAATAATCATCGATCAAATTTCCTAAGCCCAAAGTGTAATGCGCAAGGAGGTTAAAGAGTTTCCATGTTTTTTGAAAGGTCTCTGATGGTAGAGGGTTAACAAATAGGAGTGAAGCTCCTTATACCACACACAACAATGTGTAGCATAGGTGGCAATGACGAATGTGCTAGTCATGTGGTAGGAAAGGTGTGCAGGGTTCAAATTCCATCGATTTTATTTTGTAAGGTAGTGAGAGGGAATTTATTTTTGACTAGCACCGAATGAAGGGATAAATGGAGGCTTGCACCTTCCCTTCCCCATGGGAGCACTTAGCCCACGTGGTGGGCTAGCGCCTTGATAAGGCGCTCGACGGGAGTGGTCTCGTGTTCAAAACCCATCGAGGTCTTTTTGGCTTGTATAAGGTATGCGTTGATGTCATTTGTGTTGGTCGCTTGATTATTTCAGATGTGCTAAGGTTGAGAAAAAAAATATTTTTGATGCTTATAAAGTTTAATTTTTTCTTGAATTAATTTGGATATTGAGTGTTTTGAGGGAGATAAAAAGGAAGGCAAATATTATTTTTGAAAGGTTAATTTTTGGAGTTTGATTAATTAAAGTTGGAGATTATAAGGGGCAATTGAGTAATTATTTTTATGTGTGATTTGATGATTGCTAATTTCAAGAAGTAATAAGGTGTATTTGAGTTTGATTATTTTTGTAATTGAGGAAATATTTTGAGAGAGTGTTAATGTGATATTTTATCATCTAACCATTGAAATTGACAAGGAAGAAAAATGAAGGGCACTTCTACATCAAACAAAAAGGTATGAGCACATATTTATAGTGAGTGATTGTTGTATGTTATGAATGCTAAGTTGGAGTGAAAAGGATTGTTTGATAAGCATTGTTGAGATTGATTGTTGAAGGTTTTTATAAGTAAGAGTTGATGATAAAAACCTTGTTTATAAGCATTGTTGGAAATATTGAGCTATCTTGAGCTAGGGTTTATTGAGCTATCTTGAGCTAGGGTTTGTATAAAGAACATGAGTATCATTATTATGTGAAGTTGTAAAATATCATGAGTATCATTGTTATGTGAGGACAACTTGATAAGTATTGTTGGAAAAAATTGAGTGAGTGTTCATATGTTTGCACTAGGGTTTGTGAGCAAGGATTATTTCATTTAGATTAGTTGATTAGATGTGTTGAAGTGATAGTTCAAGTTCTGTGAAAAAAATTGTTCTATATTCTAAATTGATTTGAAAAAGAGGTTGAGTGTTTGTGAGTGTGAAACATATTGAGTCTCTAAATTGATTTAAGAATGAAGGATGAGGAAAAAATTAGTTATTATCTACTTTGTTTAGATGACGTTGTTAACTCCATGCAAGTACTTGGACTTGATATTGAAGAATCCGATGTTTGTGATAATATCTTAAGATCTCTCCTAAAAATATTTAGTGGAAAGATATCTGCTATAGAGGAATCAAAATATGGTGATATTTTGCCTAGATATGTATTACTTGGTATTCTTACAAATTTTGAGATGAGAACAAAAGAGGAACCTAATATCCAAAGAAAGAAACCTTCAAAGCTACTAAGAAGATAAAGGGAAAGAAGTCAAATTCAAGCAATGAGTCATCCAGAGTGATGAAGAAGCAAATTATGGCAGAAGGAATAAGGATCCAAGAAGATTTAAAGATGCAAAATTTGTTAGATATTTCAATTGTGGAAAGTATGATCACTATGCAACTGATTATCAAGAAGCCAAAAATAGCAATGATGAAGAAAAATAGGATCATAAGAACAGAGAATCAAAAAAATATAGGTACCAAAATAAAGGTAAGGATGGACAAGGCAAATAAGGAAAGAAATTCTTTCAAATACAGAAGAGGAGTTACTATGCAGACAAGGCAAGTAAGTACTCAAGTGATAGTGAAAATAGTTTCTCAAATAATGGTAAAGATGAAGTTCTATTTCTGACAGAAGAAAAAGAAGAAGTTAAGAAAAAGTCACCAATAATTCTCAAGTGTTTTAGATGTGGTAAATTTGGACATCTTAAAGATAGTTGTACACAGAATGGTTTTAGTTTCAGTGATGATGAATATGAATATACACTTGAACGACCAGAAGAGAATATTCTAATGACACAAGAAGAATAAGGAGGTGATCCTATAGAAGATGAGTCATAAGAGAATGAAGATGTTTTCAAAGGTAAACAAATAGAGGAAGAATCCGAAAAAGGAGAAGTTGATCTTGAGGGAGAGCTTATTTATGCTCAACACATTGAAGAAGCTAAGAAAGCAAAATTCCCAACTTAAGCTTCAGTTTCAAGAATGTGATGAAGAAATTGGAAAGCTTATAGAGGATCTAAATAAGTCAATGGCTAAGACAAATAATTTCAAGGATAAGTTAGAAGCAAAGGTCTTAGAATGTGAAATATTAGAACAAGAAGTAGCTCTACTAAGGGAAGAAGTAGAAAAGTCTAAGGATAAGCTACACAAGTTTGGAAAGAGCTCAAAGATCGTAGATAAGATGATCAAGGTACAAATAAGGTCAACAAAAAAAATAGGTATTGGTTTTGAACAAGTACAAAATAAACAAGAAGATGAGTCAACCTCAAGTTCTAAAGAAGAAGAAACTTTAGAAGAAGATAGTGTGAGAGAAAGTGAAACTTATGAGGATGAGTTGGACAATAGAAAGTTCAACAAGGAAAATAATAATGCACAAAAGAGAAGCAGATGGAACAAGAACCAGCACAAGGTAAAAGAGACTAAGAGACCAACAGGGTCAAGGCAAGGTAATTTCAATGGACGATGCTTCTCACGTCATAGATTTGGGTACAAGGCTTCACAGTGTAGGACACATGAAAGACATGAATATGGGAACTTAATAAATAGGCAGCTTTTTCATAGGCATTGCTACTCATGTAATCAGCTTGGTCACAAGGCAATGAATTATAGGGTCCATGATAGGAATAGATATAGCTTCACCAGAAGAAATCCCAAGATATTTGCACCTTAAAGGAATAACAATAGTAAGTGTTACAAGTTCAATAATTATGGATATACAAAAAAGTGGTGTAGAATAGAAATTCCAGAGATAAGAAGTAATAGGAAAAAATAGAGGAATCAGAAGATTCAAATGATAAGGAAAGTGAAAGAAAGTGGAAAAAGGTAAATATCAGTGCATGCCGGGAGTAGAAATACTTCCACCCCAAAATTAACCACCTCAAGAGGAGGTGGGGGAGAGGCTAAGCTAAGAGACTCATTCTTAGCCCCGAGACCCAAAGGTGACCCTTTGCCATTTATGTCAAAGAGGGAGAGATTTGAGTAAGGGGGAGAGATTTGATTTAAGAAGAGAGCATCGAGTCAAGGGAGCAGTTTCCTAGGGGGAGCGGGATAGAAAAAGGTTACAAAAATTTGAAAAGTTAATTGGATTTCCATCAATGACAAAGGGGGAGATTGTTGGACATTTTGAGTAGATGAGTTGTCATTGATGTCAAGAGTGAGTGGTCATTGATGTCAAAAGTTAATTTCAATGAGCAATGTAAGGAGAAGCAGTTCCACAATCAGTGCAAAAAGGAGAGTCCGCTTCGAGTTGGTCAGATCCTGTTCTAGGTAGTCAGATGTAGTCCAAAGTGCAAAAAAGAGGCCCAAGCAAATAATATTATAATATTAAAAAGAAAATTTAAATTAATTATAAATTAATTAATATAATTTTATTATAAATTAATTTAATTAACTTTCAAAAGTTAATTATAATTTAATTTTTAATTTAATTTTAAATTAATTTATATTAATTTAAATAACCGTAAAGAGGGTTATAAGGTTAAAATATAAATCAAATTTCAAATTCAATTCAAGCACCGACGTTTATGGCATAAAAGGCTTCATGTATAAAAGGTGGCAAAAACCTTTGCCATTACTCCCCAATAATCATCGATCAAATTTTCTAAGCCCAAAGTGTAATGCGCAAGGAGTTTAAAGATTTTCCATGTTTTTTGAAAGGTCTCTGATGGTAGAGGGTTAACAAATAGGAGTGAAGCTCCTTATACCACACACAACAATGTGTAGCATAGGTGGCAATGACGAATGTGCTAGTCATGTGGTAGGAAAGGTGTGCAGGGTTCAAATTCCATCGATTTTATTTTGTAAGGTAGTGAGAGGGAATTTATTTTTGACTAGCACCGAATGAAGGGATAAAGGGAGGCTTGCACCTTCCCTTCCCCATGGGAGCACTTAGCCCACGTGGTGGGCTAGCGCCTTGATAAGGCGCTCGACGGGAGTGGTCTCATGTTCAAAACCCACCGAGGCCTTTTTGGCTTGTATAAGGTATGCGTTGATGTCATTTGTGTTGGTCTCTTGATTATTTCAGATGTGCTAAGGTTGAGAAAAAAAATATTTTTGATGCTTATAAAGTTTAATTTTTTCTTGAATTAATTTGGATATTGAGTGTTTTGAGGGAGATAAAAAGGAAGGCAAAAATTATTTTTGAAAGGTTAATTTTTGGAGTTTGAATAATTAAAGTTGGAGATTATAAGGGGCAATTGAGTAATTATTTTTATGTGTGATTTGATGATTTTGCTAATTTCAAGAAGTAATAAGGTGTATTTGAGTTTGATATTTTTTGTAATTGAGGAAATATTTTGAGAGAGTGTTAATGTGATATTTTATCATCTAACCATTGAAATTGGCAAGGAAGAAAAATGAAGGGCACTTCTACATCAAACAAAAAGGTATGAGCACATATTTATAGTGAGTGATTGTTGTATGTTATGAATGCTAAATTGGAGTGAAAAGGATTTTTTGATAAGCATTTTTGAGATTTATTGTTGAAGGTTTTTATAAGTAAGAGTTGATGATAAAAACCTTGTTTATAAGCATTGTTGGAAATATTGAGCTATCTTGAACTAGGGTTTATTGAGCTATCTTGAGCTAGGGTTTGTGCAAAGAACATGAGTATCATTATTATGTGAAGTTGTAAAATATCATGAGTATCATTGTTATGTGAGGACAACTTGATAAGTATTGTTGGAAAAAATTGAGTGAGTGTTCATATGTTTGCACTAGGGTTTGTGAGAAAGGATTATTTCATTTAGATTAGTTGATTAGATGTGTTGAAGTGATAGTTCAAGTTCTGTGAAAAAAATTGTTCTATATTCTAAATTGATTTGAAAAAGAGGTTGAGTGTTTGTGAGTGTGAAACATATTGAGTCTCTAAATTGATTTAAGAATGAAGGATGAGGAAAAAATTAGTTATTATCTACTTCGTTTAGATGACGTTGTTAACGCCATGCAAGTACTTGGACTTGATATTGAAGAATCCGATGTTTGTGATAATATCTTAAGATCTCTCCTAAAGATATTTAGTGGAAAGATATTTGCTATAGAGGAATCAAAATATGGTGATATTTTGCCTAGATATGTATTACTTGGTATTCTTACAAATTTTGAGATGAGAACAAAAGAGGAACCTAATATCCAAAGAAAGCAACCTTCAAAGCTACTAAGAAGATAAAGGGAAAGAAGTCAAATTCAAGCAATGAGTCATCCAGTGATGAAGAAGCAAATTATGGCAGAAGGAATAAGGATCCAAAATTGCAAAATCTGTTAGATATTTCAATTTTGGAAAGTATGATCACTATGCAACTGATTATCAAGAAGCCAAAAATAGCAATGATGAAGAAAAATAGGATCATAAGAACAGAGAATCAAAAAAATATAGGTACCAAAATAAAGGTAAGGATGGACAAGGCAAATAAGGAAAGAAATTCTTTCAAATACAGAAGAGGAGTTACTATGCAGACAAGGCAAGTAAGTACTCAAGTGATAGTGAAAATAGTTTCTCAAATAATGGTAAAGATGAAGTTCTATTTCTGACAGAAGAAAAAGAAGAATTTAAGAAAAAGTCACCAATAATTCTCAAGTGTTTTAGATGTGGTAATTTTGGACATCTTGAAGATAGTTGTACAAGGAATGGTTTTAGTTTCAGTGATGATGAATATGAATATACACTTGAAGGACCAGAAGAGAATATTCTAATGACACAAGAAGAATAAGGAGGTGATCCTATAGAAGATGAGTCATAAGAGAATGAAGATGTTTTCAAAGGTAAACAAATAGAGGAAGAATCCGAAAAAGGAGAAGTTGATCTTGAGGGAGAGCTTATTTATGCTCAACACATTGAAGAAGCTAAGAAAGCAAAATTCCCAACTTAAGCTTCAGTTTCAAGAATGTGATGAAGAAATTGGAAAGCTTATAGAGGATCTAAATAATTCAATGGCTAAGACAAATAAGTTCAAGGATAAGTTAGAAGCAAAGGTCTTAGAATGTGAAATATTAGAACAAGAAGTAGCTCTACTAAGGGAAGAAGTAGAAAAGTCTAAGGATAAGCTACACAAGTTTGGAAAGAGCTCAAAGATCGTAGATAAGATGATCAAGGTAAAAATAAGGTCAACACAAAAAATAGGTATTGGTTTTGAACAGGTACAAAATAAACAAGAAGATGAGTCAACCTCAAGTTCTAAAGAAGAAGAAACTTTAGAAGAAGATAGTGTGAGAGAAAGTGAAACTTATGAAGATGAGTTGGACAATAGAAAGTTCAACAAGGAAAATAATAATGCACAAAAGAGAAGCAGATGGAACAAGAACCAGCACAAGGTAAAAGAGACTAAGAGACCAACAGGGTCAAGGCAAGGTAATTTCAATGGACGATGCTTCTCACGTCATAGATTTGGGTACAAGGCTTCACAGTGTAGGACACATGAAAGACATGAATATGGGAACTTAATAAATAGGCAGATTTTTCATAGGCATTGCTACTTATGTAATCAGCTTGGTCACAAGGCAATGAATTATAGGGTCCATGATAGGAATAGATATAGCTTCACCAGAAGAAATCCCAAGATATTTGCACCTTAAAGGAATAACAATATTAAGTGTTACAAGTTCAATAATTATGGATATACAAAAAAGTGGTGTAGAATAGAAATTCCAGAGATAAGAAGTAATAGGAAAAAATAGAGGAATCAGAAGATTCAAATGATAAGGAAAGTGAAAGAAAGTGGAAAAAGGTAAATATCAGTGCATGCCAGGAGTAGAAATACTTCCACCCCAAAATTAACCACCTCAAGAGGAGGTGGGGGAGAGGCTAAGCTAAGAGACTCATTCTTAGCTCCGAGACCCAAAGGTGACCCTTTGCCATTTATGTCAAAGAGGGAGAGATTTGAGTAAGGGGGAGAGATTTGATTTAAGAAGAGAGCATCGAGTCAAGGGAGCAGTTTCCTAGGGGGAGCGGGATAGAAAAAGATTACAAAAATTTGAAAAGTTAATTGGATTTCCATCAATGACAAAGGGGGATATTGTTGGAAATTTTGAGTAGATGAGTTGTCATTGATGTCAAGAGTGAGTGATCATTGATGTCAAAAGTTAATTTCAATGAGCAATGCAAGGAGAAGCAGTTCCACAATCAGTGCAAAAAGGAGAGTCCGCTTCGAGTTGGTCAGATCCGGTTCTAGGTAGTCAGATGTAGTCCAAAGTGCAAAAAAGAGGCCCAAGCAAATAATATTATAATATTTTATTATAATATTAAAAAGAACATTTAAATTAATTATAAATTAATTAATATAATTTTATTATAAATTAATTTATTAATTAATTTAATTAACTTTCAAAAGTTAATTATAATTTAATTTTTAATTAATTTATATTAATTTAAATAACCGTAAAGAGGGTTATAAGGTTAAAATATAAATCAAATTTCAAATTCAATTCAAGCACCGACGTTTATGGCATAAGAGGCTTCATGTATAAAAGGTGGCAAAAACCTTTGCCATTACTCCCTAATAATCATCGATCAAATTTTCTAAGCCCAAAGTGTAATGCGCAAGGAGTTTAAAGATTTTCCATGTTTTTTGAAAGGTCTCTGATGGTAGAGGGTTAACAAATAGGAGTGAAGCTCCTTATACCACACACAACAATGTGTAGCATAGGTGGAAATGACGAATGTGCTAGTCATGTGGTAGGAAAGGTGTGCAGGGTTCAAATTCCATCGATTTTATTTTGTAAGGTAGTGAAAGGGAATCTATTTTTGACTAGCACCGAATGAAGGGATAAAGGGAGGCTTGCACCTTCCCTTCCCCATGGGAGCACTTAGCCCACGTGGTGGGCTAGCGCCTTGATAAGGCGCTCGACGGGAGTGGTACCGTGTTCAAAACCCACTGAGGTCTTTTTGGCTTGTATAAGGTATGCGTTGATGTAATTTGTGTTGGTCTCTTGATTATTTCAGATGTGCTAAGGTTGAGAAAAAAAAATATTTTTGATGCTTATAAAGTTTAATTTTTTCTTGAATTAATTTGGATATTGAGTGTTTTGAGGGAGATAAAAAGGAAGGCAAAAATTATTTTTGAAAGGTTAATTTTTGGAGTTTGATTAATTAAAGTTGGAGATTATAAGGGGCAATTGAGTAATTATTTTTATGTGTGATTTTATGATTTTGCTAATTTCAAGAAGTAATAAGGTGTATTTGAGTTTGATTATTTTTGTAATTGAGGAAATATTTTGAGAGAGTGTTAATGTGATATTTTATCATCTAACCATTGAAATTGGCAAGGAAGAAAAATGAAGGGCACTTCTACATCAAACAAAAAGGTATGAGCACATATTTATAGTGAGTGATTGTTGTATGTTGTGAATGCTAAATTGGAGTGAAAAGGATTGTCTGATAAGCATTTTTGAGATTGATTGTTGAAGGTTTTTATAAGTAAGAGTTGATGATAAAAACCTTGTTTATAAGCATTGTTGGAAATATTGAGCTATCTTGAACTAGGGTTTATTGAGCTATCTTGAGCTAGGGTTTGTGCAAAGAACATGAGTATCATTGTTATGTGAAGTTGTAAAATATCATGAGTATCATTGTTATGTGAGGACAACTTGATAAGTATTGTTGGAAAAAATTGAGTGAGTGTTCATATGTTTGCACTAGGGTTTGTAAGCAAGGATTATTTCATTTAGATTAGTTGATTAGATGTGTTGAAGTGATAGTTCAAGTTCTGTGAAAAAAATTGTTCTATATTCTAAATTGATTTGAAAAAGAGGTTGAGTGTTTGTGAGTGTGAAACATATTTAGTCTCTAACAATTCTCTATATGTTTCTATGATAGAAAGAGAGATTGAAAGTAATTGAGCATTGTTGTGAGTGTGAAGCATATTGAGTCTAACAATTCTCTATATGTTTCTATGAGATTGGACAAGTTCTAGTGATGAATTATTGAGCATATTTAAGGCAAGTATTTGATAAAACTTGTGGACAAATTGATGTGAGATTTTGTGGAAGCTTACAATACACATTTGAGGATAGATATTTTTGAGCAGATTGGACAAGTTCTAGAGAGGACTTGTGGATAGATTAGTGTAAGATTTTGTGGAAGCTTACAAGGCAAATTTGATACAAGTCTTTGAGAAGACTTGAGAGTAGAGTTGATTGATTGATTTGTTCAAACCTTGAGTTAAGGTTTAGGGCAGATCCAAAAGAGTTATTTTGTGATTAAGTCAATATTTGTGTTAAGGATTACGGATAGAGATTGAGGATAGATTTGTGCTAGACCAAAGGACTATGTTTAGTGTAGATCAGAGGATAGATATTGAGAAGATTTATGCTAGACCGAAGGACTGTGTTTAGTGCAGATTCAATAATAGATTTTGGTATAGATTTAAGGATAGGTTTGTGCCAAAACAGAGATAGAGTTTTAGTAGATTTGTACTAGACCTAAGGACTATGTTTAGTGTAGGTTTGAGATAGAACTTTGGAGATGACAAAGTATAGAGGATGATAGTCTTTAGTGGATAGAGATCCATTAGCAAGGGTAGTGAGGATAGATCTTCTGAGTGAGGATATGAGTCTTTAGTAGATAGAGATCCATTAGCCAGTACAGTGGAGGCAACAGTTCTTCTAGAAGATCACCATCCAAAGCAGATGAGAAAGGAATTCTACTATGGATAGATATCCACCAACTTGATTAAGGGATTGGTGTCTCCTTTGTATAGAGGTCCATAAAAATTGTAATAGGGAAAGGATTCCCAAGATATTGATTGAAAAAAATTTAGTGAAATATTTTCTCTATGGAGTAGCCCACATTGGGTGAACCACATTAAATTGGTGTCTCTATTGTGTGTGGTGATTTGTGTATTGCTTTGATTACTATTTTTGATATTGCTATTGATACATTACATAATATTTATTGAGAAAGAAAAGTAAAAAGTGGTCTTATATTGTTCACCCCCTCTCTCAGTATAAGCTTGTGTTCTTCATCAAGATGATCCTTTGTTATCACCAACTCATCCTCTACCTACAATTGATCAATATCCTATGTATTATCCTCTAGATGATAATATTCTATAGTCATGTCTTCTTCTGGTTTGATTTCTAGAGGGGTGATGGATCTAGTTGTCCTTTTGCCTTGTCACTGGATCAAAAATCATTGTTTTTCTCCATTTAGCCATCTGCTTTGAAGGCTTAGAAAGTTTCTCAACCCAAAAATATTGAATTTTCTGAGACCTCCTTTCCTTTCTAAAAAGAGGCTACTATGGGATGATTTTTAGAGGTTTGAGTAGCTATAAGGTAAGGGAGGACAGACTCAGATGTTGATGAAAGAGGAGTGGCTATGAGGATAGTGGAGTTTGTACTTATTGTAGAAGTTGCAACTAGAAAGGACATGATTGTAGATGTTATGATAATGGAATGAGCTGGTGAAGATGAAAGAAGTTGACCTTTTTATGTTACTTATGGTAAAAAATTTGGGAGTGGTGATGAAATAATGGACAATGATGTTATAATTTCTAATGAATTTGGGGGAGATGGATTGGTTTGACCCTGTATAGTAGCCAATAAAGTAGGTGGTGAATTTTGAAGGGGAGACGATACCTTCTGTTCCAAATCTTCTTGAGAATGGGAAGGGGGTTCTTTTGGGGAAGGAGAAGGAGAAGAAGAGATAAGGTTCATATATTTTCCTACAGAAATAGGATGTTTCAAAATATCTTCTACACTTTGATGTTGTGCCTACACTTGTTGCTCTGCTACTGAAAATAGGGACTTGTTCAACCATTTGCCCTTTATCCATTTTCAATTTCTTACAAACCTCCTTTTGAGTTTACTCTATTGTATCCTTAGCCTTTCTCTTGAAAACCCTAGATATTGTGGGCTTATCATTTTCTATATTCTCCTCATATTGTGCTTCCTATAATGCAACTTTATCGATCAAGATCAACTTTACTAAAGTTGTAGTGGTGAAACTCACAAGGGTGAATACAAAATTGTCATCCTTTTCCTTCCAGATTATGTCTAGTAGAGGAGGCTCTCCACCTAAGGCTAAGCATTTTGGACTTTTTATTGCTTGAATACTTTCTATATTTCCTGCTTCCTCACCAGAGTAATGCATTTTGCTCATGATTTGAGCACCCACAAAATATTTCTATAATTGCTCTTGTGAAGGCTCAAATACCTTTGGGGCTTCCTCATCTATTGATGGAGCATTTGTCTCTACTTATTGTATTTCTTCTTGTGAGGGTGGAGAATGGGCATCTAATGCTACTTTATTTTTCTTCTTTTCTTGTGTTTCAGCTTTCTTGTAACTCAACACCAAATTCTTGGTATTTTTAGCCTTCCAGGTTTTAATATGCTTCTCATACAGCTCAGAGAAATCAATGTCTGCTTGTCGACCAAATCTAGCCTTTTTTACACTTGTTTCAACTCTCATCTACCACCAATCCACAATCTTACCATTATTCCAGCCCTGTTTCTTCTCCATATCTTTAATTTTAGACTCTTTCAATTGATGATCTTTGTTCTTCTCAGGATGATAATTGACTATCTATTCATAAAAATCTCTCCATGGAGGTAGTTGTTCCATTTTACTAATGTTTCATTCCAATGGGACATTTTATTTGTTATTTCTACCTTCTTCCACATGGGGTCTCAAAGTTTTTTCAAATTTGAGGGCTCTTTCTCCATTTAGGGCAATATTCCTTTTCAAGAACTTGTCATCAGGGTCATACCTCCATCTTTGTGGAATGTACAACAGTCCTAGTCTCTCCAAATATTGAGTAATTTTCTCATATTGACCCATTCTAGTTATTGTTATGAAATCTATGTTTTTGGGGGGGGGCCTCTGCCCGGGTTGTGTTATGTCATCTATGTTACATAAGTAAATCACCGGTTCTTTTCTTCCTTTACCAGTGCCAAAATTGACGTTGATAAAGTTAGCTTACCTTAAATATTCCAGAGCCAACAACCTGTTAGTAACAAAATGAGGTAGTAGAAAGGGTTTACCGGGTAATACATAGAGCCTAATGATGGTAGCCTCTATTAGGATATACCGGTATCCTTCTTCGATGTCCTATATCTATAACAACACTTTATCCAAATACAAAAGTCTAGGGTATTTTCCTTACATAAAATTTAGATCTGGCCCTAAAAATTTTAAGCTAAACCTGTAGTATGACTCTATACTCCTAAAATGATTGGTCCAATGATAAATTGAAATAGGGTCTCCATTATCGTTCTTGTCCTTATTTAGAATCTAGGGTATCATATACCTTATGGTGGCATAGAACATCCATATAAAATTTGAACAATTTTGGAAGGAGGGGTTCTTTAAATCCTTTTCATCCTAACTAGCTACTACATCCTTTTAGAGAGATAGGCTGGTTAGTCAAAATAAATTGGCTTGATGCCTTCTTCCTCTGCTTTGGGTTTATATATTTTTTATTGGAAATGCAATATGCAGTGGTTACTTTCCAATATCTTACATACAGATTAGAGTCTAGGCCCTCTAGGTAGGCTAACATACTAAAAAGCTCTGGGTTAGCAAAATGTTCATTGGCAATTGGAGTTTTTGGCAATGCTTTCTTAGACTTGATAGTTTTGAATTGGCTATAGATCCACTTCCTAAAATACTCTCCCTCATGAGCACGTTCTTACAAGGAATAATATCTAGCCTGATTTGCTATGTCAAAGGGTTTAGGCCTGGCTGGGGGTTCTACACCTATGGCAAACAAATCTAGGTAATCCTTAGCAGTTATGTTAAATAACGTTTTGCCCTTGGTGGTATTTACTACTTTTGTTTTTGGATCATAATATTTTTCTATTGCAAAAACTAATTTGGGGCAATGATGAACTGAATCATAGATGTAAAATTATAGGAAGGAATTTACAACAATAATACCTTGGAAATAAATTGGTAGCCCTTCAAAGTACTTATAGTCAATATCTCTTTTGAGCTTGGTTCTTCTTATCCATGTCATCATAGTGTCTACTAATTCTCTTGTTTTACTTACATAGCTTTCTGGTTCAACAATCTCTCACTATACATATTTTTGAGCTATTTATGATACCATTTTTTGAGAAAACCCACTAGAAATTTTCTCTTTTTGATGCTTGTTAGATTTGCCTTACTGCTTCCTTAGCTTTCTCTAGTAAGTAGATGCTGCTTACAACATGAATAACAATTGGAAATTGTGTTTAAATACTCTCGCATGCATACCTTCCACCATTAATGTGGCCAATCGATAACTACTTGTTGCACACTTCCCAATTCAAAAGGTGAGCAGCTTGGTAGTAGGAAACATCAAACTATTCACTGATTGGTCATGGTGTAGTGCATGCTTGGAACTTGTGGTACTTTTCTGTCTCATTATTTTAAAGAGCACCATAGAGCACATCTTGTAGTCCATGACTAACCTTATTCATTTGAACATGGTTTGGAGCACATGTTATAGCCAACGACCACCTTTAACGTTTGGTAATATTACCTTTTAGTTAAACAACTTGTTTGCGAATCACTAAACTACTTTCTTTTTATATACATAAAACTTTAGAAAAGGAAACAACATTATAATAAAAATATATACATATGTTACATGAAAGGTACTCTTTACTCAAAGTAGATTTTTAGATGGAATCCATTAACTAGGATTGGTTGCATGTTTCCCTCTAAATCTTCGAGCTGGAAAGAATTGCTTTCTTTAACCTCAACTATTTTGAAAGGGCCATCCCAGAAAGAGTCAAATTTTTTATGATGACATGGCTTAGCTCTCTCCACATTCCACCTTAGGACAGAGTCACCTATTTTAAAATTTCTAAATTTGACCTTCTTGTTGAACCATCCCTTAATATCGAATGAGTGTTTCTAGAAATCCTCATATGCTTGAGTCCTCTTCTCCTCTAACTAAAGTAGATGTGTCAATCTGGTTTCAGTTGGACTCTGGTTAGTTTTTTTCTTCTAAGTTTCTACCAACTTGAGAGCTGGTATTTCCAAGTGAATAGGTAGGACTACTTCTTTACCATACACCAAAGCATAGGGAGAGGTTTTAATAGATTTCTTGATGGTAATCCTGTCTACCCATAGAGCTTATTCTAAAAGTAGATGCCAACTCTTTTTGTTATCCTCTAGTGATCTCTTCAGAATCCTAAGAAAATTTTTGTTAGTTGACTTTGCTAATCCATTACCCTAAGGATAGTAGTTGGAGGAGTTTTTAATGGTTATACCATACTTGCTAGTAAACTCAATATATTTAGCTCCTATGAAAGTTGGACCATTGTCACTTACTATAGCTTCAGGGATACCAAACCTTGTGATCAAGCTCTCCATGAAATCAATTACCACTTCCTGATCTAATTTCTTTGTGGGAATGGCTTCTACCCATATGGTAAGGTAATATGTGGTAGTTAAGATATACTTATGTCCTACTGAGGAGTTGGGATTTATTGTTCCAATGAAGTCCAGTCCCCACTGTTGAAAAGGCTCTTCTACCTAAATGGGCTTGAGGGGAAGTGATGCATTTTTGGTTCTTCCCACATACCTCTGGCATTCATCACAGGATCTTGTTACCTTGAAAGTGTCAACAAAAATAGTAGGACTGTAATAGCTTTCTATAATAATTTTAAATTTTTTAACCTTCTTGGGAAATGTCCTCCAGATAACCCTCCATGAAACTCTTTAATGACATTTTGTTTCGATCATATTTCAAGCATCTTAGGAGGACTCCATCAATATTTCTTCTATATAATCCTTCTAGAAGTAGGACATACTTCAAGGCTTGAAGCCTATATCTCCTCCTTTGTGATGGGTTAAGACCTTGAGGGAAAATCCACATTTAAAAGTATCTGATCAACTCAGTTTGAACTTTCTGATTGAGAACCTTCGGTCTAATATTCTATTGGTGGTTGAAAAGCTGACATTTTTCTACAACTATCTTTTTTATCAACCCTTGGCATAATGCTCTACCTCTGACCAACTTGGTAGGATGAATTTCCATGTCATACTCCTAGATTTTGGTAATCCAACCAACTCTTTTGTCTCCCAGTTCACCTTGCAAAATAAAACTTCTTACATATGGGTGAACCACATATACCAGAGTTTTACTTTGAGCCAAGTATTACCTAAACTTATTCAATGACTTCATCATTGTGAATACTTACCTCTCAATAAATTTGTATTTGATCTGGTATTCATGGAGAGTTTGACTCCAAAAAAATATGGGGTGCTCTTCCCCATCATCATTCTTCTGAGTAAGCATGGATGCATAACTCTCTTTAGATTCATAAGTGTATAGATGGATGCAAAACTGCAGCGATGGCAATAGATTTTTTAATGATCTCAAAATATTTTTTCCTTGCTTCTATCCACTTGAAGTCTACATTTTTCTTTAGTAACTTTGAGATAGGTTTCACCTTTTGAGCAAAATCAGAGATGAACTTCCTAACAAAGTTGATCTGACCAAAGAAATATTGCAAAGCTTTCTTGTTCATAGGCAAGGGGAGAGCAAGAATTGACCTTACTCTATCTGGATCAATAGACATTCCTTCTTTAGAAACCACATGTCCCAATAGCTTCCCTTCATGGACTGCAAAAAATGATTTCTTTGGGTTAAGCGAGATGCCAAATTCTCTACATTTCTCAAATACTTGCTCCAAGTGTTCCAAATGGTCTTATTTTTTATGAGATAAAACATTTATATCATCTAAGTAGATGAGGATGACCTTATTGATTAGTTCTCCAAAAGCATAATCCATAGCCCTCTAGAAGGTGGCTCCTACATTTGACAGACCGAAGGGCATCCTTTGATAAGCAAAAGTTCCCCATTTGGTGGTAAATGTTATTTTGAATTGATCCTCATCTTTAACCATATCTAATTATACCAAGAGAAACCATCCAACAATGAGAACATTTTTTCTTCTGCAACAATATGAAGAATCTAGTCAATCTGAGGGAGAGGGTAGTGATCCTTCAATGATTCCTGGTTGAGATTCTTAAAATCTACACACAGATGGATGTCTCCATTTTTATTTCTTATAGGAACCAAGTTAGCCACCCATGTGGAGTGCTTAATTGGATAGATAATTTTAGCCTTTAGTAGTTTGAGCAGCTCCTCTCTCATTATGGATTCAATTATGGGATTCAATGGCCTCTACTTCTATCTAAAATGTTTTGCATCTAGTTCTAGCTCAATAGTATGTTGGATCACCTTTTTTTCATATACCTTTAGATATTCATATGACCAAGCCACAATGTCTTGGTATTTTAGGCATAGGGCTTTGATCTCCTCTACCTCTTCTAGAGAACAATGGATACCAACTTTGAGCTTCTTTTCTTTCTCAATATCGATATCCTTATATATCTTCTCATTGATCTCCATAGCTTTGGTTTTCCTCCCATATTCATTATCAAAGAGGCTTTCTAGGGTGACCAACCCTCTAGGGATATGATTGTTTTTTAATTGGATAACATCTTGTTGGTCTATCTCATTTGGAATTTCCTCTTGAATAGTAGATAAGCAAGCCTCTCTTACCAAGAAATAAATGATTTGTTCATCACTTTCAAAGACCTACAAAAAAAATCTATTTGTCTGGAACTACAGGCCTAAAAACCATTTTGATCCTATTGTCCTTAGCAACTCCCATATCTGTAGAAGGGTTGAAATTAGATCCTTTAACTTCAAAGGAGTCAACCAGCATGTTCTATTTTATAGGAATAAAATGGATGTTTAGGGCATCAAAATATTCCATTAAATCCCATACCCTATTTTTGTATACCCTCAGGTAATGGTGCTTACTATTGCATCTCTTCCTTACCTGATTGACTATCAGCTCAAAATCACCATATATATTCAATATCTTGATACCCATGTTCTCTTCTTGCATTAGACCTAAGCACAGAGCTTCGTATTCTATAACATTGTTAGTGCAAGACCATGTCAGTTTGTATGCAAAACTCTTTACACCTTCTGATGGAGACTGCAAAACTACACTAGCATCGACTCCATTTTTATATCTCGCACCATCAAAATACATGGTCCAAGTCTCTAGTTTCCCTTAAGGATTGATTGGATATAGTAGGGATATTTTTCTCTACTTCTAAAGAAATTTTGTATGTGCCCATTCCTATCCCAAACTGATTGTAATATTCTCTGAATGGTAATTCATCCTCAACCTCTAACTCTTCAAAAATTTCTACTAGTTCAAACTCATCTAGGGGTGTGAGGTTACACATGTCTTCTTCAATCTTCTCAATGTGGTAGGACACAAGCTTCTCAGGTGTTATCCTTATTCTCTTTCCTTTGAAAGGGATTACCATGCTAGAGTAATACAAGTACATACATCCTCCCAACTTGGCAATGAATTCTCTGGAAAGGCATAGGCCAAAATAAGGCTCAAGATCTACCACTATAATTTCTTGCACAATGGTCACCTTTGGGGCTCTATGCAACCTCATTAGTACATCTTTTATTACTCCAACTATCTTTACTGGTGTCCCATCCAACTGTAAAACTCCAGGACAAGATCTAGTATACTCCATACCCATATCTTCACAGACTACTTTGGGCATAATTGTGGTAGAGGTCCCTAAATAAATCATACAGTTGCAGACTATCCAACCCTCCATCCTCAAAGAAATGTAAAAGGGAGGGGGTTTGTTCTTTAAAGTAGCAGGAGACATCTTATCTTTCCCAGGAGGCACACTAAGGATGGTAGTAGTCTACTTTTCTTGGGGATTCTTACTTAAAGAAGCTTTAAGTAGATCTATTTGACCAGGAATGAAGAGAGTATCATAGAGGCTAGCCTTGGAGGGGATTTTTTCATCTCTTCCACAATGTTATACTCTGATTTCCCTAGAGGGAAAATTTTAGACTTCTTTTCAGGTTCACCATACTTTCTCTTGTATTTTTGTGTGGCTTCGATCCTTTATATTTTAGTTATGGAGGGAAACCTCAGCTTTTCTTGTGCTTCATTTTTGGATCTCATCCTTTCTTTGTCATTTTCTTTGTCATATCTCCTAGGGAAACTGACCTCCTTTTCTTGGCTTTTAGGAACCGTATCCCTTTTTTAGCTACTTTGGGAATAGGAAATTGGTCACTACTTTGAAGAGGGTGATCTTTCTTCTTTTGAGAAGGGACCTGAAACTGACCCATATTCTGTGGATCAACCTGCAATGTCTTCTTTCCTGATCTTGTCATGACAAAAATAGGCCCTTCTTCATCAAGATCTTGCCCAACCATGATCTGATCTGGTTGCCAAAGCATGTTAACTCTACCTTTCTAGTTCTTCTCTACATTTTCCATGGCTTTTTACACATGATGTTGGTACATAACACATGACTCTGAATCATGAGGATCATTACATACAAGGCACCACACATTCACAAGATTGGTTTCAAAAGAATATTCTTGATCTTCTTGAATTGCATTAATCCTAATCCCTATATTATTGTTGGTACTAGGCCTTTGATATCTATTGACATAGGGGAATATCCTTTGTTGATATATCTCTATATCTCTTTTCTCCATTGAATTCATCTTGTTACTGAGTGTTTTCAAAGTACTCTAAATATCAAGAAGCATAGTGGATTCTTGGGGTGCTTGAGATGGAAGTGGTGGAAAAGGAATTAAAGTAGATGGTACTTTGGGGGGAGGAATTGGAGCCATATGAGGAAGTGGGAATGAAAAAGAAGGAGGGTCCATGTAAGAATATGCAGCTACCTGACTTTGGATATTAGAAATTTTAGAGTAGTAGGGCATCATAGTTTTTGGGGGTAATCTTCCTACATTGATGAGGATGTTTTCAGCTTGCATAGCTGCATTGTAAACCTAAGGGAAGGTGTATACCTATTATTTTTGAGTTTTTAAACCCAAATCTGACCCAAGGGCTCTGATATAATACATAAAATCAAGGGTTGTAGCTAGCCTAGCCTTAGGTGGAATCCTCTTCCAGGTTCTACTAAATCTTAAATTAAAGTCTAAAACCGACTCTTGTTGATGCTTTTGCATGGATGTAAACTGATTTAGGAGAGAAAAAGGATCAATAGACTCATTGAAATCTTCTACAAAGGGTTATGCTAATGTTTCCCATGAAGTAATGCTATTGTCTTCTAAAGTCCTGAACCAATGTAAGATTTTCCCTCTAAAAGATAGGGCCAAGATTTTAATAATGACATCTTCATTTTTTATGTTATGAATAGCTGCTAGATTTAGGATATCTTGGCAATGCTCGTAAGTAGTTTTACCTGATCCATCATAGGTAGGTATGGCTTTGGATACAGCTTGAGGAATATCATGCATATGGGAAAGCCTTAGAGGATCGACTGTATTCCAACTAGGGTATTTATACAGGGGCTTATTTGGAGCCACATTTATATTTTGAGCCATATTTCTAGTCGTTGTTCTTGCTGGAGGTGGCCTTGGAGGCACTTCAAGGGGTGGTTCTGGAGGAGTCTCATTTGATTGGAAATTTGGATTCAAATTTCTTATGATGGTGGATCCTCTCAAAGGGATCTCATAATAGATAAAATAATTTGGATTGTTCTTTGTAGATGACCTAGTATTCATGAAAAACTATGAGCTATCAAAATGGCTTTCTGGTTTCTTGCATTCAAGGAGTCACCAAGTGAATTTATTGTTCACCACTTAACAAGGTCAAGATAATTCACCAAATATTGATTCCTTTGAGAAAAGGTAAAAAAATATAAAGGGTGGGTTAGCTAATGTTTCTTGTAAATAGGTCCCACCGGGCGTGCCAAAACTGTTGGTATCCAAATTGACATCAAGCAAAGCTTAAAATTGTGACTCTTATCTTCCAAATTTCTGATTAGGCATGCACCCACTGGTCATAGTCCAGATACCAACATTGGATGGATTAAATATTGCTCTAATCCAACCTCCAGAGTAGGTTGGTATTCCTTGTCAACTGATAGAGTGTTGACTCATTTAAGCACAATTAAATATTTAAAATATGTGGATAGAAATGGGTTTAGGGTTAGGAAGTAGTGATTAAACAATGGCTAGATAAAGCTAACAACATAGGCATCTATAGGAAAACCCTTCTGACAAACAATTTCCAGTGTCCCACACTTGAGATTAACAACATTCAAAATAGATAGTCTTCATCAATTAAACGAACATAGATATACTTCAAGAAGTCATTTCAACATCAAAGATACTAATAATCCAATATAGTAGAATAAGATCAGTACCAAGATTTAACAGAAAATAACTTCTTGCAAGTATAGATTCAATCATGAAAGATTTCAAAATACTCTAAGCTAGCAATCCAATATCAGCAGAATAGACTAACCATAGCAATAGTAGTAGAAAAACATTTCACAGCTTGAATCTCTCAAATATTATATAAGACACTAGTTTGAGGTAAACATCCAAGTAATGTTCCTTCTATTGATTTGCAGAAAGTATTTACACAATAGGGCAAGCAAACACTCTAGAGCCAACCCTAAAAAATGAGGGTTTGACCTCTATTTATAGTCTTACATGCTTGAAAAAAATAAAAGAAGATGGAACATTACAAGGAAAAGGAAATGCCAAATCAGCCAAGTGCTGAGGTGGAAGCCTCTTATTTGTACTTGATGAAAGAAGAAAATGTGTGATCTTGCGCTTCTCTGCAACTCAACTTTTGCAACTTGCTGGTATTTCATGGTGCTTTAGCTCTAGGCTATAAAAATTGTAATCCAAGATGTCCATCATTCTTATAGATGCTATTCAACCATAGATTTGCATCTACCTATATATTTTTGTTCTTGGCTTCTTTGATGATTCACCTATTGGTTCACCTCGATCAACCACTTTTGTGTTATAGAAGTTCTACTTTAATGTGCTTTGAAGATCATAAAAATGAACCAACTGTTGATCCACTTATGAATGGATGAGATCAAAGATCGAACATTACTAGTAGCTCCATGATGTAGAAACATGTCGTATCCCGCTCCTCGAAACAAATTTCCACATCTGTTGACCATTTTGATCATGGGCTAGAGTAGATAATGCTTTGATGTAAAATATACTTTGGATCATGAAAGATAGAGCATTGCACTGATCCACTTATTTTATTCTTTGAGCTAATTTACCTTATTTTGCATTCACAATGTAGAACCAATTCAGGACCGTTATGTAGCTCATGCCTCGAATATCACAAATACAAGGTTTGACCATTGCTAACCATAGGGTAGAGCATTGTTTTGGTCCACGTGGGATATAACATAAAACTATGTGATATGAAACCTTGTGCTGGCCTACTCCCTTGTAATTATCCTTTGCAAATATTGACCTCTTTGACCATGGGTTGGAGTAATGTACATTGTGCCACTACGTTATGAAACACTCTTGAGCTTGCACAGGGTAGAGCAATGTGTTGTGGACCGTGATTCAAAGAGCGATGACATCACTTTTGACTAATATTGACCATCGATTGGAACAATGTTCCATGACACATTGGATAGAACATGTTTTAAACCTCCATGCTTTCCTTAGTGTTATGGCCCATGATTTTAAAGTGGCTAAGTTTGGATTTTGACCATTTTGACCTTGGGATGACCATCTTGCATTGAGCCACTACCATGGGGTAGAGCAAGCTCCTTTTTATTTTATAGTGAAAAACCCCTTGTGGGGCCACCTTGGTCTAAGAGACCACGAACAGGGAGTTCTACACCGTCAAAGTCACCTAGGGATTGTACCCAGCCCTGCCCGTACCAACATTATCAATTGGATTTTGGGTACCCAATTCAACTTTTTGGTAGGGTGGAGATTCGAACCTGGGACCTACCTTGGAGGATTGCCCTCTCCTCTCCAACTCACCTACAACACCTGGGTAGAGCAAGCTCATTTATGCCTTAGAAAACTTTGCATAATTTTTCTAAGGATGTGGCCATTTTGTGCCTACAATATATTTCAAACTTTGTAATAAAATTCATCTTCATTGATTATCAATTTTGCTGAAAGAGCTTTGACTCCATTCTCTTTTGTAGTTTCTTTAAACTCTTGAATTTCTTGAGCTATATACCTCTTTGATTTCCCTCTCTATATTGAAATTGAGGTTGACTATACTACTACTGAGAAGGATATTGATGTTAAAATTATTGTTGTTGTGGATTAACTAATTTTAATATTGTCTTTGTTATGATTACCTATTTGTTTGACCACTTTGATTCATCTGATTTCCTTGAGATTTATTTCTTGGATTATATCTACAAAAATGTGTACTATGTCCCCTTATTTTACATACTTGACAATATCTATTATTCCATTTGGATCTATCTCTAGAGATTGAAGAAAAATTGCCTTGTGAATTATCTTTTGACACTAAATCCTTGTTAGTCATTTCATCCTTAACTAAAATTTCCACTTCCTACTATTGTAGAATATTGACTAACTCATCAAATGAAGTATTGTTTCTTGTAATTTGCAAATATATAACTATATGTTTATAATTTTTTGGAAGAGATCTTAAAATCACTTGAACAAGAAATTTGTCCTCTACTTTTTCTCCCAAAGTTAATAGTTTTTCTTTTATATATACTACCTTTCTAAGAAATAGTTCAATACTTTCACCACTATTGAATTTTAAAGAATATAACTAAGATTGAAGATTCAAAATAGTAGATTTTTTCCTTCAAATATCTTGGCTAAAGTATCCCAAGCTTCTATATAGGTTTTTGTTGTCCTTATATAAGGTTGTATTTCATCAATTTTTGCAAAAGTTATTATCATAAGTGCTTTAGCTCCATCTTCATATCTTTGAATTTCTATAACATATTCATTAGGTTTTATTTTTTCTCTAATGAATATGTTCCAAAATATTTCAACTATTAAAATAGATTTTACTTTATTTTTCCATGAGGCATAATTTGGTCCTTTTAGAAGTTGAGACTCAGAAAGAAAGAACTTGTTGCTTGACATTGTAGTACTCATATGACCTTTGAAGTAGTCTACCTTATGTCTCCCTAGGTTTTGAATAAGTTTAAAGTTTTTAAATTTAAAAAAACTATGAAGTAGAATGCCTGATATATGTCTAACATTTAAAAACTATAAAATAAGATTTGCAAATTTAATTTTCCTAAATTAGATGTTGAATTCCTTTTGACTCCCAACTAGTTAAATTTGCAAATATTTGTTTTTCAAAATTTTCAAGAAATAAAATCAAACTAAATAAACTTCAAAAACTTAAAGTAAACTAATTCTTATCACTCCATTCTTTAAATAAAAAAATTTAATTAGAAATACTAATTATTAACCTTATAACTGTTAGAAATTATAAGCAACTATAGGTGGAGGTGGTTATATTGCATTTATTACATTATTAATCAACTTGGTAAAATAGCGCATTCGCGCTCTCCAAGTTAGGTTGGGTAGTTATGCAACTACCCAACTACTTTAGCATTGTATTTATTACCATAAACATGAATGCAAATGTCTCTAATTGCTCTAATTTCTACATGGTATCAGATCCAAGGTTAAGGCGCTCATAGTTCGAGGTTGGTGACGATGGTTATATTACATAACTACCCTAACTAGTCACTAGACTAGGTTCTTCATGATAGAGTAAGGATGGACCAAGCGAGTGGAGACACAGTGAGTGGAGAATAGTGTAGACGAATGGAGACACAGTGTCAGGCGAGTGTATAATAGCGTAGCCAAGGACATGCTTCCCAAAGACTAGACTCAACCTCCTCCCTCAATGCAAAGGTTTGTGAATATAATTATATTAGATAACCACCCTAACTGTTCACTGGAAAAGGTTCTTCGTGATGGAGCAAGGATGGACCAGGCAAGTGGAGACATGGTGCCAAGTTACTGGAGACACGGTGAGTGGAGAATAGCATAGACGAGTGGAGACATAGTATCAGACGAGTAGAGAATAATGTAGCTAAGGGTATGCTTCCCAAAGACCAGACTCGACCTCCTCCCTCGATGCAGATTGATCTGAAAAAATGCAGTGGACACGCAACCTGAAAACACGTGGCCTAAGGATACACTGACTAGATGCAGTGGACATACGGCCTAAGAACATGTGGATTGAGGACACACAACCTTGCTGACTCGACCCGATAGGCAGATGCTGATGTGGATTCCCTACGAATCTCGGTGACACCCTACACAACCCATTAACGCCCTGTGTAGCCCTGTGATGCCTCGTGTAGCCCTGTTATACCCCGTGTAGGTAGTTGAGGCTCTCAAAAACAAAAATGACACCCTAGCAAAAAATATTGATGCCCAACAACTTTTTGTCAATTTTTTGCATTTTTTTGTCAATTTTTGCCTAATCATTTTTGGCCTTGGTGAGTCATTTTTTTGCACACTAGGAGCAATTTTTGGTCCACAAAGGGCATAGGAGCATTTTTTCTCTGCCTCAAAGCCCAAAAAGACACATTTTTTGAGGTATTCTTCCATATTTCAACTTCTTCCTTTCCCAGCATTTTTTGGAGGGATAAGTTGTTTTTTTTGGAATTTGAAAAGGTCCACATACAATTTTTTCATACTTGTTTATTTTGCAACAAAAAGGGGGAATAAAAATTGTTGTAAAAAAGTGAATATTTTCTTTGAAAAACTGGCATTGCAATAGGTGCATTTTCGATGGAAACCAACACCTAAAGTAGTTAAATTTATGGGCATTTGTGGTTGTATTTTAGATTTAAATTTCCTCTTTTCTTGCATTAACAATAAAGAAAAAAAAAATATCCCAAATTTATACACCTATTTATGTAATTTATTGCACAACAGTATTTGGTATCTACGATACCTTTGGTCCACACTTACAAGTAATGTTGTGCTTGGACTACTGTATCCAACGCCTAATATAGCTGCAACAATGATATATGGGCTTGTTATCTATCAATTTTCAGGGAGAAATAAGGCAAAACCATTATGATATTCACTCCATTTATACCTTAATCATTATTGTTGTTATACGTAAATTCTAACGAAGTGATTTAAGAAGTGTTGAGGGGAAGTAACACCCCACGCATGAGGAAATACGTTCTATGGTAGGTGTCATAAACAAAACAATTCCCTTTCAGTATTGCCTAAGTTCCATGTATTTTTTTTCTTGTATATACTTATAGTATCCATCACGTAAGGGTGGTGTTGGAACCGATTCTTGCATCCATAGGATTCGATTGTCATGCTGCAAAAATCCATTTGAAACCAACGAGCTATTACAGGCTTGGTCAACCTACCTCTTCATTCTGTTAAACACGAATATTGCTAAAGGAAAAACTACAGAACGGGTAAGGAAACCCCAGCGGTAATTCTATGATAAAACATTGATTACACGCTCCAGATTAATGTAAAACTATACATATTAAAATGACCAAGCAAGAAAAATAACCAATTGTTATGCCTTATGTAGACCGGTGCCTAGATTCATTGGGCTGTTATAGCAATTTAACAACAATTCTAACATGAATAGAGAGAATGGGGAAAAGAAAATTGGCGTTCTTAGATTTATTCGAATATCGTAATAAAACTAAAATTTAACCAATGAAAGAAACATATGTAATGTATTCAAATAATGTAATCCATTACACAGTGACACACAGTACTGAGACAAAGATATAATAGGAATAAAACTCAAAATTGTATTGATTTCATAAAATATTACATGCAGAGTGGGCAAGATGCCTTTTAACTCTATTTTTCTCAAAGAAATACATCAATACAATGAAGAGGACTCTATTAAAATAATGTAATAGGTCTCTCCTACTCTCCTTGTTCCAATATGGTAATAGTAGAGTCTCTGAATCCTAGGCTCAATAGGACAAGAAATAATCTCAGCTTCTTGAGCACTTTCCTATCAAAATCCTGCACAACAAAGGGAAGAATAAGAAATGAGAGAGAAAAATAGACACAAAAGGGGATACAACAACACAACTAATAGGGCACTCAAGTATACCTCTTAGCAAAAATGCTATTCTCTAATTGCTTGATGTAAAATCTGTCTGCAATTGCTTCCTTTTATAGCTGCTGGTTCTTGATTCTGTTATTTCTATTTTATTTCTGACCTTACACTTGTCAACATCTGATTGAACCTATTCTATATGTTGTCCAGCTGGTGCGGCTCTGAACTGACTATCATGGTTCATTTTTGGACTGAAGGGAGCTCTTTCACTGATTAATTTGGCCGCTTTGTTCTCTTTGTTGGCCCTAGAAACTAAGGATTCATCATTATATTTTTTATTTTTGTTCTGCTTGTCCTGGTCACCATGATCTGCTGTTAAGGATTGACCAGGCTGCTATTACAAATTTTAGATGAGGGACAGAGGGGGACCCGACGTGATGGTGAAGACAAGGGGTGACATGCTAGTGGCAAACGGATGGAATTGCACTGATCACATGATAGAGTGAAAGGAGAAAAGAGGAAAGGGGGTGGCTTCACACAATGGAAGGTGGTGAGATGGTGCAATGTTAGGAAAAATGTCAAGATGGTTAAGGAAGAAGGCCTAGAAGGAGGGAGGCAGTGATAAGTAGGAGGAATATGGGAATGGAAAACAAGATCTGGAAACATCTATAAGTTACTTCCATAACTATACTCCATCGGAGTGTTCCCCTTATAACTATATTCCGTCGAAGCGCGGATTGAATGACTTTCTGCAAGTCGAAACCATGTTTTATCCTTCACGCGCTTTCTTCATCTTAAGTATTTGTAGAATATAAATTGAATACTTTTATATTCTTTGTACTCCATCATTTCTTTTACTGATGCCTTTAGCTCTCCCTTACTGTCTCTATTTATAAGTTGTGACTATGCTTTGCAGTCTTATTTTTGTGGTACATTATTATTCTCAAGAGATATACATGATCTGGTTGCATGCTTGAGCATCAAGATTTATCTTTTGGTTAGTCTACTTTATCCTTATCAAGGTATTGTCCATGGGATTTACTCTGATTGCTCGAATCTTTCCTTCCTTGGGTATCCTTCTGGATTCACGATGTTTATGTGTACTATTTTGACTTCGTCTCGGCTATTGATCTTCATATCGTCTTTCAGCGTACCTTGTTGTGAATGAGTCACCTCTTTTTTTTCTACAATGATCATCCTTCTCTATGAGCTTAGACTATCGAATCTTTCTTACGGACATGAGTCTGCCAATTTTGTTGGTTTGTGATCTTCACAGGTTCTATCATGGTTGCTTCTAGTATTCTTAAATCTACAAGAGCTTTAGTTTCTAGAATTATGAATACATGGGTTAATGGTGATTTTATTCTTATTGATATTTTCATATCTATTGGGCTAGAGGTTTGACCAAGTACAGTTGTTCGACTAACCATTATCCTGTCGCTTTCTCGGATATTTTATAACTTGTAGGTTAGATATCCGAAAGATACATGTTTTGAAAATTCCTTGTTTAATGTTGATTAATCAACATTAAGGTGGCAATTAATAATGTGCTAAAGCCCTTGTTAAGTGTGTTTAAAATTTAATTAATATGATGTTGATTTAGGCTTACCTTTTAGCTTACCTTTGAAATGTGCGCCATCGTTGGATTACTTTGAGATGGAGCGCATCCGTTGGATCCATCAGAATATGCTTGTCATTTTCCTTCACTTGTATTTGACTTTGACTCGCTTGCTGCCATTAGATTCCTTTAATCTCAATGAAGCGTTACCATCAAATTTTCATTAGTTGATTCATCACTTAAATCTTTGGTTCGTGTGCTACTATCGGATCTCTTGAGTAGGGTTAGCGTAGCCGTCAATGTCTTAGGACCTGTATGATTGTTAGTCTACCTATACTTGATTAATTGGGTTAATCATGTTTACAAAGTCAAAAATATTTGGTTAGTAATAACTCATTTCGACAATACTTAAGGTTAAATATTATACCATTGTTTATTTGACCTTATAATAATGTGGTGTTTTAGTCCTCATCTAATCAAGATTTACCAAGGTTAACCTAGTGTTTTCATCCTTAATATCATTGTATTAAGCATAGGCATCATATAACACATTTACCTTTTTACGTGATCATCGTTGGATCATACCATGATGGGGGCGCTACCATCAGATTATTTCGTATATACATAAAGTTTAGCAAAGGAAAGGGGGAAAATCACACGTGCATCAAATTAATTAACCATTTGATGAAAGAAACTTGTTTAGACTAACCTTCGATCACTTTAAACCATGTGCACCATTGGATCTGAGTGGAGATGAGCACTGTCGTTAGATCTTCATGTCATTTAATCTCTTTGTTTGCCTTTGATTCCTTCATCATCGTCGATCTTCGAGCGAAGTCTAGCACTGTCGTTAGATCTTCTGCAAGCTACATATTTGTTAGTCAAAAGGGGCACATTATTACATTTGATTAATCTTGGTTTAAGCTAAATGGGGTAATTAGCAATGTATTATACCCTTACTAATGTGTAATTAATTTTTGGCTTTACCTTTTTTTTTCCTGATAACTTACCATTTATGTTTTTGGTGTGGCCATTGTTATCTTCGATAGATATTGGTGTAGCCATAGATCTTGATCAACCTGCGGGTTAGTTACCAAGGGGTACATGATTTTAAAACCTTGATTAATCTGGAAGGGGGAATGATTAGCAATGTGCTTAGACCCTTGTTAATCTTGTTTTAATAGATTTAATTAATCTTATGGGGTTTTTACCTTTTTAATGCATCTTCTATGGGTGCGCCACCGTTGGATTGGATCTAGATCGAGCGTTATCATCCGATATTTCTAATTAGATCGATGGTTAAAATGGGTACATACCCTTAATCGATAGTATTTTAATGTGTGTTTTAATTAAATCAAGTGCAACCATTGATCTTTGAGTTTGTTTGAGCGCTATCATCCGATCTATCGAATTTTCTTATTATTTAATTAGAATTTTTGACCCATGTTGACTCGTTTAATTTTTTGACTCTTTGGAGAATGCACAACCATTGGATTGGCTTAAACTCAAGCACATCCATCCAGATTGGAAGAGTTGCACAGATTTTAATCATTTTTGACCTTAGGTTATAATATTTATGGAATATTTGACTTTTGACTTAACCTTTAATCAATTTATCAGAGCGTAATCATCCTATTAAACCTAATTCAAGTGCGGCCTTTGGATTAGATCTAAGGTGCTCAATTTTTAATTAGATGGGGTGCATGCCCTCGATATTTAATTAATATTTTTTTTGAAATTTAAGTTTTTCGAGCTATAGACCACGATATTTAATTAAATTTCTTCATTACTTTTGAATACCTTAGGACTTAAAGGTTTATCATTTGATTTTAGGCCCAAGGGGAATTTTATTTTAGGAAGATCGGAGTTTGGCTTTGTTAAAAATATGATTAATAAAATCTTGCCATAACCCTTATTTAAGATATTTGAGCATTAAAGGAGGCACACATGATTAACAACCAAGGTTAGACTTCAGCAAACAAACCCATTAGAAATTAAATCCTCTTAATTAGATGCAGTAAGGACCAACCATGCTTGCTTACTTTGATGAAACCAAAAATTTAAATTTGGGGGTTTCAAAGTTTGAGTCAAATTTGGCTCCAACATAGGCTCTGATTGGGACAATGTGTTGAAAACATGAGGCACTTGAGAACCACAGAATCTCCTGGTTTTATTTGCAGAAAATGAACAAAAATAAAAAACTTTTGACTGTTAAGTAAAGCTTGAAAAACATGAAAGAAAAATAATTTTTTTTATATATATACTGAAAAATTGTATGAACAACATGATATCAAAGCTATAGAGTATTTGAAAACTGTAATTCCTTTTATTCAATTTTGAAACTAGGATCAAATTTTTAGAAACAGATGAGTTTTATTTTGATATATTGTAATGCTTGTTTTGGCTAAGTCATAAGATATGATTACACAAATATTTGTCAAAGCCATTTACTTCATCATGTTTATGCCCATGTGTGTGTTTGTGCATTTATTTTGATTTCTAAGTCTTTCAGAACTTTGCCATATCTGAGAAAAATAGTTAAGCCTAATATGTGATTTCACTCTTTAAAAATTTTCACCATTATGCAGGGCTCCACTACCAGTCAAGCATCTATAGCCTCGGTGGAGTTGCTTCTAATCCCATCTAGTTTTACCCTACTGCCAGTCAAGCGTCTATAGCCCCGATAGAGGTTTTCCAAGATATCTCAGGTAGTGACTCAATTTAACTTTATTTTTTATTTTTCTTTCTCGTGAGAGAAGTACTTGGATATATAAGCAAATTGTGCAATGAGTATGCTTGAGTTGAGGATTAGTTTCTGGCTATAAAAGATGAGTGTAATAATTTTTGGCTCAACCACCCTCTCAAAGATAACTCGGTTCTTTGGACCTTTGAAGTCACTTTAAGTATCATTTGTAATGTGAGGCTTTGACATGATGTTTCAATCAACTTTGTTTTCCTTCTATTTTATCTCATATCAAACAACTATTGCATAAACACTCATATTTTGAAAATTGTAAACCTCATCAGAGTCTAAAATAAATCTCCTTTCTTCTTATTGTTTTTGGGGGAATCAATAGTTATATATACTCATCAAACTAAGAATATCATGTGTACAGTAAACTCAGAATTAAACTAAACAAGAAAAGAAAAGCTAAAAAGTAAAACACTCTATTTTTGGGGTTTTTTTCCATTTTTTATTTTATTTTATTTTATTCACCTTCAACAGGGATTGTACATTTTGAGGTGTTGGCCATTAATAGGGATAGCCATCATTTCACCCTACAAGGTCTGCAACTTGTATGTATTCTGGCTGATAACATGGGCTATTTGGTATGGGCCAATCCATTTAGGTTCAAATTTACCTTTTTCACCATGCTTATCATTTTTAGGATCCCAATAGATGACTATATCTCCTTGAGAAAAAGGAGTACCCTTGGCTTTCTTATTAAAAAATTTCATGGTTTTCTGGGTTTGTTCCATCATTCTATTAAGGGTCTCTCTTCTTTGCTCTTCTAATAGGACAATTTGGTCAAGCCTTCTCTGTATGGGATTGGGGTCTTCATGGTCTTGCAGTAGGAGGGAAAGTGCTAATTTCTCTATCTTTGAAGGTAATAAGGCTTTCTCTCCATAAACCATCTCATAGGGGGTTCTCCCTATGTTTCTTTTAATGGACAACCTATCAGCCCACAAAGCAAATTTAAGTTCACTGTCCCACCCTCTCTTGTTCTTACCCAATGATATTTTTATTCTGGTTATTACATTTTTATTTGATGACTCAACTAGACCATTTCCTTGGGGGTAATAATTAGCAGAATGGGATAATTCAATTCCATATTCAGCACAAAATTCTACCATTTCATATGAAACAAAATATTGTGCATTATCTATAACCAATTTTTGAGGAACTCCAAACCTGGTCAGAATGTTTTCTTCCAAGAATTTGATGACAATGGTAGTAGTGGATGTTCTCAAGGGTGCAACTTCTACCCACTTTGTGAAGTAATCTGTTGCAGTTATGATCCACTTGTGTTGGCCAGATGAATTAGGCTTGATCTCTCCAATTAGGTCAATACCCCATTGTGTGAATGGTGCCTCAATGATTACTGGCTTGAGGGGCATGGCTGCCAAATGCTTCTTTCCTACAAAAACCTGGCAGTTATGACAATTCCTAACATATTTATATACATATTTAAAAATGGAAGGCCAATAATATCCTGCTCTCATAATTTTATTAGTTGTAGCTCTTGGAGCAAAATGTCCTCCATAGAAACCATCATGAAATTCATTGATTATTTTTGGGACTTCACTTTCATATAAACAGACTAATAATACTCCATCAGGGTGTTTCCAGTATAGCACACCATCTTGTATATAATATTTCTGGGCTTGAAGCTTGACTGACCTCATTCTGTTTGTTGACATATCTTTAGGGAATGACAAATTTTGTAAGTATGACAATATTTCCTCATACCATTTACATTCAGTATTATTGATTCTTCTGACATCATATGCCTCATCTATTGTGAGAACATTTTCAAATCCTTCTTCTTCTTTTTTAGCCAACAATTTAGCTAAACCTCGCCCTTTGATAGTTTTAACTATTTTGAATTCAACATCATACTACATAAGCTTTACCATCCATCTTGTTGGTCTTCCTAATGGCTCTGATTGAGAAAAAATATATTTTATTGCTATAAAAGGGATACAATAATAAACCTTATTTGAGCCAAATATACCTTTGAAGTGTTCTAAATATTGGATGATTGCATAAGCATGTTTTTCTAGTAAGGTGTATTTAATATGTGCTCCTTTTAGACCTGAACTCATGAAGGCTATTGGCCTTTCATTATTTTCATCATCTTTCTGTGAAAGAACTGCAACAATAGAATGTTCAGATGCATAAGAATAGATATTAAAATCTTTTGCATAATCAGGGCAACTTAGGGCTGGAGTGGTTGATATGGCTTCTTTGATCTTGTTAAATGCTTCCATATTTTCCACTGTCCATTTTATTTCTCCAGTTTTCTTAACCATATCATTTATGGGTTTGGTCATCTCTACAAAATTTGGGACAAATATTCTGATAAAATTTATCTTGCCAAAGAATGACCTGACACCTTTTAAATTTCTAGGAGGAGGAATTTTGGAAATAGCTTCAATTCTTTCTGGATCAATGCTTATTCCTTTTTCTGAAACTATGTGTCCTAATAACTTTCCTTGTGTAGTCCCAAATATGCATTTCTTGGGATTTAAAGAAATTCTAAATTCTTTGCACCGAGCAAAAACTGTAGTCAAGTGTTCTAGATGATCTTCTAGATTTTTAGAAAATACTATGATATCATCCAGGTATACCACTACAATTTTGAACATTAATCCTTTGAAGGCAAAGTCCATTGCTCTCTGAAAAGTAGCACCTGCATTCATCAGTCCAAAAGGTATTCTTAAATATTCAAATGTGCCCCATGGTGTAGTGAATGTTGCCTTATGTCTATCTTCTGGATTTATCTGAATTTGATTGTACCCTAAAAATCCATCTAACAGAGACAATCTAGTTGAGCCAACTACTACTTGCAATAATTGTTCCATGTTGGGTAATGGGTAATTATATTTTAATGAAATCTTGTTTAAATTTCTAAAATCTATACAGAGTCTAATATCCCCATTCTTTTTTCTGACTGGTACTAAATTGGATATCTATGAAGAAAATCTTACCTTTCTGATTATTTTGGAATCCAATAACTTTTGTACCTCCTTTTGCATTATTGGGTGCAGAGTTGGATTGTACTTCCTTTGTTTCTGTCTAAATGGTTTGGAATCTTCTTTCAGGGGTATTATGTGTGTCATTACATCTGTTTTGAATGTTTTAAGATCTTCATAAGTCCAAGAAAAATGTTCTTTGTTCTTTTTCAAGAAACTGATATATCCAACTTTTTCTTTAGTAGGTAAGGCCATGTCTACTTTCACTATTCTGGGTTCTTTCATTGAACCAATATTAATATCTTCAGATATTACTTCTCTGCTTAAAGGCTTATAAGCTTTGTCAAAATCATCAAATAGACTCTCTAGAGAAACTAATCCTTTGGGTATTCTATTAGTTTTCAACTGGATTACTTCTATTGGCTCTCCTATTTGGTCTTTTAGCTTTTCTTCATACTTTTCATCACAGATTACATCTGCATACTGATTTTGTAGAGTCATAAAATCTTTAATATCTATGTCATCTTGAAAGACCTATAGATAGACTATGTTATCTGGCACATAAGGTTTATAGACTGAAATAGTTGGGAATCTGTCCATATATTCTATAGTTATCTCTAGGTGATCTAGACCTGAGGCATTTACAACTAAAATATCTGCAACATGATTTTGTTCTCTAGGAATATATGAGATATTGAAAGCTAAGAATTTATCAATTTCTTCCAATACTACATTTTTATATTGCTTAAGCCTAGGATGTTTAGTCTGATATTTACCTTTGATCTGTAGTATAATAAGCTTTGCATCCCCTATTATAGTCAAGTAGTTAATGCCTAGTTCTTTTGCTTTCCTTAACCCTAGTAGTAAAGCTTCATACTCAACTACATTGTTTGTGCAAGGAAATTGTAGTCTGTAAGGAATACCAAGGTAATTTCCTTTAATATCAGTCAAATTTACACCTGCACCTGCTCCAGACTGTGATTTAGCTCCATCAAAAGACATGGTCCACATTTCTTGAGTCAAAACTCTATCTGATTCAACATCTACTATTTTCATAACTTCTGGATCCATGTTCTTTGCTTCTGGTATTTCCACTAGGAATGGGTTGTGCCATATGGAGTAAACTCCCATCCCTTTTTCTTCCATAGAGTTAACTAAGTTAATCATGGTTTCATCTGTTTGAATTAACTCTATGGAGTGTTTGTTGAATGGTTCCCTTCTCAAAATTATATTCTCCTTATCTGATATTGGGATTGTAGCATAGGACCAGTCCAATTGAATTGAACCTCCTAGTTGTTCTACCCAATGTCTACTAAGTAATAGTGAGAAGAATGGGTCAACATCAACTACTGCAACATCCATGACAATGCCCTTTTTGGGGTGTTGATCTAAGAAAACTAACAATCCAGTTATCACCCCTACACAAGGAATTTGTCTACTATCCATTACTAAAATAAGGGCAAAATCTCTAGTACAGATTAATCCCATTTGATCAGCTATTAATTTGGGCATGATATTGTGTGAGGCTCCACTGTCTAACATGCAATTATGGATCACATATCTTTCCCCTTCATATGAATTATACCTTAATGACACATAGAAGGGTCTGACAGAGGATGGTGATCTTGTATCATGTTGATTTTGTCTAGCAGCATGGCAAGTTGGGTCTTCTTTTTGTTCCACTAATCCAAATGCTCTGCAGACTTGTTCTCTGTACTGTTGAACTTTCATAAGTTCTCCAAATGTGATATTAACCTTTTGCTTACTGAGTTCTAACCCAACATCAAATTCTATCTTCTTTATATCCAGTGGTTTATTACTTTCTTCTTTGGGAATCTCTTCCTCTGATTCTATTACTTCAGGAGTAATATTTTTAAGGTTCCTATCAGTTTTCTCTTTACTGATATTTTTATTGGTGAAAGTTTATTTTCTTGTTTCACTTGTAGAGGCTTTCTCTGTCCTTTCAGGGACTGTTCTATTCCTTAAATTTAGAACATGGGTTGCCTCTAATTCTTCAACCTCTTGAGCAGTGGGGATTAATTTCCCTTGCTTCATCTTATCATATCTTGACTCATGTGATTTCTGCAAGATTTTAGTTCCTTCAGTTACTAAAATTTGAGGATGATGATTTGAAGCATACTTGTCCATATCTTCTTCAAACAACCTTTCTCTGGATTCATCTTCAACAGACCAACAAGCATTGATTCTTATATCCTCTTCTGATTCTGCATGCATATCTACATTACGCTGATCACTTAGGTGAATTCCACATGCATCAGGGTTATGGGGTGCATCACAAGTAGAGAAAAAATAGGGAAATCCCTCTACTACATTAGCATATGGTATAGGGTTAGGAACATTGTTCTGATCTCTATCAGAGTCTCAATTTTTCCAGTTATTGTTCCCATTATTCCTACTCCTATTTCCTTCTTCAGAACCATTGTTGTTTCCCCAATTCCTATTGAAATTTTTCTTGAAGGGAGGATGATTGTCAACATGAGGTCACTCTGTCTATGAAGATTCACCGTTATTTCCATTTCTTTCAATTCTTGCTAACCTATTTTTCATGTTATTGAACATCTCAGTCATTTGACTGGTCAATTTCTCCATTGGATCAATTTCGGTTCTTCTTTGTATATCAAATGCCACCCTTTTGGGTTTTCTCTCAGGTAGGTTGACTTCTAGAGAATAAGGCTTCATCTTACCATTGTCAAGCATATTTCTTTCTATATCCATTGCTTTTTCCATACAACCATCAATGGTAGTGGCTTGTTCTTGCCTTAACTCATAGTTAAACTCTCCTTGAAAGACATTCTTATAAAAATAAATAGATTGAATATCACTAGGTCTAAGGTTGGCAGGGATTTTGTTCCTAGTCTTTGAAAATCTTATGTTGAAATCACTAACAACCTCATTTTCTTTTTTCTTCATAGTGGCTAGCTCAGTTAATAGTGATTGTTCATTTTTCCTTTCACCATATTTCTTTAGAAACACAACTTCCATTTTGGTGAAGTTTGGGATATCATTGTTAGGAAGGGAATTAAACCACTCTCTAGCATATTTTTCTAAAGTCTATAAAAATAGTCTCAATACTACATCTTCATGTTCAACTTCCAGACTATCCATTGCATACAAGAAACTTTTGATATGATCTTCTCCAGTCACTGCACTATTTCCTAAAAATTTAGGGAGGTATTTGTGAGCTTTACTGGGTAAGGTATTTAAATTGATGGGTAACACAAAAGGCCTATATCTATTAGTCCTCCATAAATGAACATTAACCTAGGCCATTGTTACTGTAGGATTCAAATTCACAATAGTAACACTTACAGGAATGTGAGGTTGAGTAATATGAATATGATCTAATGGATTATTTACCTCAGTATTACTATTATAATAATAATCACATATATCTTCTATAACATAATTTAAATGTTCATCTACAGTAATAATATTTTGATTTTTCTTTATGTACTTTTTACTACTAGAATTTGATCTACTATTATAAACATTACTCTTGAAAAGTGGAGTTTTCTAGGTATGTATAAATACCTCTGGATTCTCGAGTTCTGGAAATAGCTCCTTACCACTTCTCCTGGTGTTCGCCAACACATTCTGTTCTCTCCTTTTTTATTTTTTCCTTCTAGGTTCGTCTAGCAGAGTCACCAGCACCGAGGTGCAGAAAGAACAATATATGCTTTTATCAAGAATACTTGATATTATCACTCATCCTCACAGGAGTCGGTTCTTGGGATAATTCAAGAAAATCAAGAAACTAAAAATTTAAAGAAAATCAAGAAACCAAAAATTTCAAGAAGATCAAGAAACGTAAAGAAAATCAAATTTTGAAAAACATGGGTAAAATAAAGAACGTAGAAAATGTAAAAATTAAAACAAAAGTTCTTTATTCTAACTGGCCACCCATTGATTAAAAATAATGTCATAAAATCCAGGCTTAGAATGTAAAAATTCTCCTCGACAACGATGCCAAAAAACTGTTGGAACCGATTCTTGCATCCATAGGATTCGATTGTCACGCTGCAAAAATCTATTTGAAACCAACGAGCTATTACAGGCTCTGGTCAACCTACCTCTTCGTTCTGTTAAACATGAATATTGCTAAAGGAAAAACTATAGAATGGGTAAGGAAACCCCAACGGTAATTCTATGATAAAACTTTGATTACACGCTCCAGATTAATATAACACTATACGTATTAAAATGACCAAGCAAGAAAATAACCAATTGTTATGCCTTATGTAGACCGGTGCCTAGATTCATTGGGCTGTTATAGCAATTTAACAACAATTCTGACATGAACAAAGAGAATGGGAAAAGGAAAATTGGCGTTCTTAGATTTATTTGAATATCGTAATAAAACTAAAAGTTAACCAATGAAAGAAATGTATATAATGCATTCAAATAATGTAATCCATTATACAATGACACACAGTACTGAGACAAAGATATAACAGGAATAAAACTCAGAATTGTATTGATTTCATAAAATATTACATGCAGAGTGGGCAAGATGCCTTTTAACTCTATTTTTCTCAAAGAAATACATCAATACAATGAAGAGGACTCTGTTCAAATAATGTAACAGGTCTCTCCTACTCTCCTTGTTCCAATATGGTAACAGTAGAGTCTCTGAATCCTAGGCTCAATAGGATAGGAAATAATCTCAGCTTCTTGAGCACTTTCCTATCAAAATCCTACACAACAAAGGGAAGAATAAGAAATGAGAGAGAAAAATAGACATATAAGGGGATACAACAACACAACTAATAGGGCACTCAAGTATACCTCTTAGCAAAAATGCTATTCTCTAATTGCTTGATGCAAAATCTGTCTGTAGCTACTTCCTTTTATAACTGTTGGTTCTTGATTCTATTATTTTTATTTTATTTCTGACCTTACACTTGTTAGCATCTGATTGAACCTATTCTGTATGTTGTCTAGTTGGTGTGGCTCTGAACTGACTATCATGGTTCTTTTTTGGACTGAAGGGAGCTCTTCCACTGATTAATTTGGCCACTTTGTTCTCTTTGTTGGCCCTAGAAACTAAGGATTCATCATTATATTTTTTTTTGTTTTGCTTGTCCTGGTCACCATGATCTGCTGTTAAGGATTGACCAGGCTACTATTATGAATTTTAGATGAGGGATGGAGGGGGACCCAACGTGATGGTGAAGACAAGGGGTGACGTGCCAGTGGAAAATGGATGGAATTGCACTGATCACGTGATAGAGTGAAAGGAGAAAAGAGGAAATGGGGTGGCTTCACACAATGGAAGGTGGTGAGGTGGCGCAATGTTGGGAAAAATGTCAGGGTGGTTAAGGAAGAAGGCCTAAAAAGAGGGAGGCAGTGATAAGTAGGAGGAATATGGGAATGGAAAACAAGATCTGGAAACATCTATAAGTTACTTCCATAACTATACTCCATCGGAGTGTTCCCCTTATAACTATATTCCATCGAAGCATGGATTGAATGACTTTCTGCAAGTCGAAACCATATTTTATCCTTCACGCGCTTTCTTCATCTTAAGTATTTGTAGAACAAAAATTGAATACTTTTATATTCTTTGTACTCCATCATTTCTCTTATTGATGCCTTTAGCTCTCCCTTACTATCTCTATTTATAAGTTGTGACTATGCCTTGCAGTCTTATTTTGTGGTACATTATTATTCTCAAGAGATATACATGATCTGGTTGCATGCTTGAGCATCAAGATTTATCTTTTGGTTAGTCTGCTTTATCCTTATCAAGGTACTATCCATGGGATTTACTCTGATTTTCTCGAATATTTCCTTCCTTGGGTATCCTTCTGGATTCACGATATTTATGTGTACTATTTTGACTTCGTCTCGGCTATTGATCTTCATAGCATCTTTCAATGTACCTTGCTGTGAATGAGTCACCTCTTTGCTTTTCTACCTCAATTTATGTTTAGGGAATTTTTTTGGAGTGATTGTCCTTCTCTATGGGATTAGACTATCAAATATTTCTTATGAATGAGTCTGCTGATTTTGTTGGTTTGTGATCTTCACAGGTTCTATCATGGTTGCTTCTGGTATTCTTAAACCTACAAGAGCGTTATTTTCTAAATTTTGAAGACATGGGTCAATGGTGATTTTATTCTTATTGATATTTTCATAACTATTGGGCCAAAGTTTTGACCAAGTACTATTGTTTGATCAACCATTGTCCTGTCACTTTCTTGGATATTTTATAACCTATAGGTTAGATAGCCGAAAGATAATCAACATTAAGGTGGCAATTGATAATGTACTAAAGCCTTTGTTAAGTATGATTAAAATATACTTAATATGATGCTGATTTAGGCTTACCTTTTAGCTTACCTTTGAAATGTTTGCCACCATTAGATTACTTCGAGATGGAGCGCATCCGTTGGATCCGTTAGAATATGCTTATCATTTTCCTTCGCTTGTATTTGAATTTGACTCACTTGCTGTCATTAGATTCCTTTAATCTCAATGAAGTGCTACCATCATATTCTCATTAGTTGATTCATCACTTAAATATTTGGTTCGTGCATTGCCATCGGATCTCCTGAGTAGGGTTAGCACAATCGTCGATGTCTTAGGACCTGCATGATTGTTAGTCTACCTGTACTTGATTAATTGGGTTAATCATGTTTACAAAGTCAAAAATATTTGGCTGGTAATAACTCATTTCGATAAGACTTAAGGTTAAATATTATATCATTGTTTATTTGACCTTATAATAATGTGGTGTTTTATTCCTCCTCTAATCAAGATTTACCAAGGTTAACCTAGTGTTTTCATCCTTAATATCATTGTATTAAGCATAGGCCTCATATAACATGTTTACCTTTCTACGTGATCATCATTGGATCATACCATGATGGGGGTGCTACCATCAGATTATTTCGTATATAAATAAATTTTAGCAAAGGAAATGGGGAAAATCACCCGTGCATCAAATTAATTAACTATTTGATGAAAGAAACTTGTTTATACTAACCTTCGATCACTTTAAACCATGCGCACCATTGGATCTGAGTAGAGATGAGTGCCACCATCAAATATTCATGTCATTTAATATCTTAGTTTACCTTTGATTCCTTCACCACTGTCAATCTTCAAGCGAAGTCTAGCACTGTTGTTAGATCTTCTACAAGTTGCATATTTGTTAGTTGAAAGGGGCACATTATTTATATTTGACTAATCTTAGTTTAAACCGAAAATGGGGTAATTAGCGATGTATTATACCCTTACTAATATGTAATTAATTTGGTTTTACCTTTTTTTTTTCGACCACTTACTATTTATGTTTTTGGCGCGATCGTTGGATCTTCGATAGATATTGGCACAACCGTAGATCTTGATCAACCTGTGGGTTAGTTACCAAGGGGTACATGATTTTAAACCTTGATTAATTATAGAAGGGGTAATGATTAGCCAATGTGCTTAGACCCTTGTTAATCTTGTTTTAATGGATTTAATTAATCACATGGGGTTTTTACCCTTTTAATGCATCTTCTATGGGCGCACCACCGTTGGATTGGATCTGGATCGAGCGCTATCGTCCGATATTTCCAATTAGATCGATGGTTAAAGGGGGTGCATACCCATAGCCTTTTAATGTGTGGTCTAGTTAAAACAAGTGCAACCATTGATCTTTGGGTTCGTTTGAGCACTATCGTCCGATCTATCGGATTTGCTCGTTATTTAATTAGAAGCTTTGACCCATGTTGACTCATTTAATGTTTTGACTCTTTGGAGAACGTGCAACTGTCAGATCGGATTAACTCAAGCACATCCATTCAAATTGGCAGAGTTGCACAATTTTTAATAACTTTTGATCTTAGGTTATAAGATTTATGGAACATTGAATTTCGACTTAACCTTTAATAAATGTATCATAGCGTAATCGTCTGATTAAACCTGATTTGAGTTCTGCCCTCATATTAGATCTAAGGTTCTCGAATTTTAATTAATGGGGTGCATGCCCTCAAGATTTAATTAAGATTTTTGTTTTGGACTTAAGTTTTTCGGGTTTTAGACCACGGTTTTTAATTAAATTTCTTCATCACTTTTGAATACCTTAGGACTTAAAGGTTTATCATTTGATTTAGGCCCAAGGGGAACTTTATTTTAGGGAGATCGGAGTTAGGCTTTATTAAAATCTGATTAATAAAATCTTGCCATATCCCCTATTTAAGATACTTGGACTTATTAAAGGAGGCACACATTATTAACAACCAAGGTTAGACTTTAACAAACAAACCCATAAGAAATTAAATTCTCTCAATTAGATGCAAAAAGGACCAGCAATGCTTGCTTACTTTGATGAAACCAAAAATTTAAATTTAGGGGTTTCCAAGTTTGAGTCAAATTTGGCTCCAACAGGTGGGTATATATAGAGAAGTTTGGTATAAATGCCTAGCTGTTATAAAGAAAGGGGGACCAATTGATGTTATAAGGAACCTTCACAATGGTCTTTGTTCATAAATATATATCAGATTCACAGTTGCTGAAAGGTTCTAACTTCACACCATGGAAGAATAAGATGCATGCTATTATTCAAGTGGAATATTTGTGGGATGTAGTGACTGGCACTACAAAATGCCCTACAATAGTAGGAGCAGATCAAGAAGAGTTTGATAAGAAGGATAAAATATATCTCATGTTTATCCTACTTGCTACTACATATGAGATCCAACCTCATAAATGTGATGCCAAAACTAATAAAGAAGCTCACGATGCTTTGATTACTATTTATGAAGGTAAGAATTGGTCCACTATTCTACACCTTAAAACTCAACTTCATACACTCAGTATGAACTCTAGTGAGATATTTGATCTATTCCTATGCAGAGTGGTGGAATTGAAAGCCAAATTGAATACTATGGGATAACCAGTGAATGATACTCTCTTGAACTCTGTCATATTGAGAGCATTTACAAAGTCCTATAAGGTGTTGATAATCTCTCTTAATGTATCTGGATGACAAGTATCTTTTGTGGAATTGGTGAATTTACTTCAAACTGAGGAGGCAAATCAGTTTTAGAAGGATGATGTGCAAGTTTTAGAAGGATGATGTGCCAGATAATGCCCTTTACACCAAACAAAGGGGTAAGAAACAAGGTGTAGCACCCTAAAATTGGTGCAGTAAAATTAGAATAATTACATTCACCTTAGTAAATAAATTTAAATTCAAATTTAACCTCCCAAACAGCCCGTTAACCATCGGGAAATCCGTTTCTCCCTTTTTCGTGCCATTTTTAGAGGTTGTTTTGACCGTTTGACGATATCGTCACCGATCAGATGATATCGCCCCAGATTTGACGATTTCGTCTGGACTAGAACGTCCAGACGATTTTGTCGTAAAACTAAATTTGCATAGTTGGAATCCGTTCCAATGGGTCTCCAATTCGGGCAGAAGCGTGTCTGCGTCATTGGGACCCTTCCCCCGTTGGAGATCTCCCAAATTGGGATGATCTCCAACATCCCAACAACTATCCTATGCCTATTTAACTCTAAAACTTTTCCTTCCCCAACCCCTGGCTGAATTTTTATGTAAATCAACTCCCTATGCGCTAAAACACTTCAAATTTGCTCTTGCACTAGTCATATATTAATTTTATTGCAGGTACACCTCTGGTTTTCAGCCGAAGCCAGCACCTATCGCAGTCGACGAACCTATCAAGATCGGAGGCGATATCGTCAAATTAGGGACGATCTCGTTCTGATGTGAGATGATTTTGACTGTAGCACACATCGAGGCAATCAGTGCCTGGATTTTGCTCTTCTTTCTCTTTTATCTGTCATTTCATGCTATAAATTAGATTGTCTATTCAGTTTTTATACTATATTGCATCTGGAGTTCACCCATTTTGTCTAGTTTGCATATTAAGATCATATTCTGCTATCTAAACACAGTGATTTGCATTTACTTTTGTTCTTGTATATTTTTCAACTCATATTACTTTTTCATATAGTTTGCCCCTGTTTACAAAATAGAATTTCTTGTATTTCGCATCTGTTTGCTGTTTTGTAGGTCTCTGATGAATTTGTCTGACGAATTCATCAGATTGCAGACGATCCTGTCAGTTTAGATGATTTTATCAAATTGAAGGCGATTCTGTTGAATTGCAGATGATCCAGATCGCTACAAGTAATCAAAAACTTCATCGACTTTCGGATCGGTAATTTTCATTGGCCTCCCGCAAATTCTCTATTTCTGCTTTCTTTTCTGTTTGTTGTATTCATTTAAATTGCATTTTCATGTAGTTTAAGTTAGAATCATTCGGCCAAACCTAGGATGAATGTTTAAAAATAAAACGAACTCATCAAAACTCATTCAAAAACCTAGGGGTGGAAACTATCGCCAAATGTTTCCTGGTGAACCCACCATCCGTCGAAAAATCACCAAAATACACCTCCCTTGAGAGGCGGGACCTTCGTGAAGTCCTCTCGTCCGAGGTACCACACCATCCTTTTCCCATCCTCCTTCCGAGCGCGGATCCAATAGCCTGAAGGTAGGGATGCAAAAAATTTGGAGCGATACATTTTGGTGAACCCGACGTGAATGCATCATAACCTTTTGAAAACAAAAACAAAAAATATATATATACAAGAAAAACAAAAACAAAATCATCATTTCAAGTTTATATGTTTTAGATTCAATTCTAAATGATAGATATTAAATATTACTTTTAGAAGTACTAAAGAAACCATGAGTTTTTACTCAAATCAATATGAGTCCATTAGTAATGTTGGAAGAATTCAGCCAAATACATTTGTTGATTATGATCAACCTTATCCCTATTCAACATCACCTCCATCACACTCTTCTTATTTTTCATCCATAACCCAACAAAACAATCCCTTTGCCAATCCTCTTCATAATGATATTATCTATTCTCCCATATATCCATATTATGTCTATCAACCCACATATAATTCTCCTCCACATTTTCAATACTCTTCTTTCAATACAACACATCCATTTCAACAAGAAAATACTTATTCTTCCAATTCTACCATTCACTCACCTCATACATCGCAATCTTCCTATCATAATTCTACCCAAAATGAAGAAAGTAGAGGTGAGAAACCATTAGGTCCTTTTATGATGAAATTCCTGAGGCATTTATCAAAAACCTCTCAAAAACCTTCATCACGTAAATTTACTAGGATTAATCAACCAATGGATATAATTCTCAAGTATTTACTTGACACAAATAAGATTGAACTCCCTTCCATAAGACAACCTGATACCACATCAGATTGGTTTAAACCTGAGTTACATTGTGAATATCATAGAGTAGATGGACATATGACACAAAATTGTAAAGATTTAAGATGTGCAATTCAAGATTTGATTGATAAGGATATTTTTAATATAAAGGAATTACAATCTACAACTGATTATAAATCTCTAGTAAACTATCAAACTCCTACACAACAAATACCAATAATCGATCAAGACATGGGGATCTCCCAAGAACCCCTACTCAATTATCAACAATAGGAAACCAATCAAATATTTCATGTTAATGTGTCCCATCATGATGATATTATTAATATTGTAACAAAAACTACAAATGAGCAACCTCAAGTTCAATCAACTCAATCTGATATTCAAGATATGGATTCCTCATTTGACCAACCTTCAAAACTATCTTTGGCTCTAGAGAATGATCCAAAATGGAATGTAAGCATAGAAAGCTCATTTTTTGAATCAAAATCTCAATCTGAAATCCACTTGGATAACCAACAACAAGTGATTAATCCTCAAGCAAAGACATCCCTTTTAGAAGTATTACAAAGTTCTCATAAGGAAACTTTGTTCAAGATACCTAGCCAAAAATTTGTTCCTCATCATATTTTCTCTAGAAACATAATTAATGGTGTAAACGCTCTTGAGGTTAACCATATTTCATTCTATGATGAGGAGATTCCTTCCTCTACTCCACAAGAAGACTCCTATCTTTACATTACAGGATCTAGTAAAGAAACACCTGTTAGAACTATCATGGTAGATAATGACTCCTCTCTTAATTTATGCACTTATCAATTATTCCAAAAACTCAAAACAAAGGAAGAAGATAGTAATGAATCAAATGTTATTATAAAATCTTTTAACAATGAAATTCAAGAAGCTCAAGGTACTATAATTCTTCCCTTTAATATTGGATCCAAGATCCTGGATACTTTATTCTATGTAGGATATTGTCCTTCACCTTACAAACTACTTCTCTAGAGTCCTTGGATACATACGATGAGGGTTTTCCCTTCCACTCTTCACCAATGTTTGAAGTTTGAAATTACAAATAAAATTGTTACCATACATAATGATCCAACACCATTTGAAGAATATTTAACGATTGAAACATCAAGTTCTATATATTATTTATTATCACAATTCTCTTCTATCCATCACTTTTTTTTATCCATATATGATCATCTTTGTTTACCAAATAACATCCATGCATATCTTTCACATATACTTTCTCTATCTTATCAAGACTTGGAAGATAATAATAAGAATGAAGAACCTTCTTATCCTTCTGACATTTTATTTTGTAACATGATCAATTTTCCACATATAAAAGTCAAATATTTTTCTACATTATTCTACATTATAACAAAGCTTTTGTTATCACTATATTTTATTCATCACCTTCTATTCTTACCTTCACCTCAACCAGATTATCCTTCAAAACCTCCTTTGATTTTGAAGCAACCTTAGACATGCTATACTCAAATAACCTTGTATAGTGTATATAGATCATCTTGTATATACCCCCAATTTCAATTCATAAATTAAAATCAAAATACAAAAAAATCAAAATCCTCAAAATCAAAAAAAAAAAATACAAATGCAACCAAAGAACTTAAAGGTAAATTTGAGCCCAACTGGCTCGGACAATACATCATTACTGCAAAATTTGAGTCAGGAGCATATAAATTATCTACCTTAGATGGTAAAGAACTTAAAGAACCCATGAATATTTTACATCTCAAACGTTATTATGCATAAACTTGGTCTTTTCATCCATGTATATATTTGTTCAAAATTACTATCTTGTATTTCTTTCAATTTATTCAAAAACACCAAAAACATTCATAAAATCTTCAAAAATATTTATTGCATTTCTTTAAAGCACTTGTAAAGTTCCTTTTGCTCCAAAACAAAAATCAACATAAAAATCCAAAAACAGCTATATGCTTGACTCTTTCGAAACCAAAACAATATACAGAATAAAGAGAGAGTCAACATTCTCAAAACTTTCTCAAAATTATTTTTTCTTACAATTATTGCAGTTATATGTTTCAACTTATTTTGGATAAATTAGCATTTATTTTGAATCCCTCACTTGCACACTCACAACAATAAATATCTTGATTTTATCTGGCATGATTACTAATCTCTCTTATATCAAAGTTCACAAAATTCAATTAAATAAAGTTTGAGCATAGAGAATTGATCTTGTTATTTACTTAAACCAAGCACATCTTTTCACAATAAAATAATTATATTTGTAATTTCCATGTTTTGCTACATAGTAGAACTGATTTCTTGAGTGAAAAGTTTCCCTTGCTATCCTATCATGCACATGGTCTAGAATATTTGAGAATTGGCAAAAGGACAAGCTCACCCCTACCCAGAATAAAAATCCCTTGCTCTATAGCTAATCTGAGCAAGTATCCCTAGAAAAAGAAAAAAAAAGAAAAATTCAAGAAAAAGAGAAAAGAAAAATGTTATGTCAGCAATGTTCCAAGCATTATCAAGCAAAAAAAATACAAAAAGAAAAATAAGCAAAGTTCAAAAGAAAGCAAGAAAAGCAATAAAATCCCTTTCCCTACCCTTTGAAAAGAAAAGAAGGGTGAATGAGCTTGAATCCCTGGAATTCTCAATTAGTCGAAAACTGTGAGTTAAGCCCCATAACAAGTGGTTTGTGCCCAACCCGCTTGGCCTTGGGTAACTCCTAGCGTGGCGATATGTCCGTCACATTAGCGACCTTCTTTTGTACAGACCTATGTCTGCTTATGGATTAGCTAGCTCTTGATAATCCGATCTACATAGTAGCCTAGTATGGTTATATGCATCTACATCATGGTTAATGAACACTTATTTGGTTTCTTCAAATCACTTGTATCATAGTATCTTGCTCAAAAATGGTAAATGAACAATGCAATTGCACACACATTTGTATTTGAGATATTTTGTCTATCATTATGATAAATCAAGATTGGCAATGAATTCACTTATGCACATGGGATTCCTTATAAATCTAACTTTTTGTCTTCAAAATACTTTGAAATATTATTTTTGCAAACTTGTTTGGAATAAACCAAGTACAATTATTTACCACAAAGACAACTATATAATAGAAAAAATCAAAAAATTCAATCAAAACATATCATATATATCTTATCGACTTTCGCAACGATGGTATAGTTTCAAAACCAAAATTGAAATTTTATGCTTAGCGCAAGTCCTCATTATCATATTTTCTATTCATCAAAAATTAATCATGCAATAAAACTATCCTTTCTTTGATCTTCGCGATGATGGTTATACCTGCATATTCTATGCCTAGCGTAAACCATTGTAACAATTTTATTTCCTGATTTATCAAAGATCATACAAAACATATGACTTCATTTTTTTTACAAATTATGCTTTTCAAAAGCAAACACATTTTTATTATTTCATATAATTATGTCAACCTTTGCATTTTGCAATGATGGTATAATTCTTAAGGAATTATTCAACAATTTTTATCACACTTAGGAATTTATGCCTAGCAAAAATTATTTCACAATATTTCATGCGTAATATTTTCATGGAAATCTGAAAGCAAACCATCATCATCATCATTTGCATCATCACAACAAAGTCTTAAGACAGTCTCTTAAGCACTCTTTTCTTTTAACAATATTTCTATCCTGGGACTAGCTTGACGACCGAGTGAGCAGCGACTCCATGAAATGGTCTATAATAGCGACAATGTCCTTTGAAATTATTGTTAGAAATCTCTTTTTCTTTTTATCACATTTCATTACAACCAATCAATTTGTTACATCAAATTATTTCATTTAAAATATTTATAGCATGACATCCAAGTTATAATATTTTCCAAAACGACATAATTACATGAATCATCAATAAAATCATTACATCAATCAACTCAATCAATCAATCAAACATAAAAAGCATCATAAGCATCACATAAGACAAGTCATATGATCAAAAATATCTCATCTATATATATCAACATAATATATACATCATCCAAAACTGGATTGGTATGCCACAATCTGTACCTCGGCATACTCAATCCTCTATCAATACAAGTATAATACAATATCAGTGGCAGTATCCCACCCTCTAGCCTCGAGAGCCTCTAGAGCTCTCGGCCTCATCTCCTACCCCACCATACGGAGGATGAGGTGGTCCCATCACAGTATGTGTGGTACTGTGAGTCCTCGTCGTCGATCGAGATGAGATCCTCGTCGACCCTGTCCTGATAGGATCTGCTATGGCAGGTGGCACCTGTATCCTCTGGCCCTCTGGCACCGCCTAGTAGTATAGAGCTTGATAGAATGCGGTCTGAGAAATTGATTGCATCAGCTCCTAAGTGCTCACCCCTCCGCCTCGTGCCCTGAGATGAGCATTCTTGTCTCATAGCTGCGACACCTCAACCTGGTGTTGTGCAGCTACATATTGTAACGTCTGCACCTGAGCTCGTAGATGATCTCTCTCTGCCTCGAAGAGTAGCCATCTCGCTACTCTCGCCTATGTCCATGCCCTTGCCCTTATCGGGTGATGGTGGCCTCTGTGGAGATGGGGGTCTCACCTCCCTCCTCTCCCTCTCCCTCTATCGTGGCCTCTCCTATGCCTGTGGCCTCCTCTGCTCTCCTCTACCGTGACCCCGGGATACCTCTACCATCACCTGGCACCACCTCCCTATCCAACGCACAACTGTGTGGATCGATCCCTGAGCCCTCGTCATCCGAGGAGGGTGGATGCCTGTGTACCAGGAATCATAGCCATCGGCTACCCCTACATCGTCCCCATCCACTGGCTGAATGGGGGCATCGTCCACATCCTGACTCCAGAATCGCTGCATATCTGGAGCCCCGCTAACTGTGGTGTTATCCCGGATAGTCCGAGAAAACTCATAATCCCTGAGATATGGGATCCCCTGCTGTAGACTGAACTATCACAAAACTCGCCTGATGCGAGCTAGCTCCTGTGCATCCTTTGCCCACCCTGGATGCTACCTCCATGGCCTCCAGGTGATCTGGTCTGGGACCAAGTCATCCAGTAGTCTCTGGGACATCGACAGGTCGATCCGTCGCTGTGCCCCTCTCCGGAGCCACCGAGAGAAGACTCGGGGCCTCTCCCCGTCAACCCCTATCAGTGGAAGCCCTACCAGCCTCCGCACTGCAATGTGCTCCCAGCACCAAACCCATAGGAGCGATGTCATGACCAGACATTGCCCGCCCTCGTCCACGACCCCGTAAAGGATCCTATACAGCCGGCATAGAACAAAGATGCCCTAAGAAAATTTGTAGCCATGGTCGTGCATGTCGCAGATCACATCTGCTAGCATCCATGGTACCCTGCATCCACTCTGGTGGCACAACATAAGTCCACCAACCACCCCAGCCAAAACTCGTGTCAGTGTAGATGCCCCAGGCATCTAGCGCAGTGCCTCGATGTTCACTCCGCCCTTCTCCAGGGTGAATCTCGGGTCACCGCAGAGTCGTCCCATCATGTGGCCCTGATTGGCCGTAGGTGTGATCATCCTCCCTTGTATGGGGATTCTAAGAATCCTCCATACATCCTCTAGTGTGGGAGTCATCTCCCTTGTTGGTAACCGAAAGCATGAAGAGCCCGGGTACCACCTCTCGCTAGGGCCGCCAGTAGCCCCATGTCAGCAGAAACCTGCGGCATCTCTGCCACATGTTGCAAGCCAACCTGTGCCAGCAGATCTCGCTCTGCCTGGGTGAGAGCGGCCAAGTCGTCTCTCAGTCCGTCGTATTTCCACTCTCTGCTCTTTAATAATCCTCTTTGCAAGTATAAACAATCAAAACAACAAACAATCATTAATAACAATTTTAGCAATCAATAATGCCACTTAAAGATCAAATTTTTGCAATTGATGATATCGCCCACTATTGGCTGATATCGTCTAAAATTTGAGCAAAATCGTCTCCAATTTTGTGTGTCGAAATCGTACCTTTTTCGCCGATTTCGCCCTTGGGCGAAATTGACGAACTTGAGACGATTTCGTCGAACTAGGGACGATTTCGTCCGAACAACGTCGATGGCCAAAAACAATCGCGATGCTCAAAATTCATCCTAAAATTCATTTACAAAGCATGTAAATTCAAATTAAATCAATCTAAACTAAGTTTAAACCCCTACCCGTAGACCGCGGCGGACCTCTGCAGATTTGTGCGCTGTCTCTACCATTTTTGTTTCGTAGCTCTAAAAATAGTAAAATGAACAGTAACAATGAATTAGGGTTTTACCCTATTTTTCTTAATTTTATTCAAAATAATTCACAAATAATTTTTGCTTTTCCGTGTTTTTACCTCAAACGTTCGATTTGGGTAAAAACACGGGGCACCATAGTAAGCTGTCGTACAATTCGACCAAGAATCGTCGCCTAAAAATGGGAATAATTTTTTGCTTTCTCGTAGATCGAGAAGAACTCATCTTTAACGCATTTTTTTTGGAAAATTCGCTAAAGAGGGGGCAAATTATAGCACCCTAAAATTGACGCAGTAAAATTGGAATAATTACATTCACCTTAGTAAATAAATTTAAATTCAAATTTAACCTCCCAAACCGCCCGTTAACCGTCGGGAAATCCGTTTCCCCCTTTTTTGCATCATTTTTAGAGGTTGTTTTGACCGTTTGACGATATCGTCGCCGATCAGACGATATCGCCCCAGATTTGATGATTTCGTATGGACTAGAACGTCCAGACGATTTTATTGCAAAACTAAATTTGCATAGTTGGAATCCGTTCCAACGGGTCTCCAATCTGGGCAGAAGCATGTCTACGCCGTTGGGACCCTTCCCCGTTGGAGATCTCCCAAATTGGGATGATCTCCAACCTCCCAACAACTATCTTATGCCTATTTAACTCTAAAACTTTTCCTTCCCCAACCCCTGGCTGAATTTTTATGTAAATCAACTCCCTATGCGCTAAAACACTTCAAATTTGCTCTTGCACTAGTCCTATATTAATTTTATTGTAGGTACACCATTGGTTTTCAGCCGGAGCCAGCACCTATCGCAGCCGACGAACCTGTCAAGATCGGAGGTGATCTCATCAAATTAGGGACGATCTCGTTCTGATGCGAGACGATTTCAACTGCAGCACACATCGAGGCAATCAGTGCCTAGAGTTTGCTCTTCTTTCTCTTTTATCTGTCATTTCATGCTATAAATTAGATTGTCTATTCAGTTTTTATACTATATTGCATCTGGAGTTCACCCATTTTGTCTAGTTTGTATATTAAGATCATATTCTGCTATCTAAACACGATGATTTGCATTTACTTTTGTTCTTGTATATTGTTCAATACTCATATTACTTTTTCATATAGTTTGCCCCTCTTTACAAAATATAATTTCTTGTATTTCGCATCTGTTTTTTGTTTTGCAGGTCTCTAATGAATTCGTCTGACGAATTCGTCAGATTGTAGACGATCCTGTCGGCTTTAAACGATTTTATCAAATTGAAGGCGATTCTCGTTGAATTGCAGACGATCCAGATCGCTACAAGTAATCGAAACTTCATCGACTTCCGGATCAGGTAATATTCATTGGCCTCCCACAAATTCTCTGTTTTTGCTTTCTTTTCTGTTTGTTGTATTCATTTAAATTGCATTTTCATGTAGTTTAAGTTAGAATCATTCGGCCAAACCTAGGATGAATGTTTAAAAATAAAACGAACTCATCAAAACTCATTCCAAAACCTAGGCGTGGAAACTGCCACCAAATGTTTCCTGGTGAACCCACCATCCATCGAAAAATCACCAAAATACACCTCCCTTGAGAGGCGGGACCTTCGTGAAGTCCTCTCGTTCGAGGTACCGCACCATCCTTTTCCCATCCTCCTTCCAGGCGCAGATCCAATAGCCTGAAGGTAGGGATGCGAAAAATTTGGAGCGATACACAAGGTCATTTTCAAAAATGAGGATATTCATCAGAGGGAAAAGGGAAACAACATTAGTAGAATGACAAAAAATATTATAAGATTTATGATATGAATAACCATGACACAAATAATTTTTGGTTTAATAACAAGCAACAGAATTATCAAGATCATAAGAAGAAGAAAAAAGGGAAATACAATACAAAAAAAATAATAAGCAACCCAAGGGGTATGTTTCTTATGCCGAATCAAATTTAGACTCAGATTTTGTGGCATCAAACTCAGAATCTGAGAGAGCACACAAGATGCTCATGACTCATACTTCATCTCCATACATAGATGTTGTATGGTATATTGATTCAGGTGCTAGTAAGCACATGAGTCACGATAAATCATGGTTTGAGATATTTGAGGAGAAAGAAGGTAAGACAGTAATAATTGCTAACAACCAAGTCTACCAAGTGATGGGTGAAGGTGATGTTTCTATCACCCTTCTAGATGGAAAATGTCAGATTGAAAAGGTACTCTATTTTCCTGGATTGGCTAATAATTTGTTGTTAGTCCCTCAGATGTTGGATTGAGATATGGATGTTGTGTTTTGCATTGTGAAAGGGAAAAAGAGATGTTCTATAACCAGAAAAGGAAAACATGTAGCAACCTGATCATACAAGCATGGCTTATTAATTTTCGATGCCATTTCAACACCTCATGTTGCATTGGCAACAACCACAAAGGATGTTACTTCTCTATGGCACAAGAGATATGGGCATCTAAGTTCAGGATATTTGCTCAAGTTGAGCAAATATGAATTGGTGAAAGGACTTCCCCACCTTTCATCCACATTACCAGTTTTCTAAGATTTTTAGCAGGGAAGCAACACCAAGTCCCTTTTGAAGCTAGCTCTTCAAGATCTAAGAAACCATTGGAGTTGGTACACACCGATCTGTGCGATCCTATGCCAAACAACTATGGTGGAAAGAGGTATTTTTAGTTGTTTATTTATGATAAATCCCAAAATATGTGGGTTTTATTTCTTTAATTGAAGTATGAGGAATTTATATACTTTCAGTAGTTCAAGAAGCTTGTTGAGAAGGATTCAGGGTGTTTCACCAAGACCCTCCTCTCATATCGAGGGGGGAATATACCAAAAATGAATTTTCATCATTTTTGAAAGAACATGGGATTAAGCGATAGCTTACTACAACCTATAATCCCCCAAAAAATAGAGTTTCTAAGAGGAGGAACTATTCCATCATGGAAATGAGTCCCTGTATGATTTCAGGAGCACATCTTGAGCAATAGTTTTGGGCAGAAGTAGTGAACACAATAGCGTATCTCCTAAATAGAGCTCTCATAAAGGCTCTATAGGGCAAGACCACACAAGAAGAATGGAGTGTTAGGAAACCCTCTATTTCTCATGTAAGAGTTTTTGGATGTAAATATTTCATGCACATACCAAAACGAAAGTGGAAGAAATTAGATGAAAAAACCCTGAAATGCATTTTTCTTGGTTATGATGAGCATTCAAAAGGATATTGATTGATAGATCCAATTACCAAGAAAACACACACTAGTAGAGACGTGGTATTTGATGAAGCTTCCACATTCGATATCACATCTACAAATATATACCTTGAAGAAGAAGGACCTAAGAAAGAAAGTACTCCCCTAAAGAAGAAGGTTCCAAAGTGGTATACTAGTACATTGAGAGATTCTAAGTTGAATTCACTTCCAGATCTAAATCAATATTGACCTTGCACTCAGAGTATGACACAAAAAAGAATAGTAGAGGCATAATCTTTAGAGGTTGATGAAATTTACCAACATTTTGATGAACTATCTTTAGATGTAGAGGGAGAAAGAGAAATAGATGTGGATGATGATGAATGGGTTTATATGATAGCATTGGATGCAAATGAACCTACAATAGTTCAATATGTACTTAGTGAGCCTCAGTGGAAGGCTGCTATGGAAGCAGAACATACATACCTCATGAAGAATAATACATGGAAGCTAGTTAATATACCTATAGGAAAAAATCCCATTGGTTGCAAATGGGTGTTCAAAGTGAAGTATAAGGTAGATGGTACTATTGATAAGCATAAAACCCACATTGAGGGCTATGCTTAGAAATAAGGCATAAATTATGAAGATACTTTTGCTCCTACTTAAAAAATGACTACCATTCAAGTACTTTGTGCCATGGCAGCTCAGTTTAGGTGGAAGTTACATCAGATGGATGTAAAAAGTGCTTTCTTTAATGGTGACCTACAAGAAGAAGTTTACATGACCCAACCAGAAGGATTTGTTGTTGAAGGGCAAGAAGTTTGTAAGTTGATCAAATCCTTGTATGGTCTAAAAAAAGCTCCACAAGCTTTATACATCAAAATAGATAGTCACCTAGTGCAACATGGATTCCAAAGAAGTCATTTAGATGCAAATATCTATAACAAGAATAATTTTTCTGACATAGTGATTTTGGTGTTATATGTCGATGATCTAATATTAACAAGGGGCTCAGAGAGTATGGTTGATGCAGTAAAATATGATTTGAAACTATATTTTGAAATGACAGATCTAAGACTTCTTCACTATTATCTTGGTTTGGAAGTGACTAAGAAAAATCATCATATCCAAGTAACACAAAAGAAGTATGTCAAGAAATTGATTGATAAATATCACATGATAGACTGGAAGTCTAAGGCAACTCCAATGGATCCTGGACTCAAGATATCTCGATATGATTAATCACCATAGGTAGATGGCACTCTCTATCATCAATTTATTGGGAGTCTCATATATCTGACAAATACCAGGCCAGATCTCAGTTTTGATGTGGGTTATCTTTCAAGGTTCATGCAAGAACCAAAGGCGAGTCATTGGAAAGCAACAAAGAGAGTTATTCATTATGTCTGTGGTACTATAGATTTTGGCTTGGAGTACAAAAAGAATAGCAAGTTCTATCTACAGGGATACACAAACTTAGACTATGCTGAATCTATTGATGATCGAAAGTCAACCTCTTAATACATTTTTCATCTTGGATCCAATCCTATATCTTAGCACAGTAAGAAGCATCAGGTAGTTGCTATATATTCTATAGAGGTAGAATATCACACAGCTAGTGGGGTAGTATTTGAGATAATTTGGCTAAGTCACATTCTTACAAACATGGACCTTACAAAGAACCTTCCACTTCATTTGTTCTACGACAATCAAGGTGTTTTGAATCTTGTCAAGAATCCAATCTTCCATGATTGTACCAAACACATTGACACTTGATGTCATTTTATTCGTGATGAATTTCCAAAGCACAACATACACCTCCATTACATCCCCACTGATCAACAAGTTGCAAATATTTTCACCAAGGCACTTGCTCATGTCAAATTTGAACTATTTTGCAATACTCTATGTATTTGCCAATAATGTAATAAGGGGGGATGTTAGCAATTATACGAAAATATAGGTGGAGGTGGCTATATTGCATTTATTACATTATTAATCAACTTGGTAAAATAGCGCATTTGCACTCTCCAAGTTAGGTTGGGTAGTTATGCAACTACCCAGTTACTTTAGCATTGTATTTATTCCCATCAACATGAATGCAAAGGTAACCTATTGCTCTAATTTATACAATAACTCCTAAAGAAATAACTTCAAGCTATTAATAAAATTTATCTACTTATCACTCCTATGTTAACTTTAGTAACAAGTCTCCAATATATAACTTCCTTATTAATAAACCTTATTTCTCCTATTTTAGATAAAACGTTTAAAAATTTATAAATTTCAAATATTAAAACCTTATAGCTCCTAAAATTTTATTTAAATTTTAAATTCAAAAACCCTAAAAGCTTTACCTCCATTTGAATTCATGTTGGTGCTCTTTTCTCTTTCTACTCTGGATAACTACTTTGCAACCAAATATTTGTTTGATGAGTTCTTAAATCACACACTCATTTTTAAGTCACATGATCCAAAATGGTAGGTCTTCTGACATATGTTTGGTTACAAAATGATGCTAGGTATTCTTACACCTGTATGATTACCAAATGGTGTAGCTAAAATTACCTAGTGTAACATTCCAAAACCATTCAAGGGATATTACTACTTGAATAGTCTACTCTATTTTTAAAATGATTTTATTTTTATTTCAATCATTCTTGCTTGTTGGTATTCCAATATTCCAAATATTCTGAGGTTTTTTAAGGTTGTGATGCATTCGAGTGAGACATTATAAGTTCTACTATGAGCTATGGCTCACTTATTTGCCTTAGCATTATGTTTTCAATGGATTTGAACATTCTATGCTAGCTTAGGTACTTTTTTGGATGAGCACACTACTGGTACAACTTGAGTTGAGTACCTTGCTAGATTGGTTTAAGTGCTCATCTAGTTGAGTGGCTCACTGAATTAACTCGGGCATTATTTTAGCTGCTAATTAGATTTTTATTTCTCCTGATTATTGGTTTGGTTCAGGTAAACCTTAGAAATTTTCTCTTATGTATTAATATGTTTGCTTTCAATATTTTAACCTTGTATTATTGATATAGGCAATTTGATATTTGCAAGAGATGATGCATTGCTACACTTTGCTCTTCGATGTTTGCTTGATGCTTGCTTAACTTTGTATTGTACTATATTATCCTTTTCTTCAAAGGATATTTTCTTTCTTATGTCTTAGGACTCACTACTTTAATATTTCCTTCTTGTAGACAATGAACCTTGGCCTCTCTTTCTTCCTTTAGTAGTTAGCCATGTACCTTTATTTTGCATCAAAGTATTTCATTCAAATTTACAAAATATATTAGCCTCTTTCATAGACTACTATTTGACCTCTCTTTCTACTATAGATTGACATGTAGAGATAGCTTCTTATTATATTATGAGCCTTCTTATTTTATCATAGGCTCCTTATTTCTTAGACCTCTTTTCTTTAAGGGTCTCTTCCTTGACCTCTTGGGTCTATCTTGGTTTCTTGAACCAATATCACTAAAACTTATTTTATCAAGACCTCTTTCTAATGGCCTATCTTCTATATTGGCTTCTTGAGCCTATTTATTTATTTCTCTGGAACCTATTTATCTTAACGCCTCATTTATATCCTTTAATAAAGGGCATATATTATGACCTCTTTTCTTTTCACTAATAAGGGCCTCAAATCATGGACCTCTTTTCTTGAAGGGTCTCTATCCTTTGTCAAGGTCTTTATTTAAGACCTACATATTTCACTATCCTACAACCTTAGTTATCAAGTTCAAGTTCATGTTCGAGTTTGATATTATTAAAGTTTAGAAGAAAATCGACATGTTTAAAAATTTAGAATAAAATTCAATATATTATAAATGTATATATATTTTTCACAAATTTTTTTTATATAAAATTTAAAAATCAAATATACAAAATTATAATATTTGTTTTTAATAATATTTTAAACATTTTTTAATATATACTTTAAAATATATTAAAATATTTTTTAAAATATAAACATTTTTATAACTTTATCTAAACATAGTAACTTTTTAACACATGAGAAGATTCTTAAAGGTTTAAATCAATAAATTTTTTGAAAGATAAATTATATGTTTGGATGACCATACATGTTTTTTGTAGCACTACCCAAACTGTTGAACTTGGTTTGGCCATATTTCACTCATCCGGACTTGGATTGAGCTAAAATTTTGAGGGTAGATGCCTAAGAAACCCTAGAACGTCTCCACCAAGTTTTAGATCATTTGGAGTAACACATATCCTAGCGTGTCCCTATCTGTGAATGATATTTTGGCAAGTGACTGTGCGAGGGTTTTATATGGGTTGAGTGCAAGAAGCTCTAGAGGTTGGTTTTTGGGGCCCTCGGGCCCTAGAGACCAATATTTTTGTGGTTTTTGCTCAAGAGTTTAGTAGGATATGTTGTAGGGGATCCAATATGGATTAGAAATTTATCTTTCAATAGATCTTCATGATGTGAACTTTATTGATAATGACTTCCAATTTGATACACAAAAGAAAAGTGAAAATCATACCTTTCCACGACATCTAGGGCATGGATTAAAGAGATCACAAAAATAATTTCAAGCAACAGATCAAAAAATGGCTCAGGTATCAAGTGAATCTAGTGCTAAGGTGCACCCACAAATTAAATCCATTATGTAAACCCCTATAAAGGGTAAGAATTTCTAAGACTCAACCCCAAAAATGAATTTTAGGGATGCCCTCCATGGTAGACAACCTCAACCTAATGCTAATATTAATCTTAGGGATTTCCATAAATATCTAAGAATGCTTAATATGGATCTTAGGAAAATGGAGTCAGGATATCTTAAGCAGCTGATGAAACTCCTATTTTTAAGCTTGATATGGGTAACATTCAGTCTGACATTGAATATTTGAAAAAAAGAGGACTAATTTATCATTTCATGGGTTTTTTTCTGATCCTATTTGCTTTCAAATTCGAGGCTACAAAAAGCTAGAAAACTAAAGGTGAGTTACAAATATCTATTTATCCAAATGGTTATTTTTTTATTTTATTTTCTAATAACAAATATAGAGAGAAAACATTTCAAATGTGTCCCTGGTTCTTTGGAAGAGCATGATTTTTCATGAAGCCTTGACATACTATATTTAAAGTCCAAGAAGAGATGCCTTATACAAGTCTTATGTGGGTTAGACTCTTTGGCCTCCTAATTGAATTCTGGAATCTGACTATTTTTTCTTCAATTGGAAACTCTTTAGGAAATTTTATGATGATTGTTGATTGTACTAAAAAAATTGAACATATTATTTATGCTTGGATTTGTGTTTTAATGGATTTTGAAAAACCCCTACCTAAAAATATCACATCACAATTTGAGGAGAACTTTTGGGAGCAAGTAGTGGACTATGAGAATATTTCTTTTCATTATAGAATTTTCCATGAATATGGTCATTTGGCTAGTGTTTCCCAAATAAAATTCTAGATAAAAATAAAGAAGATATAAAATCAACAGGTTTTCAAATGCCTAAGAAGAAGAACACTCAGAAAAACCTAGTTATGAAGGATCTAAGTTATCTGCTAATATGTTTGAAATTCTTTCCATAAATGATGTCCCAAGTGAGGAAGAGGAAATAATGGAAACATAAATCTTAGAAACACAATTTAAATATGAAGGGAAGAACTCAAAGACAAACCAACAAATAAAATATTTTCAACAAAAAAAGGGAGAAAATATACACAAGAAAACAATATTTTACATGTTAAAACTTCAAATAATACAAGTTCCAATATAGAAACTATTGACACTTCTAGTAAAAATTTGGTTGTGTACATGCATTCTTCAAGGTTAGAAGCCATTTCAGATTCAATTGGAGTAATTCAAGAAACAAAAAAAAAATTGAAGATGGATTCTAATCAAAAGGCAGGTTGCAAGACCAATCAACAACATAGTGTAAAATAAGGTGAACAACTTATAGAGGAAGGCCATATTAATACCCTTTCTAACTTTTTTAGCCCTGGAATTAATGAAGATCATCACTTGGAATATTAGAGGACTCAAAAGGAGTCTTTCAAAACAAAATAAAATTAGAAGAATGATTCCGATAAATCATCCACATCTTGTTTTTCTTCAAGAAACAAACATGTCAATAGAGGAAATGGAATCAATTTCTAGTAAAATTTGGCTAGTTGGAAAAGTTATTTCTCATAGTTCCCAGGGGACTTTTGGTGGCATTGCTTGCCTTTGGGACCCAAAAGAGGTAATTATTCACCATATGGTTAGTAGTTGGGGTCTTTTAGCTATAACTATTCAAAGTAGACATTCCAACCAAATTATGTTGTACATTATTGTTTATGCTCCAACTACTTTGGAGGAAAAAATAAGACTGTGGAAGGATATAACTTATATTCTCTCATTTTCCTAAATCTTGGATCTTTATCAGAGGAGATTTCAATACCATCTCTCTTTGGATGAGAAAACGGAGGGAAATAAAAATTTGGATAGGAGCACTGACCTTATGAGTGAATATATTGCAAACCTCCATATTATGGACATCAAACCAAATAATGTCCTTATAACTTGGTCTAACATAAGGTAAGGCTTAGCTTGTATAATGGAGAGATTGGATAGGTTCTTGGTCTCTAAAAATTTATTAATCCATGGCCACATTCCTAAATTGAATACTCTTATCAACGCTAGTTTGTATTACTAGCCAGTCATGGTGGTAATGTGGAATAGCAATTTGAGTTTCTCTCCTTTTTTATTTTAGTTAATGTGGCTTAGAGATATCTCATTTATACCTCGATTGCAACAATGGTGGAAGGAAGGTAAACCTAGGTATGGGACTAAGATGTTCTATTTTACCAAAATATTGCAATATATTAAATACAAAATCAAGACTTGGATCTGGAAGAAGTTTCGAGATGTTCATAAAAAAATATGAAGTTATTTCTCAACTTGAAAATTTGAATAAAAAAATACATTTAGTTGGCCTCACAAAGAGTAGAAGTTTAGATGAAATTAATATCATAGATTAGTTAGAGTAATGGAAAAAAAAAAGATGTTGCATAACTTTATTATCATTAACATAAACCATTCACCAATATGCAGAAATATCAAATCATTCATCCACAAATAATTATCCACAATAACAATCCACAAATGAGAGAGATGTAGACAATACCTTAAGGTACGGAAACACCAATAATAATCCTTAAGGAAGTAATAACTCCACAAGATCTCCCAAGGTGAGAGGCCACTTCGTGGGCACGACGATTACATAAGATTATTCTTCAATGATGATATGAATGATTACAATAACAAATATCTCTTCTTTATATACCCATATTCTTATTCTACTTTGGGAAGCCTACTACAAATATAATATTATATTATAATATAATAAAATATTATAATACAATCAACCTTGGGTTATGTGTGGCCCATGCCAACATTTATACAATATAATAATATATCCCCAAATATCTATTCCTAGGTACCATACCAAGAGAACTCTTATGGAAGAAAAAATCTAGAATTAAATGGCTCAAAGAAGAAGATTGAAACACAAATTTCTTCCACAAATATCTTCTTGCTCAAATATCTCACAATTTTTCTGGAGATGTTGCTTACACTTGGGATGGCATGAAATCTATTGTTTTCAATTACTTTTCCAATATTTTTGTTGCTACTCCTCTTGACTTGGCTTCTCAAAAAAACGTTATTTAAACAATCCATTCTCTTATCACTTCTAAGGATAACTCTATTTTGACTACTCCTGTTACTATCAATGAGCTTCAACAGGTAGTTTTTTAAATGTAAAAAGGAAAAACCCCAGGTCTTGATGGTTTTCCCATTTATTTCTACCAAGAGTTTTGGTATATACTTCATGCTGATTTATTAGAGGTGGTGGAAGAATCCAGGAAAGCCAAAGAAATTTTGAAGGTTATCAATAAAACTTATTTTACTCTTATTCCAAAAGCTCAAGATATTGATCATATCTCAAGTTTTAGACCTATTGCTTTATGTAATGTTCTCAAAATCATTACTAAGATCATGGTAGAAATGTTGAAGCCTATTTTGCATAAGATTATTTCCCCTAATCAAGGGGGTTATGTGGAAGGGAATAAAATAGTGGATGAGATAGTTATTGCTCAGGAAGCCATCCATTCCATGAATATACAAAAATCTCCTTCCATGTTCATTCGGTTATACTTATCCAAAGCTTATGATAGAGTGGATTGACACTTCCTTATCAAAGTTTTGAGACAATTTGGTTTCTCTTAGAGTTGGATGGATTGGATTATGGGATGTATCTCTTTAGTTTCCTACTTAGTTCTTATCAATGGTAGGCCTTATCAGTTGTTTCCAACTTCTAGAGGTATTAAGCAAGGTGACCCCCTATCCCCTTATTTATTCATCATTCTTGTTGAATGCTTAGGTAGGACTATAACCAAAAAGAGAGAAAATAAAACCCTTGAGGGAGTTACCATTGCTCATGGAACTATATCTATTTCTCATATTCAATTTTTTGATGACTCTACTCTTTTAGGTAAAGCTATAGTTAAGGAAGCTTCTAATATTAATAAAATCATTAGCTATTTTTCTAAGGATATCGAGCAATTGATCAATGAAGACAAATCTAAAGTCATTTTCTTTCACTGCTCCGCCATATAGGAATCCATGGTCTTGGATAAATTAAAATATAAGAAGACCTCCCTTCTAATCACTTATTTAGATATTACCATCAGTATTCAAAGATAGAAAATTGATTGGAATTGGTTGTTGGAAAAATTCAAGAAGAAAATTGGAAAGTGGACCAATAGGTGGCTTTCTTCTAGGGGTAAAATCACCTTGGTAAAATCAGTCATTCAAGCTATTCATATTTATGTTTCTACCATGTTGAATATCCCAAAATCTATTCTTCGAGAACTGGATCAAATCAGTCATCGGTTCCTCTAGTACTAAGGAGAAAAGAAAATGAGCCTTGGTGAAATGGGACACTTTATGTCTTCTTAAGAATGAAGGGGGGTTAGGATTTTGGTCTGCCATTAATAACAACAAAGCTTTAGCTAATAAATTATATTGGAGGATTTTACATAACCTCAATGCTCTTTGGGCCAAAAATCCTCGTGCTAAATATGCTAAGAACACAAGTATTGAAGATCTTGTTCACTATTAATTTCCTTCCAAAGGTTCTCCCATTTTAGTAGTTCTTAAGATTGGTGAGGATTTGATAAAAAAAAAAATATTTTGGATCATTCATAATGGTCAATAGGTAAATATTTGAATAGATTTTTGGGATGGTCACAAGCCTTTGATAACTTAGTTTCTCGATTGGAGGCCTTGTATAGAGGAGATTCACTGAGCTAACTGGATAAAGGTGGCTAATTACTATTGATACCATACTGGTAATTTAGAGGTTGGTAGATATTTGATCCCTATTGAGGACTGGTCTATTCAAATATTAGAAAGGTAAAGACAAGATATCCAATGCATCCTTTATATGAGATATCTCTCTTGGTCCCATGATAAAGATTATTTTTGATGGAAAATACTATTAAAGGTGAGTATTCATTTTCTAAAGGTTATTTTACCTTAGGCCATAATAATACCAACCAATCATCTAACATATTTTCCTCAGTTATGGGCTCAAAATCTCTAGCCTAAGGTGAGGTTCTTTACTTGGATTTTATTGCATCACATGGTGCTTACTGGGGAGCATCTTATGAAGCGTGGTTTTCATGGCCCTTTTAGATGTGAAATATGTGAAGAGAATGTGGAAAATCTTAGCCATATTTTTATTGAGTGTACTTTAGCCTCTAATATATGGAGGAGAATGACCACTTTACTTGGATTACAATGGTCCAATGTTTTTAATTTTGAACACAATTGGAGGGATTGGCCTAAACAAGAGGGTGTTGATAATTTTATTAGGCAGTTAGTTTGGATGGGTTCTACCATTCTTATTTGGAACATCTAGAATGAAAGGAACAACCAAATTTTTAATAAATAAAGGAGGATATTGAATATATCTAGAAAAATACCATTACCAACTTAGTTGAATCAATCTAACAACTCCTTAATCACCCCCAAAACTTCCACCAAATATGGGATCAAGTGATGCAAATATTGAATATTAACTCTTCTAATGGAAACCAACTTAAAGGGAATGTGATTAATTGCAATATGGATAGAACAAAGAATTGGAAACCTCTTCCTAAGGATTTTTTAAAAGTCAAATTGATGGAGCCTCTAGAGGGAACCTTGGAAAAGCTAGTGTGGGAGGAATTGGTAGACTTACAAATGGCTCCTTGGTTTTTAATTTTGTGGAGAATTTGGTTATTCTATACAATAACCTTGCTAAGAGGTATGGTATCCTTAAAGGCATTCAAGAGGCTACTAAGGTTGGATGGAAAAAGGTGCTAGTTGATTCAGAATCTCAACTCATGATTAATATTTTGAAGACTCCTAAGAATCATAAGTTTGATTGAAGAATAAAAAGAATTATTGGAAATATTCAGTTAATCCAGATAGGATTTTTGAAAGTTGATTACAATCATATGGTTAGAAATTAGAACAAGAGTGTTGATGCTTTAGCTTGGGATTTGGACAAAGGTGATCTTGCTACGACCATCCTCCTAGATGGTGGGCTTCACAAATAAGGTAAGCTCTTATTTCTATCATTTCTTTGGATGACTCTAGTTCTAGAGATACTGTAAGCAGTAAAAATCATGCATATAATCTATTTGTAAACATGTAATAAATTGAAACTAAGAAATCATGTAACCATTGTTGGACATTTTGAGTCAAAGTTATCATTGTTGTCAAGGAACAAAGTTGTCATTGATGTAAAGGAATATGTCAAGGAACAATACAAAGGTTAATGGAAAAAGAGCTTCATAATATTTTTAATATTATGTGGAAGCATATGAAGGCGGGTTTTTATTAAAACCATGGTGGTGGAATGATTTTTATCAAATCATTGAGAGCAAACAAAAGTTTCAATTTTACCCCCAAGGAGGCTTTAATTTTTATAAAATCCAAAGGGTTATAAATTTAATTTATAAAATTTAAATTCTTATTAGAATTTAAATATTTTATAAATTATTAAAGTTCCTATTAAAGCATCGATGTCATATTTTATTGCACCCATCGACGTGCAAGTCAAAGGAGGGAAAAGGGTATTTAAACCCTTGCCAAAGCAAACCTTAGGCATTCGAATTAATATCCAAAATCAGCGAAGACAACGAAAAGTTTATGCAATAAAGACAAAGTAGGGAGTGCATCGTTTGAAGAGCACATGGGAAGTGAAGGGAAGAGCAAAGGGCTCTAAGGTCTTAGGTAGAACACAAAGTGCGAAAGGTGCTTCCTTATTGCATGTAGAGCACTTGGCTCACACGACTAGCTAGCCGCGACCAAGGCACTAGCAAGGGAGAGGGCATAGGATCAAATACCGCAAATTGCAGAAGGGGAATTTTACCAAGGTTTTTATAAATTTGATTTTTAATTTTTCAATGTGCTAAGGTTAAGGAGTAATAAGGGTGGTAAATAAAAATTTGATTATTTCCTTGCTTTGCTAAGGTTAGGGAGATATAAGGGGAAAATGGTTAGGTTATTTACCTAGGTGGTAAATGAAATATTACTAGGGTAAATATCCTTTTTACCTTAGGAAATTTAAAATTGATTTGTTATATCAATTTTTGCAATATTGAGAAATAGAAGGTGTCATTTTTGAAGGGGTCATTTGATGAAATTATTATTGTTGAATATTGCTATTGAGATGGAGATATAAGGTGTATTATGAAATTGAGTTATCTTTGTATATTTGAAGAGTAACACTTGTTATCTAACCCTTGGCACTTGGAAAAGAAGGAGGTGTTGTTTGAAGGCAGTTTTGAAGATCTTTCTCCAATCAAAGAAAAAGGTATGGGCATATTATTCCATGTGTAAAAGTGATGAATGATTGGTTATTTTTTCTGGAAAATAATATTGGAGTGAAAAGGACTTAAATAGGTCTCCTTATTGAGTGTGTTGAGTTAATGCTTCAAGGTTTTCTAGAATAAAGAGTTGTTGTTAAAACCTTGTTTTATAAGCATTATTGTTGAAGCCATTGGTTGTGTGAAGAACTTGAACTAGCACATGAAGAGAACATGAGTATCATTGTTATGTGAGAGTTGTTTTATAAGCATTGTTGTTGAATCCATTGGTTGTGTGAAGAAATTGAACTAGGGTGTGAAGAGAACATGAGTATCATTGTTATGTGAGAGTTGTTTTATAAGCATTATTTTTGAAGCCATTGGTTGTGTGAAGAACTTGAACTAGGGTTTGAAAAGAACATGAGTATCATTTTTATGTGATAGTGGTTGATAAGCATTGTTAGAAATATTTTGAGTAAAGGATAATATGCTTGGAATAGGGTTTCTAAGCAAGGATTGTTTCATTGAGTTATTGTTTGAGCCTAGTCAAGTGGTTGTTAGTCTTACAATGGCACTGAGAGGGGGGGTGAATCAGTGCAGCTATTTTAAAACTTAATGCTTTAACTCTTAAAGCCAAAACAAAAGAAAGCTAAAACCAGAAACAACAAGTACCACAAGAGAGCATAACATAACACAAGATGTAACGAGGTTCACCAGTTTTGGCTACTCCTCAAATTAGACCGCTTGGACTCCCATCCAAATCCAGCCATTGCAAAGCACCAACTTTACAATCAATTTACCAGCATCCACTGGAAGGAGCACCAACCCCTAATTTACCAGAATCAACTGGAAGGAGCACCAACCCCTGATTCCAAGCACCAACTTGGATTTCTATTTTCAATTTTGATTGACATAAAAATGCCTTCAGTGTTACAAGATCCTCACTGGTCTAGCTTAAATCAAATCAATCTCATGGAAGCATACACTCTTTTACAGTTCTACCTTCTGCACACTTACAGCCCTTTCATATGGCATGCTCTTGCAGCTCTTCACAGCATTAACACAACACTGTTATAATCTCTTACAACACTCTCACAGCTCACTTACAGCCAGCCTCTTTCTACAGCATCTTCTATCACGCAGCAGCAACTTCTTCTCTGTACGATTATTCTTTTATAACCTTTCAATCCTGCATGCAATCGAATCACATACTCTGACTGTTCGAATCCATGCAATACGGCTGTTCGGTTCCATGCACTTCGACTGTTCGAAACCCTGCAATACGTCTTTTGAATCCATGCAATATGGCTATTTTGTTTCATGCACTTCGACTGTTCGAAACCCTGCAATACGTATTTTAGAAAGCTTTTCTGATTCTCCATATTCGACTGTTCAATTTCTTTGAATACGACTTTTCGAATGCTTTTTGATACTTCATATTTGATTCTTCGAATACTTTCAATCAAGTATCGACTGTTCGAATGCATGATCGACACTTGTCAATCTGTAATGCTAGATCGGACATCGCTTACATTTTACGTAATCGGTCGCATGATTTCTTCTTTTTCGACACGTGTCACCTTGCATGCTCCACTGGTTTTACCTCGCTATCGTTACCTCGTCGCGATATCGTGACACTTTTGAAGCCACACACTTCATGCCTTTTCATGAAATCGTGACCATTTTGGCTTTGACAGCTTTCCTTCTGTTCATGTCGTGATATCGCGACACTTAGAACTTTTGTTGACGTCATCCTTAAGCATGTCACGAAATCATGACGCTTTCGGCTTCCAGCAGCTTTCCTTGCATCTTGTCGTGATATCGTGACACTTTCAACTTTGGCGTCATCCTTGTCTGAAATCGCGACTTTCTCTTCTTTGTCGCGAAATCGTGACACTTTGTTCTTCGATAAACTCATCCTTGCCTAAAATGGAACATGTCGGAAATCGTGACACTTTGCTCTTGTAAACACAACTCTCCTTGCCAACTCCCAAAATGGAACATGTCAGGAAAATCGTGACACTTTGCTCTTCCGTACAACTCTCCTTGCCAACTCCAAAAAAATGGAACATGTCACGAAATCAGACGACACTTTGCTCTTCCGTACAACTCATCCTTCCAACTCTGTTTTCTTTCTTGAAACTTGTCGTGAAATCGTGACACTTTCCTTCGCTCATCGTATCTTGTCGCAAATCGTGACGCTTCCTCGTACGCTCTTTGCTCATGGGCGAAATCGTACAACTTTGTTTGAGAAATAACGCTACACCTTTGTTTTGTCATGCAGCGAAATCGCTACATCTTCTTGTTTGTGTCTTTTCACTTGTAGCGAAATCGCTACATCTTTGTTTTCTACATTCCTAATTGTAGCGAAATCGCTACACCTTTGTGCCATGTATTTTCATCATGCAACGATATCGCTACACCTTTGTTTCCATTCATTTCAACATGTAGCGATATCGCTACACCTTTGTTGGAGCATTCATCTCTCCTCTTGGTCGCGAAAACCCGACGTGTCGCGATATCGCGACACTTTTCGTTGCTAGCTCCTTTTCTCCATTTATGTCGCGAAATCGTGACAGTTTACCTTTCACTTTCTCTCTCCTCTGCCATGTCGCGATATCACGACAAATTGGCATGCACTTTCTCTCTCCTCGGCAATGTCGCGAAATCGTGACAATCTTCCTTGCATTTTCTCTCTCTTCTGTTTTGTCGCGATATCGCGACACATTTTCTCTCTCCTCAACGAAAACTCGACATGTCACGAAATCGTGACATTTTTGGCTGCGCCTTCTCTCTCCTCGACCATGTCGCGAAATCGCGACAGAAAACATGTCGCGATATCGCGACAGTTTTCTTCCTTGTCTCTTTCTGCCAGTTTCTGAATCTGGGTCACCTCTGTTTTCCTTGAAACTTTCTGCACTTGATCTGATCGACCTCGAATCGCATCAATCGCATCAATCACCGTGTTGACAACAATGACAATACTTTTGCAATGCTTTTGCTGCACCTTGCTCAACAAACAACTCCTATCCATCACCTTGCTCACCAATCAACTTCTAACCATTGCATCAACTGATCAACCTGATCGTGTTGACAACAATGACAATACTTAGGTTGCACCTTGCTCATCAATCTCCCCCTTTGGAATTGTTGGCAACACACGTAATTGTGCGCAATTACCTGTAATTCTTCTCCCCCTTTGACAATAATACCAAAGGGCGGCTGCAAAACTCCCCCTTAGTCCATGCACAACATTCACAGGCAAAAAATTAATCCAGTTAGCAAAAAGCATAAACATGAGCAATATGATGAACAGATCCATAAATTCTCCCTCTGAGAATTTGATCCTGATGTCTAGTCAAATCTTAGCCAATACTTGGAAAAAAAATGACCTCTTCAGATCACGCTGTCTTCTGAGCCTCAACCCTCTGTACTCTGTCATAGACTCACTAAGAACCTGCTTAAGAAGCACACATAGAACTTGTCCAGATCAGCACACAAGTTCTCACTAGAACCACGCTTAGCATGAACCCACAAAGAGAATTGTTAGAGACCCAATGTGATTTATCAACTTCATAGAAACATACGAGAGAATTGTTAGAGACTCAATATGTTCTATACTTAATTCCCAATCTCAAACTCAACTATTAAACTCAAGACAACCAACCAAGGGTTCCACCAACTTAATGCAAGTAGCTAGACTCACAAAAATAAGCCCTAGAGCACAAAGCTTCCACTATCTCAAACCAGAAATTAGGATTTACACCAAGCCAAGGGATACCTAGAAGAGTACCTTTTCACTCCAACCTTATTTCAGAAAACATACACCAATCATACTCATAAGAAGAATGAGTCCATACCTTATTTGAGTAGAAGATAATTGAACCTTCAAGCTGACACCACACACAACTCTCAAACTTTCAACCAATTTAGGGAAGGAATAAAAATAAATTAGCAATAAAGTGAACTTCCTTTATTACACCTTTTAGCTCCACTTCTTTAAACACAATCATCAAAACATGCCAATAAGATAATGTCAAAGCAAAATATGACAACTTAACCTTATACCTCCATCAATTATATTTGCCAAGTCAATTCAAAATACTCCAAGCAAATAATAATAAAAGATATACCTTGGCCAAACTTAGTTCTCCAACCTTTGGAGAAAGTGAATAACACCACCACAAAAGCTAAAGCGCTTTTATTGCTGCTATCCACGAGCATCACGACCAAGACGAAATTGCCCACAACATGGGTCAAACTTGGCACCTCTGCCCAACGCTTCTTCACTTCAACAAGCAGATTTCACATCTTTCAACAAAATTGATAGGAGACTCACTTGTACCAACTCTACAAATTTACTGCCAACTTAGTGCAAGCAATAAATACTGTACTGCGGCACAACCAGATTCCTTTTTAAACTTAAAACCTGATCTGAGTTTTCTACAGATACTGCAGATCACTTTACTTTTAACAGTGCAAATCTTGGAGAAGACATTTTGACAAACACTTTATGGCCAACCATAGAGCCCCTTACTCAACCTCAACTTCTTAACCTCGGATTGATATTTTATCAACAGTTAACCCGAACTGTCTGTGAATTGAATAATCTTACCAAGGCGACAAGAAGGATCTTGCAAGCTTTACCTCAAAGTGTAAAACAAATACACGCTGCTCGAAACACGTATATGCAGCTAGAGCAAACACGCAAAAAAAAATTTTGAACTGTTATGATCCGAAGTAATGAACAGTTGGTGGAAGAATTATCAACAGTACAGCAGTGACATATCTCAACACTACCAAATGTGACAACTCTTCAAATTAAACAACACACTTCACGGCACCTTCAAAAACAACAACAAGAACTGACAACACACTTTAGCTGCAAACAACAATAACTCGACTTCTTACCTTTCATCCTCAAAAAACTGGCCCAAAAACAAAGGAGCATTAAAATAAAATTTTAAGATTGCTCCCCCTGAGGATGTGCCACCTGGAGCTGCTTAAAGCAGAAGAGGAGTAATCTCCTTCTGTCCAAGGAGACACGAATTCCTTTCTTCTGTCTTTCTCCAGACTTTCCTGAACTTGGGCTTGAGTTTTTCAACTACATCCCTATTTTGCCCCCGTTCGTGAACTTGAACATTTTTCTTGCGGGGTTGTCTCTTGTGCATTCTTGAAGGATGATTATTTTCCTTTCTACTGTGCACATGATTTATTCTCTGTCTGTATTGTATTCTTTGCGTCTGATGAAATCTAGGGTTTTGCCTTAGATTAGATACATAAGTGCTTGCATAGAACCTTGCTATGTGCCCTTGACCATTACATTTAAAACATTGCACATGTTTTATTCCCTGTCTGTATTGCATTCTGTGTGTCTGATGAAATCTATGGTCTGGCCTTAGATTGGATACATAAATGCTTGGACAAAACCTTGCTATGTGCCCATGGCCATTACATTTAAAACATTGCACAGGGTGTTCACTCAGGAAAGCAGATGTGTTTTTATCAAGCATAACTCTTTGATCTATTATTCTGTCCACAATAAAATGCCTTGTGACCATAGTAGTTGCATTTAGAACAATAGCCATTAAAAGCATTATTATTAAAAGAGTGAGAGTGAGAGAACCTCTGTTGCTGTGGTTGCTTTGCTGTAGATTTTCTTTGATGATTTCTTCCTTTTGAGGATTCAGCTTCAGACTTTTCTTTTTTCAAACCTTCAACCGAGGACTTCTTCTTCTCTGCATGTTTAGAGGATGAAGGTTGTTCAGCTTCATATCCAAGACCAAACTTAGACGTGGAGCTTCTTTGTTGATTTATCATTGTATCTAGCAACTCTGTGCTTTTCTCAAATTTGAGATTTATATTGGCCTCTTTTAGTTGTTTCTTCAAAGAAACAATCTCTTCTTCTTGTTGGCAACAAGCAGTCTTTTTCTCATTGAACTGAGACCTGAGAATTTCTTCAACCCTCTTGGACACATCTACTTGCAGCTTTAGATTACTAACAGTTTTGTTAGATTCTTCTTCACGTTTGCTATATACATCGACTTTATCATTCAGCTGTGTCTTCAAGGCTTCTTCTGCTTTCTTGGCCTCTTGAATTTGTAAACAGAGATTTTCAATCTCATCCCCGTATTCTTCCAACTTTTTGGACAGTCTTTTGTTGCTTTTCTTTTGTATACTTAACTCTTCAAGAGCGGCGATCAACTCACCTTCTAGATCTACTTCAATCTCCAGGTTTTCATTGCAAACTTCAGAGTTCACTTCTTCTTCCTTCTTTAGTGCAATTTTCTCTTCTGAAGGAATTGAAACTGACTGAGATGCCTTAATGGAGGATAATCTATTCTTCTTACCCATTGTAAACTAATCCAAGATCAACCCTGACTGATTTAGCCTAAACTGGGAACCTTGCTCTGATACCAATTGTTAGTCTTACAATGGCACTGAGAGGGGGGGTGAATCAGTGCAGCTATTTTAAAACTTAATGCTTTAACTCTTAAAGCCAAAACAAAAGAAAGCTAAAACCAGAAACAACAAGTACCACAAGAGAGCATAACATAACACAAGATGTAACGAGGTTCACCAGTTTTGGCTACTCCTCAAACTAGACTGCTTGGACTCCCATCCAAATCCAGCCATTGCAAAGCACCAACTTTACAATCAATTTACCAGCATCCACTGGAAGGAGCACCAACCCCTAATTTACCAGCATCAACTGGAAGGAGCACCAACCCCTGATTCCAAGCACCAACTTGGATTTCTATTTTCAATTTTGATTGACATAAAAATGCCTTCAGTGTTACAAGATCCTCACTGGTCTAGCTTAAATCAAATCAATCTCATGGAAGCATACACTCTTTTATGGTTCTACCTTCTGCACACTTACAGCCCTTTCATATGGCATGCTCTTGCAGCTCTTCACAGCATTAACACAACACTGTTATAATCTCTTACAACACTCTCACAGCTCACTTACAGCCAGCCTCTTTCTGCAGCATCTTCTATCATGCAGCAGCAACTATCTTCTCTGTACGATTATTCTTTTATAACCTTTCAATCCTGCATGCAATCGAATCACATACTCTGACTGTTCGAATCCATGCAATACGACTGTTCGGTTCCATGCACTTCGATCGTTTGAAACCACTAATACGTCTTTTGAATCCATGCAATATGGCTATTTTGTTTCATGCACTTGATTTCAATAAAATTTTATATATTGATCCTTCATATTGTCTTTGAATAAATTCAAAAGACTTTTCGAATACCTTTCGATACTTCATATTGATTCTTCGAATACAAATTTTCGAAATGCATGATCGACACTTGTCAATCAATCGCTAGATCCGACATCGATTACATTTTACGTAACGGCATGATTTTCCCCCCTTTTTCGACACGTGTCACCTTGCATGCTCCTACGGGTTTTACCTGCCAGACTGTTACCTGTCGCGATATCACGACACTTTTTGAAGCCACACACTTCATGCCCTTGTTGTCGCGAAATCGTGACCATTTTGGCTTTGAAAGCTTTCCCTGCATCTTGTCGCGATATCGCGACACTTTCAACATTTGTTGACGTCATCCTTAAGCATGTCGCGAAATCGCGACGCTTTGGCTCTGGAAGCTTTCTTGCATCTTGTCGCGATATCGTGACACTTTCAACATTTGCTGACGTCATCATCCTTCTTGTCAATCTGCTTGTCGCGAAATCGTGACGCTTTGCTTGTACACTCTTCTTTGCCGTCAAGGAACATGTCGCGAAATCGTGACACTTTCGTCTTCCGTACACTCTTCTTGCCAACTCCGAAAATGGAACATGTCACGAAATCGTGACACTTTGCTCTTCCGTACAACTCTCCTTGCCAACTCAAGCGAAAATGGAACATGTCATGAAATCGTGACACTTTGCTCTTTCGTACAACTCTCCTTGCCAACTCCAGTGAAAATGGAACATGTCACGAAATCGCGACACTTTGCTCTTCCGTACAACTCTCCTTGCCAACTCGAAAATGGAACATGTCGCGAAATCGTGACACTTTGCTCTTGTACTTTCTTGCACTCAATGGAACATGTCGCGAAATCGCGACGCTTTGCTCTTGCGTCATCATCTTCTTGTGGGAAATCGTGACGTTTTTTTGTGGATCGTGTTTGCTTCTAGCTTTCCTTGAAACTTGTCATGAAATCGTGACACTTTCGGCCCTTGCTGACGTCATCGTTATCTTCGTCGCGAAATCGTGACGCTTCTGGCTTCCGTACGCTCTTTGCTTCGTGTAGTAGCGAAATCGCTACAACTTTGTGCCTTGTGCTTTTTTACTTTTTTATTAATGGTAGCGAAATCGCTACACCTTTGTTTTTATACATTTTGTCATGCAGCGAAATCGCTACATCTTCTTGTTTGTGTCTTTTCACTTGTAGCGAAATCGCTACATCTTTGTTTTCTCGCACTTCCTAATTGTAGCGAAATCGCTACACCTTTGTGCCATGTATTTTCATCATGCAGCGATATCGCTACACCTTTGTTTCCATTCATTTCAACATGTAGCGATATCGCTACACCTTTGTTGCTGAGCATTCTCTCTCCTCTTCGGGTCGCGAAAACCCGACGTGTCGCGATATCGCGACACTTTTCATTGCTAGCTCCTTTTCTCCATTTATGTCACGAAATCGTGACATCTTTTCACCTTGCTTCCCTCTCTCCCGACATGTCACGAAATCGTGACAGTTTACCTTTCACTTTCTCCCTCCTCTGCCATGTCGCGATATCGCGACAAATTGGCATGCACTTTCTCTCTCCTCGGCAATGTCGCGAAATCGCGACAATCTTCCTTGCATTTTCTCTCTCTTCAGTTTTGTCACGATATCGCGACACATTTTCTCTCTCCTCAACGAAAACTCGACATGTCGCGAAATCGCGACATTTTCGGCTGCGCCTTCTCTCTCCTCGACCATGTCGCGAAATCGCGACAGAAAACATGTCGCGATATCGCGACGCTTTTCTTCCTTGTCTCTTTCTGCCAGTTTCTGAATCTGGGTCACCTCTGTTTTCCTTGAAACTTTCTGCACTTGATCTGACTGACCTCTGAACTGCATCAATTGCATCAATCTGACTGTGTTGACAACAATGACAATACTTTTGCAATGCTTTTGCTGCACCTTGCTCAACAAACAACTCCTATCCATCACCTTGCTCACCAATCAACTTCTAACCATTGCATCAACTGATCAACCTGACTGTGTTGACAACAATGACAATACTTAGGTTGCACCTTGCTCATCAGTGGTTGTGTGTGAAGTGATTGTTCAAGTTCCATAAAAAGAACTATTATATATTATGAATTGAATTGAGAAAGTAATTAAGGTGAATGTGAAGCATATTGAGTCTATAACAATTCTCCTTATATTTTCCAAAGAGTTATTAAAAGTGATTGAGTATTGAGGTGAATGTGAAGCATATTGAGTCTCTAACAATTCTCCTTATGTTTTTCAATGAGTGATTTAAAGTTATTGAGTATTGAGGTGAATGTCAAGCATATTGAATCTCTAATAATTATCTGTATGTTTCTAAAAGAGTGATTAAAAGTGATTGAGCATTGTGATGAGTATAGAGCATATTGAGTCTCTAACAATTCTCTTTATGTTTCTATGAGATTGGACAAGTTCTATTGTGGACTTGTTGAGTAGATTTTAGGTAAGTCTTTGAGAAGATTTGTGGACAAATTTGGGTAAGCTTTTGTGGAAGCTTACAATACAAATTGAGAGCAGATTTGGATAAGTTATTGTGGGAAATTATTGAGCATATTGGACAAGTTCTAGAGAGGACTTGTGGAAAAATTATTGTGAGTTTTTATGAAATCTTACAAGGCATATTTGGGAAAAGTCTTTGAGAAGACTTGAAAGCAGAGTTGATTGATTAATTTATTCAAACTTGAGTTAAGGTTTCGGGTAGATCTAGTAGAGTTGATTTGAGATAGAGTTAAGATTTGAGCTAAGGATTGAGAATAGAGATTGAGGACACATTTGTGATAGACTGAAGGACTATGTTTGGTATAGATTCAAGGATAAGTTTTGGTGTAGATTTGAGGATAGGTTTATGCCAGACAAGAGACAGAGATTGAGGATGGATTTATGCTAGACCTATGGACTGTGTTTAGTATAGATTTCAGACATATATTTAGAGATGACATATTTGAGGACAAAGATATCCAACCATAGTAGGGAAGACAAGTGCATTTAGTGGATAGAGTTCCATTTGCTAAGGGTAGTAGAGGCAGAGGTCTTCTAGAGAATCACCAGCCAAAGCAAATATTAGGAGAATGGTGTATCCTATGGATAGATATCTATGAAATTTATTTAGGGGATTGGTGTTTCCTTTGGATAGAGGTCCATAAATATTGTAATAGGGAAAGGATTCTCAAAATATTGATTGATAAAATTTTAGTGAAATATTTTCTCTGTGGAGTAGTGCACATTGGGTGAACCACATAAATTATGATGTCTCTATTGATTACTGCTATTGATATTGCTATATGTATATTGCATAATATTGATTGGAATAGAAAAGTAAAAAGTGGTCTTATATTGTTCACCCCCCTCTCAATATAAGCTCTTGTTCTTCATTTGGTATCAGAATAGGTTCCTTCAAAAGAGTTTAACAGCTTGAAGGAAAATCTTACAAGAACACAATGGATTCTAATAATGGATCATTAGATAATACAACACCAGTATTTTATGGAAGTGATTATATATATTGGAGTTTGAGAATGAACATTTATTTGAAGGCACTTGGAAATGAAGTTTGGGAAGCAGTTGAAAATGTATATAACCCTCAGTTGATCCACCTACAGATAAGGAAGGTAAGCTTCTACAACATTACAATTCAAGATCAATGAATGCACTTTTGAGAGGTTTGCATAGAACAGAGTCCATATCAAGATGCAAAAGGAATGCGGGATAAGTTGCAAAATATATATGAAGGAGATAAAGGTGTCAAGAAAACAAAGATACAAAATCTCAAAGGAAAATTTGAAGAGTTAATAATGAAATATGATGAAAACATTAGTACTTATCTACTTCTAATTGATGAGGTTGTTAATGCTATGCAAGGACTTGGACTTAAGGTTGATTAATCATATGTTTGTGATAGTCTTAAGATCTCTTCCAAAAATATTCAGTGAAAATATTTTTGCTATAGAAGAGTCAAAGGATGGTGATTCTTTGACAAGAGATATGTTGCTTGATATTCTTATAACTTTTGAGTTGAGAATAGAAGAGCTTATTCCCCAAAAGGAAGCATCCTTTAAAGCAATCAATAATGCAAAGGGTAAGAATTTAGAATCAAGAAATGAGTCATCCAGTGATGAAGATGCTAATTATGGTAGAAGAAACAAGGATTCAAGAAGATCTAGAGATAAAAAATTTGTTAGATTTTTCAATTGTGGAAATTATGGTCATTATGCAACTGAATATTAAGAAACTAAGAATAACAATTATGAAGAAAAATAGGATCACAGAAACAAGGAATCAAAAAGATACAAGCATCAAAAGAAAAGCAAGGATGGACAAAGCAGACAAGGAAAGACGTTCTTTCGAAGACAAAGGAGGAGCTACTATGTAGACAAGGAAAGTAAGTACTCAAGTGATAGTGATGCTATTATTTCAGACAATGATAGAGATGAAATCCTATTTATGATTGAAGAAAAGAACCATTTAAGAATAGGACTCCAATAATTCTCAAGTGTTTTAGATGTGGTAACTTTGGACATATTGAAGATAGTTGTACAAATAATGGTTGTAGTTTCGGTGATTATGAATATGAGGATGCACTTGAAGTAAAAAATGTAAAACTTCTAATGACACTAGAATAAGGAGAAGATGAACCTATAGAAGACAAGTAAAAAAAAAATGAATATGTGGAAAAAGGCAAACAAATAGAGGAAGAATCAGATAAAGAAGGATATGATCTAAAGGGAGAACTTATCTATGCTCTTGAAAAAGTAAGGTAAGAAAGAAAAACTCTAAAATAGAATCTCAGTTTCAAGAATGTGATGTAGAGAGAAGAATGCTTATAGAGGATCTAGACAAATCAAAGGCTAAGACAAATAAATTCAAGGATAAGCTAGAAGCAAAGGTCTTAGAATGTGAAAGGTTAGTACAAGAAGTAGCCCTACTAAGGGAAGATTTAGAAGACTCCAAATTCAAGCTAAAAGGGTTCAAAAATAGCTCAAAGAACTTAGATAATTTCATCAAGATACAAAAGCCTACATCAAGAAAAATAGGTCTTGGATTTGAACAGGAACAAAAGAAATGGGAAGGAAAGTAAACCTCCAGTTCTAGAGGAGAAGAAACTTCAAATGAAGAAACTTCAGAAGAAGGTAGTGTAAGAGAAATTGAGACATATGAGGATGATTTGGACAATAGAAAGTTCAACAAGGACAAGAACAATGCACAAATAAAAAATAGATGGAACAATAATTAGAATAGGTCAATAGAGACTAAGGAACCAAGATCAAGAAAATGAAGTTTCAATGGAGGAAGTTTTTCATGTCACAGGTTTGGGCACATGGCTTCACAGTGTAGGACACATGAAATACAAGAATATAGGAACAAATAACTTTTCAATGGGTATTTCTACTCATGTAATCAGTTTGGTCACAAGGAAATGAATTACAGGGTTCATGATAGAAGAGGATATGGCTTCACTAGGAGAAATCCTAAGACATTTACACCTCCAAGGAATAATAACATTAAGTTTTATAAGTGCAATAATTATGGTCACACAACAAAGTGGTGTAGAGTAGATATTCCAAAATCAAGTATGAACAAGAAAAGGGATATGGATATGAACAAGAATAGGAATAGGAATATGGATATGAAAATGAACAAGAACATGAACATGAATAGGAATAGGAATAGGAACATGGACATGGAAAGGAATAGTCAGAGGAATCATAAGGATAAGATAAGAAGAAAATAAGATAAAGGTAAATACTAGTACTTGTTGGGAGTAGAAATACTCCCACCCTAGAATTAACCACCTAAATAAGAGGTGGGGGAGGGGCTAAGATAAGAGGCTCATTCTTTATCCTGAGCCCCAAAGGTGATCCTTTGCAATTGATGTCAAAGGGGGAGAGATTTGGTATTAGAGTAAAGAGGAAATATTTGAAAAGAACATTGAGCCAGGGGGAACAATGTACTAGGGGGAGTAGAACCAAGAAAAGGTTAAGTTTCTGGTAAAATAATTTTGGGTTGCCATCAATGACAAAGGGGGATATTATTGGACATTTTGAGTCAAATTTGTCATTGATGTCAAGGAACAAAGTTATCATTGATGTAAAGGAATATGTCAAGGAACAATACAAAGGTTAATGGCAAAAGAGCTTCATAATATTTTTAATATTATGTGGAAGCATATGAAGGCGGGTTTTTATTAAAACCATGGTGGTGGAATGATTTTTATCAAATCATTGAGAGCAAACAAAAGTTTCAATTTTACCCCCAAGGAGGCTTTAATTTTTATCAAATACAAATATTTATAAATATAATTTATAAAATTAAAATTCTTATTAGAATTTAAATATTTTATAAATTATTAAAGTTCCTATTAATGCATCGATGTCATATTTTATTGCACCCACCGACGTGCAAGTCAAATAAGGGAAAGTGTATTTAAACCCTTGCCAAAGAAAAATTTAGGCATTCGAATTAATATCCAAAATCAACGGAGACAACAAAAAGTTTATGCACTGAAGACAAAGGAGGGAGCACATCATTTGAAGAGCATGTGGCAAGTGAAGGGAAGAGCCAAGGGCTCTAAGGTCTTAGGGAGAATACAAAGTGCAAAAGGTACTTCCTTATTGCATGTGGAGCACTTGGCTCATACGACTAGCTAGCTGCAGCCAAGGTGCTAGCAAGGGAGAGGGCACAAGATCGAATCCCACAAATTGCGAAAGGGAAATTTTGCCAATGTATTTATAAATTTTAATTTTAATTTTAAATTTTCAATGTGCTAAGGTTAAGGAGTAATAAGGGTGGTAAATGAAAATTTGATTCTTTCCTTGCTTTGCTAATATTAGGGAGATATCAAAGGAAAATGGTTAGGTTATTTACCTAGGTGGTAAATGAAATATTACTAGGGTAAATATTCTTTTTACCTTAGGAAATTTAAAATTGATTTGTTATATAAAATTTTGTAATATTGATAAATAGAAGAAGTCATTTTTGAAGGGGTCATTTGATGAAATTATTATTGCTGAATATTGCTATTGATATGGAGATATAAGGTGTATAATAACATTGAGTTATCTTTGTATATTTGAAGAGTAACACTTGTTATCTAACCCTTGGCACTTGGAAAAGAAGGAGGTGTTGTGTGAAGGTAGTTTTGAAGATCTTTCTCCAATCAAAGAAAAAGGTATGGGCATATTCTTCCATGTGTAAAAGTGATGAATGATTGGTTGTTTTTTTGGAAAACAAGGTTGGAGTGAAAAGGACTTAAATAGGTCTCCTTATTGAGTGTGTTGAGTTAATGCTTTAAGGTTTTCTATAATAAAGAGTTGTTGTTAAAACCTTATTTTATAAGCAATGTTGTTCAAGCCATTGGTTGTGTGAAGAACTTGAACTAGGGTGTGAAGAGAACATGAGTATCATTGTTATGTGAGAGTTGTTAAATAGGAATTTTTGTTGAAGCCATTCCTTGTGTGAAGAAATTGAACTAGGGTGTCAAGAGAACATGAGTATCATTGTTAGGTGAGAGTTTTTTTATAAGAATTGTTGTTGAAGCCATTGGTTGTGTGAAGAACTTGAACTAGGGTTTGAAAATAACATGAGTATCATTGTTATGTGATAGTGGTTGATAAGCATTGTTGAAAATATTTTGAGTAAAGGATCATATGCTTGGACTAGGGTTTGTAAGCAAGGATTATTTCATTGAGTGATTGGTTGAGTAGAGTTGGTTGATCTTAGTCAAGTGGTTGAGTGTGAAGTGATTGTTCAAGTTCCATAAAATAAACTATTTTATATTCTGAATTAAATTGATAAAGTAATTAAGGTGAATGTGAAGCATATTGAGTCTCTAAAAATTATCCTTATGTTTCTCAAAGAGTGATTGAAAGTGAGTATTGAGGTGAATGTGAAGCATATTGAGTCTCTAGTAATTCTCCTTATGTTTCTCAAAGAGTGATTGAAAGTGATTGAGTATTGAGGTGAATGTGAAGCATATTGAATCTCTAATAATTCTCTATATGTTTCTAAAAGAGTTATTAAAAATGATTGAGCATTGTGATGAGTATAGAGCATATTGAGTCTCTAACAATTCTCTTTATGTTTCTATGAGATTGTTGGAAATTTTGGGTATGTTGCCTAGCTTCATGTTTGTGAGTTGTCATTGATGTCAAAAGGAGTTTGTGTTGATGTCAAAAGGAATTTGTGCTGATGTCAAAAAGAGTTTTGTGACAAAAAGATCTTTAAAGTTACATGATGTTGGTTTATGGGTTTTTAATTAAAACCATGGTGACAAGGTTAAAGGTTTTTCTTAAAACCATCTGGAATCATTAAGGGTTTTTATTAAAACCATCTTGGCTTAATGAAAAGGTTTTTTCTCCTTGAAAAAACCTTAAAAGTCCATTTTGATTATTAATAAATAAATTAACTCAAACCTTTGAAAAGGTTTTAAGTTAAGTTGATTATTAATAAAATAATAATAATTATTAAAAGGGTTTCTAAACCCTTAGAGGTGCTCATGTAAAAGACTTACCTCGCCGACGTCAACTTGCATGGGATGAAAAATGCAATGTTTGAAAGGAGCATTGATGTCAATTTGCATGGGATGAAATACTATTAAAGGGAATTATTTCCTAAGGTTTTAAGCACCTTCGATTTGCGTGATTACCTTCGAATTTGTATTGCTTTGTGACCTTCAATTTCAGATTGTGCTATGATTTTCGAGTCTCATTTTGCTCTGTGTTAATTTCCAATTTCGTGCGCTAGTGAGGAAGACAAATATGGTCTGTGTTAAATTTTGATTTTGTGCGCAGTGAGGAAGACAAATCTAGTCTATGTTAAATTTGGATTTCGTGCGCCTATGAGGAAGGAAATTCTGGTTGTCTTTTGCAAGCAAAGGGAAGGTAAAATGACGAGTAGCGCTTGAGAGTTTTGTTGGGCACTTATGCTCTAACAGTAGAGGCAGTGGAGCGAAGGCACTCGCTAAGCAGAGGTGCCGAGTTTGATTCGTGATAGGTGTATTTTAGTTTTTCTCGGTCGTGGTTATTGTGCATGTGGTACGACAGTTGATTTGGGCCATGAGGTTGGAGGAGGAAGCACTTTGTCGCTTATGTTGGTGTCTCCACACTTCTCCTAAGGTTGGAGAATTGATTTTTGGTCAAGGTAGATCTTTTGTTGATAATGTGGAATATTTTATTTGACTTGGAAATTTTTTTTGGTAATTGGATGGAGGTATAAGGTTAAATATAAATATTTCTTTGACATTGTTATTATTGATGCTTAATGTTTATGTGGTAAATGCATTTAGAAGTAAATGTATTTTAGGAGTTATAAGGGTTTAAGGAATAATTGTGCTTAATGTCATATTGGTGTTAGAGAGCCTTTGGAGTTAGTGAGTGGATATTCTCTTGTAATTATTTTTGAGGTTGAAGTTATTTTGTGATATATTAAGGAGTTATAAGGTGTAAAGGAATATTGTTGATATGTATATTTGTTATTTTTTATTATTGATGAGTTGGAGTAATAAGGTGTTATTAGGACTTTTATCATTGTGCATTATTGTTAGCATACTTTGGTTTATTGTTAGTTGTTAATTATTATTTAGCAACTGGTTATTATTGTTGCAGACTGTTGCAGCGACATCCTGTTGAGATGCGCCCATTCCGGGCTAATCCAGGAATGCCTCCAGTGTATTTAATCTCCCCTTCAATAATGAAATCTTGTTCGCTGAATCTAACATGGTACCAGAGCCGGATTACTGGGAAGCTGGAGGCGGACGAAAAACTTGCAGAGCCAGAGTAGAGGGAGGAGGCGGAAGACGTCGCGTGAAAGCAGGTGAAGGAGGCTCCTGTTGAACGCGCGAAGCGTCCCGAATTTTTTTTTTTAATTAAATAAAAAATAAAAAAAGACGCGCAGACAGGCCGCGACGCAGGAGCTACGTCGCCCTCGCGCCACGCGGACAGAAGCCCGCGCGCAGGAGCTGCGTCGCCCCCGCGCCACATAGATAGAAGCCCGCGCGCAAGAGCTGCGACGCCCCCACGACACGCAAATAGAAGCCCGCCCGCACGACACGGACAGGCAGGGCGCAGGGTCCCGTCTGCGCACGCGCAGACGTACTGTCTGCGCAGGGCCCCCCACCCCTCCCCCCACGCGGCACGCACCGTCTCGCGCAGGGCCCCCCCACCCCTGTTCGCTCCCCGAAACCCCCCCCTCCCCCCCTGGGTCGAGCGGGAAATTTAAAATTCCCGCTCGCCGAATGAAGGGGGTATAAACCCCCCCCCCCCGGCCATTTGCGCGCAGCGCAAAACGCGGCGTGCGCCCCCCCCCCCTTTTTGGAAAATAAATTTTTTTTTTACCAAACCTGCGGAGAGGCGGGTGATTTTTTTGAGATCGCTGGGAAGCAGCAACGCGTGGCCCATAGAACCGGAGGCCGCAGCAGAGGAGGAGGAGCATTCGGGTATTGAAAAAGGAGGTTTTCAACTGATCCTTCCGGATCAGCCCGCTGGCTCACGTGGTCGTGAGCCGTGCGGTTAAGGCTCAGGGAGCCTGCAGGTCGGGGGTTCAAATCCCGCCGACTTCCCCCCCAAGGTATAAATTTTTTTTCTAAAGTCATTTTTTAATTATTATTTTTTTAATTAAAATTTTTAATTTTAATTTTTTTTAATATAGTTTTTTAACTTTATAAATTAAAATTTTTAATTTTAATTTATTTTTTATAAGTTTAAAAACTATAGAAATTAAGATTATTTATTTTAATTTTAAATTTATAATAATTATTAAAATGCTTTGTTAAAGAAAGCTTTTTTAAGGGGGGATATTTTTTTCAAAAATCAAAGGGGGATTGAGAGTAATTTTATGAAAAATAGCAATTTGGCATTGTAAAAGGTGCATTTTCGGCTGTGACCGACACCTTGTGGGTTATTCTTGTGGGCAATTTTTTTTGTTGTATGTTGCATATTTCATTTTTGCACTATAACATTAAAAATTAAAATCAAAACACTCCCTAAGTCCCCGGAATATTTAAAACCCATCTGTGCAATTTTATTGCACTGCAGCGTTCGGTATTTGTGATACCTCTGGCCAGCACTTACGAGTAAAGCTGTCGTGATTTGGCTACTGTATCCGCCGCCTAATATAGCTGCTATAACGACGTCTGAGCTTGTTCTCTATAAATCGTCGGGGAGGAATAAGTATGCCATTTTTGCATTTTTTTACTCCATCCACTACCCTTTATCGCACTTGTGTTTAGGCGTAAATCCTGACGAAGTATTCTTCATAGTGTTTAGGGGAAGTTACGCCCCACGCATGAGAAGAATCTTCTATGGTAGGTGCCATCAACAAGGCGATTCCCTTTCAGTACCGCTTATGTTCCACGTATCGTATGATCTCTAAAACTCACCTATAGTCTCCCTCACGTAAGGGCGGGTGATTTTTGTTGATCTTTCTAAATACCTATAGTTTCCCTCACGTAAGGGCGGGTATTTTGTATGGTATATTGGCCTAGCAAAAGGTATATCGAAAGGGGGACCAATTGGTGATATAAGGAACCTTCACTATGGCCGTTGTTGCAAAATTGATGACTGATCCGCATCAGTTATTGAAAGGTCCAAATTATACACCATGGAAACATAAGATGAAGGCTATTCTCCAAATGGAAGATTTGTGGGATATTGTTATTGGAGTAGCAACTAGGCCTTCACCAACAGCAGGATCCACAGGTCCTTCAGCAGATCAGATAGCTTTTGACAAGAAAGACAGTAGAGCAAAGGTGCTCATTTTGTTTGCTATTTTAGATGAAGTGCAACCTCATATAGTTGACAAAGCAAGTGGTAAAGAGGCATGGGATGCCCTTAGAACCATCTATGAGGGAAAGAATGAATCCACCATTCTTCATCTTCAACAACAACTTCATAACCTGAGTTTGAGGCAGGGTGAAACAGTTGAACTCTTTCTATGCAGAGTGTCTGAGTTGAAAGAGAAATTGAGTTCTCTGGGAGATACTGTGGATGAAAAGCTTCTCATTTCACTTGTGATGAGAGCTTTACCTTCTTCATTTGATATGTTGATAACCTCCATCCAGGTGTCTCAACGACAAATTACCTACATCGAGTTGGTCAATCTGCTTCAACAACAGGAGGCACACCAACTTCACAAGGATGATTCTTCCAATACAGCCCTATACACCAACAGGCAGGGTTCTAGGAAGAAAGGTAATGGGCAAAAAGGAGGCAACTTTCAGAAAGGAGGAAATTCTCAACAAGATACGAAAGGAAAAGGCAAACAACCTCAACGAAGAAGAGGTGGTGCAAGATCTGTGAGAAAGACAACCATGACACCAACAGGTGTTGGCATAAGAACAAGCAGAAAGGCCAAAACAAACCACAAAATAAAAACAAGCAACCCCAGGTGAATGTTGTTGTTGAAGAATCTGACTCAGATTTTGAATGGGCACACAAGGTGCTCATGACTACCATAGATTCCACATAGAGGGATCCTATTTGGTATGTCGATTCTGGAGCTAGCAAACATATGACTGGCGATAGATCGTGGTTTGAATCATTTGTGGCCAAGGAGGGCAAACCTGTCACCATTGCTGATGATAAAACCTACAGGGTTTAGGGAGAGGGTACAATTTCAGTCACTCTTCCTGATGGCAAGTGTCAGATTGACAAAGTCCTCTATGTTCCGGGATTGGCTAACAATTTGCTATCAGTGACACAAATCCTGGACAGAAATATGGTTGTCAACTTTCATGTTGAGAATGGAAAGAAGTGTTGTACCATTACCAGGAAGGGTAAGCAGATTGCAACAACTTCATATAAGCACGGCTTATTTGCACTAGATGCTATCTCTACTCCACATGTTGCCATGACTGTCTCTACCAAGGAGGCAACTTCCCTATGGCACAAGAGATATGGGCATCTTAGTTCTGGCTACTTACTTGAGCTCAGCAAGTATGAGATGGTAAAGGGTCTTCCTTCCCTTTCTGCCACATTGCCAGTGTGCTCTGACTGCTTGGCAGGAAAGCAGCATAGAGTACCATTTGAGAAGAGCTCTACAAGAGCAAGAAAACCTCTGGAGTTAATTCACACCGATCTATGCGGTCCTTTCACACCCAACAGTGTTGGAGGGAAGAGGTACTTTCAGTTATTCGTAGATGACTACTCACGAAAGATGTGGGTTTTCTTTCTCCAACTGAAATCTGAAGCTTTCGCATTCTTCCAGCAGTTCAAGAAATCCGTTGAGAAGGAGTCAGGAGCTTCTATTAAAACCCTCCGCTCAGATCGAGGGGGAGAGTTTACCTCTAATGAATTTTTTGCATTCCTAGATAAGCATGGGATCAAGAGACAGTTAACAATTGCCTATACTCCTCAGCAAAATGGAGTTGCTGAGAGAAGGAACCGTTCTATCATGGAAATGGTTCGTTGTATGCTCACAGGAGCTACTCTTGGGCAACAATATTGGGCAGAAGTTGTCACCACTGCGAGTGTATCTATTGAATAGGGCACCCACAAAGGCCCTAAAAGGAATGACTCCACAGGAAGCATGGAGTGGTCGAAAACCCTCCATATCTCATCTACGTATTTTTGGGTGTCAAGCTTTCATGCACATACCGAAAGAGAAAAGGAAGAAGCTAGATGAGAAAACACTGAGATGTATTTTTCTTGGTTATTCTGAGCACTCTAAAGGATATCGGTTGATAGATCCTTTGACCAAGAAAATTCATATCAACAGAGATGTTGTCTTTGATGAAGCTTTCACATCACAGAGCACATCTAAAGTACACCAAGATATTGTGGAAACTAAGGAAGAGAAGATTCCTTCGTCAACACGGACAGGAGGTCCTTCTACATCTTCTTCAACTCCATCGAAGAAGAATCCTAAATGGTGTACAAATACAATCAGAGATGCAAATTTATCCACTCCTCCCAATTTGAATTTGGATAGACCTCGTACACACAGTATGGCTCAAAAGGAAAGAGAAGCCAAAGAAACTGGTGAGGTTGATGATCTTTGTCAATCTTTTGAGGAACTTTCTATGACTCCAAGTACAAAAGTTGAGGATATGGATATTGATGATGACAGGGCATTCATGTCTACCATAGATAGTCTTGAACCTGCATCAGTGCAAGATGCTCTTAGTGAGCCTCAGTGGAAGGCCGCTATGGATACAGAGTATGAGTCTCTGATGAAGAATAAAACTTGGAAGCTTGTTGATCTGCCGCATGGAAAGAAACCTATTGGCTGCAAATGGGTATACAAATTCAAGTACAAGGCAGATGGAACAATTGATAAGCATAAGGCCCGTCTTGTTGCAAAGGGCTATGCTCAAAAGGAAGGCATCGACTACGAGGAAACTTTTGCACCTACTGCTCGGATGACCACAATTCGGGTTATGTGTGCTATGGCAGCACAATATGGGTGGAAAGTTCACCAGATGGATGTCAAAAGTGCCTTTCTAAATGGTGATCTCCAAGAAGAAGTCTATATGACTCAGCTCGAAGGATTTGAAGTGGAAGGCCAACAACAGAAGGTTTGCAAATTGGTCAAATCCTTGTATGGTCTGAAACAAGCTCCTCGAGCTTGGTATATAAAAATGGACAATCACCTTATGCAAGCATGGATTTAAGAGATGTCCGTCAGATGCAAACCTCTATTTCAAGAAACAGGGTTCTGAGATAGTGTTGCTTGTACTCTATGTGGATGATCTTCTCATTACAGGGAGTTCAAAAACTATGATCTCTATTGTCAAAAGAAACTTGTGCAAATATTTTGAGATGACAGATCTCAGACTTCTCCATTACTTGTCTTGGTCCGGAATTCAGCCAGAAGGAGCACTCCATCAAAGTGTCTCAGAAAAAATATGCCAAGACATTGTTGGAAAAATATCGCATGACTGACTGCATGCCAATGGCAACTCCAATGGAGAATGGACTTCGGTTATCGCGATATGATGACTCACCTCAGGTAGATGGTACTCTCTATCGACAGTTGATTGGGAGTCTCATATATCTGACCAATACTAGGCCAGATCTCGTATTTGCTGTCAACTATCTTTCGAGGTTCATGCAGGAGCCCAAGACCACTCATTGGAAAGCAACAAAACGTGTTCTTCACTATGTCCGTGGTACTATGGAATATGGCCTAGAATACAAGAGGAACAACAAATTCTTCTTGCAAGGATACACGGACTCCGACTATGCCGGATCATTTGATGATCGCAAGTCAACTTCTGGATACATTTTTCATCTGGGATCCGGTCCTGTCTCTTGGCACAACAAGAAGCAACAGGTGGTTGCTATCTCATCAACAGAGGCAGAATATCGCGCCGCACGTGAAGCTGTGTGCGAAGTGATATGGTTACGTCGCATTCTAACAAGTATGGGCCATCCATCAAAATCTCCAATACACTTGTTTTGCGACAATCAAGGTGTTCTAAACCTCGTCAAGAATCCAGTCCATCATGAAAGAACAAAGCACATTGACACACAATGTCATTTCATTCGAGATGAAGTTCCAAAGCACCGAATTCAGCTTCAACACATTCCCACCGATGCTCAAGTTGCAGACATTTTCACTAAGGCACTTGGACGTGTCAAATTTGAATTGTTTCGCAGCTCACTTTGTATTGCAAAATGATGTAAGGGGATGTTAGTAGTTTAGTATAGCTATTAGTTATTACATTACCCAAATAATGTAATAAAGGGGGATGTTAGCGTAATTTGGTTTATTGTTAGTTGTTAATTATTATTTAGCAACTGGTTATTATTGTTGTAGACTGTTGCAGCGACATCCTGTTGAGATGCACCCATTCCGGGCTAATCCAGGAATGCCTCCTGTGTATTTAATCTCCCCTTCAATAATGAAATCTTGTTCGCTGAATCTAACAATTATTCCATTGTTGATAACTCTAATTTGTGGCAAATTGAGAGTTAGTGTTGTGATAGATTTTGAGTTCTCCTTCTTCATAAAATTAAAGGTATGGGAACATTCTTCCATGGTTATTATTAATTGATGGTTTTTTGAAAATAAGTTTGGAGTGAAAATGATTAATTTAAGTTTTCTTATTTGGAGTGGATCTTATTTTCTGAAAGTGGAAGTATTTATTATGCATTATGAGATCATGATGAGTTTATGAGTTATTGCATAATTTTATTTTATGAGAGTGGAAGCATTTGAAGTTTGCTTTAGGGTTTTTGAGTGAGAAGCTTATGCCATTGCTATAAGTTGTTTAAACCCTAATTGAGTTGTTTGGTTGTTGAGAGTTTGGTTTTTAGATTGCTTCCATTGAGACTGAGTTGATCAAGTTATGCTTTACTTGATACATGAGTTGGGCTTGATCCTTTGAGATTTGATTTTATCAAGTTGTACTTTGCTTGATAAACTTGGTTGTGTGGTTAAGTTGAGAATTCCCATTTGAGAGAAGTTGGAAATATCTTGAACCCATTTTTGATTCTTAGAGAGAGAATGCTTTGAGTTCTTGAAAACTAACTTGGCTAGAGTTTGATAGTAAGTTATGGTTCTATGTTGGAGAAGTTGATTCCTTGATATTGCATTATTGGCAATTATTGGGTTGTGATTCAAGATATTGTGAAAGTATACTACTACTATGAGATTGAAAGTTGAAGGATAAAACATATTGAGTCTCTAACAATTCTCTTTATGCTTCTATGAGATTTATTTGAGTTGATATTGAGAGTTGAAAGATAGAACATATTTAGTCTTGTATCGCTCCAAATTTTTCACACCCTTACCTTCAGGCTATAGGATCCGTGCCCGAAAGGGGGATGTGAAAAGGATGGCACGGTACCTCGGACTGAGAGGCCTTGCGAAGGTCCCGCCTCTCGGGGGAGGTGTATTATGGTGATTTTTTGATGGATGGTGGGTTCACCAGGAAACGTTTGAATGGCAGCTTCCACGCCTAGGTTGGGAATGTGTTTAATGTGTTCAGTTTTATCTTTAAACATTCGAGTCCTAGGTTTGGCCAAATGAATCTAAGTTGTTCTATTATGAAAATGCAGACTAAATGAAATACAACAAACAGATATGAACAGAAACAGAGAGAAGAAGCTAAATTACAGAGCCATACCTGATCCGGATGTCTGATGGAGGTTCTGATTCTTGAAGCAGATAGGATCATCTGGAATTTGACGGGATCGTCTCCGACCTGCAGGATCGTCTGAGATCTGACGAATTCGTCAGAGACCTGCAAACAGAGAAATAGACACCAAATACAAAAAATGCAGCAATGCTAATAGAGGATAATGATGTAAAATGACAATAAGGATGTTAACAGATAATCCCAAATAGAAATGCAAGTGAATTGCAACACTTTAATAGCTAATCATGACCTTATTATGCAATTAAACTATATGGGTGAACTCCAAGATGCAGAATAGCAGAAAATAATAAATAAACTGACTAGCTGCAGAATAAAACAACAGATGAGAAGAGAAAAATGCAAACTCTGGGCACTGATTGCCCCCAATGATGATTGCAGTCGAAATCATCTCGGATTGGTACGAAATCATCTCGAATTGAACAGGATCATCTGCAACGATCTGAGCTTGCTCCGACTGAAGAATAACAAGGTTCCTGCAACAAAATTTGGATAGGACAAGTGCAGATGGTAATTCAGGATGTTTTAGTGCGTGTAAAGTCAAGTTACAGGAAATTTCAGCCAGGGGGATGCCAAGGGGAGGTCCTAAGTTTAAATAGGCTTAGGAGGGAGGTTAGGAGGTTGGAGATCATCCCAATTTGGGAGATCTCCAATGGGGGAGGGTCTCTAACGGCACAGACACGCTTCTGCCCGGATTAGAGACGCCGTTGGAACAGAGACTAATTGTGAAAAATTAGTTTTGGGACAAGATCGTCTGGACGTCCTAGCCTAGACGAAATCGTCCGATCTGAGGCGATATCGTCTGATCGACGACGATATCATCAAACGGTCAAAACAAACTCTAAAAATGGCATGAGAAACGAGGAAACGGGTTAAACGACGGTTTAGGAGCGGTTTAGGGGGTTAAAATTTGAATTTGAATTATTTACTAGAGTAAGTGTAATTATTAAGGTTTTACTACGCCAATTTTAGGGTGCTACATTTTGCCCCCTCTTTAGCGAATTTTTTGAAGAAAATGCGTTAAAGATGAGTTCTTCTCGATTTACGAGAAAGCAAAAATTATTCCCATTTTTAGGCGACGATTCTAGGTCGAATCGTACGACAACTTACTATGGTGCCCCCTCCGTGTTTTTACCCAAATCGAACGTTTGAGGTAAAAACGCAGAAAAGCAAAATTTTTAAAAAATGTTTAAGTGTTTTGAATAAAATTAAGAAAAATAGGGTAAAACCCTAATTCATTGTTACTGTTCATTTTTACTAATTTCTAGAGCTCTGCAGACAAGAATGGTCGAGACAGCGCACAGATCGACAGAGGTCCGACGCGGGCTACGGTAAGGGTCTAAACTGAATTTAGAATGCTTTACTTTAGAATTTCATGCTTTTTAGACTAGATTTGCTTGATTTTTGAGCATCGCGGCCATTTTTGGGCCGTCGACGTCGTCGAGACGAAATCGTCTCGATTTCGCCGAAATCGTCTCGATATCGTCGATTTCGTCCAAGGGCGAAATCGACGATAGGGGGACGATTTCGTCCAATAAGGGACGATTCCCTCATGCGAAATCGGAGACGAATTTGCTCAAATTTGGGACGATATCGTCCAATTGTGGACGATATCATCATTTATAAAATTGAACTTACTTTGACTTGAATTTTTTTTTTTTTATTAATGATTTTTATTGTTGATTTTGTTTATGTTGCAGAGAGGATTACTGAAGAGCAGAGAATGGAAATATGGCGGGTTGAGGGATGACTTGGCCACTCTATCTCAGGCAGAGCGAGATCAGCTGGCTCAGGTCGCTTGTAGCACATGGCAGAGATGCCACAGGTTTCTACAGATATGGGGCTATTGACAACCCTAGCAGAGAGGTGGTATCCGGGTTCTTCCTATTTTTGGTTATCGATAGGGGAGATGACTCCCACACTGGAGGATGTATGGAGGATTTTGAGGATCCCCATACAAGGACGACTGATCACTCCCATGGCCAATCAGGCCACGCGATGATGCGACTATGTGGCGATCCGAGCTTCACCCTGGAGAAGGGCGGAGTGAATATCGAGTCACTGCGTCAGATGCCTGGGGCATCTAGACTCACACGGGTTTTGGCTAGGGTGGTAGGTGGACTTCTGCTGTGCCACCAGAGCGGATGCAGGATACCATGGCTACTGATAGATGTGGTCTACGACATGAGAGACCACGGATATAGGTTTTCTTGGGGGAGCTTTGTACTCTGTAGATTGTACAGGATCCTGCATGGGGTCGTGTACAAGGGCGACCGATGTCTGGTTATGACATCACTACTACAGGTTTGGTGCTGGGAGCACATCACGGTGCAGAGGCCGATAGGGCTTCCACTGACAGGGATTGATGGGGAGAGGCCCCGAGTTTTCTACTGGTGGCTCCGAAGAGGGGCACAGTGGCGGATAGATCGCCGGCCAAGATCACAGTAGTCTACTGGCTGAGGATGGAGAGGGGAGAGGTGGAGCTCCACCGATACGACCGAGTTTTGAGGCAGTTCGGTCTACAGTAGGGGATCCCATCTCTCAGAGACTACGAGTTTTCCTGGACTATCCAGGATAACACTACAACTAGCAGGGCTCCAGATATGCAGCGATTCTGGAGTCAGGACGCTAGATGATGCCCCCATTCAGCTAGTGGATGGGGACGATGTAGGGGTAGCCGATGACTATGATGCCTGGTACATAGGCATCCACCCTCCTCGGATGACGAGGGCTCAGGGTCCGATTCATGCAGTTGTGCATCGGATGGGGAGGCGACGCTAGGCGGCCATTGAGGCGGCACAGGGTCATGGAAGGAGAGAGCAGAGGAGACCACAGGCACAGCATAGGCCATGATAGAGGGAGAGGAGGGAGGAGAGACCCCCTTCTCCATAGAGAGAGAGGCCACCATCGCCCGATAAGGGCAAGGGTGTTGACACTAGGGAGAGCAATGAGATAGTGACTCTCCGAGCGAAGACTGTCCGTCTCCAGGCATAGGTGTAGACTTTGTAGGATGAGGCTACACGCCATCGAGCTGAGGTTACATAGCTCAGAGATGAGATTGCACGCCTCAGAGCATGGAGCGAAGGAGCGAGCACTCGAGATTTAGCATGCGCTATGGCCCAGATCACATTCTATCAGGCTCTATATCACTAGGCGATGCCAACAGAGGAGAGGGTGCCATTACCAACTTATATTGCAGAGCCCGTCATGGTGGGGTCATCTAGGACATCATCATGATCGGCATCCAGGACTCATGGCACCACACGGACTGCGATGGGGCCACCTCCTCCACCTCAGGGCGGTGGAGGAGATGAGGCTGAGAGCTCGAGGGGTTTTCGAGCTGGGACACTACATAGATTGATATATGAGTTTTTTTGAGAGGATTGAGTATGCCAAGATATAGATTGTGGCATACCAATCCAGGTTTGATATGATGTACATATATTTGATATATATATAGATGAGATATTTTTGATCATATGACTTGTCTTATGATGATATGACTTGTTTATATGTTTTTATGATGCTTTAATGTTTTTGAAGTGATTGATGATTCATGTAATTATGTCGTTTGGAAATATGTATGGTTTTTAATAGATGCTTTAAAATTTAAATGAAATAATCTGATGGAACAAATTGGTTGTTTGTGATGTGATGATTTGATAAAAATAAAAAGGACTTCTAACAATAATTTCAAAGGACATTGTCGCTATTATAGACCATTTCATGGAGTCGCCGCTCACTCGGTCGTCAAGCTAATCCCAGTATAGAAATATTGTTAAAAGTAAAAGAGTGCTTAAGAGACTGTCTTAAGACTTTTGTTGTGATGATGCAAATGATGATGATGATGGTTTGTTTTCAGATTTTCATAAAAATAGTATGCATGAAAATATTTTGAAATGATTTTTGCTAGGCATAAATTCCTAAGTGTGATAAAATTTTTTGAATAATTCCCTAGGAATTATACCATCATTGCAATTTTGCATGTTGACAAAATGACATGAAATAGTAATAATGTTCGTTCTTTTGAAAGCATAATTGTGTAACATAATGATTTAAGTCATATGTTTTTGATGAATTGATTTGAAATAAATGGAAAATAAAATTAATACAATGGTTTGCGCTAGGCATAGAATATTTAGGTATAGACTTATACCATCATCGCGAAATCCAAAAAGAGATAGTTTTATTGCATGGTTGATTTTTAATAAACAGAAAATATGAAGATGAGGACTTGCGCTAGGCATAAAATTCCAATTTTGGTTTTGGAACTATACCATCGTCACGAAAGTCAAAAGTTATATATAAATGTAACTTTATTGCATGTTTTTAAAAATGATTTTGATTTTTCTGGTAATGCCTGTAGTTGTCTTTATACTAAACAACTATTCTCAAATAAGAAAATGAAATTATTCCAGACAATTTGCAAAAATATTTCAAAGTATCTTGAAGACAAAAGTTAGATTTATAAGGAATCCCATGTGCATATGTGAGTTCATTTCCAATCTTGATTTATCATAATGATACACAAAATCTCTCAAATACAAATGTGTGTGCAATTGCTTTGTGCATTGACCAGTTTTGAGCAAGATAATTTGATACAAGTGATTTGAATTAACCAAATAAGTGTTCATTAACCATGATTTAGATGCATATAACCATACCAGACTACTATGTAAGTCGGATTATCAAGAGCTAGCTAATCCATAAGTAGACATAGGTCTGTACAAAAGAAGGTCGCTAATGTGATAGACATATCGCCACGCTAGGAGTTACCCAAGGCCAAGCAGGTTGGGCACAAACCACCTGTTATGGGGCTTACCTCACAGTTTTTGAATAATTGAGAATTCCAGGGATTCAAGCTCATCAACCCTTCTTTTCTTTTCAAAGGGTAGGGAAAGGGATTTTATTACTTTTGCTTTTGCTTTCTTTTGCTTTCTTTTCTTTTCTTTTCTTTTCTTTTGTATTTTTGCTTGAGATAATGCTTGGAACATTGTTGTAATGATATAAAATAACATTTTTCTTTTTCTCTTTTTCTTGAACTTTGCTTTTCTTCCTATGCTAGGGATACTTGCTCGGATTAGCTGTAGAGCAAGGGATTTTTATTCTGGGTAGGGGTGAGCTTGTCCTTTTGCCAATTCTCAAAGATTCTAGACCATGTGCATGATAGGATAGCAGGGGAAACTTTTCGCTCAAGAAACCACTTCTACTATGTAGCATAGCATGGACATTACAAATATAATCATTTTATTGTGAAAGGATGTGCTTGGTTTAAGTAAATAACAAGATCAATTCTCTCGTGCTCAAACTTTATTTAATTGAATTTTGTGGACTTTGATATAAGAGAGATTAGTAATCATGCCAGATAAAATCAAGATATTTATTTTTGTGTTTGCAAAAGTGAGGGATTCCAAATAAATGCTAATTTATCCAAAATAATTTGAAAATATAACTGCAAGACTCAAGAATATATAAACAAATATTTTTGAGGAGTTTGATAATTTTGACTCTCTCTTTCTTTCTTTCTTTTTGTTTTGGTTTCGAAAGAGTCAAGAATATTGCTGTTTTTATTTTTATTATTTTTGTTTGTTTTTGAAAGAATTAACAAGTGCCATAAATAAATACAACAAATAGTTTTGAATATTTTGATGATTTTGAATGTTTTTGGTATTTTTGAATTTATAAATTGAAAGAAATACAAGATAGTGATTTTGAAATATTTTAAACAAATATATACAAGGATGAAATGACCAAATTTATACATAGTAACGTTTAAGATGCATAATATTCATAGGTTCTTTAAGTTCTTTACCATCCAAGGTAGATAATTTGTATGCTCCCGATTCAAATTTAGCAGTTGATAATATATGGTCCAAGCCAGTTGGGCTCAAATTTACCTTTAAGGTCTTTAGTTGCATTAGTATTTTTTTGATTTTCTTTTAAAACAAGGTCGCCGATCTCAAAGGATCGATGACGAACTTTTTTAGCATATGATCTTTTAAGCTTGTTTTGGTAGGCACGAGAGATGCTCCAAAGCATTGATGCATTTTTCATCTAGGAGTTCCAGCTGACTGAGTCTGCTAGCTCGATATTCATCTCCTACTTCGGTATCTTGAAGTAGTAGAGCCAAAGAAGGAACTTCTAATTCAAAGGGAAAAATGGCTTCAAGCACCATAAACCAAAACAAAAGGTGAAGTTCCAGTGGGGGTTCGAACACTAGTTCGATAGGCCCACAAGGTCGGATATAATTGAATGTGCCAGTCATGGCCAGATTTATTGACCAATATTTTGAGAATTTTGATTAAGGTTTTGTTAGATGCTTCTGCTTGACCATTACCCCGAGGATAATAGGGAGTGGACCAACGATGTTGAATCTTATATTTTTGGCATAATTTTTTAACATCTTTATTTTTGAAACAAGTTCCATTGTCTGAGATGAGATTTGCAAGAATTCCGAACCTACAAATGATTTGATTAAAAATAAATTTAGAGACTTGTGTGCCAAGTGCAGGAAGCTAAAGGCATAGCTTCAACCCACTTCGTGAAATACTCGATGGCGGTTATGATGAATTTGTGTCCATCAGATGACACAGGATTAATTTTGCCAATAATGTCTAAGCCCCATTTGGAAAAGGGCCAAGGAGATGAAATAGCTTGCAGTTCTTGTGCAGGGGCATGGACAAGGTCAGCATGTTTCTGGCACTTGTCGCAATGGCGCACATAATCATGTGCATCATTCTCCATGGTAGGCCAAAAGTATCCTATCCTAAGGAGCTTTTTAGCAATCACACTACCACTGAAGTGTCCTCCACAAGATCCATCGTGGGCTTCACTCAAGGCTGATTTGGATTCTTCTAGATTCAAACATCTCAATAGGATACCTTCAAAAGATCTCCTATATAAAGTATTGCCAATTATTACAAATCGACTTGCTCGTCTACGTAATAACCGACCCTGGTTTCTATTAGAATTGGCAGGGAAAGTCCCATTTTGAAGAAAATCAAATATATCCATATACCAAGGTTCAGGAGTAGTTTCATTGATTAGAAACACATCCAAAGGTTCTAAGCATGACTTATTTGAAGCGGGTTCCTAGAGCCGACGAATAATGATGGTGGCATATTCGTCATCTAACTCCAAGGGCAGAAGAGATGCAACTACGGCCATAGCATCAGCTGCACGGTTGCTAGTTCATGGAATAGCTTCCAAAGTAACTATATCAAACAAGGATAACAATTGCAAAACATATGCTTTATATGGGCGCAATTTATCATCTCTGGTCTGATAAACTTCATTAATTTGATTTATAACAAGTTGAGAATCACCAAAAACTAACAGATGTTTAATTTTTAGCGCCAAGGCAGCTCGTAATCCAAGGATTAGAGCTTCATATTCAGCAGTATTATTGGTGCAAGCAAATGTTAATTTGAAGGACAAAGGAATAAGATGTTTTTGTGGGGATATTAAAATAATACCCGCACCAGCCCCACTCATGCATCGGGCTCCATCAAAGTATAAGGACCATTGTTCAACATGGTCTGCCTCTAATTGAAGGCATTCATCAGGAAACTCAATGATGAGGGGATGGGTAGACTCTAAGGGTGCAACAACTAATTGATCTGCTATGATTTGACCCTTAACAGACTTTTGTCCTATGAACGTGAGGTCAAACTCGCTTAGAGCAAGAACCTACTTGGTGGTACGACCCGATAAATAAGGTCGACTCATGAGATACCTCAAGGGATCATATTTAGCAATGACATAGGTTTTCCGACTAAGCATATAATGGCATAATTTTTGCGTAGCAAACACGATCGCTAGACATAGTTTTTCTAATGCTGTGTAGCGGGTTTCATAACTAATTAGAGTTTGGCTAATATAATAATTAGCACGTTCTCTCTTCTCATCATCAAGCTGAGCTAACATAGCTCCTAAGGCAGAATCTGAAGCTGAAATATACAGGAGAAATGGGCGATCATATCTAGGTGATGAAAGCACAGGTGGGTTAAGGAGGTATTGTTTGAGAAGTTCAAAAGCTTCCTTACATTCGTCATCCCAATTAAAAGGGACATCCTTCTTAAGGAGCTTAAGAAAGGGACCGGTTTTGTCCGCCAACTTATCGATGAAGCGACGGATAGCTTGAAGCTTACCTTGTAAACTTCGTAATTCAGATATATTGGTAGGTGCGGGCATATCAGTGATAGCCACAATCTTAAGAGGGTCAATTTTGATACCACGTAAAGAAACTATAACCCCTAATAGTTTATCGGACTTAACTCCGAATATGCATTTGGTTGGATTTAATCGAATAAGATATTCTCTTAACCGATTAAAAACTTTTCTCAAATCATCTAAATGGTTATCTTCATTAATAGAGCGAGCTATAATATCATCTACATAATCATGTAGGATATCATGCATCATATCATGAAAAATATAAGTCATAGCTCGTTGATAGGTTGCACCTACGTTCTTTAAGCCGAATGGCATCACTTTCCAACAAAAGGTACCCCAGGGGGTAATAAAGGCTATTTTAGCCTGATCTTCAGGAGCTATCCTGATCTGATTATAACCGGAGAATCCATCCATTAAGGACATCATCCCACTCCCGACAGTAAAATCAATGATTTGGTCCATGTTTGGAAGAGGAAAATCATCTTTAGGGCATGCAACGTTAATATCTCTAAAATCTGTGCAAACCCTAACTTTGGTAGCTTCTTTCTTGGTGACTGGAACTACATTTGAGATCCATTCAGCATAATCAATAGCTTGTATAAAGACAACATTCAGGAGTTTTTCTAACTCCCCTTTGACTAGCAAGGCCACTTTGGGATGCATTTTTCTAAGTTTCTGTTTAACAGGTTTAGCATCCGGATGGACTACTAGGTGATGCATGACTACGGAAGGGTCTAGACCTGGCATATCTTCATATGTCCAAGCGAAGACATCTTCATATTCTTTAAGGAATGCAATGTATTGCTCTTGTTTTTCTTGACTTAATTCTGATCCAATATTGATTATGTGAGGACTATCCTCAGTTCCAATATTAATTTTAATGACGTTTTCTACTTCCATGTGTAGATCTCTTTCAAAATTAGGTGGGGCGGGTGAAACGCCCAATTCTTGTAATTCTTTTAAGGTTAACTTGGATAATTCATCTTGAGGAGTCGTGGCCTCAAGTTGGGCTATAGTAGGTATAGAACCATCAAAATAAAAACCATTGTGTAACATCTCTTCAATGGAGACATCATGGAAAATATCTCCTTCCAACTCATCATCGGATTCAACAATCATTTCAGGGTAAGCTATGGATAGCATGTTACATGTAAATGGCTGATTTTTTAGAGGCAAATCATCACGCCTATCCAAATAATCTTGATAACATATGAGTTGATCATCATCTTCAAAAGGAAAGGGTTGACCCTTACTAGAAAATAAGCCCACACCACAACGGGCAGGCCACGGTTCTACCTCGAAAGGTTCTTTCATACCATTTTGGAAAGGTCCCAAGCCTTTCCCTTTATATCCCATTTTAAGCATTATAGGTTTAGCTTTAATATACTCATTAGTAAAATAACATCCGAGCATATCCATCATGATGAGTTTTGATATTCCGAGGTATTCTTCCCTAGTCATATCCTTTATAAATGAAGGCACAACTCCCGACTTGGTAAGTACTTCCCATAGGTTGTGGGAGGCCCAAAGTATGAGGAGATGGCGGCAAGTTATTTAAGATAATGGAATTTTGCATAGAAGCATTTGTTTTTTCTGATATAAGAATTTGAGATAAATCAGGTAAGAGTTCATCATAAAGAGCATAAGATGTAGAAGGATCATTCTCTATATCTTTAGATGTGGAAGGTATGATAGATGTAGATAATGTGGAGGTGTTAATAGATGGGTCTATAGGTTTTGAAATTATAGGGATGGAACATGAAGGATTGGTTGTGGATTGAAGGTCTTTTTGAGGTTCTAGAGTGGTTTGTTTAGAAGATTGTTGATCTATATATGAGGATGAAATTAATGGAGGAGAAATAGATGAAGTTATGGGTGTGCGTTTCATAGTTTTAGATGAAAAATAAGAATTAGGATGTGTGGATGACAGAGCAGGGCAAAATTGAACTCCAACAGGTTCTGCCAAGGCACACATATCAAAGGGTCTAGGATCACCATGGATAGTGACCAACTGATTTTTAAATTCGAATTTAACACATTGGTGTAAAGTTGATGGGACAGCCTCGCATTGCATTGATCCAAGGATGACCCAAGAGTATATTGTACGATGCGGGGCAATGTACAATAAACACGGTCGTATCTAAGGTTCTAGGACCAACTTGCAATGGGATGGTAATAACTCCACACGTTTCTTGTGTTTCATCATTGAAAGCTTTTATGATCATGTCAGTTTTCTTCATTTCATCACTTCTAAACCCAAATCGTTGGTAGAAATCAAAAGTGCAAATATTTAGAGATGAACCATTATCAATCAAAACTCTTTTAACGGCTACATCTCCAATTAGGGTAGTAATGTATAAGGGGTTATCCTTATGTAAACTATGTTGTGGTATATCTTTATCCCGAAAGTCAATACAATCGACTTCCCTAGTGATGATAGTATTGGCCATGGCTTCAAGTTGAATGTTTTGTGGTACCATCATTTGGCTTAATGTAAGCATTAATTCATCTCTATGGGTAGGAGAAGATCTTAATAAATCCAAGAGAGAAATTCTGGCTGTAGTATTGGATAATTGCTCATTAATATTGTAAGGGGGTTTAGGTTGAACATTGGAAGCATGATTCCCTTTATTGGGATTTTTCAAAACAAATGGAGCTGATCCATCATTCTGGTTTGGTTCTTGTTGAGAATTTTGAGCCTCGTTGTCTGGTAACGACTCCGATGGTACCTACAATGTTGTATTGAGGACGTTGAATAAGTCTTGGTCTAGCATTTATAGCTTGTTCATTAGAAAGGAATTGATCAGAAGAGGGTCGAGTAGTAACTCTTCTAGGAAATGGTTCTTCTGGAATCATAGCATCTGTAATAGGTTGAATAGGATCTGATTCATTTTCAGAACTATTCGATTGGTTTGAAGTGATTTCCATGTCACTTTCAGTATCTGATTCGACATCACTAGGATCTGGAGTTTGAGTATTACGTAGGGGCCTGGTTGTGACCATGGATAAAGTTGTGTCAAATTTTTGTAAATCATGATTAGGTAAATGTCCGCTAATAGTTCCTACATATCGGGTAGGAGGAGGAACATTATGATGCTCAATTTGATTGGCCACCTCTTTACCATGTCTTGGTAAAGGATGTTGAAATATGTCTAATGATTGATTAGCATTTTGATTTTGATTTTGGGGAATGTTCTTTTGAGCATTATTAGGAGCATTTTGTTTAGGTTGGAAGGCTTGCACCTCCATTTCATTATTATCAATCAGATCTTGTATTTTATGTTTCAACCTTTTACAAGCATTGGTAGAGTGTCCAGGCCCTCTATGGAAATCACAATGTAAGTCACCTCGTATCCGGGTATGGTTGGATCAGGTTCCCGGATAGATGGTAATTGAATCAAGCCTCTTTCGAGTAATTGAGGTAAAATAGTTGATAATGGTTGATTCAATCTAGTAAATTCTCGAGGAGGTTTATCAGGAGGTTTCAATATAAATTTTTTTGTTGTCTTCGTTGCATTGATATTAGCAACATTTTTGTTGTCAGTGACTCCGTCACCTACGACTTGTTTGTTTTTATATTGATTTCTGGATGTTTTCTCATCATCTTTCTTCCTAAGTTGGCCTCTCCTAATGAGGGCATCTTCTACTCTTCGAGCTAAATCTATAGCCTGATCGAAGGTAGTTAAAGTAGCAGTTGATAACTCATAAGATATTTGTTCTTGTAAATTATTAATAAAAATGTCCAACATTTCCCTATAAGGTAGCACAAAGTGCGCTTTTCCTGTCAACTCGCCTCCATCTAGCTAAGAAATCAGCAAAACATTCATCTTTGTCTTGTTTTAAGTTGTATAAATCTTTAATGGTGACATGCCTCTCGATGTAGGCACTAAATTGATGGACAAAAGATTCAGCTGTTTCTTCAAAGTTTCTCAAAGAATGAGTGGGCAATTGATAGTACCACTCTAATGCCATTCCACCTAAACTTTTCGGGAACATTTTTAGTAATAGCAAGTCATCATGTGATATATCATGACATGCTATCCTAAACATGCGAAGATGCTCTATGGGATCTTCAGTTCCTTTATATATAGGCAGGACCGGCATAGGGAAGTGTTTGGGGTACGGTTGTGCTACAACTATGGGATCCAAAGGTTGACTACACATCTCTCGATAATTGTACGAGGGATGGTAGGGATCTATCTGGTCCATGCGGGAAGCTAACTGCTTCACCATGGCTTCCAGATTTCTGGTTTGCCCACCATATTGGTTCGGTAGGGCATTAATATGGGATTTGTGAGCATATGATGGAGGGACATGAATATTAGATGCTATATTGCTATTGTGTAATCTGTTGGTAGGAAGGGTGTTATGAAGAAGTTTTGAAGTTATATTATGTTGTATTCCGGATTGTTGGAAATTGGTGTTTGGCTTCATTTTAGGATTTTGTTGATTTGAAGCATATTGATCAATAGTTTGGCGAAGTAAAGCAGTTGAAGGAAAGTTTCTTTTGTGTGGGAATGATTTTAGGCTCAATAACAGGTTCTTTAGGAGGTTGGGTAACCTCGTTGTTTTTGCATGTTCTGAATCATAGTGACCATATCTCTATTGGATGGTCCAGCCTTATCACTTTCTTGATCAACAAAGGACAAGGGATTAGTGTGTATATTAAACACATCTTCCATGGCTGCTTGAGTGTCACTAATTTGTCCTTTATCAATACGAACTGCCATATTAAGAGCGCCAATGTTATTATTGAAAAATTTCCAAAAATGATCTAAGTTATCAAAAGCAATAGTTCCATCTCGGAGTTATTCTAGGGGATGAGGATCCATCCTCTTTAACATTTTCTTCTTGTTCATCTACAACAAGCTCATCGTCTTGTTGGTCTAGAGTTTCTTCTTCCGGGATTGGATCCTCAGGAAGGACATTTGGGTTTCTTGTTTTGTCTCCTAACCAATCTTCTTCTTCTCCTTCAGTTTGTTTACCATTCCTAAGTTTAGGCATTGTGCTTAACTTAGATTTCAGCATATATATATATATATATATATATATATATATATATATATATGCAACCAACTTAAGAGGTATATATTAATTATATACCTACTACAATATTTAAAATGAAATGTTTTGGTTTTTGTTATGTTTTTTAGTTTTTCTTGTTTTTTTGGTTTTAATAACAATATTATAAAGATAACAAACAACACACAAAACGCAAGAAATAATAATAATGAAAGCAATGATCTAGTTTTCTATAAACAATTTATAAATATCATTAATGGGCTCAAGTTCTTCAGGAGTCATGAAGTGTTCTTCTTCAAATTGAAAATTTTCTTTCAAGAATTTAATGAAAAGTGCTATAGTGATATTATCTATTTCAGATTCTGGTTGATAGAAGTAAAGCTCATGGCAATACTCTCGATATAACATAGCTCTAGGAACTCTCTTCCATCTTTCCCTATCCGTAAGAACGACCTCTTGGTCTTCTACATGACCTAGGAACTGGTGTATAGTGGTCTGCGTTCTCGAGGTATTCCTCGAAGGTGAACAATTCTGAAGACACAAGAGCTCTCCTATAAGCTAACCATCTATGGCAAGCTCTCTAAAGTTCATGATAAAAAATGAGTTGATGAGGATCCAGGATTCTATCTAGGACAAGCCTTTTGATTTGTTTAAGTTTTGTTGACCTAGATGAAATGACACCTAGTCTTCTATCAAGTTCGTCCCACAAAAGTTGATTTCTATCTGTTTCATGCACACTAAGCACATAATTGATTTCTATGGCTGCTAATTGGTTTTCAACATTTATAGTAACCGCTAGTCTTTTCTTAGGAGCTACCATCTAAACATGATATGCAACTTATTAGTTTTAAATGATTTGAAATGCATCTATTTTTTTTTGTTTTTGTTTTCAAAAGGTTTTAAATGCATTCACGTCGGGTTCACCAAAATGTATCGCTCCAAATTTTTCACACCCTTACCTTCAGGCTATAGGATCCATGCCCGAAAGGGGGATGTGAAAAGGATGGCACGGTACCTCAGACTGAGAGGCCTTGCGAAGGTCCCGCCTCTCGGGGGAGGTGTATTATGGTGATTTTTTGATGGATGGTGGGTTCACCAGGAAACGTTTGAATGGCAGTTTCCATGCCTAGGTTGGGAATGTGTTTAATGTGTTCAGTTTTATCTTTAAACATTCGAGTCCTAGGTTTGGCCAAATGAATCTAAGTTGTTCTATTATGAAAATGCAGACTAAATGAAATACAACAAACATATATGAACAAAAATAGAGAGAAGAAGTTAAATTACAGAGCCATACCTGATCCGGATGTCTGATGGAGGTTCTAATTCTTGAAGCAGATAGGATCATCTGGAATTTGATGGAATCATCTCCGACCTACAGGATCGTCTGAGATCTGACGAATTCATCAGACGAATTCGTCAGAGACCTGCAAACAGAGAAATAGACACAAAATACAAAAAATGCAGCAATGCTAATAGAGGATAATGATGTAAAATGACAATAAGGATGTTAATAGATAATCCCAAATAGAAATGCAAGTAAGTTGCAACACTTTAATAGCTAATCATGACCTTATTATGCAATTAAACTATATGGGTGAACTCCAAGATGCAGAATAGCAAAAAATAATAAATAAACTAACTAGCTGCAGAATAAAATAATAGATGAGAAGAGAAAAATGCAAACTCTGGCACTGATTGCCCCCAATGATGATTGCAGTCAAAATCATCTCGGATTGGTACGAAATCATCTCGAATTGAACAGGATCATCTGCAATGATCTGAGCTTGCTCCGACTGAAGAATAACAAGGTTCCTACAACAAAATTTGGATAGGACAAGTGCAGATGGTAATTCAGGATGTTTTAGTGCGTGTAAAGTCAAGTTACAGGAAATTTCAGCCAGGGGGATGCCAAGGGGAGGTCCTAAGTTTAAATAGGCTTAGGAGGGAGGTTAGGAGGTTGGAGATCATCCCAATTTGGGAGATCTCCAATGGGGAGGGTCTCTAACGGCGTAGACACGCTTCTGCCCGGATTAGAGACGTCATTGGAATAGAGACTAATTGTGAAAAATTAGTTTTGGGACAAGATCGTCTGGACGTCCTAGCCCAGACGAAATCATCCGATCTGAGGCGATATCGTCTGATCGACGACGATATCATCAAACGGTCAAAACAAACTCTAAAAATGGCATGAGAAATGAGGAAATGGGTTAAACGACGGTTTAGGAGCGGTTTAGGGGGTTAAAATTTGAATTTGAATTATTTACTAGAGTAAGTGTAATTATTAAGGTTTTACTGCACCAATTTTAGGGTGCTACAAGTCTCTAACAATTATTTTTATGATTATATGAGATTGATTTGAGTTGAGATTGAAAGTTGAAGGATAGAACAAATTGAGTCTCTAACAATTCTCTTTATGCTTCTATGATATTGATTTGATATGATTGGATAAAACACATTGGGTCTCTAACAATTCTATTTGTGTGTTCATATTGGGCAAGTTTCTTGGTAAACTTGCTTGAGCTGATTTAGACAAGTTCTTGGTGAGCTTGCTAGGATAGATTTGGACAGGTTCTTGTGGAGAACTTGTGGAATGATTTGAATAGGTTCTTGTGGAGAAATTGTGGACTAATTTGGATAGGTTATTGTGAAGAACTTATGGAATTATTTGGACATGTTCTTATGGAGAACTTGTGGACTGATTTGGACAGGTTCTTGTTGAAGAACTTGTGGACAAATTTGATGAAGTCTTGGTGAAGACTTGTGAGTAGTTGTGATTGATTTGTTCAGGATTTTGGCATAAGCTTGGGATAGATCTGACATATATTTTAGAATAGATTTGTGTTGGACCAAAGGACTGATTTTGGTGTAGATTTGTGATAGAGTTTGAGAGGACTTGTGTTGGACCGACTGATTGTGTTTAGTACAGGTGTTGATGAGCAGTTGTGGAGGTGATCAGTGAGGATAGAAGTCTCTAGAGCTAGATCAAGGAGGACATGATGTCTTCTATGGAAAGGAGTTCCACCTGCTAGCGGCAGAAGAGGTAGTGATCTTCTAAAGTATCATTTCCAAAGATTTGGGGGATAGGACATCTCCTTTGGGTAGGAGGCTTATAAATACTTCTTTGGGGAATAGGACATATCCTTTGGGTAGGAGGCTCATAAATATTTTATTAGGGGAAGGATTCTCCTTTGGACAGGAAGTCCATAAATATTGTAATTGGGAAGGATTCCCAAAGGATTTGATTGAGAAAATTTAGTGAAAGATTTTCTCTATGGAGTAGCCCACCTTGGGTGAACCACATTATATTGGTGTCTTAATTGTGTGATGACTTGTACACTGGTTTGATTACTACTTTGATTTTTCTATTGGTTCATTTCATTGCTTTCAGAAGTAAAAGGAAAATTTTAAAAAGTGGTCTTATAATGTTCACCCCCCTCTCAGTATAGCTTGTATTCTTCAATTGGTATCAGAGCAGGTTCCTTCGGAAGAGTTTCATAGCTTGAAGGAAAATCTTGAAAAGAACACAATGGATTTTACAAGTGGTAATTTAGCACCTATTCTTGATGGGACATATTTTGGTCTATGGATCATAAAGATGAAGGTTCATCTAGGCTCTTGGAAATGAATTTTGGGAAGCAGTTGAGTTTGGATACACTATTCCAAAGCTCCCTCCTACTGCTAAATATGAGAAACTTCTACATCACAACAATTCAAGGGCAATGAATGAAATTCTAAAAGGTCTACAAAATGCAGATCTTACAAATGTGATTCATTGTAATACAAAAAAGGAAATGTGGGATCAATTGCAAGTGGTTCATACAGGTGATGCAAATGTCAGAAAAGAAAAATTAAGATATTAAAAAGGTATTTTTGAACAACTCAATATGAATGATGAAGAAAATATTAGTGACTATATGCTTCGTATGGATGAGATTGTTAATTCCATGAAGGAACTAGGTCTTGAGTTTGTTGAAAATGATGTCTGTGATAAAATTTTGAGGTCTCTTCCAAATAGATTTAGTGAAAATATTTTATCTATTGAGGAAGCCAAGGATTTGTATAAATTGAAAAAAGATGACCTTCATAGTATACTTGTAGCTGTTGAGTTAAGAACTAAAGTGGTACTTGATCCTAAGAAGGAGGCAACTTTCAAAGCTACCAAGAAGTCCAAGGGTAAACAACAAGAAGACAATGATGAGTCTTCTAGTGATGAAGAAGCAAACTACATTAGGAAAGGCAAGTTCTCAAGAAAGCACAAAGAAAAATAGGATTATAATTATAGGGAATCTGAGAAGCACGGGTATCAAACGAAGAACAAAAATGAGAAAAATAGTCAAGGGAAGAGGTACTTCTAAAAACACAAGAAAAGTTTCTACACAGACAAAGCAAGTTTTCTAGTGGTGATTATGGAAGTTCTTCAAGTGATGATAGAAATGAGATGTTGTTTCTAACAAAAAATGAAGAAAAATAAAAGAGGAATAGATTTGTTGAGCTTAAGTGCTTTAGATGTGGAAATTTTGGTCACCTTGAGGATGATTGTACAAATTATGGTTTGAATTCTGGTAATACTATGTATGAGGATGCTTCAAATAATCATGAGGAAGATCTTCTTATGGATTTAGATGAAGGAAACACCTCTAGTGGTAAGAAATCAGAAAAGGATATTGATGTTTCAAAAGGCAAACAAATAGAGGATGTTTTAGAAAAGGGAGAAGTAGATCTTACGGCTGAACTTGTTAATGCTCTTGATGTGTTAAAGAAAGAAAGAAAGAAATATTCTAGACTCATTGATAGGTTTGATGAATGCTATTGTGAAAGAGATGAGCTTATAGGGAATCTTGATATCTCTATAGGAAAGACATAGGAACTCAAAGAAGAGTTGGAAGCTAGGTCTCTTGAGTGTAAAGAGTTAAAACATGAAGTAGATTCCTTGAAAAATAAAACTAAAGAGTACAAGGAGAAGCTTTACAAGTTTGAAGAAAGTTCCAAGAAGGTAAAATCAATCATCAAGGATCAAAGAAGGACAACAGATAAAATAGGTCTTGGTTTTGGAAAGAAACAAAAGGAACGGGTTGAGGAATCTAGTATGAGCTCCCAAAAAGAAGATGGTTCAGATGAAGAGAGTACTTCAGAGATTAAGTTTTTATATGGTAATTTAGATAGCAGAGAATTAGAAAATAGGAATCATCATAAGGGGAGAAATACTAAAGGACCTATGAGGTTAAGGCAAGAAAATTTGAATGGAAGATGTTTTGCATATCACAGGTTTGGACACATGGCTTCATAGTGTAGGGCTCAAGCAATACAGGTTAATCAAAATTTTAGAAATGGTAATTTCTTTCAAGGGTATTGCTACTCTTGTAATCAGTTTGGTCACAAGGCAGTTAATTGTAGGGTTAAAAATAGGATTAGGTTTGGTCCAACATAGAGGATTCAAAAATAGGTACTTATCAAAGGAATAACATTGTCAAATGTTATAAGTACAATAATAAAGGACATACAACCAAATGGTGTAGAGCAAAAGTTCCAAGGTATAGGTTCAAGGCTATGAATAGGAACGAGAATAATGGCAGGAACAGGAATAATGATAGGAATAGGAATAATGGCTTGGACAAAAACAAGGATGAGAATATGAACAAGAACAGGAACAGGAACAGGAACATGGATAAGGATATCAAGAAAAATTATGGAAAGGCAGCTATGGACACTGATGATGATCAGTGCCTAATGGGAGTTTCACTCCCACCCCAGAATTAATCACCTCAACATGAGGTGGGGGAGGGGCTAAGATAAGAGGCTCATTCTTAGCCATGATCCCCAAAGGTGACCCTTTTCCATTGATGACAAATGAGGAGAGCCTTGAGTCAGGGGGAGCAAAGCTTTAGAGGATAGTTTTTAGTTGGTTTCAGTTTTGACAGTTGGTAGTTGCCTGAAAGTTTTTTTCTAGTAGTGGTTTGCCATCAATGACAAAGGGGGAGATTATTGGCAATTTTAGGTATGTTGCCTAGCTTCATGTTTGTGAGTTGTCATTGATGTCAAAAGGAGTTTGTGTTGATGTCAAAAGGAATTTGTGCTGATGTCAAAAATATTTTGGTGACAAAAAGATCTTGAAAGTTCCATGATGTTTGTTTATGGGTTTTTAATTAAAACCATGGTGACAAGGTTAAAGGTTTTTCTTAAAATCATTTGGACTCATTAAGGGTTTTTATTAAAACCATCTTGGCTTAATGAAAAGGTTTTTGCTCCTTGAAAAAACCTTAAAAGTCCATTTTGATTATTAATAAATAAATTTAACTCAAACCTTTGAAAAGGTTTTAAGTTAATTTTATTATTAATAAAATAATAATTATTAATTTAATAATTATTATTGAAAGGGTTTATAAACCCTTAGCGGTGCTCATGTAAAATACTTACCTCGCCGATGTTAAATTGCATGGGATGAAAAATGCAATGTTTGAAAGGAGCATCGATGTCAATTTGCATGGGATGAAAGACTATTAAAGGGCATTATTTCCTAAGGTTTTAAGCACCTTCGATTTGCGTGATTACCTTTGAATTCGTATTGCTCTATGACCTTCAATTTTGGATTGCATTGTGATTTTTGAGTCTCATTTTGCTCTGTGTTAATTTCCAATTTTGTACGCCAGTGAGGAAGACAAATCTGGTCTATGTTAAATTCCAATTTCGTGTGTAGTGAGGAAGACAAATTTGGTCTATGTTAAATTTGGATTTCATGTGCCTGTGAGGAAGGAAATTCTGGTTGTCTTTTGTGAGCAAAGGGAAGGTAAAATGACGAGTACCACTTGAGAGTTTCATTGGTCACTTGTGCTCCAATGGCAGAGGTAGTGGAATGAAGGTGCTCTCTAAGCAGAGGTTTCGAGTTTGATTCGTGATAGGCATGTTTTAAGTTTTTCTTGGTCGTAGTTATTGTGCACATGGTACGGTGGTTGCTTTGGACCATGATTTTGGAGGAGGAATAACTTGTGCACTTATGTTGGTGTCTCCACACTTCTCCTAAGGTTGGAGAATTGATTTTTGGTCAAAGTAGATCTTTTTTTTATAATGTGGAATATTTGATTTGACTTGGCAATTATTGTTGGTAATTGGATGGAGGTATAAGGTTAAATAGAAATATTGCTTTGACATTGTTATTATTGATGCTTAATGTTTATGTGGTAAATGCATTTAGAAGTAAATGTATTTTAGGAGTTATAAGGGTTTAAGGAATAATTGTGCTTAATTTCATATTAGGGTTAGAGAGCCTTTGGAGTTATTGAGTGGATATTCTGTTGTAATTTTTTTTTAGGTTGAAGTTATTTTGTGATATATTGAGTAGTAGTTATAAGGTGTAAAGAATATTGTTGATATGTATATTTGTGAGTTTTTATTATTTTTGATAAGGTGTTATTAGGACTCTTATCATTGTGCATTATTCCATTGTTGCTAACTCTAATTTGTGGCAAATTGAGAGTTAGTGTTGTGACAGATTTTGAGTTCTCCTTCTTCATCAAAGTAAAGGTATGGGCACATTCTTCCATGGTTATTATTAATTTATGGTTTTATAAAAAAAGTTTGGAGTGAAAAGGATTAAATTAAGTTTCCTTATTTGGAGTGGATCTTATTTTCTGAAAGTGGAAGTATTGATTATGCATTATGAGATCATGATGAGTTTATGAGTTATTGCATAATTCTAGTTTATGAGAGTGAAAGCATTTGAAGTTTGCTTTAGGGTTTTTGAGTGAGAAGCTTATGCCATTGCTATGAGTTGTTGAAACCCTAATTGAGTTGTTTGGTTGTTGAGAGTTTTGTTTTGAGATCATTTCCATTGAAATTGAGTTGATCAAGTTATGCTTTACTTGATACATGAGTTGGGCTTGCTCCTTTGAGATTTGATTTTATCAAGTTGTACTTTGCTTAATAAACTTGGTTGTGTGGTTAAGTTGAGCATTCCCATTTGAGAGAAGTTGGAAATATCTTGAACCCCTTTTTTATTCTTAGATAGAGAATGCTTTGAGTTCTTGAAAACTAACTTGGCTAGGATTTGATAGCAAGTTATGGTTCTATGTTGGAGGAGTTGATTCCTTGATATTGCATTATTGGCAATTATTGGGTTGTGGTTCAAGATCTTGTGAAAGTATACTACTCCTATGATATTGATTTGAGTTGAGATTGAAAGTTGAAGGATAAAACATATTGAGTCTCTAAAAATTCTCTTTATGCTTCTATGAGATTTTTTTGAGTTGAGATTGAGAGTTGAAGGATAGAACATATTTAGTCTCTAACAATTCTCTTTATGCTTCTATGAGATTGATTTGAGTTGAGATTGAAATTTGAATGATAGAACATATTGATTCTCTAAAAATTCTCTTTATGCTTATATGAGATTGATTTGATATGATTGGATGAAACACATTGGGTCTCTAACAATTCTATTTGTGTGTTCATATTGGGCAAGTTTCTTGGTAAACTTACTTGAGCTGATTTAGGCAAGTTCTTGGTGAGCTTGCTAGGATATATTTGGACAGGTTCTTGAGGAGAACTTGTGGATTGATTTGGACAGGTTCTTGTGGAGAACTTGTGGACTAATTTGGACAGGTTCTTGTGGAGAACTTGTCGATTGATTTGGACAGGTTCGTATTGAAGAACTTGTGTACAGATTTGATGAAGTCTTGGTGAAGACTTGTGAGTAGTTGTGATTGATTTTTTCAAGCTTGGAACAGATCTGACAAATATTTGAGAGCAGATTTTTGCTGGACCAGAGGATCAAGTTTGGTGCAGATTTGTGACAAAGTTTGAGAGGACTTGTGTTGGACCGACTGATTGTGTTTAGTACATGTGTTGATGAGCAGCTGTGGAGGTGATCAGTGAGGATAGAAGTCTCTAGAGCTAGAGCAAGGAGGACATGACGTCTTATGTGGAAAGGAGTTCCACCTGCTAGTGGCTGAAGAGGCAGTGATCTTCTGAAGTATCATTTCCAGAGCTTTGGGGTATAGGACATCTCCTTTGGGTAGGAGGCTCATAAATACTTCTTTGAGGGATAGGACATCTCCTTTTGGCAGGAGGATCATAAAAATATGATTAGGGGAAGGATTATCCTTTGGATAGGAAGTCCATAAACATTGTAATTGGGAAGGATTCCCAAAGGATTTGATTGAGAAGATTTAGTGAAATATTTTCTCTATGGAGTAGCCCACCTTGGGTGAACCACATTATATTGGTGTCTTAATTGTGTGATGACTTGTACACTAGTTTGATTACTGATTTGATTTTTCTATTGGTTCATTGCATTGCTTTTTGAAGTAAAAGGAAAAATTTAAAAAGTGGTCTTATATTGTTTACCCCCCCTCTCAAGATAAGCTTGTGTTATTTAGATATTGGACAAGTTCTATTGTGGACTTGTTGAGCAAATTTGAGGTAATTCTTTGAGAAGACTTATGGATATATTTGGGTAAGCTTTTGTGGAAGCTTACAGTACATATTGAGAGCATATTTGGATAAGTTGTTGTGGGAACTTATTGAATAGATTGGACAAGTTCTAGAGAGGACTTGCAGATATATTGGTATGAGCTTTTATGAAAGCTTACAAGGTATATTTGAGACAAGTCTTTGAGAAGACTTGAGAGCAGATTTGATCGATTGATTTGTTCAAATCTTGAATTAAGGTTTGGGGAAGATCTAGCAAAGTTGATTTGAGATAGATTAAAGATTTGAGTTTAGGCTTGAGAATAGATATTTAGGATAGATTTGTGCTAGATTGAAGGACTATGTTTAGTATAGATTCAAGGATAAGTTTTGGTGCAGATTTGAGGATAGGTTTATGCCAAACCAGAGATAGATATTGAGGGTAGATTTATGGTAGACCTACGGACTGTGTTAAGTATATATTTTAGATAGAACTTTAGAGGTGATATATTTGAGGATAGATATCTCCAAATAGAGTAAGGAAGACATGTGTCTTTAGTGGATAGAGTTCCATTTGCTAAGGGTAGTGGAGGCAGAGGTCTTATAGAGGATCACTAGCCAGAGTAGAGATTAGGAGATTGGTGTCTCCTATGGATAGATATCCATAAACTTGATTGATGGGATTGGTGTATCCTTTGGACAAAGGTCCATAAACATTGTAATAGGGAAAGGATTCCCAAAATATTGATTGAGAAAATTTTAGTGAAATATTTTCTCCATGGAGTAGCCCACATTGGGTGAACCACATAAATTATGGTGTCTCTATTGTGTGTGGTGATTTATGCATTTATTTGATTATTGCTATTGATATTGCTATTTGTACATTGCATAATATTGATTGGAAAAGAAAAGTAAAAAGTGGTCTTATACTATTAACCCCCCCTCTCAGTATAAGCTTGTGTTATTCAACCATTTCAATATAAAATATGATTAGAAATGGGGTACTATTTATTAATAATAATAAGTATTAATTACAATATTTCTGTCTTAGGAAATCCCTCAATTTTATACAATTATTACAAAGGTTGTAGCCCCTCAAAAGGGAGATATGCATTTCAATGATTTTCACTCCTCCACTACTTTGCTTATTAGAGGGATTATTAGCTGCCTCATTCTTTGATATCAAGAAGTGTGATCTCAATGATGCTCTTGGATATTTTATTGTCCCTATCACCTGCACAAAAAGAAACTACAAGACACATCAATAGCACATGATACCTCTCAAGATGAGGCTAGTTTCAAAATGAATGCAATAAAGAAAGCAAATGCATAAAGATAAGATGAAATGCATGAAATACTAGAAATAAAGCATAAGGACTGAATGAAAATATGATTAATCTATGATAAAAAAATGATAATACAAATAATGTAAAATATATGGCTAAAATGTAGAAAATACTAAACCAAATCCTAGTTTCTATCAATCAGAGTAGCTAGCTCTGCTAGCCGCTATCAAATTCGGTGGATGTGCCTGCAAGACATTGTCAAAAATAGCGACTATGGGAAAAAGACTCTACTCTCTAAATATTGGTTAATATCACTCAATTTTCTATGTAATTGATGATCAAGGTTTTATTACATCATGGTACATAGTTTTGTGGTTGAATTTAGCATCAATTCGTATAGACTTGACTCTTGAATAGCTAGGTCACTCTCAAGCTAGGGTACCCACCATTTTTAAGAAAACATGTTTCATTTTACAATTATATAGGGCTTAATTGCACCTAAAATGGATTTTGATTCACTACTAAATCCAACAAAGCTCTGCTATGACATCAAAACATGAATTGAACTAGATTTGCAATCAAAATTTAGGGTATTTTATAGACAAAAAATCCCCTTGGTCTTTTATAATCAAGAAGTAGTTATGCCTAGACAGTTGGGAAGATGCATCCAGAATCTTCCATCCTCTAATTATTTAAGAATCCATTAGGCATAATGGATTTCACTCAGATTTGGTAGCTCAATTTGGTTACAGAGCTAGCCGCCCTCACTTAGCATGGCTAGGGGTAAGTTGCCCTTAGCCATTGTCGATAAGTACAACTAGATTCTAACCACTCTGATAATCGGTGGCTACGATCATAGCTACTATTGATGTTAATGGCTAGAGATGCATAGGACTATACTATCCTATTTCAGTGGTTAAAACCACTGTTGGGTCTTGGAAAATGTCCAAAGTAATTCATATGGTCTACAAAGGTGCCCATATGAGTAGTCTCCTAAACATGACTTATTTTAGATGTCTACAGATGCCCCTTTTTGGTATGCATTGTGGGAAAACACAACATTGAGCAAAAATAGATAACCTAAAACAATATTGTAGGTTTGTTGATGTTCATTGATCTGGTCAATGCTAGATACCCCAATCTTGGAAAGGACATGCATCTTAGAATCATTGCTTCCAATGACATGGAAGGCTTAAATTGGTGCTTTGGCACATCCAGGTATAATTGGGTAGCACTTAAGCTATGATAGATCTGATATACAGAGTGATAAAGACTTAATTAATTATATTTGCTTTTTCCCTAGCAAAGAGTAAGCTTGTAATAGTTGTTAGCAATGATTCATAAGATGAACACAATTTACAAGATTAAGTATTCCATTGTTGATTTTGATTATGAATGTTGTTATTATGACTACCTCCTTAAGTGATGAGTCAATGAGGAATAGGAAAAGTTATGAAAGTGATGAGTCACTTGACCAAGATGACTAATTTGTATAGTTTAAGATGTTTAAAGTTATTGTATGGTAGGTCCTATTACAGTTGTGATTTCAAATATTAATAGTAATTGTACATCACTATCCCATGGAGTAGTCTGATTGTAATGGCCTTCTTAGAAAATAAAGATGATAGCAATTAAATTTAAGCATATGATGAATCACTATGTTCGATGATTTGATGAAATTTCATAGAAGAAATGAAATTAATACCTTGTTTTTGTGGAGCAGTTTGATCATAATGGCCTTCTTAGGAATTGAAGTGAAAACATTCTAATTCGTCAATGAATAATTTGGTTCAAATGGCCTTATGGTAATTTATGCATCTTGCCGGATTGCATGGAGTGCAAGTCATTGCAACCACCAAGTGTATAGGGTAAATAACTAGATATGAGGTACACTTGAAATTTTGAGTTATTTGATGTTTTTTATTAATTTTGATATATAATGAGATTTCATAGAAGAAAGGAAATGAATACCATGTTACCATGGAGCAGTCTAGCCACAAAGTCCTTCTTGGGTATTGAAGTGAAGATATTTCAATTTATCAATGAATAATTTGGTTCAAATGGCCTTATGGTAATTTACGCATCTTGGCAGATTGCATGGAGTACAAGTCGTTGCAACTTCCAAGTTTATAGGGTAAATATATGGATATGAGGTGCACTTGAAATTTTGAGTTATTTAATTTTTTTATTAATTTTGATATATAATGAGATTTCATAGAATAAATGAAATGAATACCATGTTCCCATGGAGTAGTCCAGCCGCAAAGGCCTTCTTGGGGATTAAAGTGAAGACATTTCAATTTATCAATGAATAATTTGGTTCAAATGGCCTTATGGTAATTTATGCATCTTGTCGGATTGCATGGAGTGCAAGTCGCTGCAACTACCAAGTGTATAGGGTAAATAATTGGATACGAGGTGCACTTGAAATTTTGTGTTATTTGATTTTTTTGTTAATTTTGATTTATGATGAGATTTCATAGAAGAAAGGAAATGAATACCTCATTCTTGTGGAACAGTCCGACCGCAAAAGCCTTCTTGGAAATTGAAGTGAAGACATTTTAATTCAACGATGACTAATTTGGCTCAAATGAACTTATGTTAATTTACTCATATTTTTGGATTGCATGGAGCACAAGTCGTTGCAACCGCCAAGTGTATAGTGTAAATAAATTAATACAAGGCACATTTGAAATTTTGTTTTATTTGATTTTTTTTGTGGTTGATTTTAAAAATTTTGAAAATTTTGAACTGATAAATATGCTTTTGATGTCCTTGGATGCATTTATGGATGTAATACCTAGATAAAATTTTGATTATGTTGATATGTATGTGATGTACTAATGATATGCACTAGCTAGATGATAGATATACGCTGAGATACTATGATCTAAATATGTAGGTGCACTATAATGTATGCATATATGGATGCAATGATGTATGGTAAGTGCATTTTTAATTTATTTTCAATTGTTTATGCATTTAATCTATGTTAAATGAGATGATAAATATAATGTATGTAATTGAAGACACCTAAAACATGTCATGTCGATGGCGACTACTCATATGGGCTATGCTACAAAACCATATGGAAGATCTTGGATAGTATCCAAGATAGAGCAGTGGTTTTAACCACTCAATTTAGTATCCTTGGCCTAATCAATTCAAACCACTATTGGGACCTACGGTCTATAGTATAAACTATTGCTGACACCTGTGGTTCACATTCTACGTCATAGTTGTCACCTATGGTTTAGAATTGAACTTCAGTTGGCCTTCATCCAAGTCAAATTGGTTTGAACATTCATTTGTTCTAGAAGAGGATAGTTGAATGATGGAAGATTCTAGAGGATTTCAATCCAACTATCCCAACCACCTCTTCTTGATCTTGGCTTCTCCATGAATCCATCCATAGCCCTTGGGTAATCCTATAAGTACCCCTCAAAATTAGGGAAAATAAATGAAGTGAGCATTGGAGATTAAAACAGTGAAGCCCTATTGTATTGTAGACTCACCTGAGTGTACTAAGAGAGTTTTGTTGCCATTTAATTTCCAATTCATCAAGCATCATGTCAATTTGTGCCATGGATGCCCTAAGGAGCTAGAACACCAAGAAACATGAATATGGGTAAACAGAGGCTCAATTGTGTAATTCAACCTCCAAACCAGTTATAGGACATCAAGGCAACCCTTGATCATCAATTTGACAAGGAGGATCAAGCCCACAACCTTGGATTTGGAGGGTAAAACTAATTTGTTGCTCGCCATGGCTAACAATCACAGTGTATAGTGCAGACTGCTAATTTGAGCTACAGTTTGCAATCGGTGAAAGATCTCCTTACTATTCTTTTTGCATTGTATTTTACTAGGTTAGATTAAGAATTTTCGTGGTTTATTTAGAATTTTAGAGACTCTTATTGATATAATTAGGGTTTTCATTAAGTTTATTTCATTATGGCAAATAAGACATAATTACCTCATTTCATGTGATCATGCTTCATTTCATGCAATCAATCCATTAGATAGATAGCTATACTTTCTAGTTACATGTTTCAATTAATATTTTCAAACATTGCATAGGTTTAACATGCTTTATTTATTTTCTTGATTTCATTAGTGTTATGGCATCTTTATGTTCATATTATTTAAAGGGCTTCATCATGAGAGGTTGCCTATGCTCTTAATGCTTTTATGTTGTTTCTTAACTATAGGAAGGCATATTAAAAGGAGATTCAATCATCCAATTCCTTCCTCAACATGGAGAAGAGGTTCAACTCCACCCTAGAGCAGTTTGTGTCACCCCGAAGGGTCTAAAACTCACATTCACCCTTAAGAGGGAACATTACTTTTTCCTACTATAATAAGAGTATCAAAATCGTATCCCTAAGAGGGACGTGATTGTAACCAAGATTGGCTTCTTTATAATTGAATAAAAGTGTTTTTCTTCTTCCCATTTGTTGTCAGTTTTTCATGTGTCTATTTTGTTTCTTTTATTTTGTTTATGCAGTAGGAAGCATAGGTGTGAGGCCATTTTTGTGGTCACAGTAGGTGATCATGGTGAAAATTTGCATTTTTAGCCTATGATTTTTGACTTCTTTATGTTTTTGGATATCAGGTGCAAACCACGGTTGATAGATGCGGTCTCATTGTTGACCCATGGATTCAAGATGCGGTCTATAGTAGAAACCATGCAATAGAGCTACGGGTTACAATAGACACATCAGATAATAGGGAGTTAAAGCTATATTAGATGAGGACCTAAGATAGGTCCTACTCTCAACTTCAGTCTCTATTTTCACTACCTATGTTTTTCCAAAATATGTAAAATGTAATTTAATTAGAACACCTTAAATAAAAATGAAAATGAATTAGGTCATAGAATGTCCATTATTTTTACATTTTAGCTAGGTGCTACTAGGAATAGCAGACCTCTGAGTGTAATTCGCCCTAGAATATAGTGTGCTAGATTAAATTGTGTGTTGGTTTACATGTCTGAGGCCCAATCAATGGCCATTTACATCGTAAGGTACATTATCAAAAAGAGCATGTAGTATGTAGCTTGCATTTTCTGAATTTGAAAAGTTCTTTTGCTGCATATCATGTAGGAAATGAGCATGAATGATGTATGATTCATTTTATTCTTATGCAACATTTAAAATGAACCACACAAACCACGTTTCAATTAAACGCTAGTGATTTGGAAGTGACATCCAACCACTAGTAGGTTTTCAACGACGGTGGAGGTGATTTCCATCCATTGGCCCAAATCCCATATACCTTTATTCTAGGCCAATATCGGATCTGAGAACCTTTTGTAGCCTAGAAAATTTGTATATACTCATCTTAGGAGGGTATGATGCTGATTGGATGAAAATGGGTGAGGATCTAGGAGGACCTATGCTCCATGACTGTGTGTGGGCTTCATTACCACACATTATAGGTTGTATTATGTGACTTGGAGTTCATAGCCAAGTTGTTGAGTTGCGAGTATACAGGTGAAAGCCAATTAAACTGATATTATCATACAACAAGCTTTCAAATATGATAAGAGTTTTTAATACTAACACAACAAATCATGAAACAACACCAAAAAGTTTAGGGCTCACATTTAAAATTTAATGTGAGATAATCACCATTGTATACCTTGTTTGCATAATAAAAGATAAATCTAGACACTAGGTGCACCATGATGGAGACACGGGGAGGTTGGAAAAGGCTTAATCCTAATGCCAATGACCAAGCCCCACCAAATTCACAACAAAATGTGTTAAACCCTTGCCCACATGCACTTCCCAAACATTGTTCTGTGAGCATCAGAGGAGAAAATTTGATACGAGGGGATACCATTGAGTTTACCCTCGATACAGGAGATCTTATACACTCTTATAGACATAGGATAGAGCATGGAGCCTCTCAGCATGAGGATGCTCCACAGAAAGGCCATTACCAAGATCACAGTGCACGTGCATCCATAGGATCGATCGATGATTATGTCATACAAGGGGCCAATTTGGTACATCTATGTACTAAGTCTATAGGAGGCTCCATACCTCCAAATTTAGAGTATATAATAGATCGAGATCCACCCATTAAGGGGCATGCAGATAGGTCCTATTTCGAGTGTAGGCCTATTCACACTCCCACATGTAGTGAATCTCACAAGATCACTATCAACATATCAAAGGTGGGAGCCAATGGTGCACCATCACATGATCCATGATGATACAGATAGTTAGATGGTTTAGGTAGTGTCCTCAAGTAGTTAGGTTACAAGTCTTCAGCTATGCCCACTCATTCCCCAAGTGATCATAGCGTGAGCATTATTAGGACTACCAAGGAACATGGGAGGCTTCCAAGTGCCCTCATGGTTCACATCCACCATACATGCAAGGTGGCACACAACATAGGACTCAACATGATGCCAATGTCATCTTTATAGATGAAGGCAAAAGCATAGTGAATCCACCAGATGGGTACATAACCCATAAGGTCACTCGCATGGAGCACACATACCATAGGCCTCTTACAATTGATCACATTGATAGATTGCATAGACTGGTATCTGAGTAGAGACAAAAACTCCTCTAAGATCAATTGGAGGATGTCCGTGTAGAGAGGTAACACATTGAAGACAAGAATCTTCAATCGTAAAGGCTCATTAGAAAAGATTATATGAGCAGCGTATGCATGAGGAATGCATCCTTGCCCAAAAGGAGTGTGTAGAACAAGAGGATAGGCTAGCCAGGGCTGGTTTATTCACTCACGTTGAGCATGGAGAGTGCATTCATAGGAGGGATTTTTCACAAGATGACATGCATCAAGAGCATAGAGATGCTCACACTCATGTCAGTGCCCAACAAAGAGAACGACCACCACAATTCAAAGATCAGAGGCACAAATAATATAATGAAGAAGAGGGAGATAGATCCAATCAAGGATATCTTGAAATATCCTAAGTTGAGGATGAGGAATATCAACATCCTCCACCTCAATAGAGGAAGAATGTACCTCCAAGACAGCCCCTATGTATGCTTAGGGAGGAGGATTTTCTATCCTCGTAGGCCTATAAGGTCTTAGAAGATAAATTTAAAGCAATTGAGAGGCAAGGTGTGACTTTTAAAAAGCCAACATTGAGAAAGATTCACAACAAGCCTTTGGACACCTTGATGCCTACTCCAGCATATCCTGAGCATTTTAACATGCCTATGATATATAAATTCAAAGATGACGAAGACGTGCAAGAGAATATCACAATATTTTTGGACATATGCTTCCATATTACAAACAATGATGCTTTAATTTTGTGTACACTCATCACAACCCTCTCAGGCCCATCTTGAGAGTGATTTAATCAACTGAAGAAGCACAATATCACCAGTTTTAAGCGACTAGCTAACGCATTTCTTGAACGCTTTTCTTTTAACGTCAGGAAGCAAGATAACCTTTCTAATATGGCTATGCTAGCTCATAATGATGATGAGCCAATCCTAGAATATGAAAATAGGTGGAGATTAATGGTAAAATTGCCATTCCCTATTCTTGTTATAGAACTGACCTGAATGTTCATGAAGAGTCGTGCTAAGAACATCTCGATATTGTTGCAACTATAGTAGTACCAGACATTCAAGGAAGCTTTGGTGCAAGCCAAAGTAATTGAGGATATCAAGTTTCAAGAGGGTAACTTGAAGCTCAAAAAAAGGAATGAGGGATACAAGTAGATCTCCAAAAAAACATTAGGGTAAGAAGGCCCATGTCAATCAGGTGATGTTAAACCTCCAAAGAGAGGATAAGAGGAAACAAAAGCAAAAATATCAGGCCCAAACTCCTCTTGTGCAATACGAGCAATGCAAGAACAATTACAAGGGAAAAAATAAGGAAAAAATGCCTGCCTTGCCAGTTCATGCCTTTGACAGAATCATTGACATTGATATTCCATCAATTGTGCAAGGCTAAGGCAATCAGGTTTCCCAAGATTAAACTGGTCAATCCTAACTAGCCCAAGTCAAAGGGGTATCAGGATGATCTATTTTGCATCTTCCATCATGTGAAGGGCCATGACATCAAAGTGTGTTGGTCCTTCAAACATATAGTGTAGAATATGATCGATAAAGGTGAGCTTATAGTGTCGAATAATTTGCTAGCACCCAATAATCAAAACATGGGAATTTATAAAAATCCATTTCCAAACCATGAGGTACTGCACAAAAATATTTGCCAGGTCAACCAAGTGCGCATCGAACCACCTACCCAAGGATTCATAGGTATGGTTAATTTTGTTACCATACATGGGATATATGAGCAGCCAAATCAACCTCGCACTCCCATCAGGATACAAGCTACGTCGAATTAGTGACTAGTTCAGAATATTCTAGACCCACCAACTAGATTGATGATGACCATACGAAGCGGGTTGGTTCAAAACCTGCAGATAAATCCTGTGAAGTTGTCTATTTATGAGTTGTTACAAAAGTCCCCTAAGCATAGGGAGACTCTAATGGAAATTCTGTGTTCCATAAAGGTGTAGTCCCAAGATGCTCAAGCATTCACCAATTTTTTTGGGACACGTACAATAGTTCTAGGAACCTATGATCCAATTCTATGATCATGAAATTAGGACGGTTCCTACAACTACGGTTGACCCGCTATTACATATCATCATGCATGTAAATCACATGCCATTCAAGAGAGTCTTGATCGACATTGGTTCATCGATCAATATTATAATGACCAAGGTGTTAGGTCCTTTAAATCTGCCTAAGTCACATATTGTACCCACTGTATTTACATTGAGAGCGTTTAACGATGCACTATGCTCAATGGTTGGCATAATCGTCCTACCTATTTAGGTTGGCCTAAAGACCATCCCCATGATGTGTCATATGATCAAAGGCACAATGCAATATAATATACTTATTGGGAGAACTTGTATTTGAGAAATGCATTATGTTCCCTCTATAATACATCAATGTGTAAAATACATTCATGAGGGATAGGTTCATGTGGTGTCATCAGATGAAGAGCCCTTAAAATTTATGAACCTAGCCAATTTTCTAGGGGATTTCATACTCCCATAAACACACTTGGACATCCATATAGCATCACTGATAAAGAATCTAGGAGGTAAACAAAAAGTGTGTGCTCAACCATCGATATTTGTATCACAAATATCTGTGCACACTACAACAAATTATTTGAAATTGACTGCATAAGTGATGATTTGGGATGAAAGGAAGCTAAAGGTAATAATGGGTGAAAAGAAAAAGAAGTGTGTTCTTGAACCAGCTGCTAATGAGGCTCCCACTCCCATGGAAGTGGAAGAAGCCTAGGATAAAGTTAAGGAGGTACTTTAGCCTACCTCACTTGCATAGTTAGCAGGGTCATCTGCACCACAGGTGACTGTTCATCTAGCCAACACAGGGTTAGGTGAATATATTATGTAGAATTTCACCATTGGACCAATCCTAGAGACTGCATAAGAGATGGTCCGACCCCATGCTCATAATTTTCTAGTTGGATCAATAGTGCCATTGGGAGATCCACCCAATAAAATGAACTTCATCTACGCTAGGCTGGATCAGCTTCTTACTCGAATGCCCATGGATGAAGATGATGATGAACAGTTCATGGTGAATGTTCTTTACCTATCCAACCTTGAATATTCCATGTGCATTTTTGAATTATATCATTGACATGGGTATGACCTTGGTATTTTTGATCAAGGACATAGAACTTCGCTTGAGCCACATTATCAGTTGGCAACTGATAGGTTTGGGCTAGGGTTGCAAATACAAGGATAGGATGATTTGCTTGCAACATATTTAGATCACCTGTACCTTAGTCTGGGGGACAATGTGGATTTCAAACCATATCATCCTGATCCCTCTATTTTCTATAGGGATAACCAGATGGTGTCTTACATCACCATAACACCACCTAAGACGTATCATAAGAATATCTTGGTGGATAGTGAGTCCTCACCTGATAGTTAGTCAGGGAATGAGGCTGAGCCGATTTATGAGGCAGTATCGTATTTATGGTGTTTATACCTAATTTTTCTAGATAGTGATGATAGTGATCATGAGATAGCCTATATGGGGCCACATTTTCTAGAACATCCCATTCTAGTGGGGGTAAATGAGGGTTTGTATTATGATAGCGATGAAGAAGATAAGACAGAGAGAGCCTACTTAGGACCTCCCTACTTACGTTATCGCAATGCACCTTATATGGTTGAGGACATGCACAAAGAGATCAATATCAACCCTCACCTTAGGGGAAGACCACTAAAATTTGATGTGATCTATCACATGTTGTTTCTCAACCTACCTATGTACATGGATCTCATTGAGCTAAATGACCCAATATTGTAATAAATGCATAGAGAGGACCTAGTCATTCATAGCTCGCATAAAGAGGACTCATTTGTGCCTATGTTGATAGAGCTAGATCTCAGGTATAGGACCTACATTGATGATGTAGATGTTTGTCCATATGGTATTGGAGATCAATTCCATTCCATAAATATGGTCTCAATTGATTTGACCACTCCACTCCATAATACAGTTGATCCATCCAAACCGTTTAAATGTAGATGTTATTGATTGGAATCATGCTGACTCACCTGTTGAGCCTGAATATTTCTTCCCTAACAAAGAAATGCTACAACCATTTCATTTTACATCAGGCTATGCTTATGATTTCTATCATGCTAAGGATGATTCCAATGCAGAACCTATAAACCCAACCGATGACATCCATTTGATCTCTACGCCTCATCAGCTTGAGGAGGGATCACACATGTTAGTAGAGGAAACCTTTGGTGTGGATATCAGTAATGATCCCATCAATCCAAGGAAGGTAAAATTTAGAGAGAGACTCACTCCTGAGGAGCATACCACCCTCATACCTCTACTAAAATGGAGACCTTATATTTTTTCTTGGACTTACAAAGATATGCCAGGTCTAGATCCAAAATTGGTTACCCATAACATTTTGCTAGATCTATGAAAGAAGCTAGTCAAGCAGAAGCTTAGAAAGATGCATACAATAGTCGCCTTAATGGTGAAAGATGAATTGCAAAAGTTGTTGGACGTAGAGTTTGTTATCTCCATCGACTATCCATAATGGGTATCCAATATGGTGTCTATAGGAAAACTTGATGGAAGGATCCATATTTGTACAAATTTTAGAGACCTGAATAAGGCAATACTGAAGGATTCATTTCCATTGCTGAATATTGATGCTTTTGCAGATGCAACTACAGGTTATGATATGCTCTCCTTAATGGACAATTTTTCTAGTTACAATCAAATTCGAATTAAGCCTGAATACCAGCATAAAACTAGGTTTATAGCACCATGGGTGACATTCTATTACAAAGTTATGCCATTTGGCATTAACAACACTGGTGCCACATATTAGTGGGCCATGACATATATATATTTCATGATTACATGCATAAGATACCAGAGGATTATATCGATGAATTTTTGGCTAAGTCATTGCTGTGTTTTGAGCATGTTGAGGTCCTAAAGAAGGTCTTCGATCACCTGATAGAGCATAATGTCAATTTGAATCCTAAGAAGTGTGTATTTGGCATAACTTCAGGAAAGCTCTTAGGATTCATCATTTCCAAATGAGGCATCGAAGTCAACCTAGCAAAGTTCAAGGCTATTCTAGAGATGCATCCTCCCTCAAACATCAAAGAATTACGAAGCCTACAGGGAAAAGTAACATCCATAAAGTGATTTATTGCTCAAATATCATATAAATATCAACCCATGGATAAACTACTACACAAGGGGTCCCATTCAATTGGGACGAGGAATATCAAGCAGCCTTTGCTGAAATTAACTAATACCTGATGATGCCGCCAGTGCTAGCTCCACCAAGGCTATATATACCATTTTTGCTATATATATTGGCAATCGAATTTGCATTAGGGACCATGTTAGCCCAAAATAACATGCAAGGCAAAGAGCAAGCCATATATTATATTATTTTAATCTTGGTTAGTTATGAGCTAGGATATGCATATGTGAAGAAGCTGTGTTTAGTAGTAGTATCCGCTAAAAAGAAATTGCGGTACTTAATGCTAAGTCATATGATATATGTAATATCAAAACAAAACCCTTTGCAGTATATGATGATCGAGACATATCATAATACATGTACTGCAAAGTGGATCATGCTACTAACAAAATTTAACTTGGAATTCATAAGCCAAAAGTCCATTAAGGGACAAGTCATAGCTGATCAACTGGCTGAGGCACCACTATCAAACATTAGACCTCTTACCATTGATCGTTCAGATGATGCGGAATTTGTCATATCCGAGGCTCCTAAACCTGAAGAACCAGAAAAAAATGCTAATATGACCTTGTTCTTCGATGGTTCGAAGTGCAAGAAAGGGGGTGTGTTGGCCATTTTGTATTCATTGGGAATTTTGTTTAAAGATTTTAAATTCAATGTTTGAATGTGGTGGTAGTATATAGATAGTACATATTTGCATCTTTGGATTCCATATGTAATATTTTAAATAATTTCTTATTCGCCAAGTTTTAATGCATTTTGGGAAGTCCCTTTTGAGTTTATTTCCTTATAAAATTAAATGGAGAAATGTTTACCTAAATTTCAAAAAAAAATGGAGAAGACAAAGGCCTAAGGAAAAACTTGACAAATTTGATATGCATTTACATTCGTCCCAAGAAAGATGTGAATGTTCCATTCACCCTTGAAAGAGGCGAACGAGTTCAAAAATTTCACAAAGGCAAAATATCAAAATAACAAGGTCGCTTTTGCCCTTCCAAAGGGACGAATGTGTCATTCACCCTTTTGAGGGGTGAACGCACCTTAGGTTCACTTTGGTTGAGGGGAAAACATGTCATTCATCCCTCCCATGGGTGAACCAACATATATGGTGAAGCAAGGTTGCGTTCGCCCTTCCATAGGGGTGAATGTGTCATTCACCCTTTCTAGAGGTGAACGTGTTTTATAAGAGTGTCGCATGCACCTTTTCAGTTTACAAAGGGGTAAAACAAATCTCGAGGCAAAAGTGAATGTGGAAAAATAGGAATTTGGTCAAGACAATTGAATTTAGCATTCAATGAAGGGTATCCTCAATTACTCCATTTTGTGGATCATGAAGAGGAAGGCAAAGAGAAACGAGATTTCATGATTTCCAATGTAACATAAGTGATCCAAAGAATTTAATGATTTCTCCTAACATGCACACCTCCGTTTGAAGTTTAGATTTTTGGGAATTTGTTCCCTAGAAAGATGAATGTCAAAGACTTCAAGGAGGATTTTTTTGATTTTTTCTCTGATCCCAAGACATTTTGTTCTCCTATGTATTAAATGAAAGAGGTGAAAACCTCTATAAATACTACTCAAATTTCATTGTAAGGGGGTTAGACATTTTTGCGAGAGATTTATTTAAGATCTATGCATTAATAGAAGGTGTCAAATTTTTGAATTCGTGAGTGGTCTTGTGTATGATTACTTTCTATACATTGTGATTCTATTTCCATTCATCTATCTGGTTTGTTGTTGTATTAAATTTTGTCATTGGATTTAAAGTTGCTAATGAGAAGGTGAATTATGGAGTATCATTTTGATAGTTGCTATGGAAATATTATGATCCTATTCTATTCTGTTTGCTTTCATAAATGCTAATTTGTGCTTGGGTTTTTTCCTGCTAGTTAGTCTAACACCAGTCTTGCACTTTGACCTATGGCCATATTTCCCATCTCTTTCTGTTATTTCCAATTTCTTTCCTGCATCCCTAGTATTTTACCATTGTAGGATTTAGTTCAAGAACCAACCCTCTTTGGATATTGGCACAGAGGACATCTCTTTCCTTCAACCTTTCAATGTTGGCCATATCTAGGATGCATAAACGTAGTGTTTATTGATTAGGCAAATATTTGACCAATAGTTTTTGGCATGCCCGGTGGGACTTTCAAGGTTCCACTTTTAGCAGCATTAGGTTTGGTGTTCACCTTCCTGCTTGAGATTAGAACATCTAGCAACTCAATTTTACCTATAAATCCATAAGTGTGAGGACATCAAAAGTTTTTTTCCATGAATACAAGATCAAAAGCCAAGAATCCTGATAATTAGATTATATTTTATGAACTAAACATTCAAAGGCTAGGAGAACATCCTAAAATAGCCACTTTTTGACAAACATCTTCACTTCCTCATATGTCATCCATACCATCCATTTCATATTCCTGGTTAGCTGGTGTGTTTTTTGCTCCTGTAAGTCCTATAAGTACTACCACCAATTTTCCTCAGCATCCACCTAGTACAACCACTAGCGCCCTATAACCTACTCCCCATATTCCTATTCACATGGCTCAAAATCCTCCACCACATCAACAATAGCTTCCAAGATAGTTTTTAACTTGGAATAGCTCAAGAGTGCTAAATTTGTAGGTGCAAAATCTCGTACCTCAAGCTGCTCTGAATGCTTTACCCACATATGATGGTACTAGAAAAATTGCATATGAGCATATCCAAGACATGGCCTCTATTGCAACTATTCATGATATAATTGATGAGGATGTGATGATGAAACTTTTAATTTTATCATTAAGAGGGAAATTGTTGTATTGGTATCGATATTTGCAGCCTAGTACCATTACCTCGTGGGATCAATTGGCAGAATTGCTAATTAAGAATTTCCATGAGCAAGCTGATCCATATTCTTTTTTGCACTGGTTCACCTCAATTCAAAAACATCTGGAAGAGGAACTTGTATATTTTAACATTCAATTTATGCAAAGCTGGCAGAGGGTTCTAGATGGTTTGTAACCAACCCATGAGTAAGCAACATTTTATTATCTTTGAGCACTCAGTACCGATATCAGTATGGCAGTGCACTCTGCCAATGTGACCACATTCCTAGATCTCTATACATAAGCTTAAAATGCCAAATAAGATTTGATTGTTATAGGTAGGCTTCCTCCGAAGGAAAAAATGCCTATTCTCCCTGATATGCCATAATATCTTTACTCTAATGCATTTTTACAGCCTATGCCATCAATGTATCCTGTCCCTTCATGGAATTTGGGCTTCCCTCAAGTAGCTCCTACCCCTGTTCCATAGTCATCTACTATGAGCTTCCCATAATTTTCCATTCTAATATTACCATCACAACCTTCATCCATTTCATTTACAACATTGCCAGTACCTCCAACCCCTTTACCCTTACCTATGCCACAAGCACCCTTACCATTTCTAGCACCAACTCTGTCACCCAATATAAATCCCCTCATGACCTTGTTACAAGAAGTAAAATCCAATAATACAACTTTGAGGATGATATCCAATGGGCTTACCACTATGATAAAGAAGCAAGCCAAGGTTGTGTTTCGATCAAGAAGGTTTTAGACTCCACAAATCACTCGAGATCAAGCATCTACCAGTAGGGGACCCAAGAAAAACACCATAATTCTGTAGACACCAAAACAATACCAATCTGATTATGTGACTACAAATACTGATCACATTAACACACACAGCCCCCAGGGCAGCCCCTAGAGGTTAAACACTGGTTCTAACCACTTGCACAATAGTTTTACAAGTCATAGATCAATTTGGCACCTTTTAGGAACTTTGCCACTTACTCGCTCCACCCAAGGACGAGTGTAGATTGGTACTCGCTCCACACAGAGACGAGTGCAGACTGGTACTCATTTCACCCAGAGACGATTATCAGCACTCACTTTTGGGTGGGATGAATGCCAGGTTTGACCGGCAAAAAGTCAAACCTCGATGCATGACAACTCAGAACTGTCACTTAGCTCCTCCTTCAGGGCATAGGAGTGCGAGTAAGTTCTTTTGACAACTCAGATTTGCCACTTAGCTATCCCTTCATTGCATGGGAGTGCGAGTGAGCTTTTCTAAACATACAAAGACATGCACAGAGGCAGTTAAGAAGCCCTTGATCAAGAAGAAGTCTTCTCTTCACAAGAAAGCATTCATGCAAAGTAACACTTCTGCATGTTAATTCAAAGAGACCCCTTGGGTCTATAAAATGGTGAGCTTCCTCACCCAAAATATATACAGAGAAGGAGCATTTTGAGCGATGAAGTGCTGCTAATTTACTTACTTACGATTTGTGCTTCACATCCATAATATCTTAATAAAAAAGGAGGTTATTGGGTGACTTTGGAGGCATGAATCAAGAACCAAAAACCCAATTTTTCTGACCACAATATCCTACCAATTTTCCAACAACCCATCACAACAGGTTTCGGACCCATCCCAAGCGGATTGGTGTCGAAACAAAGTTTCACCCGTGGGTGGTTTGCCTTCGGGCACCCCTCGCCTTATTGCGTTTGGTGACTATTTCTTTTGCAGTATTTTACTAGTTACATGATTATGCTTCTGTCAAATTTTTAGTTTATTTAGACTCATTTTAACCATTATTATATTTATCTTTCATTTTTCATACACAGGTGCTACTAATTCTTTGTTTGTTTCTTTGAACATAGATTTGCAGCATTAGAGGAGCAACGAGGAATCTACTTTTACCAACACAAGTGGCGACAACATTTTGGTTCACCCATCTTATATGTAGGCACGCGGAAGAAGGAATTTTGAAACAAGTTGTAAAAGACCAACATTTAACGCTCCTATCCCCTCAAAAGGAAGGAGACGCATTGTAACACAAATTTGAAAAGCATATCAATAAAAGGGCTGTATTTTATATTGCTTTGATATCTTGTGTCCATGTTCATTATTTTTACACATTTATCAATAATATAGGGTTTAAGCGTTATTTTAGTTTCGTTTACATTGCATTTTTAGTCTATCCTTTTTGTTTCCAAAATCTCGTGTTTTTAGATTCAAGTAAATTATGAGATTAATGGGTCCGAAAGGACATATTGGTGTTCTACATGTAATGATACTCATGGTGAAGATACATGTATGGTGCATCTAAACTATGTTTAGACATTAGCAGAAAGTTCTTCAAGTGGTAAGTTAATATGATTTAAGAAGTGGAGCATAATTGTATGGTGTTGTTTTTGGAGCAAGTTTCAGTCCTCACTAGGTCTAGAAAGAGGTCAATGATTTCTGATCTTGTAGACTTGCAACCTTTAAAAGTACCTATGTCTCCAAAAGCACAAGAAGAGAAGTGGGCATCCTCGATAAATATTCTAGATGCTAACAAGTTAAAAAACTCATCACCTGAGCAAGCACAAGATAAATTATAAGATAAAGCACAAGCTCAACCTTTGACTTTGTAACACATTGACATTGCTCCAGTCCCCAGTGAGACAAAAGAGCAAGCTAAGGAAAGACTCAAGTATCCTTTATTGACAAAAAGGCAAAGAGTAGAGGCTACACAACAGTATCGAGATAAGTATAAGTGGCCCCTAGAAGAAAAGGTCTCACCTGGTCATGGAAGAAATGAAGAAAATCCCAGTAAGGATTAGCTTGTATGATGCATTTCAATTACCTAGGTAGATTGATTTGTTGTAAGAATCTCTGAAGACCGCCAAAGACCAAAATAAGGATCATTTGCAAACAGTCTTGGCTCAAGCACTCCCCACTTTGGTGATAGGTAAAAATTGGCCTCCCTTGTTTTACTTATCTTTGAGAATGGAAGGGTGGATCATGCATAATTGTATGATCGAATCTTGTGCTACCACTACTATCATACCGAATGCGGTATGCGAGGTAATGGGAATGGAGTATATGAGGAGCAGTCCAAGAGTATTATAGTTGTATGGTATTCTAGTTAAGACTGTTGGAGTAATCAAGGACATTCTAATTGTGCTCCATAGCATGTCATAGATTACTGTCATCCAGGACGTTGTGGTTGTTGATTTAGAGCCCTAATTTAGCATGTGCCTTTCAAGAGAATTCACAGCTAAGCTGGGAGGTTATATTTCACTATATTATTCACATTTGGAGATTTCGTTCAAGGGTAGGTGAATTCACATTCATAATGAGAAGCCCTCCCCTTTTCATATTGAAAAATAGAGGAGGCATAACAAGTCCCAGGTGCGGTGAACATGATGATCGAAGAATTGGAAGAGGTTGGTCTGGTTGAAGAAGCACCTGAGGAGCTTCACTTGGAATATGTGTTTCTATTGATAGATTTCAATGCTATTATTAGAATAGATATTGGTTGTTATTCAATTCAAAAAATAGAGAAGTCTCGAGAGCAAGTCCTTGAGCCTCCAGAACCTATTTCACATCAGTTATGGAAGCTATTCTTTGATTGTTCTTGATGTAAGAATGGTGTGGGAGTAAGTGTTGTGTTGGTATCCCCTAAATTCATACAAAAAAATTACTCCTATAGATTAACCTGGAGTTGTACAAATAATGCAACTGAATACGAAGCATTATGCCTTGGCTTGAAAAATGTCAAAAAGTTGGTAATTAAACAGCTATAGATTTTTACCATTATGAGATTATAGTCAATCAAGTTACAAATAGATGTGTGTCAAAGCAACATTACTTGAAGGATTATCACAACAGAGTGTGGGATATTTTGGAAGTATTTAAAGCTTTGAATATTCACATGATTCCTTGGGAACAAAATAGACATGCCGACATTTTAGCTTCCTTGGGCGCTAATTATTCTTCTGCTGAGCAAGTGGTCCAAAATCCCAAAATGGTGAGGGTGATTTACAGACCTTCCATTCCATATAAAGGCCTCTATTGTTAGATGTTTGATAATGATGAGAAAATGGTAAATTTTTTGCTCAAAGAAGCTGCCAACATAGAAGATAGAACTCTTGTGGAGGAAGAAAAGGAAGGAATGATTCAGCTAAAGAATAATCATATTCCTAGAGGTTTGGTTTCACTATAAATTTTATTTGATCAAAGTGATAGGGCTGATGAAAATAGGATTAAGGTGGATGACAAAGAATATAGAGAATTGTAGTTGAAGCCAGGAAAGATCATCAAGATTGGTACCAATTGTGAATCATATGATATTGAATGTATTATAAATCTGTGCTACAAATATCTAGATATTGTACCATGGAGTTATCAGGACTTAAAAGAATATGACAAGAATGTGATTCAACACACTATTGAGCTACAAGAAGGAGTTAAGCCTCTTCGACAGAAGCAACGCCATGTTAATCCCAAGATGAAAGTCCTCATGAAAGTAGAATTACTAAAGATGCTTGAGGCAAATATCATTTACCCTATTAAGCATTCCACTTGGGTGGTAAACCTAGTTCCTATAAGAAAGAAGAATAGGGACATACATCTATGTGTTGATTTTTGAAATTTAAATTAGGCATCACTCAAATACCATTAACCTCTGCCTCAGATAGACCATATTATTCATGTTATGGTTGGTGCTCAAAGATTTTCCTTTTTGGATGGCTTATCTAGGTATAATAAAATTTGGGTTAAGGATGAAGATCAATACAAGACAGATTTCACAACTAAGTGGGGCACGTTCGCTTACCAATGAATAACCTTTGGACTTTCAAATTCTGGTGCTACTTTTTAGAGAGCCATGGACGTCACCTTTGGTGAGTTGCTTTTTAAAATTATTGTGATTTATCTTGATGATATGACGATGTTTTCACATTGCAGAATAGATAATATTTTCCATCTAAGGCAAATATTTGAGAAGTGTCAAGAATTTGGGATTTCCATAAATCTGAAGGAGTCAATTTTTGTTGTCAAGGAAGGGAAGTTGTTGGACCATGTGATTTCATAGGAAGGATTGGCCATAGACCCTACACAAGCTGAAGCACTCATGAAATTTCCATTACCTGCTTATAAGAAAGACTTTCAGTCCTTCTTTGGACAGATAAACTTCATACGTAAGTTTATTGCCAATTTTGCCCAATTTATCAAGCCCATGACTGAGCTCTTGAAGAAGAATTTTGAGTTTAAGTGCATAGAATCTAGGAAGTGAGCTTTTCAAGAAATCAAATAGAGGATTACTCAAGCGCTAGTGTTGATCAACCTTGACTACTCCAAAGAATTTATACTTTATGCAGTAGGTGAGCAGGAGAGCTATGTTGTCGTGCTAACACAAAAACAAGATGATGGCTAAGAAAAGCCTATCACTTTTCTAAGCTAGGTTATACCACCACACCAAGAAAAGTACAACTTTATAGAGAAATAGGTTTATGTAGTTATGAAAGCATTGAAGAAGTTTCACCACTTTGTTTCTTAGAGTAAGACTATGGTTTATGTCATTCATCCTAACATTCAAAATTTTATAATTCAGGGAGAACTAGGTGATAAGAGGGTCGGATGGGTCTCAAAGATACAGGATTATTATGTAGAGATCAAGCTAATGAAATTTGTTCGTGGGTGCGCTCTATGTCAAGAATTGGCCAAAAGCACTATTGTTGAGACAAGCCGTGAAAATGTCATTTATGTGAATAGTTCAACATGTGACAAAGAATGGACCGAGGAAATCATTGAGTATTTTACTTCTAGAAGGTGTCCTAGCCTCCTTAACCCTTCCCAGTGCCAAAGGTTCAGATTGCAGGTGCTCAAGTATGCAGTATTTCCCAATGGACTATATTATAATAATATTTATGGTATACTCCTTAGATGAGTAAAATATTCTGAGAAGAAAAAAATCTTGGAAGAATTCCATTTTGGGCTATTAGGAGGGCATTATGTAGGTAGACCTATGGCTCTAAAAATTATTTGGATGGGGTATTATTGGCCTACTCTGTTCACTAATTCACACAAGACAAGTCAGTAGTGTGATAGTTGTCAGAGATATGTGGGTCGAGTTAGAAAAGGAGCATAACCACTACATCCAATCCAGGTGGCAATGCCCTTTCAACAGCAGGGTCTCAATTTTATTGAATTTATTGATCTGCACTCCTTTGCAGAACATAAATATATTTTGACAGTGACAGACTACTTCACCAGATGGGCAAAAGCTATACCCACCAAGAAAGCAGATCAGGTGACTATTATTTCTTTTATGGAAAGCCTCATCACTCATTTTGGCATATCAGATTCTTTAGTCACTAACAATGGTACTCACTTTATTGGAGCCAAAATTAAAGAATTTTCTAGCATATATGGTATTTACCTGAAGACATCTTCCAATTATTACCCATAGGGGAATGGATTGGCTGAATCTACCAACAAAAATTTTCTTTGGATTTTGAAAATAATAATGGGCAACAATAAGAGAAGTTGGCATTTGTTATTAAATCGAGCGCTTTGGGCTGACCGCATTTTAGTGAAAAATATAAAAAATTCCCTATATTCTTTGTTTTATGGGAAAAAATTTGTTCTTCCTACTCACATTGAGCTTCCGGTGCTCCAACCATTGCAGATGTTCCAGGATGAAAATGAAGAAAACAATCCTATGGAGGCAATACTGGCACAGTTGTTGTATTTAGAAGAAGAAAGGGAGTGAGCTTATCATGCCTTCATAGAACATGTAGTAGAGATGAAGAAGTGGTTCAAGAAAAGAACATCTTATCGAAGCTTCCAGATGGGCGATTTGGTATTAAAATGGAACGAGAAGAAACCAAATCTAGGAAAACATCATAAATTTGATGCAATATGGGAAGGACCTTTTCAAATTTTTGTTGTCACCTCTTATAATGCATTTCGACTTTGTGACATGGAAGGGTATGATCTTCCTATCCCAGTGAATGTCCTTCATATAAAGGCTTATATTGCATAATTTCAAATAAAAGGTAACACCCTATATATATGTAAATATTTTTGTGTTTTAAACAAATATGTTTCACAAAAAAAAATGAAAAAAATGATGATCGTTAAAGTTTGTTCACCTGAAAAAATGGAACTCAATATTGGCAAAGGCATGATAGACCTTTGTGTGTGCCTCTTTGAGGAGGCAAATGTCATATTCGCCTGTCTCTAAAGCGAATGCATTTTGATGATGTCATCAGGCAAAAAAGAGAAAAGGAAAAAAAGGGGGGGATTATGCATGGCACTTTCTATATATATATATATATAATGGAAGAAATATAAGAACAAAAAGGGAAAAAGCATAGGGAAGCTCGCTTTTTTTTTTTTATTATAAAAACTGCTTTTAGAAAAGGGAGACATGCTATGAAGTTTTAAAACACATGCGCCACATGGAATGAAGCACTTCCGCACAAAGACAAGAATTGCCTATGGAATTATAAGCATGCAAAATGTTTTGTCGAACAAGATATTCCTAGAAGCATGTTTGGAAAACTAATTCACCCTAGGATTATGTGGCAATAATCAGAAGCAGTGGGCACCAAATTCAAGTAATTATTTTCAAATGAGGGAAGCATTCGGATTGGGCTTTTCAAGGTAGCAATAAAAATTAATGATTGGATAATTAACGGTTGGGTTGGTTTCCCTAACAATATTCTGGCACTAGGGCACATTTTTCTATAATATTACACAGTGCAAAGGGCATAATTTTTCAAGAGAATCTGGCGGTGAATCAGAGAAGAGGATTTTTACACCTTGGAAAGGACATTTGAGCAGTTTTCAAAGAACATTTCTCTCTGAATATGCACCTGCATTTAATTTTGTAATTACTGTAGCAATTGATATCGCCTCTATAAATTTTGGGAGGTAAAGGGAAAATTTTGTTTTTCTTATTTTTTAATTTTTTTTGCTTCTTTGTATCCTGTGTTTCAAAGTGCAGAGGAGTTTTTGGAAGTCTCAAAGTAGGAAATTGGAGAAGTATCACAGCTTTTACATGCAATATGGGCAGACATAGTAAAGAACCAAAAGAGGCATAGGAAGTTGTAGAAGCGAAGTCAGCTAAGAAATGAGAAATAATTTCGAGGGCTAAGAAATCCTGAAAGAATGATTACGTTGACCTGGATCCCTATGAAGATAAAATGGTTGAAATTGGTGATTGTTTGATCACACATAAGGGAGTTGACCGGTTGAGGCAAGATGTTGAATTTGTAGTAAGTCAGGGAGTTTCCTACAATATTTTGCTCATAATACCTCACAATTCGTAGCTTTCATGGTATCTTTGTTCACCTGTGCACCCATACCCCGAGATTATCTAGTTAATTGCATAATTTTATGACTCCTCTACTAGGGCCATCCGAAATTCCATATAAGATATTCTATTTACGATTACATTGAATGAGGTTCAAGAGGATTTTACCTATGGGGTAAGCGTGTCGAGTTATGCAGTGAGCAAGAAAAGTCATATAGATGAGCAAGAAGATAAGTATGTTTCAATAGTTGCCATGAGACAATTCATGGAAACTCAACTTGTCAAGGAGCCACAAATGGGGCAGCTACAAAATTTACCTAAACCTCTTTCAGAGTTCAAGTGTCAGGATGTCTATTACATGCTTGCTTGGATTTTTGGGTCACCCTCAGATGAAACGATGCATAAATGGTAGGTAGCTATGGCTCAATGTATTTGTAAGGTAGAGTTTTATTCTCTTGCTGCTATGAGGTAGGGTGGAAATCTGATTTATTTTTATTGGGCTGATTTATTTCTCGAAGAATCAATTATCAGTTGCATAAATTGCAAGAAGTAAAGTTTGGATCATTTCGGTACACCTCGCTACTGGTATGGTTCTTCTTCTTCTAGATGTAGCAACATTTTTATTTTATTTTTGTTAGCAGTCAGGCGAAAATAATGAGCCCCTACCGTTTTATAAGTGGACCCAAGTATTAACAAAGAAAGAGTCTATCTACAACTTTAATAGCTAGTTTTTGGGCCCTACCATTGAATTACTCTGTGGCAGTTGTGACCGAGTTCCATGCAACTTGAGAGATGTTGTTTCGAATGAGAAGGGAGACGTATTTTTGCTTACTTAGGGCGTACTTATTTGAATTTTTGGATATATAGGTAAACCATTTTTGTTGTCTTATTTTGCTACTACATGTATTTTTGCAATGGAAGTTGTACGCTAGATGTTTATATCAATGACATATATGGCTCTGTACGAGGAAAAAAGATAACTTGTACTATACCTTTTAAATTTATAAGTATAGAAGTGAACCAGATTGGGAAAAATCACCTTTTGATGATGGCACTTCAGGACTTGGGACTAATTGAGTTTCCGCAGCATTGGCGATACGAACCACTCAAAAATGTTTTGGAACTTATTAAGGCAAAGACCTTTCATTGTTGCCCGTGGCTGAATATTCAGAAGCAGTAAAATAATTTTTATGGGATAGATATGAACTGGCATATAGAGAATATGTTCTCCCTTCCTCCATGGCATGATTACTATGAGCAGGAAGTGGAGTATAATACAGAGAAGAATACAACATATATTCCTCCTTGAGGTCTATTCACAACTATCGAAGAAGCAAATCCTGATTGGAAGGAGGAGAAAATATGAACTGGTGGGTGATGCGTATTCATCATAGGAAGCCATATGCTTCTTATGGGCTGAATTTTGATACTCAGTTTTTTGAATTTTATGATAGGTTCATGTAATCCTATCAACCCATTGCTTTTACCACTATTTTATCATAAAGTTTTTAGCAGTCCAAAAGTGGTGAAATCTAGCCTAAGGAGGAGAGTCCTATGGTTGAGGATGAAGCCAAGGATGAAGAGGAATAAGAATAACAACAATATGTTTTCCAAAGGTAGTCTCAAAGAATGAAGTGCCGTCAGGAGGAGGCTCCCACGTCCAAGCATCAAAGATATCCGATGGCACCTCCATTTCATAAAATAGCTAAATGGCCTCGCATTAGCATGAGCACTATATTCACTATTACATCATCCATGTATTTGGGTACAATGATTCCTGCTATATCAAATTATACAGTTGCCTCTATACTAGTAGCGTCCCCTTCACCCAATATTGAGCTTCCTAATTTAGTAGTGCAAATGTTTTTGATGGCGCAACAAGAGGAGGAGCAGCTTTCTAAAAATTCTCATGTTGATATTTTGAATGAGGAAATAGCCCTGAATTTTGGTGAACAGGAGGTAAATCAATAAGAGGAGCATGATGTTGCACTTGAAGTCAAGGTACGTCATCTTTTCCCTCTTCTTCCCTTTCTCTCAAGGAGCACGCAATGATTTCTTCTTCGGTCCCATCTGTTACATTTTCATCCCCTTCACTTTCTATATCCCCATATTTTGGTATTCCTTCAATTTCATTTCCCATGGTTCCCTCTTCTGCTTCTAATTCTTCTAATTCTAAAATAATTGTTGCTCCTTTCATTCTCGCTCCTTTTTACTCCATTTATTTTAGTTTGTATACGTCAAGGGAAAATCATTTTTTCTATTCCCTTCCCTCGGTCGTCACTTCCTCTACCATTATGGTTGTCAATACGTAAGTTCCATCTAGGATTAGTATAACTGTAGCTACACCTATGTCTACCACTTCATCCACTCTTTATCTTCCTTCCATAATTCTCATATCTGTTCCTCCACTTCAATCTGTGTCATCTGTGTCCACTAGGCCTAGTTGCTCAAAAGTTTTTTTCCTATTTACACTATTTTGGAGTTGTAGATTGTTCCAAATGTGCAGGTAGCCAAAAAGCAGCCAAAAATTGAAAAATTAAATCGAGCACACCTGAGATCTTCCCAATGGTTGAATAGTATGTGGCAAAAGGAAGCTTTGGCACTGGTGTGGGCAATCAAGAAGGTGGTTTTCAATCCAATTGGTAAGGAGGCTCATGTGACAATGTTCACTCCACTAGTTTAGAAACCCCAAGGCAAGTTGTAGCCTGAAGATTATGTTTTTGAGACTATCACTAAAGATCTGATGTAGATTTATCCCATTGAAAAAATGGGTAACATGCAAGTAGATATGAGCTCGTTCTATATGCATGGGGAGCACTATAAAGAAAAATATTTTGAAGTGCAAGATAAAGTACTGGAGTTGGAGAGCGCACTGGATAAGAGCAAGGTGACAGAAGAAAAAATGGCCATTGAAAATGAATATTTGTGCAATCAAGTCAAGGTGCACTTGAAGGAGCATGATGTTGCTTGAATTGAAATGCATAACCTTTAGCAATAGGTAGAAGAACTCAAGAAGTAGCTTGAAGCTAAGGTTGCTCCTATTGTAGGATTTTTTGTACAATAGTGTAAGAGACATTCACCTTCTCTCCATCCAAAATTCTATGAAGTTGGTCGCACATGTCAAGGTGTTGTAGTATTTATGGGAAGCAGGGATACAGATCCATATTGGGCAACAAAAAATTGATTCTATGGAGGATTTTCTTTCGTCCTATATGGAGATAGCTATGAAGATTCAAGATTTGTTGAATATGCCTCTGCATATTAACCCTCTCAGCGAGATGGATTATGCCTGGTCCCAAGCACAAGTAACTTTGTGAAGCTATTTTTAGTGCATGGACCTTGTAAATGAAGAGCAGGCTATCCTCAAAATTATTGAGCAAGAACATTCTATTTCAATGTCTCATTTTGAGACTATTGATCAGATGGGATTCACTACCTTCCTAGATGAACGGGGTGAGACTCTTTCAATGGAGCAATTGTAAGAGCTCTAGAGTACATTCATTGAAGATACTACAAACATTAATACCTTGGATGAGCCCCTTACTGAAGTGCAAGTGTTGCCTTTGATGGAGAAGTATACGTGCTTATAGTTTTCTCTTTATGAATTGGCCCAGCGTTAAAAGCACCTCAGCTTGATGGATGTGCAAAGTCTTTGCCTCATTTATCAATCTCTCAATATTCCTTTCTTATTCACCATTAAATCTTGGCATGATGTTATTCGCACTTAAGAGGATATTTTAGAGAGTATTTTAGAGCAAGAATAGAAAGCGACGATAGATCATGAAGCAAAAATGAAAGTGGTGGAGGAATTTGAATGTGCTAAAGTGCTCAGAGTTGTAGCGGAGGTAGAGAGACAAGAGTGCACATAGTCAGCCACCAAAAAATGAGATAAACTTTGCACCCATTGGATAAAGTCTTGGGATCACTTGCATCCATGTGAGCTGGATACCCTATGAGTCACTAAGAAATGTTGGTCATTTTTTATTCATTGGGATTTTTGTTTAAATATTTTAAATTCAATGTTTGAATGTGATGGTAGTATATAGACAGTACATATTTGCATCTTTGGATTCCATATGTAATATTTTAAATAATTTCCTGTTCACCAAGTTTTGATGCATTTTGGAAAATCCCTTTTGATTTTATTTCCTTATAAAATTCAATGAAGAAATGTTTGCTTGCATTTATGTTCACCCCAAGAAAGAGGTGAACACTCCATTCACCCTTGAAAGGGGCGAACGAGTTCAAAAATTTCACAAAGGCGAAAGATCAAAATAACAAGGTCGTGTTCACCCTTCCAAAGGGATGAACGCGTCGTTCGCCCTTCTAAGAGGTGAACGCGCCTCAACAATATGTAGTGGTGCACACACCTAAAAATAAACTCAAATCAGGTTCATCCTGGTTGAGGGGCGAACATGCCATTTGACCCTCCCATGGGCGAACCAACACATATGGCGAAGCAAGGTTGCATTCACCCTTCCATAGGGGCGAACGTGACGTTCACCCTTTCTAGAGGTGAACGTGTTTTATAAGAGTGTTGCATGCACCTTTTTAGTTTGCAAAGGGGTGAAACAAATCTTGAGGCAAAAGTGAATGTGGGCGAACAAAAATTTGGTCAAGACAATTGAATTTAGCATTCAATGAAGGTTACTCTCAGTTACTCCATTTTGTGGATCACGAAGAGGAAGGCAAAGAGAAACGAGCTTTCATGATTTCCAATGTATCAAAAATGATCCAAAGAATTTAATGATTTATCCTAACATGCGCACCTCCATCCGAAGTTCAGATTTTCGAGAATTTGTTCCCCAGAAAGATGAATGTCAAAGAATTTGAGGAGGATTTTTTGATTGTGTCTCTGATCCAAGGATATTTTTTTCTCCTATATATTAAATGAAAGAGATGAAAACATCTATAAATACTACTCAAATTTCATTGTAAGGGGGGTTAGAAATTTTTGTGAGATATTTCTTTAAGCTCTCTATATTAATAGAAAGCATCAAAATTTTGAATTTGTGAGTGGTATTGTGTGTGATTACTTTCTGTACATTGTGCTTCTATTTCCATTCATCTATCTAGTTTGTTGTTGTATTTAAATTTTGTCATTGGATTTAAAGTTTCTAATGAGAAGATGAATGTTGGAGTATCATTTATGAGCCTATTCTATTCTGTTTGCTTTCATAAATGCTAATTTGTGCTTGGATTTTTTCCTGCTAGTTAGTCTAACACCAATCTTGCACTTCGGCCTATGGCCATATTTCCCATCTCTTTCTGTTATTTCCAATTTCTTTCCTACATACCTAGTATTTTACCATTGTAGGATTTAGTTTGGGAACCAGCCCTCTCTAGAGATTGGCATGGAGGACATCTCTTTCCTTTGACCTTTCAATATTAGCCATATCTAGGGCACATAAACGTAGTATTTATTGATTAGGCAGATATTTTACCAAAAGGGTGGTACAGGAATAGTGTTTATCATGCCACAAGGAGCTCCAATGCTCTTGTTGTTAAAATTAGACTTTCCTTGCACCAACAAAAATGCTGAATACAAAGCCCTACTATTGGGCCTCCACACAGCCATTGTCGTGAACATTGAAATATTAAACATCTTTGGAAAATCCTTGCTCATAGTCAACCAAGTTAAGGGGATATTTCAATGCTGATTTCCTATGTTAAATATTATAAAGAACTTGTTATATATTTGGCTAAGTTGGAATGGTATGACATCGAGGCAATCCCTCATTCATCAAATAGGTTCGTAGACACCATGACATATTTGGGATCCTTAATCCCTCAGAATATTTCTATCGATTTTACTATCATTCATGTTAAAACACTCTCACATCCTACAATGGAGTGCGAAGCCTTTGATAATAAAAAGTCAATCGACATAATCAGTGTGGAGCCAAAATTTGAATGGTTCTGCAAAGCTGAAGAATTTCTAAAGAAGGCATGCTAGGGGTCATTAACCTCTCAAAGTCTGACGGGGAGTGGTACTACCATTCACCACAAGGTTTTTTCTAGTCTACATTTGCACATGTAGATACACAAGGAGAGCAACTCATATTGGTAGTATAAGCTAAGGCTTACCAGAGCTGGATGTTACAAATCCAAGACTTCTTAAAACTTGGTATGATCCCAAAGGAATTATCGTGTTCTGCAAAATGCACATTCAAGTAGAAAGTGACTAAATATATCTTTTTAGGAGACATTTTGTACTGACGAGGCTATGATGGAGTTTTACTTAATTTTCTAGAGCCCCAAGAGGCATCTTAGGCAATTTAAAAAGCTCATGATGGTACGTACGGTTGCCATTTTAGTGGCATGGCCATCATCAAGCACATCCTTAGAATGGGTTACTATTGGCCCACTATGGAGAAGTATTGCAATGTGTATGTCAATAAATGCATCAAATGTCAACATCATGCTCATCTTACGCACTTGCCATCATAGGACTTACAACCCATTCAAGCAGCTTGGATATTTGCTCAGTGGGGATTAGATATTCTTGATAATATCTCTCCTCCATCATCAGGCAGACATAATTTTATTATAATGACTACTAAGTACTTTACCAAATGGGTGGAAGAAACAACCTTAACAATGACAACTAGAACTCACATAACAGAGTTTATAATCGATCATATCATATGTCATTTTGGGATTCTATCCAAGCTAATTTTAGATAATGGAACGTCATTTGAGAACAAAAATATGAGAGCTTTGATGTCTAAGTACATAATCAAACATAATTTTGTGACTCCATATTATCCATAGGAAAATAGGTAAGTTGAGGCCTCAAACAAGACAATGGTGGCTATCTTGAAAAATATGGTCCATGAAAACCACAAAGATTGGCATATCCAGCTTCCCCTTGCATTATGGGCTTATAGGACTAGCATTCGAACACCCACTGAGGCAATGCCGTTTTCACTAGTATATGGCACTGAGCCCATTATGCCCTTAGAGTTGGAAATTCCAATGCTGCACGTTGCATTAAAAGAGTTCATTGATGATGACACTGCGCGACAAGCTCACCTAGATCAATTGACGTTGCTTGATGAACGTTGCATGAATTCCCTGGAGCATTTCCATGTTTATCAAGAGCAATTAAAACGAGCTTATAATAACAAAGTACATAAGAGAGAATTTGAAGTTGGGGATCTTGTGCTGAGAGAGTACCAATAGAAATCTAATTTATCGCCTGATATGTGGGAAAAATTCACGGCTAAGTGGCTAGGGCCTTATATCATATCTAAAAAATATTGGTTTGGGTACCTATCGCCTAATGTCGCTAGGGGGTGTTTAAGAGCCTAAAACTCTCAACATCATCCATATTAAGGTGTTACACACTTGAGAGCATAAAAAAAGGCACCAAGGGTTCCAAACACCTCTTGGTCATGTCAATTAAAAGCTCTAAGGGTTTGTTCAAAATTGCTCGATCATCCCAAAGGCTCTGAGGGTTTGCTTACAACCGCTGATCATCCCAAAAGGCTCCTCAGGTTATTAAGAATTACTTCGTCATCCCTAAAATCTCCAAAGGTGCTCATAATCCCTTTGGTCAACCCAAAATCCCCAAGGGTTTTTTGAAAAATTGCTTGGTCAAGTTAAAGGCTCCAAGGGCATGTACTCGCAGTTTGGTCAAATATAAAGGCTCAAAATTCATAAAAATTTAAAAAAGCAATAAAATCCATAAAAATTGGTAAAGCATAAAATCCAAAATTATTTTTATTTGCATTATACATTTTCATTCTACACATGCATTCAAATCATCACATTGCATGTAGGCATTCTTCATCCGTTGCATTTCATAGTAGGATGGATTGTGTTTTTTAGTATTACAAACAATGCCACATTGTGTTTCAATCATGCATATTTGCATTTATCATAATCCATCATTCATGTGAGTAATTGTGTTTTTCAACACAACCCATTTTGTTTCTATGAAGAATATACTAGGGTTTTCTGGTCATTCAACCATACTTAGAGGTCTTATCAAGAGTTTATAGAAAGTTTACTTTGCTTTTGTAGTTGAGGTATAGTTAGTATAGCCCTTAGCATATTTGAATCCTATCACTAATCAAAAAATTAAACAATCATAATAAGGACTAGGGAAAGATGAAATCCATGAAGCAGGACCAGGTATCCTGAGGTGAAAAGAGTTATTCTTGCTTATCCCCCTGTGTGGGTAGTATGGGAAGTGTTGGCAATTGGTAAAAGGAAAAGTTTATTCCCTACCCAAAATCTCTTGATTATGATAAAATGAGAAATATACCAGAGTGATATCCCACATCAATCCTCAATATTGATACCCCCTATTGATATCATAGATAGACATCCCATATTGATATCATAGATCGATATCCTAAAATCAATATCCTAGAAACAATTCCCCAAAGTAAAATCCCCAAAGGAACTTTCTGAAGCAAATTATCAAATGTAAAATTCCAAAAATTCAAGTCAAATGAAGACAAATTGTACAAAGGAAGAAAAATTAGTATCAAATCCCTTGCTCAAGAAAAATAAAATAAAGTACAAAATAAACAATGATTATTGTCACTAAAGTACAAAAATAAACAGTGATTTTTATCACTTTATATGAGCAAGTATCCCAAAAAATTGAATAAAATAAGAGAATGAACTTGAATCCATGGAATTTTTAGCACTACTGTACCTTATGCATGATGATATGTCTGATGCATGAGCACCTTACTTATGTATAGACCAATGTTTGAATGTGGAAGAGCTAAATTTAGGTGTTTTGTATCACCTAGTGATCTAGTCCAACTAAAATCTAAACCTAGGATTGGATAAACATATGAGGATCCCCTATCTTAGAAATGGTCTGAAAGAATCACGCCTGACAACGGGGTATGCTTATGCTTTATCTTAATATACTCATTTGCACACACAAGGATAATGAAAAGTTAGGGCCTATCCTACCAAAAGCCTTATGTTTCAGAAGTTTAGTATGGTTAGTATATAAATTTTGATAAGTCAACTAGGGTGTTTGATTCTCGTGGAAAACCTCAAAAATTCCTCTAATAGTAACAAATACCAAATATCACAAAACATCAAAAATAAAATTCATTCAATCATCAAATTACAATATATCGAATCCGTGATACATCATTACATTGAGCACAATCAAGATATAGGATAGATACCATATGGATATCAGAGATGATATTTAGATGACCACTAACTATATTGTGCATATCTTAAAAATTGCAAAAGGAATATGGAGTGACATATTATATCATTCGCATCATACCGCTTCATATCATTGCATTTCATATATGGGTGATTAATTGATTAAATTATTGTAATGAGGATTTTTCAATTACATTCATGATTTTTACACATTCTGTGGTGTCGTCCATTAGATTTTTAAACACATATCACATTTATTTCTTATGTTTTAAGTGATTAAAGAATATAGGTTCATTTACATTAGATTACCATCATGTAAATAATGCATTACATTCAGTGCACCAACATATTGTGACATCATCATAAATTAAATACATACAATACAACAAAATTAAATATGCATATAAAAGTAAACATCACATCCATATGCATCCATTATAAATAACACATTTAAGCATCTAGATCACTGAATGCCATCATCATCATAAAATTAAATAACTATCTAGTGCATGTCATCCATACATCATATCATATAAGCATAACATCAATATGAGCATTTGCATCCATATGCATAACATAAACATAAAATCAAAAATAAACAAGTACACATAATGAGCCAAAATGATCAATATCATATATATATATATATATATATGTGTGTGTGTGTGTGTATGTGTGTGTGCATGCGTGTGTCCAAAAAGAGTACATCGGGGGTATATCAAAAATGCCCATAGGCTACAACTATGTAGGTCCTCGACCTTACACTCAAAAATGGTACAATAAGCATATTTGAGATCTATACTAAGTGGGGCCTGTACCCTTAGACTGTGAGTCACTGCCATAACACTTGCCATCCCTGTGGCTCCTCTGTGAGCTGGCTTCATGAGTGCTAGAAGACTTGTGTATCCTCTTGTTCATGTAAGTCCTACGACTAGAGCTGGAAGTAGACTGCCCTATCTCTATGGTCTAGGATAGGCTTTGGTGGGTCCTTGTAGAGTGTGTATCCTCTAAAATATCCCTATCTATCAACCTTATGTGGCCCTCTAGATGGGATATGCAAGTTGCACATGCTGTATCCTGCTCATTATCCTCATCCATGAGGGAACGGAGCCTTCTAATCTTTGCCATAGGATCATGACCTGTTGGTAGTAAAGAAGATGATACGACTAGAGGTCTCATGATGGCTTGAGAGGATGAAGGATCTCCCCTCTCTACCCTTAGTATATCCCTCTCGATAGTAGCTACACTTAGTCATACCTATGCCATATCATGCTCATTGGTGAGCTACCTAACCTATATCTCTACCACTATATCCCGTGTTGTGAGATATGTCCTCTCCTCCTGAGCCTGCTATAGTTACCTCTCACTATGAGATAGCTTTACCTCTAGAGTGGTGATAGATGTGTCCCACTACAAAATTTGAGTCTACAATCACCCAACTTCACTTTGGAGGGTGACAATTTGGGCTCTTAGCTACCCAATCTCACTGTGAGGAGGTGCCTCACCCTCCTTAGCTGTGTCCTCTACCTCAACCTAAGGACCCTCCCTTATGGCAGTCTCTACACCCCATCCACCCTCATTATGTTGGTGCACCCTATACTCATCTGGATTAGCCTCTCCTCCATCATCTATTCAGTCAAGGTTTCCCTCTCACTGCCACTATAAAATTTACCATAAAGTGTCATACGCTACGGTGGTGCCATCCTGGTCCATACCCGACTCCTATAAGTCATCAACCTCATCCCCTAGAAGTGTCGATTAGAACCATGGTAAATATCTCTCTAGTACTAGGTGCCTGTAGATGATAGGAAGTGTCGAAATATCTTGAGAAATTCCAAACTGGCGTAGGATGCATGAGTAGTACTGATACTCATGAATCTTAGACTTACACCCAAGTAACCACTTGTCCCTCCTCTCTTGGCATAGCCACTTGCCAACCTCCTACCACAAGGGGTAATCCATGTATGGGTGCCACTCTATATCATCTATTTGAATCTATGTAAATATAGTAATATAGTGTTCTAGGTCCCCAATGTGAGATCTACTTTGGAACCACTCCTTGTGGGGCCAACATGCCACATAACACTAGTGTATGATAGGAATAGTAGTAATGATGAGTGGTAAGTCTGTAGGCCACTTGATCTAAATGTGTTGCCATCCCTATATTTGAAGCAGTAGGCTACAACTAATACTGACCTGACTCCTATGGGTAATTTAATATAAATCATGATAAATTTGAGCTAGCAATGTGCTCCCCTAGACTAAGATTAGAGGACACCATGTAGAACTCTGAATAACTCTCTTGAATATGGCTAGGAGGTTCTAGGGGATCCTTGCACCTAAGGAGTCTGGAAGCACAATCTAAATGACTAAGTGCATGAAGATGACCTCTCAGACTAATAAGACACCCTCATCATGCCAATATCTTACATGGACATCTCCATGATTAATACTGGTCTGAGAATCCTTGCTCTGATCTCCAAAGATGTCATAAAAAACAACTCCTCTTTTGGTGAATGGAGTGGAGATGATGGGCTCCCCATAAATTAGGATCCTAAAGATCTGGTAGACATTCTCTAGTGTCATAGTCATTTCACCTATCGATAGGTGAAATGTGTTGGTTTGTGCATCCCAGTGTTGGGCCAACGTAGTCATGTATGCTTGGTCTACCCTGATCATAGGTAGATCAAGCATGTATTCGAAGCCAACCACATCGAACCACTCCTACTCCTAGTCAGTGAGCTATCTATGAAGGGTGCGAAGGAGATCCGACTCCCTAGATCTAGAGGTCAACTTATAAAAATAAGCAATGCATAAGTAAAAGGGTGATTAAAAATAATTAAAAATGACATAAAAATGTAAAACAAATCTAAAAATTGATAAAAATACAAAAACATGCAAAAAGTGATCAAAAATTTCAAATCAAAATTAAAAATGCATTTCAAAAGTGCAATAAATGGCATTAATTATCAATAAAAATAAAAAAAAAAATCAAATAAAATTGAATTTTTTTCAAAAATCTCAAAACTGTGGGTCAAATTTGCGGTCCACGTAACGGTAAAAATCTGATCGTTGAGATTTGAATCCCACCGCCGTTAACAACCGTGGTTCCCAATATGATAATTGGGAGCCACATATGCCAGTTGTGGTCTAGGAACATAACCCTTTTAGGGTCACTTCCTAGCCTGGCACCAAAAAATTAAATCCCTAATCTAGCCTAAACTACTATGAGGTTCTTTGCTAGCAGTTTAGTGAAGTTAATTTGACCCATTACTTAATGTGGTTTGTTTTTCAGCTAGTAAGGAGTGCGAGAACTCGGTTTTGAGTTACCTTTCCCGCACCAATGCCTTTGCTAGATGACAGCTACATAGGGTCTACCATCGAGATGTGTGAGATGTCATAGGTAGTTGTCTCAGCAGTGTTTCACGTTAATTTTTCTTCCTCACCTCTTAGAGCTCTCTAGTTGCAATCGATTTCAAGGAATAATAATGAAATTTTCAAATGGGAAAAATTTATATACTTTTCTTAATTTTTACATACCGTAGCTGACAATCACAATCTTGAAATTAGGGTTTTATGACCGCAGCTCTGAGCCGTAGTTCCCAATTTTTTATTTTTCTAACTGCTGCCCATGCGCGCGATTTGCAACTGGTATTAAATACACCAAAATCCCATTGTGGGAAGGTTCTAAATGATAAAATAATGATTCCTAATGGATTATAATATCAATAAGAGTAATCAATTTAGAAAATTTGGTGATTTTAAAACACCACGGTCAATTAAAAAACTCAAAAAGCCAAAAAAAAATTATTATTAAACAAGTCAAAAGCCAAATGCACCTCGTATTTAGTTATTTACCCTAGACACTTGGAGGTTGCAGTGATTGACACTCCATGTAATCTGATGAGATGAGTAAATAACCATAAGGATATTTGGGGCAAAAATTATCATCATTGATTTGATATGCTTCTTTTCAATCCCGAAGAAGGCCTTCAAGGCTAGACCGCTCCACGGGAATGAGATGTTTCATGTCATTTCTCCTATGAAATATTTTTAGCAGATCATCGATAAATTGATTCAACATAAATCTAATTGGCATTTTATTACTTTGATTCCCTAAGAAGGGTATTGCATCCCGACCACTCCATGGGATAGAAATATCCAATTACTATTAACACTTGCAATCATAAGTTGAACTAGGCCTAACCAAGTAATTAAATGTTAAATTCTAAGTTTATTCAAATCATTCATTGTGGTTAAGCAACCTCATTGCTTCATTCATTATCATTACCCTCATCGACTCATCGCTTGAGGGGGTAGTCATACTTTCATAATAATAATCAAAATTAGCAGATCCCTTGATCATAGATTCCTTAATCCTGTCAAATTATGTTCGTCCTTACAAATCATTGTCAAAAACTATCATAAGATTACCCCTTTTCTTGGGGTAAATAACATATATGATAGTTTATTTGTATCTTGTCTCCTTTTTGTTATATAGGCCTAACTCCTATTGTAGCACCAAAGCTATGTGAATTCCTGATGACGAGTGCAAACTCTTTCAAATTTAAGACTTTCACCTAGTTGGAAGCAATGATTCCAAGATGCGCATCCTTTTACAGGACCTAGGGCATCTAATGTTGATAAGATCAATGATAATCATGCAACCTTCGATATCATTTTAGGTGGTGTATTTTTTCTCACGCGTTGTTCGATCTCACAATGCATCACAAAAGGGGCATTCATAGACACCTAAAACATGTCATGTCGATGGAAAATACTCATATAGGACATGCTACAAAACCATATGGAATATCTTGGATAGTCTCCAATATAGATCAATGGTTTTAACCAATCAATTTGGGCTCCTTGGACTAATCAGCTCAAACCACTATTGAGACCTATGGTCTATAGTCTGAACCACTGCTGACACCCATGATTTACAGTCTAGGCTACAGTTGTCACCTGTAGTTTAGAACTGAATTTTAGTTGGCCTTCATCCAAGCCAAATCGGTTTGAACGACCATTTGTTCTATAAAAGGGTAGTTGAAGGATGAAATATTCCAAATTATTCTAATCCAACTGTCCCAACCACCTCTTCTTGATCTCGGCTTCTCCATGAAGCCACCCCTAGCCCTTGGGTAATCCTATAAGTACCCCTTAAAATTAAGGCAAACAAATAAAGTGAGCATTGGAGATTAAAGCAACAAAGCCCTATTAGATTGTAGACTCTCCCAAGTGTACTGAGAGAGTTTTGTTACCATTTTCTTGCCAATTTATTAATAATCATGTCAATTTGTGCCATGGATGCCCTAAGGAGCTAGAACACCAAGAAATGCAAATCTGGACAAGCGAAGGCCCAATTGTGCAATTCAACTGCCAAACCAGTCATAGGACATCAAGGCGATCCTTGATCATCAATTTTATAAGGAGGATCAAGCCCACAAATTATATTTGGAGGGTAAAACTAATCTATTGCTCGCTACGGCTAACAGTTGTGGTGTACAATGCAGACCACTCATTTGATCTATGGTTTGCAATCGGTGAAAGATCTCCTTACTGTTCTTTTTGCATTGTATTTTACTAGGTTAGATTAAGCATTTTAGTGGTTTATTTAGCATTTTAGAGACTCTTACTAATAGAATTATGGTTTTCATTAAGTTTATTTCATTATAGCAAATAGGACATAATTAGCTCATTTCATGTTATCATGCTTCATTCATGCAATAAATCCACTATATAGATAGTTGTACTTTCTATTTACAATTTTCAATTAATATTTTCAAGAATTGCATAGGTTTAACATGCTTTATTTGTTTTCTTGATTTCATTAGTGTTATGGCATATTTATGTTCATATTATTTAAAGGGCCTCATCATGAGAGGTTGCCTATGCTTTTAATGCTTTTATGTTGTTTATTGACTGCAGGAAAGCAGATTCAAAGGAGATTCAACCATCCAATTCCTTCCTCAACATGGAGAAGAGGGTCAAATCCACCCTAAAGCAGTTTGTGTCACCACAAAGGGCCTAAAAATCACATTCACCCTTAAGAGAGAAAATTGTTTTTTCCTATTGTAATAAGAGTATCAAAATGGTATCCCTAAGAGGAACGTGATTGTAACCAATATTGGCTTATTTATAATGGAATAAAAGTGTTGTCTTCTTCCCATTTTTTGTCAATTTTGCATGTGTCTATTTTGTTTCTTTTATTTCATTTACATAGTAGGAAGCATAGGTGTGAGGCCATTTTGGTGGTCATAATAATGTATTAATTACATGAGGATGATCTAATGCAAATAAAACTATATGTTTTAATCACTTAAAACATAAAAAATACATCTAATATGTGCTACAAACTAACGAAAGGCACCACCGAATGTATGGAAATCATGAATAAAACTAGTAATTCTTATCATAATAATTAATCATTTGAGCATCCATATGTAATATGAGATTATGTGAGATGTATGGGTGTTACCTATAAGTATTTGTAAATTAAAATATATGCACAAAATAGTCAATGGCCATATAAATATCATTGTTGATATCCATTCGATATCTATCCTATTTCATGAACACCCCTTAATAAACAAAATTTCATAAGGAAAATTATGACTAATTGATGAGATGATTTATTGCTACAAAGTAATTTTTTTGAGGTTTTCTGTGAGACTTAAACATCCTATTTGACTAATCAAAAGTTGTATAATGACTACACAAGACTCCTAAAAGATAAAATATTTTGTTATGAAGACCAAGATATTCATTATCCATACATGTGAAAATGAATATATTAGATGAAGCATAAGACTACCTCATTGCTATGCGAGATTAATCCAGCCCATTATTGTAATGAGGATCACCATATGCTCAATATGATCATAAGTTTAGATGTAGTTGGATTAGACTACTAGATAATACAGGTCACCTAAAGCTAGCTCATATGTAAATTTCTTAGAACTATCCCATTGCTTGGTGGGATTCATTTAGTCCATTGCTATAATGGGGATCACTCAATGGATTTGAAATATTGACCATTCTAAGGATTCAAGATCTTCATCCCCTTATTTTCTTTTGATTTATTAGGATACTTGCTCATTCTTAGTAATGAAAATCACTAAAATCTTCAAGGAGGTGAAGAACGGTTTGACTAGGAATGACCTCCCTACCTCGTGGAACTCAATCATGAAAAATGTGATGGAGTTTATTACTATTGAGGAGCCTAGCAAGGTCCTCCTAAGTTTCCACTATGCCTTTGTAAATTTCTTTCATGATTTCAACCCTTTAAGTATACCCTAGTTTCTACTCAACTCAATGAATTACACAATTAATTCTTGCCGGAGTAAGAAGGGTTCTGCCTTGCCTCTACACCAAGGGCTCTACAAAGTCATTTACATGTTCATCATGATCACTTCCCCCAAGCCAAACCCCATAAAAATCCTAATTTTGAAACCTCGGGTTAAATTTCCAGGGGTAGGGACAAATCTGGTTTTCCCAAACCCCATTATGTGTCTTCGACAAAGAAAAGAGGAATGGACTTATCCATTAGGGGAGGACCAGCTAAGAAAAAGCTGAAAATAGAGGAAGCTGAAGGACCCAATAGATCCTCACTAAAGTTGAATAATAAGCAAGTGCAAGGAAGCTCTAAACCCCTTGAAATTGAGTCTGAGGGTGAGGGTTTTGATCCTACCACCATGTTCCTTAAGCGCTTTGTGCTGATTTCATCGGCTAACGTAATCAATCAGATGCAAGAGATCCACGAGATGCTCACCAAATTTTTCTTCAACGAAGGATATAAAAGAAACAAGACAGTGGAGGCCAACACGGAGACTAATTATCAAGAGGAGGACAAGGACGACGAGTAGAACAAGGATGAGGATAAGGAGGAGTAGATCCTTGTTAGTTTATATGCATAGGAATTTCAATTGGTATGACTTCAGTAGTTTGCCAAATTTTGTCTACATCCTGTGCAGAAAGCCTTGGTTTTTTTATGTTTTTTCCTGCTATTTTTAGAGTTGTTGGTTTTTATATTTTTGCTTGCCGGTTGGAATCCTCGGGTTATGACCCTTTGTTTTGTAAGCATAGTCGTGCATATGTGTATTTTATTCTATTTTTTGGGGTTATCTAGGTGGTACAACTTCTGGTTGAGGTGGGCCATAGATGGCTAGTTAGGACAGAGGACCAAGGATACTCAAGGGATGTTATTTTTTGATATTCAGTAAAGGTGTTAATTTTATATATAGGTTTTAGGTCAACCTTTAAAACCTGCTATCAATGAAATACTTAATTTACCAAAAAAAGTAATGAAAATCATTGTTTATTTTTTTTCGAGCAAGGGATTTGCTTAGTGATGATAAATCATTGTTTATTTTATTTTTTATTTTGAGCAAGAGATTTTCTTAGTGATGAAATCACTATTTATTTTGCTTTTTATTTTTATTTGAGAATTTTCTTATTTTATATGAAAGTAAGGTATTTATTTGGGTAGGGGAGAGCTTCTGTTTTTTCCAATGATCAACATCTTAGACCATGCACATCACAAGATGAGCAAGTAAAAACCTTTCTCTTAAGGTGACTAGGACCACTTTGTAGTGTTCATATTTCCTTGTCCAAACTAGGATTGTTAATGTTTAAAATTGTGATAGGATTTTGAAATATGCAAGGTACTATCAAAACTAGAACTCATCTCCAAAAGCAAAGATAGATTTCTAAAAAATTTGATATCACTAGGTATGGTTTAAGGACCAAAAAAATCTAGTATATACCTTATAACAACAAGAAGGTTTGTGTTGAAAAACACAAATAATCATTGGGGTGATGGATGATGATGATGTAAAGATGCATGATTGGCATACAAATGTGGTATCATTTATAATATTGTAAACACAACCTATCCTAATGTAGGTGTATTGTATGAAAATACCTAATGTGATGCAATTAAATGAATGCATGTGAAAAATGCAAATGTTTTTGTGTTTTTGATGTTTTACATTATTTTTTGAAGTTTTGATTTTTCCATTGTTTTTAGATTTTTAATGATTTAATAATTTTTTTTGAATTTTTGATTTATGTATGAAACACCTTTAGGCGAAGTATTTTGAGAGGTTCAGGCTCTTCAACACCTTCTAGTGATGTTAGATGATAGGTCTCAGGTCCAATATTTTTTAAAATGATGAATGGACCCAACTAGTTGGCTGTAAATTTATCTCACAAATGCAATGACAGGTTTGAGTTCTATTGGTTTTCTTTAAGTACAAGATCCCTAACCTTAAAGTCCCTCAAGTTGTTATAAGCTCGTTTCATATGATATTAATAAACATGAAGATACCCAAGGGTATTCACTCGATGTTCATCAAGAAGGGTCTGTTGATCGAGGTGAGCTTGTCACATAGTGTCATCATCGATGAACTATTTCAATACGATGCACAATGATGGAATTTCCAATTCCAAGGGATGATGGCCTTAGTGCCATATACTAGTGAGAATGGGGTTGCCCTAGTGGGTGTTCGTATACTAGTTCGATAAGCCCATAATGCAAGAGGCAGTTGAAGGTGCCAATCCTTATGATTTTCTTTGACAATTTTCTTCAAAATGGCTACTACTATTTTGTTCGAGCCTATGCTTGCCTATTTTACTTAAGGTAATAAGGAGTTACAAAACTATGTTGAATATTATACTTTGACGTTAAAGCCCTTATAATTTTATTTTTGAATGAAGTTCCATTATCCGAGATTATTTTGGATGGTATTCCAAAACGACATATTATATTATGGAGTATGAATTCTGAAATACATGCTCCTATTATTGTAGTTAAAAGGATTGCCTCCACCCACTTGGTAAAATAATCAGTGGTCATTACAATAAACTTGTGTTAGCCCAAATATGGGGGAGAGATCTTACCAATTAGATCCAAACCCCATTGATAAAATCGCCAAGCCACTTGAATGGGTTGTAAGGCTTGTGATGGTAGGTGCATAATATTAGTATGGTGTTGGTATTTAATGTATTTTTTGACACATGCATAGTAATCCTTTTCCATGGTGGGCCAATAATAACCCATTTGAATGATGTGTTTAATGATGGCCATGCCATTGAAATAGCCACCACATGTACCATCATGAGCTTGTGATATTGCCCAAGCTAGTTCTTGGGGCTTGAGTCAACGAAGGAGAATTCCATAATATATATGATGATACAAGATGTCTCCTATAAAGACATATCTAGTCACTTTTTGTTTGAATGCTCTTTTGGTGGTTTGCAATAATCCTTGCAGGATTATTTAAATCTTAAGAAAATCATGTAATTGGGTTCACCAATCTTGATAAGCAATAGCTTCGACTGACTGAATGATTTATTCCTATCATGATTTGAGTTGTGTGAATGTATATTGGAAGACAACCCTATGGTGAATGGTGATACAATTATTTGTAGGACCTTGTGAGATCAAATACCCCTAGGACACCTTCATCAAAAAATCTCTAGCTTTATAGAACCATTCATGGTTTGGTTCTATATGAATCATGTGGACTAATTCATGTTTATCTTGAGCCTCACACATCATCACAAATTATGAGAGCGTCTTCACATGAATGGTAGTAAAGTCATCAGATGGATTTTGAGGGATTAAGGATCTAAAAGATACCATGGTGTCTACAAATCTATTTGATGTACGAGGGACTACCTCGATGTCATACCACTCCAATTGGACTAAGTGTCCACAAGTTCCTTGTATGCTTTCAGGATGGGACACCTATAATGATAAATTCCCTTAACTTGGTCAATTATGAGAAGGGAGTAATCAAAGATATCCAGCTTTATGATCTTCATAGTGAGCATTGTTTGGAGACCCAATATTAGGACCTCGTATTCAACATTATTATTCATTCAAGGGAAGTTGAGTTCAAATGACAAGGGCATAGGAGCACCTTGAGGCATGAAAAACATAATCCCTGTGCCACTCCCTTGCTCATATTTTGAACCATCAAAGAAAAAAGTCATATTAGATTTTTTGTCTGGTTCTTTAGGTTCATATGAAGCCGATAATGCAAATATTGCATCATCAGGTAGTTCTATAATGAGAGGCTTGTAATCCTGAAGATGTACCTCTACTAGTTGATCAATTATGACTTGTCCTTTTATTGAATTTTGACTGATGAATTCTAGGTTGAATTTTATCAATAACATGATCCACTTTGCAGTACATGTGTTATGATATGTCCTGATCATCATGTACTACAAATTATTCTATTTTGATATTACATACATCGTATGACTCAACATATAGTGTTGTGACTTATTATTTGCAAAGACCACTACTAAGCATAGTTTTTCTATGTATGCATGCCCTAGATCTTAGCTAACCAAGGTGCAACTTATGTATAATATCATATTTTCTTTGTCTTGCTTGTTCTTCTAGGCTAACATGGTTACCAATGCAAAGTTAGTGGTGGATATATACAACAAAAATGGCACATCTGATCTTGGAAAAGCTAGTACTGGTGGCGATGCTAGGTATTATTTAATTTTAGCAAAGACTTTTTGGTAGTCTTAATCCTAGTTGAATGGGATCCCCTTTTGTAGTAGTCGATTCATGGGTCAACATTTATCCGATAACTGCATGATAAAGCACTTTATGGATGCTACCTTTCCCTATAGGATTCTTAATTCCTTGATGTTTTTGGGAGGGCATATTTCTAGTATAGCTTTTACCTTCACTAGATCTACTTCGATACCTCATTTAGAAATGATGAATCCTAAGAGTTTACCTAAAGTTACACTAAAGATGCATTTCTTGGGATTGAACCTGACATTATGCTCAATCAGGCGATCGAAGACTTTTCTAAGGACCTCGATGTGCTCTTCACATAGTAATGCTTTGCGAGTAAGTCATTAATGTAATATTATAATATCTTGTGCATGTAGTCATGAATATGTACGTCATAGCCCATTGATATGTGGCACTGACATTTTTAAGGCCAAATGGTATAACCTTATACCAAAACATTCCCCATAGAGTAGTAAAAGTAGTTTTATGTTGATATTTGAGTTTAATACAAATATAATTGTAACCAAAATAACCATCCATGAGTGAGAGCATTTCATGACCTGTAGTTGCATCTACAAGAGCATCTATATTAAGCAACAAAAATGAATTCTTAGATGTTGCCTTATTGAGGTCCCTAAAATCCATGCAGATGTAGATTCTTCCATCAGGTTTTTCTATGGGTATCATTTTTGATACCCATTCTAGATAGTCATTGGGAATTATGAACTCTACATCCAACATCTTTTTTAGTTCATCTTTAAGCATTAAGGTGATAGTTGGATGTATTTTCTTGAGTTTTTCCTTGATCGACTTCTTAGTGGGGTCTTGTGAAATGTTGTGAACAACCAATTTTGGATCTAGGTCTGACATATCCTTATAGGTCCAAGAAAAGAGATTAGGTCTCTCTTTTAATAGATGTATGACACTAGCTTGTTTCTCAGGAGATAAACTTTCTTTGAATTTAAATTTCTTTGGATTGGTGGGATCATTGCTGATATCCACTTTGAAAATTTCCTCTATTGACATGTGTGATCCCTCCTCAATATGATGAGGCATAGGGATTAAATGGATGTCATATAATTAATTTAAAGGTTCCACCAAATCAGTATTGACCTTAGTATGATAAATATCATGTGCACTGCCTAGCACAAAATGGAATGGTTGTAATCCTGATGCTCTAGGGGTGAATCGATGTGATCAAAATAAATGACCTCAAGATTGAGGTGCAATGGCTTTGAAAGGCCATATGGATTTTTTTTTTGAATTTACATGGTGGAATCGGTAGCCGCCACGAATCCGGGCAGGCTATCCAACTTTTATGGCTGCCATAGTATTCTGCGTTGGCCGCCCCAGAAGCCGCCACATAGATCTTCGTGCAGTCCGCCCCTATAACCACCATGCCACAATCATTTTAAACCTTTTACACCACTGAAAGCACCAAGAAAGGGACAAGCATTCAGTTTGATGAGGCCCGAGATTTGAACCTTGGACCTCTGCCCCCTTATGGGGTTTGTATGAACCAATTGGTCTACACCTCGGACCTAGCCATATGGATTGTCGAGTGGAGTGGTTAAATCAATGGATATCATGTTTATGGAAGGAAAGAAATCTATAGGACCACATGGATGAACTTCACTACTTTTGGGTTGTCACCCATGCTCTAGATGTGGCTCAGGTAGTATGGGGATAATCAAGTTTGCTTTGTAAACAAACAAGACAATTCGATCTTTTGAAGGAAGCATCTATCTTAAATTAGGTGGACCAGGGAAGACCATATGATAAATCTCATCTATGTTGATTGGTCGTCTTAGATTGAGAGGACCTGGAAAGACTATATGATATATTTCTTTCATATCGACAGGTTACCTAAGATGACGTAAGTGCCAAGGCCCTAAGTAGGTTATTTTGGTCTTATCTTCATATTCATAAAATATGCTAAACAAATCACTCTCAGAAGTATATTATTATTTCTATTTTGCAGTTATGTTAGGCCTTTGAGGTTCAATGCCAACGTCATCGAAATACTCATTATTCCCAATGATCCAATCAATTCCTAGAATTCTTTCTGAGTTAGCCTCCATAGAAATGTTCTCATGATAAACCAAGGGTGGCTCTATAGCTACCATTGTAACTGGGTGATGATCCCTCCATAAGTGTGAGGGATTAGGATAGGCGTATGGGTTCCAGTCAATATCCTTCTTGAAACCCAATATTAGAATATGTAGGGAATCCTCTAAAATCTCATCTGAAATACGAATAAAATAGCCTAATCCAAACCTATCAGTAGGCAACTGATATTATGGTTGGTAAGGTGTTCTATAGCCCTACTTGTAGAGACCTAAACCATTACCCTACCAGTGATAATGATCAAAGTAACATAGAGCATACTAAATTTTTTATAGATAATAGAAATTACATGTGAATGGGTCATCATCTTGATAAATTACATGTGAATGGGTCATAGAGTATGACTGATGATCTTATCAAAGCCTCCATAAATAAATTTTGTCTGATTGGGAGGTATACCCACAGATACCACCATACCAATGGGAAAAGAGGCATCATGAGGTCTCCCCAAATCCTATATAGAGTCTAATATGGGTGTGAAGGTCACATTCATCACTAAATACTCTATGAGTCATGGGTTGACTAAATGTATCATCACCTGAGGAGTAGATGATCCTGATGATGAGGTAGGGGATGCACATTGAGGTAACTCCATTAGGTTAGGCAAATATTCTTCCTCTATAGGAGTAGGAATCTCTATTTTAGAGACATGGGGGATGACTTCAAGGTCATCAACCATGGGTGCCTTTAGCTTCTATCCTTGCTTCAAATTTGTTAATGAGGATGGTTTATCTTAAGTTAGTATTGGTTTAGGTTCTGATGGCAGCATTAACATAGAAGGATCAACTTGCATTGCTTTGGCCTTTTGATTTGGATGTTTAGTAGGTGATATTGGCATTATGTCTAGATGGGTTGAGGGTAAGATGTGTAGCAAAATAACTTAGCACAATAAATAAGATAAACACAGAAAGATAAATTTGCCAAAAAGAATGTTCCTTTGTATTAGTGCTTGATACAATGTTACAATAGATATTTTTAATTGCTCCAAATGTGTTGGGGGTAATGTTACAATGATTTTCTCCTTCTGATAGATATTACAATGCTCCAATAGAAGAGGTAAATTCTTCCAAGTCCTCAACAAGATAGGGTGCTCTTCATTCCTCTGCTACAACTGCAAGGGGTGAGTGGGCTTTGGTTTCCAATGTAGGGACCACTCCTAGCTTCAATAGCTCTTCAAATACCTATCTCCTGCACACATGGAAACCAAACAAGGGTTAATAACACTTGTATAAATGACTACAAATAATGCAAATAAAAACCTTTGAAAGGAATGTTTGTAAGAAACATGGAAATACTAATTAAAAATGCCTTGCTAAAAAATTAATAATTTATTGATCTCTGTTGATAAAATTTATTTGGGACTGTGGAACCATGGGAACGTGGTTGCAAGTTGGAAATCGTGGACTTGCGGTTGTGAAACTGTGGATGCACATTTTTTATTGTAGAACTGTGGGCAGGCGATTTTGGTTGAGATGACAGGTCACCTCGGGATGTGTGCCAACGGTCAAAATCAAGCTCATGCTCTCAGTTTATCATCGGGTCTGGATGTATTTCTATAGCCTATCGGTATGCAAATTCAACTCTCTTTGTTTAGTGGATTGATGGTGCTCTTATAGGCTTTCTGGGGCTTTGGAGGAGAATGTGAGATGGCAAGCCTAACTTGCCAAGTGGTAAACCTAAACTTCCAGGTGGAAGGGGTAGTTACAGTGAGTCACTCAATGTGGCTCACTTAACTGGGGTGATGTGGCTTCAAGTGGAGTGGGATGTGGGATGTTGTTTTATGTGAAGGGACAAGGGGACAACAACAAATGAGTTGTGGCATGGGTGTTGGGAATTTGTATCATGTGCAAGGATAAAGGGGACAGGAGTGCGTAAGATGTGGCATGGATGTTGGATGAAGTGTCCAGGACACATGTCCAATGAGTAGACAGGGTATCCTAGGGTGATTTTCCTAATTAAATAAATTATGAAAATATAATGATGTGTAGGATTTTATATCCCTAAGTTAGAACTTAGGCATATATCTTTATTATGCAGGATTTGATGGTGAGGTGATGAATGTGAACTAAAGGGTGCTAGATTTTGGTGTCTACAGTTGCCCCTTTTTGTACTGCGTTGTGTACAACACAAGGCGATGCAAAAACTAATGACATCTAACTTTATTGGATGAATGAGTTCATTTCTATTTGACACAAAGAATGAATGAATTTAAAATTTTTGATTTGTTTGCTTACCCCCTCAATTGACGATTGGGTAAATATTGACACCCATAAGCCAATTGATGAAATACAAATGCTGAAAGTGGGTTGTTTATTGAATGATTTTGATGTGATTTTAATGAATTTTGTCTTGATTTTTTTTTTGCCCCAAGCTTGGGATTATTTGTGTTCTTGCAATTTTTCTTTTGGTTTCATTAATGTGTAGAATACATGGTAAAATTTGTGACCACTCTTTGAGTTTTCATCCACTATGACTTTAGCAATTCCTTCCAAATGATGGGTTTAAGAAGCCAGTCATTGAGGATTCGATGATCAAGTGGTTTTTGATTATTACCAAATTGTTGTTTGTTGTTCTGATTTTGACGCAACAGAAGGTGTTGTAGGATTACCTTGGAAAATATATTTTTGAACACATTTAAGCTCATAGATTTAGGGACCTACCTGACTTGATTCAGTGTTGTTTGTTGTGATTTCTGAATGAGTTTCCTTATGGTGATTTACCCATCCAACCGGATTGCATGGATTGCTAGTTGCTGCAACCGCTAGGTGTATAGGATAATCCACTAGATACAAGTTTCACTTTATATTATTATGAGTGTTGATGATTATTTGGATATTTGGTGATGTTTTGATTGGTATCTATATATATATATATATATATATATATATATATTTTTTTTTTTTTTTTTTTTGAAACCGCTGACTTGCGGTTATTGTGGTGAAAAGCACGGGATTTGCATTTTATTTTATGAAACCATGTTTCCACATTTTTGCACCTTAAAACGTGGGTTTGCATTTTGCACGTTGTGGAAAACACGGGCGTGCGGTTTTTGTCGCTAAAAGCAGCTATTTAAAGGCTGCTATCGCTTTCAAAATCATTCTGTCAGTTGTCATTGATTGAGTGGTTGAAGTGATGAGTGAGATGGAGGTTAGTGAGGGGAGCGGTGGCGATGGCTCGGCTGGAGCGAAAGTTGGCGGTCGGTTTGATGAGGTAGGCGATTTACCATTTTATTGTTTGTGTGTTTGTTTGTTTGTTTTTTTTTTGCTTTTGATAATTAAGTGGGGCTGGTAAATGATTATTGTTTGCTCATTAAGTGGGGCTAGCAATGAATTTATTTATTTATTTTTTTGTATTATTACCTAGGGTAGGTAAAAATAAAAATTTGTTTTTGCTTTTTATTACCTAGGGTAGGTAAAATTTTTCGTTTTTGCTTTTTATTACCTAGGGTAGGTAAATTTTTCGTTATTTTGTTTTTATTACCTAGTGTAGGTAAATTTTTTCATTTTTTTTAATTTTTTGTTTTATTACCTAGTGTAGGTAAAATTTTTCATTTTTGCTTTTATTACCTAGGATAGGTAAAATTTTTCGCTTTTTTTTTAAGGTTTTTTTTTGTTTTTATTACCTAGTGTAGGTAAAATTTTTCGTTTTTGCTATTATTACCTAGGATAGGTAAAATTTTTTTTTTTTTTTTTGTGTTTTTATTACCTAGTGTAGGTAAAATTTTTCGTTTTTGCTTTTACTACCTAGGATAGGTAAAAAGTTTCGTTTTTGTTTAAAAAAAAAATTGTTTTATTTATTTATTTTTACTACCTAGGGTAGGTATAATTTTTCCTTTTTGTTTTTATTTGTAGCATATTGTGCTAATTTTTGTTTTTTCTTATATGTTTTCTTTTCATGTTAAACTTCTTGATGCTCAGCATAGGTGGCCGAGGACCATTCGAAAAGTGTGAAAAGCACTTTTTGATGATGATTGGACTCTGCTACAGACCATTGGTTTAGACAATTGCGGGCAGTTAGGCACTGCTTGAGATTATGAGGATCTCCATTCAGCACTCATTAAGTATTGGGATCTATATAGGGGTACATTTCAGCTCCCAATAGGGAAACTAACTATCACTCTCAAGGATATCTATCGTATATTCTGTGTTCCTATGGAGGGTCCTACCATTCAAGTTGGCCTCGACAAGAAGGAGGCTCCATTCCCTTTGTTTGGTGAGATGTGGGACGTTGATTGCAGCAGGTGTGACATTACGTATTTGGATCTCTTTACAGCTGGTAGCTTGGATGCATTACCTATCTTCATGATGTACATATTGAGCAACATGTTTTTGCCCAATTCCATGGGATCGAGGATCCTGTGGAACCAGGTGCCTATCATTCTAGATTTGGTAGTTGATCCTCATCGGTTGTCCTAGGCTCCAACTCTTCTCTACAAGGTTTACAGTGAGCTTTATGAGGTGAATAGGTAGAGGCGTAAGGGCTTGGGTTATAGTTTGTTGCTTCATATTTGGTGTTGGGAGCATATTATCATCAGTCGCCCTATTGGTTTACCTTGTGGCATGGATGTCACTTCTCCCCGTGCATACATATGGTTACTCAATGAGGAGGTCAGTCGATCTGCTATGAGGGCTTCAGATTTTAGAGATATATTGAGTTATCTAACTAGGGACTTGATGTGCTGGTGACCTTGGAGGGGTTTGGATTGGGCAATAGATACTTTAGAGCTTCTTTGCGCTATGCGAGGATGATGGGTTGTTGGCACCCATATGAGGGATATGGATTTTATCCAATTTTCTCATGTGCTATGATAGTTTGGGCTCATTGAGAATGTTCCTGATGCACCTATTATGTATAGGTGATGGGGTGATGAGTTGGGGTTGCCTATTGCTCCTAAATTTTGGTGAGTCAACAATCCTATTGACGACTCTAAATTTGAGGTGCTTGACTTGGATGATGTGGACATGACTACTGAGTATGATGTATGGTTTACGAGTCAACCTCTATGGACTCCTAGTGTCATCGTAGACGATGATGGGAGTGGCAACGATGTAGATGTGGGAGGATGGGTTCCTTGGTCGATGAAGCATCGATGTGGTAGATCTTCGAGAGCTGACATAGGTACGAATGTTTAACAACCTGAGGATGGTGGTGGTGATGATGATGAGGGTACACCTCCTTGACGGTTAGAGGAAGAGGGGGGGATTCTCCAGGTTGAGCGAGATAGCCTAGATCTAGAGTTGGGTCGAGTGTAGGTTGAGTTAGCATAGTATCAGGGTGAGGTGACTCATATTCAGGTTGAGGTGGATGGGTTATGGGTTGGACCTAGCAGTGATGCTCTTATTGCTAAGGATGCAGAGATCACCAGACTTGGTGGTGAGATTACCCATTTACAGGGTGATCTTTCTCAGTTGTAGTCAGGTTCTAGAGGGGATGATTCTGCTTCAATTATTGTTAGCGTATCCTAATACTATAGTTAGCATATCCTTTATTATATTTCATTATTTATTTTTAGGTTAGTTTAGGGCGTATTGTTATTGTTCATAACAAACCCTATTTTGGCCTCGGGTGGTTCCACAACCTCCGGGCCTATTTAGAGATGCAATGTATTATTTATACTTCACAATATTAATCTAAATGTTGTTAACTCACCAATATGGTATCAGAGCGAATGGTTGGACTGGACACACTCGACCGACGCTGGACCTGACTGGACACGGGCATGGATCCCGAGGTCGATTGGACCTGACTGGATGCGAGCACGGATCCTGAGGTCGATTGGACCTGACTGGGCAACCGAGGGACTTGAGCACATCTCCCGAGGCTGACTGATGCTGGATCTGACTCGACACATTTCCCAAGGTCGATCTAGACTGGTTTTGACTCGGGCACAATTCTTGAGATCGACCCACGTGACCACACGTGGCGATGACCTGGATGGACTGGATCTGGCATGCTACCCGAGGCTACTGATTGGACTGACATGTGGCATGACCGGACGGACTGACACGATGGACCGGACGCTCCCCTGCCATGTGGCACGGCAAAAAGGACCTTACTGTGATTGCCCGAAGGCAATCACAAACAAAGGGGGGAACTTTTTTTTTATTCCCCCCTCATGCACCCCGCGGGAGCAATGTGGGACTAAAGTCCCACAACATTTTTTGCTCCCCGCGAGGGTTGCAAGGGAAGAAAGGGAACGTCTTCCCTTTCCCCTCTCATCGGGCGCGCTAGCCCAGCTGGCAGGAGCGCCAGACTAGCGCCCGTGGGGTCGGGGGATCAAGTCCCCGCGGGTCCAACGAAGGTATGGAAATAATTTTTTTTTCTAATGTTTTTTTAAATTTTTTTTCTTAGGTTTAATTAAAATTTTTAATATTTTTTCAATTAAAAAGAATTATTTTAAATATTTTTTTATTGAAATAATTTTTTTTTATGAAAAATATATATTTTTTAATTGATACCTAGGAAAACTGATTTTTAAAAGGCATTAGTAAGAATTAAAAAAAAAAAAAGGGGGGGATTGAGAGTATTTTATGCAAAGGCAATTTTTGGCATTATTGTAAAGGTGCATTTTCGGCAGCGCCCGACACCTAGTGGTTTATTTCTGTGGGCACTTTTATGTTGTATGTTGCATTTTTTTTCTTGATTTGCACTACATCATTAAAAGTTAAAATCAAATTCACTCCCTAAGTCCCCAGAATAATTAAAACCCATCCGTGCAATTTATTGCACTACAACGTTCGGTATTTGTGATACCTCTGGCCAGCACTTACAGGTAAAGTTGTCGTGATTGCGCTACTGTATCCATCGCCTAATATAGCTGCCAAAATGACGTCTGAGCTTGTTCTCTATAAATCATCGAGGAGAGATAAGTTTGCCATTTTTGCTATTTTTTTTACTCCATCCACTACCCTAATCGTTCTTGTGTTTAGGCGTAAATCCTGACGAGAGTTCTAACATCCACAGTGTTTAGGGGAAGTTACGCCCCACGCATGAGGATTGATGACTTTCTATGGTAGGTGCCATCAACAAGATGATTCCCTTTCAGTACCGCCTAAGTACCACGTATCATATAATCTTTAAAAATTACCTACAGTCTCCCTCACGTAAGGGCGGGTAATTTTTTTTATTTTTCAAAATACCTATAGTCTCCCTCACGTAAGGGCGGGTATTTTGTATGGTATAACGGCCTGGCATTAAGGTATATAGAAAGGGTGACCAATTGGTGATATAAGGAACCTTCACTATGGCTTCTATTGCAAAGTTAATGACTGATGCTCATCAGTTATTGAAAGGTCCTAATTATACACCATGGAAAAACAAAATGAAGGCAGTCCTCATCATGGAAGATTTATGGGATGTTGTTTCTGGAGCAACAACGAGACCTTCACCAGCCACTGGATCCACAACTCTTACTGCTGATCAGATAGCATTTGATAAGAAAGACAGTCGAGCAAAAGTGCTCATTTTGTTTGTTGTTTCAGATGAAGTTCAACCTCATATAGCTGACAAAGCGAGTGGTAAAGAGGCATGGGATGCCCTTCAAACCATTTATGAGGGAAATAATGATTCAACCATTCTTCATCTTCAAAAACAACTTCACAATCTGAGTTTGAGACAAGGTGAGACAGTTGAACTCTTTCTTTGCAGAGTTTCTGAATTGAAAGGCAAATTGAATTCTTTGGGAGATACAGTGGATGACAAGCTTCTCACTTCAATAGTGATGAGAGCTTTGCCTGATTCCTTTGATACGTTGATCACCTCCATTCAGGTGTCACAATGACAAATTACCTTTATTGAGTTGGTCAATCTGCTTCAACAACAGGAGGCACGCCAACTTCACAGGGATGATTCTTCTAATACAACCCTATACTCCAACAGACAGGGTTCTAAGAAGAAAGGTAATTTTTAGAAAGGAGGCAATTCTCAACAAGATTCAAAAGGAAAAGGAAAACAACCTCAACAGAAGAAGAGGTATTGCAAAATTTGTGATAAAGACAACCATGACACCAACAGGTGTTGGCATAAGAATAAGCAAAAAGGCCAGAACAAACCACAAACCAAGAACAAGCAACCCAAGGTGAATGTTGTTGTTGAAGAATCTGACTCAGATTCTGAATGGGCACACAAGGTGCTCATGACTACCACAACCTCCAAGGAGAAGGATCCTGTATGGTATGTCGATTCTGGCGCTAGTAAGCATATGACTGGTGACAGATCATGGTTTGAATCATTTGTGGCCAAAGAGGGCAGACCTGTCACTATTGTTGATGACAAAACCTACAAGGTTCAGGGAGAGGGTATAGTTTCAGTGACTCTTCCTGATGGCAAGTGTCAGATTGACAAAGTCCTCTATGTTCCAGGATTGGCTAACAATTTGTTGTCGGTCACACAAATCCTGGATAAAAATATGGTTGTCAACTTTCGTGTTGAGGATGGCAAGAAGTGTTGTACAATTACCAGGAAGGGTAAGAAGATTGCAACAACTTCCTATAAGCATGGCTTATTTGCCCTAGATGCTATCTCTACTCCCCATGTTGCCATGATAGTCTCTACCAAGGAGGCAACTTCCTTATGGCACAAGAGATATGGGCATCTTAGTTCTGGCTACTTACTTGAGCTTAGTAAGTATGAGATGGTAAAGGGTCTTCCTTCCCTTTCTTCCACATTGCCAGTGTGCTCTGACTGCTTGGCAGGAAAGCAGCATAGAGTACCTTTTGAGAAGAGCTCCACAAGAGCACATAAACCTCTAGAGTTGATTCATACCGATCTGTGCGGTCCTTTCACACCCAACAGTTGTGGGGGGAAGAGGTATTTTCAGTTATTTGTAGATGACTACTCACGAAAGATGTGGGTTTTCTTTCTCCGACTAAAATCTGAGGCTTTTGATTTCTTCCAGCAATTCAAGAAATCTGTTGAGAAGGAGTCAGGGACTTCTATTAAAACCCTCCGCTCAGATCGAGGGGGGGAGTTTACCTCTAAATAATTTTCAGCATTCTTAACTGAGCATGGAATCTCGAGACAGTTAACTACTGCTTACACTCCTCAGCAAAATGGAGTTGCTGAGAGGAGGAACCGTTCTATTATGGAAATGGTTCATTGTATGCTCACAGGAGCTACTCTTGGGCAACAATATTGGGCAGAAGTTGTCACCACTTCAGTATATCTATTGAATAGGGCACCCACAAAGGCCCTAAAAGGAATAACTCCATAGGAAGCATGGAGTGGCCATAAACCCTCCATATCTCATCTTCGTATTTTTGGGTGTCAAGCTTTCATGCACATACCGAAAGAGAAAAGGAAGAAGCTAGATGAGAAAACATTGAGATGCATTTTTCTTGGCTATGATGAGCACTCTAAAGGTTATCGTTTGATAGATCCTTTGACCAAGAAAATTCATGTCAATAGAGATGTTGTTTTTGATGAAGCTTTCACATCACAAAGCACATCTAATGTATACCTAGATCTTGTGGAATCTAAGGAAGAAAAGTTCCCTTTGTCAACACAGACAGGAGGTCCTTCCACTTCTTCTTCATCACCAAAAATGAAGAATCCAAAATGGTATACAAGTACAATCAGGGATGCCAAGTTATCCACTCCACCAGATTTGACTTTGGATAGACCTCGTACTCACAGTATGGCTCAAAGGGAAAGAGCAGCAATAGAGACTAATGAGGTTGATGATCTTTGTCAATATTTTGAGGAACTTTCTGTAACTCCACATAAAGAAATAGAGGATATGGATATAGATGATGACAGGGTGTTTTTGTCTTCAATGAATGAACATGAACCTGCTTCTGTACAAGATGCTCTTAGCAAGCCACAATGGAAGGATGCTATGGATGCTGAGTACAAGTCTCTAAAAAAGAACAAAACTTGGGAGCTTGTCGATCTGCCACAAGGAAAGAAGCCCATTGGCTGCAAATGGGTGTACAAAGTCAAGTACAAGGCAGATGGGACAATTGATAAGCATAAGGCCCGTCTTGTTGCAAAGGGCTATGCTCAAAAGGAAGGCATTGACTATGAGGAAACTTTTGCACCTACTGCTCGGATGACCACAATTCGAGTCATTTGTGCTATGGCAGCACAAGTATGGGTGGAAAGTTCACCAAATGGATGTCAAGAGTGCTTTTCTAAATGGTGATCTCCAAGAAGAAGTATACATGACTCAGCCTGAAGGATTTGTACAGGAAGGCCAAAAGCAGAAAGTGTGCAAATTGGTCAAATCCTTATATGGCTTGAAACAAGCTCCTCGAGCTTGGTATATAAAAATGGATAATCACCTCCTGCAGCATGGGTTTAAGAGATGTCCGTCAGATGCAAACCTCTATTTTAAGAAACAAGGTTCTGAAATAGTGTTGCTTGTACTCTATGTTGATGATCTGCTCATTACAGGGAGTTCAGAAACTATGATCTCTATTGTCAAAAGAGACTTGTGTCAATATTTTGAGATGTCAGATCTCGGACTTCTCCATTATTGTCTTGGTCTGGAAGTAAGCCAGAAGGAGCACTACATCAAAGTGTCTCAGAAAAAATATGCCAAGACACTATTGGAAAAATATCGCATGACTGACTGTAAGCCAATGGCAACTCCGATGGAGACAGGAATTCAGTTATCGTGATATGATGATTCACCTCAGGTAGATGGTACTCTCTATCGACAGTTGATCGAGAGTCTCATATATCTGACCAATACTAGGCCAGATATCGTATTTGTTGTCAACTATCTTTCGAGGTTCATGCAGGAGCCTAAGACCACTCATTGGAAAGCAACAAAGCGTGTTCTTCACTATGTCCATGGTACTATGGAATATGGCCTAGAATACAAGAAGAATAACAAATTCTTCTTGCAAGGATACACGGACTCCGACTATGTCGGGTCATATGATGATCGCAAGTCAACATCAGGATATATTTTTCATCTTGGATTCGGCCCTGTCTCTTGGCACAGTAAGAAGCAATAGGTGGTTGCTCTTTCATCAACAGAGGTAGAATATCATGCCGCACGTGAAGTTGTGTGTGAAGTGATATGGTTGCGTCGCATTCTGACAAATATGGGTCATCCATCAAAATCTCCAATTCATTTGTTCTGTGACAACCAAGGTGTTTTGAACCTTGTTAAGAATCCAGTGCATCATGAGAAAACCAAGCACATTGACACACAATGTCACTTCATTCGAGATGAAGTTCCGAAGCATCGAATTCAGCTTCAGTACATTCCCACCGATGCTCAAGTTGCAGACATTTTCACTAAGGCACTTGCACGTGTCAAATTTGAATTGTTTCGCAGCTCTCTTTGTATTGCCAAATGATGTAATCAGGGGGGATGTTAGTATAGCTAGTAGTTCTTCAAATTACCTAAATAATGTAATAAGGGGGGATGTTAGCGTATCCTAATACTATAGTTAGCATATCCTTTATTATATTTCATTATTTATTTTTAGGTTAGTTTAGGGCGTATTGTTATTGTTCATAACAAACCCTATTTTGGCCTCGGGTGGTTCCACAACCTCCGGGCCTATTTAGAGATGCAGTGTATTATTTATACTTCACAATATTAATCTAAATGTTGTTAACTCACCAATAATTATTGCATCTATACAGGCAAATATTTCTCAAAGGGTCACTCGTTAGGGTGCTAATTTGAGGAGCCTACATAAGCAAGTTGTCTACATTGAGATGTTGGAGAACATTCTTCATGAGCATCAGATACCTTTACCTATTCCTCCTTCATTGTATGCTACCATTGCTACTTGAGAGACTAAGATGAGCTACAAGACTCATCGTACTTCTAGCTCTCACGGGGCTTCTATAGCACAGGGTCCATGGAGGGATCCTGCTAGAACTAGCTAGTTGTTTTATTGCATTATTTTTGTATATTTTATCTTAGTATGAGCCTCAATGCTCTAATGTATACTGTCTTCGGGAATTTTTTACTTTGTAGACTTTCGTATTTATATATATACATGGCATTTTTATTTCAGTATTCACATGTGTTATTTGTATATGCATTCTTCTTGTTTATGCTTTGCAATGTTTATATTATGCAATCTAATATTTCTATGTTATTGCTATGATAATGAATGCAAATGAACATGTAAAATGCATTTGATTTTTATTCATGTAACTAAATGAGGGTATGCGTGTTGCTCATGTAATATTTTTTAGCTCAGAGTATTTGACCTTTACTCGTTCATATTTGCAATTGGGGGTATCTAACTTGATTATTCTTTGTTGGTGATGTATGTGGTATGTATAAAGGCTATGTGGATGGTGATATGGATTATGGTTTGGTTTTTAATTTGTAACTATAAAATATTTTCAAAGACTCAAATAATCTAGTAATGTCAACCATTTTTTTCTTGACATTATCTTACTTTCTTTAGGACCATATTGTGTGCAAGTGAAGTTCATTTACTAAATCTTGTGTGTCGATGACCCTAAGCAATCTAGAACTAGTGCATGTTATTGTGATGTTTATTGTCCCATCTTGAGTAATTTTGGATGGTACCTTTTTGGGTTTTCCTTTTGGCTAGCTTACCCGTATGTGTGTTCATAGGTCTCCCTCTTGAGAGAGAGACATGTTGCCCTGCATGAGTTTACTCCACTGCCAGTCAAGCATCTATAGCCCCGGTGGAGGCTCACTCCATAGTCCAATGATTTGATATTTAAGCCTTTGTGATGACTACATAACTTTCTAATGGGAACATAATATGATATTTTTAGCTTTAGAGATCTTTTGTGTGTGTTGTTAATTATTTTTGTATAGAGTTTTTGAGAATCGGATTCTCAATCCAAGTATGATGAGAATGTGAACCTATCCTTACTACTCTACATTTATTTATATTTGATGTTTCACTGTGGTAGTGGTGATAACAACGACTTTTTTTTTTGGACTATGTTGCATGATAGGGTAAGCAAAAATTTTTACTTTTTTTGCTTCGAGGTTTACCCAAATTGGCATTATATTTCTATAATTCAAGATGTTTTAAGATTTTTAAAAGTGTATCTGGTTCTAGATTGCTTTTGGGTCAATCTACCATACTCAGGATTTTATTAATGTGATAAAAGTGCTTTGGTCCTAAATAAAATTGGACACTTCATGAAGTTTGGTTTTTCACTAGACATGTTTGAGTGACTAAAAATTTTATGATATATGAGGATTGATGTGTTTGATTTTTGTGAGTTGCAAAGAATCTTAGTTGAATACCCCCAACTCTTGGAACTTGTTTTCTTGGTCTTATCATCACCACCATTAAATATTACTGAGCAAGGGATGGGATGGATGCAACTATATATATATTTGTATGAACATATAATTGAAATGCGAATGCAATATGCAAAATGTAATTAAAAATATGTCTATTTACAATGTGAAATGCATGCAATGTTGTAAAATGAAATATTTTGTTTATTTTTATATTTTTGTTTTAGCCATGTACATATATATACATATATTGCAAGTCATTTTATGCATAAAATGCCTTTAGGTGCATAATGTTTAGTGGTTATGGCTCCAATTTCCATTCTAAATTGGAAAGTCTGTACATTCCTTGTCCAAAATTTTGCTTTAAAATATATGGGCCCAACTAATTTGCTACAAATTTATCCCTTAAGTGTGGTAAAGCATTGGTATTTTATTGATTTTATTTGAGCACTAGGTCCCCCACTTGAAATTTGCGAGGATGGATTTTTGCGTTGTAAGCGCGCTTGACTCTATCTTGATATACTCATAATGTTCTAGAGCATTGTTATGTTTCTCATAAATAATTGTCAATTGGTCAAGACGTGCCTGTCTAGTTGTATCATCATCCATGAATTCTTGTATCTTGATTCGCAAGGATGGTATCTCGAGCTCTAATGGTAATATAGCTTCTACACCGTAAACTAGTGAAAATAGCATTGCTCCTGTTGGCATTATTATGCTTGTTCTATAAGCCCATAGTGCTAAAGGTAGGTGAGTATGCAAATCTTGATGATTATATTTTACCAATTTCTTGAGAATAGATATTATTGTCTTGTTGGTTGCTTCAGCTTGCCTGTTTTCTTGTGGGTAATAAGGTGTTGAGAAAATGTGTAGAATTTTGAATTTGTTGCACAATGCTTTAACATCCTTATTCTTAAATGACTTTTCATTATCAAAAATTACTTTTGAGGGTATTCCAAAACAATAGGTAATATGCTGAAGTATAAACTCCACTATCGAGGTCTAGTCGTAGTGGTCATCGAAATTGCTTCCACCCATTTTGTGAAGTATTCTGTAGTGGTTATGATGAATTTATGTTGTCCTGATGAAGCAAGTGTTATTTTACCAATCAAGTCAAGGCCCCATTGTGAAAAGGACCACATAATTTGAATAGATTGCAAACTTTGTGATGGCACATGAGTCAAGTTTGCATGATGTTGTCACTTTTGGCATCTTTTGATGTATTTGTAATAGTCATTCTCCATTGTCAGCTAATAGTATCCCATGCACAATATTATTTTTGCAATTTCCATTCCGCTGAAGTGACCACCACAAGTACCATAGTGGGCTTCTGATATTGCTCTTTCTGCTTCAATTGGATTTAAACATCGTAGTAATATTCCATCATAACCATGTTTATATAACACATCTCCAAGTAAAGTGAACCGAATTGCTCTTTTTTTTAATGTTATTTTTGTAGTTTGTGTCATTTCTATTGGTAGTGTGCCTAACTTGAGAAAGTATTTTATCTCATCAAGGTAACTATTGTAAGGTTTGACATGTATCAAACAAATATTCTTCTCACCTATAGATTATGCTCTTTTAATTGATGTTTTAGACACTATTGTTATGATTAGCAATTGCAATTCTCCATGTTCATTTTTAGGGATGAGATATTCCAAGGAAGCCATTGCGTCTGCAAATCTATTGGTCGATCGTGGCAAGTTTCTAATTTAATACCAGTAAATTTTTTCTAGCAATTGTATTTCTACTTCGTGATATTTATTTAAGACTAGTTCTTTACATTGGTATTCTCCTTTTATTTGGTAGACAACCAATTGAGAATCACCAAAAATGCTTAATATTTTTATTCCCATTGCTATAGCTAAATGAAGACCTAGTATTAAGGCTTCATACTCTGCATTATTATTAGTGCATGTGAAGTCGAGTTTGAATGATAAGGGAATGGGTATTCCCTTAGGTGTGTAAAACATAACTCCTGAACTTTGCCCTTTTTTACACTTGGATCCATGAAAGAACATTGTCATATTTGCTTCATCCTCAGGTTAAACCACTTCTTCTTGTTCTATGACAAAAAATATTGAATCATTAGGAAGCTCAATTATTAATGATCTATCATTGTGTAGTGGAGCTTCTGCTAATTGATCAACTATCACTTGCCCTTTTATGGATTTTTGACTTGTGAATTCAAGGTCAAATTCTATTAAAAGCATTATTCATTTAGTAGTGTGGGCATTGTTGTAAGTGTGAGTCATCATGTATCATAGAGGGTTTTCTATAGCTATAACATAGGTGGTATTACTTAGCATGTAATGTCTAAGTTTCTTAGTTGCAAAAACCACTGCTAGACATAACTTTTCGACATAAGCATATCTTGTTTCGTAACTTACCAATGTTCGACTAATGTAGTAAATTGCTTGTTCTTTATTTTTGTAATTCTTTTGTGCAATCATTGTTCCTAAAGAAAAATCTATTGCAAAAATGTATAGGTGAAATGAGACTCCTGTTCTAGGTGGCATAACAACTGGCAGTGAGGTCAGATATTTATTTTTATCATCAAATGCCTCCTGAAATTTAGTTGTCCAAGAAAATATCATTCATTTTTGTAAAAAGTGGTTAAAAGGCTTGCATTTATCTGAGAGTTGCACAATTAATCGTCTAATAGATTGGAATTTTCCTTGCAAACTTTGCAACTCTTTCAAGTTTTTGGGAGGTGACATTTCTAATATTGCTTTTACCTTGCCTGGGTCTACTTCAATGCCTCGCTTGGAAACAATGAATCCTAGAATTTTTCTTGATGTGACACCAAATACACATTTCTTAGGATTTAACCTTACCTTATGTTCTATTAATCAATAAAATGTCTTTTCTAGCACATGTGTTCAAGACACGTTTTTGATTTAGCAATAAAATCATCTACATAATCCTTGATTATCTTATGCATATAATCATGAAATATGTACATCATGGCATGCTGATATGTAGCTCTTGCATTCTTTAACCCAAAAGGCATCACTCTGTAGCAGAATGTCCCCCAAGGCGTAAATGTTGTTTTATGTTGATCTTCGAGATTAATCCAAATTTGGTTGTATCCCAAGAAACCATCCATTAAGGAAATCATTTCATGACCAACATAGGAGTCTACTAATTGATCAATATTCGGCAAAGGAAAATCATCCTTGGGACATGCTTTGTTTAAATCTCAAAAATCAGTACATACGCATATCCCCCCATCCAGTTTGCGAACGGGTACCATGTTTGAAAGCAATTCAGGATAATCGATTGGTACTATGAAGTGTACATCCAATAACTTTTGCAGCTCTTCTTTCACAATTAATGTGACTGTTGTATGGAATTTCCTAAGCTTCTACTTGAATGGCTTAGAATCATGTGCTAGCATAATATTATGGACTACCAAGTCCAGATCTAAGCCAGGCATGTATTTGTAGGACCATGCAAATACTTCCTTCTTTTTGATAAGCATTTTTATGATACGCTCTTTTTCTTCTATGGATAATTCTTTTACTATTTTGACAATCTGGGGATTATCCACGTCTTCACTAAGGTTCACATCTATAGACTCTTATATTATCATGTGAGAACCTTCATCTAGCTAATGTGGATTTGGGATGAGGTGTATATCATCCACCACATTTTTTAATGTGTCTAGGGTTTTCCCCTCTATCTCACTTTGAAAAACTAAATTGTTTGATGATGAAGGTTGTGGAATATAAGTGTTTGAAGCATGCAATAACTCTTCAAAAAGGATGAATTTAGTAGTGGATTGTGGGGATGAAATCCTATCCATGGCTATGAGACTGGTGTCGATATGGATTGGTTTTGTCTCATCATATGGATTGCAGAGTGGGGTGAAAGAATAAAAAAAAAATTATGTTGACTTGATGGAAATGAGGTGGCTGTGATTCAATAATTGATGATTCATATTCTCTAGGTTGCAACTGACCTAATGTGTGTGATTGGTTGTGCTGCATGCTTTGCCAATGTGATGGAGGAGGTTCTGGTTCAGGACCCTCACGCTCTTTGTTTAACCAAAAAGTGTGTGGTCTATTGGAAAATTCTTTTGATACCAGTTATCTCTTTGTATGGTTTCTCCATATATTATCTCTTCTTAAGGCTCTTCTTCTTCTTGATTAAGCCATTCAGGACGTACTTCAACTTGGAGCATTCTCTTGGCCTGCATCTCAAGAGCATGGTTGATGAAAATCATTTCAATTTCATCGAGTTCATCGTTGTCACTCATCTAGAAGCCATTAACATTTGTATGAGGTCCTAGTATTAGTGGCTCAAGATCTTGCCTAAGGTATGCTAGCTTAGTAGGATCTTCATAATCTGCTTCTCATTGTAAGGCTTGATCTCAAAGGTAAAAATTGTAGATTTGGTATCTACTTTCTATTTGTTCATCCTCATCATTAGGTTCATCCTCCTCATCACTCTTTTCCTCTTCTTCTTCACATTCTATGTCAAGTTCTTGGAAAGCTTGATTCAAAGAGGAACTTGTTATGTAAGGTTTGTAGCCTAAATCAGAGCGGTCACTTGGCTCTCTATATTCTGGTTCAATAATGTGGTGACGACCTTGTTCATGTTTTCCAAGTCCATATCCTTGCCAACTAAACCTTCAAAAATATCTCACTAGGAAAATTAGGTTCGATAGATAATCAATATTTTCATTAAACTCTTGTAAAGAGTTGTCATTTTGAGGAGGTGGGTCCGATGAAATTGATTGCATTTGTTTGAGAACCCATTGTATATATATCACCTATAGCTAAAGGTGGGTCATGAGGGAAATCATAATCCCTGACTGACTCAATAGGTGGTGTAACTATGATACTTTCAATAATGTGCTCACCATTGGTGAGATGTACTGCAAATCTAGATGGTTGTGTGGCTAATGGCTTAGTGGATGAAGAGGGTTCTTGAGCATTAGCTCTTGGATCTGCTAGCGATGGTGGATTATCTCTAATAGGTGGCCCTATTTGTGAGACTACGGGTTATAATTACTATGAAGTAGTGGTTGATGATGTGGGTTGTGCTTTGAATGTGAATGGTTGCTTTGGATATGGTAGTGTACTATATGGAGTTGGCAATTGATTATCAGGATGGGTGGATGTAATTTAAAAATTAAATGCAGTGTTTTAAGGATACACTGAGCTAACACTTATGGATGCAAAAGCTAGGTCAACTATAGGTAACTCTTCTAGAATGGGTGCTTTTGTTGATGCGGTGTTGGATGGAATGGTTCTAATAACTAGTGGTTGAATGGTTAGATGTGTTGATGGAAGCAATGGCTCATATAGATTTGAAATAAAGTTGTAGTATTTGAAAGGTTTAGTGTCAGCTGGTATGCAATTTACCTTGCCTTCATGCACATATTTTAAGCATTGATGCAATGTTGAAGGCACACACTTCATTTTCCTAATCCAAGGGCATTCGATAAGTATGTTATATTGCATTTTCCCTTCCAAGATGTGAAAGAGAACATGTATTTTTTTCACCCCCACAATGATAGGAAGAACAAAATTCTCTACAATTGAGCATAAAGCGTCATTAAAGGACCTAAGAGTGAATATGGATTTTGTGATGTGAGATAATGGGATGTTGAGATTCATCATGGTAGGTGTGGTAATGAGGTTGATTGAAGAACCAGTATCAATAAGCACTCTCTTGAAGGGTTTCCTATCAATGTGAGCTACTATGTGTAGTGGTGGATCAGGTGAATCTGCTGATATTTATTTTTCCTTAAAGTCATAGAATACTATCAAGGGTTCCATGCACTTTTGCACACTACCCATAAAGGAATTGAATGCATTGGGGTCTTCTTATTGTACTTGAATAGACTTTAAAATTTCCATCAATGCTTCCCTATGAGGTGTTGATTGTTGTATTAGCTCCTAAATTGACAATTTTGCTAAATCCATCTTCAAAATATGTGTTAACCGGATGTTCAGTGTAATAATAGGTGGGTTATGGAAAGGTGGTGGTGGCCCACTCGATCCAAGTTGTATGGGCATATTAGTTTGTGATGCTTCCATAGCCTGAGTTGTGCAATTAGATTGCCTTTGTCCATGGGTAACTATACTGATAGCCCCTATAAAACCTTGTGGTAGTTGAGAAACATAATTAAAATTATTGGGAGGAACTATAGAAGTTGATGCTCCTATTGGTTGTTGATTTGCCTCTTGATGTGGCAAATGTGTCTGATATATGCCTAGGTTTTGGTTATTTTGGGATAGTGGGTTTCCAACTTTGATTGTACCTGCTTCCAATAAATCTTACACAATTCCTTTAAATCCATGACAACCTTCAATATCATGTCCTTTTTGTCTATGATAGATGCAAAAGAGGTGTTCTTTGTAACCTTTTGTCTTTGGTTTGTTAGGATCATCAGGTTTCATTTCTAGAAAATTAAAAAGTTTTGCCACATAAAACTTCTAAAATACTAATGAATATGGCTCTTGTACTAGTGTGTAATTTCTTTTTGGATTAAAATGATGTTGTTATATTTCCATAGGTTGTGTCTGATTTTGTGCCTGCTGTAGAGGTGGAACCTCCTGATAATTTGATTATTGCGGTTGTTGTTATTTTTGGGGTTTTTGGATTTGTGTTTGAGATGGTTGATTTGACTATGGTTGGCTCAAAACTATATGATTAACCCGTGCGGTCTTGGAATGACTGTGGTTATTTCCCTTTTGATTCTTATTATGCCACTCTTTCTTCTTAGGCTTAATATCACCTTATTGAATTTTAATTTCTTCAATAAGTTTTTCTTGGGCGAGTGCCTCATCGAATGTTCTATACTGTTGTAGCTATAGCAATGAAGAGATGGGTCTACCAAAACTCTTCATGAACATTCGTATTATCTCTGGCATAGGGAGTGAAAATGGTAACTTGATCATCACTGATCTCCATCTATTGCCAAATTCATAGACTGATTTATCATCATATTGTTTTAGATAAATAAAATTAGTCAATGTTATTTGTTTTCTAACATTTAGGGTGAATCTTTCCAGGAAATGGTTTGCTAGTTTTTCAAAGGTAAAAATACTTTGATGTGGTAGGTTGTTGTACCAATATTGGGCTTCTACCCCCAATGTTTGAGGAAATGTATGTAATAGTAATGCATCATTGCTTTTTATTTTGAATCATGCATTCACAAATCTTGTTATGTGCTCACAGGGATCCTCTTCCCATTTAAATTCAAGCTTTGATATTTGAAAATCATGTGGATATGGTGGCTCTGGTATCGAAGCATGAATAGGGTGATTGATTAGTTACCTTAAATTTAGCTTTTGGTATTGCAAACCTAGAGTTTTGCATGGAAAGAATATCAATATTACTCTATAAAAACGGGTATCTAGGATCATCTATAGGACTCACACTTGAATGTACTTGATGTTACTGGTAATGGGGTGGATTGTATGTAGGTTGTGGGTGATAAGACATGGGTGGCTGAAATGTGTTATGGTATGGATTTTGAGGGATGTTATGATATGGATGGGGTGATGGAGGTATGATATTATGCTGACCTGCTACATTAGCATATGGATGTGGTGGCTGATTTTGAACCATAGTGGTAGAGGGAGGATGCATTACCCAAGATAGATCTTGGATAAAGTCCTTAGGTTGATGAGATATAGGTGGAATATTTTTCCCAATCCCTTACAAATTTTGGTTAGGGTCAGGGTTCATGCTACGGTTAGCATTATCTAAAATCATTTGCTACAACTGTAAGAAATCCTATTGCATAGCAATTGCATTTGACGTAGGGACTGCTACCTGTGACGTGGTGGACTGAGTTGGTTGTGGAACAACCATGGTAGTGGAGGTAGATGGGGGTAAGTAGAAAAAGGTATCACTACTGGCTATGGAATGGTATGATAAGTATGTCCTACAAGTGTGGATGGAGGAATGGATATTAGGGCTTGCAAAACAATAGGAATTGTTTCATACAAGGGATTAGTGGTAATGGTCATTTGTTGTGAGAATGTGGGGGAATTTGGTTGGATGACAATGGTTGATTGGCCAATGCTACAACAACCAAATCAAATAGAGGATTGGTGAAAATTTATTCTGACTACTATGGATAGGTGAATATGGATTCTTGTTGTGATGACGGTATGACACGTGATGGTAGGGAGAGTGGTGGTAATGATTGGAAGACCATTATAGATACATTCAAGTACATTCTAATAGTGTCCATATCTATCATGGTGACATGACTGTCTTCCACCATAGGAGGTTCACTCTTAGGTGTCTCAGGTATGGTTGTGTGAGTAGCTCTATGCATAATGTCTATGTCCATGTTGGGGGTATTACTAGAAGGCCCTACATCAAGACTCTAGGATATAGAAAGCGGCATACCTACTTTTCCCACCACCAAAGTGTGAGGGACATTGCCAAAATGAGAGGCCATAGGGGAAGACCACTGACTTCAATTTGACACTAGTTTCTTAGCTTGATTACGAGTCACTACCATACACTACTATGTGGTAAGATGCGAAGTGAGACTATCTATGTAAATAAAGTGACAACACAATGCACACAAAGCAAATAAACACACACAAATTTTGATGCTATATTTTTGTATATTTTTTTTTAAATTTGTTTGAAAAATGAAAAAAAGACATGTGTTCAATGTTTTGCCTTAAATGAATCTAGGATTTCACCTTTATACTCGCAACTCGACAACCTGTATATGAACTCTAGGTCATGTAAATCCCTAATGAACTCCACACCCAGACAAGGACCACAGGTCCTACCAGTCCTCACCTAGTCTCACTTGGTCAGCGTCATGCTCTCCAAAGAGAAATATATGCAAATTTTCCAAGATATGATGGTTCTTGGAGATGGCTTTGGCCAAATATCAGGGTATAATGTAGGTGGTTCGGTGATGAAATCCAAACCCGAAGGTGATGAAATCCAACTTTTTTCCAATGTTTATGTGAGTGTGTGGTGGTTTTTGTTTCACTAGGCTGTTATGCAAAATTACTATGCAATTTTGTTTTAATGCCTAAATGCAAAAAATAGGGAATATAAAATGACAAAAAATAGATCAAGAGCAAAAATTCCACCTTCAGGTCTAATCCAAATTGGCTTTGTTTTGCAGGACTAACCATGGGTGCACGGTTAGTTCTGGTAAACTACGAATGCGTGATTTACCAACTGCACGTCTGCATTTGAGATGTCCCAACCGTGGATGTGTGGGTCCTTTCTGCTAACAAAAATAGATGGGACTTTTTCTAGAACCGAACCCAAAATTAACACCCAATTTATTTCTAACTGGGTGAATGAAAGATGACCTATTTCCTATTATGCAAATGCAGATTCTTTTTAGATTTTTTTTATTCTTTTATGTATGAATGCAAATTTTAAGTAACTTTATCTATCCTAAGACCTAAATGCAAACAATAGCATACAATACCAGACCTTTGAATGCTAATAACAAAATATAGATAAAATAAATAAAAAGAAAGAACAATTATTAGAAAGTACAGACCTGTGATTCTTTCGCTACTCCTTGTTGTTCAGTCGTCGGCCCGTCAGATAGAAATTATGTATCTATATTTTCTCCCACTAGGAATCGCACGCCTGCATTTTCTCAGACAAAAATCATGTTTTTACGTTTCCATAGTAAATGATTTGGCTGCAAGATTTTTTGAATGTATAGACTAAAGGTCAGATCTGTGCATGCTTCTAATTACCAAAACTTGTAGGTGCAGACAGAGATTAGTAAAAAAGATTAAAAATAAAGGTAAAATAAAATAGAACCATTAGGGGGTCCCACCGTGATCACCATTTTCTATAGCAAAATAACTAACCACAATAAATAAGATAAACACAAAAAGAGAAATTTGCCAAAAATAATGTTCCTTTATATTAGTGTTTGATACAATGTTACAATAGATATTTTTAATTACCCCAAATGTTTTGGGGGAAATGTTACAATGATTTTCTCCTTCTGATAGATATTACAATGGTCCAATAAAAGAGGTAAATTCTTCCAACTCCTCAACAAGATAGGGTGCTCTTCATTCCTTTGCTACAACTCCAAGGGGTGAGTGGGCTTTGGTATCCAATGTGGGGACCACTTCTAGCTTCAATAGCTCTTCAAATACCTATATCCTACACACATGGAAACCAAAAAAGGGTTAATAGCACCTGTATAAATGACTACAAACAATGCAAATAAAAATCCTTGAAAGGAATGCTTGCAAGAAACATGGAAATACTAATTAAAAATACCTTGCTAACAAATTGATAATTTAGTAATATTTGTTGATAAAATATGTTCGTGATTGTGGAACCATAGGAACATGGTTGCGGGTTGGAAACTATGGACCTGTGGTTGTGAAACTGTGGATGCATATTTTTTATTGTAGAATCACAGGCGGGCAGTTTTGACTGAGATGATAGGTCATATTGAGATGCGTACCAAAGGTCAAAATCGAGCTTGTGATCTCAGTTTCTCATCGGGTTTGGATGTATTTCAGTAGCCTATCGGTACTTAAATTTAGCTCCTTTTTTTGTGGATTGATGGTGCTCTTATAGGCTTCTTGGGACTTTAGAGGGGAATGTGATGTGGTAAGCCTGACTTGCCAAGTGGAAAACCTAAACTACTAGGTGGAAGGGGCAGTTACAGTGAGTCACTCAGTGTGGATCACTTAACTAGGGTGATGTGGCTTCAAGTAGAGTGGGATGTGGGATGTTATTTTATGTGAAGGGACAAGGGGACAACAACAAAGGAGTTATGGCATGGGTGTTGGGAATTTTTCTCATGTCCAAGGAAAAAGGAGACATGAGTGGGTAAGATGTGGCATGGATATTGGATGAAGTGCCCAGGACACATGTCCAATGGGTAGACAGGGTATCCTAGGGTGATTTTCCTAATTAAATAAATTAGGAAAATATAATGATGTGCAGGATTTTATATCCCTAAGTTAGAACTTAGGAATATATCTTTATTATGTAGTATTTGATGGTGAGGTGGTGAATATGAACTAAAGGGTGCTAGATTTTGGTGTCTACAAGATGAATTCTCTAGGATTGTCAACTTGGTTGACATACTTGAAGGGCTCTTCGTCTGAAGGGATGACATGAATGTTTCCTTCATGAGCATACTTAATGCATTGATGAAGGATCAAAGGAACACATTTCATGTCTTAAATCCAAGGTCTACCAAGGAGGATGTTATATTGCATGTTGCCTTCAAGCACATGATATGACATTGATATAGTCTTCAACCCTACTTGGATAGGAAGCACAATGGTACCAATAGTCAAACACAATGCATCATTGAATGCTTACAAAGTGAACGTGGATGCTACAATGTGTGACTGAGGGATGCTAAGGTATCCTAATGCACTTATTATTATAATATTGATTGATGAACCTGTATCAATCAATAATTGTTTGAATGTGATTCGATTTATATAAGTGATGATGTGCAATGGTGGGTCTACTATTCTAGTTGATACTTTATTTTGTGATCATAGAAAGTGATCATTGGCTCTCTGCACTATTGACATGCCAATAAAATTTATGAATCTATTGGGATTCTAGAGCTGGAGCTCTATGGATCTTAGAATTTCCATTAATGTCTCTCTATGCCTAGGGGACTATTGGATGAGCTCATATATTGATAAATTCTTTTAGGTTATTTACAGACTCTGAGTGAGTCTATTCCTGATTGTAACCGTCGATGTTGCTGGTGGGCCTGGTAATGGATTTTGCACTGGACTTTGCTAAGGTGCAATTGAAATACAAATAGGATTTACGGGTGGCTCTAGTTGATTGTATCTCTTGTTCCTAGTAACCATATTAATCGTGTAGAAAAACCCCTATGTAGGGGGATCTATCTGAGTTTTATTGACTTGACCCCCATGATTCCTTAGAGGTTCATGATATGGTAGGGTATCTTTGAATATTTCTATGTTTGGATTTTTGGGTGCTAAAGAGTTGTCAATTCGTAGCTCATCCCTATCAATAATTTTTTGTACCACATGTTTGAAACCGTGGTACACTTTGATGTCATGCCATTTCTATCTATGGTAGGGGTAATAGTGGTATTCCATATACCCTTTTGACTTAGGGTGATTAGGGTCTAACAACTGAATTTTTGGCAATTTCATGGCCTTAGACTCACACAACTGGTTAAATATAGATGCCAAATATTAAAAAAATGGTGTAAAATGGTGAGGTGGGTGAAGTTTTTTATATTTTCCCTAATTTTTGTTGCATTGATTATATTGCATCAAGGGTGGTTGAGCATGATAGTTTTGTTATTTTTTACTCTTATCCCCTTTAGGAATATTTAACATGACCTGGTTTACAGGTGCAGGCTTGACCTGATATTGTTGATTGTGTGTGTTCTTGTTGTTATATTCCTTATTTGTTCAGAGCTTCAGATCTCCTTATTGCAATTTTATATCTTCAATTACTTTGTCTTGTGCCAAAGCCTCTTTGAATATCATATACTGCTACAGTTGAAGCAATAACGATATATTTTTTGCATACTTTTTCGTAAGTATTCGAGCGAGTTCTGTGGTGGGAATGGAGAATGGTAATTTTACCATTAGTTTTCTCCATATGTTCCCATAATTTATGATTGGCTTTTCATCATACTATCGTAAGGTAGCCAAATCAGAAAGATTATTTTTCATCTTGATGATAAATGAAAAGCATTCAAGAAATGCATTCACCAACTATTTGAAGTCAATGATGTTGTGTCTTAGTAATTGGTTATACGACTCAATAGTTGTGCCTACCAGAGTAATCATGAAAGTTATTAATAACAAGGCATCATTATTTTGTAACTGAAAACATGAATTCATAAATCATGTTATGTGTTACTGTGCATCTTCATTACCCTTAAACTTATCCAATCTAGGTATTTTGAAATATTTTGGGTAAGCCAGGCTTGGTATCGATGGACACAAGGGTTGATTGTGAATATTTCTTAATGTGTATTTTTGACAAGCCACATCTTATTTCTCAAGAGTTTTAACTCTATTTTTAAGCACTTTATAATATTTAGAAGAGATGATCTCTTCTTCCTGAAGGGATATTTGGGGTGCAAGTGGGGGTAAGTTCCTTTGAGATTGATATGGTTGATTGTATTCATCAACCACTTCTATCAAGGATGATTCAGAATACCACTAATCTTGATCATCTGACTCTTCATACTAGTCTTACTTAGGTGGATTTAGTGCTTGATGTTGTTTCTTGGATGCATTATGTGAAGTACAATGAGAGCAGTGCTCTCCTTGTCTAGTGTGAAGCTCAAGGTGCGATGTAGTACGCCTTATGTTATGTTGCTCTCTATATTCACTAGTTGGAGGTAGGTTAGCTTGAGCCAATATGTTTGATCACTCTTCATGCTACTTTGATAAATAATGCATTGCTCTCTTAAACGGTGTTCATACACACTAAAAAATTAACCTTTGTTGTTATATATCTTCCCATTCTAAGTTCTCTAAATTCTCACCTTCAATGCATAAATCCTTAAATTGATCTTGGAGCATTTTTTCTCTTTGAACTACATAAAGCCTACATATTTGATCTGCTCAATCTGCCATGTTAGATCTTTGGCTTTGTAATTTCATATGAGGAGTCTTAGTAGTATGAGTTCTGACAGAAGGATATGCTACACTCTTTCCTCTATATTTTGAGGCTACATTGGTATTATGGTTGACTCTTTGTTCTATGCTCGCATATGTAAATGGGGTATTTGTACTATGTGGGCATTTGGAAAATTCACCTTGGATATAAGTATGTCATACAATATCTTCACTATGTGCACCCTTGGAGCAAGAATGAGCAGTAGAGGTAGCCCTGTGTTGATCTACCAGGAGCCTATTTTAGGTGATCAAGTTGGTGCGTTCTTCATGATAGACCAGGATGCATACTATATTCTTCGATACTATGGATATCTATTAAATCTCCTTCCTTATTAGAGTGATTTAGATCTCTTATAGGTATGCGATTAGATGCACCCCATCTATCTTATCCCTCATTAGGATGGTTTGATCTATGACCATCATGTGAAGATTGGGGTATTTAAACCCCCTTTTTTAGGTCACAAGAAGATCCTATATTTAGTCTCCTAGTTGGGGTTTATCTATGAGAACCCTTGTGAGTAGAGTTATCCCTTCTATGGCTACCCAAAGTTCATTCAGGTATGTTACATGTAGGTGTGTAGTAAAAATCATGCATCTAAACTATTTGTAAACATGTAACAAATTGAAACTAAAAAATCATGTAACCACTTCAAGATAAAAGATGATAAAAAATGGGGTACTCTTTATTAATCATAATAAGTCTTGATTACAATTTTTCCCTCTTAGGAAATCCCTCAATTTGATACAATTATTACAAAGGTTGTAGCCACTCAAAATGGAGAGATGCATTTGAATGATCTTCACTCCTCCACTACTTTGCTTATAAGAGGTCTTATTAGTTGCCTCATTATTTGATATCAATAAGTATGATCTCAATGATGCTATTGGATCATTGATTATCCTTGTCACCTGCACACAAAGAAACTACAAGATACATCAATAACACACAATGCCTCTTAATATGTAGCTAGTTTCAAAATGAATACAAGAAAGAAAACAAATGCATAAAGATAAGATGAAATGCATGAAATACTAGAAATAAAGCATAAGGACTGAATGAAAATATGATTACTCTATGATAAACAAGCAATGAAAATACAAATAATGTAAAATCTATGACTAAAATGTAGAAAATATTGAACCAAATCCTAGCTGCTATCAATCAGAGTAGGTGGCTTTGCTAGCTGCTATCAAATTTGGTGACTACACCTACGAGCCGTTATAAAAAAAATAGTCATAGGATGATGTCTCTACTCTATAAATCTTGTTTTTATATCACTTGATTTGCTACGTAATTGATGTAAGGGTTGCTTGCATTGTGGCACATGGTTTTGTGGTTGAATTTGTCATCAATCCATCTAGATTTAACTCTTGAATAGGTAGGTTACTCTCAAGCTAGGGTATCCATTATTGTAAAGCAAACATGTATCATTATGTAATTGGACATGGCTCCACTAGACCTTAAAGGGATGTTGATTCACCCCTTGATCTGGCAGATCTTTGCTATGGAATCAACACATGATTTAAAATGGGTTTGCAATAAAAATTTGGGATAATTTATAGACACCTAATCCTCTTGGTCTTGGTTTCATAGGGAAGCCAAGATCAAGAAGAATTTATGCCCAAATAGTTGGGAAGATATATCCAAAATCTTCTGATGAGTGTCGTTGAGTCTCATCATTTAATCTCAATGATTTATCAATTTGGGATGGTATCCAAGGCTATCTATGATAGAAAGTTAGGGCAAAGTGCAATTCAGGCATTTAGATTTCAAACATTTATTGGTGAAGTAGATTTTGGTTTAGCCTGTTGGTGTTACACTAAACCTAGTCTATAGAATGGAAATTGAAATAAATTACAAGAATTGAAAACTAAATCTAAATTGTAGAGTTTAACAATTAACTACAATTGCAAGAATGAGAAATGGCTAAATTAAAATCTAATCTACTTTTGCAGAATTGAAATAACAAAAATGAAATTGCTAAATTGAAATGATGCTAAAATAAAACCTATACTAAAAAAACCTATCAATATCCTGCCACAAAAGTTCACCAATATTTTGCTATAGGAATTGACAGCAAAATGAAATATACTAAAATTGAAAGTAGTTGAAACATAAAATAAAATAACATGAAAAGAAAAGAGAACATGGAAATAAATATTTAATCTAATTTGTCAGTTGACACACACATTAGCTATACAAAAACATAATTAAGAAAACATAAATAATAGAATACAAATATAAAATATACTATTCCTATCCTGCAGATCAAATCCTATTATGCTGCAACATTTCCTGGTTTTATCCTAAAAGAGGATCAATTGATCTTTTCCCATGAATGGTGGCTTTTGGATGGCAAGGACGAAAAATATTACTGGGGGATATTTTCCCTTAACCTTCTCAACCTTATTTCCATCAAAAAATAGTCAAAAAATCAAAAAGTCCTTTATGTTGTCAATCCGAAGATAACTGACTCAATTCGGAAAAACTGCATTATGTCAATTTGAAGATGTCTACTCAATCCAAAGAAACTACATTATGTCAATCCAAAGATGTCTGCTCAATCCGAATCTATTTGGATTGACTAACTGTATGGTCTTCATGTGATCTTAGCTACTTTTCTTAGGTGGGTTATCTCTCAAGTACTGATTGCAATAGCTTTTATCCTTCTCCATGTGTGAATTCCATGCCTTGCTATTTATTGGTAGCTGGATGGAATTTACATGGTAAACTGCTACATTTTTCAGATTTGCTGCACAGTTGTAAAATTTTGGAATTTCTTACAAGTTCAACAAATTAGAACATGGGAAAATAATTCAAATATCAACATGAATAAGTACATCAAGTTGCTACCAAATTTATACACTTTATTCACCAAGTAACAATGCTGAAATAGTGCAACAGTGCTGCACAATTATCCCTGCTCTGTTATACCCTATTGCTGCCTATTTAGACCATGTGGAAATGCTTCTAAATAGGTCAGATTTCTTCTATAGTCCTTCTAAACTTATTCCATCCATTTCCTCATGCTTTTCTTGACAAATTCAAGGTGCTCCTATAAAGTGACAACTTGTTGATTTTTATATGGTTTTCTACAAATTTCCATATTTAGAACAGTCCTAATAATTTGGCTTCAATGTGGAATTAAAACAAGTTGAAGAGCAGGAAAACATTAATAAACCATTGTGAAGTTAATGGATATCAACATACCACACTTGGCTGTTTGAAATGCATATTTTTAATTGCCACTTAATCAAGCAAAAATAGTCACAAAATGCTGAAAATAGTCAAAAACAGAGATATAATGCTCTTAACATAAAATCATGCAAACACTTAACAAATATATATTATAATCAACTATTTGGCATTTAAATTAATAGTATGGTAGTTTTTATATGTTAAACATAGTGTAAAAATTAGGTATTTTTAGGTCTCATCATCCCCCTCAGCTTGAACTGATGCATGCCCTCATGCATCTTAGTAGGCCATAGTAATATGTTGGTTTTATCCTTTTGGAAAACATCCTTTGCCACCTGCTACCTGATAAATTTCTCCTTGCTACACTACACCAAGAATTTTTCAATTTAAGCATAGGTATTTCACTTTTCTACAACCTTGCAAAAAAAATTCAATCAATTTTTTTCAATTCTGGTTTTTTTTTCTTTTCTTGTATTTTTTTTTCATTTGCAACTTGCAACTTTTTGACTTCTACACTTTCATCCTTCAATATTGCAATTTCTACAATTACTACAATTTTAACTCTTTTTCTATCCTTCTACAAGTTTTAGTGCTGCAAGGTACCTCTTAAAGGCTTGGTATCATGTGATTCATCTTACAATAGCCTTATTGTGGAACCATATTTGGTAGATGCACTACTACTGGTGAAATTTTCTATTCTTAACAACATTTCATCCTGAATGTCTATTTCTATTATTTGCACCTTTTGAACAAAATTGATAAAATTTTGATTTTGAAATGCTTGAGGGATGTACTTACATGTGGTAGAGCCTTAGGAACCTCAATATTTGATGTACCCTACTCTTTTTACTATTTTGCAGCATTTTCATCAATTTTGGTACAGTTTTTACTTATTCTGAAGATAGCATATTTTATTCTGAAGATTCATCCAAAAATGTAAAAATTACCTTCTATGCAAACGTTAGCTACATATTCTATTTTGGATTCATATCTAGGGTATGTAAGACTTCCATAACATCAAAAATATCATCTCTATCCTTTTGTTTAGATGTTATTCATTACTATTTTATTGCAGTAGTAGTAAAACAGAATCTTCAGATGCTCCCTTGCAACTAAGGGCAGAAGGAGGTGTTTCTTGACATCTTAAACATGTTTCATTTTCAACTTGTCAATATTGTATGAATAGTTTTATGCCAAATACCGATTATCATACATTAAATGCTAAATGCTTACTATGACTTAAATGCAAGAAACACATACCTTACTGTCTTAAAAATTGATCATGCACCTTACAAGCTACTTCTGATGATCGTTAGCAAGATATTTGAAAACATAAATATACACATGTGCAGTGTGAGATTTGTACAATGGTGAAACAAGGATGGGTGGATCAACAGGGCAATACACGCCAAAAAACTAGTTTTTATGCAAGCTAACTCAGCAGCGCCTCAAGGAGGTTTCACTACTAAATTATTCATTTTTTTCTCTTTTTAAAAAAAAAAAAATTTCTTCTCTTTTTTTTATCTCTTTTTCATCAAAAGAGGTTGCCATTTCTAGTTTTCAACCAAATTCTATCATTTTTTTTTTAATTTCCTCAATAAAAGAGTGTCTCTCATGAGGCTACAATGAAAGAGAATGTCTCTCACTCTTATTTGGATAAGAACAATTCTTATTCTGTAAAAACATGTCAATATTTGTATGAAAACACCATCTTTTTCTGCTAAAATCTGTAACAATGATGCAACCTTCCTTTATAGATGAGTAGTAAGAATCTGATTATGTCATCATTTAACTCCTTATTACTAGAAATGAAGTGATGACTTCATTGTTCCTCATCCATGCTGAAATTGATGCTTGTCCTCATGTATCCCCATTTTGTGGGACATGTTTTTTTCTGATTTTTTTTCTCTTTTTCTTCTTTTTTTTTTTTTTTTCTCTTTATCAAAATTTTCTCTTGTCTTGCTTGTGCCCATGACGGAAGTTCACAAGCAAGATTATCTTTTTTTTTCTTTTTGTCAAACTTTTATCATCACTCTGAATCTGACATGGAAGAGAAATTCTCCTCCATTCTATGTACATCCAATTGTTCACCTCAATAACTCCTCCTTAGTTAATGATGCGTGGTATACTCGAAGGCAATATCCATTCACCACTAACTTCCACTGTGAATCACCAATGGGAGAAAGAAACACTACTTCATATCTAAATATTTCTTCAATAAAGTGTTTGTCCATGCCTCCTAATATGCAAAATATTGTCAATCTATACTTGAAACAATTCAATACCAATTCTCAAATTTGTTAAGTGCATATATCAAGATGAAATATTGACATACCCTTGTAAATTCATGCAAAGGGATTGAAATATTGTTTCAAAACAACAAAAAATTTTGCTTTTTGTTCATAAGTCAACCGGTCAATAATGTTCAAGAATTTCCTTGGCTGTACTTCAGTTTGTTTCATTCTTAGGAGGAAAAAATTTATCCTTAATGGAAGTAAATTTTCTATGTGCAGCTTTTCCATTTTTTCTCCTTTATCCAAAGCTAATTTCTATGTTTGGACTAAAGGGTTTATGTGTATCTCCATTGAATTTTATCTCTTCAAGCTCAGGTAAGTTCTTTTTTGAGCACAGTTGGATGTTGTTGTAGTCAATCACATTTCTTACAAGTTTTTTACCAGACTCAACTACATAAATAGGGGTTGCCTATCTTGTATTATTCAAACTGATCGCAGGTTGGGCTGAAAAAAGACAATTTAACTAAATATATTTTTGGTTTGCACAATAATACAAGAAGTGTACAACTTTAGCATATTAACTACTTGTCATGTAGGATCACCTCTAATGAGATCAACTATTGTATTTGTAGGCTAAAAATTGCTAGGTTGCGGTTTAGTGCAATAAAACCCTAACAATATTTAAGCAATAATGACAAAACTTTAGGATCACCGTTTGAGCTATAAAATTCTATTTTGATTGTGCAAAAGTTTTGTGATTTTTTATTTTTTTAATAGATTCAGCTTACATAGATAGGGGTTGCCTGTCCTGTATTGTTCATATTGGCCATAGGTTGGGTTGAAGGTGGTGGTTGATTTACTTGCCCTATTTATTGTTATTGGGATATCTCTTTGAGAAGAATTCAGATTAGGCCACAAATTTTGCATCTTTGAGTTGTAGAAGTAAATGGAATTCATCAGTGATATGTTCCTATGAATAAATGCTATAGGTAGCTAATATGGCTATTTTTTTCAAGGGATAGTCTTGTATATATACCATGATGTCTTCCCAACACCTAGTACAAATTTATTTATACTACCCTGATGATATTGATATAAAAAGGGCAATACTAGCAGATGGTTCCTCTAAATTTTTTAAGGGATCTTATGTTTCTTGATAATGAGGATGATGAATTCTTTCATTTTTAATCAAGAATATCAAACATAGGTAATTTAACCCCTAAGGGTGAAGATCACCTCCCTGTGGTTGCTTTTTTCCTAAATGGACTAAAATGCAACTATCAATAATTATTATTTATACTAGCTATTACATTTAGATTTTATTTTGAACTTCATAACTTAGCACAATAATAATTATTTGACTACTTCTACCTTATAAAAACACCATAATCCCTGGAAACAGTGCCAAAATGATGAGTTTCGTTGAGTCTCATCATTTAATCTCAATTATTTATCAATACGGGATGGTGTCCAAGGCTGTCTACGATAAAAATTTAGGGTAGAGTTCAATTCAGGCATTCAGGTTTCAAGCATTTATTGGTGAAGAAAATTTTGGCTTAGCCTTTTGGTGTCACATTAAACCTAGTCTATAGAATGGAAACTAAAATAAATTATAGGAATTGAAAACTAAATCTAAATTGCAGAATTTAACAATTAACTATAATTACAAGAATTGAAAATGGCTAAATTAAAATCTAATCTACTTTTGTAGAATTGAAATAATATAAGTGAAATTGCTAAATTGAAATGATGTTGAAATAAAACCTATGCTAAAAACAACTTTCAATATCCTACCACGAAAGGTCGTCAATCTTCTGCTATAGGAATTGATAGCAAAATGAAATCTACTGAAATTGAAAGTAGTTGAAACATAAAAGCAAAGAACATGAAAAGCAAAGAGAACATGGAAACAAATATTTAATCTAATTTATTAGCTGACACACACACATTAGTTGTACAAAAACATAATGAAGAAAACATAAATAATAGAATACAAAATTAAAACAAGAAAATAAAATCTAGAAAGCAATATGTTAATTCTGTTGTAGCAAAATTATAGATTAAAACCTACCATAAAAATCCTCCTTCTAGATTTGAAAGTGGGCCCATACTTCTTGATCTAGAAGGAGGTGTAAAAACACTCCTTAACTAATTAACACTTAGAACAAAAATTGATAAAAAAATATGCACTTTTATTGTTGTCAAAACATGTTGAAAACTATTACAGATAATTGTTGTACAATCCTATTTGTTGTTGCTACTACTCTCCTCAATTCTAATTCCTACCTAACTCAACAAAGAAGGGAGCTATAAATGGTGGCTTTTATCAAATCCTATAGATCAAATCCTATTATGCTACAATATTTCCTAGTTTTATCCTAGAAGATGATCAATTGATATTTTCCCATGAATGGTGGCTTTTGGACGACAAGGACGACAAAGACAGTTGGGGGATATTTTTCCTTAACATTATCAACCTTCTTTCCTTTTTTTCACCATTAAAAAATAGTCAAAAATTCAAAAAGTACTTTCTATTGTCAATCCAAAGATAACTAGCTCAATCCAAAGAAACTGCATTCTGTCAATCTGAAGATGTTTGTTCAATCCGAAGAAACTACATTCTGTCAATCTGAAGATGTCTAATCAATCTGAAGCTCTTTGGATTAACTAACTATGTGGTCTTCAGGTGATCTCAACTACTTTTCTCATGTGGGTTATCTCTCAGGAACTGATTGCAATAGATTGTATCCTTCTCCATGTGTGAATTACATGCCTTGCTATTCATTGGTAGCTGGATAGAATTTACATGGTAAATTGCTGCATTTTCTAGATTTGTTGCACAGTTGTAAAATGTTGGCATTTATTGCAAGTTCAAAAAATTATAACATGGGAAAATAATTCAAATATCAACATGAATAAGTACATCAAGTTGCTACCAAATTTATACACTTTATTCACCAAGTAACCATGTTGAAATAGTGCAACAATGCTACACAATTATCCCTGCTCTATTATACCCTGTTGCTACCTATTTAGACCATGTGGGAATGCTTATAAATAGGTCAGATGTATTCTATAGTCCTTATAAAATTATTCCATCCATTTTCTCATGCTTTGCTTGACAAATTCAAGGTGCTCCTATAAACTGACAACTTACTGATTTTTATATGGTTGTTTTCTGCAAATTTCCAGATTTAGAACAGTCCTAATAATTTGGCTTCAATGTGGAATTCAAACAAGTTGAAGGGCATAAAAACATTCATAAACCATTGTGAAGGTAATGGATATAAATATACCACATTTGGTTGTTTGAAATGCATATTTTTATTTGCTACTTAATCAAGCAAAAGTAGTCACAAAATGCTAAAAATAGTCAAAAACAAATATATAATGCTCCTAACATAAAATCATGTAAAATATTAACAAATATATATTATAATCAACTATTTGATATTTAAATTAATAATATAGCAGTTTTTATATGTCAAACATAGTGTAAAAATGAGGCATTTTTAGGCCTAATTAGCTTCCATCCTCCAACCGTTCAAGAATCCATTAGGTGCAACATATTTCACATAGCTTTTGTAGCCCGAGTTGGTTACAGAGCTAGCCACTCTCACTTAGCATGGATAGGAGTAATTTACCCTTAACCACTATCGACAAGTGTGGTTGGCTTCTAGCTGCTTTGATCGTTGATGGCTGTGATCATAGCTGCTATTGACATTAGCAGCTAGAGCTGCATAAAACTAGGCTATCCTATTTGGGTGGTTAAAACCACTACTGGATCTTGGAAAAGGTCCAAAGTCATTCATATGGTCTACAAAAGTGCCCATATGAGTAGTCCCCTAAACATGATGCCTTTTAGGTGTCTATAAGTACCTAGTTTCTTCTTGCTTAAATTTTACTTCTCTTTGATTCGGTTAGGGTATTTTAGTTCCCTAGATCAAACTAATATTTCTTTTGTTTCCTTTATTGATTCTTACATTAATATTATTTGGTCTAGAAAATTCATTGTTGTGTTCTATTTTTTTATTTAGTTTTTTGAGGTGTGTGTGTGTGTGTGTGTGTGTGTGTGTTTGTTTTGTTTTGTTTTTATGTTTTTTGTGTTGATTTTTGTTGTTCTTGTGTTTTTGTTGTTTTCTATTTTTTGTTGTTGTTCTTGCTCTTGTGTTTCTGCATGTTTGTGTTAATTGGTATATTTGTGTTTTGGTGTGTGAGTGTTTTCTATGTTTTTGTTTTTTTTTGTTGTCTATTGTGGGTTTTTTTATTATTTTATTTTTATTTTTTAGTTTTTGATTGTTTTTGTTTTTCATGGTTTTTTGGTTGTCTTTGTAGTAGTCTATTGTTTTTCTTATGTTAGTTTTTTGTTATGTTGTTCTTATGTTTTTTATGTGTGGTTCGTTTTGTGTCTTTTTTCATATTATTGTGTGTGTGTTTGGTTGCACTTTTTTCTGTTTGACACACTTAAGGAGCATGTTTTTTTTTAAATCTTTTTGAGTGTTTGTGTTTTTGTGTTCTTATTTTTTGTTGTTTTAGGCTTTCTCCTTGAGTATGGTAGGCCAGGTGTGAGCATTGGGTGATTTTGGTAGAAGATATACCCCTACCTCCTTGGGTATTACCCAAAATTGGCATCCCTTCTGGGATGTTTTCCACAAAAAAAATTATAAGTTTTCTACCAATTATAATAAAAAATCATACAAACTACAAATTTGTTCAAAACTCGTGATAAATTCATTCTAAAAAAAGATCATGCATATCAATGGGGCAAAAAAAAAGCACTTAAAATATCTTATATTATTCAAGTTTAGAAATTAGAAAAGTTTAATTTTACGTCTCCTTAGAAACTAGGGTTAAAATGGGATCATTATATTCTTTTTATTCAGCTTTAGACTTGCAAATGCAAATATTAAGAATCGTGAATGCAATATGGCTTTGGTTAAGGTAGAGCAATGTTTTTTTTTCTTTTATTTTGAAGAACATGCAGATTATTTGAGATGAAGGGCATTTCAGATAATAGGTGTAGAAATAATGAAACCTCCAAATGGGAGATTTTTTTGTCAACTGCAACTTTTAGAGCTACCCATTCTCTCAAGTGATGATAAAGAACTAAATAAAACAATGTCCCCATGAGGTTGAGAATAGATTGAAAATGGTTGCATCCGATATAATTTCTGCAAAAAATTTTAGGCTTTCAAATTGCATGTTCTCTTGTCAAGTTCAACTATCTAAATCATAGCCTACAAAGAAAAGGAAGGAGATGTTGCAGAAGGGCTTGTTCATAGCTATTGTGTTTATAGTGCTTCCTCTATATTTATTTTTCAATTTCTAACCATTGATTTTAGGGTTTCTTATGCCTATTTTTCACCTAATTTTTTTGGTCAAATTTAAGGTTTGTTCATCGAATTTATGCGCTAGGGTTTTAAATTCGATGAATTTTGATCTTCATATAGAAAATTCAATGAATTTGATAACTAAGCATACAACTTTAAAATTGAACTCTATTTAAAAAAATTTGTTTACCTTCTCTTGTACTTTCTTGGCCCATGTCACCACTTTCTCATTCTTCTCAGATAATTGTGCTACCATATGTTCATCCTTTTCTTTGAGTTGTACCTCCACATCCTTAATCTTGTATTTTTCTATTTGGGAGATCTATCACTTCTCTTCTTCCAGCACATTAATTCTAGTTTCAAACTTAGTCCTTATGCTTGTCAGATCTTCCTCCAATTTATTTATTTTCTCCTTTACTACAACCTACATTTATGCAATTCTTCCTCCATTGCAATCATTTTTGTTCAAGTGGCTTCCATATCTCCCTTATGATCTTTCTTGAGCTGATAAATCTGCTCCAATCCAATGCTCAACCACTCTATCCAATGTGTGAGAAAGTTCAACTTCCTCAAAGTGATAGCCAAATTTGTAGTGACCCTCTTGTACTCCAATTCTCCTATGTTCATCGAACAAGTTGGGTGACTAGTTCTATCCAAGTACAATCTCGGATGTTGCCTGTAGTTGGTTATCACTCCTTTTGGCAAGTCATATCTTCCCACCATTGTGGTTACCTCTTCCCTAGGTAACTTCCATGGGTGTTGTACATGAATATCTATGATTCTCCTTGTACGCTCCTTATTGCTCACCCATTATGTTATTTTCTCCAACTCGAGAGACACTTGTTCCTCCCACAATTTTAATTCTCCCACATGTCCAATACAAAACTATAATTTGGTGTTGGCTATGGCATCACCTATCTATGAGAAGAAATGTTCCACATCATCTTCTACTCCTCTTGCCTCCTCTTCTATTTCAATTCTACCAAACTATGGTACCTTCAAAAGGTAGCTTGTTCTCATTCTCTACCATTCCTCTTCTATAGGAGTTCATTCTTCCTCTTCCTCCATGTGGTGGCTAGAGCTTCCTCCAAGCTCTTGAAGTGCTCTCTCTATGTCTATATTCTCCCAAGATGAGGTCTATTCTACAATCTTCTCCTCCTCATCATATTCTATCTTCACAATCTCATGTTGAGATTGTTGTTGTTCTGTCTGTTCTTGGGATTTTTCTTGTTTAGTAGAGCCCACTTGTTGCTCTTCCATTACTGTTTGGGCTACTTCTTGTTCCACACTACCCTCCTATTGTTCTTCCATCACTTGTTATTCCTCCTGATTATGCTAAATTTCCATCACTACGATTTTTTCAACAATAGGTTCCTTTTGTTCTTGTGATGCTTTTATCTCTTCTTGCACATCACTTGGGTTATTTTACCTTGAAATTCCTCCCATCACAATATAATGGGGCTTCTTCTTCTTCTTAGCCTCTTCTTCTGAATCTTCCCCTCTCGCTTTAGTGTCCTCCTGAGTGGTGGCTGCCACTTCCTGTGCTATTTGCCCCACCTCCATATCCTTCAAAAAATTTGAGGCATCTAGGATTTTGAATTCATCCCATTGGAAAATTTGTGGAGATACCACCATTTTCTCTGCTACTGCCCAACTCCAATCCTCTAGATCTATCTTTTTTGAATTTTACCATTCTTCCTCCTGCTGATCCTTTTGTGTAGGTTCATCTTGTTCATCTAAAATAGGGTTCTTTGCCATTCTTTCCCATTGTCGTCTTATTTTTATTTGAATTGGACTTGTCTCTCCATATTTTCCTCCCTTTCTTGAACTAGTGGCTACTCCTACTACCATTGCTACATTGCTTGTTATTCTAGTTTAGTTTCCAATCTTTGTGTTATTTTCCTCTGATGATGTACATCCTCATTCGAAGGTGTATCTTCTGGTGCCTCCGTGGCCTACTAATCCCTCTTTGTTTGAGGCTTTTCCTAAGTTGCCTTCTTAATGGGTACTAAATTTGACCACCTCAAAATGGTTGGATGTCCTTCCTCAAATTATTGAGGTTCTATAGATTCCCAACTCCATGACAACATTCAACAATAATCCGATGGCATGGAAGGTCATTCCAAAATTCTTCGGTCTCTTTGTCAGTACTTCATGCATTTTCCTTTCCAGATAGGTACCCCAATCATATCGGATTCCTTGGGTGATACCTTCTACATATTGAGCCATCTAGATTGGCATCTCTTTGGATCTTGTATCACCTAACAATTGATCCATTACTGTATTCATCGCACATGGCCAATCATCTCCTTTTAGTTGGCTCTGTTTGATCCCTTGAGTTCCCACACCCGAGATCTTTGTAGTAGTTGATGACTTCACATTAGTCAATGAAGTGATGATGTGATATGATTCAATTAGATCAACCAACTTCTTAACTATATTCATGCCATATGATGGAAATTTGAATGTCTTCCTAAATGCATCTACTATCACTTCTATTTTCATCGACCTCTTGTCCACATTGACAAAAGTAGTTCGAGTCATAGGATTATATGCCTGGACCATCTGCAATAGGTAGTTGTAGAAGAAATTTTTTGGTGTGGTGGTACTTGTGCTATGATAGCTACACTAGATTTCTCAAACTATTTCCTCCATGGATGGTTCATATTTTTCTTATCACTCCACCATCGCCTGCATGTATCTGCTCCATGCTATACAAATGCAATATTTGTTATCTCCACCTGACCTTCCTCAGATTCGATAATTAGATCCTCATCCTAATATGGAATGTGTACTTCACTTCTTAGCTCCCTCCTTGAGGTCCTTTCCTATGCCATTCTCTCCTCTTGGTACCTTGGTGGTGTTCTTATTTGATCAACCCACCAATAGTTCTACCTTCTCCATGACCTATATCCTCCTCTCCTCCAAGGATGAGTACCACACCAATCGTGGGACTAAAACTGTCACCCTTGGTACTATCATGGATATGCTTCTCTCTTGTGTAGGGGTCCTAGTGACCTTTCTACTCTATTGGCTACAATCCACCTTAATCGACATCTAAACTCTTCTATTGAGATCATTCTCTTGCCATTCTCCCAATTAACTTATTATCCGAACATCACCATTTTTACAATCAAAAGTACTCCTGAAATCATATAGTTTACTATAAATCATACAATATGCTCTCCCTTGTACGCTTGTACGATTTCACCTTCAACAACCACTTCCAGATCATACACTACTTTTCTTCCATAGTTTAATTTTCAACCTTCAATATTCAAACTACCATAACTTCCTCAAATCGTACATCTAAGACATGAAATCATACAGGGTGGTACTACTCTATACAATTATGCTTTTTGGATTCCTCCCTCCATGGAATCAGTACAATTCCATATGATTTGTATGATTTGTTAAAAATTGCTTAAAACGACCTAAAAAATTACCAAGAACTGTATTGTCTTCTTTCCTAAAATTGTATACCTTGCTCCCAAAATCATACAGTACATATTTTCAAACCCTAGTTTGTAAAAAAATCATAATTTTTTCCTCCTTTTTCGAATCTTTCACCAACCCATTTTCGGATTGCCCTAATCTTCCTTTTCAATGCTTTTCGAGAGCAATTTTTCAACTTTTCCACCCTTGGCACAATTTTATCTTCAAAACAAATTCTCTGGTTGTACTTTCATGGCTGTATAGACTTCTCCTTCCTTCCTTTGCCTTTTCCAACTTTATTTTGCCTAATTTTTTTGATTTTAGGGTTTATATTTCACTTTCCTTGCAAATCTCCCACTTCGGCTCCAAGTTGTCCCTACTTTGAACCCTAATACATTATTTTTTCACCACCTGGTTCATACTTGGCTACCTTCTACTACTATTCCTCCTAAATTCCTGGCTGCACTTTAAATTTTTCCTTCCATGGAGTCAAACCCTAATTTTTCTCTTCCTTTCCTTCTCCGGTTCGATTTCTCTGAATGTGAAAAGTTCTCCTTGGTGCTAATTGAAATGGGTCATCATTATTTCAGGTTACTGATGAATTTTTCTGCCCATATAGTCTTCTCCATTAAATTGCATGCTTTCCACCTTCATCCTCTTGAAAGAAATTCAAATCTTCTTTGTACGGTTTAAGAAAATTGTAACTTTGCCTTCTATTTAAAGCATTTCTCAAAACCCTAACTAAACCCTAATCCAATTAATCATAAATTGTGCACCAAATTGCACATTTTATCCTCCTTATTGCATGGATTATTGACAACTCAACATGTTTTTTGAAAATTTTATCTTTTTCCCGCTTTTTCCTCCAATCGCTACTTTTTCCCGCGCATGCCGCATTAAATGGGGTAGTTGAAAATTGTACAACATGCCCAAAATCATACAATGTGCAATACAAATTGTACAACCTACCTCTTTGTATAATTTCCCATGTTATTTTTCTAATTTGACTTGTACGATCTCATAATTATGCCTTTTTCCTCTTCCATTTTGCTTTGTACGATCTTATACTTAGAGAAATTTTCAATTTTCTTTCTCTTTGAAGAGGCCGTCATTTCCGGTTTTCAACCTACTTCCTTCTTAATTGCATCTCGAGGGATTTTCATAATTAAGGCACTTTATCTTTTTCTTTTTTTCAATCCTAGTCTATTTACACTTACCATCTTGGCAATCGTACAATGACATTCACTTGTACGATCCCATCAAATTATTCTCTTGGAGGTTCAACTATAATGTTCTGAGTGGTTGTGTCACCTATCGGTACTTGTTCTCTAGGCTGATCCATATCCACTTGTGATGTTACTAAATTTCTTGGCCTTCCCCTTCCATGTGTACAATTTGGGATTTTACAATTGCAAGCTAGAGTATCTTCACCTGGTGTCCTTTCTCCTTGTCACACAGGTGATTGGTCCCTTGGTAGCGGTGTCCTTACTACTCTACTATCATTCGAGTGACTTCTCCGCCTATCCCCTCAAATAAATTCTAGCTCCAGACTTGGTGATCGGATTCTTAGTTGTCCCTGGTTTCTTTCATATGCAAAGTGCACTCTTCCTCTACCAACAAGGCCTCTTTCGCATGAGTGTCTCCCCCATCCTATTCCTCTTGACATTGGATTTCTCTATGCTAATGGTGATTCCTCCATTTCTTGGAGTAATCCTCTACCACCCATCACTCATTGGGGTCCTTATCGTATTAAGGATGGTTGTCCCCATGTACATAGCCTTGTAGGATTTGGTAAGATTCCCCTAATTCTTGGTAATCCTTACAGATTCCTTATCCAGTTCATACAGGCTAAAGGTGTATCTCCTGGCCATCTAGGAGTAGGGGTTCGAACCTTCCTCGTCCTCTTCCTCCTTTGATTGTAACATCACCTTGTCCTTTTTCATTTTGTAGTTGAATACCTCCTCCCCTTCTTGGTTGAAGCCTTAGGGGTATTTCCCTATTCCTTCCTCCCATTGTTTGGGTATCAGGAGTTATCTCTACCAACTCAATGTTGGCTAGTGGACTTCTGCTTCTTGTACTTGGTGACAATTATCGCAATGCTCTGATTCTATGATCTACACATGCTAGGTGACGTCTCCATATTCTTTCCTCAAATTTTCTTTATGGGGATGATGTTGCCAAAACCTCTCTATATGCATCAAAAAATTCCATCTTAGAACTTGAATGATTTTGATTCTCTTCTCTCTGTTTCGCCCAATTGGTTGGTAAATTCATCATTCTCTCCAATATTCGTACTTCTCTCCTTTGTCTTCTCAAATATTGATAGGCTATTATATATGCTTGCGGTTCAAGGTTGGTTTGATGTCCCCGCGGTCTCCCTATTTGTTGTGTTATTGTACATGCTAGGGGATCATGATTACCTCGAGGGTTCTGAGGGTTTTTTGGACAATCATCTTCATCACTGCTTCTTGTACTAGGTTCCATTACTAGCCAAGGCATTCCTTCATTACTGGAGTCACTCAAATCTAGTCGTATATTGCCTTGTGATTTAGGTGATGTAGTTGCCTCTTCAATGTCTTGCCATAACATCTCCGCATATTTGTTTTTCATTGGTGGATCACTCAGTGGTACCTATGAGCTTGTGCTTGCTCCATCATTCCCTCCACCACTTCTCAGAGTTAATCCCTCAACCTCCTCAGGTTCCCTTTCGAGCTCTTGTAGCCTAGATACCCTTTGTTCCTCCAACCTTCGTATTGTGCCATCCAATTCTTGGATAATTTGCTCTCTCAACATTGCATTATGACCTCACAACATTTGATATTCTTCTTGTAGTTGTTGAGTCTGTAACCACATTCTCTACTATAATAGCCCTATTTGAGCCAATGGAGTAAGTCCAACTAATTCTTGATCAATGGTCTTATCCCTATCTTCCTTTGAAACTTCCATTTCAAATGTGTCCACTCTATCTTGTATCATACTGTTAGCCATATCCTTCTTTGTCCTTCCACTTTTTGGGGTAGTTCCCTCTATTCTACTTGAGGATACATCCTATTTCTACTTACTAGGGTTTCTTCTTCCTACCTTCCCCTATTATTGGGTAATAGTACTATCTCCTAATGTCCTCTTTCATTTGGAGGAATCCATTCTTCATCTTCTTATTCCACTCATTTGGTCCCATCAACAAATCTGACATGTACTCATAATCTTCTTATTTCTCCGGGTCGAGGTACCAACTCTTGTTATTCTATGGTTGGTCATGGTTCCTCCCCTTCTACAAATAAGTGTGTGAGTCCTATGTCAGGCTCCTCCTGTGATGGATCTAGCTCACTCTAAGCTTCATTTTGAGCTTTTGCTCATCTTCGTCATTCAATTTCTTCTAAAGAAATGAATAAGCATTGTACCTTGTAAGGCTTCAACTTTGAGCCATTTACAGTATCGGGCACCTCTATCCCATTCAAGTTCTATAACTTTACTGCTCCATTATTCATTAATTCAACTACTTTATAGGGACCAAACCATAAGATCTTTAGCTTACCGGGCTTGATTTCCCATTTCTCGTTAAAATTTAGAACCAAGTCACCCGGACTAAGTTCCAACTTCCTTAAATGTTTTTCATGCCACGCCTTCCGTATTTTTTGAGCTACCTCAATCACCCATTATGCCATGAGTCTTATTTCATCTAACTTGATCAGTGTTGTCAGTCGCTCTTCCAAACTTTCTTGATCACCCAAGTGATACTCTATCGTGACTCTCAAACTTGGTATCAAGAATTCAGTTAGCACCACTACTTCCTGTCCATACATTAATTGGAAAGGTGTATGTTCCATTGTAGGTTTAAAATTTGTTCTATATACCCACAAAATGGATGGTAGCCTTTCCTCCCAATATTCTCCCTCTATTCCATAGGTTTTATATAGAGTAGATACCAGGACTTTATTTGTTGCTTTTGCCTGCCCATTCACTCTGGGATAGTACAGACTAGATAGTGAATGTAAAATCCTAAACTCTGTGGTCATCATATTGATGATATCATTAATAAAGTGTCCTCCTCAATCACTTGTTATTTATAGAAGAATACCAAACCTTGTGATTACTTGTTCATACAAGAATATCTTTGTGCTTTTTTCCAAGTTATCAGGTAATGCTCTTGCTTCTACCCATTTTTTAGGTATTCTGTCGCTACTATGATGTATCTACACTTCCTCCACTGAGATGTCTTCAATGGTCCTACAAAGTCCAATCCCCACCATTCAAATAAATCTTATGGTTGTGATGGGTGCAAGGGCATAAAATCCCTCTTTACTAGCTTTCCTGCTCTTTGGCAAGTATTACATGCTTTCACATACTCCTTTGCATCATTATACAATGTGGGCCACCATAGTCCTACTAGAAATATCTTTCTAGCAGTCGCATTTGGTCCCATATGCCCTCCTGCTAAGCCTACGTGAGCCTCTTTCAATGTCGCTTTGACTTCTTCTTCCATCACACATCTTCGTAGGATACCATCACTTCCCATTTTATATAAAAATCTTGCTATTATCTAGAAGGGTGCTAACTTCATTATTACTTGCTTTTCTCGATTGTCGTCATTTCTTGTGGCAACTCTCCTGTGGATAGATATTGGCCAACCAACTTGTACCATGATGGAACAATGTTGATGGCAAATAATTGTGCATCTAGAAATTCATCAGGAACTCTTATTCCCATAGGTTCCCCTGATCGTATCCAAGACAACTAGTCTACAATCACATGCTTCTTACCAGGCCTCACCACTACTCAGAATACGAACTCTTGAAGGGTGATGAGCCACCTGCTAACTCGTCCTTGTATCACCGACTTATTTATCAAGTACAATAGGGCTTGGTGATCAACATAGAAGGCAAAGGGATTCACCAATAGGTAATGCCTAAAATTTTGAACTGCATATACCATTCCCAAAGCTTCTCTTTCTTTCGTACTATAATTTCTCTCTAGCCTTGAAAAAAGGTGACTAGAAAAGAAAATGGGTTGGTCTAGCCTAAATTGCCCTTCTTGTGCTAGAGCACATCCAATTGCAAAATTTGAAGTATCAATATGGACATGGAATTCCTTATCCCAGTTTGGGAACACAAAAATCGGACTACTCACAAGCTTAGCCTTCAGCTCCTCGAAGGCTCCTTGGTGCTCCTATGTCCATCTGAAAGAAATATTCTTCTTTGTCAAGGAATCCAATGGGTAGGATACATGTGCATAATTCTTGATAAACCTTTGATAGTAACCCATCGATCCAAGGAAGGTTTTAAGTGAACTCACATCAAATGGTTCTTCCATGTGTAATATCACACGGATCTTATCAAGATCTGTCTTCAATCCTTCATTGCACACAATGTGTCCCAATAGTTTCCCATACGGTAGCATCAAATAGCATTTCCTTGGATTTAATGATATATATGCATTTCTATACCTACTCATACATTCACTGAGGGTAGGAAGATGCTCCTTGATCTTCCCGTAAATGGACCAATCATCAAAAAATGCTTTAAAGTTCCTTGTTGCCAACTGATAAAATATATATAGTATGATACGTTGAAATGTAGCTAGGGCATTACAGAGCCTAAATGGAATTTGGTTGTATGCATAGATACCATTCTCCATAATGAATGTGGTCTTCAGCTTATCCTCTCCAGCTATACTAATTTTATTGTATCTCAAGAACCCATCCAAGAATGAATAAATATAATGTCCTATGACTTATTCCAAGATAGAATCTGTGAAGGGAATAGGGAAGGGATCCTTAATAGTTACAATGTTTAGACTCCTAAATTCCATGCATATTATGATCTTTTCTACTTCCTTCTTCAAGGTTATCACTATAGGTGAGACCCATTCACTGTTTGTCACCCTAAATATGATTCCTACTTCCAGCATCTTTTCTATCTCCGCATTCACTAATGCAACATACTTTGGGTTCATTCTATATGGTCTCCTTCGTACAGGTTGAGCTCTAGGAATTAGCATAATATTGTGGACACATAATTTTGGTGGTACTTACATCAAGTCCTTATATTTCCATTCAAAGACATCCTTATATTCCAATAATATCTTAAAAGTTGTAACTTTCAATACAAGATTCCAATCATCACCACAGTGAATCATCCTAGGTTCCTCCTCTATTCCTAGATTGATGTCCACTATATGAGGTCCTTCATATTTGATATTTTTTTGTTCACTTGTAGCTTTATCTACATTCTTTGGGTGTGCGAGCCTTGTATCAATATCCACATCTCCTACTGTATATTCTATAAAAATTTTCAAAAATATCCATTTATCTTATACTTCCTTCTTAGGTTCTTGGCTAACTTTTGGTTTGTCTTATTTTTCCTTGATCTCTTCTAACTCAATACAAAGGCAGTTGGGCTGAAAATTTTGTACTCCTCCATTTTCCAATGAAGAAGTATGCTATCAGATCTGGCTTCATCTTTGCTACATTCGTCTAGGTACAACATTCCTTCTCCATCAGGTTCATGCCCTTCATCCCCTAAGGAATTTTTTGATTCATTTATCATGGCTACATCCTCACTAACTTTTTGATTAGATAGATTAATCATATATTTATGCTGCCCTTTCTTAAAAGTGATTTGATTCATTCCCTAATTATGATTAACTTTGGCTACTCATAGCCATCCTCTCCCCAAGAGAGCATCGTATGCAGGTTTTTGCATTGTAATCACAATGAAATACAAGACAAAATCTTGGTCAGCTATCACCATTTATGATATCAATAATCCCTTTATCTTGATGCCATTCTAGTCAGCACCATATAATCATAAGCTTGATGCCCATAAATATGGAGCACCTAGTTCTAGCCATGTTATTTTAGGTAGCACATTGACACTGGATCCTCCATCCATAATTACTTGTGTCAATTTGTGCCCTAGGATCTCCATATGAACTAATGCAGGTTTCTTTCCCATATCAATCATTAATATAGTTGGATCCATGAACTTATCCTTCTGCTCCTTCTCTTGAATCAGTTGGCTCTGCACTTCCATCACCTTCTATGGTTGTATTTCTTCCACCATTACTTTCTGCAATGCTAGAATAGATTCCAATAGGTTTGATACTTTTATTTCTATTGTGGTATGCAAAACCTATGCTACCAAATTTTGTGCAACTATCTCCTTCTTTGATGGTTTTCTTAGTTTCTTATCGGCTATTGACTCTACTCGCTTAGTCTTCTTAGTTTCTTCTTGCAATATTTTCTTTGCTACTTGCCAACCATGCTTTTCATTTATTGGCTCTGGATACTTATCTTTATTAGCCTTATTCTTGTCACGACTAAAAATTCTTGGGTTTTCTCCTTAACTTGAGGAACCTCAATGTCGATAATTGACATTCTATGGGTTACTTAAAATTGTCTACTTTGGGTAATTCACTTCTTTGTGGTTCCCTGGACCACACCATATAAACATATGTGTAGTGCTTACTTGCGGTGTTTCCTACCTTTGAGGTGAAGGATAATTTTTCACAAAATACCTCCATTCCTAACAATTACGATATTGTATGATCGGACTTACTTCTGAATCATACTACAAATAAATTTTCCCTCCTTACTGATTGCCTTGGTTCGGTCTTCCATCTTGTCTGTTGTTTCTATAACCACAACTTTTTGCCTGTTTTCTACTTCCTTGGGCCTTCAGTTTCTCTTCCTGCTCTTGGATTGAAAATACCTATGGATGTACTCTTGCATTATACGGACATAACATTACCTTATGTCCCATGACATTACAAATGTGGTAATAATATTTCCTCAAGCACTTCACATTTGTATGACCTTCTGTCTTACATTTCATGCATAAAATGTCATTCCTGTTAGGTTTGAACTTTTTTTCCTTTACCATCTTATAAAACTCTTGATGGAAGGATGCTACTTTCCTTTGTATAGTGTCATATTCTCCACTATCTGAATCATTAGACTTGGGGTGAGAAAAAATTCTTGTATATGTTTGTTTTGATTCACTCTCAAAATTCTTTGCATGCTTCACTGCTTCTTCATATGTTTTTGATGGTACTACCTTCATATTTTTCTTATACTTTGGAAGCAATCAATATACAAACCACCACTTTACTAGAACATATACTAAATGCATCTGCATCTTATAGACTAATTGTTTTAGTCTATAATTATAGGATTTCACTTCATCATATTTTTGCTTTGTCATAAAAAGTTCCATAATGATGTCTCCATCATCCTTCAAAGGTCAAAATTATTCAATGAACTTCTCCTTTTTCTGATTCCACTTCTAAAAATCTATGGTATTTTCTCCATAATGATGTCTCCATCATCCTTCAAAGGTCAAAATTATTCAATGAACTTCTCCTTTTTCTGATTCCACTTCTAAAAATCTATGGTATTTTCTCTCTTTATGGTTCTTGAGCACTACGGTCTGAGTTACTTGTGTTTTATCTCTAGGAAATCCTCATGCTTATTCTAACTAGAATTTTCTCTTATACTTCCCATATATTACATATTCATGTACCAGTGTCCGTCATTCACCTCTAATTTTATAGTATTCACACTTTGTCAATTTGACCCATTTTAACAAAAATGCCAGATTCGATAAGGCAATGACACCAAATGTAGCATAGGGATGCAGTATTATCTATGTCAAGGTGATTTGCTATGGCTTAGAATTATTAGTATGCAATTTTCTATTCAATTACCAAATCATACAATCGTACGGTCCTCCAAACTACCTTTTTACTCCTAATGAACAACTTGTATGAAAGTCAAATGTACACACTGTATGATTCCAAACCATACAGTGATAAATTTTGTATGATTTTACACTCAGCAAAACTAACAGACTTAGTTTTGGAGGTTGTTGTACATAGTTTTTTAATCATTCAAGTATTTTCCCTCAAACTGCCAAATCGGGTAAGTTTACTTTGTAAAATTTGTATGAACTTTGGTGTACGATTTGTACAAAATGAAGGTACAACCAGATGCCAAATTAGATACTCCACTAGACCAATATCCCTTAGGAATATTTTTTAAGGATTTAATATGCCAATTAATCCATCTTCAACAACATGCAAAACATCTAAATGAGATTTGTGGGAGATTCCCTTTGTATGGATATGTTCAAAAATTATATAATAGGGTTTATATAATGACCACCCCTTATTTCTCCTTGTATACTAAATGTGTGAGGTTTTATTTTCTTTTTTGAGTTTGCTAATATGTTTTTGTTTGTTCTTATTTTTTACTGATATGAAATGTGTTTGCAACGTAATTGGAAAGAAATAACAATGCAAGAATATATCTAGACTAAATGCCAATGCTAGGAATGCAATCTAAACAAATTTTATTATTCAAATATGAATTACAAAGTTTTGATTAAAAATTATCAGACCTAATATCTTCATCTTCAGACTTGCAAATGCTTACAATTTGTTTGCCAAAGACTCCAAGGATGTCTTAGAATTGTCCTCCACCAATGCCAATCAAGATGACATGTAATAGAACTCCAATGATCATGAAATGTCAATTTTTTTAGTTCTAAACAACTCTCTGCAACTTGTCTTCATAATAAGAACAACAGCTCCAACTCTCCTCCAATGATGGCATAAACTCCCAACACATGTATTTCTAGCCATCCAAGGTTATTATGCACCAAAAATGAGAGGATATGAGTCTGATTTATACTTGTCTTCAGACCTTCTAATGAAGCTTCAAACTTACAAACATTCCATGATATGCATGAATAAGTCTCCCATTTGAAACACTATGCTTTGGAGATGACCACAATGAGGTTGGTTGGTGAATTTACCTTCCAATGTCAGTTGTGGAAGTCTAAAATTTTTATGTCATTAGACTGTAATTAGACCTTCTGCAAATGTTTTAGACCTCCCTTTATGCCCACGAATTTCCTATTTGAAGGCTTCACAAGGTGCGTTAGGATGAGAAGAATGTCCCTTTGCAATGTAGTTTCCACATTTACATGAGATCTGCCATATACTCCAATCTGAAATAAGTGTCTTTAGATTTGCAAAGTTCTAAAAATACCTTTTGAAACAATCCCAATCAACCACTAATAAATTTGCCAAGTTGTCTCCTTCAAGTGTGATTCTATCCAACATTAAAATGCAACCCAAACATATGGTGAAATGCTAAAATTGTGGTAATGGAAGATGGTGCCTATGTAGGAGAATTTAGTTGGCATTCTAAAATTAACACTTCCAATTTATGGCTCAATTATATAATTGATCTCTTTGTCTTGGGCAAACAGTTTGGTGAAGTACCCACAAAATTATATGCATACAATATGAAGATATGACTAAAAATATAGGTATGCCATGAAAAACCAGACAACCCTAGGATCTACATAATAAAATAAATACCACTCCAAATATTTCCAAATTTATGCTCAAAACTATTGTTACACACCAAGAAATAATATGCACCAATACCCAAAAACAATTCCTCCTTGATATGAAGTTATGAATAAAAATATAGGTCTACCATGAAACTTATAGTCAATATTAATGGTCTAAAAATACCTCTATATTCCCTCAAATCATAAAAATAATTGTAGTTTCCTCCGTGGCTGATGAAGACCCACAAAACCCATATCTTGGTTTGCTCATATGATTACCTTCAAATTTCTACAAACCCTAGTAATGGAAATCTGAAGCACAACTAAAATTCTTGAAGTAGAAGCTCCTCAATGATTGATTAGGTGTGGTATTTCACACACAAAACCAATATTCTTATGGAGGTAATTTCCCCACAAGCACAACAATGCAAAAATCTATAGTGGCCTCAGAAAAGATAACCAAAAACATACAAACATGGATGATAGAATGACCACACACAACCCTTACTTATTCTTTTTTTCCAATCATCTTCTAGAAGCTTCAAAAATGGGTCGCCCATCTTGGCCCCTTTCCTAGTAGTCATAACGTTGTTTTAAAATAACTTTGGTCCCCTTATAATTAAATATTATAATTTCCCTTTATAATTTACTTTTATAAAAATATATTATAATTAAAGGGAAATAAATCAAACTTAGGCCAAAATATATCATCCCATAACCAAAATGGCTAACAAACTACAAAACCCATGCTGAAGCTCGATCATAGTAATTTTCTCCATGACATTGAGTCCCTTAGCAACTCTTTGAATAACCTACAAGGACTCAGAATAGGTCATCAAGGTCATCTTATCTGAGTCACTGAAGAGGGGATATTACAGTCTCTGTCCCTTAACATTGCTTGTCCTCAAGTAATGGTAAGTTATACCAGGATCCCACAACATCCTTCAAAAAACATCACTGCATGGATTTTGTACCTCTTTGATGATATGCAAATCATGCATGACCAACTGAGTATTAATTCCACATGCATTGACATTGCATAAACTAAATAGTTGCATCCAAATAATCTTCCTGTAATGGTATCCATCACCCTAAAGCACCATGTGGACATTAGACCTATGAGTGATGAATTAAGGAAACATAGTGTTATCAGTTTGCCACTAATCCTAGAAAAAAATGTTCATCTCCCAAGGAATATCATCATGATGGGACTGCACCATCCCAACACCATAGAATCAATGAAAGAGGATGTTATAATACAATCTAGAAGCACACATGGCGTCTCTCTCTCACTACTAATTGAGCCATCCATAGGCTCCCCACCATGTGGTGTGGGTAGAATATCATAGTAATATATCCACTCGATCTGATTGTGTCCTATAAGTATCTCCATGTAGTGGAAAGAGACTATGCAATGTCCTCTAGTAGACATCCCTCCCAACACAACCTTCTATATATTCACCTCAAAATTCACTTCCAACTTCTAAAAATTGAAAGTGACCTCTCCCAAAGTGTGAAACCACTAGATACCAAGAACCATGTCTAAATTCTTTGTATCAACTACAAAGAAATCAGCGTGCATCTCGTAGTTTCCTAGTTTTAACTTCAGTTGTGGCACCTTTTTGATGCAAGGAATAGAGAACCCATCTGCAATCATGACTTTGAATTATATTACATCCATTGTCTTTAATACCTTCTAAACTACCTATATACACTAAAATATGGTTAATTTGATTAAGAACCCACAAACAAGGATCAAATTGACATCATATGGCCCCTTGGGCAGCCCTCAGGAGGCTCACAGTGGTTCTATCCATTTCAAAAAGGTTTTTGGAGGCTACCAAACCAATTTTGGGAGGTTTTGGCCCAAAATTCACCATCGTCCCACCCTGGTATGGTGGTAGATTCCCACCATCACACCCTAGGATGGTGGTGAGCCATCATCCCAAGGTGGGACAGTGAGCAAGTTTGACCCATAAAAAGTCAAATCTGGGCCAAATGGCACCCAAAAATTGCCATTTAGCATGCCATATGGAGCATACAGGTTATAGGTCACTGAAGCCTTATGACACACTTCTTAATGGAGGCCAAAAATGGAGATTCTCTTCCCCATCTAGTGCATGCCTCCGTTTTGACAAGTGGCGCCTCCTACCATGCATGCCCTTGCATGCCTTTTTGCACATGAGCCCCTTTGGGCTATAAAATGAATTCAATATCCACATAAAAACATGTATAGGAGTTATTGGATATGCAAAATAATGCTTACAATATTTCCCCTCACCTTATTGCACCTTTTTGCCCTCGAAATCTCCCTTTTGCCAAGGAGGTTACTGGGTGACTTCAAGAAGGTAATCCAAGCATAAATTTTCCATACGGGTGAATTTATTCACAAAATTTTATGAAAACACACCTTATATTGTTTAGAAACATATTATAGTGATTTTTTTAACAAAAAATGGTCGAAATTGGTGGGTATCCCCTCCCAGGGTACCCCCTAAATAGTTGCAGTCACCACCGTCCTCCCCTGGTACGAGGGTAAACTATTACAAAATTTCACTATTGTTTCTAATTTGTATTATTCTATATTATCCCATGATGCTACAGTTAAAATTTTAGGTTATTTGGAGTTAAATTGACAAAGTTATAGAATATTTATGTTTTGTAGGCTCATAGGGCCCATCCGGGCACCCCAATTTGATGCAAGTTTATTTGTGCCCCAATTTGAAAATATAATCATATGGGTTGTCTTGAAATGTCAATTTATGTATAATTTCCAAATTTCATGAGTTTTGGATATGTTTAGGTTTGATATTTGCTTATATTCTTCTTCATGTGTGCAGGTGCAGGTTCTTAGAAGTAATTGGGAAGGAATATTAGACATAAGAGATTGATACAAGTAGAAGTAGCATTGGCCCACCCACATCGATTGTGGGTACGTGGAGAAACATTGGATGTGCACCTTGATTCCATGAAAGACTTGGTCTTTGGGCACCTAATATTGTAACAATTGTATCAAATTTTGAGCCCTTAAGGGGACTGTTGTGTAACCTTGGATCTGATCCAACAAATTAATGATAAGAAACTTGCTTTACTTCATTTCCTTTTGTTTGGTATTCTTTCCTTTTCACATGCATGCTTCCTTTTTTATTCTCATGAATGATATGGGATAGATACACATATTGTTTTACATCATTTGGTGCACCTGTTTTCCCTACTTTAGTGGCAATCATCATGGGACCATTGTCCCTTTTGATTTTGGTGAAAATTTTACCTCTTTCTTACATTTTTTTTCCCTTTTTGCATTTTAGGTGCTCCCCTCCCCACCCTAGAATGGTGGTAGAGGCATTATCTGGCACACCTTAGTACGGTGGCTTCACCGTCCAATCCTAGGATGGTGGTGAGGCTTCTACTAGCCCCACCCTAGATCGGTGGTGAAACAGAGAGATTTCTGCCCAAAAATTCAGAATTTGGAGAGATCAAAATGGACAAGGTAAGTGCCTAAACCATCTGATTTTCTGCTGCATTTACAGAGACTACAAAATTTGGTTTTTCTCACATTATTTTTTTGCATAGAAAGGTTAAATGTCACTTTTTAGTTTTCTTATCACATAAAGTAGCAAAAAGAAGAAAAATAAAAAGAACTTGTAGTAGCAATGCATCTGTTTGGTTCGATTGCTTGTGGCTTACCCATTGTGCAAGTTAGCATGTAGGATTTGCATTCATAAAGTCAATTTGTAGGTTCTTTATCCTAATTTTTTGAATGTAAAATACACTTATTTGCATGCACTTAGTGAACGATCATTGATTGCTTCTTTTCTTACTTTCTTGGATAATAAAGAACCACACACACCATGATTCATGTAAATGCTAGTGAGGTGGACTTCATTACCATCCACTAGTAGAGTGCAAGTGACGGTGGGTTTCATATCCATCCACTTGGATCAAATCCCATGAACCCGATCCATCTTGCCAAGGTTGGTTCCAAGATCCATCATAGCCCATGGGTTATAGCATACATCACCCTTCATGGAGGTGTATCATAGACTATGGGTGAACTGGGTGAGGAACTAGTAGGACCTATGCTCCCTGGCTATGTGTTGACCTTGTCATCACACATTATAGGTAGGATAATGCAACCTGAATTTCATAGCCAGGTTGTCGAACTATGAGTATACAGGTGAAATCCAATTGAACATGAGATTACAATCCAACAACATTTCAAACATGTGACATGAGGTTATTCTTTGTAAAACAACACATCTGAAACACACAAAATAGTTTAGGAATTCACACTTAAAACTTAAAAGAGATAATAATTTGTCTTATTGAGTGTTTATTTCTTGTATACTATTTCATTAAGAATTTATAAAGAAGATAATCACTTGGGGTACTAATAGAGGAGCGCAACGGTGCACACCTGCAGTCAAGCCCAATCACAGGTGAAAGCTATGGAGAGTGGATTAGGAGACATGAATCATCTTCGATATAGCCCTAGGGACTTGGTTATACCTCCCTGGCAAGCCTCCACTCTTCCTAGCTTTAAAACGATAGGGCATGAGCCTCATCTCTGAAGAGATCCTCTCTAAGACACCCTGAGGGATGATGAGCATTACTTAGGAGAGTGTTCCCAATATGTAGATCTTTCATAGGCCTTCCTTGGTGAAATGCAGCTATGCACTAAGGCACTAATAGATAGAGTGGTGTTGCACATCCGTGTACCTGTTAGGGCTGACATTCCTAAGAAGAGGTAGGAGTATGACTTCACACACTGGCCGGATCAAGTCGACATGACTCTACCTCCACACCACTTTGATAGGATATAGTAGCTCATGCATCCTAATGAGAATGATACTTGTCGATTGGGGTGAGCCAATTCTACGCTACCATTCCTTATTTAGGAGGGAAGACATGAGGAGATCCTAGACATTCCTCTAGAACAATATTATGTGCATGACCGATGTGCCTCTGCACCAACTGAATGTAATGAACACATGTTCTAGACTAAGCCTCAAGTCAATACAGTGAACCTCGAGAGAGGCAAGCACCCTATGGAGAATACAGAGTATCTTGGACAAGGTCGACCCCAAGGTGAGACTCCTAGATCCCATAGGCCCCACACTATAGATCAAATTAGGCAAGTGATTGCAAGATATATAGAACACCAAGCTCATTTTAAGAAGCTTTAGTGGGATAAAGAGCAACTAGACCTCTTGCACCAACTTGAGAAAGAAATGATTGAATGGTAGACCAACGAGCTGTTCCAAAAAAATTGAGAGAGAGGGTCCCTATCCCTAAGACACATAGGTAGGAAGTCCATCTGAGGCAACCCATGCTCATTCAATAGAGGTCCCTGATACCTTATCAAATGTTGCTTCTATGATCTCCTAGGCCATATCAAGAGATGCCTCCCAGGCGAAACATAGGATACCCACCACGGGTAGATACTCCCATTTATAGGCTGACTCGAGAGATGCCTTATAGGGATTATATTGAGCACGAGCTAGAAGTAGAATATGTTGAGACGTCTTATTGAGGTAGGGGGTGACTTACCACCACCTCGCCCTAGGTTGGAGAATCCTAGACCTCCATCACAAGATGTGAATGAAGATGAGGAGATCAAGTCCTCAGGTCCTTATAAAGCATTATTAGAACTCTTGGAGTCAGTAGAGGTCAAGATATCAAAATCCCACTATGCATTAATTACATAGTCAACCCATCCATCCGTAAGTACCTGTGCCTCCCTACCCTGAGCAATTTAAGTTGCCTCAGTTGGCTACCTTTAAGGGAGAAGAGGATGCACAAGAACATGTCACTAGGTTCTTAGGCCAATGCTTTGGCATTCATGATGATGATGCTTTACTTTTGAGGATATTTGTGACTACCCTCACTGGCCCCACCTCTGAGTGGTTTTACCAACTCCCTAATCATAGCATCCATAATTTGGATCAACTTGCAGAAGCATTCCTAGAATGCTTTGCCTTCAAAACCAAGAGGAAGGCAACGTTGATCGATGTAGCTGGGTTGAAACAGTATGATGATGATTTAATAACAAATTATGGCAATAAATGACAAACCTTTCTATCCAAGCTGCCTTATATTCTCCCCATGTCGGAGTTGACTCAGATGTTCTCCAAAAGTTACTTGAAGCCAATATCATTGTTTCTATAGTTGCAACAATACCCCACTCTTGAAGATGCCTTAGCATAGGCTAGGATCATCGAAGAAATCAAGATTCAAGATGGTGAGATTGCAAAGCCTCGCAAGAAGGAATGGAACAAGAATTCTAAGAACAACCCAGTGCAACCTAAGTTAGCAGGTAAATTAGGTTTCCATTAGTGTCCTGAGGCCAGCACAAATTGTGCCACCTCAAAAGCCTAATTATCAGGCCACCCCTGGGAAATATGCCAAGGATAACTAGAATGGTCAAGGGAAAAATCAATAGCATCGTCACAAGCAACAATTCACACCCATTGTAGAGTCTATGGACTTGATTTTTGATCACCTCTTGGAGGCTAATGTGATCCATTTACCTCACAGTCGACCTATTGACCCTAATGCACCTAAGCCCAAAGGATACAGAGAAGACCTATATTGAAAGTTTCAAAGGCAAAATGGGTATGATGTGAAAATGTGCTTGTTGGTCATAAATCTACCATAGGAAAGGATTTTGTACGTGTACCCGCCCTAGACTTGGCCAAAATTGAAAGGTCGAGAGAAAGAGAAGTCTCCTAGGCCAATCTCCAGAGAGGGCTAGATCACAAACTAATCTAAATTGGTTTCGAGATAAGGATGCAAGAAAGAAATGGGAAAATGTGGAAAGAAATAGGAAATAATAGAAAGAGATGTAAATATGGCTGAAGTCGGTAGTTTATGGGGATAACAACCTCAAATAGAAAATAACCTCCACTAGATCCTGAAGCTAAATAGCAACCAACTCTTAGAATGCATAAACAAAAATTGGATCAAGCATTAGTCGTCAGTTCGCTTCCAATTACACTCCAAATGTTCAAATGCAAATACAACCAAATCCAAAATAGCAGAATTCAACTTATATTAACACTAGACTAACAGAAGTGACTCAAACAAAAAGCAAAACTTGAACAACAGTTTGGATCACCAACTCCAAAAGATACTAAGAATAAAGCAAAATGCATCTAGGATTTTTTCTTCACTTTTTGCAAAAAGGTCTTCCCCATTTTGCTTGAGATTTTACATTGGTATTTATAGAGGCCTTCCCTCTTCCTTTTGTATTACAACATTTAATACATGAAACATATTTTGAAGAAACAATCCCCCTTAATATGCCTCGGAGAAATGACAGTCCCTATTTTAATGGATCAAAACCAAAAATGAAACAGAAACAAGGGCCCATATTTCTTCATTAAATGACCATTACCAAGGGAAGCTGAAAGTTGTTAGGAGATCACAAACAGGAGCTTTTAATATTGGAGACGTCTTTAATTTTTCTAGTGTCGAAAACTGTCTCAGGTTATTCCATTTAGCGTACATAGGTAATCGGAAACATTTAATCTTTGAACTTCTTCGACCATGATCTCAAAATCAGTTGGAGAGATTTTACTTCGTTTGATCCTTATCTTCTCCTCACGTTCTCCTATGCAGTTTTGAAGAAAAATGCAAACAAAACTGTATCGGGCCTTTGTTTTTGCTTCGGTCGCGAAAAATGTGACAGGTCACAAAAATGTGACATGTCGCGAAATTGTGACACTTTTACCTTATTGTCTTCTATTTCAGCCACCAGTCACGAAAATGCGACATATCAAGAAATTATGACATCTTCTCTCGTTTAGCTTCATCTCCATGACATGTCATGAAATCATGACATTCTATACTTGGCATTGTCTTTTGGCTCCTTCATTGCAAAAACACGACATGTCACGATATCGTGACATTTTCTCCATTTGGTTCTTTTGTCTTCAAAAATATGTCACGAAATCGTGACATTTTATCTCTTCTTATACTTTGCTACTTTTCGGCCACAAAAATTAGTCATGTTGCAAAATCATGACATTTCATACGATCTGGCTGCTTCTTTGCTTTCCCCTCATGAAATTGTGACATGTCACAAAATCACGATATTTCTCCACACTTGGTCCTTCCGCCCCAATATGTCACAAAATCATGACACTTTCCTACCTTTGCCTTCGTTGTCGCTTCCTTTCACGATATTGCGGTATCTTTCTCTTGCTTGGCTTCATCTTCAAAAATGTCATGAAATCGTGACATCTTTCATCCACGTTGTGTTATCTTCAGCCCTTCCATGATAACATGACATGTCGCGATATCATGCCATTCCATACCATTTGCTCCTTTCTATTTTTCTATCATGATATCATGACATTTTTCATTGGTGCTCCCCTTGGCTACTTTATGTCGCGATATCATGACATTTTCCATTACTCTTCTCTGTGGGCACTGCAAGTCATGAAAATGTGACATGTCGTGATATCATGAGAACTTTTCATTTTAATGCTCCCTCATTGCAACAAGTCGTGAAACTCCAACATGTCACGATATCATGAAAATTTGAATTCCTTACTTCCTTAAGCCGTGAAAATGTGATAGGTCACAAAAATACGACATGTCATGATATCATGACATCTTCTGGGCTTAGCTAGTTTCTGGTACAGACACCACAAAAATGTGACAGGTCATGAAAACACGACATGTCGCGATATCACGACAGTTTCACTTTTGCACAAACTTGGTTATTTTGCATGAACAACAACAACAAAAACAATGTGGCAAAAATACCAACATTCTTGGCAGCTCATGGGGTATACAGTTCTGCTATATGCACGAATCTCAGGCCTTTATCCATTGGGCAATAGATTCAAGAAGCTAGAGGGGCAGCTTGATGCTAGACGTCTCTGCGGGCTACTACAACAAGCTCTTGCTGGCACTTGGGACTGAAAACAGGACCTTCAGCAGAAATTGGTAGAATAACAAAACTTCCTTTATTTCTTGAACGACTACATTTTGCCTAGCTCGGTGGAGTTGGGTAATCACCAGGTGTTGTGCAAGAATCTCCATGACAGTAGTGAAAAGCACCTGAGTTGCAAAAATGGAAATGAATGGAATGATGACTAGCAGATGTGCAGGCCGTGGAACATGAATGGGGAATGATGGGATGATGGAAAATGGAGGAGTAAAAGTGGTAGATACAGTAACAGGGTGCTACTATGCTGCTAGCTGCTATAAAAAAGATAATGAAATGGAAGTGGATGGGATGAAGAAGGTGGTAGAACTATGGAAAAAGTGCTTAAAAGACAAAGAATTAGAAGAAAGGGGAAGAAGAAATGGGAACATTAGAGAGGGGAGTAGAAACAATAGTAGTGGCTTGATTATTTGCAGAAGAAGAAGGAATAGGAGAGGAAGGGAATGAAGTAAGGAAGTGGAAGAAAGAAGTAGAGGAAAAGCCACTATCTTCTAGGAAGGAAATTAAAAAGAAAGAGAAATAAACATACCTGCGGGCTCGTGTGCAAAAGGAGCCGAAGTTAATTTTTTTTTTCTTTTTTCTTCTTTTTTTCTATGTTTTTTTTTTCTATGTACAAGGTAACCCCCGAATTTAGCTATGAACTCTCAAGATAGACACGTACCCAAACATGTCTCTATGATCTCCTGGATCCTAGACCTTGGACAAACACTCAGTGGTCTCCTGATTGATAATCAGCTCGAAGTCACCAAAGATTTGCAACTGTCACGCTCCAAGTGTCTCAGCCTTCGTGAGACCTAGGCATAAGCCTCATACTCTGTGGTATTAGTTATGCAGCTTTAGTTACACTAATATGAAGAATATAATTGAATTCCATAAGGTAATACTCAAACAATCCCAGTGCCAATGCCATTTCTGTATCATGCTCCATCGAAATAGAGCGGATCTTGCACAGAGTCTTGATCAACTTGATCAGGAGGTAACTCTATTTCAACCCCTTCAGGATTTGTAATGGAGTAACAACCAATATCAGTTTCCATCATGGCATTAAAATTGAGCATTGAAAACTCATCCTCCAAGCAAAGCTCATCCAAGACTTCATCCATCAAATCAGGATTGTCCAATTCTTCAGTTATCATGTTGACAGAATGTTTGGACTTTTCTTCCTCTGCTATCTTCTCTATATGAAAAGTAGAAGGCTTTTGATTGTTGATACAAACTCTTCTTCCTTTGAAATGAATATCCAAGTGAGAATAATCCAGAGAAAGGTAGCCTCCTAGCTTGGAAGTGAATTCTCTCGACAAACACATACTAAAATATGGTTCCAAATCAACCACAACTACCTCTTGAATTACTGTAATTTGAGGCATACTATGTAGAGCAATAGGAACATCCTTGATTAAACCCACTATTTTCATGGGATTTTCATCTAACTACAAGACACCAGGGCTACTTCTTGTATACTCCATACCCATGACTTCACAAACTGCCTTTGGCATGACAGTTGTCATAGCACCATAATCAATCATACAGTTGTGCACAATCCAACCCTCCATCCTGAGTGACAAATAAAATGGGGGTGGTCTATTCTTTCTAGTGACTAAAGAGGTCAGAGCTTGAGACATAAATACCTGGGCTAGAGCCTTCTCCTTACTTTGTATGATCTTTAGGGATTCTTGTAAGATATTTACCTGTCCAGGTAGCTGTAAAGTGTCATACAGACTTAACTTAGCTACTATCCTTTTGAGTTCTTCAACAATGTTATACTCCATAAAGCTCTACTCTTTCCCTCCACTGGAAGATTCAAATTTTCTTTTATATTTTTGGGTTGCCTCTACTCATTTTTGTTTAGTCAATTATGGATACCGCAACGTCTCTCTAGCTTGTTCCTTTGTTTCCACTTGCAGCTGAGAGACAGAAGCTTGTGGTGGAAGTGGATCCTTCAACAAAATAGGTGGTTGTTGTGGAGCTGGAGGATCATGAGCCTTTGCAGGTATTTTCTACTTTTTTGCTTGTATAGGAGGCACTTTCAATGGCTCCATCTTATTTGGATCTACCAACATTGGTTTCTTGTCGTTGAGTGTCAAGACTGCTATGTGTTCCTCAAGAGACTTCACGAAATTAAGATCCACCTATCAAATCATGTTTACACGACTTCCCGCAAGAACTTGCAAATAATTTTGGTGAACCATACAAGTGGACTCATCATGTGGATCATTGCATGAACACCAATAAGAAGGCTCATGTGAAACTTCAGAAGGGCTAGCCTCTTCACTTACCAGGATCACTGAGTTCCTCTCAGGTACTTTCTCTATAGCCTTGTTAGGAGCAACTTGCTCTCTAGTTACCACTGGAAAATATCTTCATGGCTGATAGTTCCTTTCCGCCTCTCTTCGCTCCATAGATGTCACCTTGTTAGTGAGAGCTCTCATGGCCGACTGAATTTCTTGCAAAATAGCCAATTGAGGTTTTGGGCTTGAGGACATAGGTGGTGTAGGTAGAGGTAATGGAACTAGTGGAAGGTAATGCAGGAGTTGGAAGTGGAGAGGTTATATGTGGAATGGGAATCATAGGTACTGAAGGTATAGGAGGATTCCATGAAGATAAAGGGTACATGGATGGAGCAGTGTAAGATGTAGGGGCTACACCTGTATGCTGATATTGTGGAAGCTCGAGAAAAATAGGCATAGTCATCTTCGGAGGCAATTTCCCAATGGCAATCAGATTGACCTTAGCCTTCTATTCCTAGGCATACAGTGTAGGAAAGGTTTGAACACCAGACATCCTAATAGTCATACCAATATCTGAATGAAAAGCCCTAAGAAAGTACAATGCTGCTTGTTCATGAGTAGGACAAAGACCCTCGAGAACTCTCTGCCAAGTTTAGGAAAACCTAACATTGAAATCCACTATCTCCTCTTGAGGATGCCTCTTGATATTATTAAATTGATGCACTAAATAAAATGGGTCTACTTTCTCATTGAACCCTTGGATTAGCATCTTTGCTAACTGATCCCATGAAGTTATGGAGTTGGGATACAAGGATCTATACTAGCACAACAACTTACCTCGAAGTAACAGGACGAGTAATTTGATCATGACATCTTCATCTATGATATTATGAATTGAAGCCAAGGTTGCCACATCTAACACATGCTTGTACATTGTATTTATAGTCACATCGTATGGAGGCAAAGATTTTATTGCGGCAATAGGAACTGGATTTTGAAAAGGCAATTCCAATGCTCCTGAATCATTCCAAGTAGGAACTCGCTATGGTGGAGGATGCTAGGCCATTTGGACTGCTGGATCTGGGTGTAGCAAGCTCATAGAAATACTGGGAGGAGGAGATGGCACAAACTGATTCACTTCCTGCAAAGAAATAGCAAATGATGGGTTCATAGGACTTACCAATATTGAGCGCTCCCTCTAGTTCTGAACATCAATCTTGAAGAATTCGACTGGATCTTTTGATTCTTTGGCACTTGATCTCGTGATCATGAAGTGAAGATGCAAATATTTTCACCAGCTTTAGGATTGGAAATTTCTAGGTACTAAATAGTCACCTTCAGCAGAGTCACCAGATGAACTTACAATCTCCGCTTTGAGGTCAAGACAGTTCATCAAAATCTTGATTCCTCTAGGTGTCAAAAGATAGGACTTGTGAGTCCCACCGATTATGGATCTTTCTGAGACTAAAACAGTCTGTCCCATCGGGCATGCCAAAAATTTTTGGTCACAAATCTGCCATAGGAAAGGATTTTGTACATGTACGTGCCCTAGACTTGGCCAAAATTGAAAGGTTGAGAGAAAGAGAAGTCTCCTAGGCCAATCTCCAGAGAGGGCTAGCTCCCAAACTAATCTAAACTGGTTTCGATATAAGGATGCAGGAAAGAAATGGGAAAATGTAGAAAGAAATGGGAAATAATAGAAAGAGATGTAAATATGGCCAAAGTCGATAGTTGATGGGGAACAACCTCAAATAGCAAATAACCTCCACTAGATCCTAAAGCTAAACAACAACCAACTCTTAGAATGCATAAACAGAAATTGGATCAAGCATTAGCCGTCAGTTCGCTTCAAATTACACTCCAAACATTCAAATGCAAATACAGCTAAATCCAAAATAGCAGAATTCAACTTATATTAACACTAGACTAACAGAAGTGACTCAGACATAAAGCAAAACTTGAACAATAGTTTGGATCACCAACTCCAAAAGATACTAAGAATAGAGCAAAATGCATCTAGGATTTCTGCTTCAATTTCTACAAAAAGTCTTCCCCCTTTTGCTTGAGATTTTACATTGGTATTCATAGAAGCCTCCCCTCTTCCTTTTGTATTATAGCATTTAATACATGAAACAGATTTTGAATAAACAATCCCCCTTAATCTTCCTCAGAGAAATGACAGTCCCTATTTTAATGGATCAAAATCGAAAACAAAATAGAAACAAGGGCCCATATTTCTTCATTAAATGACCATTACTAGGGGAAGCTGAAATTTGTTAGGAGATCATGAATAGGAGATTTTAATATTGGAGGCATCTTTAATTTTAGTGGCATCGAAAACTGCCTCAGGTTCTTCCATCTAGCATACATAGGTAATCAACAACATTTAATATTTGAGCTTCTTCGACCATGATCTCAAAATTAGTTGGAGAGATTTTACTTCATTTGATCCTTATCTTCTCCTCACGTTCTCCTATGCAGTTTTGAAGAAAAATGCAGACAGAATTGTATCGGGCCTTTGTTTTTGCTTCGGTCACGAAAAATGTGATAGGTCACGAAAATGCGACATGTCTCAAAATCACGACACTTTTACCTTACTATCTTCTATTTCAGCCACCAGTCACAAAAATGTGACATGTCACGAAATCATGACATCTTCTCTCGTTCAGCTTCATCTCCATGACATGTCACGAAATCATGGCATTCCATATTTGGCATTGTCTTTCGGGCTCCTTCATCGTGAAAACATGACATGTCGCGATATCATGACATTTTCTCCATTTGGTTTTTCTGTCTCCAATAATATGTCACGAAATCATGACATTTTCTCTCTTGTATTTTTTTGCTTTTTGGCCACAAAAATTAGTCATGTCGCAAAATCGTGACATTCCATACGATCTAGCTGCTTCTTTGCTTTCCCCTCGTGAAATCGTGACATGTCATGAAATCGCGACAATTCTTCGCACTTGGTCCTTTCGCCCCAATATGTCACGAAATCATGACACTTTCCTGCCTTCGCCTTCATTGATGCTTCCTATTGTGATATCGCGACATCTTTCTCTTGCTTGGCTTCATCTTCAAAAATGTCACAAAATTGTGACATCTTTCATCCGCCTTGTGTTATCTTCAGCCCTTCTGCGATAACGCGACATGTCACGATATTGCGCCATTCTGTACCATTTGCTCCTTTTCTATTTTTCTATTGTGATATCGTGATATTTTTCATTGGTGCTCCCCTTGGCTACTGTATGTCGTGATATCATGACATTTTCCATTACTCTGCTCTGTGGCCATTGCAAGTCACAAAAATGTGACATGTCATGATATCGCGACAACTTTTCATTTTAATGCTCCCTCACCACAACAAGTCATGAAACTCCAACATGTCGCGATATCACGATAGTTTGACTTCCTTGCTTGAGCTACAAAAACATGACAGGTTGCAAAAATGTGACATGTTGCGATATCACGACATCTTCTGGGCTTAGCTCGTTTTTGGTATGGATGCCGCAAAAATGTGACAGGTCACGAAAATGCGACATGTCGCGATATCACGACAGTTTCACTTTTGCACAAACTTGGTTATTTTGCATGAACAACAACAACAAAAACAATGTGGCAAAAATGCCAACAGTGCTATAAATTCAAACACTTGGTGAAAGACTTAATTGATAGGAATGTACTCCAAGTAGATAACCCTATCGCACCAAGCAACCAACAGATGGAGGTCTTTAAGGACCCCTTGCCTTCCCATGCAGATCAAGCCAAACCAGTGCACCAGGTGAATGAGGTTCACCATGCCCCTCCTAAGAAAGGATATGTTGGCATGGTCAGTATTGTGATAAGGAATAGGTGGTATCCAAGTCTAGTCACACCACCTGTGGCTCAGAGTGATGTCCCTTCGACATCGTAGCCTATACCACCTCTTGGATCGAGCCTCCCACCTAGGCCTGTAGTCACCATTAAGAGAAATCTCACTCAGAGCTTAAGAACAACATCTTCTCGGCTCTCCATATATGAGCTCATCCAAAAATCACAACCTCATAGAGAAGCCTTGATGGATATCCTTAAGGCAATTGAGCTTCAGCCCCAGGAGTCTAACTCCTTCAACAACTTTATGGGGCATGTGTAGCAACGCATGGAACCAGTGATCACTTTTTGAGAAGATGAACTTAAACCAGTTCCACATGATATGGTGGATCCCCCTTTACACATTATAGCATGTGTGAATGGAACACCATACAAGAAAGTGTTGATAGATACTGGGTATTTGAGCAACATCATAAATACAATAGCTCTAAAACACTTGAAGCTCTTAGCATCTCATATTGTCACATCTACCTACACCCTCTGAGCATTTAATGATGTCATATGCTCAATGGTTGGTACAATCATCCTACCTATTCAATTAGGAGAAAATATCACCTTGATGATGTGCCACATCATGGAGGATGAGATGGTTCACAAAATTTTGTTAGGGAGACCATAGATTAGGGACATGAAGTGTGTCCCTTCCATCGCTCACTAGTGCCTCAAGTACACTCACGAAGGGCAAGTTCATGTCATCCTCGCATACCTAGAGCCCTTCAAGTACTACAACATGGTGCAACAGTTACCCGAGTTGACCTTGCCATCGATACATTTGGATTTTCAACCGAATAAATCTAGCTAAGGTTTGACCCCACCGCTACCACATACCATGCCCTCCTCATCATTGGCCCCACCCTAGATGCCTAATACACCAGTGGATCCTTTGCCTAGGAACCCAAAGAAGTGGCCCATTAATGAGGACCAACCGATCATATCCACTATCTCTACAGAAGAGATACTTAGCCTTGATGATGAAGAGACACCACATGAAGAAAATGATGAGCCGGATCAAGTCTCACTCTCATCCCTCTTCTACCTGGAGCCCTAGGTTATAGTACATCTAGTTTCTACTAGATTGGGAGAATACATGATTAGGAATGTTACCACCACTCCTACTTTAGAGTTGATGTAAGACATGGGTAGACCCCGTCTTCCCATAGGCACTATTGTACCTCTTGGTATTCCCCCTAATCAAACACATTTTATATATGGGGGCCTTGAATATGGAATCGAACCTTACCAACAATAGGAGGAGGATGAGGAACCTTTTGGAGAAGATATTAACTACTTGTCTAACCCTAAATTCACCTTGAAGTACCTTGACCTATGCAACTAGCACGGTTATGGGTTAGGCCTATATGATCAAGGCACAAAAATCCCTTATCAACTGTAATACCAAATGCCTTATGACAAGTTAGGAGTGGGAAACAACAATCCCTTACCTCTATATGTCCTCTTAGATAGCCTAAATCACTTGAATATAAGCTATGAGGGTGGGTTGGCCCAAGACCCTTATGCCAATCCCAATACAATCTACTCCCTGGGGGATTACTTTCCATGGCTATATGGGAACCCCATGATCCCCAGTGACATTCCCCCATATTTTGAGAGAGGGGAAGGTTCATAGAGTTTTCCCCATGTCTGTGATGAGTTATATCAAGGCACCTCATATGAATGGACCTCAGAGGATGAGTCGGGTTATGAGGTAGCACCATATGACCCTTTTAATTTGGATAGTGATCACTCATAAATTATCCCCATTAACAACCAATAGGAAGGCTCATACATATGTTCCATTTCCTTGATCCTATTTGGTAGTAGCTCCTTCCTCCTAAAGATCTGATTCACTCATAGGAAGATAGACCTCCTAGGGGGGGATAAGTTAATTTACTTGAGCAGTTGTGTCCTCATGAGCCTGAGGCACTATGAGATGAGAATAAATTAATACTCATCCATGATGATGATTATGAGAAATTAAAATATATGGGACCACACCTACCTGATCGCCCAATCCCAAGGGGAAACAACAAGGTTACCATATATGATGGTTACTATAAGGATGAAATAGAGAGGGCGTATCTGGGTCTTCATTATTTGCATCATTGTCATGAGGCCATCGACATAGATGAAATCTATCGTCAGTTGCATGTTGTCCCATGCTTGAGGGCACGACCTGTCAATCTAGGCGAGATTCACCATGAGGTCTTCCTTGATCCACCCACACACATGGAGCTCCTTGAACCTAATGATCTCATCCTGCAATCTATTCATAGATAGGATCCAGAGATCCCCATTCCCCTAGAGCCACATCTAGGGGGTGAGAGATGACACCAATACATAATCACATGCACGTGGTCCTGGAGAGTAGACACATTTCATCAATATGATATCCATTGATTTGACCACACCACTTCACAACCTAGTTGATCCTTCCAAGCCATACCATCTAGATCTAGATGCTATTGATTGGGATCGTGTTGATTCACCCCCATCACCCTCTGAGTATTGGGCTTGCGGTGGGTTGTTTCACTTTTCTACTGGCCCAACTCATGATGTATTCCATGCTAAGGAGGGACCTAAAGTCCCCATCAAGGATTTAAATCCAGCTGATGACATCCATTTGATCCCTACTCCCCATAAGTTGGAGGAGGGGTCTCATATGTCAATCGAGCCTACGGTTGACAAAGATATCGGCTCAGATCCTAAAAACCCACAATGTATCAAGCTAGGGGAAAGCCTATCCCCCAAAGAGCAAGCCAATTATATAGCCCTTCTCACAAAGAAGAAGGCAACTTTTGCATGGTCTTACAAAGACATGTCGGGACTAGATCCAAATCTGGTCACCCATAATCTAACGCTTGACCCCAAAGTCAAACCTGTCAAGAAAAATTTGAGAAAGATGCACCCAAAAGTGGCCTTGATGGTCAAAGATGAGCTACAAAAATTGTTGGATGCCAAGTTTGTCATTTCTGTAGACTATCCACCATGGTTGTCCAACATGGTCCCCGTCAAGAAGCCTGATAGGAGGATTCGCATTTGCATCAATTTTTGAGACCTAAACAAAGTGAGTCCTAAGGATGATTTTCCTTTGCCAAGCATAGATGCCTTGGTAGATGCCACTGCAGGACACGAAATGCTCTCCCTTATGGATGGCTTCTCTGGGTATAATCAAATTCGTATCAACCCTAAAGACCAGCTCAAAATGGCATTCACAATGCCTTGGGGAACATTTTGTTACAAGGTCATGCCATTTGGCCTTAAGAATGTCGGTGCCACCTACCAACGTGCCATGACATATATCTTCCATGACTACATGCACAAAATTTTGGAAGATTACATGGATGACTTATTGGCTAAATCTCTATTACGTCATGAGCACCTAGATGTCTTGTGCAAAGTCCTCGATCGCCTTATTGAACATAATGTGAGACTGAACCCCAAGAAGTGCATCTTTGGCATCACATCTGGAAAGCTCTTGGGATTTATAGTTTCCAAATGAGGCATCGAAGTGGACCCTAACAAAGTCAAGGCAATCCTTGAAATGCCTCCCCCGACTACCATCAAGTAGCTTCGTAGCTTGTAGGGGAGGATTGCATCCATCAAACACTTTATAGCACAATTTTTGGACAAGTGTAGACCCATGAACAAACTTTTACACAAGGGGGTCACATTCCACTAGGACGATGAGTGTCAAGATGCCTTTGACGCAATTAAACAATACCTAGCTTCACCGCCAGTGTTAGCTCCACCTAGACTAGGGGTGTCATTCCGATTATATATCTTAGCTACTGAGGTTGCATTGGGTGCCATGTTAGCCCAAAATAATGAATTTCATAAGGAACAGGCCACATACTATCTCAGTCGCACCTTGGTGAGCTATGAGATTAAGTACGCATACATTGAAAAGTTATGTCTAGCGATGGTTTTTGCTACCAAGAAGCTATGACACTATATGCTCAGCCACACTATGTATGTTGTATCTAAAGAGAATCCATTGTGATACATGATGAGTCATACTTATCATAGTAGTCGCATGGTGAAATGGATCATGTTGTTGACAGAATTTGACCTGGAATTCATTGGACAAAAGTCAATCAAAGGTCAGGTCATTGCTGATCAACTTGTAGAGGCTCCTCTCTAGGAGGATCAACCTCTTAGCATGGAGCTTCCCAATGATGGAGTCTTCCAAATATCAGAATCACCTAATTCTGATGAGCCTGAGTCACAGGCGGATATGACTCTCTTCTTCGATGGCTCCAAATGCGAGCAAGGGGGTGGCACAGGGATCATGTTTTTCACACCGCATGGGGCTCCCATACCCCTATCATTTAAACTTGATTTCCCCTACACCAATAATAATGTCGAGTATGAAGCCTTACTCATAGGGCTTAAAATGGCTATCGCCATGAAAATCACCAAGCTCAATATTTTTGGTGACTCCTTGCTCATTGTCAACCAGGTCAAGGGAATCTTCCAATGCAAGTGCCTAGTTTTGCAAGCCTACAAAGCCCTTGTGGACAAATCCCTGGAAAAATTTGAATGGTATGACATCGAGGCACTCCCTCGATCATCTAATCATTTTGTGGATACAATGGCCTCTTTAGGATCCTTTATTCCACAAGACCCCATAGGGGAGATGACAACCATTCAAGTCAAAATGCTATCGCAATCAATGATTGAGCGTGAGAGCACTCAAGCCACGCCAGAAGTCCACTTGATTCAAATAGAACCTCATCAAGAGATATTCTCACACATTCATGAGCACTTGAATCATGCCGCTTGGGGGACTCTATTCCCCCAAACCCATTTTGATAGCAACACAATGCTATTCTTACAAGTTCTATCCCAATCTACATTTGCTCAGGATGAACTTCATGAGGGACAAGCAATTCATGCAATCAAGGCTTCCACACAGTAGGACTGGTCCACACCAATTAGAGAGTACCTAAAGCTTGGTAACCTCCCTCCTAGATTATCACACACTACCAAAAGGACATTTAAATGAAAGGCAACAAAGTTTGTCTTGTTAGGAGACATCCTATACCATTGGAGCTATGAAGGAATCCTCCTTCGTTGCTTAGAGTATCAAGAATCGACTTGGGCAATGGCCCAAGCACACGATGGTACTTGTGGTGGCCATTTTAGTGGCATGGCCATCGCAAAGCACATTCTTCGCATGGGCTATTATTGGCCAACTTTAGAGTGAGATTGTTGCACATATGTGAGGAAGTGCATGAAATATCAACACCATGCTAACTTGACACATGTACCTTCTCAGGCCTTACAACCGATCCAATCGGCTTGGCCATTTTTGCAATGGGGGTTGGATTTAATCAGGAAAATCTCCCCTGCATCCTCGGGCCATCACACATTTATCATCATGGCTACCGAGTATTTTACAAAGTGGGTGGAAGCAATTCCCCTTACCACTACGATAGGACCCCGCATAGCGGAGTTCATATTGCATAATATCATTTGTCATTTTGGTATTCCATCCAAGATCATTTTGGATAATGGGACATCATTCAAGAATAAAGATGTGTGTGCTTTGACAACAAAGTATAATATCCAACACAACTTTTTGACACCCTATTATCCACAAGCAAATGGGCAAGTAGAAGCATCAAACAAGACATTAATTGCCATATTGAAGAAAATAGTCAAAGAGAATCATACCGATTGGCATACGCAAATGCCGCTTGCCCTTTGGGCTTACCGCACTAGCATTCGGATGCCCATTGGGGAAACTCCATTTTCACTAGTGTATGGTGTTGAGGTAGTCATGCCTCTAGAGTTAGAAATCCCATCACTGTGCATATCCATGCAGGAGTTTATTGATGATGATATTGTGCGACAAGCTCACCTAGATCAACTTATGTTGTTGGATGAGCATCGCATTAATGCACTTGAGCATCTACATGTGTATCAAGAGTGGCTCAAAAGAGCCTACAATATGAAAGTCCACCTCAGAGACTTTTAGGTTGGTGATCTCGTCCTGAAAGAGAACCAACAGAATTCTAGCTTACCGCCCCACCTACGGGACAAATTTATGGTAAACTGGTTAGGTCCCTTTGTCATCACTAGTCAAATAAGGCCTAGAACTTATCACCTAGCTTCACTTGAAGGTGTCAAGGATCCTAAACCCTTGAACATCCTTCACTTGTGGCCATTTCATGCTTAGAGAGCACCCAAAAGGCTCCTAGCGGGTTCTCACCATCTAGGTCAAGTAAAAATGCTCCTGGACTATCTACGATCATCTAGGTCAACCCTAAAAGCCCCAAAGGCATCCATAAGCCCTTTGGTCATAGCCAAATACCCCTAGGCAGTCGTAGACACTTTTTAAGTGTCGTCGCACGTCTAGGTCACCCAAAAGGCTCCTAGCGGGTTCTCACCATCTAGGTCAAGTAAAAATTCTCCTAGACTATCTACGATCATCTAGGTCAACCCTAAAAGCCCCAAAGGCATCCATAAGCCCTTTGGTCATAACCAAATACCCCTAGGCAGTCGTAGACACTTTTTAAGTGTCGTTGCACATCTAGGTCACCCAAAAGTCTCCTAGCAGGTTCTCACCATCTAGGTCAAGTAAAAATGCTCCTAGACTATCTACGATCATCTAGGTCAACCCTAAAAGCCCCAAAGGCATCCCTAAGCCCTTTTGTCATAGCCAAATACCCCTAGGTAGTCGTAGACACTTTTTAAGTGCCATCGCATGTCTAGGTCACCCAAAAGGCTCCTAGCGGGTTCTCACCATCTAGGTCAAGTAAAAATGCTCCTAGACTATCTACGATCATCTAGGTCAACCCTAAAAGCCCCAAAGGCATCCATAAGCCCTTTGGTCATAGCCAAATGTCCCTAGGTAGTCGTAGACACTTTTTAAGTGTCACCGCACGTCTAGGTCACCCAAAAGGCTCCTAGCAGGTTCTCACCATCTAGGTCAAGTAAAAATGCTCCTAGACTATCTATGATCATCTAGGTCAACCCTAAAATCCCCAAAGGCATCCCTAAGCCCTTTGGTCATAGCCAAATGCCCCTAGGTAGTCGTAGACACTTTTTAAGTGCCACCGCACGTCTAGGTCACCCAAAAGGCTCCTAGCAGGTTCTCACCATCTAGGTCAAGTAAAAATGCTCCTAGACTATCTACGATCATCTAGGTCAACCCTAAAAGCCCCAAAGGCATCCATAAGCCCTTTGGTCCCCCCAAATGCCCCAATGGCCCCCAAATAAGCTCATTGGTCACATGTGTATACATATCAATCAAAAATTCAAAAACATCATCAAAACATCAAAATACAAAAACATTGCATCGCATTGCACTTTCATACATACATATCCATCAAAATATTTCAAAAATTCAAAATAGTCATCACATCACATTGCATCCCATTGCATTTTATCATCGCTTGCATTTAGGCATATTCATCATTATCACTTTACATTTTAGAGTTGCTCATACATGTCTAGCACCATGATGGTACATTACTTACCACTCAAAATAAATGTTGTGAAAGTACTCATAGTTCAATACCGCAATTATCATTTTCACCCACATTTTTCATGTTTCCATAGTCGTGTCTATTCCCTTCACTTAGCCATTTGTTTTAGAATGTCAGTAGGGTTTTCGGTCACTCAGCCATATCTAGTCTCTACTCAGATTTTGTAGAAGGCTAGCTTGATTTTTAGGAGGTAGAGTCTTGCATTGATTATGCCTTGTGTACATCATATCCCAAACACAATTAATCATTAACAATCCAAGTTTTGCACAAAGATAGATGAAATCCATGAAGTGGTCTAGGTTACCTTAAGCGAAAAGGTCATCCTGCTCATCCCCCTATGCGAATGGTTCAAGAATGTTGAGAGTTGGCAAAAGGACAAGTTCTCCCCTACCCAATTCCCCCCACAACAATAAGTGGTTTTCCCCCATTTTTGCCATCAAAATCCCACATTGCCACATGTTTGCAATAGTCTAAATTTGCAAACCCCCACAAAGCAAAAATTCAAAATACAAAAATACAAAAATAAAAAAGTGCACACGTCAAAAAGCACAAGAAATAGTGATCCCCATCACTCAAAATTCAAATCCCTTGCTCAAGAGAAAAAAGAAAAAACTCAAAATAAACAGTGATTATTATCACTAAAAAGAGAAAAATAAATAGTGATTCTTATCACTTCATATGAGAGCAAGTATCCCAATAAAATTCAAGAAAGTAGGGAGTCGAAATTGAATCCCTGGAACTCTCAGCATTTGGAAAACCATCAGGTGATCCTCATTATGGGTTTGGTGGATAGCCTATCCATCAATGGTGGTAGCCTCCCGCATGATGATATGTCTGCCATATTAGCTTTCGGGTGTATGTGTAGACCAATGTTTGCATGTGGATGAGCTAGCTTTGGTAACCTAGATTTCCTAGTGGTCTAGTCATACTTAGTACAAAACCTACGATGGTGGCATTCATTTGGTGATCCTCAGTATAGGTTTGGTTGAGAGCCTACTTGGCACTGGTGGTATCCTTATGCATCTCACAGGAATGAACTCACTTGCACACACAGGGATATGAAGTACCTTGGTCATCCTAGCAGATTCATACCTTGTCAAAAAGTCTTGCATGGTTAGTATACAACTTTTGATGAGTTGACTAGAGTGTTTGAGTCTCATGAAAACCTAATGGGCATTCCCTAAATAACATGCCATTCATATCACTTCACCACATTCATTTCAAATTACACTATTCACAAATCCATTATATAAGTCTCATGACAACATTACATATGAGTTGGTGCAAAATACATCATCTATGGTGCTAGCATAATACAACATATAGTCTACACATTGCATCCTCTAAATCAATAAATCATCCATCTCACTATACATCCATGCATGTACAAAATAAAATCAAATCAAAATCACAAAATATGCATACATAGGCATTCATCATCATTGCATAAATCAAATTGCATACATTTCATAAAACAATAAACACATGATGATAAACCACATAAAAAGCTCATATATATATATATATGTATGGGAAAAAAAGATACATCATGTTGCCCATCGGCTACAATAAAGTGAGTCCTCAGAATTCACACTGCTAAAACATATAAAAAAAACAAAAAGAGTCACGTGAGCCACTACCATGGTCACGTAGGACCGATACTACGACTCGCACTCCCACCTATAGTCAAAGTCCTCTATGAACTCCCATACCTACTACCACCTACCCTATCAGCTCTCCACCTAGACCCTGGTGCCTCCAACCTAGAGGAAGACTACCTTGTCCTACTGTGGTAACTCTGGTATGACCCACTGGCACCTGCATCATCCCATAGACGCCCACCAAGGTGCACTACCTCAGTCTCCAGCTCATCCGCATAAGCCTACCCCCATCGGCACCATGCCTAGTAAGTATCCACCATAGAATGGAGTCATGTCACCTCTACCTACAACCTAGTCACCTCCCCACTACTATAATCCTCCCATGTAGGGCTTTGAGATTGCAACTGTGCCCAAAGAGATGCTATCTCGACCTGAGCCACCTGTACCTCGGCTCACTATGCTGCTAGCTCTACCTGTACATCATGCACTTATGTCCATAAGAGATCTCTCTCCTACCTCACCTTGAGTAGCTCATCTCGTAGCTCTACCTCTATATCCCCCGGTGCCATCGGTGGTGCCTGCACCTCCTCATCCCCAACATCATCATCCCCCAAGTCACCTCGATCTCCTAAGTCCAGGAGATCCACATGCTCCCCTACCCTGTGTCCCTACCAATCACCTGCCTCACCCTGGTCCTCACCAAAAACATCCTGAGGTGCCTCCCTAGCTGCACCCCTCCCCAGTGGTCCCTCTCCATGCCCTTGGCCTATCACCCACCAAGCATCATACTCCGTTGTAGTCCCAACATCATCCACATCTAGAATGTCTACTATAGGATCCGTATCCCATGCCACTACCTCTACCATTGGCCATGCTAATGTCCTCTCATCCCCACGACGCCGATAAGGCATCGGATCACTAGGCACCCCCTGGCATAGCCCAAACTATTGCATCACCCAAGCAAAATGGAAGTACTCTCACTCCATGCCATGTCGTCCAACTAGCCATCTACCTCATCGCACCCTATGGAGCTATACAGTAGCATCTACCCACTTTGGGTAATCCTTGTATGGTCTCTAGAACACCTGGCCTACCCCAAGTCATGAGAATAGATCTGCATAGTGAGCCACCTCACCTATGAATCACCAACTCTATCCCCTCTCCTGAGCCCTCTGCCATAGGATGCCATATCCTATCTCCCTGTCTTCCAGCTATGCTCGAGTCATCCAGGGTAGCCCTTGTGGTCACCCCACAGCTATGTGCTGCCATCCCCAGCACTGTAAAAAAAGCTACACCCAACACCCTTCCACCGATGGTAGTGGATCTCATACAAATCATCATAGAGCTGTGCCAATAGTGTAGTACCCCATGCCATCACCAATGGCTCCACCATAGTACACCTCACCAACGCAAACACTATCTCCACTAGGTTCCATGGGAACCTCGCTCTAGAAGAATCCGGTAGTAGCATATTGGAGATGAGCATCATGAGTAGTGTATGCCTCACCCCCAATACCTTCACCTCATGCCATAATCCTACCAGCATACCCCCCTTCAAGTAGTCCAACTCTATCGTCTCTAGATCATAACTGAAGTACCTCTCGAGCACTGCTTGTATCTTCGGTCTCATGGTGTCATGCGGATCGACCACCCTTCTATTAAAATCTAAAGAATCTGATAGACGTCCTCCAGTGTCACCATCATATCCCTAGTGGGTAGGTGGAAGGTATTGGTGCGTGGATCCCATAAATCAATCAAGGCATTCAAATATGCACGGTCTCCTATAATAACCTCTAATCGGGTCACCTGCTTGAGGCCGATGGCATCCAACCACTCCCAATCCTCTGTGGTCAAGGCATCCCTCATGGAATAAAATATAGTAGGTACTTGATACCGACTCCTCACCACCTGACAGGGATAAGCAACTCAATAATACACCACCAAAATGGCCTCGCATGGCCCCAAAAACATTCAAAAGAAAAGACTCAAAATGGCCCCTCTTTGAGGCCGGTTTGTGGCCATTCCTCCTAGGAATGGCCCCCAACCCTATGGCCAACCCATAAAGGGATGGCCTATGACCAGCCCACACTAGCCATCCCACCTAGGGATGACTCCAAAAAATTGGGCTCAAAAAGGCCTTTCAGGCCATCAAAAATAGCAAAAATAATGCAAAATTGGACCTATAAAATGCAATCTAATTGCACAAAAACATGGGTAAAACACAAAAGTTGGTACATATCTCATAAATTAGGTTTAATTACCTACAATCTAGTGTGATATGCTTCCAAGCCAAAAACATACCATAAAAGCAAGAAAATCAACTCCTAACACTAGGAAAATGCAATAAGAGAGACTTGGCATACCTATCTCGCATCGGATCCTCCACTGGCTGAGTCTGCCCGCTGAATCATGGTGAATGTGGGATGAATTTGATAGTGCTCCACTACTCAGAATCACTCTCCTACTCCTCACCTCTCAAACTTCCAAAGAAAGCATGCACAAATGAGCCTAACCTTCATATTTTGGGTTTATATAAAGATGCAGGGGTCACCACCATCCCAGGGTGGGATGAGCACACATTTGGATTACCTTGCCACCCTAGGATGGTGGTAGAACATGCCCTCATCCCACCCTGGGATGGTGGTAGCAAAAATAGGCCAAAACAACCCAAAATGACCCAAAACATGTCCAAAATTGCACCAAAATAGCTCAAATTGGGTCCAAATTTCACATAGATCAAAATGCAACCATGAGGATCCTAGGAGGGATGGAAAATTTGTTAATTCATGCCCTAATAAGGCCATTGTGGCTGGACCACCCCTCGGGCATGCAGTTTTCAGCTCCTTTCCTCCATGAAAACTCAACAAAGTCACCAAAATCCTCTCCAAATTGCCCTATTTTTCAAGGGATAAAACTGAAGGTAAGCATAACACAAGTCAATTGGGTCAAGTGACTCATCGCTTTTCTCATTGTTCATTCCCTCATTGACTCGTCACTTGAGGGGGTAGTCATACTCAGTCCAAATCAGCAAGCACACACTCAATTATGTGAATTGCGTTCATTCAACGAATCTTCGATAAAGACAATCATGCTCCTGCTTGGGGCAGCAAACAAGCACACAATATCACATCATAACGCTTGAAATTACTGGAATCATGAAGACATGGGCCTTAGCCTTTCATGATGGACAATTTTCAAGCATAGGCACGCTCATTCAACGAGTCAAAAGCAAGGATTCAAGAACACACACCCTTTTCATGATTGGGGCATCTAAAGTTGGTTAGGTTATCGAGTAACCTTAATCATTCAATATTTTGGTCATCTATTTTTGCTCAGCGCTATGCTACACACAATACATCTCAAAAAGAGGCATCTATAGACACTAAAATGTGGTAAATCTGATTAAGCACCCACAAACAAGGATCAAATTGACATCATATGGCCCCTTGGGCAGCCCTCAGGAGGCTCACAGTGGTTCTAGCCACTCTGGAAAGGTTTTTGGAGGCTACCGGACCAATTTTGGGAGGTTTTGGCCTAAAATTCACCACCGTCTCACCCTGGGACGTGTTGAGTGAATATTTTGCCCTATAGCAAAATGATCACCACAACTAGAGTATCAAACAGGAAACTCTCTTGCAAAGAAATTAAGTAGCATTATTCATTTCTCCAAGGTTCTTGTGAATAAACATTCATGTGCATATAATCAATCAAGACTAAAGCAAATAAATGAATGTATACCAGAATAACTTAAACCATGCAAGTAACAGTTAACAAGGGGCCTTTAATGATTCAAACAAGTACTTTGCAACCATAATCCATCAAATCGACCAAATGTGAAGATAGCTTCTTTTAATGTTCTTGAGATTAAGATGATCTACCCGAAACCCAGTTAGTAACCTCTTTTATCTTTAGCTTAAAAATATTCCAAATGAGAAAGTGTGTGGTATAAGCCACTTCATTTTAAGCTTCGTGCCTTTAACATGAGGTTCATTTTTTTAGAGTTAGCGGGTTCATTTTATCTTCATTTAAAAGTGTTCCACTATCCCTATGTTAGCATTTGGTGTTAGTAAAGTCAAAAATGTTAGCATTAAACGTTAGCCAACCAGTTAGGATTCATTCACTTGATCTGACTTAATGTACATTTGGAATTAGTAGCCCTCCTAAACCCATGTTTTTTTTTTTTGTCTAAAAATTAGATGAAGATGCTTGGAGATGCAAGAATGAAAATCTAAATTAAAGAAGTGGATCTAGAAGCGACTTTCTCTTCTCTGCTATTAATCCCTGGTTTTCTTTGGGAAACACTAGATCTGTAAACAAACCCTCCAATTTTTGGTGCGAGCAGATCGCTTTCTCAAGCGTAGACATAGAGCATACTCTTGGAAGATTTATTTGCCTTCTTTATAACTTAGATTATTCATGACAACAAATGAACTATTTATGAACATAAATTCTGGAATGGACCAGAATCAAGAAATCAACTACATACAAAAATTCTGGAAAGGACCAGAATCAAGGCACAATTAGCAAAAATTTTGGAATGGACCAGAATAGAACGAAAGCAAATGCAAAAAATTCTGGAATGGACCAGAATCAAGGAACAATTAGCAAAAATTCTAGAATGGACCAGAATAGAATGAAAACAAATGCAAAAAAAAAAAATTGGAATGGACCAGAATCAGAAAAGCAGCTTTTAAGATGAGATTAATCTAAATATCAAAAAATAAAATAGAAACATTATTCACAAAAGTTAGCTAGAAAAACCAAAACAGAACATTAATTTGGTTAGCAATCTCCTCCCTGCAAAACCCCAAGTTATGAGATGAAATTCTAAAACAACCTGACCTAACAGACCTGCAACATAAACACAGTCAGATTAGATCAGATGCAAGACTCTATGGAAACAAATAATTGCATCATTCTATCATTCACCTATCGTAACCCATTTCATGGCATAACAAATAGATACAAGAAGCAATAATGCAAAGGAAATATTTATAGAAATAACAGTAGTCTTAGTTCCAGTCTCCTTTTGATTTCACACACAAAAGTTGCTCTTGCCAAATGAAAGCTCTTTTATTTCGAAATATGGTCTTTCTCTTTTTTTTTACAATTTCTAGCCCCCTTTACAATGGCCTCCTTGGGCTCTTAAAGGATGCAAGAGTCCTTTCGTTTCGACTTCCTCTTTTTAATGATATTAAAATAGATGTGAATAAAACAAAAAAATGGATTCCTCTTGTTTTATGCTTGCCTATTATTTTTGTTTTAACATCATAATAAAAACTTTTCTTGACCCCTTATATCTCCCTCACTCTTCATCATATACATCAAGAGATAACAATGAATAAATGAAAGTAAAAAAATTATCATAACCCTTATAACTCCCTTTAAGTTCCTATGATATATAAAAGTTCAAAAAAAAAAAATTATTAAAATCTAATAAAGGACACTAATCCTCATATTATATAGGATGGAATTTAAAGAGCTTTATTAAAATTTAATAAAGAACCTTAATTCTTATGCTATATAATATAAACATTACAAAAAACTTTATTAGAATTAATAAAAATAAAACTTTAAACTTTTTATGAAGCCTTAAAAGAACATTCGATCACCTTATCTGCGAATGTTTGACCTTATCATAGCTCCATACTAGTCACATAATATAAAGTTACACAAAATTTTAACTTTATATTATATAAAAGTTTCATTTAAATTAAACCCTACGTGACCCCAATAATCATAATTATGCAAATAATTACCTTCACCTTATGCCTCCTTTGCAATCCCTTTGGGTATTCCAACTTTCGAAAGACCTCTCTCACTACCGTTGCACCTGCAACTCCGCTACGTTACCTCCAACGATAGCTGCTCCCTACGGCGTCTCTTCTGCATGGCCATTCCCCATCCTATGCTGCCACTGCTAGGCGACGCTCCTTTGTCCTGTGTACGCGATGGTTCGGCTTCGACCGCTAGTCCAGACCCACACTTGGGACTAAACATCACTCCAAAACCTCACCCACTATTTATTGAATGAGCTCTTTGGTAGATGCTTAAGGATGCAAGATGTTGGCATTAGGGTTTATGACACAAAGGCGTTACATTTTGCTCTACTCCCACCTATCACTATCATTCTCTCTTACCATCGGTTACTCCTTTGCACCCAATGTTATTGGTCGTCTGACTCGATGCTTCCCAACCTACCTCTGTAGTGTCCGTGCCTTCATCAAACCTCTACCTCTCACAGCTCACGTCGCCATCAGTGATGCATTCTTTTGGTGGGGGCTCAATAGATGTTTAGGGAGCAGCTGGCGTTGGAGATGTGGGTCTGTCTTATCACATGGAAAATTTCTAGTCCCTATCCTACACTGTTCGATGCCCTGCAACTCGAACACTTGACGTGTCATACCCCTCCTGAGCCTACATGGTCGTCGCCATTAAAATTGGTAACCCAGCTCTGCCATGCTCCTCCACGTATGCCTGTCATACTTGCTCCTTGCCTGGGTAACCTGCTGGCTCACTGCATTCACCGACAACATCTCTCCACATCAAGCACATTGAGCAATATGGCCCACATTTTAATCCATATCGTGTAGCTCATCTATCATGGACCGGGTGGGAGACTGACTCCCCTGTAACAGTTTGTTACATTCTCCGACGGCCGTTGTTCTTCATTTTTTGACTACCCCACGCTGTCCTGTGCCGGCAACAAATGATGCCTTCCTCCGGGTGCTGTCCTCTGAGGCCACTTAAACTTGACTCCACATTCCTTCCAAAACATTCACTGTCGGAGGCTACCGTGCTACTCTAACAAAATTGGCACCTCATCGACGTTATAATTCCACTACGATCGGTGTCAATGTGGAGGTCGCAGTCGATGATCTCACAGACAAATCACATTCTGGATTTGCCCTCCTCTGCCATGGACTCCACATGTCCAAGTTTGGTATACTCGAACACAACATGATGCCATAAACATATTTTTGAATGCTAATGCTTTGTTATCATGGTTACCACGCGACATCTAGGTTGGGCCCATGCTATGGGACATATTGTAAACTTGTCCATATAACTTCTGAAATCGACCATAAATTTAGACTGAATTGCTGCCACTGCCAATGAACTACGATATCCAACTGTTGAACACTTTGTGAAATCATTGTTGTAGCGAGCTCTGCACATCGCTTGCATGGGGAATTCTCTGATGGGATTTTACCTGCGAAACAACTATTGTAGTGTCATTACATTGACAACATACCTATTTTTATTGAGCAAATATTTCTTATGTATATATATGTCTACCGTGAGGGTTGATTTTCATTTTTTATTTTAGACATTTACATGTACAAAAGCTTACTTGAAACACTCAAATGAAGAAAACATGAAATGCAACCCTAACAAAATGCTAACAGTAAAATTGACAAAAAATATTGTCGACAAGAAAAAGTCATCGACAAGAAAAAGTCATCGACAATAAAATATCATCGACAAGAAAAAGTCATCGACAATAAAATATCATCGACAATAAAATATCATCGACAAGAAAAATATTAATGACAAACTAATGATAAACGCAAATCCAAAACAAACCGACCATTAGACACTCGAAACCAACATGCAAACACCCAAAAACCAAAAATAAACATTACAAAAGGTGGGTCCCCAATTTTGGGGTACGTTGTGGAGCAGCCACAACAAATGGCGACTCTGTTGGGAAATGCTCCTGAGCATTTCGGTGAGAACCCAACCTGAAAACCTACAACTCAACTGCAAGCATTAGCAAATATCCAAAGAATGTAAATATACCAGAAATACATGAAACATTAGAATCATTCAACATCAGCTCAATGTGTGCATAGTGATTCATTCTTTATCGTTTGAAATAGTTCCACATTCTATTACCTGTTTCACATGAATGCTTATAATGAATCATGGAGGGTCTATGCAAGATTGAATGTATTGCCAGAATAATAAACTATGACTGGCCTGCTTTGCAAGTACTCATAAACTTTTAGTAGAATGAGCAGAAACATTAAAACTATCAAACCCTCTTAGGACCAATCATGCATGAATTGAGTTCAAATGCCCAAATCTCAAGGTTGGTTATGCGCCACTACTATATTGAATCAATGTGCATGTGTAAGTGAAATCAGAGCTTTGGGGAATCAGATTCTCAACCTAAGCATGATGAGAATTTAACCCTATCCTTACTACTCTGATTTGAGTTTATTACCTCATCTTAAGCAAAATGATTAAACCTGCTATGGATAAAACTGCCAGGCTAGCCTGTCCGTGTGAGTGGTCAGAGGTCTTGCTTTTTAAATGAGACATGTCACCACGCATGAGCCTACTCCACTGCCAATCAGGCATCTATAGCCCCGGTGGAGATCAACCCCATAGTCCAGGCTTTGGCTTTGGCTTTCTTGAATTTTAGGGATGACTACCCATCCTTGCAAGGGACATGTAGTACAATCCTTCCAATCCAAATGATGTGATGGAGGTGGAATAGAAATGGCTTCCTTGAACCTTAGGGATGACTACCCATCCTTGTAAGGGACATGTAGTACGATCCTTCCAATCCAAATGATGTGATGGAGGTGGAGTAGTAATGGCTTCCTTGAACCTTAGGGATGACTACCCATCCTTGCAAGGGACATGTAGTACGATCCTTCCAATCCAAATGGGTTTCAAGTATTGTGGGAGTGGTGAAAACCACTGTTTCATGGACTATGTTTTGCATGATGGGACAGACAAGAAAAATTCTTTTCGCCTCACTTTTTCTTCCAAGTATGGTTTCAACCATTTTGCCCAAGATGTTCTTTATATGTGCGGAACGTGTCTAATTCAAGACAATGCGGCATCAGTTTCCAATCCCAAGACCTTACTTAATGTTTATTGTGCAATGATCCTAAGAGGGTCTGACATGCTTTTGGTGGTTGTCTTTGAAATATGGAATGGAATGAGACTCGAGGCTATTATGCAATGCATCCTGAAAACAAATGGGTAAGATGGATTATACAAAATGCTTCACCCTATCTTGCAAAATTGACAACTTTCATGTATCCCAAATTTCAAACGATATTCTTTAATGTGTTTGCGGTGCTCGTGGAGCTTTTTGTAATACAATTCTGTTGTTTCATATACTTCTAGTCTTAGAACATTGATAAGGATACAAACTAACCACTTTGCTATCCCCTTCTCTTTTTTTTTTTATATCAAGCCCAAAACTGGTCCCATGACCAACACACTAAGCTAAGCAAAGAACCATGCAATCAAAATGCCTCAAAACCTTGTTCAGAACAACCTCATCATGCTAAAATAAAGGTTGAAGGCAAAAGCCTAAAACACACCAAAAAATCAAATCTGCACACACAAAAACAAAGCATGACATATTTACATATAATACAAGGCCTTGCCATTTCAGGCCTGGAAATAGTGTTTTAAATGCAGCCCATTGATGGGTAAAGCCAAATATTTTTCGTCCAAGGTTTTTAATCTAAAGTTGTTTTCACCTAGGACTTCTAAAATTTGGTAAGGACCCAACCATAAGTAATCAAATTTATCATGATCTCCTTTCCTCTCATGTCTCTTATCCCACAACAACACTAAATCTGAAACTTTGAATGTTTTGACTCTAGACTTTTTATCAAACCACCTTTTTACTACATCTTGGTGTTTACTAAAGTGAAGCATAGCCTCATCCCTCTTTTCATCCAGATGCATCAATTGTGTTAGTCTAGTTTCAAGTTTATTATCAGTTCCAAGGTAATCTTTCATGAAGTGTAATGTTTGTAACTTAAGATTTGTGGGAAAAATAGGATCTTGTCCATAAACTAGGTGGTAAGGAGATGTTCCTAATGATTCCTTGATTCTGATTCTATCAGCCCAAAGAGCCAACTTAAGTTTGTTATGCCAATCTCTAGGATTTCTTTCAAGCAACTTTTTAATGACACATAACAAATTCTTATTAGAAGACTCAGCCAAGCCATTACCTTGTGGATAGTAATTGGAAGAAAACTTCAAACTCACCATGTTGTCGAATGCCCAATTTGCAAATTCCAGAGAGGAGAAAGCGGAACCGTTATCACTTACAATGGAGTTAGGCATTCCGAATCGAGTGACAATGTTATCCTCTAAGAATTTAATAACAACTTCTGAAGTGGCATTTTTAGTGGGGATAGCTTTCGTCCACCTTGTGCAATAATCTGTAGTTGTGAGAATGTATTTATGGGAATCGGATGAATTGGGACTGATGATCCCAACAAAATCCAAACCCCATTGTGCAAAAGGTCTAGACTCGATTACAGATTGTAATGGCATAGAAGCACCCCTTTCTCTATTTGCTGCAATTTGACAAGTATGACATGACCTCACATGAGCATGAGCATATTTGAACAATTGAGGCCAATAGTAACCAGCTCTAAGGATTTGATGGGTTGTGGCATTAGCAGACCCATGTCCTGTCCCATACTTACCATGGAATTCCTCGAGTATTTGTGCTGCCTCTTTTCGATCAATGCAACGAAGGTAAATTCCTTCATGGTTTTTCTTGTATAATGCACCAGATCTGATTAGAAAATTAGCATATTTTAGATGCAAGGCTCTTCTTTGAGTAGAATTTAAATGTGGTGGACACTTACCATTTAGTAAAAAATACACAACATCTACGTACCACTCATCTTCAGTTATATCTGCTATTTCATAATGCTGACATGAAACTAAGGGATCATTTTTTGCTATGGCCTTAACCAACCCTTGTCCCCGCACTATCTTCATAGGTTGAATTTCAAGATCAAATTCTTGAAGAGTTGAGATCCACTTACCTCGTATTTCACCCAGTTCATTTTGTATAAACATGGCTTTAACCGTAGGATCTGGGACTATAGCAAACACCCTACTGTGGACTATATAATGTCTGAATTTTTTTACAGTCTTAAATAGGGCATACATTTGCTTGTCCAAGATGGAATATCTCAATTTTGCATCTTTGAGAGGAGTACTAAGGAAGGCAATAGGATTTTCAATGTTGTGTTTGCTCTTTTGAGTTAGAACACTCGCAAAGGAATGGTCTGAAGCAAATGTGTAAATGTAGAAAGGCTTCGCATAGTCAGGACTCACTAAAATCGGGGCTCTAGAAATCGCATCCTTGATTCTCTTGAAAGCATCCCTATTTTCATTTGTCCATTTGATTTGGGCCTCTTTCTTCAACATATCGTTCAAGGGCTTTGCAATTTCTGAAAAACCTGAAATAAATTTTCTAACAAAATTAATCTTCCCAAAAAATGATCTCAATTCTTTTTTGCTATTGGGAAAAGAAATTTGTTGTATGGCATCTATTCTTTTAGGATCAATGGAAATTCCATCTTTGGATATTACATGTCCCAATAATTTTCCTTTCGTTACCCCAAAAATGCACTTCTTTGGGTTGAGTGAAATGCCATGTTCCCTACATCTTTGGAGAACTTTCCTTAGATCCTTGACATGGTTTTCCCTATTCTTAGAAAATATAGGAATGTCATCTACATAGACAATAATGCATTTACCGATGAGTCCCTTGAAGGCAAAGTCCATGGCTCATTGGAATGTGGCACCTGCATTCAACAATCCAAAAGGCATTCTCCTATATGCAAAAGTGCCCCATTTTGTGGTGAAGGCGGTTTTCATCCTATCATTAGGGTGGATGAGGACTTGATTGTATCCTGAAAAGCCATCTAGGAATGACATCATTTCCGACCCATTTACCTTTTGAAGGATTTCTTCAATGGTAGGTAGAGGGTAATTGTCCTTTTGTGAGGCTTTATTCAGATTTCTAAAATCAATACATAGTCTTATCTCTCCATTCTTTTTCCTCACAGGGACCAAGTTAGCAACCCATGTGGAATGCCTAATAGGAAAGATGATTTTAGCTTCTAATAGTCGCTTTACCTCTTTCTCTATCAATGGCTCCAATAATGGATTGACTGGCCTCTGTCTTTGCCTAAAGGGTTTGGAGTCTGGCTTCAAAGGAATTGTATGCATTATAACATTCTGATCATAAGTTCTCAACTCCTTATAGCTCCAAGCTATGCAATCTATGTATTCCTTCAATGCATTGACAATGGAATTCTTTTCATGCTCGGTACATGCCTTTGCAATGAATATTTCGTGAGGGTTTTCTGCACTTCCAATATTGACTGAGTCACAAGCCTCCTTGGGAGGTGGAACTTTTCTCCCTCCTTTCGGTTTGTATCCAATATCAAACATTTTCTCTAATGAGGCCATCCCATTTGGCATCTCATTCCATTTTCCAGTAGCTTCCATTTTCAAATCTGCCTCTTCTTGCCCCCTCTCGTCTTCATCAATAACCTGATTTTCAAAGATACCAGAATTAGTGACAAAATTGAATATATGTCTGTCACTATCAAAGACTTGGAAATTCATGATGTTATCAGGTATCGAGGGGCAAGGGACTAATTCTATGGAAAATTTCTTGCACTTCTTGTGATCCACTGGTTTAAGCATGCTAGCAACTACGGCTAAAGAATCTGCCAAATGATTGCCTTTTCTAGAGATTAGAGATATGTTAAAAGCATCAAATTCATTTATTAAATCTCTAACTCTGGTTTGGTAAATGTTGAGCCACTTGTTCTTACATGCATATTGTCCTTTAACTTGTTTTACCACCAATTCAGAATCACCTAAGACCTTGATACATTTGATTTTCTTTCGAAGGGCCAATTGGAGTCCAAAAATCAAGGCCTCATATTCTGCCACATTGTTGGTGGTTGGGAACTGTAATCTATATGCAGCCAACATAGGTTTTCTGTCTAGACATGAAAGTTCAATACCAGCTCCCACCCCTTGTTTGGACTTGGATCCATAAAATCTTAGAGTCCAAACCTTATGGTGTTCTTCAGAATCATTGCATCCAATACTTCCATTTTGAGAATTCTCAAGAGTTTCTATGTCCAAGCAATAGGCTCCTAATTCAGTTTCAATGTATTGAATCTCATTAGGTTTGTTGTATTCTGTTATCATTTCCTTGAGCCTAGGTTCACTATCAATTCAAATTTGGTTGGCCACTCCTCTCCAAGGCAACCACATATGTGAAGAGTCTGTTACAATGTATCCATTTAAGTTCTTGCTCCAATCTCTTCCCAACACCATGCCATATTTGATAGGAATGTTAAGTACCAATATATCTATGTGATGTTGAACCCTAGGTTCTGAGTTGATCTGAATAAGAATATCACTTAATTCTCCCACTCGCCTCCATGGCCGATCTATCCAGTTGCACCACCTTGCTTTTAGAAGGTTTTGGTGTAAGTCCCAATTTTTGATAGATTTCTAGGGGCATAATGCTAGCAGGAGGCCCCTGAATCTATTAGACAATTGTGTAGATTTCTACCAGCAATTCTAATGGTTATAAGAAAGGGGGGTACGTCTCGCTTTTCCCTTTTCAAAACCAATTGGGACTCAACACCCTTAGCTTCATGAACTTGGGTAGGTGGATCCAAACCTTTTGGTGGACTTACTTCTTGGCCTAAAATTTGGGACATATCATACATTGAGACATTGGCCTTAGTTTTCTTCATGTCTTCTATCAAGTCATAAGTGGGTTTTTCTGAATTTGACATGTTTTGCACCAACTTAGACTTCTCCGCCATTGATGGAGGAGGTGGATTAACATCTCCTTTGAAATCAGGAGGAAGTAATGGGTTGTTTGGAGGGGTAGAGGAAGTTTTGGGATCCTTAGAACTCCTTGTGTAATACTTGTGATTTCCTTTCCCAAAACATTTATTGGCTTGAACTTCCAATGTTTCTTCATCTTCTTTTCCAAAGAACTCCACATCCTCCTCTTCTTCACTTTCTTGGGAATGTATAACTTCAGTCAGTATAGACTCCTGCTTTCCATGGCAATAGTGCGGGCAATCATTATCACAAGATCCTAACTCTCCAAAATATTCCGAGACATCTTCCTGATTGGCTACGGGATTGGGTACCCGTCCATTATTAGGATGTGTGTTGTATGTTCCTTTTCCTCTATGGTTATGAGGTCGGTTATGGCCCATGACTTGGTCAACTTTTTTATTAACATTTCCCACAGTGACCAAAACTTTGGCCAATGTTTCCTTCATGTTTTCTATCATGGATTCAGGCCCATGTGGTTGGGGCACTATAGTTTCGGGCCCAGTTGTATTTGCTGCATTAGCCACCTCTAGAACAGGTACAATGGCTTGGGTCTGGGCACTTTGATTCCATCCTGGATTCACACTTTGAATAGGAGTGATTGTTGGGTAAGTCATTGGGCTTGGCGTACTAATCGGAGTAAACCCAGGTATGGTCAACAAGTTATTGCCCATACTAAACCCAGGCAAGGTCATCGGGTTATTTGGAATCAATGCCTGTGTTGTAACAGAGGCATTAGGATAAGTGGGAAATGATGCGACTTGAGATGGTTGTTGGAAATTGTTGATTGTTGGAACTTGTGGTGCCATTAATTGATTCATCATGGCGAATTGACTGTATGGACCGTATTGTCCCATCCCAGTCAATTGAGACAACCCTACTCCTGGTAAGTTCATTTGTTGTTCAAGGGTCATTGTCTCCGCATAAGCTAACGAAAGCGTCGTAACCTGAGGATTCCTTCTAGTCAACAAAGATGTTAACGGATCTAAAGCTCCAAAGTATAGTTGCAGGGCCACCGCAGGATCTACTGCAAAGTGGCGAGTCAAATTTGTATACAGTTTTTGGAACCTCTGATTGAATGTTCTTATGGGCTCATTGGGTAACCTTTTGCATGATACGAATAAATTATAAATTATGGAAGGATCCAAAAACATTCGAAATTGGCTAATAAAGGCAGTTTCTAATTGGGCCCATGAAGTAATGGACCCTGCTGGAAGATTCCTGTACCATTCATTGGTCGTACTGTCTAGACTAGCAGGGAAAATTTGACAAGCGATATCTTCATGGGTAACTCCTTGTCTAAACATGTAATCCTTGTAAATTTGGACATGTTCTTCGGCTGTTATGGGACCATCATGCATGAATTTAGGCAATCCCCTTTCAATATTTCTAGGCAAGTCATGGACTACCCCGGGATATCCAAGGGAGAACTTTGCGCACCATACCAAAGGGTAGGTGGTTGTTGTTGTTGTTGTTGTTGGGCCATGTTATTCAAGGGTGTCGACCCTATAGGAACAATGGCAATACTTGTAATGATGGGGACAGACACACTTGGTGTAGTTGTCACACTTGAAACTGAGGGCTCAGGCCCACTAGACGTACTTGAGTCTAAAGAAACTCCTAACTCAAGTATACTGGGTGGTATTTCGATCTCTAATGTTTTGTTTCTCGGCTTCCTAGCAGTGGGAGAAAGGCTTTGGAAAATAGTTTCCCCTGTGGTTTTGGACCTAGTAGCTATGTACTCAGGTTGGGCCAGCTTGAAAACTCTAGAACTCTAAAAGACTTCTCTCAACTCACTTGCAAAATAAAACACATAAATGTTATACCTGCAAGCACAATAGGTGGAAACAAAACTACCCACGTTAATCGTTAGAACAGATCGCAATCACAAAGCAATAAAGAAGGCCCTCCTTCTAGCGCCAAAATGTTGAGTGAATATTTTTCCCTATAGCAAAATGATCACCACAACTAGAGTATCAAACAGGAAACTCTCTCTTGCAAAGAAATTAAGTAGCATTATTCATTTCTCCAAGGTTCTTGTGAACAAACATTCATGTGCATATAATCAATCAAGACTAAAGCAAATAAATGAATGTATACCCGAATAACTTAAACCATGCAAGTAACAGTTAACAAGGGGCCTTTAATGATTCGAACAAGTACTTTGCAACCATAATCCATTAAATCAACCAAATGTGAAGATAGCTTCTTTTAATGTTCTTGAGATTAAAGTGATCTACCCGAAACCCAGTTAGTAACCTCTTTTATCTTCAGCTTAAAAATATTCCAAATGAGAAAGTGTGTGGTATAAGCCACTTCATTTTAAGCTCCATGCCTTTAACATGAGGTTCATTTTTTAGAGTTAGCGGGTTCATTTTATCTTCATTTAAAAGTGTTCCACTATCCCTATGTTAGCATTTGGTGTTAGTAAATTTAGCAATGTTAGCATTAAATGTTAGCCAAAAAGTTAGGATTCATTCACTTGATCTGACTTAATGTGCATTTGGAATTAGTAGCCCTCCTAAACCCATGTTTTTTTTGTCTAAAAATTAGATGAAGGTGTTTGGAGATGCAAGAATGAAAATCTAAATTAAAGAAGTGGATCTAGAAGTGGCTTTCTCTTCTCCACTATTAATCCCTGGTTTTCTTTGGGAAACACTAGATCTGCAAACAAACCCTCCAATTTTTGGTGCGAGCAGATCGCTTTCTCAAGCGCAGACGTAGAGCATACTCTTGGCAGATTTATTTACCTTCTTTATAACTTAGATTATTCATGACAACAAATGAACTATTTATGAACATAAATTCTGGAATGGACCAGAATCAAGAAATCAACTACATACAAAAATTCTGGAAAGGACCAGAATCAAGGCACAATTAGCAAAAATTTTGGAATGGACCAGAATAGAATGAAAACAAATGCAAAAATTTTGGAATGGACCAGAATCAAGGAACAATTAGCAAAAATTCTGGAATGGACCAGAATCAAGGAACAATTAGCAAAAATTCTGGAATGGACCAGAATAGAATGAAAACAAATGCAAAAAATTCTGGAATGGACCAGAATCAGAAAAGCAACTTTTAAGATGAGATTAATCTAAATATCAAAAAATAAAATAGAAACATTATTCACAAAAGTTAGCTAGAAAAACCACAACAGAACATTAATTTGGTTAGCAATCTCCTCCCTGCAAAACCCCAAGTTATGAGATGAAATTCTAAAACAACCTGACCTAACAGACACTGCAACATAAACACAATCAGATTAGATCAGATGCAAGACTCTATGGAAACAAATAATTGCATCATTCTATCATTCACCTATCGTAACCCATTTCATGGCATAACAAATAGATACAAGAAGCAATAATGCAAAGGAAAGATTTACAAAAATAACAGCAGTCTTAGTTTCAGTCTCCTTTTGATTTCACACACAAAAGTTGCTCTTGCCAAATAAAAGCTCTTTTATTCCGAAAGATGGTCTTTCTCTTTTTTTACAATTTCCAGCCCTCTTTACAATGGCCTCCTTGGGCTCTTAAAGGATGCAAGAGTCCTTTCGTTTCAACTTCCTCTTTTTAATGATATTAAAATAGATGCGAATAAAACAAAAAAATGAATTCCTCTTGTTTTATGCTTGCCTATTATTTTTGTTTTAACATCATAACAAATACTTTTCTTGACCCCTTATATCTCCCTCACTCTTCATCATATACATCAAGAGATAACAATGAATAAACGAAAATTAAAAAAAAAATTATCTTAACCCTTATAACTCCCTTTAAGTTCCTATGATATATAAAAGTTCAATTTTTTTTTATTAAAATCTAATAAAGGACACTAATCCTCATATTATATAGGATGGAATTTAAAGAGCTTTATTAAAATTTAATAAAGAACCTTAATTCTTATGCTATATAATATAAACATTACAAAAAACTTTATTAGAATTAATAAAAAAAATAATTTTTAAACTTTTTATATACTGAAGCCTTAAAAGAACATTCGATCACCTTATCTGTGAATGTTTGACCTTATCATAGCTCCATACTGGTCACATAGTATAAAGTTACACAAAATTTTAACTTTATATTATATAAAAGTTTCATTTAAATTAAACCCTACGTGACCCCAATAATCATAATTATGCAAATAATTACCTTCACCTTATGCCTCCTTTGCAATCCCTTCGGGTATTCCAACTTCTGGAAGCTTCTCTCGCCACCGCTGCACCTGCAACTCTGCTACGTTACCTCCGACGGTAGCTGCTCCCTACGGTGTCTCTTCTGCATAGCCATTTCCCATCCTGTGCTGCCACTGCTAGGCGACGCTCCTCTGTCCTGCGTATGCGATGGTTCGGCTTCGACAGCTAGTCCAGACCCACACTTGGGACTAAACATCACTCCAAAACCTCACCCACTGTTTATCGAATGAGCTTTTTGGCAGATGCTTAAGGATGCAAGATGTTGGCATTAGGGTTTATGACACAAATGCGTTACATTTTTCTCTACTCCCGCCTGTCACTGCCATTCTCTCTAACCACCAGTTACTCCTCTGCACCTGACGCTATTGTCTGTCTGACTCAACGCTTCCCAACCTACCTCTACAGCATTTGTGCCTTCGTCAAACCTCTGCCTCTCATGGCCCATGTCATCGCCAACGATGCATTCTTTTGGTGGGGGCTCGATAGACGTTTAGGGAGCAGCTAGCGTTGGAGGTGTGGGTCCGTCTTGTCACATGGACAATTTCCAGAGTCCCCATCCTACGTTGTTCGATGCCCCGCAACTCGAACACTTGACGTGTCATTCCCCTCCTAAGCCTACATGGTCACCACCATTAAAATTGGTAACCCAGCTCTACCACACTCCTCCACGTATGCCTGTCAGACTTGCTCCTTGCCCGGGTAACCTGCTGGCTCACTGCATTCACCGACGACATCTCTCCACATCAGGCACATTGAGCAATATGGCCCACATTTTAAGCCATATCATGCAGCTCGTCTATCATGGACCGGGTGGGAGACTGACTCCCCTGTAACAGTTCGTTACATTCTTCGACGGTCGCTGTTCTTCATTTTTTTTTTGACTACCCCACGCTGTCCTGCATCGGCAACAAATGATGCCTTCCTCCGGGTGTTGTCCTCTGAGGCCACTTAAACTCGACTCCACATTCCTTCCAAACATTCACTGCCGAAGGCTACCATGCTGCTTTGACAAAACTGGCACCTCATCGACGTTATAATTCCACTACGATCGATGTTAATGTGGAGGTCGCAGTCGATGATCTCGCAGACAAATCACATTCTGGATTTTCCCTCCTCTGCCATGGACTCCACATGTCCAAGTTTGGTATACTCGAACACAACATGATGCCATAAACATATTTTTGAATGCTAATGCTTTGTTATCATGGTTACCACGCGACATCTAGGTTGGGCCCATGCTATGGGACATATTGTAAACTTGTCCATATAACTTCTGAAATCGACCATAAATTTAGACTGAATTGCTGCCACTGCCAATGAACTACGATATCCAACTGTTGAACACTTTGTGAAATCATTGTTGTAGCGAGCTCTGCACATCGCTTGCATGGGGAATTCTTTGATGGGATTTTACCTGTGAAACAACTATTGTAGTGTCATTACATTGATAGCATACCTATTTTTATTGAGCAAATATTTCTTATGTATATATATGTCTATTGTGAGGGTTGATTTTCATTTTTTTATTTTAGACATTTACATGTACAAAAGCTTACTTGAAACACTCAAATGAAGAAAACATGAAATGCAACCCTAACAAAACGCTAACAGTAAAATTGACAAAAAATATTGTCGACAAGAAAAAGTCATCGACAATAAAATATTGTCGACAAGAAAAAGTCATCGACAATAAAATATCATCGACAAGAAAAAGTCATCGACAATAAAATATCGTCGACAAGAAAAATTCATCGACAATAAAATATCATCGACAAGAAAAATATTAATGACAAACTAATGATAAACGCAAATCCAAAACAAATCGACCATTAGACACTCAAAACCAACACGCAAACACCCAAAAACCAAAAATAAACATTACAAAATGTGGGTCCCTAATTTTGGGGTATGTTGTGGAGCAGCCACAATAGTACAGTGGTAGATTCCCATCATCCCACCCTGGGATGGTGGTGAGCCATCGTCCAAGGGTGGGATGGTGAGCAAGTTTGACCCAGAAAAAGTCAAATCTGGGCCAAATGGTATCCATAAACTACCATTTATGATGCCATATGGAGCATGTGGGTCAGAGGGCACTGAAACCTTATGACACACTTCTTAATGGAGTCCCAAAATGAATATTCTCTTCCCCATCCAGTGCATGCCTCCATTTTGACAAGTGGCACCTCCTACCATGCATGCCCTTGCATGCCTTTTTGAACACAAGCCCATTTGGGCTATAACATGAATTTAATATCCATACAAAAATATGGATAGGAGTTCTAGGATATGCAATAGAGTGCTTACAAGATGTCCCCTCACCTTATTACACCTTTTTACCCTCATAATATCCCTTTTTCCAAGGAGGTTATCGGGTGACTTCAAGAAGGTAATCCGAGCATAAATTTTCCATCCGAGTGATTTTCTTCACTAGATTTAGTGACAACACACCTTATATTGTTTAGTAACATCTTCTAGTGATTTTGATATCCCAAAGTGTCTGAAATTGCTGGGTATCCCCTCCAAGGGTGCCCCCTAAATAGTTGCAGTCACCACCATCCCCCCTGGTACAAGGGTAAAATCTTACACAATTTCACTATTTTTTTTAATTTGTATTTTTCTATATTATCCCATGATGCTACTGTTAAAATTTCAGGTTATTTGGAGTTAAATTTACAAATTTATAGCATTTTTAAGTTTTTGCAGGCTTGTAGGCCCCATCCGGGCACCCCAATTTTATGCAGGTGTATCTGGGTCCTAATTTGAAAATATAATCATATTGGTTGTCTTTAAATGGAAATTTATGCATACTTTCCAAATTTTATTAGTTTTGGATATGTTTAGGTTCAGGATTTTCTTATCTTCTTCTTCATAGGTTGTAGGCAGGCGACACAAAATCGAGGGGTCCACAGATGTAATTTATGATCTATTTTTGGTTATATCCTCTCAAAACCTCCTCTTTAACATCTCTGCAAATTTTCAAGTCACTTGGACATATTTTGATATATTTTTAATATATGCGCTATTTTACCCCTATGGGGATTGCATATTTTCACCATACACCCTTGCTATTTGACCCCTTTGGCTCCCTTGTGTGCATGTGCATGTTATTAGAAGGAATTTATAAGGAATATCAAATATTAAATATTGAATATACAAGCAGTGGCAGCATTGGCCCACGCACCTCGATTGTGGGTACGTGGAGAAACATTGGATGTGCATCTTGATTCCATGAAAGACTTGGTTTTTGGGAACCTAATATTGTAAAAATTGTATTACATTTTGAGCCCTCAAGTGGACTTCTATGTAACCTTGGATATGATCCAGAAAATTAATGAGAAGAAACTTGCTTTACTTCATTTCCTTTTGTTTGGTATTTTTTCCTTTTCACATGCATGCTTCTTTTTTATGCTCATGAGCGAGATGGGATAGATACGCATATTGTTTTACATAATTTGGTGCACCATTTTTCCTTAATTCACTACAAATCCCTCATATATAAAATTGTGTGTGGCTCCAGTGCCAATTAATGTCACCACACATTGTCCCTGTAATACACCTCGTATCCTCACGGATTGGGCTCCTTGAATGCTGTGAAAATGGGCAAGGGTGCTGCCATGCGTCCCCTCTTGAATTTCCTCAATTTATGGTGCTTCTAAAACTTTCCCACCATCCTTGTTCCAAATTTATTTTGGCTGATCAGAAATTTCAAACCCATTGTCATCATCTGAATGATACTCTATGAGTTGTAACTTCCCCTTAAACTCACATTTGTGTGTAGGATTCCACGGTTTATTGCAAGTAAAACATAATCCCTTCTTCTAAAGTTCTTGAAGAGTGTCAGAATCAAGTCTTGTAGTTGTACTCTTTTGCTACTCTGATTCCTTCCTAGGTACCTTTTTATCTTCATCTCTTTTGATCTCTCAGCTATCCTTCCCCTTGAACTCTTGTCCATATTTTCCTTTGAACTGGTTCTTGGACTTGGCTGAAGTGATCTCCATGTCCCTAGCCTATCTAATGGTGTCTTGTAGTGTATTCAAGTTAAATGCTTTAATCCAACCTCTCAATGGCTCGGATAATCCATCCATAAATAGGTTCACTAAGTGACTCTCTAACATATCTGTAACCATCATAGATAATATCTGAAACTCGACTATTTAGGCATCTGCTGAACTCCACTACCTTAGGTGAGTCAATTCATTGAACTCCAATTCCTTCTCCCTCCTATAAAATCTCTGTTGGAGCCTCTCTGTAAACTTTGCATAAGTATCCACTCTTTCATGTCCAAGAGTCTGCATCCCATGGTGCCACCAATCGTGAGCGATGCCCTCCAAATGTAAAGTGTAAAACTTAATGGTGTCCTCTTCTGTCATTTGGTTCAACTATAAATATGTGTTCATATTTTGGACCCAAGCCTTTGCTGTCATCTTCCTTGAACCATCATAGAAATAAATGTGTATCTTACCTATTCTCTTATGAATCACCCTGTGGCCCTATGGCGTATGATGCTTCTCATCACCCTGACCCTACTATGATGGTCTCCATCTAGTCCTGGGTGTCTGCCTATTACGAGTATCAACATAATCCCTAAATTACATGAGGTCATGGAACTCTAGATCCAATGCATCCCACTCCTGTCTATACTGTTGGTACTGCCCAACAACTGTAACCTCGGGCTCCTCAACAAATGGAGGTGTGGTTGGAACATCTATTATTTATAGCCTAGGTATAAATGTAGGTATAGTAGACCTAGAACTATTGGCTCTATCTATCCTAATCTATGCGGTATCCCTATTAGCTACTGATTCTCCATTACCTGGCCCTTTCCTAGCATCCACTGTTCTCTACTGCTAATTTTGTGCATTATTAACCAAGAGGTTCAACCCATGGACCTGCTGCTGCATAAGACCCACCAATTATTCCAAGCTATGTTGCATGTTATGTTGAGTCTATCTAATATCCTCTGCCATATTTCTTTCTATCTCCTCTTGATTTTCTCTCTCACCCATTTATCTATTTCTTAATGTTGCAAAAATGTACTATCTTTTGGGTATAGGTGAGCAAGCTGATATTGTTCCCTTATCAAATTCCTATAGTAGGCCCTCAAATCCCTATCACTCATGTATTTTCTACCTCACAGGATGGTAGGAACAAGTGGCTCTGATTCCACTATAATGACCACCCCTTATTGCTCCTTGTATACTGAATGTGTGAGGTTTTGTTTGCTTGTTTGAGTTTGCTGATATGTTTTTGTTTGTTTTTGTTGTTTGCTAATATGAAATGTGTTTGCAACATAATTGGAAAGAAAGAACAATGCAAGAAGATATCTAGACTAAGCACCAATGCTAGGAATGCAATCTCAACAACTTTTATTACTTAAAGATGAATTACAAAGTTCTAATTCAAAATTATTAGACCTGATATCTTCATCTTTAGACTTGCAAATGCTTACAATTCGCTTGCCAAAGACTCTAAGGATGTCTTAGAATTGTCCTCCACCAATGCCAATCAAAATTATGTGTAATAGAAGCTCCAATGATCATGAAATATCAATTGTTTTAGGTCTGAATGACTCTCTGCAACTTGTCTTCAAAATAAGACCAATAGCTCCAGCTCTCCTCTAATGATGGCATAAACTCCCAACACATGTATTTCTAGCCGCCCAAGGTTACTATGCACCAGAAATGAGAGGATATGAGTTTGATTTATACTTTTATTCAGACCTTCGAATGAAGCTTCAAACTTACAAACATTTCATGATATGCATGAAGAAGTCTCCCATTTGAAACACTATGCTTTGGAGATGACCACATTGAGGTTGGTTGGTGAATTTGCCTTCCAATGTCAGTTGTGGAAGTCTAAAATATTTATGTCTTAAGACTATAATCAGACCTTCTTTAGATGTTTTATACCTCCCTTTATGCCCACGACTTGCCTATTTGAAGGCTTCACAAGGTGCGCTAGGATGAGAAGAATGTCCCTTTGCAATGTAGTTGCCAAATTTGCATGAGATATGCCATATACTCTAGTCTAAAATAAGTGTCTTCATATTTACATAAGTTTTGACAATACCTTTTAAAACAATCCCAATCAACCACTAATAAAATTTCCAAGATGTCTCCTTCAAGTGCGATTCTATCCAACATCAAAATGCAACCCAAGCACAAGGTGAAATGCCAAAATCATGGTGATGGAAGATGGTACCTATGCTGGAGAATTTGGTTGGAATTCTAAAATTAACACTTCCAATTTATGGCTCAATTAATACTTGATCTCTTTGTCTTGGGCAAATAGTTTGGTGATGTACCCACAAAATTATATGCATACAATATGAAGATATGACTAAAAATATAGGTATGCCATGCCAAACCAGACAACCCTAAGATCTGCAAAATAAAATAAATACCACTCCAAAGATTGCCAAATTTGTTCTCAAAATGATTGTTACGTGCCAATGAATAATATGCACCAATACCCAAAAAAATTCCTCCTTGATATGAAGTTATGAATCAAAATATAGGTCTACCATGAAAATTACAGTCAACATTAATGGTCTGAAAATACCTTTATATGCCCTCAAATCATCAAAATAATTGTAGTTTCCTTCGTGGCTGATGAAGACCCACAAAACCCATGTCTTGGTTTGCTCATATGATGACCTTCAAATTTCTACAAACCCTAGTAATGGAAATCTGAAGCACAACTAAACTTTTTGAAGTAGAAGCTCCTCAATGATTGATTAGGTGTGGTCTTTCACACATGAAACCAATATTCTTATGGAGGTAATTTTCCCACAAGCCCAACAATGCAACAATCTGCATTGTCCTTAGAAAATATAACCAAAAACATACAAACATGGATGATAGAATGACCACACACAACCCTTACTTATTCTTTTTTCCAACCGTCTTCTAGAAGCTTCCAAAATGGGTCGCCCATCTTGGCCCCTTCCCTAGTAGTCATAATATTTTTTTAAAACAACTTTGGCCCACTTATAATTAAATTTTTATAATTTCCATTTATAATTTGCTTTTATAAAAATATATTATAATTAAAGGGAAATAAATTAAACTTAGGCCAAAATATATCATCCCATAACCAAAATGGCTAACAAACTACAAGACCCATGCTAAAGCTCAATCATAGTAATTTTTTCCATGACATTGAGTCCCTTAGCAACTCTCTGAATGACCTACAAGGACTCAGTATAGGTCATCAGGGTCATCTTATCCAAGTCATCGAATATGGGACATTACAGTTCAAGATGTCTTCCTAAGTACCTTCATACTCACAGATCAATACTCAAGCTCCACTGGTGCTAGATTTATTATAATAGGTTACAACAATGCATAAAACTAACCTAAACATTCACCAAAAAACACATGCATCAAGATTCAACCATAAATCCTCATCCATCATTGCCAAAATCATACACAACCTGTAACAAACGTATTTATATTCCATTATGTCATCAATGCAATTACAACATGGTTGTTCTATCAATCTACTGCAATAACTCAAAGATTAAAAAACTATTTCCTTGGATTATAACCAGTAGCTACTCCATAGATTCCTACCAGCAACCAGACCTACAAATTTGAAAATAGGGCCTTATATAACATTTTTTGGGTCATTCCAAAGTGGTTCCTAAGGCAATTAGTTATTTACAACTACCCATCCATAACAGAATGCATAAATTTAGACTTTTACTAAGTCTAAAACCTTAATTAGCAAACTTATGCACCATTTCATCCTAAAATTACATTTCCTATGCATTTCATTGCATTTCAATGTGCCTTGTATGGTTTTCCCTTGCATTGTACAATTTTATTTCCTAGTTATATGGTTTGTCCCCCACCTGTATGGTTTACAAATCTTGGGAAAACTGCAAAAACTATCAAAATTCAGCAAATACCTTGATCACTTTCTCTTCTTATGGGAGGAATATTTTCTACCTACAGGCACCAATGAGATCATAATCCAAGGGTACCCTCCCATCTACAGGGAGGCTATAGGATTTCCTGGGTCTACAAATGGATGCAGCCCTAATTTCTTACCCTTCAGTGGGCTGATTTATCATATGTGTATCATGTGGAGCTTGGGGTCTTGCAAATCCTACATGCCTATGCGATGAGGGAGGTCTTGATGCATCCTTGTGCTGGCATGATGATGGAGGCCTTGAGGCTTCTACATGTTTATGCAATGAGGGAGGTCAATATGCCTCTACATGTTAATGCAACGAGGGAGGTCGTGATGCCTCTGCATGTCTGTGCGATGATGAAGACCTTGAGGTCTCCTCATATCTATGTGATGAGGGAGGTCATGATGCCTCCATGTATCTGAGTGATGAGAGGGACCATGAGGTCTCATCATGTCTATGTGATGAGAAAATAGGATGTGGCTCTCTCACTAGGGTTTTTCAAGGATTCCCCCCAATGGTTGATTTGTCACCCCTAATACTTGTTGAACTTCATCCGGTGACACTATGGGTGGGTGACTCAATGCCAGTGTGACTATGAGTGTGTGGAGCATCTATTTTCACCTCGATGGTGGATCAAGGGTGGTTGCTCCGAGTGTATACCATGGTGACTTATGATTTATCTTCTTAGGTAAATTCCAAACCACAAACAAAATAAGCAAATGTTTATCTCGTTTAAGGATTTATTTGTGTATTCCCTAAAATTTTTGGTTTTTTTTTATTCATTGGATATATAAGCTAACTCTCATCATGTTTTGAACTTTTTTTGGATGATATACTTCAATTTTTTAAGGGATTTCACCTATATACTTACACAAGCTAAATATGGTGATGAATTCCATACTCGACGAGATAGCATAGGTACTACCAACCCTCACCCAACACCTCATGCACAATGATACACCCCTCAAGGAGGAGTGCATGCTATTTTGCATGGTTAGGATAGTTCTTGGATCGGCCTTGGCCATGGATGGGTCCTGATGATACTCTTTCTCATGAGCCAACCAAGTGGTAATGACCTCCACTATTGGTCTTGATCAACGGGTTGGATGTGAGAGCCCAATGCTACTGATGTTAAAAATAAGATGTGATGTGTGTGGGGTTTATTTTAACCTTACATGTAAACAAAATGCATCACCAAGAAAACATGATATTTCATATATGCCTAAGATAAAAGACGTTTCATTTCAGAAATATACATTGTTGGCAATTTTGGGTTTGAGATCCTAGCTTCTTGTCTATGAGTTGTCATTGATGTCAAAAGGAAATGGCATTAATGTTAAGAGGATGTGTTGGCTTCAAATGTGGAATATTCCAAGAGAATATTTTTAAGAGAATCTGGAGAGATTCCATTGGCAAGGGTTTTTCATTAAAACCAAACCGATTTTTATTAAAACCAAGTTGGATAGGGTTTTTATTAAAACCAAGTTAAATGGTTTTTATTAAAACCAATGGAGGTTATCTTTATTATTTATTTAATTATTATTTAAAACACTTCAAGGTTTAATTAATTAATTATTTAATTAATTAAGGGAGAAATTATTTTTAATTTATTAAAAATACTTAAAGGTTTTAAACCTTTTTTATTCTTAATTTATTAAAATTATTTAAGGGTTTTTAAACCCCTTTTGAAAATACTTTTGATTAATTTCTAAATGGTATTTATTTCTATCGACGTCAAGGTGTCTTAGAAGAGACTATTTATTCTCTCACTCCTAAGGTTGGAATACTAATCAATTCGAAATTCCCTGAAAGCAATTTGCGATGTTTGTGCTCTGTATTCACTGTGATCGAAGGAAGACTTAGAAGCACATGCGGTTGAAAAGTCTTCGAGAGTTTTTTCGAGGGTGAAGTGGAAGGAAGTTCACTTGTGAACTTCGTAGCCTGCGTGGGCTAGTGGCAGCGAAGGCTGCTGTTGGGTGCTGCATTGGCGGAGGTCACCGTTTCGAGTCTCACGAGGGTGCTTTGCTAGAGTAACACACATTTTTATTAAAACGTCTTTATACCACAAAATTCAGAGTTTCTTGGACAACGATTTATAAGTTTGAGAGTTGTCTGTGGTGACAGCTTGAAGGTTCAATTATCTCCTACTCCAATAAGGTATGGGCACATTCTTCTTATGAGTATGATTGGTGTATGTTTTCTGAAATAAGGTTGGAGTGAAAAGGTATTCTACTAGGTATCCTTTGGCTAGGTGTAAATCCTATTTTCTAGTTTGTTGAAGACTACTTATGCATTGTTATCCTTAAGGAGAGTTTTTGGTGAATGCATAATTTTTTGTTTGAGATAGTGGAAGCTTTGTGCACTAGGGTTTATATTTGTGAGTCTAGCTACTTGCATTGAGTTGGTGGAACCCTTGGTTGGTTGTTTTGAGTTTGATGGTTGAGTTGCTTCCATAGAGGTTGTTTGATCAAGTTATTACTTTACTTGATTCATGATATTGGGCTTACTCCATTGAGTTGATTTGAGCAAGTTATTCTTTGCATTTGGTGATATTGTGTTGGTGGCTGTTTTGTTCAAATATCTTTGGAGGGAAAAGGATTTCTACTTGTTTCCTTTTCTTGTGATGATTGTTTGAATGCTTCAAGGTTGATGTTGAGTTGAATGGTGTTGGTTGACTAAACCTTGTTTGATGAGCATTGTTGTTGAAACCCTAATTGATGGTGAAAAGAACATGAGTATCATTGTTATGTGATTCTTTGCATAGTTGGCAATTGTTGGGGTTTCATGTTCTTGAAAGAAAGCATTCTATCCTATCCATTTCAGATATTGAGTTGAGTTTTCAGATTTGAGATTGAGATTGAGCTGAGTTGATTTGAGTTGAGATTTGAGATTGGGATTTGAGTATAGAACATATTGAGTCTCTAACAATTCTCTTTATGCTTCTATGAGTTTGGCAAATCACATTGGGTCTCTAACAATTCACTTTGTGATTTCCTACTAAGAAAGTTTTTCTTGGTGAGCTTACTGAGTTTTTGGATAGGTTCCAATGGGGACTTGTGAGCAATTCTTGGATAGGTTCCAGTGGGGACTTGTAAGCAGTTTTGGACAGGTTTTAGTGGGGACTTGTGAGCAATTTTAGATAGGTTTCGATGGGGACTTGTGATCAAATTTGGATAGGTCCTAGCAGAGGACTTGTGAGTTGAGTTTGATAGTTCTATCAGAGAACTTGAGGACATAGGTGCATTGGTTCTATGAGAAGAACCTAAGGACAGTTGGCAAGTATTTGAGAAGGCTTGTATGCAGAGGATTGATTTGTTCAAGAGTTGGACAGATCTGACAAACAGAGGAAGACTTGTACTAGACCAAATGACTGTGTTTGGTACAGGTTGCTGAGCTTCTATGGACATGATCATAGAAGGTAGAGGTCTCTTAGGCTAAGCATTGAAGACAAGAGGTCTTCGATGGAAAGGAGTTCCACATGCTGGCAAGAGGTAGAGGCATTTGATATTCTGAGGGATCATTTCCAAAGCAGAGGGGAAGGAATCTCCTTTGGACCGAGGCTCATAAACATTGTAATTGGGAAGGATTCCCAAAGAAATTTGAGATAACTTTTAGAGAAAAATTTTTGTGGACGTAGCCCAACCATTTTGGGTGAACCACGTTAAAAATAGGTCTTCAATGTGTGATGCTTTCTATCTTGATTAATGTTGTATCGATGCCACTGCTATCTAAAGTTAAAATTATTAATTGGTTAAGTCTTATAATATTCACCCCCCCCTCAGTATAAGTCCATGTTCTTCAATTGGTATCAGAGTCGGTCTCTCCGAGAAAGAGCCTAACAGCTTGGAGAAGGATCTATCAGAGGAACATACAGATTCAGAAAGAGATGAAGAGGTTGAGTTCGATCTCAAAGGTGAATTCTTATTGGCTTTAAGAAAGCTTGAGAAATTCAGGGAAGATAATTATGTTCTCAAGCATCAATGTCAGGAAGAAGAGATAGCAAGATCAGAATTGTCTCAAAGTGTTATAGACTTCAAAATTCTAGCTAAAGAAGGGAAGAAGGTTGAACAGGTTCTGACAGAGGCTCTCAAAGGAAAGGAAGCTGATTGCGAGAAACTAGAAGAAGAGGTTGTCTCTTAGAGTGAAGTTGGAACAGTTGGCTCTCAGATAGAATACTCCGTGTGAAAATCAAAAGAAGGATTGTATCACCATTCATGAAATCGAGCAAGATCAATCTTCATCCTGAAGAGCGGTGAATTCCAGTTGGTCATAAGAAGAACAATCATCCAAGGCATCAAAACAGGTTACATAATACTTTCCATGGCTATTGTTTTTCTTGCAAGAAATTTGGTCACAAAGCCATGCATTGCAATAAGTCTTTGAATAGCCATAGTAAGGAAAATTTTAACTCTTTTACACCTCTTATGAATAAAAATGTCATGTGTTACAAGTGCAAGAATTTTGGGCATATAGCAAGGATGTGTAGTTTGGATAGATCTAGCCTTGAGTTCACTAAAAAGAGAAATGAGATCAAATCTAAGTCAATGATAGTTCAAACTGCTTTTCATGCTCAAGACAAAGTAGAAAAATGGTATCTTGATAGTGGTTGTTCAAAACATATGACTGGTGAAAAGGAAAAGTTTTTGGTCTTAAAAGAAAAAAATAGAGGAACAGTCAGTTTTGGAGATAACAGGTCAGCTAAAATCTATGGTAAAGGGACTCTTAGTTTGGATGGGAAATCCAAAATAGAAAATGTGCTTTATGTAGAAGGCCTTCTTTTCAGATAGATGTGAGATAAGTAAAGAAAAAAATAGAAAACTCATTGCTAGTGCTACAAGGACTCCAAACAATCTTTACATGCTAAGTGAGATAAAAAAGGAAAAGTGTTTTCTAACTCAAGAAGATGAGAGTTGGTTATGGAATAAAATATTGGGGCATTTGAGCTTTGATAATCTTGTCAATATTAGTAACAAGGAAGTAGTTAGAGACTTGCCCAAAATAAAAAGGCCCCATAACATCATTTTTAGTCCTTGTCAACATGGAAAACAGACCAGAACCAGTTTCAAATCAAAATGGTATACTTCTTCAAAACCATTGGATCTTATTCATACTGATTTATGTGGCCCTACCAGAACTCAGAGCATTCAAGGAGAAAGCTACTTCATGTTGTTTATAGATGATTATTCTAGAATGACTTGGGTTACTTTTCTCAAAGAAAAATCTGAAGCTTTTGAAAAATTTAAAGCTTTCAAAGAAATGATTGAAAATGATACTGACAAGAGAATCAAATGCTTAAGATTAGATAGAGAAGGAGAGTTCACTTCAAATGAATTTGTGGAATACTGTGAAAAACAAATAATCAAAAGAGAATATTCAACAGCAAGAACTCCTCAACAAAATGGAGTAGTTGAAAGGAAAAATAGAACTATTGAAAATATGGCTAGAGCTATGTTAAATTATTCAAAACTTTCAGATGGTTTTTGGAAAGAGGCAATCATTACGACAGTCTACATTATCACCAGGGCCCAACTTAGAGTCAATCATCATAAAACTCCTTATGAGTTATGGAAAGGAAGACCGACTACAGTAAAATACTTCAAAGTGTTTGGGAGTAAGTGCTTCATCAGAAGGGAAGATCAAAATTTGGGTAAGTTTGATCCTAGGTGTGATGAGGGAATCTTTCTTGGATATTCCAGCAGAAGCAAAGCCTAAAGATGCTTCAAAAAAAGAACTCATACAGTTGTAGAGAGCATAAATGTAATAGTTGATGAAAAGATAGGGATAAGAGAACCAGTCAAGGAACTCAGTGATGAAATTTATCAAGAAGAATTCAGAGAGGTTTCGGATGAAGAAGAGGAAAGACAACAAGCTGCTTCCCAAAACTCCTTCATGATATGTTCAGAAACATCATCCCAAAGATTTGATCATTGGTGATCCAAATAGCAGGTAAACAAGAAGAAGAGTCATTCCTTTACATGATTCTACAAATGTTTCATTATTATCTCAGATTGATCCAAAAGATCTCAGTGAAGCATGTGCAGATAAGTTTTGGGTAAAAGCAATGGATGAAGAGCTAAATCAAATAGAGAAAAGTGAAACTTGAGAATTGGTTCCAAGACCTAAGGACAAGAATGTCATTGGAACAAAATGGATATTCAAAAATAAACTCAATGAGAATGGAAAGATTGTCAGAAACAAAGCTAGGTTAGTCTGCAAAGGTTATGCTCAAGTAGAAGGTGTTGATTTCGAAGAGACGTTTGCTTCTGTTGCTCGTATTAAAGCTATCAAAATATTTTTGGCCCTTTCAAGCTTCAAATCATTCAAGGTATATCAAATGGATGTAAAGTCAGCTTTTTTAAATGGGGTGTTGGTAGAAGAAGTCTACATAGAACATCCAGAAGGAGTGTCTCTCTCGAAACAGTCAGACTATGTGTGTAAACTGAAAAAGGCCTTGTATGGGTTAAAGCAAGCACCTAGGGCTTGGTACTCAAGACTTGACAGGTATCTTCATGAGCAAGGATTTATTAAAGGCATGGCAGATAGCAATTTGTATATTAAGAATGAAAATAATGATATGTTGATTATGGTTGTTTATGTTGATATTATTATTTTTGGGGGAAAAATACTCAGATGTGCAAAGTTTTTGCTAACACCATGCAAAAGGAATTTGAGATGTCTATGATTGGAGAGCTGTCATTATTTTTAGGTCTTCAGATTGCTCAATCAAAGGATGGTATATTTCTCTCTCAAGGAAAGTATATCAAAGAAATGTTGAAGAAATTTGGGATGATGGACAACAAACCAGTGTGTACTCCAATGATTACAAGGTGCAAGATGAGTAAAGATGATGAAGCTCCAGCAACAGATCAGAGGTTGTATAGATCTATGATTGGCAGTTTATTATATATTACAGCTACCAAACCAGATATCATGTAGGCAGTTGGGTTAGTAGCAAGATTTCAGGCAGCTCCAAAAGATTCTCATGTTGGTTGGCTGTTTTGAGTTTAATGGTTGAGTTGCTTCCATAGAGGTTGTTTGATCAAGTTATTGCTTTACTTGATTCATGATATTGGGCTTACTCCATTGAGTTGATTTGAGCAAGTTATTCTTTGCATTTGGTGATATTGTGTTGGTGGTTGTTTTGTTCAAATATCTTTGGAGGGAAAAGGATTTCTACTTGTTTCATTTTCTTGTGATGATTGGTTGAATGCTTCACGGTTGATGTTGATTTGAATGGTGTTAGTTGACTAAACATTGTTTGATGAGCATTGTTGTTGAAACCCTAATTGATGGTGAAAATAACATGAGTATCATTGTTATGTGATTCTTTACATAGTTGGCAATTATTAGGGTTTCATGTTCTTGAAAGAAAACATTCTATCCTATCCATTTCAGATATTGAGTTGAGTTTTTAGATTTGAGATTGAGATTGAGCTGAGTTGATTTGAGTTGAGTTTTGAGATTGGTATTTGAGTATAGAACATATTGAGTCTCTAACAATTCTCTTTATGCTTCTATGAGTTTGAAAATTCACATTGGGTCTCTAACAATTCACTTTGTGATTTCCTACTAAGAAAGTTTTTCTTGGTGAGCTTGCTGAGTTTTTGGACAGGTTCCGGTGGGGACTTGTGAGAAGTTCTTGGACAGGTTCCGGTGGGGACTTGTGAGAAGTTTTGGACAGGTTTCGGTGGGGACTTGTGAGTAGTTTTGGACAGGTTTTGGTGGGGACTTGTGAGCAAATTTGGACAGGTCCTAGCAGAGGACTTGTGAGTTGAGTTTGATAGTTCTATCAGAGAACTTGAGGACAAAGGTGCATTGGTTCTATGAGAAGAACCTGAGGATAGTTGGCAAGTCTTTGAGAAGGTTTGTATGCAGAGGATTGATTTTTTCAAGAGTTGGACAGATCTGACAGACAGAGGAAGACTTGTACTAGATCGACTGACTGTGTTTGGTACAGGTTGCTGAGATGTTGTGGACATGATCATAGAAGGCAAAGGTCTCTTAGGCTAAGCATTGAGGACAAGAGGTCTTCGGTGGAAAGGATTTCCACCTACTGGCAAGAGGTAGAGGCAGTTGATCTTCTGAGGGATCATTTCTAGAGCAGAGGGGAAGGTATCTCCTTTGGGCCGAGACTCATAAACATTGTAATTGGGAAGGATTCCCAAAGAACTTTGAGATAACTTTTAGAGAAAAGTTTTTGTGGACGTAGCCCAACCATTTTGGGTGAACCATTTTAAAAATGGGTCCTCAATGTGTGATGCTTTCTATCTTGATTAATGTTGTGTTGATGCCACTGCTATCTAAAGTTAAAATTATTAATTGGTTAAGTCTTATATTGTTCACCCCCCCCTCTTAGTATAAGTCCATGTTATTCATACATGTATTCAACTTATATGAACTTCAAAGAATGCATTCTATTTTATGAATTAATGGCCACTAGCTGGGCCACATGCAAGCAAACTAAAAACACATAAGCCTAACATGATGGATACTAGGGTAGACCTTACAAGTAGAGGCTTGTTGTTCCTAGAAGCACCTAGAGGAAACTAAAGAAAATACTAAGAAATATCTAATGCATTTTATTTTTCCATTTTTCTTTATATTTTCCTTAAAAAAAGTGATTTAAGTTGTTATTTTATGAAAAAATGTTGCAGACATAAACACAAAGAAAAATAGAATGCAACCAACCTCAAATCCTGATCTGATGATGGAAATTCTACCCTCTACCACACTTTTAGACTGACCATTTTTGACTAGAGTCGTTGTGGGTGACCGCTGACTATAGGAGTAGCTAAGATCTACTGGTTGCTATTGACTAGAGTGGCCAAGACCTTATGGTCGTTGTTAGCCAGATCGGCTAAACCTACACATAGAAAACACATATATATCAATAAATAAAGAAAAAGTAAAAACCTGGTGGGGGTCCCATTGTGATCGCCATATATGAGACCCTAGGAAGCACGCACCACAATTGACCCTACTTGTAATGTTGCTATTATATCAAATGTAGAAATAAAGGAAGAACACAAGCACATATAACACAAAATTTAAAAGCAAAGAAATATTCTTTTATTGATGCTTCTAGGTCTCGGTTACATGTACGTCCCTCTAAGGGATACTCATTTTGATCAAATATATTATAATTTGGGAGAATGGTGAATGTATCCACCTTCGTAGGCCTCTCGATATCGCACACCAAAATGATCGAGGGCTTACTGATGCCTTCTTCTTTCAATTCCATCTTGGAGGGATCTTGTACTCTAGATACCTTGAAATGATCTTGTGAACCTGTATCTGCAAGCATGGAAACAACATAGCACAATCAGTAGTCTGAGATACCTTTCCAGATGAGGTTATTAGTATCAAATATTATAAGCAAGATAAATAAGCATAATAATTTAATGCAATGAAACTAATGAAAAGTGTGTGCATATCTTAAGGAACAATAATGTAAATGCATAAATAAATCAAATCTATACTAGAAATAAATACTAAAATAGAAATCAATCGGATCTAATGCTAGAAAAAAGGAAACTAATGTCTAAACCCTAGGTTACACCTATGGGACACTATTTAGGATAGTGGCCATGAAATAAACCTTTCTCCTCTTGATCCAAGGGTTGTAATGCTAAGTTCCTCACTCCAATTTATGTTAAAGGGTCATTGGTTGTGCCTTAGTACATTGGTTTATGGTGAATAATAATGTATCTGAATAGTGGGTGCATAGTCTCTTCTCAACCAGATAACACTTTATTGCTCCTCAGGGGTGCGTAGATTCACTCTCCAATCTAACAGGGCTTTGCTACATAAACTCTAAAAATTTTGGATCCCTTGATCTTTGTGGGAGATTCCATATGTAGACTTCCCTATCTTTAGATCTAGGCCTTGGCTTCTTGGAGAAGCTTTAGTCTAAATTGCATGCGACTAACCATCTCGAGTGGAAAGCATGAGTCACAAACTGGCATTGAAGGGGCAGTTAGGAGGAACTCAGGGAGTTACTCACCAAAATATTCTCGTAAACAATACAATATACAGTTAGACTGCATGATCTGGGCCCATATTTACATCTAGACTATGCATGGTGCTAGTCGCTATCAAGTTTAGTGGCTAGGTGTGGCTGCTATAGGATTCAATAGCTAGGTGTGTCCGCTATAGGCTTTAGTGGCTAGATGTGGCAGTCATTCTTCTTGAGAAAGGCCAAGCCTAGATGGGCTATAACTACATTTTTGAGTGGTTAGGACCACTGCTTGCTCTTGGAGAGGTCCAAAAGGATTCATATTATCTGCAAATGTGTCCATATGGGTAGTCTCATAAACATGACGCGTTTTAGGTGTCTACACTATATAGCTAATTTTAGCTTCTAGATAGCTTCTAGGATTAGTTTAGCTTCATGCTTGGTTTAGCTTTAGACTGAGTTTAGCTTTAGTTTAGATATTATAGGTATGATTTGCTATTTGGAAATCTTATATTTTGGGCATGTTAATTCCTATAAGATCATTCACATGAGAAATAATCTTACATTGGATTTTAATTCCTCATTATTTCCTCATCTCAAACTTTAGGGGGAGGGCATGTTAGGACCCTATCCTAACACAACCATTGCTATATACTTGTCTAGTAATTGTGTATGTTTGCACCTTGGGCACCTAGTATGTATGGGCTCATTATGATGTAATATTTAATTTAATTATAAGTAGGAGTTAGTATCTCAAGTCCTCTCTTTCATTTGTTTTGACCCTTGAGCATTAGTATTAGAGTAAATAAAATTCTATGCAAGGACATGGATTTGGAGTAGAATGTATCTCTTTTATCAAATTATATAATAGCTCTTCTTACAAGGAAGTTTCCCCCTTGAAGAGGCTTATAATATCTATTATAATTTATTAATATAAGTTTGTTATATTTTCAATTACTCATTTTCTTAGGCAATTTTATTATTTTATTTTTATGGTCATTCAGTTTATAAGCATTTCCATTAATTTCTACATCACTATTGTAATTATGCTTATTTTTATAATAAGGTTCCTAATAATATTCAACTTTATCTTCAAAGTAGAATATATGTCATCTTTTAACAACTATGAATCAATCAATGACATCTTTAGGGTATTAATAGCATGGAAAATCTTCACAAAACTACAAAATAGCATTCCACTAGAATGGACTCAAAAAAAACCTTTTAACAAGTATATATAAACCCATAGTTGCAGAATAATTGATGCCTCAAATAATGAGAAAATAACAAGGTCTTTTCAAACAAAATATTTATATGTAGGAATTGGTGCTTTTCCCTCTAAACTAAATATTTACAAAATATTGTTAGAATATTCCTTAAATGTTTTTAGTGCATTAAAATATCAAGGTGAGTGTCTTTATTTCTTTGCTTGGATTTAATAAATACAATAACCAAATAGTGCTTTAAGGCTTAAATCAATATCAACCAATGTTCGATAGTCTTCAAAATAGTCAAAATATTTATGCATGGAGATGAAAAGTGATATTCATATCAAGTTTCTTCACCAAACACTTGGATGACATAATTAATTAAACAATACATATACCATCATACATGAAAGATAAAGAAAACTAAACATCCCTCCAAAATCATACAATAAATACACACAATTGACATTCAATCAACAAGTGATCTTCACCATTGATCGCCAATTCAATGACTATGATTTGCATGTAATTAAAAGTGAATCTCCCTTATTAAAACATGATCTAACAATAGAAGATTTTATAAAAAACATTAGAATTTAATTATCTTAGAAAGTGAATCACACCTACATAACAGGGTTGAAAGTATCTTACACCTCCTTATATCAATGGGATGACACATATCTTCCACATTATGCAAGAAATTTACAAATTGTACATCCAAATTTAGTGCCTCTTAATACATGAACTTCCTCACATGTGGATGAAATGTTTGTTGTGTTCCTCTAGCAAAGTCAAGGTTCTTGATGTCTCTAATAGTTTGAGTTTCGCACAATGCTTTCTCCAAAAATTTATCTCAATATGACACATTAAAAACCAGCAAATACAATATATGATCAATGTCTAGCAATACTTTTCGTGTAATATCCACCATATATAGTAGGATACTATGCTTTTAGCTACAACAAAATATAGGTAATTGAATTTCTCAAGCATTCCTCCTCAATGATCTCTACAAGATCTCATGAATCTAATGATGATGTGTTTCATGTATACCTCTCAAAATTATCTTATACAACATAATCTCAAATGGCTTGTATATGACATTTCTAGATGATCTTTGTAGAGAATAATCTAACAACCTCTACACAAGATGGCCTATTCAATAGATGACTCAAAAAATTTTGAAGTTAACTTTAGATTATCTTATTGGTATTAAATAATCTAATTAGCACCAATGTCCTAGATGGCACAATTATGTGATGACACCATGTTCAGACAACCTATTCATGTGTATTTAATCTTACTCCACTCTAGTGCAACTCCAAAATGAACCACTGATAGTAAGATACACAAATATTAGTGCTCCAAATCATGTTCAAATTATTTTTTTTGCATAGATTTGGATGAAATATTCTCTACACCTTACAATAGAAATAGTTACATGACAATAACTCTTTTGGTATGAACAAAATACTTATTATACAACTCCAACTCTAAAAAATGGTAAGTCTTCTCCAAAATTAGCATAATAGCATCCAAATATACAAATATAAATAGGAATAATCAAGAAGAATTTTCTTCTTAAATCAACAGGATCATTTTCTCATACTAACTCAACATCTACACTCTTCTAGATTTGCTAGGGCAACATGCACACACAAAATTTGAGAGGTGTCTCCCACTCTCTAGAAATTGTGTTCCCTTTACAAATTAAAGCTTTGATACTAGCCTATTATGATACAAAATGTTAGAAGCATATATTAGTTATTATCAATTGTGATCAACCTTTGTATTTATATGATAGAATGAATAGGTACATACATGAACAAGAATAGATGAGTTTGGGAGTTAAAACTAGTTTATATTTTTTGTAACCTTTGAAACCATTACATGATATATCACCACTAACATAATGTCCACAACACTTTTATGTAAAATTATTTTGATGAATTTCTATAGCCATGTCTTTTGAGTAGTCATGTAATTTTGGTCTATTTTATTGGTAACCATCATTGTCAATAGTTGATTAAATATTGATTGTTACGTTCATGCTAATTTATGTGCTTTAGGTAGGAGAGTGCATAGTTTTTAGGTATGGATAATTGTTTAATCTCATCATGATGACATGTGATATCACCAATAGATTTTGATAATATCTTACCCTATGGAGATTATTAATCTAAAACACGCCTACCCTGATGGTGCCCTTTGCATCATAGTAATACAAGATCATATTTTACTTCATTGAAATTATTCATTGTTTGAGACTCATTTTTTAGACTAAGTATTATGCTTTTAGAAAGATATCCATATAAATTCTCTTATACGGTAAAAATATGTAATTTGACCTTATTTGGATGATGTCAACATTATATGAAGTTATCATGTGTAAGCCTACAAGAAACCATTGTAGATGATGAAGATGAGGATGAAAGAGGAATAGTGAACACCCACTAGAGAATCCATTATGGGGGTATGTGTTACCTCTAATGCCTTCTCTCCTTGGTCCTCTCAGCTTATATTATGGGGTGTGTTGAAATATGTGTAGTCTGATCTTATTTAGGCTAAGGATACAAGTGTGAACATGTGTTTATGAGAACTCTCAATGTAGCTTACAAGCATGTTATTATGTAAGCCTATGGGCATTCATCATTTATGTAAGACTACAGGCATGTTCATGTAAATATATAGTCCTTTTTTCATATTTTACCATCAGTGGTATTGGTTAATCCATCTTTATGGATAACCTTGTTTAAAAGTGTAATTTATTAATAATTTATTGTAATTTTAACCTCAAGGTTAAGTTATGTTGGCTTGAGGTTAACCTCTCATTGGGGATTTGGTATCATTATAAATACCCTTCAATGAGATTCCATTTAGATTAGGAAAAAAAAATAAGAAAACAAATACAAAATAAATTTCAACAAGGTAGAGATTAGACGTTTTTTGTAGGACTGCCCAAACTGCCAAAATTGTTTATGCCATATCTCACTCATCCGAACTCAAATTGAGCTAAAATTTTCAAGGTAGATTCTTGAAAAACCCTAGAACATCTCCACAAATTTTTATATCATTTTTATCAACACATATCCTATCACATACCTATGTGTGAATAATATATTTGGCAAGTGGCTATGCGAGGGTTTCATCTGGGTTTAGTGCAAGCAGCTCCAGAGGTTGGTTTTTAGGGCCTTCGGGCCCTAGAGGCCAATACTTTTATGGTTTATACTCAATATTTTAGTAGGAAATGTTGCAGTGGATACAAGATGGGTTAGAATTTTGTCTTTCAACAGATCATACTTTGAACTTGAGTGACAACGGCTTCCAATTTGCTGCACAAAATAAAAGTGAAAACCATACCTTTCCATGGTGTCTAGGGCAAGGATTAAAGAGATCACGAAACAAGTTTCAAGTATTTGATAAAAAATTGGCTCATATCTCAAGTGAATCTGGTGCTAAGGTGCACCCACAAAATAATTCTACTGTGAAAACCCTTGTCAAGGATAGGAATTTTGAATACTCAGTTCCAAAAATAAATTTTAGGGATACCCTTTGTGGTGGACAGCCTTAGCCCAATGCTAATATCAATATTAGGGATTCCCATAAACCTCTAAGAATTCCTAAGATTGATCCCAGGAAAACGGATTCAGGATGTCTTAAAGAAGCTAATGGAACTCCTATTGTTAAGCTTGATATGGGTAACATTCAAACTGGCATTGAAGATTTGGAAAAAAGAGGACTAATTTTTTGGTTCATGGGTTTTCGTTCAAGTCTATCTGCTTTCAAAGTCTGGGCTGCAAAAATCTGGAAAACTAAATGTGAGTTACAAATCTCTATTTATCCAAATGGTTATTTTCTTGTTTTATTTGCAAATAATGAAGATAGAGAGAAAATTTTTCAAGGGGGTCCTTGGTTTTTGGAAGGGCAGGGCTTTTCATGAAGCCCTGGCATACTAAATTTAAATTTGAATAAGAGATGCCTTCTATAGCTCCCGTGTGGGTTAGACTCTTTGGCCTCCCTATTGAATTTTGGAATCCTACTATTTTTTCTTCAATTGAAAACTCTTTAGGAACTTTTATGATGACTACTGATTGTACTCAAAATTTTGAACATATTATTTATGCTCGAATTTGTGTTTTAATGGATTTTGAAAAACCCCTACCTAAAAATATCACATTACAATTTGGGGAAGACACTTGGGAGCAAGTAGTGGACTATGAGAACATTCCTTTTCATTTTAGAATTTGCCATGATTATGGTCATTTGGCCAGTGCTTGCCCAAATAAAATTCTTGATCAAAAGAAAGAAGATATAAAATCAGTAGGTTGCCAAATAACTAAGAAGAAGAACACTAAAAAAAAACCAGTTATGAAGGATGAATCAAAGTCATTTGCTAATATGTTTGAAATCCTTTCCACAAATTATGTCCCGAGTGAGGAAGAGGAAATAATGGAAACTAAAATCTTAGAAACATAGTTTAAATATGAAGGGAAGAACTCAGAGACAAACCAACAAATCAAAGGTTTTCAACAAAAAAAAAAGGAGAAAATTTACACAAGAAAAATAATATTTCAAATGTCAAAACTTCAAATAATGCAAGTCCCAATATAGACTCCATTGAACCATCTAGTAAAATTTTGGCTGTGTATGAGCATTCTTCAAGGTTAGAAGCCATCTCAATTCAATTGGAATAAGTCAAGAAATAGGGAAAAAAAATGAAGATGGATTCTAATCAAAAAGTATGTCGCAAGACCAATCAATATCATATGGTAAAAGAAGGTGAAAAGCTTGTAGAGGAAGGTAAGATTAATGCCCTTCCCAAATTTTTTACCTCTGGTATTAATGAAGATCATCACTTGGAATATTAGAGGACTCAAAGGGAGTCTTTCAAAACAAAATGAAATTAGAAGAATGATTCAGATAAATCATCCACATCTTGTTTTCCTTCAAGAAAAAAAGATGTCAATGGAGGATATGGACTTAATTGCTAGTAAAATTTGGCCAATTGGAAAAGTGGTTTCCCTCAGTTCCCAAGGGACTTTGGGTGGCATTGCTTGTCTTTGGGACCCAAAAGAGGTAGTTATTCACCATATGGTTGGCAGTTGGGGTTTGTTGGCTATAGCTATTCAAAGTAGACATTCCAACAAGATTATGCTCTGCATTACTGTTTATACCCCGACTTCTTTTGAGGAAAAAATAAGAAAGTGGAAGGATATTACTCATATTATCTCTCATTTTCCTAAATCTTGGATCTTGATCGGAGGAGATTTCAATACCATCCTCTCTCTGGATGAGAAAATGAGGGAAATAGAAATTTGGATAAAAGCACTGACCTCATGAGCGAATATATTGCAAACCTCCATCTTGTGGATATCCAACCAGATAATGGCCTTATGACTTGGTCTAATAGAAGGCAAGGCTTAGCTTGTATAATGGAGAGATTGGATAGGTTTTTGCTCTCTAAAAATTTCTTAATCCATGGTCACATTCCTAAAGTGAAGACTCTTAATAATGCTTGGTTCAGGTCATTGGCCAGTCATGGTGGAAATGTGGAAAACCAATGTGAGTTTCTCTCCTTTTCGTTTTCAATTAATGTGGCTTAGAGACATTTCCTTCGGACCTCATGTGCAACAATGGTGGAAGGAAGGTAAACCTAGGCATGGGACTAAGATGTTCTATTTTTCCAAAAGACTGCAATACATTAAATCCAAAATCAAGACTTGTAACTGGAAAGAGTTTGGGGATTTTCATAAAAAAAACATGAAGTTATTGCTCATCTTGAAAATTTGAATAAGAAAATCCATTTAGATGGTCTCACAGAGAAGAGAAGTGTAGATGAAATTAAACTCACAACTCAGTTAGAGGAATGGGAAAAAAGAGAAGAAATCTTATGGAAGCAAAAATCTAGAATTTAGTGGCTCAAATAAGGAGATCGAAACACAAATTTCTTCCACAAATCTCTTCTAGCTCGAAGATCTCACAACTTTATTTCTTCCTTAAAATCATATTCTGGAGATGTTGTTTATACTTGGGATGGCATGAACTCTATTGTTGTTGATTACTTTTCTAATCTTTTTGATGCTACTCCTCTTGAGTCAACTTCACAACAAAATTTTCTTCAAGAAATCCCTTCTCTTATCACTTCTGAGGAGAACTCTATTTTGACTGCTCCTATTACTATCAATGAGCTTCAACAAGTATTTTTAAAATGCAAAAAGGGAAAACCCTAGGTCCTGATGGTTTTCCTATAGAGTTCTACCAAGAGTTCTAGGATATCCTTCATGTTGATTTATTAGAGGTGGTGGAAGAATCCAGGAAAGCCAACGAAATTTTATTGATTTATCAATAAAACTTATATTACTCTTGTTCCAAAAGCTCAAGAGGTTGATCATATCTCAACTTTTAGACCTATTGCTTTATGTAATGTTCTTCTCAAAATCATTACTAAAATCATGGCAGAAAGGTTGAAGCCTCTTTTACATAAGATTATTTCCCCAAAGAAATGGGGATATATGGAAGGACGTCAAATAGTGGATGAGATAGTTCTTGCTCAGGAATCCATCCATTCCATGGATATGCAAAATTCTCCTTCTATGTTCATTCGGTTAGACTTATCCAAAGCTTATGACAGAGTGGATTGGCACTTCCTTATCAAAGTTTTGAGGCAATTTGGTTTCTCTAAGGATTGGATGGATTGGATTACGGGATGTAGCTCTTCAGTTTCCTACTTAGTTCTTATCAATGGCAAACCTTCTCATTCTTTCCCAGCTTCTAGAGGTATTAGGCAAGGTGACCCGCTATCCCCTTATTTATTCATCATTCTTGCTGAATTCTTGGGTAGGACTTTTTGAGTGGTATTTTCACACAATTGTGAAAGTACACTCTCCTTTAGGATTTGGGTTCCAAATCCCCTCTTGCAAAGAAGTTAAACAAACAACTTCTCCAAGGTCTCCGCTATATTAGCATTTGCATATGTGTATTAGTAATCTCAAATAAAGATATTCAATTTAAATGCTTGGAACACCTTAGTGATTGCAAGTAACTGTAAACAAGGGGCAATGTTGGTTTATTTTACCATGAAACTTTAGTGATTGTTCATTGAACCAAAATAGAGCAAATGTGAGTTGGTCCTCATATGACCACGATGTAGTGCTCAAGAAATGGAAATTTGTGAAAATGCCATAAAACATAACTCCTTCAATGAAATTGGAATTTTCATGAAGGGAATGTCATCATAGGCTCATGAGTGCAAAACAAAAATGAAACTGAAAAAATGAAATTTGACCTTAAAATGGAAATTTTCTATTTTTCGGATTTTTTTAAAATCTGTAGTAAAACAACAACTTCGATGAATTTTTTAAAATATTAAACAACTCCGAAAATGAAATTTCAAATTGCGTATTAGAAGTATGAAGTATAACCTACGCAATGGTTAAATTATTTTTGGATTTTGAAGTTTTTTAAATGTTTATTTTAATGCCTGAAAATTAAAATAAAAGTTAAAATTTTTGGAAAAATAAAATGCAGAAAATGAAAATGAAATGCAGAAAATGGAACACAAGATGCATTCAGTTTGATGCTATCCTATTCCGACAAAACCGAAGATATGAGGTTTTCATGCATGCAACCTAACCTATTGGACTTGCAAAACAAGCACAATCCGGATAAGCTAAGTGTTGGCTCCTAGGGTTTTAAATGAGGTTTTCAGATTTAAACATTCGCATGAAGCAACCAAGAGAACTTGCATAAACTCCATTTACAAGCCTAAAATCTGAAAAGGGGAAAAATAGACATTTAATCTTGCATGCAGAAAATGACTCCTTCTTTCTTGTCCATAAGATGCAACTTTCTGAAAATTTTTGTATTAAAAATTTGTCATTTTACAATAACAAAAGTTTCTGGTTTTCCCAAACCAGTCAATGGAAGAAAAATAGCCCAAACAGGTCCAGAATGGCCCTCTTGCCTTCAAATCTGTAACTCTGCTCATGGCAGTTTCCAACCCCCTTTGGCCTCTTTGAATGGCGTATTTAAAATTTTTAGGAAGCTTTTCGTTTCATTTTCCAATGGTTGTTCGTTTCACCTTCCCTCTGCATGCATGTGTTCTGATTCCCAAAAGACTTTTCATTTCTATTTTGTGGCCCTTCGTTTCATTTTCTCCACATGGGCTTGCGTCCATTTCCTTCCGTGTGTAACGTTTTGTCTTATTCATTGGATTTTGTCCTTATGTCCACGTCACTATGCAGTCTTCAGTTTCACTGTCCTGGTGTTCATCACTAATATCAAATGCACTATCAACTGCTCTATTCCCTTGGCGAAAATTGGACATGTCGCGATATCGTGACACTTTTGCCTCCTTGCTCTCTTTTGTTGCTTTTAGCCACGAGAATGTAACATGTCGCGATATCGCGACACTTTTTCCTCCTTTGGCCGTGAAAATGCAACATGTCGCGATATCGCGACACTTTTTCTCTTTCGGCCACGAAAATGCAACATGTCGCGATATCGTGACACTTTTTCTCTTTCGACTGGAAAATGCAACATGTCGCGATATCGCGACACTTTTTCTCTTTCGGCCGCGAAAATGCAACATGTCGCGATATCGCGACACTTTTTCTCTTTTGGCCGCGAAAATGCAACATGTCGCGATATCGCGACACTTTTTCTCTTTGGCCGCGAAAATGCAACATGTCGCGATATCGTGACACTTTTCTTTCTTGTTCTTTCTTTTTTTGGTCGCGAAAATGCAACATGTCGCGATATCACGACACTTTTCTTTCTTGTTCTTTCTTTTCTTTTGGTCGTGAAAATGCAACATGTCGCGATATCGTGACACTTTTTTTCTTCTTCTTTCTTTTCTTTGTAAGTTTGGTGATGCAACATGTCGCGATATCGTGACATTTTTTCTCTTTTGGCCGTGACAATGCAACATGTCGCGATATCATGACACTTTTTCTCTTTTGGCCGCGACAATGCAACATGTCGTGATATCGTGACACTTTTTCTCTTTTTGCCGCAAAATGCAACATGTCGTGATATCGCGACACTTTTTCTCTTTTGGCCACGACAATGCAACATGTCACGATATCGCGACACTTTTTCTCTTTTGGCTATGACAATGCAACATGTCGCGATATCGTGACACTTTTTCTCTTTTGGCCGTGACAATGCAACATGTCACGATATCGCGACACTTTTTCTCTTTTCTTTTTCTCTTTGCTTTGAACCGTGAAAATGCAACATGTCGCGATATCGCGACACTTTTTCTCCTTGCGGTGTTTTGCTTTTTCTTTGATCTTTAGCATATGGGCCACTTCGGTCTTCTTGGAAAACATGCAAAAAGGTGGGTCCCCAATTTTGGGGTACGTTGTGGAGCAACCACAACAAATGGCGACTCTGCTGGGAAATGCTCCTGAGCATTTTGGTGAGAACTCAACCTGAAAATACATGAACTCAAATACAAGCGTCAGCAAATATCCAAAGAATGCAAATAGATCAGAAATACATGAAGCATCAGAATCGTTAAGCATCAGCTCGGTGTGTGCAATGTGCTTCATTCCCTATCATTTGAAACTCATTCAACTTTCCATTGTCAGTTTCACTTATGATTCGTATGCAAGGCTATGAATGATTTGTGCAGGATTTGATGTATGACAACTATGCTAGAGATATAACAACCTGCTTTGCAAAGGCTCAAACCTTCTAGTATCATGAACAAACATATTAAAGCTGTCAAACCCTCTTAGGACCAAATATGTGCATACTGAATTAATTTACTAGATCCCAAAGTTGGTTATGTGTCACTACCATCTTGAACCCATGTGCAAGTGTAAGTGAAATCAGAGCTTTGGGGAATAGGATTCCCAACCTAAGCGAGATGGGAATTTAACCCTATCCTTGCTACTCTGATTTGGAGTTCATTACCTCATCTTGAACAAAATGATTTAACCTATTATGGATGAAATTGTTAGGCTAGCCTATCCGTTTGAGCAGTCAGTGGTCTTGCTTTTAGACAAGACATGTTGCCACGCATGAGCATACTCCACTGCCAGTCAGGCGTCTATAGCCCTAGTGGAGATCAACCCCATAATCCAGGATTTGACTTTACTTTTGATTTCTTGAACCTTGGGGATGACTACCCATCCTTGCAAGGGACATGTAGTACGATCCTTCCAATCCAATATCAATGATGCAATAAAAGTAGAATGAAACATATTTGCTTTGGGTTTCAAGTTCTTGAGTGGGCAAAATAGAAGCTTTGGGGAATCGAATTCTCAACCTAAGCGAGATGAGAATTAGACCCTATCCTTACTACTCCATGAAGGTCAAATCAGAGCTTTGGGGAATTGGATCCTCAACCTAAGTTCGATGAGGATTAGACCCTATCCTTACTACTCCTTCTTTGATTTTAGGCTTTAAGCACTATGGGAGTGGTAAAAACCACTGTTTTAAGGATTATGTTGCATGATAGGACAGACACGAAATACTCCTTTCGCCTCACCTTTTCTTCCAAGTATGGTTTTGACCATTTTACTCAAGATCCTCTTTAATATGTGTAGAACGTGCTTGGTTCAAGATAGTTCGGGCATCAGTTCCCAACCTTAGGATCTTTTTAATATATGTTATATAATAACCCTAAGAGGATTTGACACCTTTTCAATGATTGTATTTGAAATGTAGATGCAACTGCGATGAAACGTATATGCAATGTGGAATGTAACATGAGATATGGATGAATGCATTGCTCTTTTTGAAATGCGGATGGAGTATATCACCTACTTTGCCATAATTTGTAAAACTGACAACTTCATGCATCACAAGTTCCAAACGATATTCTTTAATGTGTTTGCGATACTCGTGGAGCTTTCTGCAATACAATTCCGATGTTTCATATTCTCCCTAGTCTTAGTCAACATTCATAAGGACATAAGTTGACATCTCGCTTTTTTTTTCTTTTTTTTTTCTTTTTTTCAAAACAAACCAAAAATGTCCAAAGGACCAACACACAAAACTTAAAACCAAAACTGAAATGCAAACCCAACATCACAAACCAAAAAATTATATACAAATGTACAATATGGTACAAGATGATGCAAAGCTTGGACTATCACTTTCCCGGATCCCAAACATGATTAGAACATTTCAAAAGACATATGACACAATATGTATGCCAAATGTTGTAGGAATACAACAACAATAAGATCAAACCAAGCAATGCAAAACAATTCAACTTGCCTCGCTCACCCCACCAATTTGATTTAGTTCCATTAGCACTCTCATAGGTGAGATTCAAATCATCAAATTGATTAGACAATGATTGATCTTCAATTTTATCTTGTCTATTCTTTAAGGTGTAAGTTTCATCATTCCATTCATGATTTAGAAGTAGGCTTTCTTTATCCAAAATGAAACTTTGTAAGTAAGAGCCTATTTCTAAAAATTTTAAAGCCAATTCATTTTCCAAGTTTGTCGGCCAATCAAATTTCTGCAAAAATTTGCAAGCATCTAGGATATTTACTAAATGGGAATCATTAAAAGTTTTTATCCTAGGTTCAAGAATTAATTGTTGATGAATTTGATTTAACAATTTAAGTGCATCAATTTCATTCATTAAAATAATGTTATCAAAGGTGTGGTTAGAAATTAATCCTTGTTCTTCATTCACCTTCAATGGCATTTCATCATAAACATCATTCAAATTCAAAACATGGTCGTTCAACTCTTCACCTATAGCTTGGGTGTTTGAACACAAAGGGTTAGATTCTACCTTTTGCACATTTTTATTTACCAAAACTTGGTGAGAAATCACAATTTCTTCCTTGATTACTTGTTCATCAAACATACCAAAATATGGCACCCAATTGAAAACATGTCCATCTTTTTCAACCCTCAAATCTTGTTGGTCAAAATGTAGGTTAAGTAACTCATCTTGATGATCACTTATTTGAGTTTCTTCCAATTGACCAATCTCTTTGTCATTTGGTTCCAATTGCTTGTTCACCATCCATGGCATCTCTTCATGTGAGATAGAAGTTTCAACATCTTGCATATCAAGTGAAATAGGAGCTTCATCTATAGGGGCGTGAGAAAATAATACATTATCATATCTCCCCCAACCATTGTAAAAATTGTCATCCAAATTCGTGGAATGACATTCCATGATGTTTGTGGCATGATATTTTGATTCATTCATCAATTCTTTTTCTTCTTTGTCCTTGGTAGTAGGATCGTTATAATCTTCCAAATTTTGATGAGATTTGAAACCCTCTTCCAAAACATCCTCAAATTGTACAGGAGTTGTAATATCTTCCTTTAAGTAGGCGATTATGTTATCCTGCATATCAATTGACACAAAGAGTTCATTAGAAGGTTTAGAGTGAGCATATTCATCCAATTTCTTCCAAGAATCATGGCGATCATCTTCCAAAATTAAGTTATGATGCTCAACTATTTCTTCAACATCTTCTAATTGATCAAAGTGTATCTCATCAAATTCACCTTCACCTTCCTTAGATGGTTCAATTATTTCCAAAAGTGGGCTATTTCTTGAATTCAAATTGGTAAGGCTATCATAGTCCAAATTAGTAACCCATGATTCTGCTTCATCACAATTTGGAGGGTGAAGAATTTCTTGATCATTAGTTTCAATCATCTCATCGAGTGTATCTTCCAAGAACAAGTGGTGAAATTTTGTCATATCTTCAAATTCATTTATTGATTTTCTTCCGATTTCACTTTCAACCACTTCATTCAACTCTATGGCCATTTTTGTCCTATCACATATCTCAAGTAGAGTTGAATTTATGACACCATTATCTGAATAATCATGTATCTCTATGAATGAAATCATCTCAGCATGATCCTCATTAGTGGATGTTGGATTGGTAACTTGCACCTCCTCTTGGACTACATCTAAGGCGGTTGTAACATTTGGACACTCAAATTCATCCCCTTGATCATTCACCTTAGGTATTGTTGGATTGGAGGGTGCTATATTCAATGGTTGATGTAGGTTGGTATCACTAACCCCAAAAGAACAATCTTTCGTGGGAGCATGTTGTGCCTTTTTTTCTTCCAAAACTTGTTCTACCTTTTCAAAGATCTCATAGATCATCTCTAGGGACAGGTCATCCAAGATTTCCTTAATGAGTGTAGCAAGTGTGGGGGGTATGGCTCTCAAGTATACTTCAATAGCTTCCTCTTCCGATGTACCCAAACTTTCCCACATTTGAGAGTACAATTCACGAAACCTCACACTGAATTGACTCATGGACTCATTAGGCTCTTTACACATAGAGGTGAATTGATTTTGCAACCTATCCAAGTCAACTTGATTACCAAAGTGATAAATATAGGCTGCTTCTAATTGGCTCCAAGAAGTCTTAACCTCCATGGGTAGATGGCAATACCACGAGAATGATCTATCACCCACAATGTATGGGAAGAACCTACAAGCAATAGGCTCACAAAATATTTGAAATTGACATAATGTGAACTTATAGATATGTAGATTTTGTAGGTATCCTGATGCCACCTCTTGATTAAAAAGTCGTAGAAACTCCAATAACCTTTCATGAATTTGATAAGGTGTTCCAAAGGTAGAATGACATTCATAATACTTTCCTAATGCAGATACCATCGTTTCTCTTAGGGACATCATTTCTTCTCTTAGGGATACAATTTGCTCCTCAGATGTTGCCATTAGTGAAACTCAAAGAAATGAATAGCAAATATCAAACATGTAACGTATGAATAATCATGTTAGCATCAACCAAGAGATGTATCCATTAAAATCAAATGAAAGTAATTGCATGGAGACAACCTCGTTAGTCAAGACCAAAAATTTTCAAAATCAAATCAAAACACATTATTCCTGTATGAACAATCAAAAGCGTTAGAACAATGCATAGCAATTCATGTCCTCCTTTTAACACTACAAGGTTGTATTGTTAAAAGAGGGCTAAAGATAATAATCAATAGGGCATGAAATATTCAAAATTTAAATCCCTATAGCATTTAAATCACACTGAAATAAACCAATTCAGGCCCTCCTTCTAGCGCCAAAATGTTGAGTGGTATTTTCACAGAGTTGTGAAAGTACACTCTCCTTTAGGATTTGGGTTCCAAATCCCCTCTTGCAAAGAAGTTAAACAAACAACTTCTCCAAGGTCTCCGCTATATTAGCATTTGCATATGTGTATTAGTAATCTCAAATAAAGATATTCAATTTAAATGCTTGGAACACCTTAGTGATTGCAAGTAACTGTAAACAAGGGGCAATGTTGGTTTATTTTACCATGAAACTTTAGTGATTGTTCATTGAACCAAAATAGAGCAAATGTGAGTTGGTCCTCATATGACCACGATGTAGTGCTCAAGAAATGGAAATTTGTGAAAATGCCATAAAACATAACTCCTTCAATGAAATTGGAATTTTCATGAAGGGAATGTCATCATAGGCTCATGAGTGCAAAACAAATCTGAAAAAATGAAATTTGACCTTAAAATGGAAATTTTCTATTTTCGGATTTTTTAAAATCTACAGTAAAACAACAACTTCGATGAATTTTTTAAAATATTAAACAACTCCGAAAATGAAATTTCAAATTGCGTATTAGAAGTATGAAGTATAACCTACGCAATGGTTAAATTATTTTTGGATTTTGAAGTTTTTTAAATGTTTATTTTAATGCCTAAAAATTAAAATAAAAGTTAAAATTTCTGGAAAAATAAAATGCAGAAAATGAAAATGAAATGCAGAAAACTGAAAACAAAATGCATTCAGTTTGATGCTATCCTATTCCGACAAAACCGAAGATATGAGGTTTTCATGCATGCAACCTAACCTATTGGACCTGCAAAACAAGCACAATCCGGATAAGCTAAGTGTTGGCTCCTAGGGTTTTAAATGAGGTTTTCAGATTTAAACATTCGCATGAAGCAACCAAGAGAACTTGCATAAACTCCATTTACAAGCCTAAAATCTGAAAAGGGGAAAAATAGACATTTAATATTGCATGCAGAAAATGACTCCTTCTTTCTTGTCCATAAGATGCAACTTTCTGAAAATTTTTGTATTAAAAATTTGTCATTTTACAATAACAAAAGTTTCTGGTTTTCCCAAACCAGTCAATGGAAGAAAAATAGCCCAAACAGGTCCAGAATGGCCCTCTTGCCTTCAAATCTGCAACTCTGCTCATGGCAGTTTCCAACCCCCTTTCTGGCCTCTTTGAATGGCGTATTTAAAATTTTTAGGAAGCTTTTCGTTTCGTTTTCCAATGGCTGTTCGTTTCACCTTCCCTCTGCATGCATGTGTTCTGATTCCCAAAAGACTTTTTGTTTCTATTTTGTGGCCCTTCGTTTCATTTTCTCCACATGGGCTTGCGTCCGTTTCCTTTCGTGTGTAACATTTTGTCTTATTCATTGGATTTTGTCCTTATGTCCACGTCACTATGCAGTCTTCAGTTTCACTGTCCTGGTGTTCATCACTAATATCTTGTCATCTTTGTTCCCTTGGCGGAAATCGAACATGTCGCGATATCGTGACACTTTTGCCTCCTTGCTCTCTTTTGTTGCTTTTAGCCGCGAGAATGTAACATGTCGCGATATCGCGACACTTTTTCCTCCTTTGGTCGCGAAAATGCAACATGTCGCGATATCGCGACACTTTTCTCTTTTGGCCGTGAAAATGCAACATGTCGCGATATCGCGACACTTTTTCTCTTTCGGCCGCGAAAATGCAACATGTCGCGATATCGCGACACTTTTTCTCTTTTGGTCGCGAAAATGCAACATGTCGCGATATCGCGACACCTTTTCTCTTTTGGCCGTGAAAATGCAACATGTCATGATATCGTGACACTTTTTCTCTTTTGGCCGTGAAAATGCAACATGTCACGATATCGCGACACTTTTCTTTCTTCTCTTGCTCTTGGCCACGAAAATGCAACATGTCGCGATATCGCGACACTTTTCCTTTTGGCCATGAAAATGCAACATGTCGCGATATCGCGACACTTTTTCTCTTTCTCTTGGCGAAAATGCAACATGTCGTGATATCACGACACTTTTTCCCTTTTTTTTGCGACACAGCAACATGTCGTGATATCTTGACACTTTTTCTCTTTTGCCGCGACAATGCAACATGTCACGATATCGCGACACTTTTTCTCTTTTTTGACCGCGAAAATGCAACATGTCACGATATCGCGACACTTTTTCTCTTTTGGCTGCGACAATGCAACATGTCGCGATATCACGACACTTTTTCTCTTTTGGCCGTGACAATGCAACATGTCACGATATCGTGACACTTTTTCTCTTTGCTTTGAACCGTGAAAATGCAACATGTCACGATATCGCGACACTTTTTCTCCTTGCGGTGTTTTGCTTTTTCTTTGATCTTTAGCATATGGGCCACTTCGGTCTTCTTGGAAAACATGCAAAAAGGTGGGTCCCCAATTTTGGGGTACGTTGTGGAGTAGCCACAACAGGACTATAACCAAAAATAGGGAAAACAAAACCCTTTAGGGAGTTACCATTGCTCATGGAGCTAGACCTATCTCTCATCTTAAATTTGTGGATGACTCTACTCTTTTAGGTAAAGCTACAGTTAAGGAAGCTTCTAATATTAAGCAAATCATTAGTTGTTTTTCTAAGGCTATTGGGCAGTTGATCAATGAAGACAAATCTAAAGTTATTTTCTTTCACTGCTCTGCTAGACAGGAATCCATGGTCTTGGATAAATTAAGATATAAGAAGATCTCTCTTCCAATCACTTATTTAGGTATTCCCATAAATATTCAAAGGAAGAAAAATAAAGATTGGAATTGGTTGTTGGACAAAGTCAAGAAGAAAATTGGAAAGTGGACCAACAAGTGGCTTTCTTCTACGGGTAGAATCACCTTGGTAAAATCAGTCCTTCAAGCTATTCCTATTTATGTTTCTTCTATTTTGAATATCCCAAAGGTTGTTCTTCGAGAATTGGATCAAATCAGTCATCATTTCCTTTGGAGTGGTACTAAGGAGAAAATAAAATGGGCCTTGGTGAAATGGGATACTTTATGTCTTCTTAAGAGTGAAGGGGGGTTAGGATTTCGATATTCAATTAATAACAACAAAGCTTTAGTTACTAAATTATATTGGAGGATGTTGCATAACCCCAATGCTCTTTGGGCCAATAATCTCCGTGCTAAATATGCTGAGAACAAAAGTCCTGAAGACCTTGTTCGCTATCAACTTCCTACCAAAGGTTCTCCCATTTTAGCAGTTCTTAAGACCGGTGAGGATTTGATAAAGAAAAAATTATTTTGGATCATTCATAATGGTCAACATGCAAATTTTTGGATAGATTCTTGGGATGGTCACAAGCCTTTGATAACTCAGTTTCCCGATTGGAGGCCTTGGATGGAGGAGCTTCACCAAGCTAATTGGATAAAGGTGGCTAATTATTGTTGGTACCATAATGGTAATTCAAAGGTTGGTAGATATTGGATCCCTATTGAGGACTGGCCTATTCAAATCCCAGAAAGGCAAAGACAAGATATCCAAGGCATCCTTCATATGAGATCCCTCTCTTGGTCCCATGAAAAATATTGTTTTGGATGGAACAACACTACTAAGGGCGAGTATTCAGTTGCTCAAGGTTATTTGACCTTATGCCATAATAATCCCAACCATTCTTCTAACATATTTTCTCTATTGTGGGCTCAAAATCTCTGGCCTAAGGTGAGGTTCTTTAATTGGCTTTTATTGCATCGTAGGGTGCTTACTAGTGAGCAACTTATGAAGCGTGGTTTTCATGGCCCTTTTAGATGTGAAATGTGTGAAGAGAATGTAGAAAATATCAACCATATTTTTATTGAGTGTACTTTAGCCTCTGAGCTATGGAGGAGAATGGCCACTTTACTTGGCTTACAGTGGTCCAATTTTTTTACTTTTGAATAGCTTTGGAGGGATTGGCCTAATCAAGAGGGTGTTGATCATTTTATTAGGCAGTTAGTTTGAATGGGTTCTACCACTCTTCTTTGGAATATTTGGAATGAAAGGAACAGTCAAATTTTTAATCAAGATAGGAAGGATATTCACTATATTTGGCAAAAGACCATAGCCAACTTAGTTGAATCAGTCCATCAACTCCTTAATCACCCCCAAAACTCCCACCAAAGATGGGATCAATTGATGCAAAGATTGAATATTAAACCTTCTAAGGGCAACCAACTTAAATGGAATGCGAGTATTAGTAAGATGGATAGGACTAGAAATTGGCAACCTCCTCCTAAGGATTTTGGAAAAGTCAATACTTATGGATCCTCTAGAGGGAACCCTGGAAAAGCTAGTGTGGGAGGAATTGGTAGACTTTCAGATGGCTCCCTGGTTTTTACTTTTGCTGAGAATTTGGGTATTCTTTCCAATAACCTTGTTGAGGGGTATGGTATCCTTAGAGGCCTTTAGGAGGCTACTAATATTGGATGGGAAAAGGTGTTAGTTGAGTCTGACTCTCAACTTATGATTAATCTCTTGAAGACTCCTTCTAAGAATCATAAGGTGGATTGGAGAATAAAAAGAATTATTGAGAAGATTTAGTTAATCCATATGGGATTTTTGAAAGTTGATTACAATCATGTGGTAGAGATCAAAACAAGAGTGTTGATGCTTTAGCTAATTGGGCTTTGGACAAAGGTGATCTTACTTGTTATGGCCACCCTCCTATATTGTGGGCTTCTCAAATTAGGGAAGCTCTTATTTCTATCATTTCTTTGGTTAGCCCCAGTTCTAAAGGTACCTAGTTTCTTCTTGTTTTTTTTTTTTCTTCTCTTTGGTTCATTCAGTTTTTTTTAGTTCCCTAGCTCATTCTATTCTTTATTTTGTTTCCTCTGTTGATTCTTGCTGTAATAGTCTTCTGGTCTAGATAGTTCATTGTTTTGTTCATTTTTTTTTTCTTTTTTTTTTTTGTTTAAGTTTTTAAGGTGGGTGGGTTCTTTTGTCTTGTTTTGTTTTTGTGTTCTTTGTGTTGTTTTTTGTTGTTCTTGTGTTTTTGTTGTTTTGTTTTTTTTTTATGTTTCTTGTTATTGTTCTTGTGTTTTTTTCGTTCTTGTTCTTGGGTTTCTCTTTGTTTGTGTTATTTCGTGTTTTTATGTGTGAGTGTTTTCTATGTTTTTTGTTTTTGTTTATTGTCTTTTGTTGGTTGTTTTTTATTTTTATTTTTATTTTATTTATTTTATTTTTTAGGGTTTGGTTGTGTTTATTTTTCATGTTTTTTTTGGGTTATGTCTTTGTAGTGTTCTGTTGTTTTTGTCTTGTTCGTGTTTTGTTATGTGGTTCTTGTGTTTTTCTATGTGGTTTGTGTTGTGGTTTCTTTTATCTTATTGTTCTTTTTTGGTTGTGCTTTTGTTTTTGACACACTCAAGGAGCATGTTTTTTATTTTATTTTATTATTTTTGTTGTTATTTACTTATTTTTAAATTGGTTTTGTGTGTTTGTTTACTCCTTGAGTATGTCAAAGGTGGTAGGCCAGGTCCGAGTCCTGGGCATTTTTGGTGGAATGGATACCCCTGCCTCCTTGGGTCTTACTCGAAAGTGGCATCCCTTTTGGGATGTTTTCCACAAAAAAAAAAAAGAGATTCCATTTAGATTATAAGAGTGAATAAAATATGATATATTGGGATGTCCATAGGAACTCACCTTATACTTCTTCTTGGTGTCTCTCTTTGTTTGTTTTCTTCATTTACAATTGCTATATTTTAATTACCTTTTATTATTTTCAACATACGATTGTGGCGAATGCATGTTTTAGAATATTTTTGGAAAGTATTACAAGTTCAAACATCTTCAACTTATATAGTTATGAAGTGTGAATACACTTACCTATTTCATAAGTGTTATAAAACCGTTTATCCTAATCTTCATTCTCCATGCTAATGTACAAACAATTAGGCCAAAAGACTTCAAAGTCTTTCATCTACCAAAGAAGCACCTTGTTGTTTGCATGTCCATATTCCATGCACTCCTCCAAATCCAACACTCCATGTTGTGGTTCCTATCCACCTGTTGGATCTTCTTTATCTAACAAAGGCTTTCCAAATTCATTTTATGACATTAATTCTTCATTGACGAAATAGTGTTTCAAATCGATAATACACTTGTGTTGGACCTTTTTAAATGCTAAGCAGTCCTTCTATTTTTGAAATGTGTGTAATATAATCTTGTTAGGCCAATGCCAAAAGTGTAAATAAGTGCTTATAAGCACTATGAATATATCCTACTAGCATGTGCATATTTAAGCCTACATATTTTCCTCATTTATGTTAAGCCTACGGGCATATTCATGTAATCCTAATGAAACCTTTCATATTCCACCCTTTGTGATATTGATTAATCCACATTTATGGATAAAACTTGATTAAAGGGTGAAATTTATTATTGTTTTATTATTGTAAGTTAACCTCAAAGTCAATGTCAACTTGAGGTTAACTACTCATTAGGGTTCTAGTATCACTATAAATACCCCTCAATAAGGGATAATTTGTATAACAAGTGAATAATATATAAGAAAAATTATGGGGTGCCTATAGGAACACACCCTTTATTCCTTTTCTAAGATCATGTAATTTATCTCTCTTTCCTCTGTATATCAATGCTATCTTTAGTTTGCTCTTGCATTGTTCTGGTTATGATAATGGAAAATGCATGTTTTAGAATAATTTTGGAAAGTATTGTAAATTTGGACATCTAGTTATGATTGAATTTCACTTTGCGTAATGAAATATACCCCAACAATGTGTTATAAGTTATTTTTTGTATAGTTAAAATCAAAATAAACAAGGCAAAAGAGTAAAAAAAAATAGAAACCAACAAAAAACCTAAAGAAAATGTAATTTTTCACTGAAAAAAATTATACATATCACAATAAATTAACATTATATAAATCAAATATTAATATTGTAAGTGATATAAGATTAAAATACACATGAAAGTGACAAGTGATGCAAATAATGAGAAAAATAAGAATGGGCCCAAGATATTATGGAGAGACAACAAATGGAATTCAATCATACAAACAAAACCTAGTTCAAATCCCCATATAGTGTTTGAAACTTCTACAATAAGCCCTCCCATGATAACATAGTTTGTTGTAATATCATATAATTTGGTTTATTGAAATACTACAATGACGTAATAATATTGTAATAGGAGTGGATTATTTTTCAACCCCATAAAACCATATGAAAAGAAATAATGCAAATACTACTAGGAATCTGTTGGTCAAATATCTTCCTAATCATACAAAACTGTGTTTGTGCACCCTAGACACGACCAACATTGAAATACCAGAGGAAAGAGATGTCCCCTGTGTCAATATCCAGAGAGGGTTGGTTCCCTTACTAATTCTAAAATGGTTGAAGACTAAGGATGCAGGAAAGAAATGGGAAATACGGCCACAAGCAAACAATGTAGGATGGTAATAGATTGATAGTAGAAATCCACACCAAGCTAAAAATAACATGCAAATAGATGATCAAACAAAAAAATTTATGTACAACTTCGCACATGTAATCTTCAAATCAACACTCCAGAACTCACTCTCTCACTTACAATATTTAAATCCAACTTACAAAATTTAAATCTAACAACAAATAATAAAGCTAACAATGTAAAAGAAATGTATAATGTAGAAGACGTCAATGCACCAAGTCATTTGCAAATCCAAATGTTTTGAATTCACTATTATTGTAGAGAACTTGAAGTGTTTTCTTACAGGATATCTATTTTTTCCAACCCCTTACAATGAAATTTCTCTTAGTATTTATAGAGGTTTGCACCTCTTTCATTGAATACATCAAATGACCCAATGTCCATAGATCAGAGACATAATGAGTCATCATTTCTTGGAAATATTCTTTTGGTAGACATGATCCTGAAAATGGTTTGAGATGATAGCATTCAGGTACCATATCATTAAATTTGAGTCACCTCTATATTCTTGGAAATCAAACACGAGCTTCAAAAATTTACTTCATATTCAATTTGCTTTGGAGAGGGAGTAAAACCTTCAAGAAGATGTTCTTGAAAATGACAAAAATGCTTCCACTTCATCACTAACATTAAATTGCAGCAGTTACCTGAAGAAAATCTTCAACCAAAAAAATCAAGCTTTAAAATTACCAAAGATGATGGCAATTAATAATTAAAATTTACCTCATTTAATTCTACTCATGCTTCTAGAGAAATTTAATCACATGTGCTTAAAAAAAAAAAATTCACCTTCAAAATATCTTCGCCACATCTATCATGACGTTTGCCCTTTTTACCTAAGTGTAAGGGCAAAAACCATTTAAAAATTGTCATCGTCGAAACTTTATGTCTTCATTTCATTCACATTTAAAAATAATGAATGGATCCATAGTGAATACTTTAAAGTGACCATGACGCATATTAAAATTGTGTTCACCCAAATGAGGGGTGAACACTATGTTCACCCCACTTAAGGGGCAAACGTGATGTATTATTTTTATTCTCCCTTTTGTTTGGTGCATTCCTATTTTTGGGGGCATTCACCTTTCCAATGGGTGAACATGAATTTCGCCCCTCCAATGAGGCAAACGCGTTTGCATTCTTCACTTAGCCAATTTTCTTTTATATTTATTTTTCTTTTTTTAATTCTCTTTTATTTCACTGCCTTCAATTTATTACTGTCAATTCACCTCTGAAGGGAAATCATTTTTTATCTTTTGATTATTGTTGTGGATAATTTGATGAAGTGAATCCAAAGCAGATTTCCAAGTCACAATTTGAGGTTAATTTATTTTGCAAAATGAAAGTTTACAGAGAATTGAAAAAACTATATAAACAAAATAACTGAGTTAAAAAAAACTCAATCATAAATATCTTCGAATTAAAATCAAATAAATATGGCACGTTACAAAATGTCAATATTTTTGGTGGCTCTCGAGGTATCCGGCTCGCATGGATGCAAGTGATCCCAGGCCTTAATCCATTGGGTAATCTTGGGTCTTCTTTTCAACTTCCTTGGTTGGTGCTTTTGATGTAGATGCCTTATGACGCTCCTCCACTTCATCTACTTTCTCAACGGCTTCTGCTTCTTTTTCTACCTTTGCTTGTTATTTGAGGGCCTCAAAAGTAACCTCATAAACTACAACCATGGAATACCATGCATGTGTGGTAAAAAAATGAGTTCTCAAGGACTCATATACAAAGCACAAATTCTAAATATATTCCAAACTCAGGCGCCTTGTTCACTGGGCTAACTCAAAAAGTGAAAGCTCCATACGAGTATACTTATACATGAAAGGCAAGACCTGAACATCTATGATTGGCTCTTCCCAGGTATCAATCCCTGAAGTATCTTCAAAAAATTGATTCCATGCTACTTCCAATTGTGCTTGTGGAAAAGGTTCACCCTATTCATCAATAAATTTTGGAAAACCCATGTCATGTAGAGAGTTAAGATGAGTCATTGAAATTGTATGTTCCTGCTCTATGGCATTTAGAAATTTTTGACCCTCTCGCATTAGATACATCTACTAGAAATAACTACACAGTGTGAATTTTTGCAATTGACCAAGAATGATACATCATGCTCAGAGGTTTTACATACATGGTGGAATTTGCCAAGGCATGTATTTTTACTACCATTTCTAGATGGGGTGACAGTAACTCCTCCATGTTATAAATTATTCATTGTCCCATTTGTATTTGTATATGATCTGCCCACAGATAGTGCAACACTTGAACTGCTTCTAGAAATAGTTTCTCATAACTTTGGGTGGAGCAAAGATGCATTTACTTGATGTTATCACGAGAAAACATGCAGCCTGTGCAACTTTCTTTGCCAACTAATTCTGGATAGCTTCAAGCATCTGATGAATATTGTGCATCTCAATGCATTTTGCATATCTCTCTCTTAGGTGCAATCCAACATTTCACTTCAAATGCTCATTTTTTGTAGCAATTTTTTCCTCCTGTGCTCTACTTTTAGCCAAGGTAGTCTCGAGTTCAATGATCCTGTCGACCTGATCAAAATACTTTTGTTTATAGTGCTCATCATGAAGGTAAACTGAACTCATGTCCACTTGAATGTTACCCATATTTTCCATAGGATCAATCTTCATGAGGTCTTCTATGATAGTCTCAAAAATAAGTTCACCTGGCAATAATTCTCCTTGCGGTTTTTGAACCAAGGGAGTAATCTAGGTGATATGAGCCTCCATTGCAACATGATCAAAAGTGACCCTCTTTAGAGGACATACTGGTTCGATATCTTCCTTTATCCTTCTACTTTTCAACCATTGGGATGAAATCAAGTGTGCTTGGTTGATTTTTGTTAGTCTCACAATGACACTGAGAGGGGGGTGAATCAGTGTAGCTATTTAAATTCTTAAATCTTCAACTCTTAATGTCGAAACAATGAAAACTTAAAACCCAATACAACAAATATAACAAGAGAGCATTCCACAACACACGATGTAACGAGGTTCACCAATTTGGCTACTCCTCAAAAATGATTGCTTGGATTCCCATCCAAATCTAGCCTTTGCAAAATACCAATTTTACAATCAATTTACCTACACCCACTGGAAGGAGCACCAACCCCTGATTTATCTACACCAACAGAAAGAAGCACCAACCACTAATTTATCTACACCAACAGAAAGGAGCACCAACCCTTAATTCCAAGCACCAACTTGGACTATAATTTTGAAACTATAAGATTGACATAAAAATTCCTTCGCTTATACCAGACCCTGACTGGTCTATTGCTAACCCAACCTTTCTCGCTATTCACCAAAACACCACACACTCTTAAGGCTCTGCTTACTACACTTTTATGGCTCTCACAACTTTGCTTAACGCTCTCTTACGACACTCTTCCAACCCTCCTTTTGCAACACTTTCACTCTGTTTTAGCAACACTTTAATTCTCCACATAGACCTCCTTTTATAATAAAGTTTTGACTCTATTTTTAACTTCCATATTTTTGCATGTAACCCGTAACTGGCCCTGTAAATGTCGTACTGACTTTAGTTCACTGTTCTTATTTTAGCTGCATGAGATTTCTCTATAACTGCACCTATAATTGTCGTACTGACTTTCATTAACTCTTCTTATTTTAGCTGCATGATTTTCTTCTGCAACAGCCCCTATAACTTTCGTATAACTTTAGTTAACTGTCACATATCTTATCTCGACTGGGTTCTCTTCTTAGCTCATGCCAAAACGACCTATCATGAAATTGTGACACTTTCGCCTCCTTGCTTCTTTTCTTGGCTTGTACCCATGAAAACACATGTCACGATATCGCGACACTTTCACCTCCATACTCTTCCTCTTTACTTTTGTCACAATATCGTGACACTTCTACCTTCTTACTTTCTCTCTCCTCCTTTAGTTGTAAAAATGCGACATGTCGCTATATCGTGACACTTTTCCTTCTCTGCCTTCCTGCTCTTTTCAAGTCACGAAAATGCGACATGTCACGATATCGTGACACTTTTTCTCCTTTGCTCTTCCTCTTGCCTTCGGGTCGTGAAAACATGACATGTTGCGATATCATGACACTTTTTCTCTCAGACTCTCTCTTGCAATATGTTGTGAAATCGTGACACTTTTTCTTCCATACAGTCTCTCTTGCAATATGTCGTGAAATCACGACACTTTTTCTTTTGGACTCTCTCTCTTGCAATATGTTGTGAAATCACAACACTTTTTCTCACGTATAGTCTCTCTTACAATATGTCATGAAATCGTGACACTTTTTCTTTCGGACTCTCTCTCTTGCAATATATCACGAAATCGTGAAACTTTTTCTTTCGTATAGTCTCTCTTGCAATATTTCATGAAATCACGACACTTTTTCTTTCGGACTCTCTCTCTTGCAATATGTCACGAAATCACGACACTTTTTTTTCCATACAATCTCTCTTGCAATATGTCACAAAATCGTGACACTTTTTCTACTTGCCTTTTTCTCTTCCAATATGTTGCGAAATCACGACACTTTTTCTTCCGTACTATCTCTCTCCGAACATGTCACAAAATCGCGATAGTTTTTCTTGCTTGTGCTTTCTCTTCGAACATGTCACGAAATCGTGATAGTTTTTCTTGCTTGCGCTTTCTCTTCGAACATGTCATGAAATCATGACAATTTTTCTTGCTTGCGCTTTCTCTTCGAACATGTCGTGAAATCACGACAGTTTTTCTTTCTTCTCAACATGTCGCAATATTGTGACAATTTTTCATTCTTGCTCAACATGTCGTGATATCGTGGCAGTTTTCTTTCTTGCTCAACATGTCGCGATATCGCGATAGTTTTTCTTTCTTGCTCAACATGTCACGATATCGCGATAGTTTTTCTTTCTTGTGATTTTCTTTTGATTTTTAGCATATGGGCCACTTCAATATTTTGGAAAATCATTGTACATACTTTGAAGAGCCTCTTAACTCCTGTCCACTACATCAACTGATCTGTCTGACTATGTTGACAACAATGACAATACTATTGCTGCACCTTGCTCAACAATCTCCCCCTTTGGAATTGTTGGCAACACACATGCAATTTCCTATAATTCTTCTCCCCATTTGACAATAATACCAAAGGGCTACTGCAGACTCCCCTTGAGGCCATGCATAACATTCTCAGGCACAAATTTTTCTAGTTAGCAAAAATTACAAATATGAGAAAAAAGATAATCAAATATATAAATGCTCCCCCTGAGAATGTGGTCCTGATAGCTAGTTAGTTCTTGGGAAGCGTGACCACTCCTAATTTATTGCAAAGGTACTCAAAAATTTCCTTGGGCAGTGGTTTTGTGAAGATATCCGATACTTTCTCTGTAGTTGGGACAAAATCCAACTTAACCTCACCTTCCGCAACTTTCTCCTTCAGAAAGTGATATCGGATAGCAATATGTTTCGTGCGAGAATGCATAACCAGATTCTTTGAGATGTTAATGGCATTGGTGTTATCACACTTCACTGAAACTGGCTCACTGAAGTTAATGACAAGATCTTTCAGGGTTTGTTTCATCCATAAGACCTATGTACAACTCGTAGTTGCTGCAATATATTTTGCCTCTGCTGTGGATAAGGAGACTGACTCTTATTTCTTACTATGCCATGTGACCAACCTGTCTCTAAGATAGAATGCATCTCCACTGGTACTCTTTCTTTCATTGAAACATCCTGCCCAATCTACATTTGAATACGCAATAAGGGTGAATTCCTTACCTTTCGGATACCATAACCCATACTCCATAGTTCCCTTCAGATATCGAATAATCCTCTTCACCGCTGTCACATGAGTCTCCTTGGGACTAGCCTAAAATTGTGCTACCATGCAAACTGCCTGCAATATATCTGGTCTGGTAGCTATCAAATACAGTAGGCTCCCAATCATTGATCTGTACATGGTTTGATCAACATCTAGAGATTTTTCATCCTTGCTCAACTTGCAACCTATCATCATGGGATTGCTAACAAGCTTACAATCCTCCATTGTGAACTTTTTAGCATCTCTTTCACATATTTAACTTGAGAGATAAATATGCCCTTTACATTTTGATTAACTTGCAGTCCGAGCAAATAAAACAGTTCACCAATCATTGACATTTCAAATTATTTCTGCATCTTATTTGCTAAATCTTGACATGACTCATCATTGCTAATGCAAAAAATGATATCATCTATGTATACAACAAGGACAATGAGATGGCCATTCTCTATTTTTACATACAAATTGCTATCTACCATACCCTTTTTGAACCCTTGTTGAGTAAGATAGTTGTCTAGCCTTGCATACCATGCTCCGGGTGCCTTTTTCAAGCCATACAATGCTTTCTTCAACTTGAATATGAAGTTGGGATTATCACCGAGTTGGAAACCATCTGGTTGTTAAATATAGACATCTTCTTCAAGTTTTCCATTCAAAAATGTTTATTTCACATCCATTTGATAAACTTTGAAGTTCTTGTGAACTGCTAAAGCCAGAAACATTCTGATTGCCTCTAGTCTAGCCACTGGTGCAAAGGTTTCCTCAAAGTCAATACCTTCAACTTGAGCATAGCCTTTACAGACCAATTTTGCTTTATTCCTAACTACTTGTCCATCTTCATTCAATTTGTTTCGAAAAATCCATTTAGTACCAATTATATTTTTATTTGCAGGTCTTGGTACTAACTCCCAGGTTTTGTTTTTCTCGATTTTATCTAATTCTTCATTTATTTCCGTCATCCAACTTTCCTCTTTGCTTTCTTCAACAACATTTTTGGGCTCAATTATGGATAATAGAGAGTAGTTACTTACTACTCTTCTTCTTGTCTAAACACCAACTATGGGGTCTCCAATTATTTGCTCTCTAGGATGATTTTTTTTCTAGCTACCTGTTTTGAATTTCTTGTTTTCTTCCTCTTCTGAATCACTGCTTAAATCATCTGAGTCAATTTTTTATTTATTTTTCGTTTCCTTTTTCTCATCTCCTTCAATAACCTCTTCATAAATTGGGTAGTTTTCTTTATAGCTTATTTCTCGTTCCCTACCTTCATCAACTTTAACATCGACACTCTCCACAATTTTCTTTAGCCTCTTGTTGTAGCATGTGTAGGCTTTGCTTTTTGTTGAATAGTCAAGAAAAATACCTTCATCAGCTCTATCTTCAAACTTACTAAGATTATCTTCAGTTATTTTGATGTAGCACTTGCTACCAAAAACTTTAAAGTATCTTGTTGTTGCATTTTTACCGAACCATAGCTCATATGGAGTTTTGCTTTAATGTGTCCTCAACATGCACCTATTTTGGATGTAAACCGCAGTATGAACTGCCTCTTTCCAAAATTTGTCTACTATTTTTCTCTCAGTCAACATAGTCCATGCCATTTCCTGCACTATCCTATTCTTTCTTTCTACCACACCATTCTGTTGAGGTGTCCTTGCTACTGAAAATTGTCTCCTAATCCCATATTTTTCACAGTACTCTACAAACTCCTCTGAAATGAGCTCTCCTCCTCTATCTGATCTTAAAATTTTAATCTTTTTTCTATTTGATTCTCAACTTATTTTTTGAAAATCTTGAACATCTCAAAGGCATCTGATTTAAGCTTCAAAAATAGTACCCATGTCATCCTGGAATAGTCATCTATGCACAACATAAAGTATTTGTCACCATTTATGCTTTGCATTCTCATGGGTCCACATAAATCAATATGTATTAGTTCTAAAGGTTTGCTTGTGAAGTACTCTTTTGTTTTGAATGTGGCTCTAGTTTGCTTCCCCTTTTGGCATGAAGCACAAATGCTATTTAATGGTTTGCCAATGGTGAGAATATCTCTCACTACCCTTTTTGAGCTGATTTTTACTAGATTTTCAAAACTGATATGACCGAGCCTCTTGTGCTACAACCAATTTTATTCTTCCTGTCCAATCAAGCATGCTCCTTCTGAAGTCTCTGAAAGAGTATATAGGTTGTCGAGATGTCCTTGATCCAGTTGCTATCAACTTTCCATAGTTTGTTGTTTTGACTTCACAACCCTACTTCTTGAAAATTACTTCATGACCTCTGTCACAAATCTGACTTACGCTTAACAAGTTATGCTTTAGACCAATCACAAACAAGACTTATTTTGACTTGATTTTTCCATCACTGATCTTAATTAATCCTTTGCCAACTATCTTAGCTCCATCATTATTTCCAAATTTTACAGAACCACCTTCATATTTTTGTAACTTCTCAAATTTTTGTTTGTCACCTGTCATATGACTGGAGCATCCACTATCAAGTATCCATGGTGCATATTTTTTCTATGCTTTAAATGCTATCTGTACAATCAAGGATTCCTTTTCTTCCTTGGGTCGCTCCTTTTCTTTCCACTCTGGTTTGATTACAGTTTTGGTCACTTGTTTTGACTTTTCTTTGTCAGTATCCTATGCATGTTTTTTGAGAAATTTTCTATTGTGTCTCAAACCACTTGGTTGAAATTTTCTTCCTTGATGTTTATTTGCTACAAATGTACTTCTATAATTTCTTGCAATGTGCCCAAAATTATGACAGTTATAACATTCTAATGCATAATCCATCAATGATGAAAAAACATTTCTATTGGTAAAGTTCCTTTGTCCTACATTATACTTGTAATCTGAAATATTATGACCATAACCATTGCATTTAAAACAATAACCAGAAAAGGAATGAGTGAACCTGGGTGATGGTCTTTGCCATTTTGTAGTGGGAGCCATAAATATTCTTCTCCTTTGATGAGTGACATTGGTGAATCCATCATTGTCCATACTCCTCTCGTGCTTGACATTATTGCTTTCTTTAGCATGATTCATTTTTTCTTGATCAACCCTGATCTTATCTTCATTCTTTATAGGTTCTATAGTTATGGCCTTTGATCCATTTGATGTTTCTCCTTCGACGAAGCCTAAACCAAATTTGATGCCAGTAGTCCTTTGGTTATTTATAATCTTATTCAGCTTCATAGAACTTTCTTCAAGTTTGTGATAACAATTCATTTTTTGATTTATCTCTTCTAGCTGCATCCTTAAACCAACAATATCTTCTTCTAGCTTGTTGTACTCATCTATTTTCATGGTTAATTGTACTTTGATATCTTTAGATATTTTTTAAAATTTGTCTATCTGTACTTTCAAGCTATTTATGATTTCATTGTCATCCTCAAGCTTTTTTGAAATTTTCTTATTCTTTTTTCTTTATATACTCAGCTCTTTAAGTGCAGTGACCAACTCACCTTTCGGATCTACTTCAGCCTCAGCCTCAAGGTTTTTATTACTTTCCTATTTTTCCTCTGTTTTTTCTTCTTCAAATGCCATGAAAAGAGCTTCACCTGTTTCTTCTTTAGAATCCTCGTTGGAGCTGTCTTCTGAAGGACTGATATTCTTGGATATGAAACTTTTCTTCTTGAAGTTGACTTTTCTAAAATTTGGTTTCTTCTTCCAGTCACTTCTTTCTTGGTGTGAACCTTCAACACTTTTGTTTTTCTCATTAAGTGGAAATTTAGCTACAAATTTCCCAATCCCTCCACAGTTAAAACACTTAAATGGTAGCTTTCCTCTATATTTTCTTTTTTCCCTTATTAGTTTTCGAAAAAAGTTTGCTTTCATTTCATCTGATGTCTCTTCTTCCTTGAATTCTTGTTTTGCTTTTATATTTTTATGTGCTTTAAAAGCAGCTTCTCTGTCTGTGGGTTTAGTTTTTCCTATTCTCATCTCATATGTAGTCAAAGAACCATGCATCTCATCCATACTAAAAGTATTTAGATCTTTAGCTTCTTCTATTGTTGAAACTTTAGAATCAAATCTTTGGGGAAGAGATCTTAGTACCTTTTTCATGATGATAGCATCTTCCATTTCCTCGTCGAGTCCTCTAATCACATTAATGATTCTATTAACTCTTAGCATGTATGCCTCTATGTTCTCATTGTCATTCATCTTTAATGCTTCGAACTGAGCTCGATGCGTTTGTAACTTGGCCTCCTTGATCTTGCCATCTCCTTCATGAATGCTCCTTAGTTTGTCCCACATGTCTTTTGTTGTTTTATAATTCATAATCTTTATCAGTTCACTATCCACAAAACCGCACATGATAGCATTCTTTGCTTTAGAGTTATTCTCAAACAGTTTCTTATCGACAACATCGGTTGGAGGAGTGGTAGGTATTATGTATCCATTGTCTATTGACTCTCAAATGTCATATCCCAAAGAACACAGATATGTCTGCATCCTGAGTCTCAAGAATGCATAATTAGTTTCATCAAACAATGGTGCTTTATTTGATGAGAATCCTTCACCACCTGCCATTGTCTCACTTCCAAGATCACCTTAGCCAATTAAGCTTATTCAAGAACTTGGCTCTGATACCAATTGTTAGTCTCACAATGACACTGAGAGGGGGGGTGAATCAGTGTAGCTATTTAAATTCTTAAATCTTCAACTCTTAATGCCGAAACAATGAAAACTTAAAACCCAATAAAGCAAATATAACAAGAGAGCATTCCACAACACACGATGTAACGAGGTTCACCAATTTGGCTACTCCTCAAAAATGACTGCTTGGATTCCCGTCCAAATCTAGCCTTTGCAAAATACTAATTTTATAATCAATTTACTAGCACCCATTGGAAGGAGCACCAACCCCTAATTTATCTACACCAACAGAAAGGAGCACCAACCCTTAATTTATCTGCACCAACAAAAAGAAGCACCAACCCCTAATTCCAAACATCAACTTGGACTACAATTTTGAAACTATAATATTGACATAAAAAATGCCTTCGCTTATACTAGACCCTGACTGGTCTATTGCTAACCCAACATTTCTTGCTATTCACCAAAACACCACACACTCTTAAGGCTCTGCTTACTACACTTTTACGGCTCTCACTGCTCTGCTTAACACTCTCTTACGACACTCTTCCAACCCTCCTTTTGTAGCACTTTCACTCTGTTTCAGCAACACTTTAATTCTCCACGCAAACCTCCTTTTATAACAAAGTTTTGACTCTATTTTTAACTTCCATATTTTTGCATGCAACCCGTAACTGGCCTTGTAACTGTCGTACTTACTTTAGTTCATTGTTCTTATTTTAGCTGCATCACATTTCTCTGTAACTACACCTATAACTATCGTACTGAATTCCATTAACTCTTCTTATTTTAGCTACATGATTTTCTTTTGCAATGGCCCCTGTAACTGTCATATAACTTCAGTTAACCGTCACATATCTTATCTTGGTTGGGTTCTCTTCTTAGCTCGTGCCAAAGAGACCTGTCATGAAATCGTGACACTTTTGCCTCCTTGCTTCTTTTCTTGGTTTGTACCTATGAAAACACAACATGTCACAATATCACGACACTTTTGCCTCTGTACTCTTCCTCTTTACTTTTGTTGTGGTATCGTGACACTTCTGCCTTCTTACTTTCTCTCTCCTCCTTTAGTCACAAAAATGTGACATGTCGCAATATCGTGACACTTTTCCTTATCTGCCTTCCAGCTCTTTTCAAGTCATGAAAATGTGACATGTCACGATATCACAACACTTTTTCTCCTTTGCTCTTCCTCTTGCCTTTGGGTCACGAAAATGTGACATGTCGCGATATCGCGACACTTTTTCTCTCGGACTCTCTCTTGCAATATGTCATGAAATTGTGACACTTTTTCTTCCATATAGTCTCTCTTGCAATATGTCGTGAAATCATGATACTTTTTCTTTCGGACTCTCTCTCTTGCAATATGTCATGAAATTGTGACACTTTTTCTTTCGTACAGTCTCTCTTGCAATATGTCATGAAATCACAACACTTTTTATTTTGGACTCTCTCTCTTACAATATGACGTGAAATCGTGACACTTTTTCTTCTGTATAGTCTCTCTTGCAATATGTCACGAAATCATGACACTTTTTCTTTCGGACTCTCTCTCTTGCAATATGTCATGAAATCGTGACACTTTTTCTTCCGTATAATCTCTCTTGCAATATGTCATGAAATCGTGACACTTTTTCTACTTGTCTTTTTCTCTTCCAACATGTCATGAAATCATGATACTTTTTCTTCTGTACTATCTCTCTCCGAACATGTCACGAAATCGTGATAGTTTTTCTTGCTTGTGCTTTCTCTTCGAACATGTTGTGAAATAGCGACAGTTTTTCTTGCTTGTGCTTTCTCTTCGAACATGTCATGAAATCATGACAGTTTTTTTTCTTCTCAACATGTCGTGATATTGCGACAGTTTTTCATTCTTGCTCAACATGTCACGATATCGCGATAGTTTTTCTTTCTTGCTCAACATGTTGCGATATCGCGACAGTTTTTATTTCTTGCTCAACATGTCGTGATATCATGACAGTTTTCTTCCTTGTGATTTTCTTTTGATTTTTAGCATATGGGCCACTTCGATCTTTTGGAAAATCACTGTACATACTCTGAAGAGCCTCTTAACTCCTGTCCACTGCATCAAATGATCTGTATGATTGTGTTGACAACAATGACAATACTGTTGTTGCACCTTGCTCAACAATTTTATCTACATCTGACTTCTTGGATGCCACCTGAATGTTAGGCAAATATTGTAATTCCAAAAATAGGGTGAAGGGATGTTGGATATTTTGAGTCCCTAAGTCAAAGTTGTCGTTGATGTCACTAGATAAATTCATCATTAATACCAAATATTTTAGAAAGAAACAAAGGGGATAAAAATAGTTATTTGATGAAGAAGGCCAAAGATCAAGTGAAACAGTGTAAAATACATAAGTAAAAAGGAGTTATAATATTTATTTTATAAATTATTTAAATTCAATGTGAATTTAAATTTTATAAATAAATATTAAAGGTACTTTATCAAAGGTATAATATTATAATAGTGGTTATTATAATATTAAATGTGCCATGGTGAAAACCCAAATAACACATTTATAATTCTTATTATAATGTTTTATAATGCAAAAGTGGGTTTTATAAAGTCTAAAGATATTTTAATAAACCCAAAGTTGGGTTTATAAAAATAAAATGCTTTTAAGACTTATAATTTCTACGGCGTTCATGAAGGACCTAGCACCAACATATTAAGGTTGGCAAGAAATTAATATAAAAGCATTTCCAAAAACCATTGGAAATTTCCCTTGCTCGAATATCGAATTATATGTGAAAAAGAGGAAAAAGCTCACGAAAAACATTTTTGTTTATTGCAGAAAAGAGAAAAGTAGAAGGTGTATGATTTGAGGGTACATAGGCTAGCTTGACCTAGTGGTGCATTGATTTTTTTGGACCTAGGAAGTCCCACGTTCGAATCACAGGTAGTGCAAAAGGGAAGACGTTTTTGGTGCCCAAGGTGCACGTAGTTTTTTATTGAAGGTACATGTTTTCACAAAGGATAACAAGCACATTATGATTTTTGGTTGTTGTGCGAGTGTGTGGATCGACTACGGCTTTGGTCATGGCTAAGGCACTTAGGGAAGGAGGAAATAGAGGTTTCAAAACCCTCCAAGGTAATTTTAATTTTTGTAAAGTATTTTTAATTGCTCACGTGGAGTTATAAGGGTGTTATATGATGTGTTAAGCCTTACAAAATGATGAGTGTCGTTGTTCATTCATCATTTAATCATTATATGTGTCAGTCCAGGGCGGTGTCCAAAGGCTGTATACGATAGAAGGTGTCACAGCTGTAGGTTCAATTCATTCAAGAACAGGGTTTTTATTGGTGGAATAGTTAGTGTTTTTGGGGGTTTTGTGTGTTTTCTAACTCCTAGTACTGAAAATCAAATTGCAGAAGATAAAAACTAAACTAAAACTGTAGTAAATGGAAATTGCAGAATTTGAAAGAGCAGGAAATGAAATGTTGCTGAATTGAAATTGACAGAAAGCAAATTACAGAAAATCACACATAGTTGCTGAAGGATAAACCAACTACAATTTCTCTGAGCATGTTATAAATCTATAAAATCAAATTAACATCTATTTGCAAACTGGAAATGTCATAAATCTAGAAATTGCAGTAAATTACAAAAAACTAGAAATTGCTGCAAATCTGGAAAATGACAGAAACCTGAAGTTGCTGCAAAGCTGAAACAGAAATACTAAAATTGCATGGAAATATGAGAAATAATGTCAAATGCTGAAATCTGAATTTAAAGCTGCTAAAGAAATGAAAAGACTGACAGAATTCTGCTAATCTGCTGCAACAAAAAATTAGCAAGATATTCTGTCAAAAGTTGCCTTCTTCTGGTCCTGCAAGTGGCCCTTGCTTCCAGAACCAGATGAAGGTGAAGAGTTATGCTAAGGAAACTTAAATGCCAACCATAAACTCAATCATGCTAATTGATAACTCGAAAAATTGCACTTGTTATTAAATCTAGAAATGCATTACAGTAATGCAGGAAAACCTGTAGATTACTGTTCTGCTACAGAAATGATTGCACTCTATTGCCTATTCCTCTCCTATATGCCTAAATGCCTATATCACTATATGCTCAACCGTGCTGGGAGCTTTATTATTTATAATGCAATGCTGATATGCTTGGTTGCTGATTTGCAGGGATTTACAACTGTTGCACAACTGCTTCCTGAAATGCATGAGCTTGCTTTGTCAAAACTTGATCCATTCAACCCTATTAAACTGCATTCGTTGAGGAAATCAGTTAACATGAGCTGGGACAACTTTCTGGTCAATTGCCATTAATTTCTTTTATCGATTTGTCACTTTTTGACTGTCTTTTGTTGTTCCTGCGCTATTCCTTATTCCTGCGCTATTATTTCTGCACTGCTCCGAAATAACGTGGAGGTGAATTTTAGTTGCTTTTTCATGCTTCAAACGCATAAGGAGGAAGTTTTAGACCACCTGGATGGTCTTCCCTTATCCTATTGCATAGGTGACATGTGCGGGAGTGACTGTTTCCAAGCCCTGCTATAAATGTACAGCTGGCTGGAACTGTCACAGTCTTACCCTATTTTCCTGCACAGTCAGCTACAGGGGACAAATTCCTTGGCACCTTTTGCATTTGAATTAGTTCAAAATAGAGGAACATTATTACTAAGCACCAAACATTCAATAATGATTATTGATTCTGACTTCCTATTAATAAATTAGCTAAAAATTGCAAAAATAAATAGTAAAAATAGAATATATGCACTTAACATTTCAGAATATGCAAATATCATTACATAATGCATTTTACCCAAAATTAGCATAAAAACATAATAAAAAGGGTGATTCAAATCAGTAGAATGTATCAAAAAGTGTTTATGGATGAGGCAATTCCTGGCCTCATCATTTTCCCCCCAACTTATGGTAATGCATGTCCTCATGCATTTTGTGCAGCTACTGAAGCACACAGGTCCAGATCCAGACATCTTTCTCGAAATTTTAACAATGCACCACCAATCTTGTAGAACCCACTGACTGCTTTCACAGACTGAAACCATTGTTGGAAGTCCTCATCAGGCTGTGGATCACTGTCAAAGAAATAGGGGACAGGAGTGATAACCAAAGGCATTCTGTATCTTAGCCCTATCCATTGTTCTTTTATTTCTAAAATAATATATATAATACCTTCGGCCCTTCTCCTTGACCAAAACAGGTTAGTGGGAGAAATTGGCTCCCGTTTCTGTAGGGAAATAGATAATTCACCCCACCTGTTCTTGCATGCTGCCACAGCATCATCAAAGAAATCTGCACAAAAATTTTGAAATTGAGTTATACCTTTTTGCAGATTTCCTAGATAAAGTTGTCTCATCCTGGGATCCCTCATAAAGGAGTAGTGAGTACTGGTGCAATCCCTGTGATTGAGAGGAGCAGGCCTGACAAGTAAAACTGCCTGTGATTCTAAGTCCTTGGCTATCTTCTTCTCTGAGTCCCAATAAATATTATTTTGCAAGGTGGACATAAAGGCCCTCAGTTGCAAATCTCCTGTATACAGGTGAGGCAGAAACATGCTCTCTATTGGCAAAAATAAGTTATGTAAGAATAACTCACACATTAAGTTCTGCTGCTCTGCTGGACTCTGCACAAAGGCTTCCACAAATTCTGCAGGAGTGTTCAACTGGTGAGGGAGCTTAGAAACCAGTCTCATAATCTGCCAATGTAGGTACTTCTCCTTGAGTAGGAGGCTGTAGAACCTAGGTGGTCTTCTCGCATTGTATTGCATACTCTGCAATTTGACATACATCTTTTATCTATTTTTTCAACCTGTTGATTTCTGTTTCTTTCTCTGCTAGTTTGGCTGTGGCAGAGTTCAAAGTTGCAATTTTCCCTTCTAGCTGATGGCACTGAGTCATCCAATAGGCTAGGTCCTCATTATACTTAGTTAAAGGCACTGTGTTTGGGGGCCTCAGAATAGGTTGCATCTGGGCCACTATATTCACCTGTACACCAACTTCTACAGTTGATGTTGCAGCTGGCAAATCTGTCTGTATCCCCTGTTCTGCTGTAACTACTGTAACTGCTGGATCATCAGGTGGAAGTATTTGTGCCAGAGGAGAGAGTGTAGACACTTGTTCTTGAGCTGCAACTGTGTGGTCCTGCACAGAAGATGTTTGAATGCCCTGCTGAAAAGGACTGTCATTCTACATCAAAATGTCAGATGGATCTTCTTGCAGAGGCATACCATCAGCTGCTTCTACTCCTACTTCATCTGCAACAGGTGATCTCTGCACTTGTGCTATGTCATCCTCTGAGGAAGCCAAATCTAGGAGAATCTGAGCCCACTCAACAGGTGTTGTCTCTGTTACTCCTGTAGACTGATTTTCCTGCTGCAGTAATTTGTCTTGCAAATCCTGAATCTGCTGTTGCAGCAGAAAAATTTGCTGATCTTTTTCTTTCATGGCTTCTTCAGCTTGGTCAATCCATTTTGTCTGAGTTTTAATCACACTCCTTGCAGCATGCAACTGAGTGTGGATGTCAACTTCTTCTTCATATGCAGAATGTGCTTCAGACTCAGAATGTGTTTCAGACTCAGAATATTTTTCAAATTTAGAATATTTTTCAGACTTAGAATCCATGGGAGTCTGCTCCTCAATCCTAGCTGGTTCAGTATCAGAGTTTAGATGCTCTTCAGACTCAGAGTCTGTATAATCAACCAATGGACAGACAAGGCTTATTACAGTTGTTTCCATGGTTAGGTCTAGTTCCATTGGCTGTATTTCTCTATCTGTACTTTCTATTTCCTGTGCATCTTCCTATGAACTATCTATCCCAATTTCTTCTTCTTCTGACACACTAATTGGGTCTGCAATATGTACTGGTGTATCTGACAAAATTTTTGCTTTCTGAAGTCTTGCAGACCTTCTCAACCCTATTGGTTTTGGGTGTTCCTGAGCAGATGCAGCTTCTGCTTGTTCTGGAGCAGCTGCAGATTGTTCTGTTAGGTCAGGGATAGACATGGGTTCTGCTGTAGATTCTGGAGCAGATGCCTGCCCACTGGAACCCCTAGTTTCTCTATTGGGCTGTACATTGTCGACAAATGTCACTTTTCTTCTTTTTAACCGGGATTCAGATGTTGATGCATGTTGACTCCTAGTTCTGGAAGATGGGGGACTATCAGGTAAAGGGGGACTTCTATGTTCAGAGGGCTCTAGTTGAGGATTTTCTTCTGATTCTCCCTCTGTTTCCTCTTCTTCTGGTGCAGGGTTTGAATCATCAATTTTTGCCCATGGAGAGAAGAAACGGTCAAAGTTCCTAGGGTTTCCCCTGAAATGGTATTTGCAGATGAGTTTAATTAGCCCATGATGTTTAGGGCTTCCCTTCCTTGCTTGATACTTTAGGGCCATGGCTTTCAGTTCTTGGTAAAGATACAAGGGAATGTTTACCCTAAGTTCAGGTTTGGTTGCTCCATGGCGTAGGTGGTTGAGGAGACGGAGGTGTGGGCCAGACACAATAGGAAACTGGCCGTCACAGGTAAGATACCTCATAACCCACATTGCTACATCATCCCAAGGAGCCGGCAAGCTAGACCTTTTGACCCCTTTACACACATTTTTATTCATTAAAAATTCTATTTGCCTGTCCCCTTCTTCCTTAAATTGATTCACTAGGTCTGTTAAAATATTTCTATCGGTTTTAATAATTTGCACACCTTGAAGGGGAAATTCAGTAACCTGACTAAGTATTTCGGGGGTTACCTGGATAGACATCCCACCAATATGCACTCTGTTGTTTCAAAATGTGCATGCAAATTCTGCCGCCAGGCCCTCAGAATAACCATCGAATTTTTGTAGAAATGGTAGAAATCCTGCATCGGTAAAAATTTGTAGTGATGCAGCATCGGTTTGTAGGTAACTAATGTTTTCAGGTTCGGCTCTAACCTTCTTTCCACCCATGGTATCGTCTGCTACTTCTTTTTGTCGATGACTATAAATTTTTACAACTTGCGGCTGTATTTTCTATTTTTAGGGCTTTTCAATCCTTTTACCAATGCGAAACTGCTTCGAAACATGCAAAATGTCGTGGCAGCTTTTACGACGTCGTCAACCCTTAATTGTCGCTTAATTTCGTTATGATTGCCACCTTTCACATGCTGCACAGAATCCGAGACTCGTAATCCCTTTTTCCAACCAAATAAATCACCGCTGGCCACGTGTCATCAAATTTTACCCAAAATTTTATTCCTGCCCTTAATGACTTATTCCTGCGCTTAGTGATTGATTCCTGCGCTTAGTGATATAAACCAGTTTATTCCTACGCTTTGGAATAAAAATAGTTTATTCCTGCGCTCTGGAATAAAAACAGCTTTATTCCTGCGCTCTCTTTTTACTAGTTTCGACACAGTTTTCTCTTTTGCATTCTAGAGCAGGATTAGGCAGAGGCATTTGTAAAACACTTTCTACTTTTGATTCCCCTTTTTACATGCTTTATACTAATCAAGGATATATACACTATATACTAATAATTTACACAATTCAGAAAATGAGAAGGCACATACCTGTTAAAACCATTTTATCTACATTTCAGGGTGCTCCTACTGAAATTTCCAGCTAACCAACCTTTGAACTAAGGCAGGTGCAATCTAAAAATAGGTAAAACAATGGTCATGGAACAATGAGGGTGAAACCAATTAGGTAAACATGCCGAAACCCCGGTTTTCATGTAAACCCAACTCAGGAGCGCCTCAAAGAGGTTTTCACTTTCTGAGTTTTTATTTTATTTTATTTTTTATTTTTTAACTTGTATCATTCTGCTGAATTCGAGATGGAAGAAGAGCTTTCTTCCCAAATGTGTACATCCAAACTTCCCAATTGCTTGAGAAATTCCTCCTTGTTTTGTGGTTTATGGTACATACGAAGACGATGTCCATTTACCACCAATTTGCGTTGTGAGTCATCGATAGGTGTAAGGCGAACAACTCCATTGTCAAACACTTCCTCAATTTGGTATGGCCCAAGCCATCTGGTCTACAACTTTCCAGGAAAGTCCTTGTATTGTGAATCAAACAACAAGGCCCAGTCACCTTGCTGAAATCTTCGCTACTGAATGTGACTATCATGCCACATTTTCCTTTGTGCTTGGATCACCTCTGTCTGATGTAGGGCATCCATGCGTAGTTCATCCAATGCATCAAGTTGCAGAATGCGATCTTCTTGTGCCTGTGATGGATCAATACCTACTTCCAAAGTAGTTCGAAGAGTTAGTAATTCAAATTCAATAGGCAAAAGAGGTTGTTTTCCATAAACTAATTCATATGGGGTAAATCCAATGGTGGATTTCCACGTGGTATTATAAGCCCAAATAGCTTCTGGTAACTTGTCTAACCAATTCCTTCTATGGACTGCTATGGTTTTGGTCAAAATTCGTTCTAATTCTCTATTGGTCACTTCAACTTGGCCATTGGCTTGTGGATGATAAGGTGAGGATTTTCTGTGTTTGACTTGATAGAGTTGAGTGAAGGCTTCAACAATTTTTGAAGTAAATTGGGGTCCTTGATCAGTTGTGATGGATTGTGGGGCTCCAAAATGCAAAAAAATCTATGAATACAAAAAATCAGCAACTTTCTCTTCACGAGCATGCTTAAAGGCACGAGCTTCTACCCATTTGGTAACATAATCAGTACATACCAAGATATGTACTTTGCCTTTGGAAGGAGGATTAATGGGTCCTACAAAATCTAAACCCCATATTTCAAATGGTTCTGTTCCTATTTGAGGTTGTAATGGCATTTCACTAGTAAAAGTAGGTTTTCCCATTCGTTGGCAAGCATCACAATGTCTTACGTACCTTTTTACATCTTTGTGCAAAGATGGCCAATAGTATCCAGTACCCAAGATTTTGCGAATAGTGCTTTTGACCGAATAATGTCCTCCTGATGGTTCATCATGGCATGCTCGTAGGATGTCATATGCTTCATCCTGGCGGATACACCTACGTAAAACATGATCAGGACTGCATTTAAACAGTAATCCTTTTATCCATTTAAAAGAAGAGCTTTGCTTGATTAACTGTTTCCTTTGTTTAGGGGTAAAGTGAAGAGGAATCTTCCCTGTAACTAAGTAATTAGCTATGTCTGCAAACCATGGAGATTGTACAGAGACAACAAACAACTTTTCATCTGGGAAGGTATCTTCCACAACTTCCTCTGTATCTGCATTTGGTATTCTTGACAAGAAATCTGCAACTACATTAGACTTCCCGGGCTTGTTTACTATGGTAACATCAAATTCCTGCAATAGAATTAACCAACGAATAATTCTTGCACTAACCAATGGTTTATTCATCAAGTATTTGATTGCAGTATGATCTGTATGGATGAATACTTGATACCCTGTGATGTAGTGTCGAAATTTGTTAATAGCATAGACTACAGCCAAGAATTCTTTTTTAGTGGTAGTGTAGTTTTTCTCAGCTCCTGTCAAGTTTTTACTGATATAATATATTGCATAATGTTCCCCATTTTCAATCTGTCCTAACACAGCTCCAATAGCATTATTGGAAGCATCAGTTTGAATATGAAAGGGTAACTCCCAATTAGGACCTCTTAAAATAGGTGGAATGGTTAACTTCTCCTTTAACTTTTCAAAGGAATTTTGACATTCATAAGACCAAACAAATTCAGAATCTTTCATGAGCAAAGCAAACATGGGATTTGCTATGGTACTGAAATTAGCAATGAATCTGCGATAAAAACCAATGTGTCCTAAGAAACTGCGTACATCAGTCTGAGTTTGTGGAGGAGGGAGGTTTTTGATGACTTCAACCTTCTTAGGATCAACCTTGATTCCATAAGAAGAGATATGATGTCCTAAAACAATTCCTTCCTCCATCATTAAAAAGCATTTCTCAGGATTAAGAGAGAGATGGTATGTTTCACAATGGATCAACACTTTTTCAAGCTGTTCTAATGCATATTCAAAATTATCCCCAAATACTGTGAAATCATCCATATAAATTTCAACACTTTCATTGGTTAAATCAGAAAAAATTGCTAAAACAACTCTCCGAAATGTTGCTGGAGCATTACATAACCCAAAGGGTAAAACTCTGTAAGCAAAGGTTCCCCAAGGACATGTAAAGGTAGTTTTTTCCTGATCTTCTGGCGCAACTTGAATTTGGTTATACCCACTGAAACCATCAAGGAAACAGAAAAATTTCTTTCCAGAAAGGGTATCCAATACTTGGTCTATGAATGGTAATGGAAAATGATCCTTATGTGTGGCCTTATTCAACTCCCTATAATCCACACATACTCTCATTTTACCATTTTTCTTTGGAACAATGACCAGTGGTGAAACCCATTTACTATCGAAAATTGGATAAATGAATCCAACATCTAAGAGTTTTTCAATTTCCTCTTTCACAATTTCTTTTAGAGCAGGATTCAAACGTCTCTGAGGTTGCCTTACTGGTTTTACATTTTCTGGTGTATATCCTATGTGTACATACCTCAGGATGAATGCCTGTCATGTCTTTATAATTCCATGCAAAAGCTTGAACATGCTTTTGTAAGACCGCAAACAACTTGGCTTCCTCGGTCCTCGCTTAGCCAGCTATTAATGTTCAAAAATTTACCTGGCTGGATTTCAATTTGTTTGATCCCTAGATAGATAGAACTAACTGCTTCATAGCTACTGATCAATGCATTTAATGGACAATGATGTGGCTATAGAGTATGAAATGTTCTAGAATCTGACTCAGAGGTGATACCTGATGGAATCAGAGGACATTTGAATGTGTTAAGGAGATGATGATGCCATCCATGTGGTAGTGTGAATGATCTCGTTTGACTGGGCACGGATGACAGAAGTTCAGAATTTTGTTCCTCCTCTTGCCACAACAACCGATGAACAAGAGTTTGATCATCAGTTAGTCCTTCTGATTGTAATGTTTCAATTAGGACAGTTTCACTCTCAAATATTTCTCTCCCAGGTGTTGTGATTTCCTCAATATGTTCTTTCACTATGATTGTAGCCAAAGTAGCAATGGTTTCTTGTTCAGATTCTTCATCATATTCAGGATACCAAATTTGTCCAAAAAATTTAGTTGAAGGTTGAGCTGGTGGATACAAAGAAATTTTTTGTAGGTCAATACCATTGGAAATGGTCATTTCCCCTAACCTACAGTCTATAAATGCAGCTACAGTAGCCAGCCAAGGTCGTCCTAGAATGATAGGGTATCCATTGACTGAAGTCCTAGGCTGCAACACCAAGAAGTCTACAGGATATTCCCATGAAGAGACTTTAACGACCACATCTTCTAAGATACCTTCTGGTTTAGCTACTGATCTATCTGCCATTTCCAAGACTATGGTGGTAGGACTGAGATTATGGAGCTGTAGTTTTTGCATTGTGTCTTTAGTCATTACATTAATTGCAGCTCCAAGGTCAATTAGTACATTAGGAATTTGCATCACTCCAATAGTAATTGTTACTACTGGACTACCTGGGTCACTATACTTAGGAGGAACTAGTTTCCCAGCCAATAGATCAGCTAATTTCCCTTCTACCTGAATAGTTTTAGGAAAGGCTTTCTTTTTTCTACCAGGTTTCTTGATACATAAATCCTGAATAGTCTTTTTGATTAAAGGTATATCCCTTATTGCTTGCAACAAAGGAAGAGAAATTGACACCTTTTTGAGTTCCGTTACTAATTCTGATTCAGGGGTAGTATCAACATGTTCAAACCTTTCAGGGTATGGCAAAGCTACTGGAGAAGATTCCTGCATTTTTGCTATTTTTTCTTCTTTTTGTTGTTGTTGCAACGCCTCTTGATTTGGAGGTTCTTGTTTCTCCTTTATTTCTTCAATGGTGGGTGGAATAGGTTCAGGTAAAGTCTTTCCTGAACGCAGCTGGATGTTACTACAGTCAAGTACATGAACTGCAGCAGTGTCTTCAGACTCAGCCTCATAAATAGGGGCTGTTTGTCTGGCATTATTGGGGTTAGTCACAGGCTGAGCTGGGAGTGGAGGTTGTTTTACTGGTTGCATTTGTTGATGTTGTGTTCTTCCCTAAAAATTTGGATTAGGAGCTGGCAGCAAGTTTTGAGTTTGCCCTTGATACCTTTGTTGTCCTTGATGGGGTTGATATTGCTGTGGTGGATATGGCTGTCCCTGATATTGTTGTCCCCATATTTGTCCTTGTTGTGTCCATTGTGGAGGCATGGTATGCCAAGGTGGGTTCATCCATCCAGATTGTGACCAATCTGGAGGAGCTGTCCAAGGTTGGTTCCAAGGTTGTGCATAAGCTTCTGCTTGTCCCCATGGCATATTCATATTCCAAGGAGATTGTGCCCAGTTTGGAAATCTAGGAGCAGTGGGATATTGTGCATAACCACCACCAGATCTCTGCCCAATAGCATTGAGTTCTTCTATTTGGGTGCCCAAAATAGATTTTAGATGAGGCAACAAAGGGCATTTATCTGTTGAATGTTCCTTGGAACAAATTCCACAAATAGAAGTCTTGTTTAAGGGGCAGTCCTACAAGGCATGCTTACTCCTACACCTTGGGCAATAAATTGCTAAAGGTGGTGTAGAATTAGATCTTGTGTTTTTCTCACCTAATGCAGTATTAAGTTGAACAAGGATATCAGTTTTTAAATTGGCCATTTCCTCCATCAACTCTTTTATGCCATTATTGCCGTAATTCCTTTTCTTTCTCCGATGGTGAGTGCGGGAATAGTTTTTACATAACTCCACAATATCTTCAAGGTCAAGTTGATCTATGTCTCCTTTTCCCATTAAATCTAACACTTCCCTAGATTCATCCTGCAATCCTCTTAAGAAGATAGGCTTTAAGAAATCAGGTTCTACAACACCACACCTCTTTTGGACAAAGGCAAAGCAATCAAGATAATCTTCTAGACTCTCATATTCTTCTTGCTTGATCCTAAACAACTCATCTTTCCTATTTCTTACTCTACAATAATCTTGATATTTATTTAAGAATGCGCTCTCCATCTCATCCCAGGTACTGATTGAGTTAGGTTCAAGATTGCTCATGAACCATCGGAGAGCAGTGTCCTTAAGTGTAGAAGGAAACAATTTCAATTTTTGATTATCATTTATGTAGTCATAAGTTTGACATAACACCTTGAATTCAAACAGAAATTGATCAGGATCTTCTGAAATAGTTTCCCTAAAAATTGGCAATATGGATGGGGAGATTGTTTTCATGGGGGCATCTAGAAGTGGATCCAATCTTATGGGATATTCAAAAGTCTTGGGAGGATCATCAGGATTATCATATCCCCCTGTTGCTGCTGCAGCCATAGTTGTTTTCTTTCTAAAGGATGATGGGAATAGTCTAGTTAGAGGGGAGTGTTTAGCAGCTAGTGCTTCAAAAAGCTCTTTTTCTATTTTTTCCAAAAATGCATCTGATGAAGAAGGTATGTCTGGCTTTTCCTCAGTGATTTCAAATGAAGGCAAATCTTCATCAGACCGAGTAGGTCTCTTTGGTGGCTCGGAGCCACTTCGGATAAACCTCCCTCTTTCGTCCCTTGGCCTATGCATTCATGCCTATTCACAAAATAAACTGAAATGCAGTATTTCAAGAATTGTAACACAATTCTTGACCTGTTTCACTTTTTCTAACAACACCTATTAGTTCCCTGGAAACGACACCAAAAATGATGAGTGTCGTTGTTCATTCATCATTTAATCATTATATGTGTCAGTCCAAGGCGGTGTCCAAAGGCTGTATACGATAGAAGGTGTCACAGCTATAGGTTCAATTCATTCAAGAACATGGTTTTTATTGGTGGAATAGTTAGTGTTTTTGGGGGTTTTGTGTGTTTTCTAACTCCTAGTATTGAAAATCAAATTGCAGAAGATAAAAACTAAACTAAAACTACAGTAAATGGAAATTGCAGAATTTGAAAGAGCAGAAAATGAAATGTTGCTACAGAATTGACAGAAAGCAAATTACAGAAAATCACACACAGTTGCTGAAGGATAAACCAACTACAATTTCTCTGAGCATGTTATAAATCTATAAAATCAAATTAACATCTATTTGCAAACTGGAAATGTCATAAATCTGGAAATTGCAGTAAATTACAGAAAACTGGAAATTGCTGCAAATCTGGAAAATGACAGGAAACCTGAAGTTGCTGCAAAGCTGAAACAAAAATACTAAAATTGCATGGAAATATGAAAAATAATGTCAAATGCTGAAATCTGAATTTAAAGCTGCTAAAGAAATGAAAAGACTGATGAATTCTGCTAATCTGCTGCAGCAGAAAATTAGCAAGATATTCTGTCAAAAGTTGCCTTCTTCTGGTCCTGCAAGTGGCCCTTGCTTCCAGAACCAGATGAAGGTGTAGAATTTATGCTAAGGAAACTTAAATGCCAACCATAAACTCAATCATGCTAATTGATAACTGGAAAAATTGCACTTGTTATTAAATCTGGAAATGCATTACAGTAATGCAGAAAAACCTGCAGATTACTGTTCTGCTACAGAAATGATTGCACTCTATTGCCTATTCCTCTCCTATATGCCTAAATGCCTATATCACTATATGCTCAACCGTGCTGGGAGCTTTATTATTTATAATGCAGTGCTGATATGCTTGGTTGCTGATTTGTAGGGATTTACAACTGTTGCACAACTGCTTCCTGAAATGCATGAGCTTGCTTTGTCAAAACTTGATCCATTCAACCCTATTAAACTGCATTCATTGAGGAAATCAGTTAACATGAGCTGGGACAACTTTCTGGTCAATTGCCATTAATTTCTTTTATCGATTTGTCACTTTTTGACCGTCTTCTGTTGTTCTCGCGCTATTCCCTATTCCTGCGCTATTATTTCTGCACTGCTTCGAAATAACAGGGAGGTGAATTTTAGTTGCTTTTTCATGCTTCAAACGCATAAGGAGGAAGTTTTAGACCACCTGGATGGTCTTCCCTTATCCTATTGCATAGGTGACATGTGCGGGAGTGACTGTTTCCAAGCCCTGTTGTAAATGTACAGCTGGCTGGAACTGTCACAGTCTTACCCTGTTTTCCTGCACAGTCAGCTACAGGGGACAAATTCCTTGGTGCCTTTTGCATTTGAATTAGTTCAAAATAGAGGAACATTATTACTAAGCACCAAACATTCAATAATGATTATTGATTCTGAATTCCTATTAATAAATTAGCTAAAAACTGCAAAAATAAACAATAAAAACAGAATATATGCATTTAACATTTTAGAATATGCAAATATCATTACATAATGCATTTTACCCAAAATTAGCATAAAAACATAATAAAAAGGGTGATTCAAATCAGTAGAATGTATCAAAAAGTGTTTATGGATGAGGCAATTCCTGGCCTCATCAGGAAAATTAAAAGGGGGTTATGATTTTATTTTATTTTATACAAGGCTTGAATAAAGTTTTTTATTAAAGTGGATTTACTTTAGTGGGACAATTTAATTAAAACTTATCATTAGGGGTTATGAAGAGTTGGTGAAGAATAGTATTGACATTATTTTTTTGGTAAGTTAATAACTTTATTAAAAATAGGGCATTTGAAAGGTACCCTAACGCCTTGTACAATAGAGGAGCAAAAGAGGAACAGATGAAAGGAACCTCAGAACTATGAGCTAGAACAAAATTACATCCTCAGACTAAAAGGAGCTAAAAGAAATAGAACAAGGAAAAAATATGACAGAGCCCAAAAGGAAATGATCCTCCGCCAGAGCCAAAAGAAACAGCCTTTGACAAAAAGGAACAGAGAGACAATAGGCAGGAAGATGATAGAGCCCAAAAAGAAATGATCCTCCGCCATAAAGGAACACAAAAAGAGATGATCCTCTACCTCAGAGGAACCCAAAATAGAGGAAGAGCCAGAGTCGTCAGCCGTCAAGGGGAATGTCCATCTGCATGAGGGATGAAGCAACACCTTCCAGGCCAACAACTTTCGCATCTATTTTAGAAATATCTTTAGAACTATCCTTAGGAATAGTAGTGCAAGCATCCTTAGCAATCTCCATAACATCTTCATCATTGACAACATCTTTGACGTCAGTTTTGGTATCAAAGGATACCTCAGCACCGGCTAAGACTGAAACATTCTCAAAATTATCATAGAAAAACAAGAGGCTTAGTGCATGGCGTTGTTCTTTGAGAGTTGATATCACCTTTCCAATGGCCAAATGAGCAGTTTCAAGATGATCAATGGTGGCTGAAGTAGCATGCACAACCAGCTTGTGAAGATACCTTTCAACTAGGTCAGGAGAATTAGACTTGTCCTTTGGAGTTTTTACAGAGGTGGACGAAGGGGTTTTGGCAATTTCTTTATGTTTCAACCTCTGGGAGCTATGGACAGGGGTCTTTTCAACTTTGACCTTCTTCCTGGTGGAAAACTCAGAAACAGATTTGCCCCCTTTGTCTTTTCTTTTGGATCTGGAGGTTCTGGGGCTCGGGGTTGAGGAAGAATTCTCTTCATCAGAATCAGGGGCAGGGAGATTACCTGAAGGGAAATGCAGAAGGAGGAACTTGTAAAGGACCTTGAAAAGACCCTGGTGACAAGGTTTGGCCTCATCCTTCTTGGAACGGTTAGTGGTGATGGTATAGTCCATGGACCAGAATAAGGCGATAGGAATGTTCATCATTTTTGAGTCCCAGAAGTGATTTACAAAAGCAAGATGAAAACAGCAAAGTTGGGACTCGGGGTTGTCACAAGTAAAATATTGCATTATTGGCTTTAGAATTTCTTTCCAGGGTGTTGACAAGTGATGACGAAACAAACCTTTTTTTACCTTCTTGTGGATAGGTGAATTTTTTTGAAGAGTGTCAACTCCGCCTCCCAGTTGTGCTTATTTCTTCTGATAATTTTTTCGTCCAAATCTTGCCCCGTCAGGTCCGCCAACAACTCGAAGGAAATCTAGAACTGGACGTCATGGATGGAAACAAGACCATTGTCCCAAGTTGTCATGAAAGCCTTAGTTACCTCATCGTCCACTCCATAGAACATGTTGAAGAAATCAATGATTCCTTTTTTATCTTTGAACATATCAGTGGAAATAGAATCTAGTTCAACAGTCTCGGGCTCAATGAAAACAACTTTCCCTTCCTTCATGGTTGCAAAAGGAAATAAGGAAGGAAAGAAATTGGAAGGAAAAAAACATAGACCCAAAGGAACAAAAATGAGAATATGCATCCACTGATAAAACCAGAGCAGGAATAAATAGAAAGTGAAGCTTGGCCAAAAAGGAAAACCCTGACAGAAAGGAGAATGATGGTTAGAGCATTGGGCACGGTGCAAAAAAGGGTGATAAAAATGGGTAGGAGTAATAGGGCAAATCACCATCCCAAGGAAGATGGATCTTCTGGTAATACTCACACAATGAAGCCAATGGCAAAAGCAGGCACGAGAACCAGAAAGGATTGGGATGCTCATTCCAGGAGGCCTCGGGAGAATGCGAAAGACAAAGCATTGTGACAGGGTTCTCGAAAAGGCAAAAGTATAAACATCATTCCACATGAGGAAGAGATGATTTAAAATTAGGGTGGACCTAGCATCGGGATTCCTCATGGAAACAATTATCAAAAAATAAGGGGCATAAGTGAGAGGCGGTGGAGAACTTGGAAATATAAACATAGAACCCCTTTTCAAAGAAAGATAATGTGAATGATGAATAATATCTCCGTTTTGGATTTTTTTGGAACTTTGGACATGGACCCAATGAATCACGAAAAAAAGGAGGTCTTGGGCAATGTAAAAATCAAGGATTTCGAGATTCATCACGACTGATGGTATTTTGATCGCATTTGACCAACTCGACAACTTCATTGGGGAGGACATCCATCCAAGTCATTAATCCTTGTGCATTGACGCCAATGTTGGCCAATTTGTCAGCTACAGAATTGCCTTCCCTGAAAGTGTGTTGAACCACAACATTGACTTGCTGACGCAGAATTTGCTTGCTTTCTTCAACAAGATTCCTGATCCTCCAGCTACTGGGTTTGGAGGTTTTTAAAAAATTGATGATATTAAGAGAATCTCCTTCAATGATGAATTTTCTAGGAATGTCTTTTAAGAACTGAAGACCTCTCCACACCGCTTTAGCTTCAGTAGAATGATTGGACAGGATTCCTAAAGGTTCAGAAAAGGCAAATATGGAATTGCCAAAGTGATCACGGAGGATTCCTCCAGCACCAGCAATGCCAGGATTACCTTTTGTAGCGCCATAAAAATTAAGCTTAACCCACCCAAATGGAGGAGGTTGCCATTTAATGTTGGTCCTAGATGAAGACTGATTAGCAGGCCTTGGGGTATCAATAAAAATATCACAGGACTTCAGGATGACCTTCTCAAAATATGAACAAGGAAAAGGATCAAAAGGAGCAGCAAGGGCATTTTCCTTAGCATAAAGGATAATTTTACTGGAAATAATGTTGGCATCCAAGGATTTCATGTCAAATATTCTTTTGTTGCGTTCTAGCCATATTTTCCAAAGGAAATGATGCAAACAAAACTTCCAAAGTCCTCTGAGTATAGGATTTTTGAAAGGATTTGGCCACTGTTGGAATAATTCGACAATGGAAGGAGGACAGGCCCAGGCGATCTTGAAGGTGAGGAACAGTTTGTTAAGCACCATTCTTGAGAAGGAACAAAATAAGAAAAGGTGAGAAGTACATTCCCAATCAGAAAGGCATAGATGGCATCTGTTAGGCAAAAGAATACCTCTTTTTATGAGGTTTTCCGTGGAAAGGATGCGATCTTGAATGCATAACCAGGAAAAGGAGGCAATCTTAGGGATCAAATATTTGGTCCAAACAAGCTTGAATGGGATAGGATTTTCAATAATGTTGAGAGAGAGCAAATATGCTGACTTGACAGTGAAATCTCCAGAATCAGTAGGTTCCCAAATAGGACAATCAGACTGGTCATTTGAAGGAATTCTGATAGTGGAAAGTTGATTGTACAAACAAGAAATTTCATTATCATGATCAGGGACATCAATCCTTCTCCATATTTTATGACCATCGATACAAGATATGAAATTTACCACAAGAGGTCCAACCAACTGATTAGTGATATTCCTCAGCCTTTGAAACAGAGGATTTTGATTGAGAGGTCGGTCCCCAATCCATTTGTCATCCCAGAAAGAAATAGATGTGCCATTACCAAATTGCCACCTTAGACCTTTGAGCAGGAGGGAACGAGCTTCACAAATAGCCTTCCAGAAAGTAGACCCTAAAGAAGGCACCTCTCCATGAAGGAAATGGGATCCCTGAAGATATTTCCTCTTTATGATCTTGACCCAATGAACATTTTCGTTAGAAATCAAATGCCAGGCTTGTTTGGCAAGAAGGGAGAGATTAAGAGGATAAATTCTTCTGAGCCCAAGTCCTCCCTACTCTTTAGGCTTACACACTTTATCCCAAGCAACCAAATGAAATCGGTGTTTATTTTCAGATCCTGTCCAGAGGAAGTGTTTTTGGATTTTTTCTATTTTTTTGTAAACACTCACAGGAGCTTTGAATAGAGAAAGGAAGTAAACAGGAATACTCTGAAGGTAAGCCATGGTGAGAGTAATTTTCCCTGCTTGAGATAAAATATTGCTCCTCCAAGTGGTGAGTTTTTTCTGAAGCCTCTCAATGACATTGTCCCATAAGCTGTCTTTGACATTCCCAGTGAAGAGCGGTAATCCTAGATAGGTTGAAGGCAAAGGAGCTATGGAACAATTAAGGATGTCAGCAATGATGTTCTATCTTCTTGGAGGAGTGTTGAGGAAGTAAAGTTTACTCTTTTGAAAATTTATCCTTTGACCTACAACAAGCTCATATAGGAAAAGTATCCTCTTGATAATCTTTGCTTCATTGATAGATGCGATTGTGGACAGCAGAGTATCATCAACAAATTGTTGATGTGTGATGGGATCGCATTGGGATGTTGTCTGGATTCCAGAAAGGAGACCAACATTTTTTTCTGCAATTATTGCTCTTCCCAAAGCCTCCGCAATGATTATAAATAAGAGAGGAGATAAAGGGTCTCCTTGCCTTAGACCTCGACTATTTTGAAAATATCTTACAGGAGAACCATTGATGAGGACAGAAAACCAAGCAGAAGAAATGCAACCTTTAATTAGAGAAATCCATTCAGGGTGGAAACCAAACTTGCTCAGGATAGCAAAAAGGAAATCCCAATTTAGTCTGTCATAAGCCTTGTTCATGTCCAGTTTGAGAAGGAAGGCAACTTTTTTGTTGATTGAGACTGAGTGGATTGCTTCATGCACTGAAATGATGTCATCCAGGATTGATCTACCTTTGACAGAACTTCCTTGGCTCTGATTAATAATCAAAGGCATGACTTCCCTCATGCGAATGGTGATGGCTTTTGTTAAAATCTTGTAGATGACATTGCAGAGACTAATTGGCCTGAAATCATTGAAATTACATGCATTGGGATTTTTTGGTATAAGTGCGATGAAAGTGGAATTGAAACCCCTTGGAATGATTTTGGAGTGTTGAATCTCTCTTATGGCTTTGCAAACATCCCTATTGACAAGATCCCAAAAGGCTTGATAGAACCTTGGGGAGAAGCCATCCGGGCCAGGAGCTTTGTCAGGATCCATGGAGAACAAAGCATCTTTAATTTCCTCATCAGAGAGAGAAGCCATGAGTCTGCTATTGATGCTATCAAAAATAATATGAGGAATGAATTGAAGGAAAAATTCCTTAGCCATATGAGAATTTGGTCTGTTTTCTGCCTGAAGAAGTTGCATGAAATGGGAAACACCTTCATTCCTGATTTCTTTGATATCATTGATGATTTCTCCATCCTGAGTATGGATTTCCTTAATTTTGTTATTGCTTCGGTGTCTCATGGTAGAAGTATGGAAGAATTTGGTGTTAGAATCTCCTTTTTGGAGCCATAAGTCATGGGATTTTTGTCTCCAAAAAATTTCTTCACATTGGAGAATGTTGTGATACTTGGCTAACAATTCCTTCTCTTCTTTTTTTATCTCAGCAGTATAATCACCATTCTCCTGGTTATTTTTTTCAATCAAAGATAACCTCAACATTACATCCTGCTTATTGTGGAAAAGGTTGCCAAATATATCTCTGTTCCATACTTTGATATTCTCTTTGATAATTTTGAGTTTTTGGGCCAAAATGAAGGAAGGTTTTCCTTGAACATCAGTTTGCCACCATTGATTGATTCTTTCCTTAAAGTCAGGATGTTGCATCCACATTGCTTCAAACCTGAAAGGGGTTTTGTAGATTTTTGGATTATTTGTGTCTAGAAGAATGGGACTATGATCAGAGCCAATTTTGAGGAGTGATTGAAGAGTGGCATCTCCCCAGTTGTCAAAGGCTTCCTGAGAAAACAACACCCTATCTAATTTAACTTGAATTAGCTATGATCCACACCTTCTATTTGACCATGTGAACTGATTGCCTTTTAGATTAACATCGATCAAATTTTGTGCATTAATGAAATCCTGAAAGTCCTCCATACTCTTAGAAAAAGAGCCAACTCCTCCCCTTTTGTCAGAAGGAAACAAAGGGGTGTTGAAGTCACCAACAAGAATCCAAGGCAGATTGGAAAAAGCATTTCTAATTGAGGATAAAGTATTCCACATATGAAATCTCCCAGAAATGGAATTGGGAGCATAGATGTTAGTCAGAACCCATGAACAATTGTTGTCTTTATCAAAAAAATTTATGCTCAAAATCTCATCGTTAGAATGGATAAGATTTCCTTCCACAAGAGAAGGATTCCATAGACATAAAAGACCTCCAGAAGCACCCCTGGCATTGCAAGCACAAAAATCACAATTTTTCCAAATAAAATTGTAGATATTTTTATCAAGAGGTTCACTAATCTTGGATTCTTGAATCACAAAAATAGTCGGTCTGATTTCTTTCCTTAATGATTTAGCTAGCCGCTACTTAGCTATGCCATTAAGGCCTCTCACATTCCATGAGAGGATCTTCATTTGGAGGATTTGGAAATTCTTTTGCCTCCCTTCCCTTGTGGTTGGGGAGGTTTGGTACTCTTTATTTCTTCCTTAGAAATATTAATTCCAGTAGAGAACAGGGTTTTTTGTACACCATTAGCAATATCTTCATGTGCATCTTGGTTCCTTTGATCAGAGTGAGAAGGTCTTCCTCTCTTTTTTTCCATTCCACAATCTATGGGAGACTTCTTTTGGCTCCGAAGGATTTTGGGACTGAAAGTAGAAGAGGAGATTCTCTGAATCACAGGACTCACAGGTTCAAGGAAGGATGAAGGAATAGAAGCATCTTCAATCATGGGTTGTTTATCCTTTAGAGAGAAGTCCTCAGTCGAGGGTTCAGGGTTCACAAACAAGAGCTCAGAATATGGTTCTTGAATAAGTTTCTTCGGATCCAAGGGAGGATTGGAATTGGAATTTGGATCATTATTTTTATCAAAAATATCCTCAGAGTTTAAATCCGCAAGAATTTGAAATTGAAAAGGGTGAGCAAAAAGACTAACCTCATTAGATGTATTCATCGAAGAAATATTTTTCCCTTTATCATCAGGAGAAATAATGGAAGGGGCAGTGTTATGACCTTCTTTGATTCTATACTCTTTGGTAGGCTTGAAACTTATTCCTCTGGATGGAGGAAATTTTCTCTTATCCTTCCTTGACGAAGCCTGAAAGGCGTTCTCCTTAGCCATGGGAGTAGAGTCATTCATTCACTCAGAAGAGGCCACGTGTTTCATGAGAGAAGGACAATGAGCACGAAGATGACCCTGAGTTCGGCATTCAATGCAAAAAGGAGGTTTGTTCTCATACTCAATGGCTTGCTTAAGGAGAGAAGTTCCAAGTTCCAATTCCACAAAGGTAGGAAGTGCAAAATCAAGGTTTTCCATAATGCATAGGTGGGCAGCATGCATCCTTGATCTGGAGAGAGTTACCTTGTCGATGAGAAGTAGATCTCCAATAGTCGAAGCCATGGATTTGAAAATAGATTCCCACCAAAGGTGCCAAGGTAAGTTTGGAAATCTGACCCAGATAGGAGCAAAGTTAATGCTTTGCATTTTTGGGTTGAATTCCGGATTCCATTTCATCAGAAAGACACTCTTTGACCCAAGGAACCAAGGTCCTCTAGATAGAATTTGAGCAACATCTTCTTTAGTATTAAGGCGAACTCCAAAAAAACCCCTGGAGAGGCCAACTATTTGCAAGGTCCCTCAAAATTTCCATCTGGAAAAAGCCCAATGCCTAATAATGTCAAGATTTGGATTACCTCCAACCACTTTCCCAACCAAGGAAAAGGATTCTTCAGCAATGAATTTTTTAGCAATGTCAGCAGGAATCTTGACCCTGTTCCCAGAAACCTCGAATGGGGGGAGAAAAGGTAGAAGTGGAAGGCCCGCTTAAAACCTTTGTGAAGGAAATCTTGGGAGAAGAAGGAACATGATCCCCCCATCTATGCTCTACCTTTTCAGAAGCAGTATGAGCCTGATCTCTGATAATCTCAGTGGTTTTGAAAGCTTCCTCCCACCCTGAGGAAAGGAGATGATTTTTGATAGTCTGGCCATCGATAGATCCAGTGGAGCCCACAACCTGTTCAGAGGAGGAAGAAATGCCAGCTAGTGTAGAAGTGGGACCAGCATTGGAAACAACCTCATTTCCTCCAAAATTTTGAGTGCCAGTTAGCACAGAAGTGGGACCAACATTGGAAACAACCTCATTTCCTCCAAAAGTTTGAGTGAGCCCATTTCCATTCTCAAGGGGACCAATGGAGCCCACCTCCTGAATGAAGGATAGTGAATTTTCCGCTTCAACAGAGAGGGAGCCATCCTCCCACCTTCCAGAAATTTGAAAAAAAGCCTTCCCGCCTTTAGCAGTTTGAAATCCAGAATCACCAACCATGTTAGTTTACTCTTTCAATTCATGTTAGTATTGACATTATTGAGAATCAAGGTTATTGTGAATTAATTTCTCATAAAAGGGATTATTTCTTTTATAAGAAGACTATGGTAAAAATTATTATTGAGTTGGAGTAATAAGGTGTTATTGAGTTATTATTTTTGTATTGTGGTATTACTCAAGTCTTCTAACCCTTTTGTGATTGGAAAGAGAAATTTATGAGAGTGGTATATTTGTGAGAACAACTCTTTGGCATCAAAAAGGTATGGTAAAATTCCTTCTTGGTTGAGTTGATTGATTGGATTTATTGAAAATTAAGTTTGGAGTGAAAAGGACTTGATTAGGGTTTCCTTTTCAAAAGTGGTTGAGTTATTGCTTCAAGGTTTTATGATTTGAGAGTTGTGATTGAACCCTTGTTTTATAAGCATTGTTGTTGAAGCCATTGGTTGTGTAAGGAACCTGAGTTAGGGTTTGAAAATATCATGAGTATCATTGTTATATGAATAATATTTGATGAGCATGGTTGTTGAAGTAAGTTGTTATACAAAGAACTTGAACTAGGGTTTGAAAAGATCATGAGTATCATTGTTATGTGAGATTTGTTGTTGAGCATTGTTGGAAACATTTTGAGTTGGATGATACATTCTTGGACTAGGATTTATGAGCAAGAGTTATTTCTTGAAGTGATTGGTTGAGTAGAGTTGATTGAACCTAGTCAAGTGGATGTATGAAGTGATTGATCAAGTTCCATAAAACAAACTATTCTATATTCTTATTTGAGTTGAGATTGAGTGTTGAGAATAGAACATATTGATTCTCTAACAATTATATTTATGCTTGTATGAGATTGATTTGAGTTGAGATTGAGTTTTGAGAATAGAACATATTGAGTCTCTAACAATTCTCTTTATGCTTCTATGATATTGATTTGAGTTGAGACTGAGTTTTGAGAATAGAACATATTGAGTCTCTAACAATTCTCTTTATGCTTCTATGATATTGAGTTAAAAAAATGATTGAGTATTGAGTATAGAACATATTGAGTCTCTAACAATTATCTTTATGTTTCTATGAGATTGGACAAGTTCTATGTGGACTTGTTAAGTAGATTTGAGGCAATTCTTTGAGAAGACTTGTGGACTAATTTTGTGTGAGCTTTTGTGGAAGCTTACAATACATATTTGAGCAAGTCCTAGAGAGGACTTATTGAGCAGATTTGAACAAGTTCTATGTGATCTTGTTGAGTAGATTTGGATAAGTTCTGTGTGAACTTGTTGAGCAGATTTGGACAGGTTCTATGTGGACTTGTTGAGCAGATTTGGATAGGTTTTGTGTGGACCTGTTCAGCAGAGTTGTACAAGTTCCATGTGGACCTGTAGAATAGATTTGGACAGGTTTTGTGTGGATCTATTAAGCAGATTTGGATAGGCTATGTGTGAACCTGTTGAGCAGAGTTGTGCAGGTTCTGAGTGGAACTGTTAAGAATATTTGATCAGGTTCTGAGTGGACTTGTTGAGTAGATTTGAGTAGGTTCTAAGTGGACCTATTGAGAAGATTTGTGCCAGACCTATGTTTAGTGCAAATTTGAGTGAGATTATTGAGTGTAATTGTGCTAGAGTGACTCGACTGTGCTTAGTGCAAGAGTTGAGTAGATTTGTTCTAGACCAAATATACTGTTTTTATTACAAGATATTGAGAAGAGTTGTGCTAGATAAATTGGAATGTGTTTAGTACAATATTGAGACAAAGCTTTGGAGGTGACAGAGCAAAGAGGATAGAGTCTCCAGTGGATAGATATCCATCAGCGAATACATTGAGGATAGGTCTTCTGAGTGAGGATAAGAGTCTTCAAGTGGAGAGAGATCCATAGTCAGTTTAGTGGAGGCAGTTTCTTCTAGATAATCACCAGCTAGAGCAGAGGAGGAGTTATCCTATGGATAGAGATCCACAAACCAGATTTAGGGGATCAACATCTCCTTTGGACAGAGGTCCATAAACATTGTAATAGGGAAAGGATTCCCAAGAGATTATTTAAGAAACATTTAGAAGAAATATTTTCTCTATGGAGGTAGCCATATTTGGGTGAACCACGTTAAATATGTGTCTCTATTATGTGTGATGATTTGTGCATTGCTTTGGTTATTGTTATTGATATTGCTATTGATTATATTGATTAATATTATTTAGGAAAGAAAAGTAAAAAGTGGTCTTATATTTTTCACCCCCCATCTTAGTATAAGCTTGTGTTCTTCAAGGGAATGTGGGCTTCAGAGTTATTAGGCTATGAGACTGACGTGGTGGTTAGAAGTGGTGGAATAGAAATGGTGGAATGGAAGGGTAAACTAGTTTTAACTATAGTTAGGCTCACCCAAGAAGGAGCTTGCATACTTACAGGTTTGATAGAAATAACATAAGTGATAGATAGGGATAACTGCAAAAATGGATTCGATCCTAACGCATATAAACTAAAAGAAAGGGAGAATGAAGAAAAGGGAAGTGAAGAAGGAGCAGTAATGACTTCAAAAAAGGAAGGTGGAAGAAGTGTAAGGGAAACTGAGGGAATACTAAAATATGGATAAATGGACATAGAGGCTAATGGAAGTGATTTTGATGTAGTCACTACTTGCTCCCAAATAGAAGAAGAAGAAAGAAAATAAGACATACCTGTAGGCACAAGCACTACATAATATGGTGATAAAGGGGACTATGCAAAATCTTCTTCTTGCTACTCTAGTGCTTCATCTTCGGTATTTTTTTGGATCTCCATGACCTTCTCTTGGGGTGGTTCTAACCGTTGGTCTTCATTTTGTCCTTGGATCATCAAAAGTATTTTTGCTACCTCTATTGGAACCTCAGTCACCATGGGAGCACTAACAACTATCACCAAAATGATAAAAGTTATAGCAGTCATAGTAACTACAACATCACCTGAATAAATAGTGATGCCACCAATACTTGGTTTCTTAGCCACCTTGGAAAATAGTGGCACCTATTGTACATCACACTTTTTTGGCTTTGGTGCTTCCTCTATCTTTTGCTTTGCCCACTGATATCTTCAATGAAACATGTATTATTGTTCCTCTTCCTCAAGAGTTTCCTCTATGATCAATGGATGGTGTTATTCTATCTCGATTTCACCACTTTCTAACTATTGAAAACTGTATGAAAAAATATTGGCAAAAGCAACTGGCTGGTATGAATCCACATCTTTATCATAAACCACTAAAAAGGCATCATCAAGCTTGAGCCCCTAAGTAGTTGTAATTTTCCATGATGAACTCTCATTATCCACCAATTCATTATCTTCTCTTCGGACCATTCGGGCTCACTGGCTTTTACTTGGTCAAACAAACCTGACAAAGGAGTTTGATACTTGTACTCTACTTCCTGCTCATAGTAGTAATGCCAAGGGGGAAGTGTAGCTCTTTTATCAATATGTCAGTTCATGTTTGACCCATTAAAATTGTTTTGATTACGCCCAATGTTTGGTTGAGGACTACAATGAAATGATTTCATTTTGAAAATTGCTTTAAACTTATCTAAAGGATCATACCTCCAATGTTGTGGTAACTCAATTAGCTCTAGATCCTATAATGCAATGGTGAGAAGATGATTCTATCAAAATTGACTCATTTTTATGCCACCAAACTGAAATGGCATATTGCATGTAGTCTTGCTTTTGCACCCATCTCCATATATGTCATTCATGTAATTTGACTTGCACACTACTTCCATAGCAAAAACATGCTCTGTAGAAAAATATGGCAGTAAGAATAGCTTACCCATGAAACAAAGAATTCTCATGACAACACCGTGCGTAAGCAAAAAAATGTAACACTTTTCTTGAGTAACCACTATATCTTTCAATTCTTGCGACACTCTTTCACAGGTACCACAAAGCAACTCAATTGTCGGTCTCAAAAACAAACTGTTAAAGCTATAACAAGATTATTTTTTCAATAAAATAGAAGTCCACTAGTAAACCACTAAAGGCTCATTCTTTTCATTTGTAGTCGAAATAACAATAAAAGGAAAATGACGCTACAGTTGGAAGAAGAAAAACCATACCAAAAATGAAGCATGCTTGAAAGATTTTTCTACTCCAATCTGCAACCTCTCTAGCTACGAATTTAATCTCTGTGAAATATAATTAGCCCAATCAAATAAAATTGGATTGGTACCCTATTTCATGGTTGAAAGAGAATAAAATTCTACACGATAAATGCATTGTGCCATAGTCGTCTACCACTTGTGAACTGTATCATCTAAGGGTAAACCCACAACCCATGCTAGCATGGAATAAATATACAATCTTTTAAAATCTTTCAATGGTCTAGGCAGGTTTGAAAGTTGTCCCATTGGTGGATCTTTAATCATCTAAGTCTCCATAAACTAATGCATGGGCATAGTGGAGACATATCTATCTTCTTGTTCATCAACATACAACTTCTTATGGAATCCATAGTTGGGAGGCTGTAACCCACAATAAAAAGCTTCTTGGACTTCATCGGGAGTAATAGTAAAAAGAATTTCCTTTTTGCATTCTTGATAGCCTTGGTTGAAGGATCATAATATCTAGCAACAAAACTCACAAGCTTAGTACAAGGATGCATTGGAGGGCATAAATACCCAAAAAGTAGTGAGTAATAAGGTACTGTTAACCAACTTTCTAATTTCAATCCCTGCTGCACTGCAAATTTGACATCTTGCCGTAATTTTTCTACTCCTTTGTGAGTGATGATGCAATCACTGATCTCAGCCATCGAATCTTCATATAGGTCCAAATCAACATAATAATTTTTACAAGCCTTCTTGGACCTCGTAGTCACTTCCCTTCTCTTTGAATTCTTCGGTTATGAAGATTTTGAAACTTCTTGGGGTTCCTTTCCACGCCTTCCCATTTTCATTAAAAAACTTATGGCAAATCTCCTGAACACTTTTGAGGCACTTTTCAATAATATTTTGAAACACATAGCAGCAAGAAAATTCAAAAAGAATAACTGCAAGGGTTTACCTCATCTTGTTTATATAGCGCTTCTTCTCTCATGCCGCAATAAATGCTAGATTATTTGGAATCCTCCTTGAAAAATGTGAGCCTTGGTGCCCAACTTGGCACTTCTCTCAATATGTCCCAATATATCATCTGATTCGCTACAAAATTTACCTTGGGAAAAGCGTATTTCTTTGTCACGTAACTATATCATAGACCGTGCCCTAGATGTAGAAGCGTACTTTGAAAAAATAAATTGGCCATTTGAACCAATTAAATGCTTCTTATGCTTCTTCAAAAAAGAAAACTTTCGCTAGTCTGCATGCTTTCAAATAATCACCACATCGTGAGAGGGGCAATATATCCGCACTGAATCTCAAAAATCAAAGGGAATGTTTGCTCACTGAGATTTGCTTCTCCTTCAGAATACTTTCGATCTTCTTGATGAAACTGGGGTGAAGGCTCTCCTTTTATAGATCTTGTTCTTTGCCCTTTTTCTTTTCTTTTAGAAAATCAGATTTTTGAAAAAATACAACTTTTTTTTTTATTTTTTTATTTTATATTATTTAAAAAGCCACTTTAAAAAAAGTTAAAGCAATTTTTTTTTTACTTTTATTACTTTGTATGTATATATATATTTATTTTTATTTATATATATATTTTTTAAAATCATGGAGGGAAGCACCCAAACCATGGACGGAGCAACACGCAAGGCTTGGGCACTCCATATTTGTTTTTTTTTTTAATAGTTTAATTTTTTTTTTTTTTTTTTAATTAAAAAAATTATTAATTAATTTTTTTAATTAAAAATTTTAAATGATGGAGCGCCCAAGATCGGGCGCTCCCATCTCTTAACTAAGAGAAAAAGGAGGGGGTTGCCCAAAGCAATGGGTGCTCCCCTTCCTTTTATTAATGGGAAGGAGCACCCATTACGTTGGGCGCTTCCATTCTTGGGAAGAGCGCCCAACGTTCGTTCGCCCCACGTTGGGGGCGCTCCATGTAAAGTTTTTTTTTAATATTTTTAACTTTTAAAAAAATTTATTTTTGTTTTAGGTTTTTGTATGGGGATCGCCTCCTAAGGGGGGGTGAACGTGGCGTTCGCCCCTCCTAAGGGGGTTGAAAGTGATGTTCGCCCCTCCAAAGGGGCGATTCATAATTTTTTTTTGTTTCTTTTAAATTTATTTATTATTATTTTTTTAATTATGTTTTATAGAGGTTCACCCCATTGAAGGGGCAAACATTTTTTTTTTATTATTATTATTATTATTATATTTTAAATTTTTGTTTTTTACACGTTCGTCCATGGGTGGACGATTTTGTTTTTTTTTACTTAAAATTTTTAATTTTTTTCGTCCTAATTTAAAAAAAGGGGGGCAAACGTGACGTTCACCCCCTCCAATGGGGCGAACTTGATAATTGTTTTTTTTTTTTTTTTTTACTTTTATTTATTTATTTATATTATGAGGGGCGAACGTCCTCCAATGGTCACCCCTCCAATGGGGTAAACTTATTATTATTATTATTATTAACTTTAAAAAAAATTAATTAAAATTTAATTTTTTTTTTCTTTTTTTTAAATCCAAGCGTTTAAAAGGTTCGCCCATGTTCGCCCCTCCAATGGGGCGAACGTACTTTTTTTTAACTTATATTGAGTTTTGGTCATTCATGGAGGTGGGTGACCTTAAATTTTTTTTTTTTTGTTTTTTTGTTTTTAGAAGGATGATTGTCTACCTCAAGAGGGGCGAACATTTTTCTAACGGGGAAGGCGAACACGATGTCGTCCCCCATTTTTTATAGTATTTTTTTATTTATGGTTGCCCAAGGATATGGGCGAATGTGATGTTTGGCCAACCTTTGGGTGCTTGACCTTTTTTTTTCTCTTTTCTATATTTTACTAAAGTTTTTTTTTTTTTTAAATGGATAAACTTAAAAACTTAAAAATGAATATGTACATATTTACAAAGGTACCTAATTACGATTCCATAACCAGATATAAGCTTTTAAATGAAGTCTATTCACCATAATTGGAATCTCCTAGCCTTCCATATCTTGCAGATGGTAAGCATTGGCAGAATTCACAGTCGAGATTTGGAAAGGACCCTCCCAAATAGCGTCAAATTTATGATGCTCTTTGAGCTTGGCCTTCTTTGCATTCCACTTGAGAACCAAATATCCTACTTGAAAACTGCGTTCGCTTGTCTTCTTCCCGAACCACTTCTGCATTTCTTTGTTATGCTCGGCAAACACCTAGTAAGAATTTTCTCTATATTCCTCCAACTATATTAATTATGCCAAACTTGCACTCAAGGGATTAAACTCTTCATCTTCCTCCTGAAATAGCTACAATATCTGAAGGACATGAAGCTCAATGCGAGCAGACATAACTACTTCTTTTCCATACACCAATGCATACAGAGAAGTTTTAATGGACTTTTTTACTGAAATGCAATCTGCCCAAAGTGCTTGATTTAATAGCAAATGCTAGCTTCACTTGTTGTTTCCTAGTGTCCTTTTCAAAATTTACAGCAAATTCTTATTAGTAGATTTGGCCAAGCCATTCCATTACGGGTAGTAATTGGATGAAGTCTTAAGATAAATCTCGTATTTTTTGGCAAAATTCGTGATCTTTGATCAAGACCCACAAAATCAAGACCCTATTTCTGAAAAGGATCTTCTACTTGAATTGGGCAAAGAGGTAATTCCCCCTTTCTAATTCTACCAATATATCATTGACAACTATCATAGTGATTACTTACGTTGTGAGCATCAACAAACAAGGTAGGCCAAAAATAGCCTGCTCAAATGATTTTTAAGGCCATGGGCCTTCTTGCGTAATGACCTCTTGATAGTCCAGAATGAAATTCTTCTAATCTTTTTTCTTTTTTGGAGTCCCTCGCACACCTGAGAAGAACTCCATCAATGTTTTTGTGAAATATCCCCTCGGAAAACAAAGTATATCTGAAAGCTTGCAACTTGAATCTCTAATCTTGTGAAGCATAAAGGTGATATGGACATCTGCCTAAGGTAAAATAATCAATTAGCTCTTTTATCCAATCACTATTGCTAGCAGTATGGTTTGTGCAAATTTTCTCGCCCAGACTATCCTCGTGCACCACATCCAATGAATCAAAAGCTACACTTTTGGGTAGTTCCTGGCATTGAGATCTCCCATGAACTAGCTTGGTTGGTCAGATATCCACATAATATTCTTGAATTTTTGAGACCCAACCTGCTCTCTTGTCTCCTAATTCTCCTTGGAGAGTAAAATTTCTTACATTAGGGTGTATGACATACACAACCATTTTACTTTTTGAAACAAAGTGTTAGAATTTCTTCAATGCTTTCATTACTTCATATACTTGTTTCTTAATAAAATTATATTTCTCTTGATGAGGAGCAATAACCCAACTCAAGAAAGCAATTGGCTTCTCATCTCCATCCTCTTGTCGTTGTGTCAAAACTACAACATAACTCTCCTATTCACCTACGTTATAGAGAATGAAATCTTTAGAATAATCAGGATTAATCAATCCGGAGCTTGAGTAATCCTCTCCCTGATTTCCTTAAAAGCCTATCTTCTTGTTTTAGTCCATTTAAACTCAACACCTTCTTCAAAATCTTAGTCATGGGTTTCACCACCTGAGCGAAATCAGTGATAAACTTACGAATGAAATTAATTTGGCCAAAGAAAGATTGCAAATATTTTTTATTGGTAGGCAATGGTAACTTCATTAGAGCTTCCGCTCTTGCAGGATCGATTGCCAATCCTTCTTACAAGATCACATGGCCCATTAGCTTTCTTTATTTGACAATAAAGATTGACTTCTTCGAATTTATATAAATATTGAACTCATGACAATTCTCAAACACCTACCTTAAATGAGCAATGTGGTCTTCTCTACGATGTGAAAACATAGTCATATCATCAAGATATATCATAATATTCATATTCAATAACTCACCAAAAGTGATGTCCATGGCCCTCTGAAAAGTGGCACTGGCATTTGAAAGCCCAAATGGCATCTGCTAGTAGGTGAAAGTACCCCACTTGATGGTGAATGTTGTTTTATATTGATCCTCATATTTCACCCAAATTTGATTATACCCAAAGAAACCATCAAGCAATGAGAATCTTTGGGTGCCAACTACTACATGAAGGATTTGATTGATCTGCGGTAGAGAGTAATGGTCCTTAAGTGATGCCTGGTTCAGGTTGCAAAAATCTATTCTTTTTTCGTACTGGGACCAGGTTCACCACCCAGGTTGAATGCATGATTGGATAGATTATCTTGGCCTTCAACATCTTCAATAACTTTGATTTTATGAGGACTTCAATCTTGGGATTGGCAGGCTGCTATTTTTGACAAAAATGTTTTACCCCTTCCTGCAGTTCTATAGTATGTTGGATCACATTCTTATCGTAACCCTTCAAGTCATGGTAGCTCTAGGAAACAATATCTAGATACTCATAACACAATTTTTTGATATCTTCTAGTTCTTCTCGGGTGCTATCTATCCCAAACTTGATGATTTTCTTAGTCTCCAAATGTAATTCTTTATAATCCTTCACATCTACTTTGATCTTGTGCTTTTCAACCTAATCACTCTGGTCAAAACAACTTTCAAGTGTAATCAGTCCCCTAGGGATGTGATTATTTTTCAGCTGAATCATCCCTTCTCTCTCTTCTTCAACAAGGACTCTTGTATCGCTCCAAATTTTTCACACCCTTACCTTCAGGCTATAGGATCCATGCCCGGAAGGGAGATGTGAAAAGGATGGCATAGTACCTCGAACTGAGAGGCCTTGCGAAGGTCCCGCCTCTCAAGGGAGGTGTATATTGGTGATTTTTCGACGGATGGTGGGTTTTAATGGCAATTTCCACGCCTAGGTTGGGAATGTGTTTTATGTGTTCATTTTTAGCCTTAAGCATTCAAATCCTAGGTTTGGCCAAAATGCCTCTAAGCTATTCTATATGAAGATGCAGATCAAATGAATACAGAAAATAGAATTAAGATAGAAAAATAGAGAAACTATAGAATATTAAAAGAAGAATACTTGATCTGAATGTCTGATGAAGATTCTGATTCTTGAAGCAGTCAGGATCGCCTCTGATTTGACAGGATTGTCTAAGATCAGACAAGATCGTCTGAGATCTGACGAATTCGTCAGAGACCTGTAATCAGAGAAATAGGTGCAAAACACAACAAATGCAACTATTCTAACATAGGGAAACAGTATAAAATGACAACAATAATATCAAATTGAAACTTAAAAATAGAAACATGAATGAATTATGCTAATTAGATAATAATTATGATTTAATTATGCATTTGATCTAGATGGGTGAACTCCAAAATGCAGAATAGTATAAAATACTAAATAAACTAGCTAATTACAGAATAAAATAGTAGAGAAAAGATGGAGAAATGTAAACTTTAGGCACTGATTGCCTCAATGTTGATTGCAGTCAAAATCATCTCGCATTGGTACAAAATTGTCTTTGATTTGACAGGATCACCTCCGATCTGAACAGGATCATCAGCGATGATGTAAGCTTGCTTCGAATGAAAAACACTAAGGTACCTACAACAAAATTGGTATAGAACTACTGCAAATATGAATTTGGGATGTTTTAACGCATATGAAGTTGGGTTACAGGAATTATCAGCCAGGGGGGTGCTAAGGGAAGGGCTTAGGATTAAATAGGCTTAGGAGGGAGGTTAGAAGGTTGGAGATCATCCCTATTTGGGAGATCTCCAACGGGGGAGGGTCTTTAATGGCGCAGACACGCTTCTACCCAGATTAGAGACCCGTTGTAACAGAAGCTAATTATGCAAAATTAGTTTAGGGACAAGATCGTCTGGACGTCCTAGCCCAGACGAAATCATCAAATTTGGGGTGATATCATCTGATCGGTGACGATATCGTCAAACGATCAAAACAACCTCTAAAAATGGCACGAAAAAGGGGGAAATGGATTACACGGTGGTTAATGGGCAATTTGGAAGGTTAAAATTTGAATTTAAATTATTTACTAAAGTAAATGTAATTATTAAGATTTCACTGAGCCAATTTTAGGGTGCTACATTTTGCCCCCTTTTTAGTGAATTTTTTGAAGAAAATGCGTTAAAGATGAGTTCTTATCGATTTACGAGAAAGCAAAAATTATTCCCATTTTTAGGTGATGATTCTTGGTCGAATCGTACGATAGCTTACTATGGTGCCCCCTCCGTGTTTTTACCCAAATCGAATGTTTGAGGAAAAAATGTGAAAAAGCAAAATTATAATTATTTTTAATTATGTTTTGAATAAAATTAAGAAAAATAGGGTAAAACCCTAATTCATTTTTACTGTTCATTTTTTCTGGTTTTAGAGCTCTGTAAGAAAAATGGTGGAGACGACGCACAGATCGACAGAGGTCCGGCACGGGCTACAGGTAAGAGTTTAAACTTAGTTTAAAATGGTTTAAGTTGAATTTACATGTTTTTTAGGTAAATTTTAAATGAATTTTGAGCATCGCGACCATTTTTGGGCCGTCGACGTCGTCAGGACGAAATCGTCTCAAGTTTTCCGATTTCGTCCAAGGGTGAAATCGGCGAAAGGGGGATGATTTCATCAAATTAGTGACGATTTCGACTTGCAAAATCGGAGACGATTCTGCTCAAATTTGGGATGATATCGTCCAATTGTGGACAATATCATCAGTTGTAAAATTGAACTAATTTTACTTGCGTTATTAATCACTTGAGTTGTTATTAATTATTGTTATTGTTTTGTTGTTTATGTTGTAGAGAGGTTTGATAAAGAGTAGGGAATAAAAATATGGAGGTTTGAGAGATGACTTGGCCACTCTAACACAGGCAGAGCGGGATTAGCTAGCACAGGCTAGCTTACAGCATGTGGCAAAAATGCCACAAGTGTCTATAGACATGGGGCTACTGACAGCCCTAACAAAGAGGTGGTATTCGGGTTCTTCTTGTTTTTGGCTACCTATAAGGGAGATGACTCCCACTTTGGAGGATGTATAGAGGATTCTAAGAATCCCCATACAAGGACGATTGATCACTCCTATGGCCAATTAGGGCCATGCTATGGGACAGTTTTGTGGTGACCCGAGCTTCGCCCTAGAGAAGGGTGGAGTGAACATCGAGGCACTACGTCAGATGCCTGGGGCATCGAGACTCACACGGGTTTTGGCTAGAGTGGTAGGTGGACTTCTGCTGTGCCACCAGAGCGGGTGCAGGTTACCATGGATGCTAGCAGATGTGATCTGTGACATGCGAGACCATGGCTACAAATTTGCTTGGGGCTGCTTTGTGCTATGTCGGTTGTATAGGATCTTGCATGGGGTCATGTAAAAGAGCAATCGATGTCTAGTTATGACATCGCTCCTATAGGTTTGGTGCTGGGAGCACATTGTAGTGCGGAGGCCGGTAGGGCTTCCTTTGATAGGGATTGACGGGGAGAGGCCTCGAGTTTTCTATTGGTGGCTTCGGAGAGGGTCACAATGGTAGATTGAATTACCGATGTCCCAGAGACTGTTGGATGACCTTGTCCTGGACCAGATCACCTGGAGGCCATGGCGAGAGCACCCAGGGTGGGCCAAGGACGGATAGGAGTTAGCTCATGTCAGGCGAGTTTTCTGGCTATGGATGGAGAGGGGAGAGGTGGAGCTCCATCGATATGATCGAGTTTTGTGATAGTTCGATCTACAGTAGGGGATACCATCTCTCAAGGATTACGAGTTTTCCTGGACTATCCAAGATAACACTACAGTGAGCAGGGCTCCAGATATGCAGTGCTTTTGGAGTCAGGACTTGGACGATGCCCCCATTCAGCCAATGGATGGGGACGATGCAGGGGTAGCCGATGGCTACGATGCCTGGTATGTAGGCATCCGCCCTCCTCGGATGATGAGGGCTTAGGGTTTGATTCATGCAGTTGTGCATCAGATAGGGAGGCAATGCCAGGCAGCTATGGAGGCGGCCCAGGGTCATAGTGGGAGAGAGCTAAGGAGGCCACAGGTGCAGGAGAGGCTGCGACAGTAGGAGAGGAGGGAGGAGAGACCCCCTTCTCCATAGAGAGAGAGGCCACCATTGCCTTATAAGGGCAAGGGTGTTGACACAAGGGAGAGTGGTGAGACAGTGACTCTCTGAGTGGAGACGATCCATCTCCAAGCACAAGTGCAGACCCTACAGGAGGATGCTGCACGACACCAAGCTGAGGTGATACAGCTCAGAGACGAGATTGCACGCCTCAGGGCATGGGGTGGAGGGGCGAGCATTGGGGAACTGACACAAGCTATTGCCCAAATCACTTTCTATCAGACATTATACTATCAGATGGTGCCAGAGGAGGATAGACTACCACTTCCAGCTAACATCGTAGATCCGATTCAGATTGGGTTGTCGAGGACTTCGTCTCGATCGACGACTAAGACTCACAGTACCACACATACTACGATGGGGCCATATCGTCCACCTCAAGGTGAGGGAGGAGATGAGGCTGAGAGCTTGAGGGGTTCTCGAGACTAGAGTACTGTACTACATTGTATAGATTGATATGATAGCATTTATTATTTTTGATAGAGGATTGAGTATGCCGAGGTATAGATTGTGGCATACCAATCCAATTTTGATATGATGTATATATACTATTGATATATATATGAGATGAGATATTTTTGATCATATGACTTGTGTCTTATGTATTTGTATGATGCTTTTATGTTTGATTGATTGTTTTGATGATTCATGTAATCATGTCGTTGGAGATATTATGGTTTGAATGTCATGCTTTAAGATTTAAATGAAATAATCTGATGTAACAAATTGGTTGTTTTTGATGTAATGTGATAAAATATAAAAAAAGACTTCTAACAATAATTTCAAAGGACATTGTCGCTATTATAGACCATTTCATGGAGTCACCGCTCACTCGGTCGTCAAGCTAATCCCAGTATAGAAATATTATTAAAAGTAAAAAGAGTGCTTAAGATACTGTCTTAAGACTTTGGTGCAATGGTGCAAATGATGATGATTATGATGATTTGTTTTTCAGATTTTCAAAAAATAATATTCATGAAATAATGTTAAAATGATTTTTGCTAGGCATAAATTCCTAAGTGTGATAAAATTTTTGGATAATTCTCTAGGAATTATACCATCATTGCAAAATTGAAGGTTGACATAATGACATGAAATATTGATACTGTGTTTGCTTTTTAAAAGCATAATTGTACATTTAAGTCATATGGTTTTCATGATTTTAAATAAATTGGGAATAAAAATTGTTACAATGGTTTGCGCTAGGCATAGAATATGTAGGTATAGACTTATACCATCATCACAAAAATACAAAAAGGAGATAGTTTTATTGCATGGTTGATTTTTAATAAATAGAAAATATGAAGATGAGGACTTGCACTAGGCATAAAATTCCAATTTTGGTTGTGGAACTATACCATCGTCGCGAAAGTCGATAATATATATATATATATATATATATATATATATATATATATATATATATATATATATATATATGTTTTTGATTGGATGGTTTTGAAAGAAATTTTGAGTTTTCTAGTATGCATGTAGTTGTGTTTAGATTTAAACAACTGTACTTGAAAGAAGAAAATGAATTATTCCAAACAATTTTGCAAAAAATATTTCAAAGTATCTTAAAGACAAAAGTTAGATTTATAAGGAATCCCATGTGCATATGTGAATTCATTTCCAATCTTGATTTATCATAATGATACACAAAATCTCTCAAATATAAAATGTGTGTGCAATTGCTATGTTCATTTACCAGTTTTGAGCAAGATACTATGATACAAGTGATTTGAATAAACCAAATAAGTGTTCATTAACCATGATGTAGATGCATATAACCATACTAGACTACTATGTAGGTCGGATTATCAAGAACTAGCTAATCCATAAGTAGACATAGGTCTATACAAAAGAAGGTCACTAATGTGACAGACATATCGCCATGCTAGGAGTTACCCAAGGCCAAGCAGGTTGGGCACAAACCACTTGTTATGGGGCTTACCTCACAGTTTTCGAATAATTGAGAATTCCAGGGATTCAAGCTCATCAACCCTTATTTTATTTTTCAAAGGGTAGGGAAAGGGATTTTATTGCTTTTGCTTTTGCTTTCTTTTGCTTTCTTTTCTTTTCTTTTTGTATTTTTGCTTGATAATTGAGATAATGCTTGAAATAACTTGTTTCTTTTTTTCTTTTTCTTTTGAACTTTTCTTTTCTTTTCTGTTCTAGGGATACTTGCTCGGATTAGCTGTAGAGCAAGGGATTTTTATTCTGGGTAGGGGTGAGCTTGTCCTTTTGCCAATTCTCAAAGATTCTAGACCATGTGCATGATAGGATAGCAGGGGAAACTTTTTGCTCAAGAAACCACTTCTACTATGTAGCATAGCATGGAAATTACAAATATAATCATTTTATTGTGAAAGGATATGCTTGGTTTAAGTAAATGACAAGATCAATTCTCTGTGCTCAAACTTTATTTAATTGAATTTTGTGGACTTTGATATAAGAGAGATTAGTAATCATGCCAGATAAAATCAAGATATTTATTCATGTGAGTGTGAAAGTGCGGGATTCCAAATAAATGCTAATTTATCCAAAATAACTAAAAATATAACTGCAATACTGCAAGAATCATCAAGTATGAAAAAGACGTTTTTGAAGTTTTTGACAATTTTGATGTTTTTTTATATTCTGATTTTAATTTATGAAATTGAGAAGATACACAATGTGATTGTTTTTTTGAATTTTTTTTATTTTTATATGAATTTTTTAGATGATGAAATTGGTGGTATATACAAGATGATCTATATACACTATACAAGGTTATTTGAGTATAGTGTGTCTAAGGTTGCTTCAAAATCAAAGGAGGTTTTGAAGGATAATTGGTTGTGGTGAAGGTAAGAATAGAAGGTGATGAATAAAAGGTAGTGATAACAAAAGCTTTGTTATAATGTAGAATAATGTAGCAAAAGATTTTACTTTTATATGTGTAAAATTGATCATATTACAAAATAAAATGTAAGAAGGATAAGAAGGTTCTTCATTCTTATCATTATATTCTAGGTCTTGATAAGATAGAGGGAGCATATATAAAATATATGCATGGGTGTTATTTGGTAAACAAGAATGATCATATATGGATGAAGAAAAGTGATGGATAGAAGATAATTGTGACAATAGAGAATGTATAGAACTTGATGTTTCAACCATTAAATATTCTTTAAATGGTGTTGGGTCACCATGTATGGTAACATTTTTATTTGCAAGTTCAAACTTCAAACATTGGTGAAGAGTGGAAGGGACAACCCTCATTGTATGCATCCAAGGACTTCTAAGAAGTAGGTTGTAATGTGAAGGACAATATGCTACATAAAATAGAGTATCCAGGATTTTGGATCCAATATTAAGGGGAATAATTATAGTACCTTGAGCTTCTTGAATTTCATTGTTAAAATATTTTATAATAACATTTGATTCATTAATATCTTCTTCCTTTGATTTGAGTTTTTGGAATAATTGATAAGTGCATAAATTAAGAGAGGAGTCATTATCTGTCATGATAGTTTTAACATGTGTTTCTTTACTAGATCCTGTAATGTAAAGATAGTAGTCTTCTTGTGGAGTAGAGGAAAGGATCTCCTCATCATAGAATGAAATATGGTTAACCTCAAGAGGGTTTATACCATTAATTATGTTCTTAGAGAAAATATGATGAGGAACAAATTTTTGGCTAGGTATTTTGAACAAAATTTCCTTGTGATAAATTTGTAATGCTTCTAAAAGGGATATCTTTGCTTCAGGATGAATCACTTGTTCTTGGCTATCAAAGTGGATTTCAGATTGAAATTTTTATTCTAAATATGAGCTTTCTATGCTTACATTCCATTTTGTATCATTCTCTAGAGCCAAAGATAGTTTTGAAGGTTGGTCAAATGAGGAACCTATATCTTGAATATCGAATTGAGTTGATTGAACTTGAGGTTGCTCATTTGTAGTTTTTGTTACAATATTAATAATATCATCATGATGGGACACACTAACATGCAATATTTTATTGGTTTCTTATTGTTGATAATTGAGTAAGGGTTCTTGGGAGATCTCCATGTCTTGATTGATTATTGGTATTTGTTGTGTAGGAGTTTGATTGTTTACTGAAGATTTATAGTCAGTTGTAGATTGTAATTCCTTTATATTAAAAAGACCCTTATCAATCAAATCTTGAATTGCACATCTTAAATATTTACAATTTTGTGTCATATGTCCATCTACTCTATGATATTCACAATGTATCTCAGGTTTAAACCAATCTACTGTGGTATCAGGTTGTCTTATGGAAGGGAGTTCAATCCTATTTGTGTCAAGTAAATGCTTGAGAATTATATCCATTGGTTGATTGAGCTTAGTAAATTTATGTGATGAAGGTTTTTGAGAGGTTTTTGATATGTGCCTTAGGACTTTCATCATAAAAGGACCTAATGGTTTCTCACCTCTACTTTCTTTATTATGGGTAGAATGATGACAGGAAGATTGCGAAGCATGAGGTGAGTACATGGTAGAATTGGAAGAATAAGTATTTTCTTGTTGAAATGGATGTGTTGTATTGAAAGAAGAGTATTGAAAAGGTGGTGGAGGATTGTATGTGGAACGATAGACATAATATGGATATATGGGAGAATAGATAATATCATTATGAAGAGGATTGGCAAAGGGATTGTTCTGTTGGGTTATGGATGAAAAATGAGAAAAACGTGATGGAGGTGGTGTTGAATAGATATGAGGTTGGTCATAATCAACAAATGTATTTGGTTGAATTCTTCCAAAATTACTAATGGGCTCATATTGATTTGAGTAAAAACTCATGGTTTCTTTAGTACTTCTAAAAGTAATATCTAGCATCTACTATTTAGAATTGAATCTAAAAACATACAAACTTGAAATGATGATTTTGTTTTTGTTTTTCTTGTATACATATATATATATATATATATATATATATATTGTTTTTGTTTTGTTTTCAAAAGGTTTACAATGCATTCACGTCGGGTTCACCAAAATGTATCGCTCCAAATTTTTCACACCCTTACCTTCAGGCTATAGGATCTATGCCCGAAAGGGGGATGTGAAAAGGATGGCGTGGTACCTCGGACTGAGAGGCCTTGTGAAGGTCCCGCCTCTCAAGGGAGGTGTATATTGGTGATTTTTTTATGGATGGTGGGTTCACCAGGAAACATTTAATAGTAGTTTCCACGCCTAGGTTGGGAATGTATTTTATGTGTTCATTTTTAGCCTTAAGCATTCAAATCCTAGGTTTGGCCAAAATGCCTCTAAGCTATTCTATATGAAGATGCAGATCAAATGAATACAGAAAATAGAATTAAGAAAAAAAACAAAGAAATTATAGAATATTAAAATAAGAATACCTGATCCGGATGTCTGATGAAGATTCTGATTCTTGAAGCAGTCAGGATCGCCTTTGATTTGACAAGATCGTCTAAGATCAGAAAATATCATCTGAGATCTGATGAATTCATCAGACGAATTCGTTAGAGACCTGCAATCAAAGAAATAGGTGCAAAACACAGCAAATGCAACTATGCTAACATAGGAAAATAGTATAAAATGATAGCAATAATATCAAGTTGAAACTTAAAAATAGAAACATGAATGAATTATGCTAATTAGATAATAATTATGATTTAATTATGCATTTGATCTAGATGGGTGAACTCAAAAATGCAGAATAGTATAAAATACTTAATAAACTAGCTAATTGTAGAATAAAACAGCAGAGAAAAGATGGAGAAATGCAAACTTTAGGCACTAATTGCCTCAATGTTGATTGCAGTCAAAATCATCTCACATTGGTATGAAATCATCTCTGATTTGACATGATCACCTTCGATCTGAACAGGATCATCAACGACGATGTAAGCTTGCTTCGACTGAAAAACACTAAGGTACCTGCAACAAAATTGGTATAGAACTACTGCAAATATGAATTTGGGATATTTTAATGCATATGACGTCGGGTTACAGGAATTATCAACCAGGGGGGTGCTAAGGGAAGGGCTTAGGATTAAATAGGCTTATGAAGGAGGTTAGAAGGTTGGAGATCATCCCTATTTGGGAGATCTCCACTGAGGGAGGGTCTCTAACGACATAGAAATGCTTCTTCCCAGATTAGATACCCATTGGAACAGAAGCTAATTGTGCAAAATTAGTTTAAGGACAAGATCATTTGGACGTCCTAGCCCAAAAAAAATCATCAGATCTGGGGCAATATCATCTGATCGGCGATGATATCGTCAAACGGTCAAAATAACCTCTAAAAATGGCACAGAAAAGGGAGAAACGGATTACACGGTAGTTAACGGGCGATTTGGGAGGTTAAAATTTGAATTTAAATTATTTACTAAAGTAAATGTAATTATTAAGATTTCACTACGCCAATTTTAGGGTGCTACAACTCTATCATCAGCATTTGCAGTTTCTTTAAGAAAAAAGTTAACTATCTACTTATCATTATCAAATACTTGCCAATAGAGATTTTTTTCAAGAACTAAGGGTCTATAAATTACCCTAACAGTCTTAGGATTTCTAACTACTTGCTCAATAAGAGAATAGTTAGCACCAAGAGAGGCCAAAATATCTACATGTTTATTTAGCTCTCTCAAAATTGCCTAAACATTTAAAGTAGTGAAATATTCAAACAAGTCCCACACTCTATTGTGGTAAGCCTTCAAGTAGTGTTGCTTTGAAACACATCTATTAGTGATCTAATTGATTATGAGTTCAGATTCACCAAAAATCTACAACTATTTGATGCCCAAATTTTTAGCCTTCTTCAATCCAAGGCATAGTACCTCATATTCAGTTGCGTTATTTGTGCAACCTAAATTTAGCCTGTAATAATAGGTCTTTTGCAATCCTTCAGGAGAGATCAATACAATGCCAGCTCCTACACCATTCTTGCACCTGACACCATCAAAATAAAGCTTCCATAATTGATCTACAATAGGATTGGGAAAATCAGGAACCTTCTCTTCAATCTACTCTGGCTTAATGATAGTATAGTAGACAATGTTTGTTCCAACTATCACATTGAAATCCATGAGTGAAAACTCATCCTCAAGGTGAAGCTCACCCAATGCTTCTTCCATTAAATCAACCTCTCCTAACTCCTTGGTTATCACATTAACCACACTAGGAGAACTTTCTTCTTCCTCCAACTTCTCAATGTCAAAGGGTGAATACTTCTCATTATGAATGTGAATCATATTTCCCTTGAATGGTATCTCCAAATGCAAGTAGTATAAGAAAATATATCCTCCTAGATTAGCTGTGAAATCCCTTGAAAGGTACATGCTAAAGTATGGTTCTAGGTCAACCACTACAACTTCCAAAATTACTGTAATTGGTAGCACACTATGGATGATAATGGGAATATCCTTGACTACTCCCACCATATTAACTAGAGTTCCATCCAACTGTAATAATCCTGGGCTACTCCTTGTATATTCTATCCCCATCACTTCACATACTGTATTTGGCATGACAATAGTTGTAGATCCATAGTAGATCATACATTTGTGTACAATCCACCCTTCCATTCTAAGTGATAAATAAAATGGGGGAGGTCTATTTTTTCCCATGGTTGAATTCGGTAATGCTTACACCAAGAATTTTTGAGAAGGATTTTTCTTTTGATCTTTAGTAGTCTTCAAATATTCTTGTAATAAGTCAACTTGTCCTGGAAATTGAAGTGCATCATACAAACTTACTTTGGCAAGTATCTTCTTCATCTCTTCCACAATATTGTAATTTGAAATATTCGGAGCCTTCTCTTCTACAACCTGCTCATACTTGTCTCAATACTATTGGGTAGCTTCCACCCTTTGTCACTTGGTCAAATATGGGTAATTAAGGTGCTCTTTGGCCTATTCTCTTGTTCCATATTATGTTTGAGTAGTTGTCACAGGTTGTGAGGAAGATGCTCTCATTTGTGCCCTTCCCTAAGTTTTCTTAGGCATCAAATATTTCAACTTGACATAATATTGCTCTTTAGATACCCCTACAGGCACTTTTGCTAGAGGTCTCCTCTTTTCATCTTGCACTTTTTGTTTCACTGGTACCTTTAAGGGTTCAAGCTCAGCAGGATCTATGTTACTAGTTTCTTTCAAGATCGTGTGAGAACTAAAACTTGCTCTACAGATGGCATCATGAAATTGTGATTGGCTTCCTTGATCATATTGACTTGTCTACCATTCAAACTCTTTGCTATCATTTGTACATAATTCATATGCACCATGCACATTTCTTCTCCATGAGGATCATTACATGTTAAGAACCAATACGCCCTCTCTATTGTGCTATTTTATTCATTTGCTTGCACTATTGTGCTCTTCTTAGGGCCTCTACTAGTATATGCTTGCTCCCAAGTGATCGATGGAGTTTGGAATCTTCGTGATCAAAATTTAACCTTCGCTTGCTTCTTCCTTACTATTATAAGTTTGATTATATTTTACCTCCTATAATAGCATCATGAAAGGATCAAGATTAGATAATGCAAGAGGTACAAGCAGAGGCAAAGGCACTGGAGGCATGGGTAATGGTAATGTAATTGGTGGTACTGGTAGTGCAGGAGCGAGAATAAAAGCAGGCAATTGTGGAAGTGACTGATTAGGTAGCTATGGGAAAATTGGAGCCATATGTCATGGAGTGGGAATAGGTGCAATCTGAGGCAGACTCAAGATCCATAAGGGAATTGTGTACATGGAAGGCATAGGCTATGAAAATAAACTAGAATATAAATACTGTGAAAGATTAGGAACAATGGGCATAGTCATATTAGGGGGAAGTCTACCTATAATAATTAAATCATATTTGGCCTTCTGTGCCTGCATATATAGGTCTGGAAATGTAGTCACATTGGCTTGATGTACAACCATATTTATTTTGATGTTAAATACCTTAATATAGTAGAAAGTAGCTTGCTCATGTGTGGGTTGCAGACCATCGAGAACTATTTGATAGCTTTGAGTGAATTTGACATTAAAACTGACTATCTCCTCTTGTGGATGTCTTTGAATCATTGTGAACTGGTGCAGCAAGGAGTATGGATCAACTTCTTCATGGAAATTTTTAATCAGCAACTCTGCTAACTGATCCCATGATGTAATAGTACTCGGTTGCAATTATCGGTACCAATACAATAATTTCCCTCTCAGTGAAAATACCATTAATTTTATCATTACATATTCATCTATTATGTCATGGATGGTTGCCAAAGAAGCTACATCTTGGATATGCTCATACGTAGTTTTTCCAATACCATCATAGGTCAAAAAGCCTTCAAAGTAGCTTGGGGCACTAGATTTTGTGCTTGCAAGTTCAAAGCCCCTGAGCTATTCCATGCTGGGAATTGCCTAGGTGGCTGCTATGGTGGTGGATTTTGAGCCATGTGGACTGGTATATGAGGTGGAGCTCGAGGAATACCAGTGGTCATGTGAGGCAAAGGTTGAAGAAGACTAGTGGTAGTACTACCTGGGCTTGCAGGAGCAAAAAATATACCAGCTAGTCGTGATGATGTAACAGAAGGTATATGGGATATATGAGGTAATGAAGATGTACGATGAAAAGTGTATAATTGAGGATGTTTTCCTAGCCTTTGGATATCAAGTTTGTAGAACTCAATTTGGTGATCTAGATTTTTAACCTTCGATCTTGTATTCATGAGACACAACTTTCACTATACTCACGTTTGGATATTTTTGAATATAATCGAGTCACCAGATGTTCTAATTCTATAGCACAAAGGTGAACATAAAACCTTAATAATATTGCAAGTGGAACTTTTGAAGGTCCCAAAAAATTGTTGGCACTAGTGGAAAAACCGTTCCACCGAATATAGATCTTATTGGGACAAAAACTTTCTGTCCCATCGGGCATGCCAAAAAATGTTGGTCAAATATCTACCTAATCATACAAAACTATGTTTGTGCACCCTAGACATGGCCAACATTGAAATACCAGAGGAAAGAGATGTCCTCCATGTCAATCTCTAGAGAGGGTTGGTTCCCTTACTAATTCTAAAATGGTTGAAGACTAAGGATGCAAGAAATAAATTAAAAAATGCAAAAATAAATGGGAAATATGGCCATAGGCCGACTATGTAGGATGGTAATAGATTGATAGCAAGAATCCACACCAAGATAAAAATAGCATGCAAATAGATGATCAAACAATAGAATTTTCGTACAACTTCACACATGTAATATTTAGATCAACACTCTAGAAATCACTCTCTAACTTGCAATATTTAAATCCAACTTGCAAAATTTAAATATAACAACAAATAATAAAGCTAACTGTGTAAAAGAAATGTGTAATGTAGAATACAACAATGCACCAAGTCAATGTTTTGAATTCACTATTACTGCAGAGAACTTGAAGTGTTTTCTCACAAGATATCTATTTTTTCCTACCCCTTACAATGAAATTTCTCTTAGTATTTATAGAGGTTTGCACCTCTTTCATTGAATTCATCAAATGATCCAATGTTCATCGATCAGAGACATAATGAGTCAAAATTTCTTGGAAATCTTCTTTTGGTAGACATTATCCTGAAAATGGTTTGATATGATAGCATTCAGGCACCATATCATTAAATTTGAGTCACCTCCAAATTATTGGAAATCAAAAACGAGCTTCAAAAATTTACTCCATATTCAATTTTCTTTGGAGAGGGAGTAAAACCTTCGAGAAGATATTGAAAATGAAAAAAATCTTCCACTTCGTCACCAACATTAAATTGCAACAATTACCCAAAGCAAATCTTCAACTGGAAAAATCAAGCTTTAAAATTGCCGAATATGATGGCAATTAATAATTAAAATTTTCCTCATTTAATTCTACTCATGATTCTGAAGAAATTTAGTCACATGTGCTTAAAAATAAATAACATTCGCATTCAAAATATCTTCACCACATCTATCATGATGTTCACCCTTTTACCTAAGTGTAAGGGTGAAAACCATTTAAAAATTGTCGTCGCCCAAACTTTATCTCTCCATGTCATTTACCTCTAAAAATAATGAATGGATCCATCATGAATACTTTATAGCGACCATAACGCATATTGAAATCGTGTTAACCCAAATGAGGGGTGACCACTACGTTCACCCCACTTAAGGGGCGAACACGATGCATTATTTTAATTCTTCCTTTTATTTGGTGCATTCCTCTTTTGGGGGGCATTCACCTTTCCAATGGGCGAACATGGCGTTCACCCCTCCAATGAGGTGAACGCGTTCATGCTTACATTCACCTTTCCAAAATCAAAAAGTTTCACATGCTTACATAGTGAACACATTCTCCAACACAAAATATATTAATTGCTTGTAGATGTTAAATTGTCATGTTATTTAAAACTTGTGTGAAAAGGAGGATTAACTTAAATATGTTTTTATGGAGGAAATGTTTATAAACCAAAATTTATAGTATAATTTTGAGAAAGTATGATAAACATATTTTGATTTCTACAAGACTTTCTCTAGATCACTATGTATTCTATCAAGGTTGATTATTGGTTTTGAGACACATAGTTGCTTGATAAATTTTACTTTTAGGACAATATGTTGTTTTCTCACAAAAGATATAAGAGACACAACTAATAGCAATTGTCAATGATCAACCATGTAGTTTTATCATTTTCCTGGACATTCAACTAGCATTTGGAATGTTTTCAATTTCAGCATATGATAAGTAAAGGTTGAAAAATAGGTTTGCTTTTAGACAGTATGAGACCTGATCATACACAATAAAAAATGTAAGTGGTAACATGAACAATTTAAACACTTTCAATGTAGCTTGAATTTACAATTAATACCAAACAACCACAAATCTCACACATTCGAAGTGAATATCTTGGGCCCATTCTTCTTTTTTTTCTAGTTTGGGACAAACAAAATGAGCAAAATGAAAAAACAAGAATTTATGCCAGTTTCCCAACTTGTGTTGTTGCGACCAATTTTTTGGATCGAGAATCATGATTTTTTGAAAATTTTGCAATTCTTGATATTTTGGCAAATTTCTGAAAAAATAATTGATTCCTAATTTTGAATAACTCGATGAACCTAAATTAGAATTAGAAAAAATTGATGATTTGCATTTTTCTACTATGGTGATTACCACAAAGTTCATAAAGAATATTTAGTCAATGATCTTCATTTTTTGTGTAGCCAATACACCTTTCATTCCAATGTTATATTGGTCCACATTGTACAATCAAAAATTGGCCAATCACAAAAAGGGTACCCCCAAGTATTTCCATGTTTTTCAGGAAATATATTTACATAGGATCCCCCATCGATAATTACCTGTATCAAATTATTTTCAAGCATTTCTATATAGATCAATCCTAGATTTTTTTTGGCATCTATGCTAGCTTTTTTTGATATCTATCATTAACACCATCAAGCCTAAGTATTAATTCTTGTGCATTTGCTTTATTATAGTATGACAATGCATCTCTATCACCTTCCTCATTTGCATCAACTTCTTTACCATTGCAAAGAGCTCTGGTACTATGTAAAATAAACTAGATATTTTGATTGTAATATTTATATCTAGTATTTGCACTGATGATTGTTTCACTAATGACTCTTCGACTATAATAGGTTCCTTTAGTTTTTGCTTCTTGTCATCAGTTCTTTGTATTTATTCTTCAACTTACACAAGTGCATCCTACCATCTCTCCTCTTTGGATGGATTTGTATATTGTTCCAACATATTTATTTGTGCATATCACTACAAGCACATGCTCTCTTTTTCCTTTTACTAGTCCACATGAATATATTCAATGTCAAAAGTATTTTGTGATTTTTTGGTATTTGTGTTCTTCAAATGATCAGCCTTCTTATGATTGTTTGAACCGCACCATCGACACATTATTGTCATGTTGTTTTCATTGTTGCCAATTCATGTGTTTGTATAGTTGCATGCAAAGTGTCCCCATTCTTGACATCTTTAATGTTGAATAATCAACCTTCCTTTTAAGTCATACTACAGTCATTTTTTCATTGTCTCTACTATCAAACCTATTTTTAGATTATGGTTGTCTCCTTGGTGATTATTATGATAAGCACCATATGTTGGTCCTTGTTCGTTTTTAAAAGTTCTAGGTTTTTCCTCCTCCTTATGCACCATCATCATCTAATACCTTGAAATTTTAAAATAAAGTAGAAATTTTCTAATCACGTCCATTTAATTTGTAGGTATTATAATATGCCTTCTTAGGGAAATTAGTTTTGTATGTCCTTTTGTCTTTCATTATGAACACTAGATGTCCTTTTTATCAATCTTAACATCATTGCTCATTATGTTTAGGTCCTTCCACATTGCCTTCATTATTGCACTAGAATCATCCTATCACTATTTGAGTCATAATCTTTCTCATGACTAATACTTGCATTGCACGCTACTATCATCTTCATTTCACTCTCCAAGTTTAGCGCATAATCAAATGCTTCCTTATAGCAGGTTGGTAGGACAACCTTCATCTTCTTATTGTATCATGGTAGTAACCAATTAAAAACCACCTCTTCTATAATTCATTAGCTATTTCAACCTCCATATTCTTGATCAACTTCTTCAAATGATGAATGTATAATTTTGTACTCTTATCATTTTTATTTGTGGTATATATTTATCCAATGATTTACGTGTTTTTAAAGCAGTCTAAATTCTTTGTTGAATTCCTCCTTCAATTTTTTCTAGTTAGTGAATTTTTCCCCTATATTTGTATGTCAATCAATTGCAAAAGATTTAAAAAATAGGACTAGGCAAAAAAATAGCCCAAAATTTAAAAAAAATGCAAATTTTCATTGAAAAAGTATTTTCATGTATATCACAATGAATTAAAATTATGCATATCAAATATTGATACTATAAGTGATACAATATTAAAATACACATGAAAGTGGCAAGTGATACAAGCTTAAACTATACATGAAGGTGAAAAAACACATCTTAAATAAATAATTTTTAATGCATCTAAAATTCAAATATTATTTCATTGCTTATAATATAAAAAGGTACAAATTATAAAATGTGTTAGTAGTCATGACAAATACAATGCCTCAAGATATTTAAATTTATTTTCCCTTTGCTATAATAGAAGGTATAATATCTCTTTATTGTTGTGATCGTACCTCTTCCTGTGCCCGTGCCTCTTCTTATGTCTTGGTTGTTATCTCCTCTGTTAGGTTTTCAAAATTTTTAGAATCATCCATGGAGAAGAGAGGATCTTGATGTTGCTTATTTTGTGGCTATATGATCCATTCAGATGATGGATCAATCTCATCTAGATTTATGCCCTTGGTACTTGTTCCTATAATTTTTATGGTGGTGCCAAAAGTTGTAATGAACAAATACAAGATCATTCAACTTTTCTTGTGTAAGCCTATTGCACTTCTTGGAGTGTATGTGCTCAAACATACTCCAATTGCACTCAAAACCTAAAATATTGCATGGTTTAGATAAAAAAATTATGTTAAGCATTGTATATTGGGCGTATATGCACCAAATTCCTTCCACCATAGATTTTATAATTCACATGTAAAATCGTAAATCGAGATTATTTTTAAAACAAAATCAAAATACAAAATAAATAATAATTTGATTAGGGTTACCTAGCCTTATATGTTACAGAAATTTATTCTCATTAAAAAAAATTATTTACCAATATGCAAAAATATCAAGTCATTAATCCACAAATAATTATCAAGAATAACAATCCAAATAATGAGATAGATATAGATAATACCCTTAAGGTAGTGCAACACCAATAATACTCCTTAAGGAAAACTCCACAAGACCTCCCAAGATGAGAATTCTACTTAGAAAGGGAAAAAACCTCATAAACCACTTTGTGGGAAAAGAAAATTTCAAGCAATACTTCATATGAATGATCTCCATGATTATTACAATGATAATATCTCTTTTTTATCTACCTATCTTCCAATTATACTTTGGTAAGCTGACTACTAAATCCTCATTCCACTCATTATTATAATATAATAAACCTTGGGTTATGTGTATCCCATGCCAACTATCCATATTACCCCTATATAATATAATATCATATATCCTATACCTATTCCTAGGTACCATAAAATTCCATCCTCCTTACAAATTTTTCATCTACAAAACATAAAAAGAAACTAAATAATATGATTTCAGCAATGTTGACATCTAGTATTAATTTTGATAATCTATTCATCCAAATGAAATCTTGATTGGTGGTGGTCCTTGATGAAGTCAAGCAACCATTATGTCATTTGAGTATATATAACTACTCTGTTGGGTCCATGCATTTGGTGCTCTACTTTGATATTTCATACAATTGGTCCTATTGTTCCCTAATATTGTTGCATGCCTTTGAAATCCATAATTATTATGTTTTTTTCTGCCAAACACTACCATACCTAATGCCTTTCTAATTTCTTGTAGATACATAATAATATTGATGTGCTGAGTTATACCTCCAATATTATTATTGCTTAGGGTGGTGTGGGTGGTGATATGTTGTAACCTTAACATGATATTTTGTTTCCTTTGATTCTTCAACACTTTATTATCTATTTTAAATTCTTCCTCATGCTCTTCTCTCTTGTGACCTTATTTTGGTGTGTCCTCATGCACTTCTATGGATTATACTATTTTTTTTTTTGGTAATTATTTTAATAGATTAACAGTGGGTTTTATAGAGGATCCCAAAACCTTATGTACAAAATTAGCCTGGCTGGAATGTGCATCATGCCTTGTGGCTGGAGGAATAAACTTGATGACAGAAACCAAAAGTGCTAATTGCCCGAAGGCTATAAGTAGGGCCCTTATGTCTGAATATCCTGGAAACAAACCACATTTTACCAAGGAAAACAAAAATACTAGCTGGAGAAATTTGACCATCGAAAGCAAAAATAGCCAAACCAAACGAATGACCTTCTGAAGCGAGGAGAACATCATGAGAGGATATCCGCATTGGCCAAACTCGCCACCTCAGACGGGAAGCATGAGCGCCACACAACAGGACACGTGGTCACAAGCCCTTTGTTGGCCATGTGGTCTGCCACGCGATTTCCTTCCCTGAAAATATGGCATGCCTTCCACTCGTCACGTTGAGAGAGGAGCATCCTAGCCTCAAGAATGATGTTGTAGACCCTCCAAGACGGGTCTTTAGAGCCTAGGAGATAGTTGACTATATTGAGTGAATCACCTTCGACTATCAAAGGCCGAGGATCCTCGGAGAGGATCTGGATACCTTTCAAAACACTTCTGGCTTCAGCATAGTGATTAGTCTGGGCACCCAAATCTTCACAATAAGCCAGCACGAGATTCCCGTTATGATCTCTAACCACACCACCAGAACCAGCAGGGCCAGGATTGCCTTTGGCCGCACCGTCAAAGTTTAATTTAATCCAGCCCACAGGGGGCTTGGTCCAAATAACATCCCCACGCTGAGACTTAGAAACACCATCAAGAATAGGGAAAAGGCCCAAACTTTGGAAGATCGCTGCTTCGTTAGGAAGGCAGGGATGGGAACTAGGAACAAATTTAGAATTCTCAATGGCGAAGGATAAGGCTCTCTGAGCGACACAGGGAGGTACTCTAGGGACCTTGCCAAAGACTCTAGAATTTCTCTCTAGCCAAATCTGCCAAATGGAGTGGTGGAAAGAGGCCTCAAGAAGGAAGCAAAGTTTAGGATTCTTGAAAGGATTGGGCCATTGGTGGAAGGCATCTTTGAGGGAGCGGGGAGTGCACCAAAGGATTTGAAATGAAGACAGGACAGTGCCGAGGACAGAATGGGAAAAAGGACAGTGCAAAAATAAGTGGTCTGTCGTCTCACAATCAACAAAGCACAAGAAGCACCTGTTGGGAATAGCAAAACCCCTCTTGTGGAGGTTGTCGATGGTTAAGGCTTTATTATGAAAGGCAATCCATGCAAAGTAATTAACTTTAGGAATAATACCCTTCCTCCAAATCACTTTCCACCGGTGATCCATGGCAATCTCGCAAGTAAGAAGGTCATAGGCAGTCTTGACAGAGAACAGACCATCCTCTGTGCCACGCCAGATGATTCTGTCATCTCTTCTAACAGATGGAATTAAAATAGACCGAAGAATATTAGACAAAAAAGTCATTTCATTGTTAAAGTCGTCCAGGACTGGCAAATTCCACCGATGGGGAAGAGAGCTCCGATCAATGAAGTCTGCAACCTTGAGTTGGGAATTTGGATCCACCTGGGATTTCAGGCCAGCAAGGTCCGCTCTCAACTCGAGAGCTCCATCAGTAACCCACCTGTTCTTCCAGAAGAGAATGGAGTTGCCATCACCCAAAATCCAACGAGCACCAGAGTCGATCAGAGAGCGGGCTTGAAGCACAGATTTCCAAAAGGTAGACACTTCAGGAGGAATCCCGACATCAAAAAGAGAACTCGATCCAAGATACTTCCTCTTAACCAGCTTGACCCACTCTGCTGGGTCATTAGTCAGGATCTTCCAAGCGTGCTTAGCGATCAAAGCAGTGTTCATGAGTCTTGATCTCCTCATTCCCATGCCACCTTGGTCCTTTCGCAAGAAAACCTTATCCCAGGCCACAAGAGGAATTCTAGATTTTTCTTCATTGCCAGACCACAGAAAGGTCCTCTGAATCTTTTCAATCTTGGAATGGACAGAAACAGGTAGCATGAACACAGACATGAAGTAAGTTGGGATTCCTTGGAGACAAGCTTTGGTAAGGGTGGCTTTCCCGACTTGTGACAGGAATTTGCCTTTCCAAGTGCTCAGCTTTTTGTGAAGACGTTCCAGGATCATGTCCCACAAGCTTCCATTGGCCCGGCCATTACAAGCCAGAGGCAAACCCAGATAAGACGCAGGCAGGGAATCAATAGTGCATTCCAAAATTCTGGCTATGCGAAGCTGCCTTCGCATAGGAGTGTTAATAAAATAAATTTTGCTTTTGATGTAATTGACTTTCTATCCGGCAGCCTTTTCATAACGGGAGAGGATTCGCTTGATGGATTTGGCTTGAGTGACGGACGCCCCAGTGGAGATGAGGGTGTCATCCACAAATTGTTGATGAGAGACAGGATCGACTCTGGAGGTGGGAAAAATGCCAGAGATCTTATTCTAACGAAGAGCCTCTTTCAAAGACCAACTCGGAACCTCGACCGTGAAGGATGAATAGAATAGGAGACAGAGGGTCACCTTGTCCGAGGCCTCCGGCACTTTGGAAATACCCGGCAGGGGATCCGTTGATTAGAACAGAAAAGGAGGGAGTGGATATTCAACTACGACAAGGTCAATCCATTGAGGGTGAAAACCGAACTTGAAGAGGACAAACACAGAGGAACCTCCTGTCAACTCTGTCAAAAGCTTTATTCATGTCCAGCTTGAGGAAAAGAGCAGCATTTTTGGAGAAGTGAGCAGAATGGAGGGTTTCATGGATGGTGATGACACCATCAAGAATGTTTCTACCTTTCACGGTGCTTCCCTGAGAAGGACCAACCAAGTAGGGAAGAAGGGACCTCAGACGGTTGGCTATGGACTTGGTTAAGATTTTATAAAAAACATTGCACAGGCTAATGGGACGATAATCAGAGAAACTTTTGCAAGCGGAAGACTTAGGGATGAGAGCAAGAAAGGTAGAATTTAGTTTTGGATGGATGGATCTGGAGGCTTGAATCTCCTGAATTGCTTCACACACATCCGAACCCACAACATCCCACATAACTTGAAAAAAAATGGGGGGAAAACCGTCAGGCCCAGGGGCCTTGTCTGGTTGCATGGAGAACAAAGCTTCTTTAATATCAGACATAGAAAAATGCTCCAGAAGCTTAGAGCTTACCTCGGGAGGAACTTTTACTGGGAAGTTATCCAACAGAGATTTCTGAACCTGGAGATCACTATCGGGAGGAACACCGAGCAGATCCTGGAAGAAGTCAACCGCTTCACTTCGGATTTCCTCAATATCCTTGGTAACGCGTCCATCCTTGCACACCACTTCCCTAATTTTGTTAGCCCCTCTGTGCCACAAATTTGACGCATGAAAAAACTTCGTATTGGAGTCTCCATTTCTCAACCAGAGGTCCCTAGATTTCTGGCGCCAGAAAGTTTCTTCCCTTGCAAGAATAGAATGATAATCCACCAAGAGCCTCCTTTCCTCCTCCCTGAGGCAATCGGTGTAACCTTCGAGCTCCATTCTCTCCTCCACCAATTTTAGGTTCGTAGAAATGGACCTTTTGGACTCAAAAATGTTGTCGAACACCTCCTTGTTCCATGTTTTCAAATTCCTTTTGATTAACTTGAGTTTTAAGGCCACTCTCTTGGAAGCGGAACCTGCTACCTTCTGCTGCCACCAGGCTATAACCAACCCTCTAAAGTCCTTGTGAGAAATCCACATGGACTCAAATTTGAAGGGGGTTTTAAAAACAGGCCCATCAACCGTCTCCAGGACAATAGGATTGTGATCAGACCCAATCCTCGATAAGGCCGAGAGAGTTGCCGCACCGAGTATGGGAATAGCCTCTTGGGATATGAAGAATCTGTCAAGCTTGACTTGAATAAGATTGCTCCCAATCCTCCTGTTGCTCCAAGTGAAGGATGCCCCCTTGAGGTCAATGTCAAGCAAGTTATTGGTAGAAACAAAATCTCGAAAGTCTTCCGGACTGTGGCTAGAGTGGTCCGATCCTCCTTTCTTTTCAGATGGGTGAAGAGGACAGTTGAAATCTCCCCCTAGAACCCAAGGGAAATTACAGAACGTTTCCCTCATCTGGGAAATAGCCTTCCACATTTTTGCTCTCTCCGAGATAGAGTTTGGGGCATACACATTAGACAGGATCCAAGAAAAGTTAATGGCTTTGGAATGAAACAAAACATTGATAATCCTACTGGAAGTTGAGAGAAGGCTGCCCTCAAAAATCTTCGGATCCCAAAGAATCATGAGACCGCTCTGCCGTTCCCACCGCGAGATCGGAGAGGAATTTTGCCTTAGCCCAAATGACCTTAGCAGCTCGGCGAAGAGATAGCATCGGTCTTAGTCTCTTGCAAAATTAGGATGGACAGATTCGTCCTTTTTCTGAGATCGACCACCAATCTCTCGTTTGGCAGCTGCATTAAGCCCTCTCACATTCCATGAGAGGACTTTCATCTCAATAGTTTGATATTCTTCTTACCTCCCTTTCCTTCTTCGGAGGGGAGGTTTTGGGGACAGACGAGTCACCCATCCGGGAATCAGAATCATCCTAAAAAAGCAGTCGTTGAGTACCATTTGCAACATCTGCCGCCATCTCCTTGTCCCGCCTGTCTTTGTTGGGGGGACGACCTTGCTTCCTTTCGCTACCAAAATCAACACCTTGCTTTCGGCTTCTCGTATTACGAGGGCTGATATTACCAGACCGCTTCACCCCTTCTTCCTAGTAGGTAATCTTCCAGCACATTTTGGGACTCGGGGTGGTTATGGTCCAGGATTTTGGGTGAATCTGCCTGTGCGGTGATTGGTGGAAGGGACTGGTCCTTCTCCTCTTGTGTTCCAAGGTTAGGGCTTGCACCACACGGCTCAAAGACCATTTGGGGGGAGACTGCTTCCACCGGGTGGGAGGATTCGGGATGGTCCCTAGACGGGCCTGGAGAATCATGCCGTTTTGCAGCAGGGTGCTTTGTCTGACCTTCACCATGTTCCAAGGGGTTACTGGAATCCCGTTTCTTCATCCCTGGATTTTGAAGAGGACAGTTGGACTGGAGGTGCCCTTGAGAACTGCACAGGGGGTAGAAAGCCGGTCTGTTCTCATACACAATGGCTTGCTTGTGAAGAATGATATCTCCAGACCGGAGAGTGATGGATGATGGAAGGTCAGCCTCCAAATCTGCCTGAATGCAGAACCGAGCTTGAACAAATCTGGTTCGAGCTTTGGTGGGAGGGTCAATGGTAACCAACTCACCAATGGAGCGTGCAATTCCTCTAATTACATTTTCATGCCAACAGAAGAGGGGGAGACTCGGGAGTCTAACCCATATTGGAGCAATGTTGATATTTTGGGTCTCGGGGTTGAAGTCCATACCCCACTTCCTTAGAAAGAGACTTTTGCGACCTAGGAACCAGGGATCACCAACCAGGATTTTAAAGTAGTCCTCCTTGTTATTCAGTATAATCACAAAAAAACCCGGGATAAGGCCGCCAACTCCATGTGACCAGAGGTTCACCATTTACCTGCCGCCCACTTGCGAATGGTCTCCATGTCGGGACGGTCGCCAATAAACTTACCGATGAGGGTAAATTTTTTGAATTCCACAAAGCTTGAAAGAATTTATGTCGGGATGTCCAACTCGTCCCCGATAGGAAACAACTCCTTGGAGAGCAGACTGCTAAGGGTTTCTGAAGCCGCTGCATGAGTGTACGACTTCTGAGGTCCACCTCCCCATTTGTCTGGTGGATCCTTGTCATGACCTACATCCTCTTCGGTTGGAGAGGACTCCTTAGCGCCCCCGATCTCTGACTGCCCTCCCTTCGCCCTGCTGTGCCCTTGGTTCAGTCTGTTGGCGTTCCCATGCTCTCCCGCAGAAGCTTTCCCGCCCGCTGTCATCTTGGCCGTCAAAACCCTAGCTTATCTCTTGATGTATTTCTCTATGGATTATACTATTGTTGCTACTATAGATTCAACTTTTGATTCTTTCATTAGTTTCTTAACTTGTTCATTTACCATAACTACTTGTTTCTCCTTGGATCCTTCTTAATATAAGAAATATATTGCAATGTTATGTTCATTTTCCTCTACCATAACTTCATAAAAATATTTTTTACATTAATGTTAATAGTACCCAAAGAGTCCAACCAAGGATAACCAGGTTTAATATCCATATTACCATATCAATAGCATAAAAACCTGAATGTAAAATATATTTATCTATGATGATCTTAAAATCTTCAAAAATCTAAATATTCTCACCCTCAATATGTATGTCCTTAATTTTTTTTGCTTGAATCTACAACCTCTTAGCTAAAGCACTATTAATAAAATATTATCTAGTATTAGGTTTAATGGAAACAATAAACTTTTTCCTTTTGAATGCATCCATAAACCTACAAAATGGAACTTTTATATGAGTTTAGATCCTTCTCTTGCTTTTTTAAATATAAGGATGTAGCTTCTTCATTCTTCTCACCATCTTGTTGGTACTAAAATGGATGTGATATATTGATACAAGAATAAGTACAATATATAGGCATGAGGCCTATATGAAAGCATGACAAGTGTCAAGGACACATGTCATAACATGTAAAATATCAATATCATGTCATAACATCCAAGGAAGGTGGCTCTGGTTGTTGTGTGATTGAAGATTCAGTGATTTGATGTTGCACATAATGGTGGAGATCCTCTATAGGAATAGGAGGTACAAATATGGCCCGATATTCTGGGCCATGTAAGCTTGTCACTAGAGTAGAATACCTTCGGGAGTATATAATAAATATAAAAACAATAGTGTGACCTAGCTTTTGTATATTTCTTTGTTTGATTGGGAGATGCATAAAACACACAAATCCTAGTACCATGTTCTAGTTAGCATAGGCAACCACTAGGGAAACCCCGTAGATTCCCAAGATCAAGTAAGATACGAGAAAGAAATTAATAGGGTCGTGTAGTGCCAAATAAATGGTTGTACACATGCTTATGGACATGATTATTTTCTATGTTCTCATATAGATTTCAAGAAGGTTAAGAAGCACTAGAGTAGGCAAATTCTATAGAGAATAAAACAAATAAGTGACGGCCATGGATGTGATATCGGCTTCCTAATGGAGCAAGATGAGAATTTTCTCTATGTTTGTACATAATAGGCTTATCGTAATGCATGCAAAAAGAAGAAATGCTATCATGCACTACAATATAAGGACCATGACGCTCCATTTCCTAGCACCATAGGTTTTGCCACATTGAGTTATTATTGAAGGTGAACATAGTCTATCCAAGCTTGAACTTTTTATCCACAATTCAAATATAGTTATTGGAATTGGTTCTTTGAAATCTAGTAAACTGTGCACACCATTATTTTTTGCTAAGGAGATGAACTCGGATCAGTTTTTTTGATCCCACACCAATATATTGATAGCACTAGCACGAGAGTGCTACCACCACTAGTGCAACATTGGTTTTCTATTTTTGGATGCTAGGGAGAAAAGTCTTGCAAATGTGAAGGTTTTGATGATGGACACATCATCACCCACAAATTTGTAGTACATGAGGATGAAGCGGTAGTCACTTAGATCAAGTGATATGGGTACTCCCTCGCATCCCAAGGTTGTGGAAGGATTCGTTAGATCCATGTAGAAGCAAATGCAGTATGGAGGAAAATGTGTTTTTTTCTCAAAGAGGTTTGTAGCCCCTAGCACAAAGAGCATGATCCTAGACCAAATCATGTAATAAAGGAGGATGTTAGGGTTTTATTTTTAGAGTACACATTAAGGAGGGAATATTAGAATTAATGTGTAATTTATCTTTTTGCATGCTATGACATGTGTCCTTGATACTTGTCATGTTTTCATATAGGCCTCATGCCTATATATTGTACTTATTCTTGTATCAATATATCACATTCATTTTAGTCCCAACACATATTCCTTAACATTTTCCTCTTTCTCTTCCTTGAGTAATTTTATTTTATTTCCATAGTTTTCATTTTGTTTCTTGATAAATTCCCAATCTCCTTTTATTTCATTTCTCTCATTTTGAATTCCTTGTAGTTTTTTAAAGGTCTTTGATCACACCCATTAGGTTATTTATATTTTTATCCCTTCCCTCAAGATCTCTCATGCAAATATCTAATTTTCTTTGTAGTTGAATATATTTTCATTTACTCAAGAATGCTAGTTCCATTTTTTCTAAGTGCACAAGGGATTTACCTTAACAAATTTTTCTACCCATTGTAAATATCCCCCCCAAAAAACCATGAAAGTCATAGCATATAATGCTTTCATCATATTGATATTTTCCTATTTTTAATCACTCTCACATCAATATCATCTTATCCAAAAAATATTTGAAGTGCCATGAGTTCACATCCATAAAAATGATAATGCAAAATATGGTTTTACAAAATATCTCTCCATTGATTTGAAACTAAAATTCCACATAAACAATTTGATTTGTATTTTTTCTTCAAAAAAAATAAATTGCAACTAATATCTTACCCCAATTGACAAATTTCATCTTCCAAAAAAATGCAATATGAAAAATGATCACTATCCTCATTTTGGATGGTTGACTTCATAGGGAAACTCTCCCTTGATATTGCTCATATTCCTTCATATGACCACTCATTTTAACTCTCTTCAAATTCTGCATAAAATGGTCCAAGGATCATCTAAATCATATAAAATTTTGCAAAGATATGGATTTTTAAATACGAGGTTTTTTTAGAAATAAATTGTCATAATTCTATATTCCAAAAAAACACACCCCTACTTTTCCAAAATTGTTGCTCTATACCACTTGTTACAAAACTTTATTCTCATTAATAAAAATATTTTTTAATATGCAAAAATATCAAATCATTCATCCACAAATAATTATCTACAATAATAATAGACACAATGAGATAGAGATAGACAATACCCTTAAGGTAGGGCAACAACAATGATACTCCTTAAGGAAGGAAAAATCCACAAGATATCCCAAGATGAGAGCATCACTTAGAGAGGGTAAAGCCTCATAAGCCACTTTGTGGGTAAATATGATTTCAAGTAATACTTATTTTGAAAAATAATTTGCAAAAACTTGTATGAAAACAAAGATAATTTACAAGTTGGGATGAGACTTCTCCCAACCTTAACCAAAGAGAACACATGTTTACAATAGTAAAAGAAGATTTGCATTGGATCCAAATCTCTTAACCATATTTCTACAATGGTTGTTCACCTGTTTACAACTATAAAATAATATATACTTTGGAGCACAAATCTCCTAAACCATATTTTTGGAATGGTTGTCCAAATTAGCTAAACACTAGATTTTCTCACCAACCTGCCTAATCATCTCATCCTTAATAGCCATGTCACTATGCCATTGAAACCATACCTCCTTCTTAGTACCCATATTAGCTAGGAAGTCTACAACTTTATTTAGATCTCTACTCACATAAACTAGAATCACATCATCTAATTCCCTCCACAATTTCTTAATTTGAGTGGCAAGAATCATCAACTGCCATGCCTTCAAAGCAAAGTTCCTCATGCAATCTAGATCTCTAACCATTATTTGAGAATCTAATTCTAGGATTATCCTCCTATATCCTTGTTTTAATACCCAAATAGAAGAATATTTGATATATAATGCTTCCACTTCATTGTTTATGGCTCTTCTCAAGACTTGAAGTTCCCAATAGAGCACTATTCCAACATGATTTTGGTAAACCACTCCAATTCCAGCTCTACACAGATTTACTTTTGCATCTCCATCAGTATTAATTTTAATCCAACCTTCTCAAGATGGTTTCCAACTAGCTCTAACCTACCCCTATTGCACTTCAAATTCCTTCTCCATTATCCCTATAACAACCTGAGTTTCCTATTCAGCATACACCGCCACAATTTCTATGACTTTGCTCCAAATGACCTGCCAAACTCCAACTAAAGAATAAAATGTTTCTCTAAAAATTCTACCATTTCTCTCCAACCACACTTGCTACTAAATGAAGTTTAATCCAATATCCCAACCAATACAAAGTGTATCTACCCTAGGGTACATGCACCTCTACTCTACTTGCAATATTATACCAAAATGAAATGAAAGACCATGAAATGCATATAACATAGAAATAACAAAAAGATATCCTTTTATTTATATTGAAAGCTGGTTACATGTCGGTCCCTCTAAGGGATACCCATTTTGATACAATGAAGTACAAGTGGATAAAATTTCCCATTGCAAAGGGGTGATGCACTTTCAAAGGCTTCCTGATGATGCACACAAATTACCTTTTGTATCTCCATCAGTATTAATTTTAATCCAACCTTCTCAAGATGGTTTCCAACTAGCTTTGCCCTACCCCTATTGCACTTCAAATTCCTTCTCCATTATCCCTATAACAACCTGAGTTTCCTATTCAGTATAAACCACAATAATTTATGTGACTTTGCTCCAAATGACCTGCCAAACTCCAACTAAAGAAGAAAATGTTTCTCTAAAAATTCTACCATTTCTCTCCAACCACACTTGCCACTAAATGAAGTTTAATCCAATATCCCAACCAATACAAAGTGTAGCGACCCTAGGGTGCACACACCTCTACTCTACTTGCAATATTATATCGAAATGAAATGAAAGACCATGAAATGTATATAACATATAAATAACAAAAAGAGATCCTTTTATTTATATTGAAACCCGATTACATGTCGGTCCCTCTAAGGGATATCCATTTCGATACAATGAAGTAGAAGTGGATAAAATTTCCCATTGCAAAGGGGTGGTGCACTTTCAAAGGCTTCTCAATGATGCACACATAACTGTATGAGGGCTTACATATGCATCCTTCTCTGGGTCTGGTTCCTAGAGGGATCTTTGTGCTTTCAAATATTATGGAACTCTTTTGATTAACTTGTAGCCCTACAAGCATAGAAACAACAACACACGCTTAGATATCCAAGATTACCTCCTTGGATGAGGTTGTTAGCAATAAATATGCTCAATGGAAATAGATGCAATGAAACTAATACTATGAACGCAAATACTAAAATAATGCTTATGCTAATGAAATGAAGGAGAAAGTAGAATAAAAGAAAATAACACCTAAACCCTAGACTAGATTGTGGGCCACTATCTAGGATAGTGGTTGCTAAGGTGAGATATGTCTCTATTGACCCAAAGGCTATGGGCTCAATTCTGATACTATTGTTAGAATTATTATCGTATAGTTCATATTTGCACTCTAATATGATAGGGCTTCACCACAAAATTGATCTTTAAGGGAAGCTCTCCAAGTCTCTAGAAGCTCTCCTCAATGATCCAACATGTTCAAAATTTTGATATGTGATGTTCTCTCTCTATCTTTCTCTTTATTGATAAAATAAGGTCCTCCTTTATTGATAAAAGAAGGTCCCCTAGTGCTTTTAGGTTTACTCCTTATAAAGTGTTGAAACCCTAGGTCTATGTCCAGGCCTTAGGATTGAATCCCTCATGTGTATTGGAGGTTAGAATGAGAAGCTTTTTGTTTTTTCTATGTTTAACTGAAGTCTAAATCAAGACTAAAGTCTTACATGTAGACTAGCTATGAGGAGGAATGAAAAGTTATCCCCGATCATCCTTATTGCATGTAGACTGCCACTTCCACCCGAAATTAGGCTAATTTAATGGTAAATTGCATTTTAGGGTCTATTCATTATCATATGCAGTGGCTAGGAATTGGCTGATCTAGCCTATAGCAGCTAAGATTTGGCTACTCTGAGATGCAACGGCCAGGATCGATCCACTCTGGTTCATAGCGGCCAGGCTTGGATGGGCTAAAACTACCCCAAATGAGTGGTGAAAACCACTTTTGACACTTGGATGGTCCAAGATCTAGTCACATGATCTATTAATGTGCCCATGTGAGTAGTCTCCCTGAACATGACATGTTTTAGGTTTCTACACAAAGATCTTTAGATTTAAATCTACCCCTCTTCCATATTTCCAAAATATTAATCTAATTCAAATCACCATTAACTCAAATTTTATAATATAAAAACCATCTCTCCCAGATCTGGTGCATTAATGGGCACTCAAACATTAAGTAGTAAGTTGTTTCTTCACTCTTGTAGCATAAAAAATATTGATATGGACCAATGATTCCCCTACATATGAGATTATCAAAAGTAAGAATTCCATTATGCATGAACTACCAGGAAAAAAAGTTTACTTTTGGCCAACCCTTGGACTGCCAAATATTTCTCTAATCCTCAACCTGATATGCATGAGGAGGAGGCTCTAGAAGTATCTTCTCATATCCATCCTTCACTGTGTAGACACCAAGGCTCCAATAGCCCCAAGCTAGTTCATCCTCCTCATCTCTACCTACGAGAAATCTTCCTACCAATATTTTATTTATGATGGGTGTCAAATATGAAGGTATTGAAATTGGCCACTCATCCAACTTCTTAGACTACTTAAACTTATAATCCCCCAGCTAACTAGTGTTGAAATAACTTTCAATTTAGACCCAAACCCTGATTTCCATGGTTTTTTTTATTAGCTATAGTTCAAGAAATTCAATAATGATAGGTGAGTATTGATCCCATGAATCTGTCTAAAATCATGCCTTCTCCTCTCTCCCCACTTTCCAAAATAATCCATATTTTACTACCTGAGATCCTAACTTAAGATCCTACAACACTAAGGATCCATTACCATCCAAAGGGAAATGACCCACCTCATTTGGGTTTACCTGTCCCAAATATTTACTAGTTAATATTCTACTGAATAAAGAAGTTGGTTGGGAAATTCACCTCCAGTAAATCTTTCCATCCAAAGCTTTATTATTTAAATTTGATCTTCTCAATCCTAAACCTCCTTTTACATTGGTTTGTCTTAATTTATCCCAACCTACTAAGGCCCATTTCCTCTCTCCTTTTACTCCTTCCCATAAAAATTTTCTAACCATATTGTCCAACTCTTTCCATATGGTATGTAGGGCAGCAAGGGTAGAAAATTTATAAATTGGCATGGCCTGAATGATTTACTATAAAAAAAGTTAATCTACCCCCATATCTTAACCATTTTTGAGACCAATGATTAATTATTTCCTTGATATAGTCCAAAATATTCCTCTAGATATCTATTTTTAGTTTTTTAAAATGCAAAAGGACCCCCAAGTATACCACTAGGAGAGAAGTCCTTGTGAATCCCAAGATCTCTAAAATTCTATCTTGAATCCTTTGATCAATATTGAAAAAGACCACTTTGGTTTTTTTTATCATTGATGAATTGATTTGTATCCCTAAGGTAGACATTAAGTGTATCTCTAATCATTCTTGCTTCCATGAAGCTAGCCACTCCCACCACTCCTGTGTCATCCACAAACTATAGGTGAGTGAAAAATTCCTCACCCACCTTGATACATGTTAGCAAACCTTGTTGTCTTCTCATCAAGATGATTCTTCCCAAGCCTTCAACCAATATGAGAAAAATATAGGGAGAACACGAATCTCCTTGAAAAAGGCCTCGAGTAGCTCCAAATGGTTGCAAGGGAAGAACCTTGATTAAAATTGAGTATGTCATAGTAGAAACATAACTCATGACCCATTCTATCCAATCCTGAGAGAAACCAAAGGCTGACATCATCTTTGAAAATAAGCTCCACTCCACCCTATCATAAGCCTTTGACATATCCAATTTTATGAATATTCCTCTATTACCAGATGTTTACATTGAATGGATTACATCCTAAGCTAGAACCACACCATCCAAGATCTATCTACCCTCTATAAAACCCCCTTGCTCTAAGGAGATAATTCTATGTAGAAGATATTTTAGTCACTCAACCATTACCTTTGTGATTATTGTGTATATGATATTGCATAAGGCAATAGGTCTATAATCTAAAATATGCATCACCTCCTCCCCTTTTGGAATTAAGTCAATGAAAGTATGATTTAATACTTTAAGTATTCTTTTACTACATTTGTACTCCTCTATAATAGCCATTACATCCTCCTCCAATTTGTCCTAGAAGTATTGAAAAAACTCAATTGGAAAGCCATTTGGACCTGTTGTTTTTTTGGTGCTTATTCCAAAGACTACATTCTTCAGTTCCTCTCTATCAATGGGTCTAAGTAGGGCTTTATTTTCTTCTTCAGAGATAATAGAGGGTATGAAAATAATAAATTCTTATTGAGCCTCTTCATCTTGCACCATACTTTCCTTAAATAGTTTAGAAAAATAATCCATTGAATGGAAATGCATACCTAGAATTGTATCAAAGGAGTGTTTGTTCTCATCTTGAAGAGCTTCCATGTTGTTCATATGTCTCCTAGCATAGGTATCCTAATGGAAAAATTTGGTATTTTTATCACCTTCTAATAACCAAGTGGTTCTTGCTCTCTATTTCTATTAGGTCTCCTCTTGGTTGTCAATGTCCTCAACCACTTTATGCTATGCATCATCCCCTTCTTTGAGCTATTTTTTAACTGTTCCTTATTTAAAGTGTTTTTGAACCTCATACCATCTCGCCACCAATGGAGCTCTTTGGACCTAGAAGTATGTCTTGTTAGCTCACCTCCATTTTTTTAGTTTATCTTTGACATAATGAAGTTGTTTGTGGAATCTAAACATTGTTGTCCCATATGTTGGGCAACCTTCTTCCCACCACTATGGAATTTTCTTTTGAAATTCCTCTTTTTTTAGCCAAAATTTTTCAAATGTTAATGGTTTGTGATGTTGCACTGTCTTGATCCCCCCTTCCAATAAAGTGAGAAAGTGATCTGAAATTGGACCCTCAAAAATCTAAAATTTTATATTCCATTTTACAAATGCCTCCTCTAAAATAAAAAAATGGTCTAACTTCACCTTCCTACTATGTGGCTCCCTCCTCTTATTAGTACAAGTATAGTTGACTCCAGGGCATTTAATATCCACCAAGTGTAATTCTTGGACTAGGGCAATCATAAGTCGATCCCCTGGATCCAAAATAGGGGCTTCTCCTTCCTGATCTCTAGAAGATAATTTATTATTTAAAATCCCCAAAAATAATCTATTCTAACACTTTCCTTAAGAATCTCATGTTATGCATAGATTTTCATTGATGCATTTGACCGTCTAGGTTTTGAGCCCCATGAAAATTTATGATTAAAACATGTTCAGTTGTGACATTGTTCCTAAAATGTGATGTGAGAACAATCCTCCAAGCTATATGTTCTATTGTAGTACATTCAAGAGTGTTACAAAAAGCAACTATTCTACTGAGACCCCTTGGGCAGCCACTTTCATATGATCAACACCCCTCCAAAGTGTATTTATTGTTTTATACATAAGATCCAACAATATTTTTATCGCTTGGATAAGCAAAAAATTTGTTTTACATTTTTATAAGAGTCTTCGAACAAAATATTTATGGGTTTTACTGTTTAAATCCCTGAAATTCCATGATTGTATAATCATTGGTTGCCTTAAGAGCAATAAAAATCTATTGGCCTCATCGATCCTCTAGTGATAAGTTTGTCTCCTTGAACTGCTATCAATTCCTTATTTGATTTTCTACTCACTCCATGAGAGGTGCTATTTTTTATCTCTTTTCCACCTGAGTTATCACTAGAGTTGGCATTTCTCTATTTTTTTTTTCTATGCACATGATGACATCCTTAATTATCGATTTCTCTTGGTTATGTACTATCAATACCTTTGCACTCTCTACTTATGATAACTCACTACACTCAATTACCTACTCTATTATGGGAAGAGATGAAAGAGGGGCTTGAACATGGATATTATTATTTTTATTATTCCCATCCACTCCTTCCATAAATTTTTCTTCTTCTTGGTCCATTAGCATCTTAAATATCTCATACCTATTAGAGGGCTCGAGTTGGGTTTGCTCTTTACCATCTTTTTTCTTTTATCTTATCCTTATTTTTTGTTATTCAAAACCATCTTCCTATGCTTCTTTGCCTTGAGAAATATTGGTTGTTTCTTCATTTATTGTTGACTTACCCTCATTAGGAAGATTTGACATTCCTAGAGGAGCCTCCATTTTATGTTCATATTATTTGGGCAATATCGGGACAAATGCCCATATTTGTGGCAAACTCTACATCTAAAGGGCAATGCCTCATAATCTAGTTGTTGAATCCAAGATAGTCTTGCAAGTTTGATTTCTACCTCTACCAAAAAAGGTTGGCTAAGATCCATTACCACAAATAATGTTACATAAATAGTTGTGTTTCCTTCCATTGTATCTTTAGAAATACCAAAATATCTTCCAAGGGAATTGTCAATAATTTCTAATACCTGCTCACTCCAAAAATCCATTGGAAGTGCATATAAATGGATCCAAACCAGGACAATAGTGGATTCCATTTGAGGATCAAATACCACTCTCTAGGGTTGAACAAATTATCCTATTGGATCATGATTTCTCTTTTATGATTAGAAAGCCCTATTTCTATCAGCAAGTGAAGAGAAACTAACAATAAAATATCCATTGCTAATAAACCATAAATAATACTCACCAAGAGGCTCCTTGTTTTGCTAGACCCAGGAATGTGAAAAAATGAGGGTGGGATGAATACCCATGAATTTACAGATCAAAACATGATTGGATCTATATAAAATTATTTCTTCAACCATCCTTTACTCAATGACAATATTTGGGCTTGATTCTAACTGTGGCAAGAAACCATTAACTCGTTTAGATGTTGATCTATTTCCAACAATTGTAAAGAGAATTTTTAATGAAATTTTTTGTGCTTCTTCAATCTCTGATGGAGATTTATCCTTTAAAAAATCTGTAAAAGAACTATGTCTCTCTAAAAGAGGATCTTAAGATGTCCCCATTGGTCCCTCCTAGGGTAGCAATCTTATCTTCAAATCCATAGTAACCAAAAATCTCTTTGGCTACCCAACTGATGCCCTAGTTTTCTCTTTTAGAGCTCTCATGGTCTGATCACCATAATATATGTCCTATAATAATTTCAATTAATACTTCATATGAATGATCTCCATAATTATTACAACGATAATATCCCTTATTTATATGTATCCATTTTCTAATTCTACTTTAGGAAGTCAACTACTAAACCCTCATCCCACTCATTATTATAATATAATATAATAATATTATCAACCTTAGATTATGTGTGGCTCATGCCAACTATCCATAACACCCTTATACAATATAATATCTATGGATAAGAAATGTATCATTTCATTACAAATTCATTCAGTGTTACAAAATTGATGTTACAAATACCCCTTGGGCTACAAGAGGGTCTTCCAATGAGGAATCCCTTTTCAATACACTTTCTAGAACTTCTAATTTCTTTTACCACCTCAAGAGGGGTGGTTTATACTTGTGTAGCTGTTGGCAATGTTGCCACACTTAATTTTTTTGTAAAAATTCTGAAAAGAAAAAGAATAAAAATTTTGAACTGAAAATGATGAAGTTGTGTTATTTTTATTGTTTTAATATTTTTCTTCCTTGTAAGCAATTCCATTAAATAAAATCCTGCTTTTATTTTTGGATATGCACAATAGTTTTGTTGGTAATAAATTAATGGAAAATGTAAAAGGAGAATGATTAATGCAAGGAATGTTTTGAGACAAGTTTGGGATAGTTTTGGAATAGAATAATTGATAGAAAATAAGCTACGACTCTAGTATTTTCCATTCAAGGTAAAGGCACCAGTAAACACCCTATGGAGGGACAAAAGTCCTTTACACCATTCCTTTGGGGTGAAAATACCTTGATAGATATTTTTTCTAGTTGTAAGATGAGAAGAAAATATGTGCAAGTGACGTAGATGGGTCAAAGTCAAAAGCACCCCTCAACCAGGGTGAAAATCAAATTTTCCCCTCTTAGGGGCGAAAATCCAAATTAGAGCTTCTTCAGGTCAAAAATACAAAGGAGAACATGTTGTGCATAGTCAAAGTCAAAATCGCCCCTCAACAGGGATGGAAATCATTTTCACCCCTCTCAAGGGTAAAATACTAGAAAAAGATAGTTTCAGAGTGCAAATGGGAAGCTAACATCATCCAAGCAATGATAGGAAAGTGAAAGTCAATATTACCCCTAGGTAGCTCTATCAGGGGTGAAATTCCAATTAAATGCATCCTAAGGCGAAAGTATCAAGAAAAGTAGTTTTATCTATTGGTCAAAGTCATCACCTCTGGGGTGGGACAAAAGTCATTTTTGCCCCTCAGGGATGAAATCAACTATTTTTGCCTCCTTCCTTACAATTTTTTTTTTAAAGCATCTTCGAGGTTAAATCATCCAAGGAAGGGGCGAAAGTAAGTTAAGGGGTGAAACTCCCATTTTCTCACCTAAGATGTCGGGGGGTGAAATAAGTTGAAACAAAACGGCGAAAGTCTAGTTGTGAGGGTGTTACCAAGATTCTTCTTAGAAGCGCCATAACAATAGATATTTTCGAGAAAGGATGGAGATTGGTAAAATTTAATGCTCAAGGAAGTAATAGCGATGATCCAAAAAAAATTTAAAAATGTTGCTAGTATTAAATGTTATGCCCTCAAATTTGGTGTGATCCCGACTATTTTCAAGGTGCCCTCTATAGACTTAGTTTATTTTCAAAGTAGGATTAAATTTTGTTTATTTCTATTGGTAAGGATAAGGTTTCAAGGTGTAAGAGAATGTAATGGTACCCATAATTTAATTTTTGAGCTACTTTTTACCATGTGTTGTTGCTAAGTCCAAATGCACTGATGCTTGAAATATTTTTTTCTCATCATCCATCTTTGTTGATTTCCCAAGGTGCATTCCATGAAAATCATATCACTGCTCCATGAAGAACGATTGGATCCAAACATCATCATTATCGAGGAGAGAATTATTGTTATTGATTTTTGACCAGCCAACATTTTATTTTGTTGTACATTTAATAAAAGAGGCGAAGTCCTCTAAAAATACTAAGAATTTCAATGTAATGAAGGAGGATAGACACTCTATATAAAAACACTTTAAGTTTCTGCATAAATAGAAAGACATTCAGCTTATGGTTCCTTGAGCAATGTTGCCTTTGGTCTCTTTCTATTTGTCATTTCTGATTAAGTTCATATCATTGATTTGTTGATTTTAAATTCTACATCTATATTTAATTACTGCTTGTGAGGGAGTGAATATTTGAATGCTTCTTGGAAGTTATCTCTACAAAATTATGAGTGGTTATATGATTGGCTTTCTGTTATATGCTAATCCATGCTTATTATGAATTTTTGTTGTTATTTTATCCCCACTTTATATTTTTGTATTATAACCATATTTCCCATTTCTTTATGTTATTTCTTATCTTTTCATGTTACCTTAATCTTTAAACCGGTCATTATTTTTACTACAGGAGCTAACCCTCTGTAGATATTGGTCTAGAGGATATTTCTCTCCTTCGACCTTTCAATGTAGGCTAGGTCTAAGGTGCACAAATAATATTTTATAATTAAGCAAATTCATGACCAACATTTTTTGGCATGCTTGGTGGGACCCTCAAAAAGTTCCACTATCTACAGTATTGAGGTTTGATGTTTATATTTGTACTATATAATTAGAACATATGGTGATTGAGATCTACCCAGAGGCCTTCAAACGTGAAGTGAGAAAAATATTCCTTCATGATCACAAGATCGAAGGCCAAAAATCCAGAATACCATGTTGAGTTTTATGAGCTTGACACCGAAGTACTGGGAGAACAACCAAGGTTGATCACTCCGGTTGGACCATAAAGTGTAATACCTTCATAGTTAGTTGTTGTGTTCTTTTTTCCATCGAGTCCTTCTAGCACAACTACTAGTTTTCCACCTTCCCAACTACATACTCCAGTCCACATGGCTCAAAATCCACCACCACAACCACCAAGGTAGTTCCAAGCATGGAACCACTCTGGATCTATAAATATATAAGCTCATAACTCAATTTTGCAAGTAACAATGAAGGCTCTACCTAATTATGATGGTATGGGGAATACAAATTATGAGCATATTCAATATATAGTTGCCTTGGTGACAATCCATAGTATCAAAAATGAGGATATCATGGTAAGATTTTTTGTTCTCTCTGAGGTAAGTTGCTTTACTGGTACCGATTGTTACAACCCACCACAATTACTATCTAGGACCAATTGGTTGAATTGTTGATCAAAGGTTTCAATGAACAAGCAGACATGTTCTCTCTACTACATCATTTTACTACCATTCAAAGGCATCTGCAGGAGAAAATTGTGGACTTCAACATCAGGTTTATCCAAAATTGGCATAGAGTTATCGATGGTCTCTAGTCGACTCTTGAGAAAGCGGTAATTTACTACCTTCGAGCCTTCAACTTTGATATTAGTATGTCCATCTGATAGTCTAATATCAATACATTTACTGATCTATACCCTGCTACAAAAAAGTTCAAAGCTAATTTGATTACTATCGATAAAATTTCACCTAAAATGGTAATGGCTATTTTCCTTGACCTTCCATAGTATTTGTATGCTAATGTATTTTCATAAAATTTGCCCATGTCACCCATGTATCCAATCCCTTTATGGAATATAAATACATCTCAAACCACAATGATAATTTCTATCCCTCAACTTCTTGCTCCAAATATTTTGTAGTTACCCACTTTAGTTCCATTCCTAGAACTATAATCTTAGTCTGTCCCATTACCATTACCAGCTCCTCCAACACCCTCAATCCCTGATCCATAAGAAAAGTTTCAAAAATAGTTGAATTCTATGAACTCGGCCATTTCCAGCCTAGGATATTTCAACCATCATCGATCACCAAAGTGAAAGGAGCTTCGACCAGTAAAGTGCCTAAGATAAATCCAATGGTAATGACAAATGAAGAATTTGGCACATAAAACAAAACATACTAGTGTTCTACATACAATGATTCACATGGTGAGGAAACTTGTATGGTTCACTTGAACTACATATAGGTATTTGTAAAGATTTCCTTCATCGATCAAATCAATATGATCATAGAAGTTGATCATAATTTTATGGTCCCTTTTGAAGAGCAATTTTTAGTTCTCAGAAGAACTAGAAGGAAGCCTATTACTGTGGATCCAGCTGAATTGGAGGCCTTGAAGGTACCTACCAACTCAAAGATATAAAATGAGAAGAAACAAGTGCAAGCAAAGATATCTATTTTGGTACCCAATCCAGATGCACCTGTCATATTGAAGGATATTTTGCCTCCATGAATGAAATATAAAGTGCAATAAAAGAATTTGAATTCATAGGCAAGAGCTAAAATGGTGGAGCCAGCCAGGGAAAATCTTAAATACCCATATTTAAGTAAACTTCAAATGGTGGAGGTCACACAACAATATCGAAGTAGATATAAAACTACCAATAAATCCAAGGGATATTGTGCCTCCATGTATAAAATCATTTAAGAATTGAAGAGGACTCCAGCCAAGGTGAGTCTCTATGATGCACTCTAATTACCTAGACAAGTGGATTTGTTGTAAGAGTCACTAAAATTTATGAAAGACAAGGGGAAGAATCTAATTTAGATAGTGTTAGCTCAAACACTAATAACTTTTGCCACTATAAATAATATGCCACCCTCTTTCTACCTATACCTCAGTATGGAAGGTTGGATTATGCACAATTGCCTGATCGACTCAGGTGCTGCAATGACTGTTATACCAAAAGTAGTGTGTGAAGTTATGGGTATGGAATATACAAGGAGCAGCCCCAATGTGTTTTAGTTGGATGGAACCCATATCAAGATAATGGGATTCATCAAAGACATCTCCATCATATTGCATAAAATTACTCAGATAATAGTTATCCAAGAGGTAGTCATGGTTGACCTGAAACCTTTAGCATGTACCTATCATGGGAGTTTATTGCCAAGTTGGGAGGCTACCTCTCTCTTGACTATTCTCATTTGTAAATTACTATTAGGAGAATACAAATTTAGAATGAGAAGCCTTCAACTTATCACATAGAAAAAATTGAAGACCAAAGAATTGGAGTTAGACTTGATGGATGAAGTTTTGGATGAGCTTTGAACGAAATATGAGTTTTCGATGTTTTATTTTAATGCCATGATGGAGATCAAAATCAATTGCTACACCATAACTAAACCTGAAAAAAATGAAGCGAAAGTTACTGATTATGAAGGTATTACTCTAAATCAATTATAGAAGTTGTACTTTGATGGTGCAAGGTGTAAGAATGGTGCAGGAGCTAGAATTATCCTCATTTCTCCTTCTGGAATACAAAATATGTCCTCTTACTAATTGACTTGGAGGTGCACGAATAATACTGCCAAATATGAAACACTATATTTGGGTCTAAAAAAGGCATAGAAGCTCTAGATTAAGCAACTGTAGGTCTTTGGATATTTCAAGCTAATTATCAACCAGGTAACTAGTAAGTATATTTCTAAGCAGCACTACTTGAAATCATACCAAAATAAGGTATGGAATTTATTTGAAGCTTTAAAAGAATTAAACATCCAAGCATTCTCATAAGATCAAAACAAGAATGTCGATATCCTAGTGTTCCTTGACGCTAATTTATCCCCAGTGGAGCATGTGGTGAGAAAGCCCAAGACTGTGAGGCTGATATACAAACCTTTAGTTTTTGATAAAAATATCCACTAGCAAGTGTTTGAAAGTGACAAGCAGATCATTATTTTCTTGATACAAGAAGCTAGTGATGTGGAAGAGATAACACTTGACAAGGAAGAAGCTGAGGGTTTGATCCAGCTACAGAATAATCATATCCCAAAGGGGATGATTATATTAGAGATATTTTTTTATCAGAATGAAAAAGAAAAAAATATAGGATCAAAGTGGATGAAAATAAGTACATTAAATTGTAGTTGGGACTCGATAAGGTGATTAAAGTCATCATTAATTGTACTAAGGAAGAGCTAGAATAGATTAAAGAGCTATATCATAAGTACCTATATATTGTTTTTTGGAGTTACCACCTGAAAGGCTATAACAAAGATGTAATCTAGCATACCATCGAGCTACATGGAGTAAAATATTTCAAGAAAAAGTAGAGACCAGTCAATACCAAGATTGAAACATTTATGAAAGCAAAAATGCTAAAGAATATGGAATCCAAAACCATCTAACTGATTAAGCATTATACCTGGGTAGCAAACTTAGTTCACATGAGAAATAAAAATTGATATATAAGCCTGTGCATGGATTTTTAAAATTTAAACCAGGCATCTTTGAAGGATCACTATCCATTATTGCAAATTTATTAGATTTTTCATGTGGTAGTTGGTGCCTAGATATTCTCATTATTAGATGGATTTTCTAGTTATAATCAAATCTGGGTCATGGATGAAGACCAACACAAAATGACATTTACCACAAAATGAGAAACTTTAACTCATCAGTGGATGTCATTTGGTCTTTCAAATGCTAGCACAAATTTTCAAAGAGCAATGGATCTAGACTTTGGTGATTTGTTGAATTGTATTATTGTTATTTATCTAGATGACATGATATTTTTTTTCTCACAATAGGGAGGAACATAGTCTACATCTAATACAGGTATTCAAAAAGTATCAGGAGTTTAAAATATCAATAAACCAGAAGAAGTCCATCTTCATGGTAAAGTAAGAAAATCTCCTAGGACACATTATCTTAGGAGAATGATTAGCGATTGATCTAGCTAGAGATGAAGCCCTCCTGGAGCTTTCATTACTAGCCAACAAGAAGGATTGACAATAATTCTTTGGGTAAATAAACTTTGTTTAGAAGTTTATTCTAGATTTTGACCAAGTGGTGAAGCCAACGATAAAATTGTTAAAGGATAATGTGTAATTAAAATAGACCGAGCTGATGAGGTAGGTATTCAAGGAGATAAAAGAGAGAATTACTCAAGCTATAGTCCTAGTGAACCTAGATTATTTGAAGGATTTTATCCTATATGTCATCAATGAACATGAGGATTATGTAGCGGTGCTCACACAAAAAGGATATGATGGATATGAGCGACCGATTTCCTTCTTGACTTAAGTCATCCAACCATACAAATAAAAATATAACTTCATTTAAAATCAAGTATATGCGGTAATGATGTCCTTGAATTTTTTTGGTATTTTTTTTCTCAAAGCAAGACGATAGTTTTTGTCGTTCACCCAAATGTGCGGAGTTTCATCATTCAAGGAGATCTTGGAGATAAGAGAGCAATATGGGTCTCCAAAATCTAGGAATATAACATTAAAATCCATTCGATAAAGTTGGTTCAAGACTGCGCACTATGTCAAGAGCTTGCAAGAAAGACTGCATCCGAATCCATGGTTTTCCAGCTTGAAAATTCAGCATGTGAAATTAATTTTTCTAATCGCACTATAGAACACCATGATTGGATGGAGGACATTATCAAATATTTTCAATCAAGAAGATATCCTTCACACTTTAATGCCTCAAAATATGGATATTTAGACTTCAGTTCCTTAGGTACATGATGCTACAAAATGGGTTGTTCCATAAAAATACTAATGAAGTACTTCTCAGGTGTGTTCGGGAAGCTAAAAAAAAAGAATCCTAGAGGAGTTCCACTCTATTCTATCAAGAAGTCATTATGTAGTGAGACCAATGACACTGAAGATCATAAAAGTAGGATATTTTTGGCCTACTCTTTTTGTAGATACCTTAAAAGTCAGCTATAATTATGATAAGTGCTAGAGATACATCGGTAGAAGCAAGAACCTAGCATTACCTCTTTATCCAATACAAGTGGAAGTATCATTTCAGAAATGGGGGTTAGATTTTATTGGGATCATTGATCCTAAATACTCATCTAAACATAAATATATCTTGATAGTGACCGACTATTTTACCTGGTGGTCAGAGCTAATTCCAACCAAGAAGGTGGATTAAGCAACAATGATTGCTTTTCTTGAGGGTTTAATTACTCATTTTTGCATACAATACACAATAATAATGGACAATGAGACTCTCTTCATCGGTTATAGGTTCAATAAATTTATGGGGAAGTATAGAATTTATTTGAAGATATCATCTAATTATTACCCATGGGAGAATGGCTTGGTTGAGTCCACAAACAAGAATTTTTTGAGAATTCCGAAGAGGACCTTGGGGGACAATAAGCATAGTTAAAACTTACTTTTAAAATAAGCATTATGGGATGAACTTATTTCTATGAATAAATCTATTAAAATATCTTTTTAATCCTTGGTTTACGATAAAGAAGCAATGTTGCCCGTTCATATTGAATTACCGGCTCTACAATATTGTCACTTATTGTATGGTGAAGATGATGATGAATCTAATACGATGACCAGGAGGTTAGCACAAATTTTATAGTTGGAAGAGGAGAGGGATAAATATTACAATGTCTTCATGGAGCATTGCTCAGATGACACATAAATAGTTTGGCAAGAAAACATCTTAGAAGTCATTTGAGGTAGGCAATCTAGTACTAAAATGAAATGAAAACAAGGCTAATCTTGGCAAGCACCATAAGTTTGAAGTAATATGGGAGGGCCCATTCCATATTTTTGGGGTTAATAAAATCAATTAATTTTATTTGCAGGATATGAATGGCCCTAAGTTGCTGATTCTTGTAAGTAGTCTTCATTTGAAGGCCTATCATCAGTGACCAATGTTTGATCGAGTATGTATATATGTACATAAATTATTATTTTGTTTTGTTTCATTTAAATATGAACAAAAAAAAGAGAGTGGATTTCATCAGGAAATCATTTTTTCCTCCCAAGGTAGGTGATTTCACCCCGAAAGTACCTTGCCACTAGCAAAAAATCATTTTTACTCGATAAATGTTTAAGAGGGATTTTATATTATTTTCGAGCAAAAAGGGGGAAAAAAGAAAGCATATTTTTTTTTTGAAATTATAAACGCACCATGAATTTTGCTTTTTCATTAAAAAGCGCTCCTATTTTGCCACAATAAATTTTATAAAAAAATATATATTTAAAAAAAAAAAAGAGGAAAAAAAAGATGGAGAAGAAAAATTAAAGTAAAAGCTTAAAAAAGAAAAGGGGCACCCCACTTTTTTAAAATGGCCAAAATAAAGCAGGATGGCAAAAATAAAAAAGATTAAAACTTGCATTTTGGCCCCCCTAGAGCGAATTTAATTTGTTTTTTCTATTTTTGGGGCAAAATCTCGTGGCGCCTCTCATGTAGGTATTTTCGGAGTAAATTTGCTAAGAAAAAGATAAATAATAAATGCATGTTTTTTCAAAACTCCAGTTGATGGTGCTAAAATTGGCAATAAAGAAGGAAGAAAGTGATTTCACCCTACTTTTTCATGCAAAGCACTTTCATTTAAAGCTACTTTTTTGGAGCAAATTAAGAAAGTAAATTGTTTTAAAAAGTGGGTTGAGGGGCGTGTAACTCCATCAAGTAGGTAAAATAAGTAATTTCAGAGCATATGTGATGAAAACATTTTTGTCCTAGTATGTTTTCGGCTAAGCAAGGCACTCCTTCAATGTTTTTTGTTGGGCGATGTGAATTTCAAGAAACCTTTCAAAGTTAATATGTGCCATCAGGTTAATTTCAACCACAAATATTCTAGAAGATGTTTTGATGTTTTAATACGACAAAATTAATTACTTTTGCTCTCATCTCTCACATGTAGCACCTACTTTTCTTGATATGAGTTGTTGAAATCTAAATTATGTCCTTCAAGGTAAAAAAGCGGCTGAGTTCGATGTCCAAGGAAGATTCATAGTGCAAGGGTGTTATTGGCAGTTGAAGGGTAGTTAAGTTTTTATTAAAAAACATTTTAGGTGAGAGAATCAAGGAGCACATTCATCCAAATTTCTTAGGTGCAAAACCTACATTTAATCCAGTAATTGGAGGGCAAAATTTATAAAAGGGGTAAGCCAGAAGCTTGTGGAATAAGAAAATTAAATCTTTCTTCTAAGTTTGCTCGATTTGATCTTGTGTTGTAGATTCACTAGATTGTTGTGAGAGGAGTAGTTGTGTGAAGATGAGAAATAAGATAGATGGTCCAAAGAAAGCTTCAAATATGAAAAAGCACAAGGTGGTAAAAAATCCAAAATATCTAGGAGGCATAAAAATATTGAGCTCGATCCATGTTCAGATACACTGGATAATATTTGATATTGTTCAATCTCAAACAAAGGCATAGAAAAAATGTGCCTTGACTTGGAGAATGCAGTTAGGTAATAACTAACAATAAAACTCCCATTAATAGTTGATTTCCATGCGCAGATTTCCTGGTACTTGTGTACACCTATGCATATTTACCCTGAGTTGATTATGGTAATTGCAAAATTTTATTAGCCTGCAATAAGGGTCATCTGCAATGCAAAGGGACATAAATTATTTATCATTTTTCTTGATGCAATCAGAGAGGCATTTGCTTGTGAGTTTAAGCCTTCCTTTGATATCATGTTTAAAAATATGAATCTAAAGGAGCAATAAGAAAGGTACCAATCAACTGTAACGTTGCACCAATTCATGGAGAACCAACTGATAAAGGCACCCTATTTTGGATAGTTTCCACCTCTATCAAAATCCTTCATGGATTTTAAAATCCTAGATATGTATTCTATGTTAGTCTAGGTGTATGGTCTCCCTACCGATACCACTGTGTACAAATGGCAAGCGACGCTAGTGTAGTTAATTTTACAAGTAGAATTTTATGCCCCTATAGCTTTACAAGCAAGAAAAAATCCCATCTTCTTCAACTAGGAGGATTATGTTGCCCGAGCAATGCACACCTAGTTGGAAAGAATTCAGAGCAAAGTAGTTTTATTCAGGAACACTTTATTTTTGGCCTAGTAATTTTTCTTCCATATGCACCAGTGGTTCTCTTTTATTGTAGTAAAGCAAGCTAATGAAGCAAAGAATAAGCTACTAGTATATTCATGGACTTCAAGCTTATCAAGGGGAGATTCATTCTATAATTTTAACTGCATGTTCTTGGGTCCCACCCTTGAACTTATTTTTTGTACAAGTGAGAGAGTGTTGAGGGAAATGCGATAAGAGATTATCACTAAGGATAAAGGAGATATTTTCTTGTTGATGTAGGGTATCATGGTACAAATTTATGGCTTCACTAGCAAGTCATTTCTCCTTACTTATTTTACTACTGAGCACTTCTTTGCATTGTAATTCATCCAGCAGATCGACTTCATCAACAAAATTTGTGGGATAGGACAAGGCAAGAAGACTACGTGCACCATGCAATTTTGCTTCGATGGTATTGAAGTTGACCAAGTCATCCAAAATAAATTTCTCAATGAGGCACTCTCAGATCTGGGTATGGTGGAGTTACCTCAGTGGTAGAAGTATAACCATTTGGATCGGTTCATAGATTTTATTAATGCCAAAACATTTTATTGTTGTCCTAGACCTGATATTCAATGACACAAAAAAATCTAGAAGGGTATGTTCTCAAATGGTATGTTGATAAAATGATGTTTCTTCCACCATAGAATGATTTTTATGAGGTGGAGGTTGAATACAGGCCAATAGTTTACAAGAATAAAATTCCTACTCCGAGTTTTTTTGGTAGAATGAAAAAATAGTTCTCAAAATGGACCGAGGAGAAAATTACTAACTAGTGTATTATGAGGGCCCATAGAAGGAAAACTAGGTCAACTTATGGTCTAGTAATAGATGAGGTATTTTTGGACGTTTATGATGAGTATCATGATGGCTATCAGCCAATATATTTTACCATGATTAAGCCTTGGAATTTTCAAAGATCTGACAACAAAGAGATCATGGTTGAACATGAGCAACATGTATTTGAAGAAGCATCACTTGTGGAAGAAGAAAGGTAATCGTCACCAGACATTCAACTCCAATGAAAGATGAATAATAAGTGTGAGGTGACTCCTTTCCCAAAAATATCCAAAAATCCTAAAACAAGTGCAGTCCCTTCATCTAGGGCAAACCCTCCTATATATGAAGCCATATAGACTAACATTTTAGAAGAGAGTCCTTTCGTTTAGGTAGAATAGTTTTTCCAACACATGGAAGTCATAGATCTGGAGGAGGTAGAGGAGGAGCAAAATAAGGGTAATCCAACATCACAATCACCCTCATCATCGTATCAGAAGGTGTCCAAGATTGAAGATGAATTTTCTATATGGTCTTCCCTTTCTCTTGAGCATTCAGTGACTCTTGCACCCATTTATGTAGTTATAGCTTTTGTATATTCTCCATTAAACATACCTACAACTTCTATTTTCCTTTCTATTTCCCATTACCCAATCATCGATGCTCCCTCTTCTTCTATTCCCACTTCTACTATTTCCTTTTCTTTTAGTTCTTTTGCATCTAGTTCCAACCCATTTTTTGCTCCCTTCATCCTCCATTTTAGTAATTTTCATTGTGGCTATAAGTACACAAGATCCTCCTTGAGTGAGTGTAATTACAGAACAAACCCTCACTTTTTTCCCCTTAACCGCTTCTATTACATCAACTATTCCCAGTTCCACTTCCCTTCTTGAGCCAAAACTTCAACATGATTTTTTTTCCTACTCCTTTTCTTGAGTTGTAGGTGTTGCCAAAGCTGAAGATAGAGATTGTACCAGAGCATCCTGTTGCGATAAATATGAGCCAAGCCCAATTAAGTGTATCATAATGGCTAAATATTTTTAAGAGAAAATAAGCTCAAGATCTAGAAAAGGTATTGAAGTAGGTCACTTTTGATCCCAAAAAAATGGAGTCTCATATTGTAAGAATGGTTTCCCAAGTCCAATAACTTGAAGGAGAAATGACTTCAAGTGATTACAATTATGAAGTCATTATAGAGGATATGTCAAATATTGATACCACAGAGAATTTAGGGAATATATAGGTGGACATGAGCTTTCTTTGAATATTAAAAAAAAATTCAAGTTCAAGGCAAATATTTTTGAGTTGAATGATGCTCTGGCCGAAAGTAGAGATCAATTGGAAATAATGAAATTAGAGGTAGAGCACTAGTAGAAGAAGGCAGAGGAATGTAATAATGAAACTAATGGCTACCATAAGGCTTGGGTAGGAGCAAAGAAACAAGTGCAAGCTTTAACAGTCTAGCTTGAGACTGTGCAGAAATAGTTGGCTGAGAAAGCCATGTAATCGGCAGGCTTCTCTAAGGAAAAAGTCAAAGAGACTCATCGTCATTTATTGAAATATTGTGACTTTGGCAATAGATGCACTCAAGGTTTTGATGTACATTCATGAGGCTTGAATAGTAATTTTTTTAGAAGAGTGAACTTTGGAATATGCTGAAGAGAGGCTAGAACCAAAACTAGAAATGGTGCTAAATTTTTAGGCATTGGTGAACTCACATTTCTAGGTTAAGTCGATGAGTGGGATGGATCGTAGTTGGTACAAGACCAGAATGACATTGGATGGCTATTTTAATTAGTTGTATCTAGAAAGAGAATCCTAAAAGTTGATAATTGTTTTTGAATAGGAGCATTGCATTTTGCTCATATATTTTAGGTTCTAGCCAACACTAGATTTTTGGGCTTTGTTGATGAGCAGGGTGAGTTGTTACCAATAAAAGAGTTGAAGATGACCTAGAAATATTTTGTAGAAGATACATTAGAAATTGATGGCTAGGAGGAACCAATAACAGAGGAACAAGCATTACCTTGTATGGAGAGGCTCACCCGCATCGAATCTTCCTTACTGTAACTTCAGCAGAGAGCTAACCACATCAGCATGGATCAAGTTGAGATGTTATGCTTTATCATAGATTCACTAAACACATTCTCAATATTCATAGATGATGCCTGGGTTGTGGTAGCTGTCGTGTATGAAAATACAAGTGATAGCCTTGCTAATAATGAATTCCAAGTATGGGTGGAAGCAAAGCAACAAGAAATAGAAGAATAAAAGTAGCAGGTATATGAGGAAAGAGAGAAGAAGGAGGTTGTAGGATCAATCATACCACCTAATATAGTTGACAGATCCTATGTAGCTGATGGCACTGATAGTTGAGCCCAATGGATGAAGGCCTAGGGTCGATTGCATTTAGAATAACTGAATACCTCGAGAGCCACCAAAAGTGTTGGAAATTTTACCACACTAAATTTTGTTGTAAAATTTTGAAAGGAAAAAAGAAGATAAATTATGTAATTGTGTTATTTTTATTGTTTTAAAATTTTTCCTTCCTTGTAAGCAATTTCATTAAATAAAGGGCTGATTTTGTTTTTGGAGATGCACAGTAATTTTGCCAATAAAAATTCATGAAAAATAGTGAAGGAAGAATTCTATAACCATGGATGTTTTAGGATTGCAATATTGATGGAAGATCAGTTGAGGCTTTGGTAGTTTTTATTTAAGTGAAGAAGGAAATATATTCTCACCCCATGGAGAGGAAAAAATCCTTTATGCCCCTCCTTTGGGGTGAAACTACCTTCATGAATGATTTCGCCCAAAGAAAAAGAGAAGACAAAAAAATTGCAAGTGACGTAGATGGGTCAAAGTCAAAAGCACCCTTGGAAGGGGGCAAAAATAAATTTTACCCCTCTTAGGGGTAAAAATCTAGATAAAAATATCTTCGGGGTGAAAATCAAGTAAAGAGCTTGCTTGGCGTAGTCAAAGTCAAAGTCACCCCTCAATAGGGGTGAAAACAATTTTCACCCCTTTCAGGGGTGAAATCCTAGTAAAAGATAGTTTCAGAGTGCAAATGGGAAGATGACATAATCATGGAAATGATAGGAAATTCAAAGTCAATATCACCCTTGGGTAGGGGTGAAAATCATTTTTGTCCCTCTTAGGGGTGAAATTCCAAATGAAGGCATCCTAAGGTGAAAGTATTTGGAAAAGCAATTTTGCCTACTAGTCAAAGTCAACGTCACCCTTGGGCTAGGGAAAAAATCATTGTCGCACATTCCAGGGGAGAAATCAAATATTTATACATCCTTTCATTCCAGAAGATATATTTTACCATTTTTAGGGTGAAATCATTTAGGAAAGGGGTGAAAGTATGTTGAGGGGTGAAATTCCCATTTTTGCCTATCATTCAAACAAGAAGATGTCAGGGGTGAAATCAATTAAAATATAAGGATAAAATTCTAGCTTCGGAGGCAACCATCAATGTGCAAGAGCGATGATCCAAAATGTGTGCTAAAATGTTACCAAAATTAAATGATACATCCTCAAATCCAGTGTGATCCCGATGATTTTCAAGGTGTCATCTATGAATTTTATTCCTTTTCAATGTAGAAGTAAATTTCATGATTTCAAATGGCAAGAGTAATATTCCAAGGCATAAAAAAATGTAATGGTGCCCAAAATTTAATATGCAAACTCTTGATTACCGTGTGATGTTGCTAAGTCTTGATGCATCGAGTTTGGGATGTTCTTTCTTTCATTGATTTTCCAAGCGTCCTCCATAAAAATTGGATCGTTGTTCTTTGAAGAATAATATGATTCAAGCATCGCCATTACTAAGGAAGAAATTGATACTATTGATTTTTTACTAGCCGATATTTTGTTGTGTCATGCATTTAATAAAAGAGGTGAAATACTCTATGAATACTAAGCATTTTTATGTAATGAGGAGGATAGACACTTTACAAAAAAAAACTTTAAGTTTTCTGCATAAATAGAAAGACATTCGGCTTCTGGTTCCTTGAGTAGTATTATGTTTGATCTCTTTTTGTTTGTCCTTTCTGATTACGTTCATATCCATTATTTTTTTATTTTAAATTTTGCATCTAGATTTAATTACTGCTTGTGAGGAAATGAATACTAGAATGCTTTTTTGGAGCTTATCTTGGAATACTATGAGTGATTATTGTACCTTTATTTCTGTTATATGCTAATTAATACTTGCTATAAATTTTTTGTTAGATTATCCCCACTTTATATTTCTGATTTATAGCCACATTTCCCATTCCTTTTTGTCATTTCCCATCTCTTTCCTATTACCCTAATGTTTAAACCAATTTTTAGATTTAGTATGGGAGCCAACCCTCTCTGGAGATTATCCTAGAGGACATCTCTTTCCTTCTACCTTTCAATGTTGGTCGAGTCTAGGGTGCACAAATAATATTTTTTACTTAGGCATATTCATGATCAACAGTACCACCATTGGTTGAGTAGAGCATACAAACCTACACAAACCAAAACAAATTTTAATAACATATTTTAGATCTACCTTAGTTACACCTAATTTTATAATAGAGGCAAACAATAAAAACTTTAACTAATAAATTAAATAGAGGTAAAAATATATTAAATTATCTTACCTTTGTAACTAGTTTTCTAGTTTCTAGGTGATTGAAACTGACTCCTAAAAGGAAATATCCCTATTAGGATAGTTCTATCTATAAACCATCCCTATCTAGATGGTTCCTACTATTTTGAACTGGATGAAAATTCCTTTGGTAGAAATATTTTTGGTTTTTAGGTATCTCTACTTAGTTCGATGGCTATCTGAATCTAGATTTGCAACCTATTTACAAAATAAGGGCATAAAAAGAGGCACCAAATGATATCCATGGGGTTATCACAAGGGATGGATTGCATACAAATGAGAGCTAGAGTCATTTTGGTAGAGTTTCTCTAAGCTTCTATCTCATTGCTTACAAATGAAATAAATGGGAGCCTATTTATAGAATTTGACAAGGATTAAAAGGTGAGGTGGCATGGGTGCATCATGCCTCATCAATGTTTTTGGGTGGAGGAAAATCCTTTGTTATATTTTGATACAACATGTAATGGGAGATAAAATTCACAATATGTAGAATAATAAGAAAGAAAGTAAATCTACGATATGCCTAAAATATGCTATAAATATAAATGATGAAAATGAGTACAATAGTATCTGTGGAGGAAATTAACACTTCATGATATAATATACTACTCAATGAATGATATCTGAGCTTATAGCTCACACACTCTACACTAATGTGTCTATCCTACACTACTATGTTCTCCTCTAAGTATTCATAATCTATCTATGGCCTATTATATAGGAAGATAAGTTCCTTGGCCAAAACTCTACCTAGCTATACAAGGGACATCTTGCACATTTACATCTTGCACATTGACACTTGTGTATTTATTACATTACATGAAGTAACTAGATAACTTACCCCTAAATTAATATAATGTCCTAAGTATGTACCAAGGAAGGTACATTTACATGACCCAAATAATGTAATATAAGCTATTTCTAACACCCCATGTATTACAATATTTGGGTATTGAAGACTTTAGTCTTCAATGTGGATCTTCCTCTTGAGTCTAGAATTTTTATTCTTATTCTCTGATTTATGTAACCTATTCAATAAATTTGTTAGTGTCTTCAAAACTTGTCATTATTTCTGAAAGATATTTGTACTTGGTCCTTCTGTAATTGCTTCAATATTTAGATGATACAAAAATAGGATGAAGTTGGAGGGTCTTCTTTTAGTTGACCTTGCACTGTATTCCTCCTTCATTGTATTCATCTCCTTCTTCTTCCTTAGCTTTGCCTTTGAATTTAGTATCTAATTTTTCATAGGTGGTTGTGCTGCTACTTGGTTCTTGTATAAAAAAATCTTCTTCTTGTCTTCAATCTATATAGATGCTTCTGAACAACCACTTAGGGCATCATGATAAGATCTTGAGTTAGTAGAACTTGAAGTGTCAATTCTGCATGAGGATTAAAATTTTTTTCTATATATGACTCACTTAGTTCTACCTTCTTTTTTATTATTTCTATCAATCTCTTTTGTTCTAAATTTTCATTATTGTAGTGTCTACATGTGAGTAATGCCATATATAATATGCTCACAAGATCTAAGGAAAGTGTAATGTCACTTTCTCCATTGCCAATAGCTTCATTGATATGATTTTGAGGATAGAATTTCGTAATATCAAAGTTGTCTTCTAAGGCTTCACTATGGATTTTTAGAATTTATATCTATCTAAAACGGGTAGAAAATGACATTTGATAATTTAACACAAAACACAATGATGCATTAAACAAAGAAATTGTAATTCCATTGATATTAAGAGATACATGTTACAAGAGGGACATGATTCCCTTTATCCATTTCTTTTCCTAACAATGTTACAATCAATTTGATATCTTTTTCAATCATCCCTCAATTTAGGTGGGCTTCTTTGTATGTGGGCCACCGTCGGGTTGATGTTTGTTTTATGTTGTTATTCCTCTTCATATTTGCTAAATAACCTATGAAAAACCTACAAAACGGGGTTAGTGTGATGGGGGGATTGCCTTAGTTAGGCCCCATATTTAGGAAGATGAAATGACCATGAAGACATAACAAAAACTAAAATAAATTATGCAAAAGCTGATAATATGATGAAATGGAGCTTACCTCCTAAATCTGGGATGATTTGGGACCTGTAGACCCAATTCGCCACTCAAGGGGTGAACTGAGGCTAGATTCATAAGGCAAGAGGTGATTTGAGCTGTGAGGTATATTTTGTAAAATCCCTCTGGTGGATCGATTATTAGGCAGCTTGGGTGCCTCTATATGCTATCAAAATATGACTGTGTGCAAAACCCTGATTGTTCAATGTTCACTTTCTATTTTTGTAGAGTTTTTGTGCTTTTTTAAATTTGGGAGAGAGCCTTTAATTAGGGGTTTAGGATCCACTATTTATAGGCAAAGGCAAGGTGTAGGGTAGGGGTTAGATAGACTAAACCTAGGTTTGATTCTAACTAGGGTTAGCTCAAAAAATACAATGTGCCAACATCACATTCCTTATGAGAAATATCTCATCCTCACACATGTGTGAGGATGGATTAGGGCTAATCTTCATTAGGAGGTGTTTAAATCAATTTAAGACATGATTAAATAAATATCCTAACAAACCCTAATTTCACACATGTGGGAGGATGTAATTAGTTTTAATCAACATTAAGGGTTCTTTTAATAAATTTTACCGTAAAAAGGTGACTTAAAGTTAACATTAAATTAGATTTTAGGTATTGACTTGTTAATTTTTTTAGTCAACTAATACCCCGTGGGGGCTTCAATTGAGTGCAAATAGGCTATCGAAGGATATCCTAGTGCATGGGATATGATTTTGAAGGCTTATGAGTGTTTAGAACCTGAAATACTATGGAGTGGCATATGGGATTCTACACGATGCTATGACAATCTATGGTGATCTATGCATGACTATGCATGACTACGGCCGTCTGCGTATGACTACGCATGACTACAACAATCTACGTATATTTATGATGATATACAATAGTCTACACTAGTCTACTATAGCCTAGGGGTACCTAGGATGGCCTATGTAAACCTACAAGTGTCCAAAAGGATCTACAAGTACATAGGTATAGCAATGTGCAACTTTTAGGTGTCTACATTTGCCTCTTTTTGTATTATACTATGTGGAACACAATTTAATACAAAAATGTGAAGGGTTTGTGTAGAAGGAAAATGGATATAAGGGGAATGAAATTCAATCAAAGGTATGTAGCCGCTCGAAGCATGACCATACAACATTAACTGGGGATCCAGGGGAAAGGAGAGAAGAGAATGGAATTCAATAAAAGGTATGTAGCCACTCGAAGCATGACCATACAACATTGATCGATAGCCAAGAAGGAGAAGGGAAAAGAATGGGATCCAATCAAAGGTATGTAGCTGCTCAAAGCATGACCATACAACATTGATTGATAGCCAAGAAGGGGAGGGAAAAATAATGGTATCCAATCAAAGGTATTGTTGGAATCGATTCTTGCATCCATAGGAAATCAATTGTCATGCTACAAGAATCCATTTGAAACCAACGAGCTATTACAGGCTCTGGTCGACCTGCCTCATGTTCTGCTAAACCCGAATATTGCTAAAGAAGATGGTAGAATGGGTAAGGAAACCCCAACGACAATTCTTTAATTAAACTTCTAATTTGCATGCTCCAATTTATATTAAACTATAAGTATTTTTATTAAAATGACCAAGCATGAAAATAACCAACTATTATGCCTTATGTAGATCGGTGCCTAGATTCATTGGGCTGTTATAGCAATTTAACAACAATTTTAATATGAAATAGAGAGAAGGGGAGAAGAAAATTGGCGTTCTTAATCTCATTCAAATATCGTAATAAAATCAAGAGTTAACCAATGAAAGAAATGTATATAATGCGTTCAAATAATGTAACCCATTATACAGATACACACAATACTGAGACAAAGAAATGACAGGAATAAAACCCAAAATTGTATTGATTTCATAAAATATTACATGCAAAGTGGGCGAGATGCCTTTTAACTCTATTTTTCTTAAAGAAATACATCAATACAATGGATAGGACTCTGTTCAAATAATGTAACAGGTCTCTCCAACTCTCCTTGTTCCAATCTGGTAATAGAAGAATCTCTAAATCCTAGGCTCAATAAGACTGGAAATATTCTCAGCTTCTTGAACGCTTTCCTATCATACAATCCTGCACAGCAAGGGGAGGAAGAAAGAATGAATAAAATAAAATAGACACAAAGAAATACAACACAACTAATAGGGCACTCAAGTATACCTCTTAGCAAAAATGCTATTCTCTAATTGCTTGATGCAGAATCCAGACCTGCCTGCTTCCTTTTATAGTTGTTGGTTCTTGATTCTGTTATTTTTGGTTGAATTCTGGTTGTACACTTGGCATCATCTGATTGAATCTTCTATATGCTATCTAGATGGCTTTGAGGTTTTGATTGTGCTCCTTTCTTTGACTTGTTCAAACAAATTCCCACTAAACTGGTGATTTAAGTATGAGGAGAACTTTCATCTGATTCTGCTACTTCTTGGTGCGTTTAGTTGTTGCTTTTCGAAATGGCCTCTTTTGAGTTGCCTTTCCTTGATCCTTTGACCCTTTAACTACCCCAGAGATGTCTCCTATTATTGCAGCTATCTGTGGTGTAGAATCTACTTTTTGTTGAGTGTAGGTATTGACCCTTTTTCCCTTTAAACTCCTTTGCAACCCTTTAATATGCTCATCAATCAACCTCCATATTTCTGTGTCAAAAGTGGCTGCAATCCTGAGCATATTCATTTCTTGCAAAATTCTATTTTTTTGTATAACAATAACAGGCATGTTTCTGTCATACTGAAGTAGTAAGGCTTATGTAGCATTCACCATGAGTGTAGTTTGTTTAATCATCTCCTCCTCATCACCTTGTTCACAATCAAATCTCTCAAGGGTTTCTTTGAATATTCCTTCTATGTCTGATGCTTCCAGGCATTGATCTAAGGATAGGCCAATATCTATCAGTTTATCTATAGCATCCTTTATCAGATCATTCATCTCAGTCATAGAATTTGTCCATTTTTCTTGGTTTGATCCAAACAGGGTTGCTTTGAAAAATTCAAAATTGATTTGAATCTTATTGCCTTTAGGTGTTGTTATTTCTTGTCCTTGCAGTTCTTCAAAATGATCCCCTATGTAGTCCAGGGTTGGGTGAATGAATTTAAAATATTTTTCTCTTTCCTGCATCAAGGTCATGATTTCTTGAGTAGTTATTTGAATCACCCTTATTTTCCTGAACATTTCAATAAAACCTTTGGCCTGAGCTTTTATTCTTTTGTACATGTCCTTTTTCATTACATTCAAATAATATACATGATCTTGAACCTTGGTTACTACAGGGGGCTGGGAAATTGAAGCATCTTTCTTATTTAATTCTTCTTGCTGCTTACTTATCATAACTTTTAATTCTACTTTTTCTTTTTCTTCTTGGTCCAATTATTTTTTGAGTGCTTCAATATTTTCAACAAATTGATCAATGGCTTGAGCATTCACTGTTTTGACAAGTTTTGCTATATCTGCATCTTTACCCAGTACTGATGATCCACCTGTTTCTTCATTGGTACTGAAAACTAGTGGGTCTTGTAGGGGAGGGAGATTAATCTCAGCAATATCTGACACAGTTGTCCTCAAATCTGCTTTTTCTGAAGATTGTTCTTCTGTATTTCCCATCCTTGCTACTAACTGCAACTCTTGTTCATCTGTAACAGTGAAGGCAACCTGCTCATCTATCCTTTCCAAAATAACCTTGGCAACTGGTAAAGACAATCTGGGCTTCTTTGCTTCTACTGGAGTTATTTTTGTTTGACTCTTCACTAAGTAACTTCAGAAAAGGCCACCCAGTCCACCAGTCTTCCTGGGATTCATTTGTATCACTGAGGGAATTTTGATCTCTTGTCCCTTTATGGTTATAGAGGTAGGGATGGCCATGGGTGCCAATTTCCTCACACTGGTTACAACTAGCACATTATCAGATATGGGAACTACAACTTGCTCTGTAGGTGATGCTTTCTGAGAAGAGGAAGTTACTATTTCTTTGCCTTTGTCTATATAGGTCTATTGAGGAACTTCTTTTGGTGTTGCTTCTATTCTGAGTTGGTCATTCACTGGGAGTTTAACCTATTGTTCTACTACATCAACAGTTCTAATAGTGACCTCCATTAAGTCTATGTCCTACTCCTCTATCAATTCCAGCAAAGGGTCTTCTTTAATTGTTGGGTCTGTCCTTGGCATAACAGGTGTTGTAGTATCTACTAAAATTTCTCGAAGCCTTCTTAGTTCTGCTGGGTAGTCATAGGCTTCACAAACTTGTGTGCTACCTCTCTTTTCTAGAGGGAAATTATCCCATATTGTCTGTAAATCTGATCTTTGCTCTATAGCTTCTAATAAGCTCTCTTCAAAAGCATCTTCTCGGTGCTTGATTTGAGCATACTCTCTCTTCTCCATCATCTTGTTGTAAGTTCCTTTTGGGTCATAAAACCTCCATGACACTTCATCGAATCCCATATTGTCCAATTCAAACATTCCCTTGAGTAGGGAAGGATATCCAACAAATACATAATCTCCAAAATGGCAGGGAACATCAAGCCAGGGGACTTTTCCATGCTTCTTAACCAGTCTCATTTTAGCCTCTTCTGCCACTTGTCTGCATAATTCTAGGGCTGCTATGGACAATGGGCAATACTAGGGTAACACCTTAGGAGGGATTTTAGCTCCATATAATCTGATGTAAGTAAAACCCTCTATGAAGAAGAAATCTCCTATCTCCTTTTCTTTAATGAATGCTCTTACCCCTGGCCCTAATATTTTTGGAATTAGCCTAGTTAAGGCCCAATGGATTTCTACCAGGAAGCGATCACAAAACCAGCCCATGTGAGTTCATCCTTCATGAAGTCTCCAGAAGCTATTATGTACATAGGGGCTATCTATGGCTTTTAATCTCTTACGGGCTTCTTCCCCCAATTGGCCCGCTATTAAGTGAGTGAGAAAAGAATATTGTGAAAAGCGAGGCATCTCCTGCCTCTATTTGAAAATTGCTCTCTTTAGTTCTACCATTTCTCTGTGTATTTGTGAGCTCAATTCCAGTTCCTAGGTGTAGATAGGGGTGTTATGTCCTCTATTACATTATGCAGCTAAATACAAAACCCTTTTCATTATTCTACTCATATCCTGTACTCCCAATACTATGTTTATCATGTCATAGAAGTCTTGTACCCAGGGTTTAAAAGTATTTTTATTAATTGGGAAATTTTTCTCTATTTCTGCATGTGTATCAAACAATTTTTTTAAAATTTCCATATCAGTGAACATACGAGATTGGTGTTCGATTACCTGGTCCACCAAAAATGTGGTATACTTCGTCAGATTGAACACTTCCTGGATATCTTCGACTTTGGCGCTGAACACCTTCCGATTCTTGTGGTCTCGAAAGGTCCTCATTCTTTCATCATATGCCACTGCTAGCCAAGCCATCAAATCTGAGGAGAAATGCACTTTTGGGCATATCAGCTTCCCAAGGTTACTGTTCCATCTGTTTTCTCTAGGGAAACCCTTGTACTGCCACCTCCGAGCTTTATGGAACAAATCTACCATTATCCATGGGGTTATGTTATCGCCTTCCATCACTCGGGTGGGTGCATTTTCGATCTCGTACAGTTGAGCTGAGTTGGGTTTTTTATCTACCCCACATTTCTGGGAAAAATTATACATAGTGGTACTAGGAACAGGCGGTCCAAAAATCATAGAATAGGGTGATTTATCTATGATAAACTTCATGGCTTCTCATGTATCTGTAGGTACGAACACATCTCCCCATGATGCCATTGCTCTCGTGATTGCTGGTCAAGTTCTTCTTTGAGTTCTCAGAATACGAATACTCTCTTCCCTCTGTGCTTCTGATGTATCAATTCTAATTCTTGGTATACCAGTGGAGTGGCCTTGACTAGTTTCGTAAGTTCATATACAGGGTGGTGGAGTGAACTTGATAAATTTACACGTTTCGTTATCGACCCGATGCCACCAACCATTGTTCAAAATTGGCCAATGGAATCGTGCCAACTCAACCTTTTTTGGAATTTTGTGCTTTATGATGGGTGATATCTATTAACTTACGTGCCTGGGTCCCTTTGATCCATGTGCCTATAATCATTCATGCTTTCTATTCATTCGTCAATGGGGATATTTTAATCTGACGTGGAACGGTATGTGCCATGGGGGTAGTGTCCTTTTTGAACCTCGTGCCACCTCGGATCCGAGTGATAACTAGATCTTTGGGATCGATTATGTCTCCTTCAAGATTTTTGTGATATCCGATTCTCGGTGTGAGCGTTGGTTTTCATATTTCCTATGATGCCCCTTTTTCCTTAAGTCAACCATGATTAATCACAACCGTCAGATACAAGTGATTGGTTTTGCTCTTGGAATGTCGATTGATGCATTGTCATCCGATCTGGGTAGGATGTTGGCACGATCATTGATATCCCGAGACCTGCATGATGGTTAATGTACCTAGCTGCATATAAAAACTTGACATAACGTGTTTTATGGTCTTCAATTAATCATGATTATCCAATGTTTAATCCTTATATTTTCAAACCTTAGCAACTCGTATTAATTGATGGTAATCATATGATACGTGCATTTTCCTTTGCGATCACCGTTAGATCTTACTGTGGTGAGGTGCGACCATTGGATTGTATATATGCACATGGTTTTTAATAAATGGGAAACACTTATACGTACCTTGGTTTAATTAATCAACCTTTTGAAATAATAATGCTTAGATTAACCTTCGATTGATCTTCCTGTATGTGCACCGTTGGATCTGGGTGATCAATGAGCGTTGTCATCCGATTTGTGTATCCTTAAAGTGTCTTTATTTAGCTTTGGATATTTTGCCACCACTACAAGCCTTCGTGACCGTCGATTTTTGGATTAGTTTGGGCACTATCGTTAGATTACCAATAAGATGCCCACCATATAATCAATGTAAAAAACCTTTGATTTTCTATTAATCATGATTAAGGCAAAAGGGGGGATTAGTCAACGTATTAAACCCTCGCTAAACATAATTAATATTTGTCTTTACCTTAGCCTTTCTTTTACCATTCACGGTTTTGGTGCGGCCATCGAATTTCGAGTGGAGGCAAGCGCAGTCGTTGGATCTAGTCAACCTGCAAGTTAGTTTAATCAAGCACGTATAATATTAATCGTGATTAAGGCGAAAGGGGGAGAATTAGTCGATGTATTAAACCCTTTTTAATTACATGATTAACATTAATTAATTTTTTCGAACCTTAACACTCTTTAATGCATCTTCAATTAGTGCGCCACCGTTAGATTAAAAATCGATCGAGCGCAACCATTCGATCTTGGTAACTAGCCCGATGATTAATCAAATGGGGCGCATCCTTTTTAATATTGACTTTTAAAGTTCACTTTAATCAAAGCAATCACAACCGTCGATCTATACTTTGTTTGGCATGATCGTCCGATCTGTCAAACTTACTCACTATTTAATCGGAACCTTTGACCATCAAGTCTTGCATTTAAAATTTTGACTCTTCGGACAATGCACGACCATCGATTTGATCTTGGGGTCAGTGCATCCGTTGATCTTGTTAAAGGTGCAAGGACTTTAATCATGTTTGTTATTAGTCTATGACTTAACCTTTGGAATCTTAGCGAGTGCGCATCCGTTGGATTTACTCCTCGATGAAGCGCTGTCGTTAGATCGAAGACAACTTGCTCGTTTAAAAACCTTGGGTTAGAATCTTTTAGACCCTTTGTCTTATTATACGGGTTCTTTTGGAATGCGCATCCATTAGATTTTTTATGATGAATGCGCAGTCGTTCGATTAATTTTAAGATGCAAACTCTTTAACTCTTACCATGGCTTTGACTTTTGATTTATCCCTTGGTCGATTTTATTAATGCGCTATCGTCCAATTTTTTCTGGATCGAGCGTCCTTTGGATTAATTCTAAGGTGCTCGCTTGTTAGCTTAGTGGGGTGCATACCCTTAGGTTTTAATTAATTAATATTTGCTTTAACCTTAGACCTTTCAGATTTTGAGACCATGGTGAATGTTTAACCGACTTATGATTTAAGGACTTTATTAATCAATTTTTAGGCCCAAGGAAATATTTATGAAGGTCGGACTTTGGCTTTAGGTTTTTAATTTGAAAATTTCTTCCCTAACCATTTGAGGTACTTTGATTTATACCATGAAGCCCACATTATTAAAAAGGCTAAGGTTAGACTTTATCAAACCAACCAATGAAAAATTGAATTACTCACAACAACTTTAAGCAATGACCAACAGTATAAGCAGTTTGATTGAAACCAAAAATTTAAATTTGGGGGTTTCAAAGTTGAGTCAAATTTGGCTCCAATAGGTATGTAGTCGCTCGAAGTGTGATCATACAACATTGATCGATAGCCAAGAAGGATAAGGAAAAATAATGGGATAAAATCAAATGTATGTAGTCGCTCGAAGCATGACCATACAACATTGATCGATATCCAATAAGGAGAAGGAAAAATAATGGGATCCAATCAAAGTTATGTAGTCGCTCAAAGCATGACCATACAACATTGATAGATAGCCAAGAAGGATAAAGGAGAATAATGGGATCTAATCAAAGGTATGTAGCCACTCGAAGTGTGACCATACAACATTGATCGATAGCAAAGAAGGATAAGGTAAAAAAATGGGATCCAATCAAAGGTATGTAGTCGCTCGAAGCGTGACCATACAACATTGATCGGATGTCCAGGTAAAATAAGAGAGGAAGGAAAGAAGGAGAAGAGGAAAGAAATAAAAATAATGTTGGTGAATGAAAATGAATGATTATGGATGCAATGATGTGATTTTTCTAAGTTCATATGACATTTACAATGCCATACTAGTTGCTTGAGAATGGCAACTTTTGGTTGCTTTGCTTTTACGACCATATCAGCATGGTCCAAAAGTATGAATAGGACAAAAGCCTATATAAATTTTTGTTGTTCATTTATTGATGAGAACATGGTGACAAGTGTCAAACCACTCGAGTTAGTTGACATTTGGATGATTAAATTGTGACCAAATCAATGTGGTCAAAAAATCATTTTGTAGACACCTAAATCATGTCATGCTTAGGGGAGCTTCTCACATAGACACATTCATAAGATCACAAGACAAAATATTGGACTTTCCAAGCATCAATAGTGGCTCTCACCACTCATTTGGGGCCTTTTCAAAAGTCATCCAAGCTTGCCCACTCAAGCCAAGAGTGGCCATATCTTAGCCGCTCAAGCCTAGAGCGGTTAGACCTTAGCTACTATAGACGATAGTGGCTAGATCTTAGCCACTACAGATGATAGTGGCTAAGCCATAAGAATTAGTTTGCTAACAAATATGCCTAATCATAGGTATAAGTAGTAGTCTACATGCAATAAAGATGATCGGGAGTAACTTTACATTCCTTTTCATGATCAGTTCACATAGGAGGTCTGAGTTGGAATTTAGACTTAAGTTAACTGACCTCCAAGCATAAACAAAGGGACAAAATATTCTCATGATAATGACCATTTCACATAGAAGAATCAAGTTGGCAGTTATATTTTAGTTAATTGGCCTCCAAGCATAAAAAAAGCGACAAAAGATTCTCATGCTAATGACCAATTCGCATAGAAGACTCAAGTGGGAAGTTATATTTCAGTTAACTAGCCTTCAAACATGGACAATGGACAAAATATTCTCATGCTTACTTGCACTACGTATGATAAATTCATTTCTAGGGCTTGGACATAGACCTAGGGTTTCACACTATAAAAGGTGCAATCCTAAGAGCACGAAGGAATATAGAGAATCAGAGGGACAGAGATCAATATTTTATCATATCAGAGAGAGAGACATCGTTTTAGGAGAGCTTTCAAGACTTGGAGAGTTCTCTTTAAGATCACATGTACGATGAAGCTATGATGGATTGAAGAGCATAATACCTATTATTTCAACATCAGATACAAGCTTTCACCCATAGCTTGGGGCAAAGAGGACAAGGCTTACTTTAGCAATCGTTGTCCTGGACAGTGGCCCATAGGCTTAGCTTAGGTTTTAGACATAGCTTCTTTTATTTTTTTTATTTATGTTTTCATATCATTAGCATAGATTTACATGATTTTATGGCATATTTTTATCATATTTCCATTACATTATTTTATTACTAACAACCTCATCCAGGGAGGAAATCTCGGACACCTAAATGTGTGTTGTTGTTTCATTGCTTACAGGGCCACAGGTACATTGGACAAACTTTACAACATATGAGAACAAAATGGACCCCTCTAGGAAATAGACCTATAGAAGGAGGCATCTATAAGACCTCATACATTTTCGTGTGTAGAACCGGGAAGATTTTATAAGTGCACCACCTCTTCACAGAAGGGGCACTCTTTGCCTATTTGTATTTTATAGTATCAAAATGGGTATCCCTAAGAGGGACCGACATGTAACCAAGTTTCAATATCAATAAAGAGATCTATCTTTGTTATTTCATATTATATTATTTTTCCTTCTTGTCTTCCATTTCATCTTGGGTTTTTAATAACATTGCAAGTAGGGTTAGAAAGGGGACTGGTGCATGCATTCTCGGGGTTGCTACAGATGGTGATCATGATGGGACCACCACTAATTTTTCATTTTCTATCAGAATACTAACTTAATTTTGTATGCAGGTCTAGCCGTTCTGAGATACAGTGACAAAAAACTATCCGCTCTGAGCTACAATAGCCAATAGAGCTTAGCTGCTCTGAGATACAACATCAAAAAACCAGCCGCTCTGGTTGATAACGGCTAGAACTGGAGTGTAGCAGAGGTCAAAACACCGACTCTCTAAGCTGGATCAAATTTTGGTATAAGCTTCTCTGATATTTTACAACTTTTTTTCTGCTTCTGTGTGTCTAAAACATAGAACTTAAAGCACATTTATGTTTGGAAATTGAAATAATAAAAGAAGAAAAAATTAATCATTTCCATATCTTAGATTTTATTTTAAATTTTCCACTAGGCATTGCTAGGAATAGTGGCTTATGCCTAAAAAATTCACCCTATAACCCAACATGCTAGACATTGTATGTTGCTTGCTTGCTTTGAGGACCTGCTAGAGGCCATAGTTGCACAAAATAAAATGTGCTCATACAAATCATAATAGTTCATGCATATTTTTGAATATTGAAATATATTTTTGCACGTAGGCATATAGGAAAGATTCATTGCTGCTACATGATTCACTTTATGTTACGCAAGCTTAAAATGAACACCACACACACACATCTCATTTAAATATTGGAGAGTTGGACTTCATCACCAACATTCAATTTAGTATAGTGACGTTGGAATTCATCTCCTTCCACTGATTTACCCCCTAGAACTTCCTATAAATGGATTTAGAAACTTAATTATAGTGACACTAAGTTACTTGTGTTCAAACTATCTCCCACTATTGGAACAATCATTGGCTCAGAGTGGAAGAGCTAGGGGAACCCTCCATTGGGTCTTTAGTAGTGTACCCTAGATTATTTTGAGAAAATCATGTACTTGATTGTCACTATGGATGAGTCTTCTCATTCTTAATCCAAGAACAAAAGTAAGAAATAAAAATAATAACACATCAAAATATAGCAAACAGTTTAGGGCACACTTAAATCAGTAATCAAGATAAACATTTACTTGGTATTGTGTGGTTATTCCTAAATTGCAACTCAAAAGATCAATTTATAAGACAACATGATCAAAAAAATAAGTAAGCACCCTCAATTTGATACCGAGGGAGAGACAAAAGCAACTCATACCCATAGGCAAAGTTGTAGTAACATTGAACGACCTACCTGTAAGACCATGAGACGTAGCTCTGTGATCCTAAGGGGTGATAACTCAACCCTTGGAGGATCTCCTTGAGAAACCCCAAGTAAGGAGCCACATCATGGAACAAATTCACATAAACAAAAAGAGGCTTCACAACCATCCTCATCAAGGAGACATGAGGAGACATCAAGGGCCTCCTCAAATAACATAGAAACATCTCAAATATGTGAGGAAGCTTCAAGGACTTCCTCCTCACATGGGCATAAAAAATGTTCTAAGACTCATTCTTCACATATGGATGATGAGACTACTACATCTCCATCCACATGGAGAGGACATGTTACCACAAATCCCTCTTCATTAAGAAGGCAAACAAGAATTGCAACACCTCAAAACTCACAAGAAACATATAAAATAAGTCTTCCCACTAAAGGGCAGGAAACTAGAGCTACATATAGCCATGGAAATAAAATAGAAGAAACCCTTCACACAAAAGAAAATATTCCCATAGACTATGACCTCATAGGAGTAAATAGCACCCCACAAGACTAGCCATGGAAAACAAGACAACTAGATGGGTTGGATCGATTTCCTACTTGACCAACTGTAGCTATTTATAATTCTACATCTGGAAGCTCATGAAATATGACTTCTAAACACAACTCCCAGTCTGGGGGTACCTCAGATCAACCCCATAGTAGATGCATGGAGTTTGATCATAGAGATACTCAATAATACATTGAACAAGTCACATTAGCTAGCAAGAGTATAGATACAACAAAAACCTTCTCAAGGAATCTGTGAGTCAAGACAACACAAAAAGAGTCAGATAAACATGAGTCATCTATAATAGCACAAACTAACCAAATGAGGTGGTTATAAAATGCATTACGTAAGGAGCGAGAGCTAGTGGAAGCTCTCAAATAACATAAACAAAGAGAAAGACTCTTGCGCCAACATGAGCAATGTTTAAGAGAGCAGGATGAGCAACTAGCTCTTAACAATTTATAGATAAATGGTGGTGACCACAAAATAAAAAGATGCACTAACTCACCTAAGGAGATGCACACTAGACAAGATAGCCCACAACGAAATCCCCCACCAAATCATGAATGAAATCCAAATAATGAGGGAAGGGTAAACATAAGAAACCATGATTGCAATCATGAGTCCCCTTGTAGGAGGGAGGAAAATGGAAAAAATCAAATGAATAGAGAGTTACCTCCATTGCCACTGTGAGTAGGCTTACAAGAGGAGGAAATCCATGCATAAAAGGTATTTCAAGAGCTTTCTGAAAAGATGAAAACCCTTGAGAAACAAGAGGTAACTGGGAACTCACAAACATTGATCAAAATACACAACCAACCATTGTGCCCATTAATACCTAGCCCTCCATATCCTAACCAATTTGAGATTCCTAGGCTAGAAAATTTTAAGGGTGAAGAGGATGCACAAGAGCATGTCACCAATTTTATCAATACCTTTTTTCATCTTGAAGATGATGACACTCTCATGCTAAGAAAATTCATAATAACATTTATAGGTGCTACCACTCAATGGTTCAACCAACTACCTAAGCATAGCATAACCAACTTTGAACAACTAGTAAACACATTCTCAAAGCATTTCTTCTTTGGTGCTAAGAAAAAGGTGAACATTTTAGACTTGGCCAACTTGAAACAGTATGATGATGAGCCAGTAATGGATTATGGGAATATATGGAGAAAAATCATGGCAAAATTATCATTCTCCATCCCCACAGAAGAGATCATTCGCATGTTCACCAAAAGTTACTCTAAACATATCTCCCTATTAATACAACTCCAACAATATCCTTCATTTGAGGAAGCTTTGGCACAAGCCAAGCTCATCAGAGAAATAAAATTATATGAGGGAACCATTAAGCTCTAAAATAAAAAAGGAGTGGAACAAGAATGGTAAGAATGACAAGTATAAACAAAAGTAGACCAACCCTACTCTAGTCAATCAAGTCATATTGGCTACACCCAAGGATGGGGTGCACAACAACCACAGAACTATCAAGCACATCCCCCGCCAGCCAACTACGACCAAATTAACAATCAGGTAAGAAATCAAAAACGCAAGCCACATTGTTATTTCACGCATCTAATAGAATCAATGCAATCAATATTTAATCAGTTGAGCAAGGCCAAGAGGATTAGATTTATTGATATACCTCTTATAGATCCCAACCATCCTAAGCCCAAAGGATATAGGGAAGATCAATTCTACCCCTACCATAGGATATCAGGGCATGACATTGAGGTTTGCATTGGGTTTAAGCATCAAGTGCAAAACATGATTGATGCGGGAGAACTCAAAGTTGACAACCCACTAGCTCTCAATAATAGAGACATGGGAATATACAAAAACCCATTGCCCAATAATGAGGCCCCTCGAGAGCAAGGGGCCCAAGTAAATCAGGTTCGATCTGACATACCTATCCATAGATGTGTTGGGATGGTTGAGATTGTTAACATAGCAACAAGGAATAGGTGGTATGGTCAACTACAACCACCTGCAGCTCCCATTAACATCCCAGATGCCCCTAGGCAAAGGCAAGACAACCTTCTAGGTCCACCAAAAAGACCTGTGGTAACTATTCGAAGTAGATTGGAGCAAAACCTATAGATGACTCCAGCTAAGTTATCCATCTATGAGCTCATACAATAGTACCCACAACATAGGGAGACTCTAATAGAGGTTTTAAGATCAATTAAGCTCCAACCGCAAGATGTGAATGCATTCACTCACTTTGTGGGACAAGTACAAGAATTCCAGGAGCCTGTAATCTGATTATATGATCATGAGATTAAGATAGTTCTTGCTGCCTTACCATACCATTCACTAAAAATTGTAGTAGCAATAAATGACTTAACTTTCAATAAGGTCTTGGTTGATACAGGTTCATCGATATACATCATTACAACAACTGCAATAGACCACCTCAAAATCCCTAAGTCTAATATCATTCCAGGAACTTACACATTGAGATCTTTTAATGATGCTTTATGCAATATTGTGGGAACGATAGTCCTACCCATCAAGGTGGGGCACAAGGCCATCCCTATGATGTGTCATGTCTTAGAAGGAGCTATGTAGTACAAAATCCTCTTAGGGCACCCTTGTATAAGGGCCATGAAGTGTGTGCCTTCGGTCTTGCACCAGTGTGTCAAGTATGTGCATGAGAACAAAGTATATGTGGTTCTGGTTGATGAAGAGCCTATTAAATATGTCAATCAGGTGGACATTCTGGGAGAATTCATGATCCCTTATACTCACTTGTACGTGACACCTTCATCCCCAACTACACAAGTGGATAATGAAGATAAATGGGTAAGAAAATACCCATGCACATCAACACCTCCTAGTGCATTCAATATCGTCAATGCTTCTAAAGTACCATCAATGTCAAAACCAAAAAATAATCAGAAGCTAAAGGTGCCCTTAGCTAAGGATGAAAGGCCCAAGAAAGTGCAAACTGTAGCCATTGATTAAATTCCAAGTCCTGTGGAAGAGGATGATCCTAAATATTAAGATGAAGATAGTGATTATCACCCTTCTTTGCTAGTATCATCCGTGGGGTCATCCACGTCGCATGCATCAATACACTTGGAAAGCATAGGCATAGGGGAGTACCTTGTGCAAAACATCATCTTTACACCTATCATTGAGTCTGCCCAAGATGTAGGAAGGCATAAGGACTTGAGACTGCCTATGGGAACAGTGGTTCCACTTGGAATCCCTCCCAACCAAACCAATTTTGTCTATGACATCCTGGACTACGTTCATAAGTCTCCAGACATAGAAGAGGATGGTGACAAATTATTCATGGTCAATTTTAGTTACCTCTCTAACCTTGAGTTTTCTATAAGATACTTTGAGATTTCCAATGGCATGGTTATAGCCTTGGCATATATGAGCAGGGGCACAGGTGGCCATACGAGCCATAATATCAGCTTCCCTCTAACATATTTGGCTTAGGATATTTTCAAGATGACTCTTGTAGCAAAATTGGAAATATTAATAATAGGGTTAGGAGAAGACATTAATTTCATTCCCTATCACCCCCTAAGAACAAAAAATTTGAGCAATAGAGAAGTGGCCACGGTAAACATACCACCTACAAAAACTTATCATCCAAACACCTCAATTGATTCCACCCCAATAGGGTACAACTCATGGGATGAGGAGAATGGATATGAAGCAAGTGATGATGAGGTGCAACTCGGCTTAGCCTATCAGGGGCCTCATTATTTATAAATATTCACATGGTTCGTCCACAATGATAGTGGATATACATCAGATAAAAGTGACTATGAATCAGAAGACTCAACAGAAAGAGCCTACTTAGGCCTAAGCCATCAACCCCTAACTTTGAGTCAAGAGACAAATGCAAATGGATTCTTCATAGGTGACGAAGAATATGAATATGAAATAGAGATGGCCTACTTGGGGCCAAGACATGAGCCCATTGTATTAGGAATACATACCAATTCTAATGGTTTTTAGATAAGTGATGATGAGTTTGAGGATGATACTGAGATGGCTTATCTTGGACCTCACCATTTACAACAAGTCAATGAGCTAGTAGAGAGAGAGGTGACACTCCGTGCCATAGATCCTCATCTCTAATTTTTGGGGAGACCTATTGACCTAGTTGCCATTCATCGGATGGTCAATCCCCCTCCGCCTACATTCAAAGAGAAATTAGAGCCCAATGATCCTATTGTTCACCCTACTCATGGGCTAGATCCAAAAATTCCCATTCCTCCATAACCTCATCGCGAGTATGGAAGGGAAACCCCTAAGATAAGATTGCACCCATGTGGTCCTAGATATTTCATCCCATCCATCAACATGATATCCATTGATTTGACCACTCCACTTTATAATCTAGTAGATCCTACAAAATAATTACATATTAATGTAGAGGCTATTGATTGGGATTGTGCTAATTCACCCATAGAGCTGGAAGACCTCTTACCCAATGAAGATATGTTATAGTTGTTCCATTTTGCATCAGTTTGTGCGTATGACATCTTCCATGTTGGTTTGGAACTTGAGTCAGTAGGTCCTATGAATCCTGTCGATAACATTCATTTGATACCCATGCCTCATCAGCTGGAGGATGGGTCATATATGGCTATAGAAGTGAATTTTGAGGTGGACAACAGTGATGATCCTACCAAACCAAGGAGAGTCAAGTTCAGAGAATTTTTATCTCCAGAGGAACAATACATTCTAATTCCTCTTCTCAAAGAGAGGTCAAACATTTTTTCTTGGACTTACAAAGACATGCTAGGGATAGATCCAAAGTTAGTCATTCACAACCTTTCATTAGATCCCATGAAGAAGCCAATCAAGCAAAAACTGAGGAAAATGTATCCAACCATCGCTTTGATGGTGAAGAACGAATTGCAAAAATTACTGGATGCAATATTCATAGTTTCCATTGACTACCTTGAGTGGGTGTCAAACATGGTACCCATGGGAAAACCTAATGGAAGAGTCCGTATCTACACGGATTTCAAGGATTTGAATAGGTCAACACAAAAGGATTCATTCTCGTTGCCAAACATAGATGCTCTTGTGGATGCAACCACAGGTCACGAAATGCTCTCTCTAATGGATGATTTTTTTGGATACAATCAGATCCAGATTAATCCTGAAGATCAGCATAAGACTACTTTTATTACTCCATGGGGAACATTCTGTTACAAAGTGATGTCATTTGGTATCAAAAATGTTGGTGCCACATATCAACAGGCCATGACATACATAGTCCATGACTATATGCATAATATCTTGGAATATTACATGGATAACTTACTGGCCTGGTTCCTGTTGTGACAAGAGCATGCCGAAGTCCTTAGACAAGTATTTGATTGCCTCATAGAACATAATGTTTGATTGAATCCTAAGAAGTGCATATTTGGTGTAACTTCTAGCAAGCTTTTGGGATTCATTGTATCCAAGAGAGTCATCAAAGTAGATACTGTAAAGGTAAAGGCCACCCCTACCAACATTAGGGATTTGAGGAGCTTACAAGACAAGATAGCATCCATCAAAAGATTCATCATGCAATTATCAAACAAATCCAAACCTATGAATCGGTTGCTACGTAAGGAAGTCCCATTTCATTGGGATGAAGAATGCCATCAAGCCTTTGCAAAGATCAAAACTTATCTAGCAACACCACCAGTATTGGCTCCACTAAGGCCAAAAATACCATTTTTACTATATATATCGGCTACTGATTTCACATTGGGCACCATGTTAGCCCAAAATAATGCACAAGATAAAGAGCAAGCCATATATTATATTAGTTGCACCTTGGTGAGTTATGATCTAGGATATGTGTATGTCAAAAAATTGTGTTTAGCAATGGTCTTTGCAACTCAAAATTTGTGATACTACATGTTGAGCCATACGACCTATGTCATATCAAAACAAAATTCTTTGCAGTACATTATGTGCAAGACATATCACAATACACGTACCACACAGTGGATAATGCTATTGAAAAAAATTGATCTAGAGTTCATAATCCAAAAGTCCATCAAGGGACAAGTCATAGCAGATCAATTAGCAGAGGTACCTCTTCAAGATAACAAGCCTCTCACCATAGAATTTTTTGATGATGTGGTCTTTGCATTATCAGATCCTCTAGAACTCGAAGAACCTAATAAATAAAGAGACATGTCATTGTTCTTCAATGGTTTGAAGTGTGAACAAGGAGGTAGAGTAGGGATTGTCTTTATCACACCACAGGGTGCTCCATTATCCTTATCATTCAAACTAGACTTTCCATTGATCTTGGGACTCCAAACAACCATAGCAATGGGCATTAAAATATCGAATATATTTGGTGACTCCTTGCTCATAGTAAACTAGGTCAAAGGACTATTCCAATGTAGGTACCCAATCCTGAAGACTTACAATGAACTTGTTGACATCTACCTCACCTGACTGGAATGGTACAACATCGAGGTAATCCCTCGTATGTTGAATAGATCATGGCCTCTTTGGGATCCTTAATCCCTCAGAATTCATCTGCTAATTTTACAACCATTCATGTGAAAGTACTTTCGCATTCAGTAATACACCGTGAAGCTTTTGACAATCAAGAATCTTTCAAAATTATCAACATCAAGCCAAATCAAGATTGGTCCTTCGTAGCTAGAGATTTATTGCAAATAGCCTCTTGGGGGTCTTTGATCTCCCAAGGACCTATGGAGTGTGGTGCAACCATATATCATAGAGTTTTTCCTCAATTCATGTTCACTACCTCATAAATGCAGAAAGAGCAAGCTTCTATTCTATAGAAGTTGTGGCTTATCAGGATTAGCTTTCCCAATGGTGGGACTTCCTAAAGCTTGGAATAGTACCTTAAGGTTCGTCACATACTAAAAGGTAAATGTTCAAACAGAGAGCAACAAGATACATCTTGCTAGGATAAATCCTCTACAGACGAGGATATGATGGAGTATTACTTTGTTGTCTTGAGACCTAGGAAGCATCTTGGGAAATTTTACAAGCTCAAGACGGAACATGTGGAGGCCATTTCAGTGGCATGGCCATCGTTAAGTGCATCTTGAGAATGGGTTACTATTGGCCCATAATGGAAAAGGATGGTTGTGAGTATGTCAAGAAATATAGTAAGTGCCAGTATCATGCGAATCTAATGCACTTACCATCGCAAGCTTTACAGCCAATCCAGGCAGCATGGCCATTCTTACAATGGGGACTAGACTTGATTGGGAAGATCTCACCCCAGTCCTCAGGCCGACACACATTCATCATAACGGCCATAGAATACTTCACTAAATGGGTAGAATTTATCCCCTTAACATCAACAACTGGACCAAGGATTACATATTTTATACTCCACAATATCATAAGTTGTTTTGGGTTCCCTTATAAGATAATATTAGATAATGGGCCATATTTCTAGAACAAAAATGTGTGTGCTTTAATGAAAAAATATCATATTCAGAACAATATTTCAATGCCTTATTATCTGTAAGCAAACGGGCAAGCAGAAGTCTCAAACAAAACAATAGTCTCCATTTTAAGGAAGACATTGCAAGAAAATCACAAGGATTGGCACATACAGTTACCTCTTGCACTATGGGCATACATGACTAGTATATGGATGCCCACTTGAGAAACACCGTTTTTACTAGTATATGGCACTGAGGCCATCATGCCACTAGATTTAGAAATTTTGACTCTACGCATAGCATTAAATGACTTCATAGATGATGATGTTGCATAGCAAGGCCGCCTTGATTAGTTGATGCTTCTTGATGAAAATCTAGTCAATGCTTTAGAGCATCTTTATGTTTACCAAAATTGTCTTGCATAAGCTTACAATAGTAAATTTCACCTAAGGTAATTCAAGGTTGGAGATCTAGTTCTCAAATAAAACTAGTAAAATTCAAAGTTGTTGTCGCATTTGCGAGATACATTCATGGTAAACTGGATGGGTCCATACATGATTTCACAGAGATTTGGGCCTAGAGCATATTGCATTATATAATTGGATGGTTTTGAAGAGCTTGAACCTCTAAAAATTATTCACTTAAAGACATTCTACACATAAAACACAAAAACATTCAAATATTCCATAAAATTCAAAAACATTCAAATATTTCATAAAATTCAAAAACATTCAAATATTTCATAAAATTCAAAAACATTCAAATATTCCATAAAATTAAAAAACATTCAAATATATCAAAAATACAAAAACATATAATAAAAACATAAAATTTCAAAAATCAATTCAAAGGCTCCAAGGGCATTCATACCACTTGGTCAAACATCAATTCAAAGGCTCCAAGGGTAATTCATACCGCTTGGTCAAAAATCAAATAAAAAAGGCTCCAAGGGCATTCAAACCACTTGGTCAAACATCAATTCAAAAAGGCTCCAAGGGTAATTCAAACCGCTTGGTCAAATCCCATCAAATCAAGAGCTCCAAGGGTAATTCAAACCGCTTGGTCAAACATCAATTCAAAAATCCCCAAAGGCATAATAAGCCCTTTGGTCAAATAAATCAAAAATACAAAAATAACATAAAATCAAAAATAACAATTGCATCCACAACATTGCATTGCATTTTCATATCCACTACAATTGCATATGTCATGAGAGCCTTAAAAGTGATACCACAGTTTGTCGCACAAATCATTCAAATCCATACCTCCATTAATACATGTGTTTAATTGTATTTTTCAACACAACCATTATTTTTTGCTATACATAATATACTAAGGTTTTTCAGTTAATCAACCATACCTAGTGATCTTAACAACTTTTGAGGAAAACAACTTTTATTAGTAGAAGGTAAGGTCTAGCCATGATAATGTCTTGGATATTCAAGATCCCGTTACTAATTGAAACACTAAAATCCTAGCTGGTATAAGGAAAAGATGAAAGTTGCAAAGCGGTCTAGGTTACCTTAAGTGAAAAGGATTTTCCTTGTTTATCCCGCTGTGCAACTAGTTTAAAGGTGCTGAGAATTGGCAAAAGGACAAGCTTTACCCAAAAATCCCTTGCTTAAATCAAAATAAGCAAAATACCAAAGCAAAGTACATATTCAAAAGGCCAAGCATACAGTCAAGATTTCAAAGCAATAATCCAATACACAAATCATATATTCAAAATTCAAAAAAAAAAATCAAAGCTCAAAAAAATCAATCAAAAAATAAACAGTGATTTTCATCACTACATATGAGCAAAATAAACAATGATTATCATCACTACAAAAATCCCCGCTCAAAGAAAAATCAATCAAAATAAATAGTGATTTTCATCACTACATATGAGAAAAAATCCAAAGCCAAAAAGAAACCAAAAATAAGGGAATAAAGCTTGAATCCCTGGAATTCTCAACATTGTACAAAAATGGAAGGAGAAATCCTTACGCATGATGATATGTCTACCACAATTGCTTCATGCATTTATGTAGACCAATGTTTGAATGTGGATGAGCTAGCTTAGGTAACCCAATATTGCCTAGTGGTATAGTCCAACTAAGTCCAACATAAGGATGAGATGAACACTTGAGGATCCCTGATCTTAGCAATGGGCTTAAAGAATCCCACCTAACATAGGAGGAAATGCTTGAATTCTATGTCAAAAATATACAATCACTTGTACACATAGAGATCATGAAAAACCAGGTCCATGGTAAAAGCCTTACTTTTCAAAAGTCTAAGTGGTCAGTAGACAATTGTTGATAGGGTAACTAGAGTGTTTGAATCTTTGAAAAGCCCCCAAAATTCTTACATAGCAACAAATCATAACTTCATTCACACCATCACTTTCTTTATAAGATTCTATAAATTAGGGGGTATCAACATAGTAGGACAGATACCGCATATATATTAGAAATAGTATATAGATAGAAAATGACTACTTTATATCTTTTAATTTATAGAAAATTATTAAGAAAATACATTACACACCATTACATCTCATATAGGAATACTTAATCAATTCTTATGATAAGAGTGATTATTTAAATTCATGATTATTATTATTTTTTACTTTCTATGGTATCACTCATTAAGATTGTCAATGTCATATGCATTTTGTATGTTTTGAGTGATTAGAGCATACAGGTTCATTTATACCACTCCATCACATAAGTTAGATGCATAAAATTAAAGCAAAGTTAAAACATGCAATTAGCAATAACATCGCATTCACAAAAACAAGTCATTAAATCCATAAAGCACATGATAAAACACAGCCAATATCCATTTGCATACAAAATCATAAATTTGTCATTCATCATCAAAATACATCACATCATATCATCAAATCATATAAGCATCTTCGATAGCATATATCATCTAAAAAATTCATCAAATCATCATAATACCATCATCGCATCATATCATAAAACAAAATAACAACAAAAACATGAGCAATAAATGATACACATAATACATCATAATGCAAAGCTATCATAAAATTATGTGTTTGAAGTCCAATGGATATACAAAAATTCCCATGGGCTATAGTCATATAGGTCAGTCAACCTCAAAAATAAATCAAGGACCAAGTAGAGCATCAATAAAATACTAGGTTTGAGCCCCCTACATCACCTCCTCCAGTGCCACCTCCCCTTGTGGTGGTATCATGATTCAAGAGATGCGAGCCTGTCGGTCTCTCTGTCTGAGTTTGGGTCCTCTGGCTAGGACGGGTAGAATACTACCCTTAGGTGGATCCCCACTGGCCTGCGAACCACTCACACCTGCTGGATCCTTAAGGAAAATCCCATTACTCCTGAGTTGCATTTGAAGAAGGGTAACATGATCTTCAAGTCCCTGAATTTGTACCTCATGCTCATCCAATAGAGACTAGAGATGTCCCATATCTACTCCTAAACCTGCCATTGGAGCCTCCTGTGGTGTAGAAGGAGGAACAATAAACTACATCTTGATATTGCCACCCTCAATAGTAGCTTGTAGAGCCTATATCTGTGCTGAGAGCTGCTCAATCCTAGCATCTCGTCGATGTACCTAGATCTTAGTGGCCTGAAGCTCAACCTAGACCTCATGTAGTTATGCTCTCAGAGGAGACCCTCTATCCTTAGGATCTAACTCCTCCTCCTCCTTAGTAACATTAGGATCCTCTGCTGCCACCTTCTCTACTAGCTGGCCCCATACCTCGATCCTGGCTTAGACTCTGCATCCTATTGGATTTGTGCCATCACCCCCGCCATCATCCTCATGCCCTAGGCTACCGATGCCATGCCACATCCGATCACCCCACCACTGAGTGTAGGCCTCTATAACTCTCCTAGCCACTGTATGATCAACAATTAGGGCATCCTCCTCATCTAAAAGCTTCATGATCTGTTGTGGAGGTAGGTCCTTCTTTGCTGAGAGGCACCTGTACAAGAACGGTATCAAGGGCACATCCTGCTGTAATCCATACTAACAAAGAACCTGAGAGTAGAAGAAATAATTCTAGATGTCAATATTACTACCAACAAGCCATCACTCGTACCGTATCTTGGCAGTAAATCTAACTAGGTCATCCCAAGCAGGACACTCATAGTAAGGCTGCCACACGACATCTTTGGTAAACAGTCTAGTAAAAGCACTATTGTAGTCAGACAACTCCCCTATGAAAGTGTGGCTCTTACGCTCCTCATGCTCTCGAGCCCATCTGGTAGCATGACACTATGTTTGAGCATCAATCATTGTAATCTTGTCTAGGAGCCCCTTAGGGCCATCTACTACAATGTGCTCCCATCCCCAAACCTGTAGGAGCAAGTTGTAGGTAATGCTGACATGTCCTCACCGATGGATGTGGTACAACTCATCATAGCACTAAGCAAATAGTGATCTACCCCATGCATATATGATAGGATCCTCGCTATCCAATAAATCTTGCACCATCGCTAGAAGGTTCCACAAGAATCTCAAACCTGAGTAGTCCGAAATAAGAACATTGTTGATCACCATCAGCAATATGGCATGCCTCATTGTAAATATGCCCTCCCTATACCAGTGACTGATGGACACTCCTTCAGACTTGATGTCCTTGAGACCATTCATATAATGCCCTCTAAACACCCAAGTGAATACAACCACCTAATCATTAGTGGTCGAATAGAAAATGGCCACCCCATCGAATGGAATCTAAAATATTCTATATACATCCTTCAACGTAATGGTCATCTCATCGATCAGGAGGTGGAAGTTATTAGTCCATAGGTCCTAGTGATGGGCCAAAGTCATAAGGTAATCCTGATCTACCATGATATAAGGCAACCTGATGACATACTACAACCCGTGGGCTTTGAACCATGCCTAGTTTGTATCATTAAAGCTAGGAAGTAATTCAAGTAAGAGCTTTGGGTCCCAAGCTTGAGCAGTAAGGATCTAAGCAAAGAAAAATAAAGAAAACGTATAAGTACAGTGTATCTAAGGCATAATTCACAATAAATATGAAAATGGTGCAAAAGAGTATGGACTATTCTAAGTCTAAGCAAAAAAGGATAAGATTGCACCTAATCAAACAAATCAAAATTCAAAAATTCCAAAAAAATAAAAAATTTCATAAAATCAACAAAAATGTAAAAAAACAAGGCTTAGGGTTTAGCCACTATCACCTACAACGATCAAAACCTGGCCGTTGGAGGTAGCAGCAGCCAAGACCCAACAATTAATTTTTTTACTGTTGGGATTCAAGCTTGGCCGCTTTGAGCAATAGTGGCTCAGAGATGGCCACTCTGAGCAACAGTGGCCAAGGGGTGGCATGGCAAACCCGTGAACCCTTGGCCATAAAATAAAAAAAAATTACAAAAATAACAAAATAACTTCAATAAAACAACATAGGGAGGGAAAACAAACAAATTGGAAAGCAAAATTTCCCACCCAAGCATCAAAACTAGGCTAAGTTCAAAACGCCCAAAATGGTGGCAGCAGGTGAATAACTAAAGAATTTCAAAAACCCTAGGTTGAAGCCACTAACAAAAATTAAAATTGGGGACAAACCCACCATAACAAAGGGGATGCTAAGCCTAATTACGGAGTTTTTTCATTGCCAATGAGTTTATTAAGGTTCATTTTGCCCATTACTTAGTGAGGTTCATTTTTATGTAGATAAGGAAAAGAGAGTTAGGGTTTTGAAGAAGGGAAATGCCCTAGAAGCTCCAGTTCCTCCAATAGCTGATGTCTCACCCTATGTAGCCATGTCCTCAGCATCAGCAAGTTTCAAAGTCACAACCATCATCGTCACACCAGAGCTCCCAAAGCGAATCTTCAACAATGAAAGTGATAGGTCAAACCCTAGAAATACAAATTTTATATTTCCTTAATTATGCCTTGGTCACTGCTGATGTCAGTGGCCTAAAATTCTTGGCCACCCAAGGCGATAGTGGCCATAGACAAAAACTCATAAGTCACTGGACCTGACAGCAGCCAGATCCACAAAGAAAAATAAGGGATTTTATCCTTGAGGGATCCCACAAAAACAACAAATAAACACACTTTGGTGGTTTAGGATCACCTGAATGTTCAAAATAACAAAATAAATCACATAAAATCACCATCTCAAGTAGGCCTTGTACCTAGTTACTTACTCTATCCAATCGATGATTGCATCAAGTTGCACTCCATGTAGTTCAATGAAATGATTAGATAACCATAAGGCCACTTGGGGCAAAAACAACTCATTTTGGAATTATGATGCACCGCCCTTCAATATCGAAGAAGACCAATATGGTCACACTGCTCCACGAGTGAGAAAGGATCAATCCTAATTTCCTATGATACCAAAAACATTAAGTCAAAGTGATACAATATAGACATAAATAGAATCACTCATCCTAACTACCTAAGAATGCTATTGATAGTTGAACCGCTCCTCAAGATAAGGATGGATGATTATCATAAACAATTGGAATCACACTTGGATGTGGGATTGCCCATTAAAAGCAACAAATGCTAGAAAGGAACCAGATTAGTCATATTGGTCAAGCGACTTGTCGCTTCATTCATTGCCATTTCTTCACCAATTCATTGTGTGAGGAAGTAGTTCAAAACTTCAACTTAATCATAATCAAAATCAACAAAATATCACTCGATTATAGAAAAATCATGTTCATTCTATGAATCATTGCATACAACAATCACAAATTTTGCTTGTTTTTTGGGAACGTAAGAAGACATGACATCTTCAATTATAGCTCTCCTACCGGTTGGAATTTTTGTAGAAGCTAAAGCTACTCGATTGAGTTTGAGGAACGAGTGCAATTTAACATTCAAAAGCCACTAAGCTAAGTCATTCGAATGTTGAGGCAATGATTCAAGGGATGCACACCATATTACATGATTGGGCTATCCAATATTGATCAGACCATTGATCACCATACACCCTACAAATAGATCAGTCTACGTTTTTACTCAGCATTGTGTTTCCCACACAACATGTCACAAAAATGGGCATCTGTAGACACCTAAATTATGTCATGCTTAGGGGAGTTGCTCACATAGACACATTCATAAGATCATAAGACATAGTATTAGAATTTCTAAGCATCAATAGTGGTTCTCACCACTCATTTGGCCTTTTCAAGCCATCCAAGCTTAGCTACTCATGCCAAGAGCAGCCAGATCTTAGCCGCTCAAGCATAGAGTGGCCAGATCTTAGCCATTTTAGATGACAGTGACCATATCTTAGTCACTGTAGATGATAGCGGCTAAGCCATAAGAAGTAATTTGCTGATAAACATGCCTAATCACAAGCGAAAGTGGTAGTATGCATGCAATAAAGGTGAGCGGGAGTAACTTTGCATTCCTTTTCATGATCAGTTCACATAGGAGTTTTGAGTTGGCATTTAGACTTAATTTAACTGACCTCCAAGCATAAACAAAGGGACAAAATCTTCTCATGCTAACAACCAGTTCTCATAGAAGACTCAAGTGGGAAGTTAGATTTCAGTTAACTGGCCTCCAAGCATAAACAAAGGGACAAAAGCTTCTCATGCTAATGACCATTTCACATAGAAGACTCAAGTGGGAAGTTAGATTTTAGTTAACTGGCCTTCAAACATGGACAATGGACAAAATATTCTCATGCTAACTTGCACTACGCATGATAAATTCATTTCTAGGGCTTGGACATCGACCTAGGGTTTCACACTATAAAATGTGCAAGCCTAAGAATATCAAGGGATATATAGAATCATACGGACAAAGATCAATATTTTATCATATTAGAGAGAGACATTTTTAGGAGATCTTTCAAGACTTGGAGAGTTCTCTTTGAGATCACATGTACGACAAAGCTCTGACAGAGTGAAGAGCATAACACCTATTATTTCAACATCAGATATAGGCTTTGACCCATAGCTTTGGGACAAAGAGGGCAAGGCCTACTTTAGTGGCCACTGTCTTGGACAGTGGCCTGCAGGCTTAGCTTAGGTTTTAGACATAGCTTCTTTTATTTTTTTTCTTTATCATATCATTAGCATAGATTTACATGATTTCATGGCATAGTTTTATCATATTTCCATTACATTATTTGATTACTAACAACCACATCCAAGGAGGCAATATCAGATACCTAAATGTGTCTTGTTATTTCATTGCTTATAGGGCGACAGGTACATCGAACAAAGTTTGCAACATACGAGAGCAAAAGGGATCCCTCTAGGAAACGGACCTGGAGAAGGAGGCATCTATAAGCCCTCATACATTTTCATGTGCAGAACCAGGAAGATTTTATAAGCACACAACCTCTTCGTGAAAAGGGCACCCTTTACCTATTTGTAATTTATAGTATCGAAATGGGTATCCCTAAGAGGGACCAACATGTAATCGAGTTTCAATATCAATAAAAAGATCTATCTTTATTATTTCATGTTATATGATTTTTCCTTCTTGTCTTCCATTTCATCTTGGGTTTTTAATAACATTGTAAGTAGGGTTAGAAAGGGGACTAGTGCGTGTATTCCTGGGGTTGCTACACATTTTCCAAATGTTGCACTAGGATTAGTTCAAATGTATCATTCATTATGTACTCTACGTACATGAATTCTAGATTGACTTCTCCATGGTAATGCATAACTATCATGATGTAACCCATGTCTATTTGGAATTGAGATTATGATCGTATGATAATCTTTAGCAAAAAATTTCATAGACAAATGTGCTAATCGCACTTTTGGATTTTCAATGTTGCGGTTGCATGTAAAACTAACTTTGGATATGAATACCCCCTTAAATGAGGAATCAGTAATGAGGTGAATGGAATGCAGTGATTTGATGATGCAATGATTGATAAAATACCAATGCATGATGAATATGATTGCAAATGAAGTGAAAAGACAACTTTGGATGGTTCCTAGGGTTTTAGGGGGCATGTGCCTACTTTCCTAGGGTTTTGGGTGCATTTTGGGGTGTTTTGGTTGATTTCACCACCCAAGGGGTAATTTTGATTTAAATCACCACTCGAGGGGCAAATTGGGTTTCAGTTCACCCCTCGAGGGGTGAATCGGTGATTAAGGTATATTTAAGCCCTAATTTGCATGGAATGAGCTCATTTTGATGGTGCACGACATTGGAAAGTGACTTGTGAAGGCATTTGACAACATAAGAGGAGCGTGGGTGATGACTGTGAGAGTGATGATGATGAGGGGATGCAGGGCAGCTGGAAACAGGTGTGGGGACCCACCGGTAAGTGATCTTTTGCTTTGTTTTGATTTTGTTTTATTTTTCTGGAGAAATATGAATTAGCGTGGGGGGATGTTTTTGTCCCGATTTAAAATTTTTTGCAATTTTTAAGTAAAATTTGAATACGTAGTGATAAAAAATCCAAATAGGTATCCAAAAGTGTGATTAGTTTTTGAATTGGACTTGTTTTTGTCATCATTTTGACTAGGTAATGAGTAGAGTAGGTGTGAGGTTTGACCGTCAGTTTTTGAAGTAACGGTGTAATGACATTGACATGTTTTTGTATTTTGTTCGCTAAAGTAAGAAATGGGTATCCCGTTATGTGACTGTTATATTTTTTTGTTTTCATATGATATGATTTCTGAATATGTCACTTTTAGGTGTGATTTTTCAAACCTAGAGTGTTAGATTTGTCATGTTAGAGGTAGAATTTTTAGAAACCGATGAAAATTTCACCATAGAAAGGTAAAATGGGTGTCCAAAAATGTTGTTTGTTTTGGTGAATCACTTCATTTGGCCTACCTTTGATTTGCATGCCAAGGTGTAGATATTAAACTGAAAATTAGCTATAGGGAGCCCAATTTAGACTGTATTCAACATCTGTTTAAACTTTCACCGCTAAGTGGGCAAATGGGTATCCAAAAATATGACTATTATTTTTGAATTATGTCTTCTGATGTGTGTTCGATTTTGGTGTATTTATGATGGAATTGAATTTTAGATTTGTGTAGATTGGTATGTTGTTTTTGAATTTGGTCGACACATTTACCGCTAAGTGAGCAAATGGGTATCCAAAAACAATATTTGTTTTTGTAGATGTTTTTGTTTGGCTTATGTTTGATTTGCATGCCAATTAATAGGTAGTGTTAAATTTGAACTAAGTTGTTGGGAGTTCAAATTATGTTGTTTTTCACGTTAGTTTGAAATTTTGCCATGAAATGAAAAAATGGGTATCCAAATGTGTGACTGTTGTGTTGATGTGTTTTATCATGTGTTTTGTGCATTGTTTTGCTTTGGAGTGTGTGTCAGATTAAATAGGTTTAATTTGAAAATTGTGATTGATGCAGTTTTATTTGATTGGATTGTTATGTGGATGTCTAACATATGTTTTATTGTATTTTGTTGTGGATGAATAGGTGAAGATGCTCGAGCCCCGTCATCGGGTGCGAAAGATGAAGGGTACTATTGACCATGTGATGAGTCAAGAGGATGAGTTGAAGTGGTTATATGATATATGGTTTTGAGGTGTGTGGGGTGTACCTGTATACACACCAATAGGGCATATGTATCTACACTGTGTGAGCGATGGGATGCTAATAGGAGCACATTTCATGTTTCTGTTTGGGAAATGACTATTACTTTAGAGGATGTTTATCGGATCTATAGGTTGCTGAATAAGGGTGTTCCTATGAGAGTGGAAACTGATGAGAGTAAGGAGGCTATGCTAGAGTGGTTCTTTGGGGTGGAGTGGAGGGCCATAGATATCTCAAAGATGGATTATGAGTGGTTGTGGTTGCAGAAGAAGATATCCGATTGACAATGTGCAGCAATGATGATGATCTCCACATATGCACTACCTGATAGTTTTAGGGTTTTGTTTACCTAGAATATGTTAGATGTGGTGAGTGATATGGTGGAGCGGAGGGTTTTATTTGCCTAGGAACCTACACTATTGGACCAATTTTATCAAGAGCTATTTGAGGTTTTTTGCGATAGGAGGATAGGATTGAGCATAATCCCCTTATTGAAGGTATGGGCATGGGAGAATATAGAAATCGAGAGGCCATATTTACTACCTCACCCTATACATGTAGAGGGAAAAGAGTATTTTCCCTAGGATTTTATAAAAAGTATAGTGGCTAAGCAGGGTATCAAGAGGCCACATGAGGGTGACCCGCTATTATGGAGGGATAAGTTTGGGGGCCTGACTCCTGGTGATATTAGATAGAAGCCTTGGTTAGGTGGGGTGAGTTGGAATGAGGATTATGAGTAGCTACGAGCCATCTGATAGGGTATATGGATGGTGGGGTGGTACACTCGATAGACAGAGTATTTTTAGTTTGATAGAGTGAGGCAACAACTTGGGTTATAGTAGGATTTTTTAGGGGCTCTTGTAATTTATTATAGGTGATAGGGAGACATAGGGGATCAGCTTGTGGTGTTACCTTAGGTTGGATATTTGGACCCTCCTATGGATATTTTGGATGTAGGGATGACTCTAGAGTTTGATGCATGGTGGGCACTATAGAGTTGGGAGCCTGGAAGAGGCGTAGTTGATCGATGGGTGGTACCTGATGTTGGGGCACCTCCACCAGAGGGGAGAGCTAGTAGGGGAACTCGAGCTATAGTAGAGGGTGTGTTTGGTGATGAGGAGGTTCCTCTATGATGGTCATAACATTTCTTGGGTGGTGGGGCGAGCACCCAATATGTGAGGGTGGAGGATGTGCATGTAGATTTAGACATTGGTATAGGAAAGGCTATTGGAACCGAGGCTGATAGAGGTGGGGTGGCCAGTATGGGTGGAATTGATGATACCATTGATATTGGTGCATTCACTAGGATGGCATAGCATATTCCTATTGATATTTTAGAGAGGCAACTTGTAGAGAGGGAGGCATAGGAATTGCATGATAGAGTTTATCAGTTGGAGTTTGAGATGGTGGAGATGATGGTTGCTATGGCTAGGTAGGAGCAGCCGATTGACCATTTGACTAGTCAGTTAGTAGTTGAGTCTACCAAGAAGATGATGTGTGAGACTATTCTATTGATGCATGGGATTCCTCTCCTTGACTATGATCGAGTGGTGTCATAGTTTGGGTCATGGTCGCAAGTGTGTGTACCATCATGTCAGAGTCAACATAGTGCTACTATGGTGGGATAGGTTAGTGCCAGGGCTAAGGTGTAGGATCATCCTGATGTGGATCCAGTTCTAGAGTTTGAGGCAAAGTTGATCTTGGCTACGGATATGCGAGCTAGCCATGAGGGCCGTGGGGAGACTCCTGGTGGGAGTTAGGATATTCTTATGTAGACTATAGCCTACGAGTATTTTTATTACTAGATGATGATGGATATGGTCCCAGATTGTAGCCTTCGGGTATTTTGTATTGACATTATATATATATTTCAATTTTGGCTGTTATATATACATGTGTCATTTTGGTGGTTTGAATGGTGTTCTTTTTTATGTTTGCATAGATTAGCATAGTATAATTTGTAGGTGTGTATGATAAGTAGATATACATGTGTGAATGGTTTTGATCTATTGTCATTTTGTAGTATGAATTAATTGTAGAATAGTATGATGATTGTATTTCAAATGCAGTATGAAGTGATATTAGATGTGATTTTGTAATGAATGCATGTAGAGTAAATGTAATGTTGTGATTTGATTTTTGAGATACATGTAGCATGGATGGAATAATGTAATCCAATTTGTGAGATGCATGTAGTATGAATGCAATGCTATAATATGTACAAAAATGTATATGGCATAGATGCATGGATGCATGTATGAATGTACTAAAATGCACCAAGGAAGCACTTGTATCGTGGCATTTACCTGTATGGATGTGATCCATTCCTTAATTTTAGGGATGGTGGATAATGTAAGTCGTGTAATTGTTTTGACCAACATAGTTGTGATAATAAAATCTCAAACCCTTAGCTATACAAGTGTTTGTGGAAACTTATAACATAATTGAGCTGGTTCAAAGTCTATCTTGAACTTATGTGTGTGAATGTGTAAGGTTAATTTATCCATTTTGAGGGATGTAGGATTAATCCATTGTAGATGCTAACAAACTAGCTAGCTCATCTATACATAATAGTGATCTATACAAAAGTGAAATGTTAATGTTACAAATGTGTTTCCACCTGTAAGACTATTCCACTGGTAGGTAGGCTCTTGGAACCTATTGCTAGTGATGGAAATCATCCTATGGTGTTATGTTGAACCTAAGGACCAAAGGCAATAAGCATAACATTGGTGATATCAAGAGGTGTTGCCTTTTGTTTTTTTCCCCTCATCTAGTGTTGACCTATTTGTGTGGTAGTGCTCTTTTCTTTTCTTTTCTTCTCTTATTTTTTTTCTATTCTATGATTTTTTTTAATCTATTCTAATGGCATTGGAATTTTTTTTATGCCCTATTCTTACCTTTTGCTTATACTTGATCTATTTGTTTATCCCCGGGTCATATGTTGACCATGCAAGTTGTGAGACAAGCAAATTCTTCCCAAGATCAAAGAATGCTCCACAAGATCAATCACACACAAAATAGGAAAACCCACAACACAAATATTAAGTGGTAAAAACCTACTTCAAATGAAGAAGGGAAACATCCACTATAAAGCTCACTATATTACTCAATGATTCAACAATATAAGAATGCTTCAATGTTATGCAACAATATGCATCAACATGATATGACAAGATATAGTAGACAACACCCCTATTTAAAGAGAAGCTTTTTTACAACACTCAAATTGCCCTAATATTATCACAATCTTATCTTGAGATGTGTGACAAATCTTATCACAATATTATCTTGAGATGTGTGACAAGTGGTATCTATCAAATATTAAAAAGTGATTGGTTACATTTTAATATTTGCTAGAAAAGGGAATTAACTTTTTTCCACAAATTAAATATTCCTAGCACCCTTATTTAATTTATTAATTGGGTGGGAATATTTTTACATAAAATAAAATTATTTTCTAACTCAAATATTATTCTTTAGACTTTATATTTTAGTCTAAGAATAATTTACACAATGTTGCATTACATATTCCAAAACTCCCCCTTAATGCAATATTGTGGGAAGGAATTATGAAACAAAGAAGTATTCTCCCCCTAAATATACAAATGGGGATGAGAATCAAATGAGTAATATATTTACAATGAGCTTCTATGACCAAGAATGGTCTACAATAAGACACCAATACAAAATGGGCCAAAATGAGACTACAAGCCCCCAACGAAGTAGCTTTATATACAAGAAGCTTACAAAGCCATCCATCAACCACAAGTGGTTGCAAATGACAATAAGAAAACATCACAAGGGTGTCTTCATTAAGCCTGCAAAACCCCATATGGAAGTACCTGCAAGCTACAAGCAGCTCAACATAAGATCAGTTAGATACATCATCATAAATATATTCACCACAACATATATGAATATCCAAAGATGATAACAAAACTGATCTAACAAATAGTGAACTATAAGTCATCACAAAAAGATGCCAAGCCATACTTATAGTCACATGCTATATAGTTGATAAAAAAATATCATGTATAAAGTTACATAAAGCAAACAAGGAGTACCATGATAATGCAAACTCTAAAGTACCATGTACAAAAGTAGCACAAGGCTAACAAAAAAGTACCATGTACAAGAGTTGCATAAGGTATATGAAAATAATAAAGTGTGCACACCGGTTGCAAAAAAAAATATATCATGTACAAAAGTAGCATAAATGCTAACAAGAAAGTACCATGATAAACCAACTGCATAATGCCAACTACATAAAAACATGTACAAAGTTGCACAAGGCAACAAGAAAGCACCATGTAAAAGAGTCGCATAAAACAATTGCATCATATACCATAATTGCACAATTTCATCTACAAAGTAACATGTACAAAAGTTACACAAGGCAAACAAGAAAGTACCATGTTCAAAAGAGATGTAAAAAGCAATTATACCACCAAAGATCAACTCATATATATAGCACAAAACACATCATAAGGATGAATTTTTCATCACATAAGTGTAACTACACTTCATTCCCCCTTAAGGACAACTTCACCAAACCAAGTGAGTCTCTCAACTTACAAAACTACTCCTTGGGAAGAGGTTTGGTGAACAAATCAATAGAATTAGAAGATGATGGGCAATAATCCAACTAAATAGTCCCATCCGATACCTTCTCTATGATAAAGTGGGCTTGGATTTCAACATGCTTTTTCCTTTTATGCATTACAATATTTTTAGCCAAGGCAATAGCTGATTGATTATCGAAGAGCAAACATGAAGGATAAAATTGCTCAAAGCCAATTTCCTTCATGAGGGTACGAAGCCAAACTGCTTCTTGTGCAGTTGATGTCGTAGACTTATACTCCACTTCCATTGTAGAAAGAGCAATTGTATATTGCTTCTTGGAAGACAAAGAGATAGTTGTAGACCCAATACTAAAAATATATGTTGTGGTAGAATTTTTGTCTATTCTATCCCCTCTAAAATCAGAATCAGCATAATCGAAAACAGTAAAGGAAGGAAGCCTAGAATACTTGAGTGCCAAATCTCTTGTACCTGAAAGGTACTTCAAAATATTCTTGGTAGCTTGTAAGTGCTCAATATAAAGTTTCTAGATGAACATAGTCATCATACCAACTACAAAAGCAATATCTAGCCTTGTGATGGTAACATAAATAAGACTACCAATGATCTGCCTATACAATGTAGCATCAGCCAACTGAGATTTTGTACTTACTTCCAACTTAACCCCTATAGAAATAGGAATGGAAGTAGGATTGCCATCCTCAAAATAAAACCTCTTAAGAAGATATGCAATATACTTGGATTGACTCAAAAAGGTACAATCCTCATGCTGATAAACTTGTATGCCAAGATAGTAGTGTAGAAGACCAAGGTCAGTCATTTCATACTCTTATTTTTAATTTGGAGATGAAATAAAAATAGCCTCATTCTCATTTCCAGTCATAACAAGGTCATCAACAAAGAGAGCAATTAAAATGACCAAGTTATCCTTCCTAAGCACATAGAGACCTATATTTGAATAGCATTTATCAAAACCAAGAGACAAGAAGTAACCTAAAATCTGCATGTACTATGATCTAGGTGCTTGCTTCAGACTGTGCAAGGTTTTCTTTAGTTTACACACAAGTGTTTCCTTACCTTGTACAACAAATCCTTGTGGTTGACTCATGTAGTTATCCACATCCAAATCACCATTTAGAAAGGCACTTTTCACATCAAGTTGAAAAATCTACCAACCTTGAGTAGCAGCAATAGCAATGAGAAGCCAAATGGTGGGCATTTTGGCAACTGATGCAAAGTTTTCATCATAGTAAATTCCATATTTTTGAGCATAACCCTTAGCAACCAATCTATCCTTATACTTTTCTATCTCTACATTAGAATTGTACTTGATTCTATAGACCCAGTTGTTCCCAATAATATTTCTCTTATTAGGATAAGACACTAGATCCCAAGTTTTATTCTTTAGAAGAGAATCCATATCAACCTTCATGGCATCAACCCAAAAAGAGTGTTGTGAAGCTTCTTGGTAAGAAGTAGGCTCATGATCATTCTCTATCTTAGCTAGAAGAGACATTTTAAGGGTCATACTTCTAGTTATCATTTGGCTAACTGAATTCTGCTCTTTAGGACCCCGAGAATGATCCAACCACTTGGTCCTTTTGACACAAGACCCACCCTTTTCTAACTCAAGAAGGTATTCATTGAATTTGACATCTCTTGAAACAAATACAATGCATGAAGAAGGTGAGTATAACCTATAGCCCCTATGTTATGCATCATAGCCAACAAATATGCATTTTTGAGACTTTTTGTTCAATTTCTTCCTCTTTTCTAAAGGAATATATGAAAATGCATCACATCCAAACACTCTTAAGTGTGACAAATTAGGCTTCTTACCATTCCAAACCTCATAAGGAGTCTTCCCCTCAACTGATTTTGAAGGAAACCTGTTAAGAATGTAGATTGTTGTATTGGCTGCTTCACCCCAAATAAATTGAGGTAAGTGGTCACCAAGCATGCATCTTACCATCTCCATGATTGTCCTATTTTTCCTCTCTGCAACACCATTTTTTTGAGGAGTGTATGGACAAGTAAACTGCCTTTTGATCCCATGAGAAGAACAAAACTCATTGAAATCATTGCTATTGTACTCCCCTCCATTGTCACTTCTAATCATTTTGATATTTTCTCCCTTTTGATTTTCTACCAAAGCTTTGAACTCCTTGAATGTTTCAAAGAAATCTGATTTATTCTTAAGTAGATACCCAAAGATCATTCTTGAATAATCATCTATAAAGGTGATAATATAGGATTCACCACCAAGTGATCTAACATGTAATGGACCCATAATATTTGTATGAATGAGTTGAAGAATTTGTGTGGCCCTTGTTGATTTGTCCTTTGCAAAATTTTGTTTTCTCATCTTGCCAAAGATGCATGTTTCACACAAACCATGAATAGGTGAAATGTTAGGCAAGCATTCAACCAAATTTTTGGACTTAAATCATTTTAATATTTTGATAGTTTGTATGGCCTAACCTTAAGTTCCAAAGCTTGTTACTAGGAGAAACATTAGTTGCTAAACACACTTTAGGATGAGCATCACCTAACACATAAATATTATTCTTCACATAACCTATAATGATTGGTAGCATGCCTTTCCTAATGCTCCATGAAGTTGCATTGAACTCAATAGTGTGACCACTTCTAGCAACTTGCAAAACTAAAATTAAATTTCTCTTAAGGTTAGGCACATATAGGACATTATCAAGTAATTTCCCTTCAATTACAACATTGACAACACCTTCTACTTGAAGTCTAGTATTATCACCAATGACAACTGAATCTGAAGAGTGCTTATGAAAGTCCACAAACTTATACTTTTCAAGACACATATGGTTAGTGCATCCAAAATCTAACACCCATTCATTAGAAGTAGATTATTCAATGGAGTAGAGGGCACAAACAAAGTTATTTTTATTAGAATTTTGCTTTACATTGTTGTTCTTTTTATTTCCCTTCCCAAACCATTTCTTAGGTCCTTTTCCCTTAGCCTTTTCTTGCTCTTCATTTTCTACAATATTCTTCTTCTTGAAACAATTTTGTTCCTTGTGGCCTTTCTTTCCACAAAAGTTGCAAGTGAAATCAACTCTAGGCTTGTTGGGTTGGAAATTTTGATTTATCCTTCCCTTGTATTTCTTCTTGAAGGAAGCCTTGGTGGCACTTGAGGCAACATTCTTCTCCTTGACAACTTGACTATTCACTTTTTCCCTATTAAGATACTCTTCATGTTGAATCAAAAATTGTGAAAGAGTGTTGAGAGGAATACCATCCTCTTCTTGCTCTAGCCTAGTCTCAATAATGGTGATAAAATTCTTGAACTTGATTGACAAGTTCCTCAAAATGATAAAGCTTAAGATCTTCTCACTTATCCAATCACAATTACAAGTCAATAGTTGAGTTCTCATGTCTTTCATCTTTGAAAGGAAGATCAAGGCACTTTCTTCTTCACCTTGCATTGTGCTAAGAATTTTGGACAATAAAGTGAATTTCCTTGATGTGTTGGACCCTAGATGGAATTGTTTTAGCAAATCCCATGCATCTTTAGCACGCTCACAATGTATTATAGTGAGCAATATCTCATCACTCACACTATTGATAATCATGGAAAGTGCAAGGTGACTCTTGTTGTTGTATGTCTCAAGTGCCCTTGCATGGGTTGTGATTACTTCATCTCCATTCACAATGGGCCATAAATTTCTTGCTTGAAATTCAACCCTCATCCTTTGTTCCCATATTCCAAAATTTGATCCATCAAGGATGTTCTTAAGTGTGAAGGATATTCCATGATCAGCCATTCTAGAAAGTGAACATAATCAAAATATAAGATACATTGACAAAGGAAATAAATGATGCAATAAAAAAGTAGATAAACATACTTGCATATATAAAAAAGAAAACACAACTTTCAAGTAATCTACTTTTCAATCATCAAAGATAATCATCATGAAAGATAATCAAAATTAAGCATCATCAAGAGAGATAAGCATCATCATGAAAGATAATCAACATCATCATGAACTACTATAACCATATTACAATAAACAACTATAACCATATCACAATTGAATAAATGAAATAAACCAAGATCAACTTGCAATAAGAAGGCAACTAACCATAACAATCATCTTGCAACAAAATAAACTAACTTGAATTGAACCATAAAATATTTGTTAAATGTGAGATAGTCAATAAGTTAGTAGGTTAGAGTTAATTTTAAGGTTTTGCTATAGCTTAATGAATTGCCAATTCATATCACCCAAGGTCAACCAATCTACCCAAAAGGGTACGGTTACGAGGACCCAAAAAATACTTGCTACCGATAGAGCAGATTATTTTGGATTCAATAGGTGTTTAGCAAATATAAACTGTGTTGTGAGATTAAGTAAATTTTAATCAAATACTAAAGTTGTGGTTAGTAAGTTGATTCATTTTTAACCTTCTTGATTAATATGAAAATTAGTAAATTGTAAGTTAGTTGATTAGTAGATTGTTTAGTAGCAAGTTAGTAAGTTAGTAGTTAGATTAGTTGAGATGCAAAATAGGCAAAACACAAATACACACACTCTCTTTCTCTCTCACACTTTCATTATGAGAGATACAAGTTACATTTTTACATTATGCTTCAAGCAAATGCTTGAGAGAGATTAGAAGAAATTAATAAAAATAGAGGGAAGAGAGTGAAAAAGTTGATCTGAAATTACCTTGTATACTCCAAAACATGCGTGGATAACCTTGCAAAACAAGCAAAATCATAAAAAACCATTGTTAATGTGAGAAATTTTGACTATAAGGCCTAAATTATTTGACAATTTGACTAAAAATTTGCCAAAAATTTACATAAAAGGATTCTAGTTGCATTATACAATAATAAAAAATGCATTTCAATTTATGCAAAAAAAAAAACTATTAGGTCTTAAAATAAAATAAATGACTATTTTTTATTAAAAAAATAGAATAATAAATGACTATTTTTTTATTAAATGACTGTTTTTTTTTTTAAACAGAATAATAAAAAATGACTGTTTTTTTTATTAAATGACTGTTTTTTTAATTAAAAAATAGAATAATAAAAAAAATGACAGTTTTTTTTATTAAATGACTATTTTTTTATTAAAAAATAGAATAATAAAAATAACTATTTTTATATTAAATGACTATTTTTTTATTAAATGACTATTTTTTTTATTAAAAATAGAATAATAAAAAAAATCTGACTGTACAGCAAAATGGGTGGGGGGCTATTTGGCCCCCAAATAAAAAAAAATTGCCTCAGATTTATTTTTCACCAAATAGGGCAAATAATATATGGAAATAGGGTTTTTGGGCCTTTCGGACACAACCATGGGGTCCATTTGGCTCCAAAACCCTTCCAGAAAAAGCTCAATGCCAAAAATTTATAGATTTAAAATGAAAACACCATTTGCAAAAGATATAACTAGATAAAAAAAAAAATCTATAAACCCTAATGGCAGATTTGCAAAATAAGTTTGCCAAATATCAAATGCATAAAATACCCAAATATCAAATGCATGCATTAAAACAAAAAATATATATACCTTAATGGGTTTTTCACCTCAAAGGATTGAAGACACTTGATGGAGATCCCAACCGCTCTGATACCAAATGTGAGACAAGCAAAGTCTCTCCAAGATCGAAGAATGCTCCACAAGATCAATCACACACAAAAGAGGAAAACCCACAACACCAATATTAAGTGATAAAACCCTACTTCAAATGAAAAATAGAAACATCTATGAAGCTCACTATATTACTCAATGATTCAACAATACAAGAATGCTTCAATGTTATGCAACAATATGCATCAACATGATATGACAAGATGTAGTACACAACACCCCTATTTAAAGAGAAGCTTTTCTACTACAACCCTAAAATTACCCTAATCTTCTCACAATATTATATTGAGATGTGTGACAAATCTTAGCATAATCTTATCTTGAGATGTTTGACAAATCTTATCACCTTATCTTGAGATGTGTGGCAAATATTATCACAATTTTATCTTAAGATGTATGACAAGTGGCATCTATCAAATATTAAAAAGTGATTGGTTACATTTTAATATTTTCTAGAAAAGGGAATTAACTTTTTTCCACAAATTAAATATTCCTAGCACCCTTATTTAATTTATTAATTGGGTGGGAATATTTTTACATAAAATAAAATTATTTTCTAACTCAAATATTATTCTTTAGACTTTATATTTTAGTCTAAGAATAATTTACACAATTTTGCATTACATATTCCAACACAAGCGATAGGATGAGCAGGGGATATCGTTCCCTAGATGACGATATCTACTCAAGATGTCCTCTTTCCTAGGCTCAAATTTTTTAATGTGTAACCTGTTGTGAGCAGTTCATGAGAGAATTTGAACCAGCCTAAAGGACCATAAGAATAATGTACAAGAACTCATTAGGTAAGGGTGACACTTGATGGCTTGAACTATAGAGTGGTCAAAATCAAACATGACACCTATGTATACCATGATCCTAAAAAGGAGGAATGGACATCCAGGTGGTGATGCTAACAAGTGCATTTATTACTCCTATTGAGGTGCATTTTGGGGGATAATGTACAAACATAATTTAAGATTCTAAATATAAAGCATATGAATATGTGCAATGGATGTAAATGTAAACAATGAAAGTGAGTGAATGCAATATCTACAAGAGGAAAGTTACGTTGTGTAGAAGGAGAATTTTAGAAAAACCTATTTACAGATGAGTAACATGTGTACTGATGACAAAAAGCATGATGCTATGATCATGGTTGCCCCAACGTGTGGGGTGTGTGTGTAGTAGATGTATAAGTTGTGAGTTGTATAGATGTATGTAATAGTCACCAAGAGAAGGAAGATGTGAGAGTGGAATATGCAGATGGAAGAAGCGAGAAGAAATACACTTTGGTAACCAACAAGATAAGGAGATTACCAAAATCCAACAAAGATAAGAGAGAAGAAATGAGTCAATGTAGGAAGAAAATAGAAGAAATAAGATAGAAGAGAAAAAATTTGAACTATTATCAAGTGAAGTGGCATGGATCCGAGCAAGAGTGGGATGGTGAAGTGATGATGCAGTTGTGATTATGGCTGCTACCATAATTGGATATGTTGTGGATGTAATGAGATGACACTATCAAAGTATTATGAGGTGTTAAGGTTCTGGGAGTGAGGCGATGTGGAGGACTCAAAATTTGGCTAAATGGGAGGGAACAATTTGGTGATGGGGTACACTCACCATGTAATATGTTGTGCACCAGGGTTTTTAATGATCTAAACTCTTCGATGTTATACCCTGGTTGGTGATGATAGATACAGTATTGATTCTCATTATAGTTGCATAGTTTAGGGCATGAGGGATCAATGGGCTGAATCTTGAGTAGTTCGATAAGGCCCTAATGTGTGATATGGTAAAAAAAATTGGATAGCGACATGTGTGGAATAGGCATAGGATAAATGTATAGTTCCACTAGCGATGAGCGAGGCCTGGGTGAAGGGTGATCTGATAATGGAGGTATGGGTTTGGGATCCAGCATGGATTGAATCTGAGATCGAAGGAGGGATCTATGTGGCGATGAGTATGTACGAGTCATGGGATACTGTCATGGGTGAACATGGAAATGATAATGGCCCATTTGTAGCTCTAGAGCCTCTACATGGGAGAAGATATATTGTATCTCATGATGCTATGGTGATAGTATTGGTGAAGGTGGTGATCAGGACCTTGATGTGAGTGGTGTGGCTTGATAGGCATGGGATAGTGGATGAGGTCTCAATGATTATGGGGAAGAATAAAAAGGTCTCGAGTATTTGAGAGCTTGCCAAAAATATAAGCCTCATAGAGGGGAAGATGACATCTTGAGTACCGATGGCATAGGTTATGGCACTAAGTGATGGTGTGAATGGGAAGGGGTATGTTTGCACGACCATATTGGGCTACATAGGCTTGCAAATATTGGGAGTAGGTGGTCTCACCATTGGGCAGCAGGACGGGTAGGCATGATGGATGAGCCGAATGATGGGTGTATCCTCTATTAGGAGGATGATAATCTCCTAGTGGGTGAAGGGGATGATTTATTGGTGAATAGCAATGTCTAAGATCATTGGATGGATGGGAGGGTGACCCTTGTTCTTGGGGTTGGTTGGATTCCTATTTTTCATCAAAAGAGGACAAGGTGACCTGGCTATCTCCAGAGCATGGTGAATAGGATGGACCTCACTGGTGAGTTGAATGACATAAATTTTAGGTATGGTGGCCTAAATGTGATGAATGTAGAGAGCACCTAGTATGAAGAGTGATTGGTGGTCGGGCTAGATCAGTCGGTGTGATGGGTATGGATGGTGGTGACTAAGGATGCTGTAGTACTCTCCTACTGATGATGTGGATCCTACAAAAGGAAAAACAAATACCTATAGCATAAAAATGATATAAAAATAAAAATACATGTATAGTGAAATAATAAAGTAACAGATCTACAAGGTGATGTGCTTAGTGATTTATTACTAGTATTGTGTGGCACTCGTGATGGTGAATGTGCTTGTGCATCATGCATTGAATGCACGAAGGTGTAAGATGTTGATGGATTAGGGTTTTTAAGGCCTTCAAGATTAGCCAGACGATATGCTTCTAAGTTGTATTTGTGTGTGATAATGAATGGGACCAACCAGTTTGGGGTGAATTTATCATGCTACTAGTAAGGTTAATTTGTGATTTGTTGGTTCTCTTTGAGAACCAGGTCACCAATTTTGAATTCATATTGATGCACCTTACTATTGTAGGCATAGTGAAGGCAATCTTGATAGAATTGTGTGTGCTCGACAACATGGATGCAACGTTCATCGAGAAGCGTTAGTTGATCTAGATGAGCTTGGTGAGTAGTGTCGTTGTCAATGAAAGCCTTTATAGATATCCGTAAGGAAGATATCTCAATCTTGAGGGGCATGATAGCTTCTACCCCATATACAAGTGAAAAAGGTATTTCCCCAATAGGGGTATGAATGTTGGTAGGATATTCCCATAATGCTAGAGATATTTGATTATGCCAGTCCCGGTGAGACTCTGCTACAGTTTTATGAAGAATGGAGTAGATGATTTTGTTCATGGCTTCTACTTGGACATTACCCTAATGGTAATATGGGGTCGAAAAGCTATGGTGTATGTGAAATCTATCACACAGGGCTTGGATAGTGTTGTTTTTAAAGGATTTCCCATTATCATAAATGATTTGGGAGGGAATTCCAAAGTAGTATATGATATGCTCTGTGATGAATGTTGTAATTTTGGCTCATGTAGTTTGAACCAGTGGGATGGATTCGAACCACTTGGTAAAATATTATGTTGTTGTGATGATAAATTTGTGATTACTAGAGGATGCAGGCATAATTTTTCCAATTAGATTCAGGCCCCATTGGGAAAGGCCACATGGGTTGGATAGGTTGAAGTGCTTGGGATGGTAAATATGTTAGGTTGGCATGTTATTGGCATTTGATGTAACACTTCACATGTTCACAATAATATTACTCTATTTTGGGCTAGTAATAACCCATACGAAGTATGTGTTTGGTGATTTCCATGCCACTAAAATGGCCACCACAAGTACCATCATGAGTTTCTTGTACAACCCATTGTGATTCTTGTAGTTCTATGCAACATAGGAGCATGTCATCATAGCTACTGCAGTAAAGTATGTCCCCAAGCAAGGTGTAGTGGACCGCTCTTTGTTTGAAGGTTTGACATTGAGTGTGGGGTAGATCACATGGTAGGAAACCTAGTTTGATGTAATCTTTGATCTATGAGAACCTTGGGTCATGAAGTTTGGTGTTTACCACATACACACCACCATCGTATATAGGAGGTGTGGATGATATAGCAGATTGCGTAAGTGTATGAATGGTACATATGTTGTGTTAGATGTTGTATTTTGTGGAATGAGGGACCCTAAGGAGGCCATAGTGTCTGCAAAATAATTTGATGATCACAGAGTGGCTTCAAGGTCATACCATTCAAATTGGGATAAGAGTTGTTGGGTGATTTTCTTGTAATACTGGAGGACTGGGTAGTTGCATAGCCAGAGTTCTTGTACTTGATTTACTATCAAAAGTAAATTGCCTATGATGTGGAGGTGTTTGATGTGCATGAAGTGTGCTTGTTTCAGTCCTAAGATTAGGGCTTCATATTTTGTGTTGTTGTTGATACAAGGGAAATCAAGTTTGAATGAAAATGGTATCGGTTCTCCTTCTGGTGTAAATAAGACAATCCCTACACCCCCAGTGTGGAGACATTTGGAACCATCGAAGAACATGGTGATATTAGCCACGAATTTGGGTTCGATATATTCTTCCTCTTTGGTTATGTGGAAGATGGAATCGTCAGGGAGTTGAATGAGTAGGGTAATATTTTCTATTATAGGGGCTTCAGCCAATTTGTCGATGATGACTTGCCCTTTTATGGATTTTTGAGATACGAATTCTAGGTTGAATTTAGTTAGGAGCATGATCCATTTGGTTATGCGTGAATTGTGATAACTTTTGTTCATCATGTACCAAAGGGGATTATCTCAGGTGATGACATAATTTGTGTGGTTTAACATGTAGTTTCTTAAATTTTGAGTAGTTAATACTACTTCTAGGCATAACTTTTCCATGTATCCGTATCTCATTTCATAACTAAATAGTGTACTACTGATGTAGTAGATAGCCTGCTCTTTATTGAAAGTATTCTTTTGAGCTAGGAGTGTACCTAGCACTAGTCTATAGTTGAAATGTATAGAGTCAATGGTAATTGTGGGTACGATGGTGACATGATCGACGATGATGTAAGGTAAGTTTTAATAGCATTGAATGCAACTTGATAATTATCATCCCATTTGAAGCTTACTCCTTTCTGGAGGAGATGGTTGAATGGTTGGCATTTTTTTGATAATTGCTCTATAAATCTACGGATAGAAGTGATCCTGCCCTGGAGGCTGTGCAATTGCTTTAGTGTGGTAGGAGGAGGCATATTTATGATGGCTTTAACCTTAATAGGATCTACCTCAATGCCTTGTTGGGAGATAATGAACCCTAGTATTTTTCTTGATGTGACACCAAACATGCACTTCTTAGGGTTGAGGCGTATGTTGTGTGCTAACAATAGATCAAGAATCTAATGGAGATCTTCGAGATGGTCGACACATTTCTTGGACTTAGCAATAATATCATACACATAGTCCTCAATATATTTGTGCATTAAATCATGAAAGATGTAGGTCATGGCTCATTGATATGTTTCCCCACCATTTTTGAGGCCAAAGGGCATGACCTTGTAGCAAAAGGTCCCCCAAGGTGTTGTGAAGAAATTTTTGTGTTGATCGGCTGGGTTGATTTTGATTTGATTGTATCCTAAAAATCCATCCATGAGGAAAATCATTTCATGACCTACAATGGAGTCGACAAGGGAGTCAATATTGGGTAGAGGGAATTTATCTTTAGGATAAGATTTATTTAGGTTGTGAAAATTTGTGCAAACATGAACGTCACCGGATGGCTTGGGTATAGGGACCATGTTGGATACCCACTCGGGATAGTCGATGGGTACTATGAAATCAACATCTAGGAGATTTTGGAGCCTATATTTCACTATTAATACGATAGTTGGATGCATGCATCGTAGCTTTTGTCTTACCGGTTTGGCATTGGGATCTAGTATAATATTATGAACCACCATAGTAGGGTCTAGTTCCAGCATGTCTTTGTATGACCATACAAAAATCTTTATGTACTTGCATAGGAAGTTCATGAAGATGATGCACTCATTGAGTGAGAGGCTAGAATCTAATTTGAGTGTGTGGATTTTTTGGATCATCATCGATGTCGACATCAATTGTTTCCTCGATGTGAAAGCACGAGATTCTGGACGAAAGAAACACTAATTGAGATGTATTCAAAATCAAACACGCTTAAGTCCTAAAATGTAGAATGCATGAAGTGAAAGAGACGAATTGAACGGAGATACAAGAAAATGGAGAAATCACAGCCCTTTTATTTAACTCTCTTGATCTCGGTTACAAAGATGCCTCCTCCCTTTTCAGGGGCTAGGAGCGTTAAATGAATTTGGTTACAATCAAGACTTAATGTTCCTCCTTTCGCATGCCCACATTTGAAATGGGCGGGCCAAAACGTTGCCGCCACTGGTGTTGATGAGTCCTTAACCTTTGTTGCTCCTCCTGTGATCAAAGAAACAACAAAGATGTTAGTAGCACCTACTGCAAATAAGAAACGTTTGTTCTCTAAAATTAATGAAAGATGCATGTAAAAGATTAACTAAATCGATAGACAAAATGACTCTAAATGACTTGCAAATTTGACAGAGACCAGAAAACATTACCAGAGGGCCACTGCCATCGAAACAGTCGACCAATTCGCATTCAACCGCAATTCGTCCCCGGGCAGGATGAATTCTGCTGTAATTCATCCTCGGGTAGGACGAATCCAACTGTAATTCGTCCTCGGGTAGGACGAATTCGACTATGATAAAATGTCGAGTTGATGCCACCCAAATGTCGCACCTCGGGATCTCCAAATGACTTGCAAACATAGGGGTTAGCTAATTGGGGGCATTTTGGGACGACCCGGATGGTCGGATTCTCCCAATTTGACCTCCATAAATGAGAATTTGGCATCGCTACCCGCAAGTTAGTGGGACAACAAAAGCGACGAGAACATGATGAAATCTGATCAAAACATTATGAAATCGAACATATGAACTATCTAGACAGCATAAAATGAAATGAAAGATGAACAAATGACAAAAGAACAAATTAGAATGAAACTTAAAAAGTGCGGGGCGCCCAAGTGGGCCGCCCACCGTTGGAACTTGATTTTGGCACCAATCCACTTGGGATGGGCCCAAAATCTCTTAGGATGGGGTTGTCAGCAAATTGGTGGATTAAAGTGGTCAAATGTCGGGTTTTTGGGTCCGAATTCACACTTCCAATAGCCACCCAATAACCTCTCTTGCGAAAGAGATTAAGGATGTGGAAAATGTAAATCAAAAGGGTAAAGGCATGGTATCAAATCGACAGCACTTCGTTGCTTGAAAATGCCTCCTCTCTTCTCCTTTTGGGTGGGAAAAGTCCACCATTTTATAGACCCAGGGGGTCTCTTTGGAGAGGCATGCATAAGCACCATGTGGTGGTCATAGGTGCCATGTGGCGGTCATGTCTTCTCATGAGAGAGGAAAGTCCTCCATGACTTGGGCTTTCATGATTGCCCTTGTGACAATCCTCTAATGGCCCATCTCGCCCACCTACACATGCGTGCGAGGCAGGAGTCATCAATTGATTGTCTTTGGCTGCCACTTGGCGCCATTCTTCTTTTTGCCCGTTAAACCTGGAATTCGTCCTGACCAAAGACGAATTAAGAATTCGTCCCTGGGTGAGACGGATCCCAGTTTGAATTCGTCCCTGGGTGAGACGAATATTGAGCAAAGTGCCTGAATGTGCCAAATTGCCTTTTGACCTTACAAAATTGCTATAAAAGTGGTTAGGACCACTGTTTGACCTCTGAGGGCTGCCTTGGGGCTGTGTGTGTGTCAAAGCGATCAGTGTTTGCAGTCACATAATCGGATTGGTGTTGTTTTGGTGTCTACGAGATGCCCCTTTTTGGGATGCGTTGTGCATGGCGCAGCGCCGAGCAAAAATAGATAACCAAAGCACTAATGATTAGGGTTTCTTGGTAACCTAACCAACTTTTGATGCCCCAAGTATGGAAAGGGCATGCATTCTTGAATCCTTGCTTCTGACGAGCGAAGGCACTCAATTTCAAGTATTAACCTATTTTGGTGAGGTGTGACTTGAGCTTGGACATTGATCAGTCATGAATAGGCAAAGGGCGCAACCTTTTGTCCACGGGGGAACCTTGTGTTCATGATTCACAAAATGCCAAGTGATCTGATCAGATTGTGATTGTTGCTTGTTTACTACCCCAAGCAGGAGCGTAATTGTCTTTGTCAATGATTCTTTGAATGCATGTCATTGCCTTGATTGGGTGTGTGTTTGTTGATTGGTGACTAAGTGTGACTACCCCCTCAAGCGACGAATCGATGAGGGAATGACCTTCGTGAGAAAAGCGACGAGTCGCTTGACCCAAGATGACTTGTGCAAGGGTGCCTTTAGATGGTTTTAGTGTTAAGCATATGCAATTTTTCGACATTTAGACCTATTTTTGGTGGGTGGTAACCCTTTTTGCGATGCTTTTTGTGGCTGAAATTGGCAAAAATCCGTCTTCCCGTGGAGCGGTCCGGCTATGGTAGCCTTCTTAGGGAGTAGGATAATGACAATTTGTGACCCCAACATCGGTTTTGCATGCCCGGGATGTCAAGTGCAACAGCACTCTTATCGGGCAAGTTTATTATCTGTTTTAGTGCCTTTTGTTCATTTTTTGATGTTTTTGAAGTTTTTGGCCTGAATTCGTCCCATGGTGGGACGAATTCCAGCTTTAGAATTCATCCCTGGGTGGGACGAGCGCTAACCAGAGTGCTCGTCCCAGTAAAGGACGAATTCCAGCTCAAAAGGCTTATTTAAGGTGCAAAACTAGGGTTTGGGCTCATTTGCATTTGATTTTTCTTGCGATTTGGAGCTCTAGGGAGGAGGAAGTTAATTCTGCGAAGCGAAGCGCTGTCGAGATTTTCCCTGCCATCATGAGTGCACAAATCGGATCGAGCGGCGGAGCCGAAGCGAGACCAGTAAGTGCTCCCTAGAGTTTATTACTTTTTGTTTAAAATTGCAATTGTTTTGTTTAATTGTTTTTGTGATGTTATTTTTCAATATTTTTTTTTTTTAAACTTAAACCCTGAAACTTAGCTTAAGACAACTAGGACTTAGTGTACAACTAAACGTAGCGCAAAATCTAGGTAAAGAATTTTTTCTTCAACTAAACCCTAGGATAAACTGAACGTGAACCCTAAGACTCAATGTTTGTATTTTTGAATTTTTGTTTTGTTTTTAAATTAATCAGTTAGGATTAGAAACCTAAGATGAAAATTAATTTAATTTTTTACGGTTGACCTAAAAATTTTTTTTTTGTATTAATTTTTTTTTGTTAGGATTAGAAACCTAGAACTAAAATTTAATTTTTGTGAATTTTTGTTTGTTTTTACATTGATAGGCAATGTTGTATATGTTGTTATTGCTGTACAGTTCTTTTCCATGATTTTAATTTTTTTGAATTGTTTTCTTTTGCAGGTTGTTAGGAGCCGGTACCGTGTATCCATTACTTTCGCTGAAGCACGGGGGGCGCTGACTGAGGCTGATTGGGAGTGGCTTGATGCCCTTGGGCTCAAGCAGGTGGCTCGACTAGAGCCAGTGGTCATGGATCAGGCTTATTTGATGGCCCTGATCAATCTCTGGGATCCACGGACCAACACCTTCCATCTCCCGATAGGGGAGATGACTGTTACTTTGGAGGATATCTATCGGCTTCTACGGTTTCGATAGATGGACTGCCCATCAGGACATCGTCGTGTGATCAGCGGACCATCTATACTTGACGAGATGCTTCGGGCATGGGGAGGAGCTGGGTGTGGAGGAGCCACTGGAGAGGGCAGAGGGCGACTGCCAGATTGGTGGGATTTTGGTCAGATGGTGGCAGGAGAGGGGGGTGTTGGGAGTGAGGCACGCATTCCTTATGGGCCTCATTTCCAACATGCTATTACCTGACTCTTCAGGTGCGAGGTTCCCATGGAACCTACTGGATTTGGTTTGGCAGTTGGTAGAGTGCCCGATAGAGGCACCGCTTATCTTGAGATGGGGACAGACATTGTTGGCACAGCTCTATGGGGAGCTGTATGAGGTCCGCTGTCGATGTGGAAGGGGATCAGCTGTAGTTATCTATTGCAGTGCTAGGGTTGGCAGCACATAGCAGTTGAGAGGCCAACCGGGTTACCATGGACGACTCGGGCGGCGATGGAGGATAAGGAGATAGGGTATGCAGTTATGTGGCGGCGGTCCGAAGAGCAGGGACAGAGTCGACGTTGGGCAGGTGTCGTAGGGCACTATGCCGATACCTTCTCTCGGCTCACTCTCGGGGAGGTGGTTTGGCATCCTTATCGGGACTGTCTAGCCTGGCCGAAGGCTGGAGAGTGGCTCCGACGGGTACGTAGAGAGCGGTGGTTGATTGGGCGGCATGGGACCGAGCATGAGTTCTTCTCGTACAGTCGGGTTACATGACAGTTTGGGGTGCGCCAAGGGTTGCTTGGTGAGCCCGTGGTCTATCGATGTCAGGGGGATGAGAGGACTCTAGACCGACCGGTCATCGCGCCATTGGGCGAGGATTCGGATGCGGTGATCGACGTCTCGGACGTGGATGACGTCGGGACTACTGCAGAGTACGACCAGTGGTGGGTACTACGGCGATGGCGGGGAGAGGGGCCACTGGGAGGCCCGGAGGTAGCAACAGCGGGCGGGGAGGGTGCTGAGGCACCAGGGGATGATTGGGGAGCTCCTTTGGAGGACATGGTGGAGGTGGAGGGTGTTGATGTGGATTTGGGGGCTCTAGATCAGCCGAAGATGCAGGACATGGCGGAGCAGTGGGAGCTAGAGCATGTTGCTGTTCTAGAGAGTCCCATGCCTCCAGTGTATGCGGAGGACATAGAGTCTAGGGTATGCACTTGAGAATGCATGGTTGGCGGAGCTACTACAGAGGCGAGATGAGGAGCTGGGGGATGCGCTACGGGAGAGGGATCTCCTACGGGCTCAGCTAGCAGAGCGAGAGAGTGCACGGGTGGCATCTCGTCGGTAGGAGGGTGATACTGATGCTGCATGGGAGAGGGATCTCTTACGAGTGTAGCTGGCACAGCGCGATGATGTAGTCACGATGTACCATAGGCGGGAGGCGGAGTGGTGCCGACATCGGATGGATTTGGAGGGGGAGATCATCTGCCTTGGGGGCAGGTACCTAAGCCTTCGGGAGGTGGATCTTCACGCTGGACGAGGGACGGTGTTACGAAGCGATCAGCATCATCTCGTCGCAAGCGATTGGATGAGGGAGGCGGCAGTAGGCGTGATGTTGGGGCTAGCAGTAGCCGCCCTGCGGGGTCCCATAGGACCCACACCATGGGGGGTAGTTCCCGTCGCACCGATCTTGCATGATCATGGTGGCCGACGCCTTAGGCTGGGTGGTTTTGTTATGTGATTGCGGGGTCAGAGGACCAGTTTTGTAGCCTACGGGCATTTTTTTTGACGATATATATATATATATATACCGACTTTATTTTGTTTATGCACATGTGATGATTTGATCTTATGTATGATGGTTGATGAATATGGATGTATGCATGTTAATTTATTTTGATGGATGCATATGTTATGTTGAATGCAAGTGTTTTTTATTTATATGTGATATGCAAGAATGAAGTGGATGAATGGAATTTGTGATGTTTGGTTAGGGCACCATAGACTGTTTAGGACTTTGTTTATTTTGTTTTTAAGCCATTGCTGTAATAAATGACTTTGTATGTATACATGTGGTTTTCCTTTTTTTGTATTTTTTGATGGTATTGTAAGGATGAAAAGTAGCGCAGTTGGTTTAGAAATGTAGCTAAGTTTTTCTGAAACTCCGACGGTTTTAACTCACTAGCCACGATTGTGCTTTATCTTACAAGACTTTTGAACAAGGTATGAATCGGACTTGTTTTTGACCAAGTTATTTCACATCCCTGTGTGTGCAATTGAGTTCATTTATGTGGTATTTATCAGGATACCGCCAGTGCCAGATGGGCTTTCAACCGAACCTGTACTGAGGATCACCTAATTAGCTCCACTAACTCCTTTATTGTATTTAGTCAGATTAATCTGTGGTGTTTTCTAGGATACCATAAGCTAGCTCATCCACATGCAAACATTGATCTGTACACAAGTTAATGTGACAGATATATCGTCATGCGGGAGGTTTACCGCCAGTGACCAATAGGTTATCAACCAAACCGGTATTGAGGCTTACCTCATGACCTGTCGAAATGCTGAGAGTTCCAGGGATTCAAGTTCGACTCCCTTCTTTTCTTCAATTGTATTGGGATACTTGCTCGTTTGTAGTGATAAAAATCACTGTTTATTTTTTTTTATTTATTTTTCTTTTGAGCAAGGGATTTGGATATGGAGTGACGAGAATCACTATTGTATGTGCTTTTTGATGTGTGCACTTTGGGGATGATGTCAAATTTTTGGAGTTTTGACGTTTGCAAATTTTTGATGTTTTGCAACTATAGAGAATTTTGGGATTCTTGGGGAATTGGGTAGGGAGGATGCTTGTCCTTTTGCCAACTCTCAGCATTCTTTGGGTCATTTACATAAGGGGATAAGCAAGATAACCGTTTCGCTTATGGTGACCTAGATTACTATGCAGGTTTCATCTTTCGTTCGTACAACTTAGGAATTGTTTTATGTGTTTTAGCTTGTGATGGGATGTTACGTAACAAGGCGTATTTCAAGTAGAACTCTACCTTCGTAAAATCTCTCTGACTTGGTACAGTATGTGGCTAGAAAGCAAAATGACGATTGAAAGACGAAAACTCTTGATACATTATAAGACCACTGACTCTATTGTGGTAAACAACAGTAAATGGTATTTTTGTAAAATGGAAAATTATGGAACAAGATGGACTAGCAGAATAATTACGATCTATGGTGCCTTTGACTCGTACGACCACAAATATGCAATGTATGGGTGTGATGCTTAATGCAGCTACATATTTTTGTATTTTTGATGGATTGATTTTTTTTTGAATATGAAGATGAGATGCGAGAAGAGCTTTGTATTGATGAATTTGAGCATGCCTAGAAATGAGATGCAAATTTTTGTTATTTTTGATGATTTTTTTTTTGACCAAGCGATTGCGGGAATCCTTGGAGCTTTTTGGGTTGACCAAGCGATTGCGGGAATCCTTGGAGCTTTTGGGGTTGACCAAGCGATTATGGGAATCCTTGGAGCTTTTTGGGGTTGACCAAGCGATTGTGGGAATCCTTGGAGCTTTTTGGGTTTGACCAAGCAATTGACGAGAATCCTTGGAGCATTTTGGTTTGACCAAGCGATTGCAGGAATCCTTGGAGCATTTTGGTTTGACCAAGCGATTGATGGAATCCTTGGAGCATTTTTGGTATTGACCAAGTGATTTTATGGAATCCTTGGAGCATTTTTGGGATTGACCAAGCGATTTTAGGAATCCTTGGAGCATTTTGGGATTGACCAAGCGATTTCAGGAATCCTTGGAGCCTTTTTGGGATATGGCTCTCTTAGATATAGAATGGTCGCAAATGATTGATATTCAAGGGTTCTGTTTCCTTGATTCCGTCAAGAGAGGCTAGTCGGTACGTCTCGGGTCCTATTTTGCTATCAATGACATATGGACCTAACCAATTTGCCATGAACTTGTCCCTTAGGTGGGACGGCAAACTAGAGTTCTGTTGGTTTTCCTTCAAAACCAAATCACCAACCCGAAAGTCCCTTAGGTGAACTTTCATGTTGTAAGCTTTCTTAAGTCGCTCTTGATAGATACGTAAGTGCTCGAGAGCATTAACGTGTCGTTCGTCAAGCAACGTAAGTTGGTCTAACCGGGCCTATCGCATAGCGTCATCATTGATGAACTCTTGCATTGATATGCGTAGGGAAGGAATTTCCAACTCTAGAGGCATGACTGCCTCGGAGCCATACACGAGCGAAAATGGAGTAGCCCCAGTGGGCGTCCGAATGCTAGTGCGATAAGCCCAAAGGGCAAGTGGAATTTGGATGTGCCAATCCTTATGACTGTCTGTGACCGTCTTTTTAAGGATGGCAACTAGCATTTTGTTTGACGCCTCTGCTTGCCCATTTGCCTGCGGATAATAGGGTGTCAAAAAACTGTGCTGAATTTTGTACTTTGTGGTCAAAGCATGCACGTCTTTGTTCTTGAATGGTGGCCCATTATCCGAGATTATTTTGGATGGAATACCAAAATGACATATGATGTTATGCAAAATGAACTCCACAATGCGGGGTCCTATCGTAGAGGTCAACGAAATTGCTTCCACCCACTTGGTAAAATACTCTGTGGCCGTTATGATAAACGTGTGATGGCCTGACGATGTAGGGGAGATCTTTCCAATTAGATCGAAGCCCCACTACAAAAATGGCCAAGCAGATTGGACTATCTGCAAGGCCTAGGAAGGTACATGCATCAAATTGGCATGATGTTGACACTTCATGCACTTCTTGACATATGCGCAACAATCTCGCTCTAAAGATGGCCAATAATAGCCCATGCAAAGAATGCGCTTTGCGATGGCCATACCACTGAAGTGGCCACCACATGTACCATCGTGCGCTTGGGCGACTGCCCAAGTGGACTCTTGCTGGTCCAAGCAACGAAGGAGGATCCCTTCATAGCTACGACGATACAAAATGTCTCCTATCAAGACATACTTAGCCGCTTTCTGCTTGAATGTTCATTTTGCGGCATGCGTCAATCCAAGCGGGAGATTACCTAACTTGAGGTAGTCTCTAATGGGTAAATACCAGTCCTGTTGATCGAAAACCTCGATAGTATGAACAGCCAATCCCTCTTGAAGTTCATCCCTAACAAATGTTGAGCGGGATAGAACTTGTAAGAACAGTGTTGTGTTGCTATTAATGGGAGTAGGGGAGAACAAGGACCCCCAGTTGGCATGTTTTAGATGATCGTGGATTCGAGAGAACTTATCCGAGGATGGTTCAATCTGGATCATGTGGATTCCTGACGTCAAGTCAAAGCTTGCACGCTCCATCATGGATTGCGATAGGGTTTTGACTTGAATGGTTGTCATATCACCGAAAAGGTCTTGCGGGATTAGTGACCCCAAGGAGGCCATTGTGTCCGCAAAATGATTCGATGATCGAGGGAGTGCCTCGATGTCGTACCATTCAAGTTTTGCCAAGAATTTGTCCACAAGGGCTTTATAAGCCTACAGAACTGGGCATTTGCATTGGTATACCCCTTTGACTTGATTGACAATTAACAACGAATCACCAAAGATGTTCAGTCATTTGATGTTCATGGCGATTGTTGTCTGAAGACCTATGAGCAAGGCTTCATACTCTGCATTATTGTTGGTGCATGGGAAATTTAATTTAAATGACAGGGGCATTGGAGCACCCTGCGGTGTGAAGAATACTATTCCCGTGCCACCACCTTGCTCACACTTAGAACCATCAAAAAATAAGGTTATGTCGGCCTGTGACTCAGGCTCATCAAAATCTGGCGATTCTGAGACATGGAAGACCCCATCATCGGGTAGTTCTATGACTAGAGGCTGATCGTCTTCAAGAGGAGCCTCTGCTAGTTGATCGGCTATGACCTGTCCTTTGATAGATTTCTGTCCAATAAACTCTATGTCAAATTCCATCAACAACATGATCCATTTCATCGTGCGACTACTATGATAAGTACGACTCATCATGTATCGCAATGGATTCTCCTTAGACACAACATACGTAGTGTTGCTCAGCATGTAGTGGCGTAGCTTCTTGGTAGCAAACACCACTGCCAAGCAGAGTTTCTCGACGTATGCATAGTTAAGTTCATAACTGACCAGGGTGCGGCTAAGATAGTAAGTAGCCTATTCTTTGTGAAGTTCATTCTTCTGGGCCAGCATGGCGCCCAGTGCCACCTCAGATGTATAAGTAGAACGACACTCCTGGTCTAGGTGGTGCCAATACCGGTGGCGAAGCCAAGTATTGTTTGATGTCATCAAAGGCTGACTGGCACTCGTCATCCCAGTGAAATGTAACCCCCTTGTGCAATAATTTGTTCATGGGTCGGCACTTGTCAGATAGCTGCGCTATGAAGCGCTTAATCGACGCGACCTTTCCTTGCAAACTTCTGAGTTGCTTAATAGTAGTTGGGGGAGCCATTTCAAGGATTGCCTTGACTTTCTTTGGGTCCACCTCGATGCCTCGCTTTGAGACTATAAAACCCAAGAGTTTTCCAGATGTGACGTCGAATACGCACTTCTTGGGATTCAGTCTGACCTTATGCTCCATGAGGCGATCGAGGATCTTGCTTAAGTCATCGAGATGATCTGAGCGCAAAAGAGACTTGGCTAACAAATCATCCATGTAATCTTCCAAAGTTTTATGCATGTAATCATGGAAGATGTATGTCATGGCACGTTGGTAGGTGGCGCCAGCATTTTTAAGGCCAAAAGGCATGACCTTATAACAAAATGTCCCCCAAGGCATTGTGAATGCCATTTTGAGTTGATCCTCAGGATTGATACGAATCTGATTGTATCTCGAGAAACCATCCATGAGGGATAGCATTTCATGACCTGCTGTAGCGTCTACTAACGCGTCGATGCTTGGCAAGGGGAAATCATCCTTAGGACTCGCTTTGTTTAGATCTCAAAAATTAGTGCATATGCGAATCCTCCCGTCGGGCTTTTTGATGGGCACCATGTTGGACAGCCATGGCGGATAATCCACGCAGATGACAAACTGTGCATCCAACAGCTTTTGCAATTCGTCTTTGACCATCAAGGCCACTGTTGGGTGCATCTTACGTAGTTTTTGCTTAACTGGCTTGATTGTCGGGTCAAGCGTTAGATTATGCGTGACTAGCTACGGATCTAGCCCCGGCATGTCTCTGTATGACCATGCAAAAACCTCCTTCTTCTCTTTGAGAAGGGCAATGTAGTCGGCTTGCTCTTCAGGGGATAAGCTTACCCCTAGCTTGATAATCTATGGATTCATTGGATCTAAGCCGATGTCTACGTCAGTCGTCTCCTCGACTGACATGTGGGATCCATCCTCCAACTGATGTGGAGTCGGGATCAAATGGATATCATTAGCTGAGTTTAAATCTGCGTTTGGAACCTCGGGTCCCTCTTCAGCTTGAAAAATATCTTGAGTTGTCCCTGGGGTAAAATGAGGCATTTTATCGAAAGGCCAATACTCTGATGGGGAGAGCGGTGAATTGACGTGATCCCAGTCGATGGCATCTATGTCTAGATGCAATGACCATGTTGGATCGGCCGGATTGCGGATGGGTGCGGTCAAATCAATGGAGATCATGTGGATGAAATGAATTTGGTCTCCATTACCATGGGTGTGATAACTCGAACATTCTGGATGCTCCCTATGCTCTGGATCTGGCTCTGTAGGGACGGGCATGAACGGATCGGCCCTATGTGTTGATAGGAAGACAGGGTCTTCCCTCGGCACCGATGTCATTATAGGGTCTCGGGGTGGACGGTGCTCATCGTAAACTTGGAGCCATGGATCCAACACTTGGTCCCACCCTACTGGGTCTACGTACCATTCATGCCCTAACCTTATGCCTAGTTGTGCCATCAGTTCTTCATGGGTTACAGGGTGATTGTGCCGTCGCGCATGATTAAGATATTCCATCTCAGTTTCATCTTCGTAATCATTGTCGGTGATCCAAAGGCCCTCGTTGGCCTCGACAGCTGTCTGCGACATATTATGCTCATCTTGTTCGAGCAAATTAATCTGATCCCATTGCGGTTGTTCCACACTCGATGGGGGGACCTGATTCTCTTGACATTGCACTGGTTCAATTGGAACCTCTAAAGGGAACAATTTCAAAAAGATATCTGGACACTGTTTATGCTCTCCTTGGAAGTTAGTGTCCAAAATTTCACCTCTCTCTATCAACGGAGAAGGGTTATTGATGTTACCAAGGGTGGTTGTTGACCATGGGAGATAATCTCCCAATGTGTACGTTGTGTTTGGGTTGGCATAAGGATCTGATGCCAATCCACCCTTGTTGCCTATTCCTAGGCCTTGCATGTTTTCCACCAAGATGTCTAAGGGCAGGGGGTGGTTGAACCCTACTCCCGACTTATCATAAGGCATTTGATATCTTGGTTGGCAAAGGACACGCACCCCTTGCTCATACCTGCCTAACCCGTATCCGTGCCAATTGCATTGGTCGAGATATCTCAGAGCGAAGTCCGGGTTCGACAGATAATTGACATTTTTGGCAAAAGGCTCTTCGTCCTCGTCCTTTTGCTTGCATGGTTCGATACCATGATCAAGGCCCCCATACACAAAATTTGTCTGGTTTGGTGGGTAACCTAAAGGAACAACTGTCCCTATGGGAAGGCGAGGTCTCCCCATGTCCTGCACTGATTCTAGCGCGGGCGTTGCTACAACATTCTGCACTAGATATTCCCCCAGGCCCGTACTGGCTATTTCAACAGTAATTGTTGATGATTGAGAGGGAGGAAATGGAAGGCCTTCCTGATTCCATTCCATGTTGGGTGGATTAGGAGCCTCAGCTTCCATTGTGCTAGGTATTTCTTCTATTGAGACAGTTGATATCGTTGGCAACACCTCTTCTAGGGGTTGAGCCTCTTCCAGGATCTGTTTTCCTTTGTCCTTCTATTTAGCCATGACAGGTGGCATTGGTAATGAAGGAGCAGATGATGAAGATGCACCTGGCTGGGGTTTTGATGGATTAGTCACCGGTGGTGCCCATGGCATCGGACCCTGTCTAGATGGATTTAACTGGAAATCCAAGTGCGTCGATGGGAGGGTCGATTGCGGCATCAATTGTACTGCATTGCAATATTTGAAGGGTTCTAAGTCCATCGGGACTACATGTACTTCTCCTTCAAATGCATACTTCAGACACTGGTGAGCTATCGAAGGGACACACTTCATGTCCCTGATCCATGGTCGCCCTAGCAATATGTTGTATGCCATCTCGCCTTCCAAAATATGGCACAATGTGGGTATCGTCTTTTGTCCTACCTGGATGGGTAGAACAATTGTGCCGACTGTCGAGCATATCGCATCGTTGAATGCTCGCAGTGTGTATGTGGAAGCCATGATATGAGAGGCTGGCAGCTTCAGATGTTTTAATGCTGCAGTGGTAATGATGTTACTGGACGAGCCAGTATCTACCAACACTCTCTTGTACGGGATCCCGTTGACCCGCGCGATAACGTGCAGGGGTGGATCTGCCATGTCATTCGATACTATTTTAACTTCATCCTCTCTGAAGGTAATGACTGGCTCCGTACATCATTTTACATGTCCCACGAAGTTATTGAAGGAATTCGCTTCGTGAGGCTATAACTCGATGGCTTTCAAAATTTCCATGAGAGCTTCTCGATGGGGCGCTGACTGCTGTATAAGCTCATAGATGGAAAGCCTAGCCGATGTAGTCCGCAAACTCTGCGTGAGTTTGGTCCGTATCGTGACCTCGGGTCTAGGCGGAGGCAACTACATAGTGTGTTGTTGAGGTTGCGACGTTGAAGGAACTTCTCTTGTAGCTGCCTCAGGGGCAACTCCTGGGTATTTCTTGTTCCTGGTTACTATGCTGATCATTCCCACATACCCTTGCATGGGGAGATTCTATCGCACCTCATTGACCTGAAGAGGTTTTTCCTGTGCCTCGTGGGTAGGCAAAGGGTCCTTGAATACCCCCATCTACTGATTATTTGGCGCTATGGGGTTGTCCACTGCCAATGTTTGATTATCAATCAAATCTTGTATCAATCCCTTGAATTTCCAACATGCGTTTAGGTCATGTCCCCTTCGCCTGTGGAACCTACAATACAAATCCTCCCTATATCCCTTAGGCTTGGGAGCGTTAGGATCTATGGTTTGGATTTCTGGAAGGGTGATTAGATTTGCCGCTGACAAGCGGTCAAATAGGGAGTCCCTGGACTCCGTATAAGGGGTGAATTGTCGCTTAGGGCGACGCTGCTGATTTTGCTCCTATTTTTTATTTTCTCTTTCATAATTAGGAGGCACTGCCTGATAATTAGCCTTTTGAGGCTGTATTTCTTGCACAGGCTTGGGGACATTTATCGCAACTTGATTAACCATAGCGGGTTTTGGTTGCGTAGTCCCTGTCTTTGTATTTTTGTTCCACTCTTTCTTTTTGGGCTTGGTGATTTTGCCCTCCTATATTTTGATCTCTTCGATAACTCTGGCTTGCGCCAAAGCTTCTTCTAGGCTGGCGTATTGCTGCAGCTGCAATAGCCCAGAGATCGATCTCAGACAACTCCGTGAAAACATTTGTGTGAGGTCGGACATAGGGGGAAGGTAAGGTAGCTTAGAAAGCAGAGCCCTCCATCGATTCCCGTAAGCCGCCATTGTCTCTTCCTCATATTGCTTGAGGCTGGCCAGATCACTCAGTGATGCCTTCTTCTTGGTGTTGAAGGCAAAGCATTCCAAGAACGCATCTACTAATTGATCCAAGTTATTTATGCTGTGCTTCGGCAACTATGTGAACCAATCCGAGGCAGGACCTACGAATGTGGTTATGAATGTCCTTAGCAACAGCGCATCATTATCCTGAATGCCAAAGCATTGGCTCAGGAATCTTGTCACGTGCTCTTGAGCATCCTCTTCACCCTTAAAGACCGCCAACTGAGGCAACTTGAAATGTTCGGGATAAAGAGGTGTGGGCACTGACGGATGCATCGGATGACTGCGGAGTTGTCGTAACGTGGGCTTTTGGTGCCCGGAAGCTTTTGTCTCTACAGACTCCAAACGCTCTAATAGCGCTTTGTATGCATCGAAAGATTTAATCTCTTCCTCTTTTGTTTGCTCCCGTTGTGAGTTGTGGGAGACTGGAGGCCTATGGGGGGGTGGCCGAATGGCAGCCCTCCCGCCTTGATAGGGCATTTCGGCCCATTCTTCTTCTGGTTCATACTCCTCATAAACTTCTTGAGGAGTCTCTAGGTGAGACCTATGACCCTGAGTGAGTCCCCGCTGAGGGTACCCATCGTTGTTTCGGGGAGTGGCCTCCCTCTCAGGTCTATGGGGTCTCGGAGGCAAAGCTTGGCGAGGTCGCGGAGACCTATCCTGCACCAAGGGATTATACCTCTCATATTGTTCTACTTTTTGAGTGTGAGGGGTTGGCACCCTCTCAGGTAATTTATAAAGCAGCTCATCTGCTTCGCGTTGAATGCGCTCTTTGTTAAGGCGGTATAAGCGCTCTAACTGCTGATGATCTTGCTCAAGCCGCGTGATCTGGGCTTGGCGGGCGGCATGTCTGGCGACTTCCAGGTCAATTTGATCCGCCATCTTGGGCTTAGGAGGCCTGTATGCCTCTCCTATGTTTTTGCCTCGGTCGTGATGATCCGAGATTTCAATGGGTCGCTTCCCTCTGTCGAGGTTGGCGGCATTTACTTGAGGCTCTGGCCTTAATGTGTGATCATGATATCTAGCAGGTGCAGAAGCGCAAGGCTCCCATGCTGTATATTGCTCTCGAGGAATGCGATGATCTTCCTCGTACTCCCTTTCATGGGTGTGAAAGGGGCGGGTAGAGTTAGCTCACCCTGTGTGGAGAGCCCTACGCTCTGGGTTTTGTCTTTCAGTTCTAACAATGATGGGAGGCAAAGGAGAGATGCCATAGTCATGTTGTCTCTCCTCATGGACACTGTGCCTCTCTAGCGCTTCGTTGCATGGTGGCCACTCATATCTAGCCTCTAAAGGCGGTCTTCTATTTGCGTTGAGTGTCACACGTAAAGGTTCTTCTCGAAAGGGGCTATTCTGAATGGGCGTATCCCCCAGAGGGGTGTCCCTATAATTCCACCTAGACATGGAATGATGTGGATTCTCTTGTGGCCCAGACCGCCAAGGCGGTATGGCCAAGTCTTCAGGGCTAAAGCGAAGGCGACTTGTGCCCGCTCCTTGTGCACCTTTCGGAGCTTCTGCCCTTGATTGGGCTTGGCTACGGGTGTACACCATTGTGGTACCTTTCTACTAGCTAAGCAGATTTTTATCTTTTCGTTTATGATTTTTGATTTTTTTTTGTTACACTAAGCAGAAATGAACACACACATACACAAATGGTGATTATCTCTTTTAAAGATTAATGGTGTGTCCTAGACTGGTTTTAGTGCGTTTTGATGATTTTGTTTTGTTTTTGAAAGTTTTGAAGAACGTTTAAATGTAGTATGTTGGCTCATATGACTCCCATAGATGGTCGCCCCTTCAATATACCAACCAGAGCCGATATACCAACCTCTCTATATACCCGCCCTTACGAGAGGGAGACTATAGGTACGTGAGAGCAGATGGTACATGGTACGTAGGCGGTACGAAAGGGGGATTGTCTTGTTAATGACACCTACCATAGAAGACTTATCCTCGCACACTGGGAATCACCCCAGTGACACTCGGTCAGCTTTCGTCAGGATTTACGCCTAACAACAGTGACAATCGGGGAAATGGATGCAAAATCAAGCCAAGGTGGTGATGAAATCCACCGATGGTCTTGATCAAGGGCTGGGGTTTTACGACCAGCTCCTTGGTTTAAAAAATGTTGCGTGAAGTGTGTGTGATTCTTTTTATTAAAAAAAATGAAACAGGCAAAAACAACTTTCCCTAAGAAGGCAAAATTAACAAAAAATAGAAACAAAAAAATAAAAAATAACAGGAACAGTTTTAAAACCCTTACCTTTCTCTGCCTAAACTTGCTATTTCTGATCCTCGGCTCTAAAAATTCATAGACAAAAATTCGTCCCTCTGTGAGACGAATTACAGAACAGAATTCGTCCCTGTCTGAGATGAATTAGAATTCGTCTCAGGGTCAGACGAATTTCAGTAAAGTAATCGCCACAGGCAAAGACGAATAACAGTCAAAAATTGAAAAAGGTACTTGTAAGCACAAAAACACAAGTTTTAATCAGTTTCTGTGATCTCAAAATTTAGGGGACAGGGTCCCACCGTGATCGCCACTGAAAGCACGAGATTTTGGATGAAAGAAACACTAATTGCGATGCATTCAAAATCAAACACGCTTAAGTCCTAAAATGTAGAATGCATGAAGTGAAAGAGACGAATTGAACGGAGATACAAGAAAATGGAGAAATCACAGCCCTTTTATTTAACTCTCTTGATCTCGGTTACAAAGATGCCTCCTCCCTTTTCAGGGGCTAGGAGCGTTAAATGAATTTGGTTACAATCAAGACTTAATGTTCCTCCTTCCGCGTGCCCACATTTGAAATGGGCGGGCCAAAACGTTGCCGTCGCTGGTGTTGATGAGTCCTTAACCTTTGCTGCTCCTCCTGCGATCAAAGAAACAACAAAGATGTTAGTAGCACCTGCTACAAATAAGAAACGTTTGTTCTCTAAAATTAATGAAAGATGCATGTAAAAGATTAGCCAAATCGATAGATAAAATGACTCTAAATGACCTGTAAATTTGACAGAGACCAAAAAACATTACCAGAGGGCCACTGCCATCGAAACAGTCGGCCAATTCGCATTCAACTACAATTCGTCCCTGGCCAGGATGAATTCGACTGTAATTCATCCTCGGGTAGGACGAATCCGACTGTAATTCATCCTCGGGTAGGACGAATTCGACTGTGATAAAATGCCGAGATGATGCCATCCAAATGTCGCATCTCGGGATCTCCAAATGACCTGCAAACATAGGGGTTAGCTAATTGGGGGCATTTTGGGACGACCCAGATGGTCGGATTCTCCCAATTTGACCTCCATCGATGGGAATTTGACGTCGCTACCTGCAAGTTAGTGGGACAACAAAAGCGACGAGAACATGATGAAATCTGATCAAAACATTATGAAATCGAACATATGAACTATCTAGACAGCATAAAATGAAATGAAAGATGAACAAATGACAAAAGAACAAATTAGAATGAAACTTAAAAAGTGCGGGGCGCCCAAGTGGGCCGCCCACCGTTGGAACTTGATTTTGGCACCAATCCACTTGGGATGGGCCCAAAATCTCTTAGGATGGGGTTGTCGGCAAATTGGTGGATTAAAGTGGTCAAATGTCGGGTTTTTGGGTCCGAATTCACACTTCCAATAGCCACCCAATAACCTCTCTTGCGAAAGAGATTAAGGATGTGGAAAATGTAAATCAAAAGGGTAAAGGCGTGGTATCAAATCGGCAGCACTTCGTTGCTTGAAAATGCCTCCTCCTCTTCTCCTTTTGGGTGGGAAAAGTCCACCATTTTATAGACCCAGGGGGTCTCTTTGGAGAGGCATGCATAAGCGCCATGTGGTGGTCATAGGTGCCATGTGGCGGTCATGTCTTCTCATGAGAGAGGAAAGTCCTCCATGACTTGGGCTTTCATGATCGCCCTTGTGACAGTCCTCTAACGGCCCATCTGCCCACCTACACACGCGTGCGAGGCAGGAGTCATCAATTGATTGTCTTTGGCTGCCACTTGGCGCCATTCTTCTTTTTCCCGTTAAACCTGGAATTCGTCCTGACCAAAGACGAATTAAGAATTCGTCCCTGGGTGAGACGGATCCCAGTTTGAATTCGTCCCTGGGTGAGACGAATACTGAGCAAAGTGCCTGAATGTGCCAAATTGCCTTTTGACCTTACAAAATTGCTATAAAAGTGGTTAGGACCACTGTTTGACCTCTGAGGGCTGCCCTGGGGGCTGTGTGTGTGTCAAAGCGATCAGTGTTTGCAGTCACATAATCGGATTGGTGCTGTTTTGGTGTCTACACGATGAGCATGCAAGATCCATCACGCAATTTTTTAGGGATAGGAATTAGGTTGAAGTCATCAATGGCCTCGTTGAACTTGTATTCATCATATATGTAAATTCCCATGTGATGGACCTAAGGTTTTTGGGATGACATGGATGAGGATGGGCATTTTCTACCCATAATACATGAGGAGAAAGAAGGAATTCTCCAAGTACTGGTATGTGCAAGATATGTGTGAGATCGATAAAGTTTAAGTTTGGGGTATCGTCTCAAATTAGATGGTGACTGTAGTGAAAGGGAGAGTGTAAATCTACTTCAACCATGTTGACCGATGATGTAGGTGAAGTAGGTGGGGAAGACTCTAGTGAGGGAGGTTCAATGACTTGTGTGCATATTAAGAGGCTCAAGGGAGGTCATAAGACAACTGGCAATGCACACGGATGAGAGACTACTCTCTAGAGTTTCCTATGTATAGGTGGGAACATGACTATCTATGTTTATGGTGGATTGAGCAGGATTGTATCAAGCTCTATTGATGAGCAGCCAGGGATAATGTAGCAAAGTGTTCTACCAATATCTCAACATCACAAAATAAAGAGGTATTGGTTGTAGGATATTCTTAGAAGAAGTCACAGGGGATTGTGATGGTTGAAGTGGGCAAAGGTGTGTCTTCTAATATATCCATATCGATATATTCTTCCAAGGTGTGCATTGGATGTGGAGGAGGATGTAGGGATAAATATTGGATCTCATATTCTAGTATATAGATGGTGGTTGGGAAATAACCTAGGCCAATTTTATTGGTAGGTGATTGAACATGAGGTTTAATGGGTGTACATAGCCCTTGCTCATAACAATATAGTCTAAACCCATGCTAATGAAAACATTGTAAGTAGTACAAGGTAAATTGGGGTTTGGATAGATGCGTAATTACATCACCAAAGATAGATTGTGGTGGTGGAAAAGTTGGTGAGGGAATCTAAGAGTCAATTCTTGCATACACGAAATTGGTATGGTTGTCAAGACTTCCTAGTTAGACAACGATTCCAATAGTCAACACGAGGCTAAGGGATGACCAAAGTCTTAGGTATATTAGATAGGAGGGTCACATATATGAGCATTGCATACATTATAGTCTCTTAGGACCAAATTTATCATGAATATGGATATGTGTGGTGTGGTACGCTTTGGTGACTAAGGTGGGGTATCTGAATTAGTTGAAGAAGGAGAAAGTTGAGATTCCTTGATGGTCATGACTGAAGGGTGTAGGAGTTTTTCCTCTAAATTTGATGTTGGTTGTTCCAGTTCATGATTTTTTGTTGTTGTATCTTTAATAGATTATTTATTCTACATAGGGGATGACATCGACACAGGTTATGGGATACGCAGAGACATGAATGTATTAGGTTTCAATTGGAAGGGAAGAGGAGGTGTTTGTAGTATAGGAAGGATAGGGGCTTCTATGTGTAAGGTTTGAGGAGGTAATGTAGTCAGTTGTATTGTTGGTGGCAATGGTAGTTGTGACACCATAGGTAGAAATTGGAATGGTAGAGGTTGGGATGATTGTGGATGCCATAAGGATGGCAGTAAAAAAAGTATGGTAGAGGTTTTAGGTGACTATAAATATGGTGCTAATGGTGCAAATATCGAGGCTTATGCTCTTGATGAACACTAGGATGTTGGGGTGGAAATTGGGGAGGATACCGATGCTCCTACTAATTGGTGAGAAGATACAGGGAACATTTGGGAGGATGAAAATGAAGGAATAGGGGGAAGGTCTATGATATTACAAAACTTAAAGGGGTATCCATTGGTTGGGACATAGTGAACAAGTCCATTGTGGATGTACTTGAGGTAATGATGCAATGTGGATGGGACATACAACATGTCTCTAATCCAAGGACGATTGAGCAAAATATTGTATTGCATTTCTCCTTGGATGATATGAAAGAGGATGGGGATGGTACGAATACCTATGCAAATAGATAGAACTATGGATCCTATGGTAGGTCTCATGGAGCCATAGAAAGCACATAGGTCTAGGGAAGGCATGGAAAAATGGGTTGGACGAAGATGTAGGTGATGCAAGGCTATTGTGGATATAATTCTAATGGATGAGCACATGTCAACGAGTATCCGATTGTAGGTGATATCATTGATATTGGCTTGTATGTGGAGAGGGGGGTCTGCTCATTCTCCTATGAGTTATGTTATCTTGTGTTCATGGAAACTAATCGAGAGCTAGAGGCAGCATGGGATATTTCCAATAAAATTCATAAAGGCATTGGTTTCATGTGTCTCTAAGTCAATGGAATGTAGGATTTCATTCAATGCCTCATGATGGGGTTGAGACTACTACAGGAGGTTAAATATGGATAGCCATGTAGGGGCATTACGTAACTAGTGGGTTAGGCTACCACATATGGTAATCACATTTTGAGGTGGTGGAGGTACAATATTAGACATTTGTGGTACTTGTAGTGATGTGAACTGAGCTGACAGGGAAACAATAGGTGATATCTAGAAATATGGGTATCGTTGGTTCCTCATAGTAAGGTTGATCATACCTACTACACCACATGATGGAGGATCATGTTTTACACTATTCACTTGGAGAGGTGGAGCCAAGGTATTTTTTAGGGATCTAGGATGATTGGATCCTTTGTGATCTGATAGGGGGTTTTGAAAAATCCCTAGGTTTTGATTTTGTGGGGCTAAAGGGTTTTCTACCTAAATAGTGCCCCTATCGATTAGGTCTTGAACTTGCCCATGAAAGGAACAACACAAATTGATATTATGGCCATGCTACCTATGGAAAGGATAAAAGAGTTGCTCATTATAGTCATGAGGCTTGGGTGAATTTGGATCCAATGGGCGGATCTCAGGTAGAATGAGATGGTTGCCCTCATACAATCTATGTAATAGGGCTGATAATGGTTCGGATAAGGGTATGAAGTTGCGTGGTGGACCCTATGGATGCATGCCTCAGTATTACTATGTTCGAGGTGGGGTAGGAGCATTAGCTTGTAATGTTTGTGGCTATGATGTATAGGGTGGTGGAGTTGGTGCTAGTGCTAGGGTAGCAACTACAACTTGGTTGGCTTACAATGGTCGAGGGTAAGGCTAATTTGGTGCAGGTCTATTGAAGTGGAAGTTGGAGTTATAGTTGTATTTGGTTCTCAACTTAATCTTCCTAGATTAAACCTTAATGTCCTCGATCACTTTTTCTTGTGATATGGCATATTCAAAAGTATGACTTTGGTGAAGTTGGAGGGATGTGGAAATGTGTTTGTGAAAACTCTTGGAGAAAAGTATCACGAGCTCCAAGGTGGGGAGGCTATGGGTGAGGTCATAGATAATCGCTCTTCATTCAGTAATGAACTCATTAATGGGTTCATCATCCAACTATCATAAGGTGTAGACATCAAAAAATGTGATGTTGATGGAAAAGTGCTCTAGTAAGGAGTTGGCCAGCTGCTCAAAGGTATATAGGCTATGGCATGGGAGCATGTTGTACCAATCCAGTGCTAGCCCAATGAGGGATAGGTAAAAGGTACACAACATAATAGGGTTACTACTATGAAGTTGGTAGCAATATGAGCGATAGTTTCTCACATGTTCTCTAGGATCTTCCTTACCTCTATACTTGTCAAATTTTGGTATTTCAAAGTGATAAGGATAGGTAGGAATAGGAAATGATGGGTGAACTAGGTCATTGCATAGTTCATCATAATAGGGCTTTTATGTCCTGTAGCTAGAGGTGCGCAAGTTCAACATATTGACTTCATATTGTAAGAGTTAAAGTTCGAGTGTCATAGTCATAGGGAATTGAGCTAGGGTAGGCCGACCCTATGGATATGGTGGATATTGATATTGTTGTTCTTCACAATACTATGGGGAATACTATTGCTTCTGATCCTGAATATGTGGTTGGTAGATACCTTTAGATATGGTGAAGAATGGCTCTTGGGAAGATGATGGTTGGTACTCTTATGAAGAGTATGGGTGTGAAGTTTGAGGGAATGCTTATGGTTCCTACTGGGAAGGGATCTATTGTGTAGTTTGGAAGGATGGCTTATAGCTTCTTATAGTGGAGGAGGATGGGTCAGACACCATTCCTACGGTAGGGGTGAATGATGCGACCTTAGTACGAGTATGTTTTAGGAGGGATGAGTCGTAATCAAAATGTATTGAGATAGATTTTGGAAGAAGGGATGTGCGAAGGTAGGTGAAGTAGGCATGACCTCCTCGTCTATGGTAAATAATGGAGGAGGTTGTCCTAGTGTTGTGTAGATTACATGGTCACAGAACATGGTTGATGGATTAGGTGAGGATGGGGTTGAAAGGAGCGGGTAATCCTCTATGAGTGAAGTAGCAAGGGATTCACTCAAGGTTGACGTCTCATAACGAGGCATCATGTTTCTGAGTTGTACATAAAATTCTATGCATGAATTAGATGTGTCTATGGTCTTCCCCTTCATGATCAAAGGAGTAAGAGTGGACTTACTAGAGGAAGGGGCAGGCCATTCCTCCATAAAGCATGCTTGCTAACGTGCTGTACTATGGGTGACCACAAGCATAGTAGCATGTGTAAAAGGGGTTTTTAGGAATAAACCCTATGTGATGTAGACTCAACTATGTCTAATGTAAGTGTAAAGTAAGTGACATGTTGTGTGTAGCAAAATAATATATAGTGTGATGTGTTGAGACCGGTTTGTGATCATGCAAACAATGGTAGACCAAAATCAATTCTAAATGTTGAGAAAGTAAAAGCGTTTTGTTCGTTTTGTGTGTTGTGATGTTGATACTCCCTAGGTATAATCACAGGTAATGGAGTGAATACTCTAGCAAATCAAGAATATCATCAACATCAAACCTCCTGCAACACCCAAATATGCACAATATAGAATGGCACTGCAACGTGCGAATGGTGACCATATGTAAGGCACAATAAAATGATATCCTAAAGGGGTGGAACCCACTATGTTGAAGTGAGTTCAAAAATTCCCCTCATGAGAAGAGGTGGTACTAATACAACGTGCTAGGCATGGTCAACAACCCCATGCATTTGCTTCACCCTCGATCGGGCTTAGTCAATAGTGACAGTTACCATATCCACAAATTATATTAGCCTTGTGGACTAAGGTGTCTAATCCTATCCCACTTCACAGGTAACCACTGATGATGAAATACAGGGCCCAATAGCAAAAATGGGGGATTTTTCGATGATGAAATCTAGAAAACTGCTCTTGTGGGACTACTAGGTGTCTAGGGGGTGAGTTGATGGAGAGTGCAACTTGATCCACACTAGTCTCGAGTGATGGATTGGGTATGAAGTCCAATATCTCCACTTGTTTAAATACCATGTAAGTGTGTGTGGGTTTGTGTTTTTCTATTGGTGTATGCAAGGTAAGAAACTAACTAGTTTTCTTTTCAAAAGAAAACTAATCTTAATGCCTTTTCAAAAGCAAATGATCAGATAAATCGTATTATTTGCAAAGAAATAGTCTAGTGCTAAATGGCTTTATAAAATAAATTAATCTACTTTGCAAAGTGTGGAAACATGCAATCCAAGAGTTTGAGGTAAAATGGGATTAGGAAACCCTGATTTAAGCTATAGATTACAATATGCTTTATAAATTAGATGACATAGAAGAAGGGGATTAGGAAACCCTAATTTTAACCATTAGAATATACACTTATTTTAGCTATAGATGTTATAAACAAAGGGGGAAATAAGGTAGGATTTTACTACATGCAAAAAACTAAAGGAAATGTAAATTTATTTGAAAATAAATTTTAAGAACTTGCTGGAAAGTTGCAGGTCTTAAAACTTCAAAGAAATTTAACAATTCTACTGACTTGAAATGAAAGAAAATCTACACCTAGAAATTGTTATTTGACTAGTGCATGCTTTGTGCTTTCAAAATATTATAGAACATAGGTGTAAAGTGAGGCATACCTGCATTCTAATGTTATGGGGGATTTTCTTGGCTCCTGAAAGAGTCACTCCTATGGATTTGGGGGTTTTTGAGGCTTCTATGCTCATATCACCACCCAAGGGGTGAATTAGGTTTTGAAGGTTCATATCTAATATCTGATAGTTCAAAAGGCCTCTGAAGGTTGTAGGTGGGGCTGAGAAACCAATATTGTGAGTTTTTTGGATCTGAAGTGCATATCACCACCCAGGGGGTGAATTGGTTATTGGTTTGTAGGGTGGAGGGAAAATCCAGTTTAGAAGCTCCAAATCTGAAATCTGATGGCCTAGGGTGGTTCCTAGGGCTTTGGATATCTCTGTGAAAAATAGATACAGTACATGAAAATATTAAAAAAAAGAACAAATTTAGATTCACTTAAAATAATTAACCTAGAATTATCCATTGTGGGGGTCCCCTCGGGCATGCCAGAATAAAATAGGTACAAAAAAACATTTGATAATTTAACACAAAACACAATGATGCATTAAAAAAAGAAATTATAATTCCATTGATATTAATAGATACATGTTACAAGAGGTACATGATTCCCTTTATCCATTTATTTTCCTAACAATGTTACAATCAATTTGATGTCTTCTTCAATCGTCCCTTAATGTAGGTGGGCTTCTTTGTATGTGGGCCACCGTCGGGTTGTTGTTTGTTTGATGTTGTTCTTCCTCTTAGATTTGCTAAATAACCTATGAAGAACCTACAAAATGGGTTTAGTGTGATGGGGGGCTTGCCTTAGTCAGGTCTCATATTTAGGAAGACAAAATGATTATGAAGACATAACAAAAATTGAAATAAATTGTGTGGAATATGATAATATGATGAAACAGAGCTTACCTCCCAAATATGGGATGATTTGGGGCCTGTAGACCCAATTCGCCACCTGGGGGTCAAACTGAGGTTGGATTCACGAGGCAAGGGGTGATTTGAGCTATGAGGTCTCTTTTGCAAAATCCCTCTGGTGGATCAATTCTTATGCAGCTTGGGTGCCTCTATATGCTGTCAGAATCTGACTATGTGTGCCAAAAACTAATTGTTCAATGTTCACTTTCCATTTCTATAGATTTTTTGTGCTTTGTTGAATTTGGGAGAGAGTCTGTAATTATGGGTTTAGGACCCACTATTTATAAGCAAAGCAAATGTGCAGGGGGGGTTAGATAGACTAAACCTAGGTTTGATTCTGACTAGGTTTAGGTTAGGAAATGCAATGTGGCAACATCACATTCCTTATGAGAAATATCTAATCCTCTCACGTGTGAGGATGGATTAGGGTTAATCCTAATTAGGAGGTGTTTAAGTCAATTTGGGATATGATTAAAGAAATATCCTAAAAAACCCTAATTTCACACATGTGGGAGGATGTAATTAGTGTTAATCAAGATTAAGGGTTCTTTTAATAAATTTTACCCTAAAAAGGTGACTTAAGTGAAGTCAACATTAAATTAGATTTTAGGTATTGAATTGTTAATTGTTTTGGTCAACTAATACCCCATGGGGGCCTCAATTGAGTGCAAATAGGCTGTTAGAGGATATCCCAGTGTATGGGATGTAATTTTGAAGGCTTATGAGGGTTTGGACCTGAAATCCAATGGAGTGGCATATGGGAGTCTACATAGCGCTATGACAATCTATGGCGATATACACATGACTATGGTCGTCTACCTATGACTACGCATGACTACAACAATCTACGCATATCTAGGAGGATATAAAATAGTCTACGCTGGTCTACGATAGCCTAGGGGTACCTAGTTTGGCCTATGTAAACCTAAAAGTGTCCAAAAGGATCTACAAGTACGTAGGTATAGCAATGTGCAACTTTTGGGTGTCTACACTATCATTCTTTCTAATTTCAAGAGTAGATTCATGATCCCAAGTTTTATGGCATTGAATTTTTGGCGTTTGTAGTATTTTGAAAGGTAGACATCCTTATGGCTCCCTATTAGGATATATGATCCTTGATATAAGTATGTAAGCTTGATTTGGTAAAACCTTTATTAATCCTTGGTTTTGTAGGCTTCCTTATGTCTCCCTAGTATGAGAATATATACTCTTAAGGATTTTTTAGTTTTTGAAGAAAGCTTATATATTGAAACTTGATAATTTTGATAAATATTGATATTACCAAGTTTTGTAGAATACCTTATGACTGCCTAGTATGTTTTGGATAAGCTATAAAGTGTTTTTGTAAATTATAGTTCAATTTTGATTGATTTTGTAAAGTTTTGCAAATACTTAAATCAACTTCTATTTTCCTTATTAGTCCTATTGAACTAAGCACTTTTTCCAAATTTAAAGAGGTTTTAATGTTGGATATTTTATCTCGATTTTAGAGTATTTGAGAAAATAATAATATAAATTTCCAAAATTTAAAAATTCTTTGATGAAAACTCTCTTTAAATATAGATTTTTGATTTAAAATAAGTGTATCTAATTTCCAATTTAATTAGTTTGATGTAGTAACCCTTATAACTCTCTAATTTTGAAAAAAATAGATCACAATAATATTTTCAAGTATTAAGGTTAATTGCCAGTAGAAAATCTTATTACTCCTAAGTTCAATATTGCAAATATTATATTATCTTGATAGATAATTTCCTTTTAGATATTGCTTTCAATAATTATATTTCTCTAAATTCAACCTTATAACTCCCTAGATATGAAAGCAGATAAATATAGTAATAAACCTTACCTCATACCAAGTAATAATCGGTGCTGATTTCAGACGTGTAATGGTTGCACTTGTTGAATGTAGTTGATTTGATTTTGTTTGGACTAGAGTGCTGAATACTCTATACCTTACGTTCACGTTGTGATGGCTCCCATATCTCAGACATAAATGTGTTGTAATACCTCATTCAAATATTATGTTTAAAAGCTTCTCCTTCTTAATTTGCTTTAGGTTTGCATGGTTTTAATGGATATAAAAGTTTCCAAGTGTTACTTGCGTTACTTATGGATGATTCAACCTACGTAACATTTGCATATTTTACATAACACCCCTAGAAACCTTTAGTAATGCATATTCCAACTCTTATAATGCTTTAAAATTGAGTAGGCACTTGTAACCTTCCTTGTAAGGTTTCTTGGATGCTAAGTGTTGTTGAGATATTGTGCCAAGTGGCACTCAAAGTTTCTACATGGTATCTATCACTATAATGCCTACAAGGAGAAATTAGCTCATTATTTATGTCTCTTCCTTTGATTTCTACATTCCTTGAAGTGCAAGCAAACTATTTTCTCTAACAGTTTATCCTTGAGGTAGTATAGGAGCTCTGAATGGCATGGAAGATGCTGCATTTGGTGGATTTTATTTACCAAGTTTAAGACCTTTAAAATTAGCATCTTTTCTCCTCGCTTTTGGTTCTCTTTGAAATGCAAATTGTAGCATTTTTCGTGCATTTTTGGACAAAATAATAGTGATACCTTTGCTTGTAGTATGGCTCCTTCTTCTACGTAACTATAGGATATTGATATTTTGTTGTGTGCTTGTGTTGTGCAAGTTTGTTTGTCCAAGATATGTGAGGAATGAGCCTTTTTTATGGCCCCTTATGCCACATATATGGAATTATTTTCATACATCCTTATTATTTGGATTCCCTATGACCTTTGTGCCTTTAATGACACCTTCTATCTACTTCCTTTCTATGAAAAATGTAGTGCAATACCTTGTGAATAATACACTTTCTTTTGCACCCTTTTTGCACTCCCTTTTTCAAAATTTGTAGTCTACTTTTGTAGCATATATTTGAATGCACAAATGAGGGTTTTGAGGATGTACTTTTGAGTAGAATCCTTAACCTCTTTGCTTGGATATTTAATGGTGAATACAAGCTTTGTAAACACTATAAAATAGAAGTTTTGTTTCATTTGCACTAATCCGTAAGTGCCTTAGATTTGAGACTCACCAAGTATCAATATTTGAAGCTTCTTTTTCGTTAGCTTTTATTTACTTGTACTAACCAATTTTGGTGGCTTCTATTGGCCACTAAGAGTTGTAGGTTTTTATGCTTTAAGTGTTTCTTTGGACACTTGATGCAAACTATATTTGGTAGCCTTTTTTCAATGCACAAAACTAATTTCTTTTGAGAGTAATAATAGTGCAAATAAATCTAATAAATTTCACTTTTTAATGCACAAACAAATTATACATTATCACTCCAATATACTCTCAAGAAAATGCACTTAATAAATTCACTACAAGTAATCAAGAATAATTTGAAATGAACCTTCAAATATTTTACAAATTCACTACAATTAGTTTTGTAGGATTCAATATTATTTTATATTTCCAAAGTAGATAATATGTAGTTGATAGATAATTAATATTTGGAATCTAATCAAATCCTAGTGTGCAAATGAACCTCTAAAAGGAATCCTTTTTATTTTATACTTCTGAAGACTATAATTTAGGTTGTAACTTTAATCCAGATAAGGTGCTCCAATGAATATGTTAATAATAAATATTTTTACACCAATTGTTGCATACCTTTTTTAGGATGTAGTTTATGTAGAGGTTGTAGATATTTCTACTTTGTTGATGTCTGATCAGTTTCTTCTTCATCAAACTGTAATATTAAACTTCTTTTCAAGAACTAGCATTTGGTGGCTCGTCCTCCTCTTGTAGTATCCTCCAACTTGTTACAGATTCTAAACAAGTAATACCTTCTTTCTGTGAAAGGTAATCTTCAATATTTTGGTTCTAGCAAGATTCTTTTATCTTCAAGTCTCCTTGTCAAATTCTAACTTCAAGTAGGATCTTCTTCTTAAGATTTTGAATGTCTTGAGGTCTTCACAAGATTCTTATTTCACTTGGATTTGGCAGTCCTTGCCAAATTATCCTCCTATTGGGCTTGTTGTTGGATGGTGATAATTGTCCCAAGTCCTTCACTATCAGGAGCTTCTCCTTGGTAGTGGGTTTATCTAGTGAGTTCTTCTTTGATGATTATTTAGCAAGGATCTCCTAGCATTTTATTGGATGCTCGTTAAGACCTTACCAAGGTCTTTGATATTACAACTTCTTTTGGTCTTCCTTGAGACCTTATCTTCAACCTTTTACTTATAGAAGTTTTGGTGGTGAGGCCTTCTCCTAAATCTCTTATTTTTCTACTTTTGGATATGAGCAGGACTCTCCTAGTTCTTCTTCTTCCTTGTCTAGAAGTTCTTCAATGAGATATCCTCTTGATCTCTTTTTCTTTAGGTGTTGGATTGATTCTGAAGAGGATACTCTTCCTAACTATATTATAGGAAGCTTTCCCGACTTACTGGATCTCCTTTACCTACAATCAAAATACTAGTACTAAAATCTACTTCTAAATTAGGTACTCTCTTCTAAACTTCAGGATAAAGGCTTTTGTGGCTTGTTTTAGTATCAAGGATTCTATGGTCTTTTCTTTAATATCAAGGCTTTTTTGGCATTTTTTTCAATATTAAGGCTTCTATGCCCTTTTCTTAAAATCAAGGCTTCTATGGCCTTTTATTCAATATCAAGGCTTTTATGGCATTTTCTAGGATTTTGTGGCCTTTTCTTCTGGATCAAGGCTCCTATGGCCTTTTCTAGGCTTCTATGGAATTTTTATTTTTGTGGAGTTCTTCAATCTAGCAATGGAGATATCCTATCTCTTAACTTCACCACGATTCTTTTCCAAAATTTTCTTCTAAAGTATTCTCCTATCTACAACAACTAATCTTTGCACTATGAAGGCACTTTGATATTTGGCAATGAAGTTGAGGTCTCCTAGATACTATTGTATGAGGTGTCCCAATAATTTAAGAATTAAATTTTTGCAATAAAAGAAACTTTAGGTAAATATTTCCAAATCTCTTAGATTAGCTTCACTAGTTGTTTCATCAAACTAGTGGATCAAATATTGAGTCCTAGTCTTTACGAGTTTTTTTACAACTCTATGGAAAGACTAATCATATGCAATATCAGTATTTCTAAAATTGATATTTCATTTAGTCCTCACTTGTGGCTACCATAATTCTATCACCTAGAATTTTTTGAGAAATTTTGATAGTGACTGGTCCAATGATGCATCAAGTTGACAAAAAACTCAAGGTCAATGATAATGGTAATTTTCCTATTGATCTACTATAGCTTGATCTATCGTAGCTCTAATACCACTTTTAGCTTTTGATATAACATGCAATGGGGGATAGCATTCAAAATATTTAGAATAATAACAAATTAATCTATGAGATGATTAAAATATGCTATAAATAGAAATAATGAAAATGATTATAATAGTAGCTATGGAGGAAATGAACACTCCATGATGCAAGTTATTGCTTAATAAATGAGCTCTAAGCTTATAGCTCACACACTCTACACTACTGTGTCTATCCTACACTACTATGCTCTCCTCTATATCTTCACACTCTATCTATGGCCCTTTATATAGGAATATAAGTTCCTTGGCCAACACTCTACCTAGCTATACAAGGGACACCTTGCACATTTACAACTTGCACATTGACACTTGTGCATTTATTACATTGCATGAAGTAACTAGATAATATTTTTTTAAAGTAATCTAATGTCCTAAGAATGTACCAAGGAAGGTACATTTACATGATCCAAATAATGCAATATAATTTATTTCTAACATCCTCACCCCAACCATATTCACCCTATTAAGGTACATGAGAGAAAGTCTTCATGTCATTAATGCATATGGGTGGAGAAAAGTCCTCATCCTATTAAGAAATTGAATGAGCATGGGGATGTGGAGAGTAGGGGGTAAGGTAGAATAGTATGATTGGTTAGGTTAGGGTCAAAGAGTAGACTAGTGTGAGGTGGACCTAGGCTAGGTAAGGGGATGGTCACATGGTGACCATGGGATAGGTGTAGAAGGGGGTTTAGTGGGGAAAAGGGGCTAAGATGGATAATTAATATTTTAATGCAAAATAATTGAATTTTTGGAAAAATTACAAAACAATTAAATATTAACACTGTAAAAGGGATAATGTGACATTTTTAGGTGTCTATATTTATCCTTTTTTATACTATGATGTATATAGATACGATGCAGTGCACAAATATATGATACTAGGTGGGTGGTTGACTATGAAAAGGATGAGTTGATAGTGGATAATCATTGTTGACCACACATTTTGGCATACCACAATGACAATTGAAGGAGGAGACATAAGATTGTCTCAAATCATAAACAATGTAAGATATCCCAATTATGAAAGGAACAAATATCCTTGAATATTTTCCTATGATATATTTTTTAGTTCACTTGATTAAGTTGACCAGCCATAAGTATGTGTCTTCATGACCATCTGATTGATTGTAAGTGGGCTTAAGCTGCCACCTCAATGAAGTGAGTGTGTGATTAACCATAAAAAATTGGCATAGAGCATATTAATTAGGATTGGATTAGAGTTTAAGTTGAGATGAGAAGAAGAATAAGAAGAGAAATTATTATTTTTCCCTAGTAGAGGAGGGCTAAATATACTCTCAGGAAAAGTTCTTGAACAAATATGATTCCAAGATTGAGTTTTTTGATACAAACATGCTTAAGGTGGAATTTATGGATAATATCTTCCCCCTCAAGTGGTGATTTGTTGAGTGAAGAAAAAAAACACAACAAAAAAATGCTTGATTAAATATAGTTGCACAACCACAAGTGAAAATGATGGTGAAATTAGCGAAATGATGATTACGACCAAAATCAGATGGTTGACTAGAGACCACATGGTTAGCATTGAATTGTAGATGACAAGCACAAAATATCTAAGATGATCAATAATTGTATTGGACAATCAATGATCGTTCCATAATAAAAAAGGGTTTGGTGAGGTAAGCGTGATCATTTACATCGTACAATTTTAGAGAAGAGAGATTGAGAGATATGGGTGAGGTAAATAATTGGTAATGAAGTGTTGCTATATTAGACACATGGAGGAACGATATGGTTGATGGTGGTGCGAGATCAAGTGGTGGAGGGATTATAGTGCAAGTTAGTGGTTTTTTACCATTTGCTTTTTTCTTTTTGTCATTTTAAAATAAAATAAACCCTAGGTTTTATAAACAGTAAAAAAACAGACATGGTATATGATTTTTTGGGTTGTGGGGTTTGCTTATTATTGTTGTTGTTAGGTGTATTTTTTGGGGGAGGGGTTTGTGTTTGTTTTTTTTATTTTGTTTTTTTGGTTTCGGGTGTTTGTAACACCTCAAATACAAATTATCTTGGTCAAGATGATTTTGGTGTTCGTACACTGTATGGACCTTACAACCATACAAATAGTCTTAGGAACCGTATGGAAACCATATGAGTTTTTTTACATAGTTATTGGATGGGGGGATAGGAAAATAATATTTATAGGGGGTATGATGGTAGAGGAAGGTGGTGCAATCATAGCATAAAATTAGACCACTTCTTTTCAGGTTGAAAAGGTATTTGACTAATAATGACTATGAGTGGTTGGCTAGGATTGGGTTTTGGGGAGTGACACAAGGGGAGACAATACATGTCGATAAATAATATTTGTTAACCTTGGATGAGCATTGGAAACTAAACAAAGGTACCTTCCATTTCTTGATAGGGGAATGATGTTAACACTAGATAATTTATATAGGATATATCGGTTGCCCGTGGAGGGATGCACAATCATAATAGTGGGTCTGACACAACAGGCGATGGTGATGCGATATTTTTTTTGGCAAAGTGGGACCAAGTGGACATGCATAGTTGTAAGGTATTATATGAGAATTATTATATGGATGGGTTTTTTTCGAGGAGGCAAACATTAGCGATGGTGCTGATATCTAGTTTTTTGCTCCTAAACTCATTAGGTCTATGGTTTTGTATGGAAATTGTTAGGAATTATTTTAGAATTAGTGGATGTGGCTCACCTATGTATGTGTGGGCACCCACATTAATAGCACAAATATATAGGAAGTTATATGGTACAAGTAGGTGTGAGCATATGGGGTTGAGTTGTAGCTTGTGCAGTTGTGGGTATAAGAGCATGTGGTGATTAAGAAGCCATAGGGTTTGCCATATACCTTGATATGGTGGATAGATATGGAGGCATGAGGGAGGAGGTAATATGAGGGACACTTGATTTTTATCACAAGATGTGGTTGAACTTGAGGTAAAAATATATGATTTTATGACCATGGAGAGGTGGTCTAGTTTGGGATGATAAGGCTCACCATATATGTTGGGTGCGATGAGCTAGATGTTTGATTGGTAATAAGGCCACTCAAAGGGAGTACTTTCAGTTCACTCAAGTGTTGAAATAGTATGGGATAAGATAGGGGGTACCAGATCTACTTGTTATATATCAAAGGATCAAGGATGAGGGTAGGCCCACACTGCAAGTAGAGCTAATAAAGGAGTGGGAGGATAAGGTTATTGTAGTACAAAATACTTATGATGTTGACATGATACTAGATTATGATAGGTGATAGGCCATACAATAATGGCATGTAAGGAGGGTTGTGGAGGAGGAGGTGTTATATGGGGAGGAGGGTGGTTATGGTGAGGTGGGTAGAGTGGGATCCACTTAGGTGATTAGTACATCATCAAGTATATGAAGGAGTGGATACATCAAAGGTAGCAAATGAGGAGGCACCAATTATAGATGTTGGGAGTGGAGAGGCACACAATTTTGATTATATCATGAATTTCAAAGGGGTGGAAGCAATGGTTGAGGAGGACAATATTTTAAGGGAGTGAGTACAATATTTGAAGGCCTAGATAGCATATCAAGAGGCTATAGGGGTATTATAGAGGATAAGACTTCAAGGATATCTTGATATGGTGCTATTGAGTGATATAGTTTGAGGACTAAGAGAGATGAGTTTTAGGATAATCTCAATGTAGTGATTGTAGAGTGAGATAGACTTTGAAAATATGTTGAGAAATCGAGGGCACAACCTTTAACAACAAAGAGTGGGAGAGATATGGTAGTCTTGTAAGCTGAGATCACATAGCTACGATAGAGTAGGGAGGATTTTATAGCTAGTTGATCATGTGAGAAGGATAGAGTTTGGTTATACGAGGAGATGTTGATGAGGGTGAATGTACCTATTCCCTCACTCATAATTGTCAAATATTGGTAGAGTTACCAGAGCACACTACTAGTGCCTCATTTTACAAAACCAACAATATCACAAGCAGTGTGTCTAGTGACTTCTCAAGTTAGTAGGTAACCTTAGAGTAGCAAAGATAACATGCAAGGTGAACATGAGGGAAGCGAAGAAACTCTTGCAGATTAACAGTAGTGAGCTCTATTTTTATTATAGTATATTGGCCATGATTTTTTACAACATTTTTATGAGAGGATGATGTATGCATTATGATATGTATAGATGGATATATTATGTAGCTTGAGGAAATTTTTTGATGTAGCCCAATGGGAAACGATGATGATGTACTATTAATTTTGCATTGAGATGTATGGATGTAGGATAGATGGACATTTTATTGGGTTTTATGGACTATTTTTACTTTATTATTTCATCATATACACATGATAATTTTATGGCTTTTATGATATGATTGTATAATGAATGATGTGATGCATATGTTTAGGCTTTTGTTGATTTTTTATATGATATATAGATGTATGTGAGTTGATAGACATGACATATTAGATGATATAGTTATAATATGCTTATGTGATGGGTGTTGATTCCTTAATTTATTTGTATGGTTAAGACTCACATGTATTATTTTAATCACTTCTTGTAAGTGTGTATATGAGGTTCACAATCAAAAATATTTTAATTAATCAATGATAGATTAACAATCATAATAAACATATTAACACAACATAAGACAATATTACAAACAATGAACATAATAAATGCAATGTGAAGAATGACAATGGATAGACGAGTAAGGAAACTTAATTAACCAATAATTTAATAACAAGAAATAATGAACATAAGAAATAAGATGAATGAACATTGGGAGGACATAAACCATAGGATAACATGTAATGGAAAATTTTCTAACCAAATAAAAAATGGATAATTATGGATGATTAATGAGATGCATCAATACTTAGGACATGTTTTCATTGAATTGTGGTTAGCCAAGATGTAGTTCACCCATATATCCTAGAGTTTTTGGATGCTAGAATATTCTCAAGAAATTCAAACACCCTAGTTTGAACAATCAAACTCATATAATAATCAATCAATATCTATTAAAAATCTTGACCATATCGAATAAGATCAAGCCAATCATGGATCAAAGTGTGTGTAATGAGGTTCATTTTCCATATTGAGTGAGGTTGGACTAGCCAATTTAAAACTCAATCAATATAATCTAGCTCATCCATAAGTGCACAAAGGTCTATACAAAAGGTTGCTAATGTGACAGACAAGTCACCACTCGAAAGGCATACTCCACTACCAAACAGGTATTTATAGCCTTGATGGAGGTTAGCCCCATAATCCTTCAATGTAGTTTCACTGCCAACTAGGTGCCTATAGCCCTAGTGAAGGCATATAAAATATCTGAGGAGACTAATAAGAAGCCTTTTTTAGATATTTTTTCTTCTTTTTATTTTTCTTTTTTTTTGAACTTGAAATTTGGATCTTTAGGTTTAGATTATGTGAATGATAGGGTGAGTGAGAAAAATTTCACTTTATAGAAATACTACTCAGGGTATTGTCTTCCCTAAACTCAAAATTTTATTATAGTCTAATATGTGATTGGTCCTTGAAAGAACTCAAATCAATCAGGGGAAGCCTAAAATATCCTTAAAAAACAATGATGTTTGATAAAGGTTGATTGGATCAACTAGGAATGGTTGAATAACATAAAAGACTTCTATTTTTAAGCAATATAAGAATATGATTGAACAAGACATCATAACAGTTGAGATAACTAATGCATGTGTACTAGCAAAATATGAAATAAAACTTAAATTTATGTGCAACATGGTCGACAAGACAACATGGCATATGATAAAACACTATATTTAGATGAATGACAATGAGACGTGAAATGGATAAAATATGCAATAAATAAAAATAGGAACAAAATACACCATGCATGTATGTCATTGATTAATAATGCTAATGAGTATTGGGAAGCATATATCCATGCTTCCAAAAGTGACCAAACTAGCACATTATGATTTTTGATTTATTGATGTATGAATGTGATGAGTCAAAAAGGGTAAATTTTTATAAGGGGTACCTAATTTTTTTTAAGAGAATGTACAATATTAGAGAGCCTTTTTAACATCATTATGCATAGAAAACACAAATATGAAGGATTTTAAGGGGTTCAGGTTCCTCAATCCCCTCAAGAGTGACAAGATTGTACACACTATAACAAAACTTATGTTTGATGATGTGGGGACCTAGCTCATTGGGAGTGAACATTTCCCATAAGTGTAGTTCATTCCTGTTATACTAATTTTCTTTGAGTACAAGGTCTTCTACATAAAAATTATCATTCATGAACCTTGTTGTCATATGCATGCTTAACACAATCTTGGTAAACCTAAATATGTTCAAGAGCATTGATGTAATGTTCATAAATAATAATAAGTTGGTCTAAACAATCTTGGCATGTAGTGTTATCATTAATGAACTCTTGTAGCAAGATTCACAAATATGGAATTTCAAGTTTGAGGGCCATAATGGCCTTAATTCTAAAAACTAAGGAAAATTGAGTTGCCCTAGTAGGTGTACAAATGCTCGTTCAATAGGCCCAAAGTGCTAAAGGTATTTTAGTATGCCAATATCGATGGTATTTTGCAACTATATTTTATAATATCGTGTAAATGGTTTCATTTGTGGCTTTAGCTTGGTCATTACATTGAGGATAGTAAGGAGTATAAATGCTATGTTGTATGTGGTACTTGTCCCACAATGCTCGAACCTCCTTATTCTTGAAATATTTACTATTGTCAAAAATAATTTTGGATGGGATACCAAAATGATAAATGATATGGTGTAATATGAATTCAGTAATTCTAGAACCAGTAATTATGAGTAGGGGAATTACTTCGACCCACTTGGTGAAGTATTTAGTAGTTTATTTGATGAAGGTATGCTACCTAGACAAATCTGGGGAGATATTGCCCACAAATTCAATACCTTGTTGGGAAAAGAGCCACAATGATTGGATAGGCTACAAATATTATGAGGAAAAGTGGGTTAAATTGGCATGTTATTGGTATTTGAGATATTTCTTGACATAGGTACAACAATCATGTTGTATTCATCATGAGTTGTAGATATGATAAGATTGTCTTCATGTGGTTCAATACAACATAGGAGAATGCCATCATAGCTTCATAAATAGAGGATGTCCCCCAAGAGGGTGTACCTTACAAATTTATGTTTAAGATTTCACTTCCTAGCATGAGGTAAATCATGGGGAAGAACACCAAGTTTAAGATAATCCATGACTTGTGAAAACCAAGAATTATAAGGCTCTTCTTGAACAAAATTGATGTCTACCTTGTTTGGAGAAGTCTTCTTAGAAATAGAATATTTGTGGAGAGTGGTTACATTTACATTGGTGACATTTTTATGTAGATTTTATGGAATGATAAATTCAAGAGATACCATCGTGTCATAAAAATAATTTACAGACCTTGGAGAGGCTTCAATATCATATCACTCAAAGTGTGACAACAAGTCTTCTACAATTTACTTATATTCCTTCATAAGTTTGCATTTCCATTGATAGATGCCCTTCACTTGCTTAATAATGAGAAGGGAATAACCAAATTTTTTGAATTGGTTTATGTTTTTAGCTTTTGATGTAGCAAGAACTAGGAGATAAAAATCACAAGATGCAGAATAATATGAAAGAAAGTAAATCTGCTAGATAACTGAAATATGCAATAAATAGAAATGATATAAAATGTTACAATGTACCTATGGATGAAATTAACACTCCATTACAAAGCTACTAAACTATATTGCACCCATCACTAATGGATGGTGTTGCACACATAACTAAGATACATTATGTCCCCTAACTCTATTTGTATCTGTGACTCTATATCTATCTATCTATGAGGCTATCCTTATATAGGAAAAATAGGATACTTGGCCAACACTCTATCTAGTTGTGCAAGGACAACTTGGACATGTACAACTTACATATTGACACTTGTGCATTTATTACATTGCATGAAGTAACTAGATAACTTGCCCCTAAAGTAATCTAATTATGTACCTAAAGAAGCAAATTTCATGATATCACCTTAAGGGCATTTACTTGCAGTATATGTCACTGTTAAAGAATGCATTCAAAGGGAAGTGTGCAATAAGTAATCTATGGTAAATGAAGTGAAGTATATAATAAAAAGGTGGATTTATCCTTGCATTTATTGATTCATAGCTTAAAATTTAGGTTACAAAACATACCCTTGAGGACTTTACAAATGTGATACATTCAAATTTTACAATTTCCCAATGGATCTAGTCCCTTGGAATGAAGCCTTTAAGGTGATTTTAACACAAGTTGTGAAACTTGTTTCCCATGCCCAAGAGCCAATATTGGGTTTTTCTTGAATTTTTTCCTTATTTCCTTAGCTCCTTAGCTCCTTCCCTCTATTGAGAATACCTACACCTACACACATGAGATTTCAAGAGATTCAGTAGCACCTGCATATCATAGAGAAAAGCCTTAGAAACATGAAGAAAGGGGGGTCAATATCATAATATAAAAGTGATCTATGTGCATAAAAACTGATCTACAGTAAGCATGAACATATTATAATATAATATAAATAATAATAACCAGATTTTGAAGCAATATTTAATGGAAAACTAAACAAAAATAGCAGTCGCTCTGGGGTGAGCCATGTAGACCTGCAACATTGGGGACTCCAAATCCTGAACCAAAACTCCTCAAAATGACCTCAAATTTTGAAAAAATGTTCATATAGACATCCTAAGGAGGTCTACAAAGGAATTTATCCAAAATTATCTACTATTTTGGTACCATCCCTATGAATGCCATGGGTTGACTGCTAGCCATCCCAAGGTGGGACGGTTACAAAATTGCCTTAGTTTTGTCACCTATGGCCTTGGGAATTGGTCCAAAATAGGGTGAGGGTGTTTTTGACATATGGGGCCAAAATGTTCTTCAATTTTGCCAGTTTTGTGTTCAACGGATCGAGCCTAGTTGCCCCTAAAATCTTCTTCTAAGCAAGGGGTGTTTCAAGGCCAAGGTGAGGTGAGTGTTTTGCAAAAGGCTTGGGTATGAGTGGAGGTATAATTTGGCAACACTTCGTTGCTCCAAATGCTATATTCCTCTTCTTTGGAATGAGATTTTAGGCCTCCCTTTTTTGGGCATCTAGGGACAAATGACATCTTTTCCATGCAATGCAAGTGATGCCACTTGTCCTAATTACGTCATTTTATTCAGGAGGGGAAGGTTACCCCTTTAGGGCTCCCAATATACTATTGTATAGTCCATTATAAGGTCCCCAATCAATCTAGGGTGATTGGACATGCTAATGGTAGTCTTGGATTGCCATTTATTACATCCTTTGACTTTTTCAAGGGTCTAGTTAGGGGTCATCCCACCCAGGTATGGTTGCTTAAGGCCATCCCTAGGTGGTACGGTCACCAATTGTGGCCATCCCTAGGTGGGATGATCACCATTAGGGGCCCCAAAACTACCCCAGACTGCTCGAAACCCTCTAAAATAAGTTTTGGAGGGTTTTGGAAGTCTTTTTATAGCCTATAGGGGTGCCTAATAAGGCCATATGTTGTTGATAAGAGGGCATATGTAATGCACTGATAGCCGTATCTAATTTATGCAATTTAAGTGTCTACAGATGCCTCATTTTTTGGATGCGCGATGTGAAACAAAGCATTGAGAAAAAATAGATCACTAAATTATCAAATGATCAAGTTTTTTCATTAACCTAATCAACTCTATATGCCTTCATTTGTGGAAAATCATACATTCTTGGAATCCTTTCTATTGACATAGTCAAAGGATCGATTGCATGTATACCTTTTAGTTGTGTTGTAGTAACAGTCTTATGGGGCTTAGGGCATACTAGGTCTTGGTGTCTTGTATTCTTGTAAACCTTCACATGGGTCAATTCTCAAGGTTTCAAGGAGGTAAAGCCTATTTAATTTGCTTTTTATGCTGATTTTTTTCCCTAGCATGGGCTTGAAAATTTATCTTTAGCCAAGATTCTTTTGAATGTATGTAATTTTACACTTCTGAGTGTTTAAATGTTGATTCTATTTTTGAGTTCATTATTATGACTACCCCCTCAAGTGATGAGTCAATTAGGTCATGAAAAATGATAAAGCAATGAGTCACTTGACACATATGATGTAATTAGGGTAACTTTTTTTTTTACCCATGGTACTATATACCTATTCGAAGGTGATTTTTGACTATTTTGATGAATAGTTTTTGAAGAAAAAGGTCCAATATTTCATTCCCGTGGGGTGGTCCATCCATGGAGGCCTTCTTGGGGACTAAAATTGAGTCTTTTTATGTATCCAAAATTATTATAGGTTCAGTCTAGATCCATCTCATTTTCTTGACCAATCTGCCTTATTTTTGGTGGGTTTTTGGCCTATTTTTTGATATTTTTGATGTTTTTAAGTGAAATTTTATTATTACCATCCTAGGTGGGGATGAGTGCAGTATTTAGAAATTTACCATGGTGTTATGGCCAGCCAAAATTTTGCTCGTCCCACCCAAGAGTGGTTGGCTTCTTTTGGAGCTATAGAAGGCCAAAAAGGGCCATTTTGGCTAATTTGTGCAACTTTCTTGGATAAGTTGGAGAGGAGAGGAGGTAGGAGAGATTTTTATGAAGTGGAGATCTAATAAAATATCAACCCACAACATGATCCAACCAATGGACACATTGGGTGGTGGATCCAGTGCGAAATGGGTATGGATTACATGCTTTTCTCTACCCTATTTTATTGAATTTTTGCTCTAATTTCATTACTACAGCCACAAAAATGATTTAATAAACTTAGGAGTACTTAAATACATAAAATTTAACCTTATTAATTATTTATTTGCAAAAAATTAGGGTTAAAAATATATTTTTTTGTGTTTTTTAGGGTTTTTAGGGCATTTTTAAGGGTCAAATTGACCTTATTTTACCTCTGTTTGGGGACTGTACCTATGAGGGACGGTTACTAGTGGCCATAACTTAGTGATATAGCTAAAAAATTAGGGGTATTACCTAGGTGGGACGGCCAAAAACTAGGCCAGAAAATGCCATTTTTTATGTGTTTTTTAGTGTTTTTATAGCAAAATTTTGCATTTTTAGGGCCTGTTTGACACCCTGAGTTGCATGAGCAGATAGTTAGAAGTCGGTACAGGGTACCAATTCTATTTTATGTAATTAGAGAATTGAATAATATATACTATAATTGGCTCTATGCCATCAATCTGAAGCAATTTACGTGGTTAGATCCCATGGTAGGAGATCACACCTATCTGACTGCTTTGATAGACCTATGGGACCCTCGCACTAACACTTTCCATTTAGCTATGGGGGATATGATAGTGACACTAGAGGAAATCTATAGGATACTGAATATTTTTATAGAGGGGAACCATATAGTATCTTCTTTGATGGAGTGACGGGAGGTCATAGTGCAGAGGTACTTCGACGCATGTTGGGAGGATGTTCTGATTGATATGATTTATGGAGGGATTCTAGTGTCTATATGGTACCAGGAGGGTGCACATGGCATTAAGAACACTTTTTTATGACATTGATCAGAAATATGCTACTACCTAACTCTTCAAGAGCTTGGTTCCCATGGAACCTAATAGAGCTAGTCTTTACTCTAGTTGACTGCATAAAGGAGGAGCCAATAGTGATGGCTTGGGGTCCTAATTTATTTATATAGTTATACGATGAGCTATATGAGATAAACTATCATAGGAAAAATGGTTTGGGCTATAGATTACTACTATAGTCTTGGGATTGGTAGCATATTATAGTGGAGATACCATGGGGACTACCGTGGACCACTCGAGCAGAGCTACCAAACAAGGAGATTGGCTATGGAGAGCTATGGATGAGGTCGCATGAGTCAGGGTGTAGCCAAAAATACGCTAGGAAGGTAGAGCACTATGTAGAGGCTTTTGCACAACTCAAGGTAGTGGATATCGAGTGGAGACCCTATAGGGATTGTCCTACCTAGGATAAATCTTCGACACATCTATGCCAAGTTCGGTGAGGTAGGTGGTTGATAGGGTAACATGGCATAGAGTGAGAGTACTTCTCTTATGATTGTGAGCTATGATATTTTGGGCTACACTAGGGATTTATAGGTGAGCTTGATGGTCTATTGTCATAATAGGGATGAGAGGAAACTAGAATGGCTTATGGTACAGGATTTGAGAGATGAGTTAGATTCTGAGGTGTGATATTCTCACAATGACACTGAGAGGGGGGGTGAATCAGTGTAGCTAAAAATCTGATCTGCAATTCTTAAAACCGAATCAAAGAGAACTAGAAAATAGATAAAGCAGTAAACACAAGAGAGCACACCACAACACACAATGTAACGAGGTTCACCAATTTGGCTACTCCTCAAGAATGACCGCTTGGACTACGGTCCAAATCCAGCCTTTGCAAAACACCAATTTTACAATCTGTTTACCAGCACCCACTGGAAGGAGCACCAACCCCCGATTTATCTGCACCTACAGAAAGGAGCACCAACCCCTATCCAAGCACCAACTTGGATCACAGATTTGAAAGTTATATCAATGACATACAAATGCCTTCACTATTACAAGACCCTGACTGGTCTCCAATTTAAAACACAGTAATTACTCACTGCTCAGCTTGTTGCTCTCTTACAACACTCTTCTCACCCTCTTTCGGTAGCACTTTCACTATTGCAGTAGCAGCCTAACTTCTCCACGTAGACCTGCTTTTATAACAGATTAATCTCTATTTTTAAGCTTTAATTTTTATGCATGCAGCCCGTAACTGTTCTTCTAAAAATCACTTCTGCCACTTGACAACTGTAACTGCTTCTTTGCGTAATTTATTTTCGTATATAAATGAGGGGCTTTTTGTCGAACACGTTGCATGCTTCAAATACCTCTCCTATGACTGTTCGTATTTATTTCTGTGCATGCATGCAATTTACGATTCTAAAAATATGACTGTTCGATTTCTCCTTCTACGACTATTATTAAAAAGCTGCATGAATTCTATCAATAAATCCACCTGTAACTGTCGCATTTACTCCAGTTAACTGTTATTAAAAAGCTGCATGCCTTTTCTCTACTACTGCCCCTTTAACTGTCGTTCTGTTCCAGTTAACTGTCTGTTTAACGTGTTGTTGCGACCTATCGCGAAATCGTGACACTTCTGTCTCTTTCTGCCCTTCTCGGCTTTAACCCGCGAAAAAATAGCATGTCACAAAATCATGACATTCTCGGCCTCCTAGTTCTCCTTCTGTCTTGCCATCGTGAAAACCAGCATGTCACGAAATCATGACATTCTCGGCCTCCTTGTTCTCCTCTTGTCTTGCCGTCGCGAAAACCAGCATGTCATGAAATCATGACATTCTCGCTTCCTTACTCTCTCTTCCCTTCGGGTCATGAAAACCCAACATGTAGCGATATCGCTACACTTTTGTTCCTTGCACTTTACCTTTGCTTCGACCCGCGATGCTTCAACATGTAGCGATATCGCTACACTTTTGTTCCTTGCACTCTACCTTTGCTTCGACCCGCGATACTTCAACATGTAGCGATATCGCTACACTTTTGTTCCTTGCACTCTACCTTTGCTTCGGCCTCGATACTTCAACATGTAGCGAAATCGCTACACTTTTGTTCCTTGCACTCTACTTTTGCTTCGGCGCGATAATACAACATGTAGCGAAATCGCTACACCTTTTTCCCTTTGCACTTTCTCTTTGCTTCGGCCCGCGATATTACAACATGTAGCGAAATCGCTACACCTTTTTCCCTTTGCACTTTCTCTTTGCTTCGGCCTCCAAAAATGCAACATGTCACGAAATCGCGACAACATTTTCTCTCTCCTCTTTCTCTTGCACTATGTCACGAAATCGTGACACTTTTTCTCCTTAGCGCTTCTTCTCGCAACTTGTCGCGAAATCGTGACACTTTTTCTCCTTAGCGCTTTTTCTTGCAACTTGTCGCGAAATCGTGACACTTTTTCTCCTTAGCGCTTCTTCTTGCAACTTGTCACGAAATCGTGACACTTTTCTCCTTAGCGCTTCTTCTCCAAACATGTCACGAAATCACGATACTTTTTCTACTTGCCTCTTTCAACATGTCACGAAATCGCGACAACTTTCTTACTTGCCTTCTTTTCTTCCAACATGTCACGAAATCGTCAAGTTTTTCCACTTGCTTCTTTCAACATGTCACATTTTTTTTTTTCCAAATGTCACAAAATCGTGATAGTTTTTCCACTTGGCTTCTTTGCCTGCAACATGTCACGAAATCATGACAGTTTTGCTTGCGCCTTCTCTCTCCTCGTCCATGTCATGAAATCATGACAATTTTACTTGTGCCTTCTCTCTCCTCCGATATGTCATGAAATCGTGACGTTTTTCTTTCTGCCTTCTAACTTCTCAACCTGTCACGATATCGCGACAGAAAACATGTCGCGATATCGCGACAGTTTTCTTACTTGTCTTTTTCTTTGATTTTTTGAATCTGGGTCACTTCTGTTTTCTTGGAATTTCACTGTACATGATCTGACTGATCTCTGAACTCCTGTCCACTGCTTCAACTGCATCAACTGATCTATCTGTCTGTGTTGACAACAATGACAATACTTTTGTTGCACCTTGCTCAACAATCTCCCCCTTTGGAATTGTTGGCAACACTCATGCACTCTCCTGTAATTCTTCTCCCCCTTTGACAATAATACCAAAGGGTTGCTGCAGACTCCCCCTGAGTCTATGCACAACATTCTCAGATACACATTGTTATAGTTAGCAAAAATCATGAATATGAGCAAACCTATAAACATAGGCATAAGTACTCCCCTGAGAATGTGATCCCAATTGATAGTCAGTTCTTTGGAAATGTGACTACTCCCAACTTACTCCGAAGGTACTCAAAAACTTCCTTGGGCAATGGTTTTGTGAATATATCTGCTACTTGCTCTGTAGTTGGAACAAAATCCAATTTGACCTCACCTTCTGCAACTTTATCCTTCAAGAAGTGATACCGGATTGCAATATGTTTGGTTCGAGAATGCATAACCGGATTCTTTGATATGTTTATAGCACTGGTGTTATCACATTTAACTGAAATTGGCTCTTTGAAGTGAATACCAAGATCTTTCAGTGTTTGTCTCATCCATAATATCTGTGTACAACATGTTGTTGCTGCAATGTATTCTGCCTCTGTTGTGGATAGAGAGACTGATTCTTGTTTCTTGTTGTGCCAAGCTACCAGCTTGTCTCCAAGATAAAATGCTCCTCCACTGGTACTCTTTCTATCATCAATACATCCCGCCCAATCTGCATCAGAATATGCAATAAGAGTGAAGTCCTTACCTTTTGGGTACCACAACCCATACTCCATAGTACCCTTGAGGTACCTAAAAATCCTCTTTACAGCTGTCACATGAGTCTCTTTGGGACTAGCCTGAAATCTTGCTACCATGCATACTGCCTGTAATATATCTGGTCTAGTGGCTGTCAAGTACAGCAGGCTTCCAATCATAGACCTGTACATGGTTTGATCTACATCTGGAGATTTGTCATCCTTGCTCAACTTGCAACCTGTTGTCATGGGAGTGCTAACAGGTTTACTATCCTCCATTGTGAACTTTTTCAGCATTTCTTTCACATATTTAACTTGAGAGATAAAAATGCCCTTTTCACTTTGATTGACTTGCAGTCCGAGGAAATAAGAAAGTTCACCAATCATTGACATCTCAAATTCAGTCTTCATTTTATTTGCTATGTCTCTACAAGATTTATCATGACTGCTGCCAAAAATGATATCATCTACATAAACAACAAGGACAATAAGATTGCCATTTTCTATTTTAACATACAGATTGTTGTCCACCAAACCTTTCTTGAACCCTTGTTTAATAAGATAGTTATCCAGCCTTGCATACCATGCTCTGGGTGCCTGTTTTAGACCATACAACGCTTTCTTTAACCTGCAAACAAAATCGGGATTGTCACCGAGTTGAAAGCCATCTGGCTGTTCAATGTAAACCTCTTCTTCCAATTTTCCATTCAAAAATGCTGATTTTACATCCATTTGATATACTTTGAAGTTTTTATGGACTGCTAAAGCTAGAAACATTCTGATTGCTTCTAGTCTGGCAACTGGTGCAAATGTTTCCTCAAAATCAATGCCTTCAACCTGAGCATAGCCTTTACAGACCAATCTTGCCTTATTTCTGACAACCTGCCCGTCTTCATTTAATTTATTTCAAAAAATCCATTTAGTGCCAATTATGTTTTTATTTGCTGGCCGTGGTACTAATTCCTAGGTTTTGTTTTTCTCAATCTGATCTAGTTCTTCATTAATTGCCTTCATCCAACTTTCATCTGTGCTTGCTTCAACAATATTTTTGGGTTCAATGCTGGATAATAAAGAGTAGTTCCGTATTACTGCTCTTCTTGTCTGAATACCAACTGTTGGGTCCCCAATAATCTGTTCTCTGGGATGATTTTTTTGCCAGCTACCTGTTTTGAATTTATTGTTCTCTTCTTCTTCTAAGTCGATTCTTAAATCAGCTGGGTCAATTTTTTGATTTTCTTCTTTTTCTATTTCTTCATCTCCTTCAATGACGTCTTCATAAATAGGGTAGTTTTCTTGATACGTAACTTCTCGTTCTCTACCTTCATCAACTTTAACATCAACACTCTCAATAATTTTCTTTAGCCGCTTGTTGTAACATGTGTAGGCTTTGCTTTTTGTTGAGTATCCAAGAAAAATACCTTCGTCAGCTCTATCTTCAAATTTATCGAGATTATCTTCAGTTCGTTTGATGTAGCACTTGTTGTCGAATACTTTGAAATATCTTGTTGTAGCCTTTCTGTCGAACCACAGCTCATACGGTGTTTTGCTTTCATGTGTTCTTAGCATGCACCTATTTTGAATATAAACTGTAGTATGAACTGCCTCTTTCCAGAATCTGTCAGCTATTTTGTTCTCAGCCAACATTGTCCGTGCCATTTCTTGCATAGTCCTGTTCTTCCTTTCAACAACACCATTCTGCTGAGGTGTCCTTGCTGCTAAAAACTGTCTTCTAATCCCATATTTTTGATAGTATTCTGCAAACTCCTCTGAGATAAATTCTCCTCCTCTGTCTGATCTTAGGCATTTAATTCTTTTTCCAATCTGATTCTCAACCTATTTTTTAAAAATCTTGAACATCTCAAAGGCATCTGATTTAAGCTTTAAAAATAGTACCCATGTCATTCTAGTCATCTATGAACAACATAAAGTATTTGTCACCATTTATGCTTTGTGTTCTCATGGGTCCACATAAATCGGTATGTATCAGCTCTAACGGTTTGCTGGTGAAATATTCCTTTGCTTTAAATGTGGATCTGGTTTGCTTCCCTTTTTGGCATGAAGCACAGATGCTATTTACTGGTTTGCCAATGTTAGGTATATCTCTTACTGCTCTTTTTGAACTTATTTTTACCAGATTGTCAAAGCTAATATGCCCGAGCCTCTTGTGCCACAGCCAATTTTCATCTTCCTGTCCAATCAAGCATGATCCTTCTGAAGTTTTTGAGAGAGTGTATAGATTTCTAGAAGTCCTCGATCCAGTAGCTACCAGCTTCCCACTGTGTGCTTTTCTTACTTCATAGCCCTATTTTTTAAAGATGACTTCATGACCTCTCTCACGTATTTGACTTACACTCAGTAAGTTGTGCTTCAAACCAACTACAAACAGAACTTCTTTGGAATTGATCTTTCCATCATTTATCTTGACTGATCCTTTTCCAACTATTTTGGCTCCATCATTATTTCCAAACTTTACCGAGCCCCCTTCATATTTCTGTAATTTTTCAAATTTTTGTTTATCTCCTGTCATGTGACTCGGAGCATCCACTGTCCAATATCCATGGTGCTGATTTGTTCTGTGCTTTGAATGTTGTCTGGACAATCAAGGATTCCTTTTCTTCCTTGAGTTGCTCTTTTTCTTTCCATTCTGATTTGACTGTAGTTTTGGTCACTTGTTTAGACTTTTCTTTGTCGCTGGCCTGTGCATGTTTATTTCGGAATTTTCTGTTTTGCTTTAAACTGTTTGGTTGAGTTCTTCTTCCCTGATATTTATTTGCTGCATATGTGCTTCTACAGTTTCTTGCAATGTGTCCAAAGTTGTGACAGTTATAGCATTCTACCGCATAATCTATCAAGGGTGAAAATACATTTCTACTGGAAAAATTTCTTTGTCCTATATTATAAATGCAGTCTAAAATCTTATGACCGTAAGTATTGCATTTAAAACAATAACCTAAAAAAAAATGATTGAACCTGGGAGTTGGTCTTTGCCAATTTGTAGTAGGAGCCACAAATTTTCTTCTCCTTTGATGAGTGACTTTTGTGAATCCCTCATTGTCAACAGTCTTCTCGTGCCTCGCCATTGTTGCTTTCTTTTGCAAGATTCATTTTTCTTTGGTCAACCTTGATTTTATCCTCTTTCTTTACTCGGTTCTATAGTTATGGCCTTTGATCCACTTGATGATTCTCCTTCGACAAACCCCAAGCCAAAATTGATGTCCGTAGTCCTCCGACTATTTATAATCTTTTCAAGCTTTGCGGAACTTCCTTCAAGTTTGTGATAGCAGCTCAGTTTTTGATTCTTTTCTTCTAGCCGCATTCTTAAAATAACAATCTCTTCTTCTAGTTTGCTGCACTCATCTATTCTCATGGTTAACTGTACTTCAAGTTCTTCAGACATTTTCTTAAATTCTTCTGTCTCGTACTTTTAAACTGTTTATTATGTCATTCGCATCTTCAAGCTTTCTTGAGACTTTATTATTCTTTTTCCTTTCTGACTTCAACTCTTTAAGTGCCGCAACCAACTCACCTTCCAGATAAACTTCAGCCTCATCCTTATTTTTTGTATCATCTTCCTATTTTTCTTCTATTTTTGCTTCTTCAAATGCCATGAACAGAGCTTCACCTATTTCTTCTTCAGAATCTTCACTCGAGCTATCTTCGAAGAGCAGACATTCTTGGATATGAAACTTTTCTTTTTGAAATTGCTTTTCTTGAAGTTTGGTTTCTTTTTCCAGTCACTTCTTTCTTGGTGTGACCCTTCATTACTTTTGGTTTTCTCATTCATGGGACACTTAGCTGCAAAGTGACCGACCCCTCCATAATTGAAACACTTAAATGGCAACTTTCCTCTATATTTTCCTTTTCCTTTTGTAAGTTTACGAACAAAGTTGGCTTCCGTTTCATCCGATGTCTCTTCAGCCTCAGATTCTTGTTCAGCTTTTGTATTCTTGTGTGCTTTAAAAGTAGCTTCTTTGTCTATGGGCTTAGTTTGTCCTATTCTCATTTCGTATGCAGTCAAGGAACCATGCATCTCGTCCATGCTAAAATTGTTTAGATCTTTAGCCTCTTCTATTGCAGAAACTTTAGAATTAAATCTTTTGTGAAGAGTTCTAAGTACCTTTTTCATGACAACCGCATCTTCGATCTCTTCGTCGAGTCCTCCGATTGCATTAATGACTCCATTGACTCTCAAGCATATAGGTCTCAATGTTCTCTTCGTCATTCATTTGTAATGCCTCGAACTAAGCTCGATGAGTTTGCAGTTTGGCTTCCTTGATCTTGCTGTCTCCTTCATGAATGCTTTTCAGTTTGTCCCATATGTCTTTTGCCGATTTACAGCTCATGACCCTTATCAGTTCACTGTCTACTAGCCCACACATTATTGCATTCTTTGCTTTGGAGTTATTCTCAGACAGTTTCTTATCGGCAGCATCTGTTGGAGGAGTAGTGGGTGTTGTGTATCCACTTTCTACTGACTCCCAAATGTCGTATCCTAAAGCACTCAGATATGTCTGCATCCCGAGTCTCCAGAATGAGTAATTAGTTCCATTGAACAAAGGAGCTTTGTTTGATGAAAATCCTTCACTACCCGCCATTGTGTTCCTTCCAAGATCACCTTAGCTGATTAAGCTTGTTCAGGAACCTTGCTCTGATACCAATTGATATTCTCACAATGACACTGAGAGGGGGGGTGAATCAGTGTAGCTAAAAATCTGATCTGCAATTCTTAAAACTGAATCAAAGAGAACTAGAAAATAGATAAAGCAATAAACACAAGAGAGCACACCACAACACACAATGTAACGAGGTTCACCAATTTGGCTACTCCTCAAGAATGACTGCTTGGACTACGGTCCAAATCCAGCCTTTGCAAAACACCAATTTTACAATCTGTTTACCAGCACCCACCGGAAGGAGCACCAACCCCTGATTTATCTGCACCTACAGAAAGGAGCACCAACCCCTATCCAAGCACCAACTTGGATCACAGATTTGAAAGTTATATCAATGACATACAAATGCCTTCACTATTACAAGACCCTGATTGGTCTCCAATTTAAAACACAGTAATTACTCACTGCTCAGCTTGTTGCTCTCTTACAACACTCTTCTCACCCTCTTTCGATAGCACTTTCACTATTGCAGCAGCAGCCTGACTTCTCCACGCAGACCTGCTTTTATAACAGATTAATCTCTATTTTTAAGCTTTAATTTTTATGCATGCAGCCCGTAACTGTTCTTCTAAAAATCACTTCTGCCACTTGACAACTGTAACTGCTTCTTTGCGTAATTTATTTTCGTATATAAATGAGGGGCTTTTTGTCGAACACGTTGCATGCTTCAAATACCTCTCCTATGACTGTTCGTATTTATTTTTGTGCATGCATGCAATTTACGATTCTAAAAATACGACTGTTCGATTTCTCCTTCTACGACTGTTATTAAAAAGCTGCATGAATTCTATCAATAAATCCACCTGTAACTATCGCATTTACTCCAGTTAACTATTATTAAAAAGTTGCATGCCTTTTCTCTACTACTGCCCCTTTAACTATCATTCTGTTCCAGTTAACTGTCTGTTTAACGTGTTGTTGCGACCTGTCACGAAATCGTGACACTTCTGTCTCTTTCTGCCCTTCTCGGCTTTAACCCGCAAAAAAATAGCATGTCACAAAATCATGACATTCTCGGCCTCCTAGTTCTCCTTCTGTCTTGCCATCGTGAAAACCAGCATGTCACGAAATCATGACATTCTCGGCCTCCTTGTTCTCCTCCTGTCTTGCCTCGTGAAAACCAGCATGTCACGAAATCATGACATTCTCGCTTCCTTACTCACTCTCTTCCCTTAGGGTCATGAAAACCCAACATGTAGCGATATCGCTACACTTTTGTTCCTTGCACTTTACCTTTGCTTCGACCCGTGATGCTTCAACATGTAGCGAAATCGCTACACTTTTGTTCCTTGCACTCTACCTTTGCTTCGGCCCGTGATACTTCAACATGTAGCGAAATCGCTACACTTTTGTTCCTTGCACTCTACTTTTGCTTTGGCCCGTGATACTTCAACATGTAGCGAAATCGCTACACTTTTGTTCCTTGCACTCTACTTTTGCTTCGGCCCGTGATACTAACATGTAGCGAAATCGCTACACCTTTTTCCCTTTGCACTTTCTCTTTGCTTCGGCCCGTGATATTACAACATGTAGCGAAATCGCTACACCTTTTTCCCTTTGCACTTTCTCTTTGCTTTGGCCTCCGAAAATGCAACATGTCACGAAATCGTGACAACATTTTCTCTCTCCTCTTTCTCTTGCACTATGTCATGAAATCGCGACACTTTTTCTCCTTAGCGCTTCTTCTCGCAACTTGTCACGAAATCGTGACACTTTTTCTCCTTAGCGCTTTTTCTTGCAACTTGTCACGAAATCGTGACACTTTTTCTCCTTAGCGCTTTTTCTTGCAACTTGTCGTGAAATCGTGACACTTTTTCTCTGCAAGCGCTTCTTCTCCAAACATGTCATGAAATCGTGACAGTTTTTCTACTTGCTTTCTTTTCTGCCAACATGTCACGAAATCGTGACAACTTTCTTACTTGCCTTCTTTGCTTCCAACATGTCAGAAATCTCTTTTTTTCTTCTTCTTCAACATGTCGTGAAATCGTGATAGTTTTTCCACTTGGCTTCTTTGTCCAACATGTCACGAAATCGTGACAGTTTTTCCACTTGGCTTCTTTGCTTGCAACATGTCGCGAAATCGCGACAATTTTGCTTGCGCCTTCTCTCTCCTCGTCCATGTCACGAAATCATGACAATTTTACTTGCGCCTTCTCTCTCCTCCGATATGTCATGAAATCATGACGTTTTTCTTTCTGCCTTCTAACTTCTCAACCTGTCACGATATCGCGACAGAAAACATGTCGCGATATCGCGACAGTTTTCTTACTTGTCTTTTTCTTTGATTTTTTGAATCTGGGTCACTTCTGTTTTCTTGGAATTTCACTGTACATGATCTGACTGATCTCTGAACTCCTGTCCACTACTTCAACTGCATCAACTGATCTATCTGTCTGTGTTGACAACAATGACAATACTTTTGCTGCACCTTGCTCAACAAGGTGGTAGTCTTAGACTCAGATGATGTAGGCACTACAGAGGAGTATGACGTATGGTGGGTCATGCGGTAGTGGTGAGGGGAGGGACCACTAGGAGGGGATGCAGCTATGAGGACAATAGATGCCTCTAGGGGTGCTCTAGATGAGGAGGGTTTTGGTGAGTCTCTAGATGATGAGGAGGTAGACACAGGTGAGCGAGTTGTGTGTCAGCATGTGTCAGTGGATAGGGTGGAGCTAATAGATGTACAAGATCCAGTTGGCTTTGATGAGGGAGACTTGGGAGATCAGGGTCTATAGGTAGAGTTAGTAGCATGAGATGCTAGGATCATAGAGCTATAGAGTGATCAAGATTTACTATAGGTATAGGTGCAGAGTGCATAGGAGGAGATGGAGAGGTAGGTAGTAGTGATAGCTACATTTTAGGCATAGGTCGGTAGACAGGGCCCTAGCCATGGGGAGTCTAACAGTGGTGAGCTAGCCAGGATGTAGGAGGAGATAGCACATCTCCAGGGTTTGGTAGTGACCTATCAGACTAGGTGTCAAGAGGAGTGCACCTACATGGATATGATGGAGGATGAGATAGTGCACTGTAAGGGGTGCATACCAGATCGGGCATTAGCTATTGGATCACAGCATAGCCAGGGGAGCGGGATGGGACACTCATCTGCTCGGATGAGGGCTCCGAGTACTTCTCAGAGGATGGAGGTATCTAGAGGTAGCAGATCAGGGGGAGCAGGTCGGGGAGCTCATGATGGACTCATACTAAGAGTAGAGGAGAGAGTCGAGGTACCGGTCCTACGTGACCATGGTCAACGGACTCTGATGGTTCTTTTTGGTTTTTTTGGATTGCAAAGTCGGATGACTCACTTTTATTGTAGCCTATGGGCAGTTTATGGACTATGATGTTGCTTTCAACTTTTACATATATGGACATATATATATATATATATATATATATATATATATATTTTTGACTTAGCTTTGATCATTATGTCATTTTACTACTTTATGATATGAATGCAATTTTTATATTTGCTATATGATGTTATGATGGATGTCTAACATGGATGCATGTATTTATCCGATGATGTGATTTGATGATATGTAGATGTGGATGCTTCATTTTATATGCTTTTGTAAATTAAAAGGTATGCATAAAATAGTCAGTGGCCATTTAAATATTATTGCTAATATTTAACCGGTATCTATCCTAGATCATGAATATCACTTAATAAACAAAAGTTTTAAATGTGTATGATTGAAAGTAATGATTTGATTAGATTTAATTTTTGTATGATGGATTTACAATGACTATTTGACACATTATATGCTAGCACCATAGACTATACAAAATGTATCTTGATTATTTTCATGTTATTATAACACTTTATTTTATGGACATTGTAATTTTGACAAACATGTGACAACATGATGTAAAATGGAATGGATAATGTGATGTGATATGATTTTATTTGATAGTTTTTAAGAGACTCAAACACTCTAGTTACCTAATCAAAATTCATATACTAACTATACAAGATCTTTTGACAAAGTATGCACCTACTAAGATAACCAAGATAATCAATATCCCTGTGTGTGCATGTGAGTTCATTACCATGATAACACATAAGATTACCCTAGTGCAAATGGGATTCATTCAGCCCATCGGCATTAGAGATCATTCTGCGAGTCTCATTATCTTGAGTTTTGTACTTAGTTGGATTAGACCACTATATAACCTAGGTTACAACAAGCTAGCTCATCCACATTCAAACATTGGTCTATACCTAAACAAGTTGCTTAAGTGATAGACATATCATCATGCGAGAGGCTACCACCATTGACAAGTAGGCTATCCACAAAACCTGTAATGAGGATCACCTTATGGTTCTCTGATGCTGAAAATTTTAGGGATTCAAGTTCCGGAGTCCCTACCTTTCTTTGACTTTCTCAAGGGAATTTGCTCATTTTGATTTGTTGAGCAAGGGATTTTAATAGTGGTGAGAACCACTATTTCTTTCTGCTTTTCCTAGTGATAATAATCACTGTTTCTTTATGCATATTTGGGAGTGATAATAATCACTATTTTCTTTGGAATATTTCTTTGAGATACTTGCCCTAGTGTAGGGCAATGTATGTTTTCAATACTGGGGGGATAATAATCATTACTGATTTTATTTCTTTGGGATACTTACCCCAGTGTAGGGTAAGGGATTTTGGGTAAGGAGGAACTTGTCCTTTTGTCAATTCTTAGCATATTTGAACCATTCACATAGGGGGATGAGCAAGATAACCTTTTCTCTTGAAAGTAACCTAGACTACTTCATAGTTTTCATCTTTCCTTGTGCTAGACTTGGATTTATTAATGTGAAAATTGTGTTGGTATTTTGATGTATACCAAGCATTATCTAAGTAGGATTCTACCTTCTAAATATCATGCTAGCTTTCTACAAAATTTGAGAAGACAACTAGATATGGCTGAGTGACCAAAAACTTTAACTATGTTTTACTAACAATGGCTAAGTGATGGAAAACAGACATATAATGTAAATGGTATATGTAATATAAATAGGTGGTATAACTTGACATATGATAACAATGAATTTTTACCAGATGCCTAATGTATAGACCTGGTGCTAGACATATATGATCAATTTGGAATGATGCATAATGCAATGATGAGTATGCCTAATGCAACTATGATTATAATGCAAGTGATGAGAAATGCAATACAATGCAATATTTTTGTATTTTGATGATTTTAATGATTTTTTTTGTTATTTTTGAGATATGTATATATATGTACAGGTTGACCAATGGGCTTAATGAATGCCATTGGGGATTTTTGGGTGACCAAAGGGCTTATAGATGCCTTTGGAGCATTTAGGTTTGACCTAGATAGTTGTAAACTACCTAGGAGCATTTTAGCTTGGCCTAGATGGTGATAGACCCTCTAGGGGCATTTCGGGTTGACCTAAACAATCATGGACTGCCTAGGAGCATTTTAAGGTGACCAAAGGGCTTATAGATGCCTTTGGAGCTTTTTGTATTGACCTAGATGATTGTAGATAGTCTAGGAGCTTTTTTATGTGACCTAGCCGGTCAAAAACCGCTAGGAGCCTTTAGGGTGACCTAGGTGGGCAACGACACTTAGAAAGTGTCTATGACTACCTAGGGGTATTTGGTTGTGACCAAAGGGCTTATGGATGCCTTTGGAGAATTTAAGGTTGACCTAGATGATCGTAGATAGTCTAGGGGTTTTTTATGTGACCTAGATGGTCAAAAACTGCTAGGAGCCTTTAGGGTGACCTAGGTGAGAAATGACACTTAGAAAGTGTCTACGACTACCTAGGGTATTTGGTTGTGACCAAAGGGCTTATGGATGCCTTTGGAGCATTTAAGGTTGACCTAGATGATCGTAGATAGTCTAGGGGCTTTTTTATGTGACCTAGATGATCAAAAACCACTAGGAGCCTTTAGGGTGACCTAGGTGGAATGACACTTAGAAAGTGTCTATGACTACCTAGGGGTATTTTGTTGTGACAAAAGGGCTTATGGATGCATTTGGAGCATTTAAGGTTGACCTAGATGATCGTAGATAGTCTAGGAGATTTTTATGTGACCTAGATGGTCAAAAACTGCTAGGAGCCTTTAGGGTGACCTAGGTGAGCAACGACACTTAGAAAGTGTCTACGATTACCTAGGGGTATTTGGTTGTGACCAAAGGGCTTATGGATGCCTTTGGAGAATTTAAGGTTGACCTAGATGATCGTAGATAGTCTAGGGGATTTTTATGTGACCTAGATGGTCAAAGACCGCTAGGAGCCTTTAGGGTGACCTAGGTAGGAAATGACACTTAGAAAGTGTCTATGACTACCTAGGGGCATTTTGTTGTGACCAAAGGGCTTATGGATGCCTTTGGAGCATTTAAGGTTGACCTAGATGATCGTAGATAGTCTAGGGACTTTTTATGTGACCTAGATGGTCAAAAATCACTAGGAGCCTTTAGGGTGACCTAGGTAGGCAATGACACTTAGAAAGTGTCTACGACTACCTAGGGGCATTTGGTTGTGACCAAAGGGCTTATGGATGCCTTTGGAGCATTTAAGGTTGACCTAGATGATCGTAGATAGTCTAGGGGCTTTTTTATGTGACCTAGATGGTCAAAAACTGCTAGGAGCCTTTAGGGTGACCTAGGCGTGAAACGACACTTAGAAAGTGTCTATGACTACCTAGGGAATTTGGTTGTGACCAAAGGGCTTATGGATGCCTTTGGAGAATTTAAGGTTGACCTAGATGATCGTAGATAGTCTAGGAGATTTTTTATGTGACCTAGTTGATCAAAAACCGCTAGGAGCCTTTAGGGTGACCTAGGTGGGCAATGACACTTAGAAAGTGTCTATGACTGCCTAGGGGTATTTGGTTGTGACCAAAGGGCTTATGGATGCCTTTGGAGCATTTAAGGTTGACCTAGATGATCGTAGATAGTCTAGGGGCTTTTTTATGTGACCTAGATGGTCAAAAATTGCTAGGAGCCTTTAGGGTGACCTAGGCGGGCAACGACACTTAGAAAGTGTCTACGACTGCCTAGGGGTATTTTATTGGTGCTCTAAGCATGAAATGGTCACAAATGACTTATATTCATGGGTTTAGGCTCTTCATTTCCTTCGATGGATGCTAGGCGATAAGTTCTAGGTCCAATATGATGTGTAATGATGAATGGACCTAGCTAGTTTGCTGCAAATTTGTCTCACAAATTGGAGGGCAAATTTGAGTTTTGTTGGTTTTCCTTTAGAACTAAATCACCTACTTGAAAGTCTCTCTGATGTACTTTCAAGTTGTAAGCTCTCTTAAGATGCTCTTGATAAACACGTAGATGCTCGAGGGCATTCACACGTCGTTCATCAAGCAACGTTAACTGATCTAACCGAGCTTGCCTAGTTGTATCATCATCGATGAATTCTTGCATGGAAATGCATAATGACGAAATCTCTAACTCCAGAGGCATGATGGCTTCAGCACCATACACTAGTGAAAATGGAGTTGCCCCAGTGGGCATCCGAATACTAGTGCGATAGGCCCAAAGGGCAAGAGGTAATTGATTATGCCAATCTTTATGATTTTCCTGAATGGTTTTCTTCAAGATGGCTACTACTATTTTATTTGATGCCTCTACTTGCCCATTGGCCTATGGATAATAGGGCATGGAAAAGCTATGCTTTATGTTATACTTTGTTGTTAACGCATGCACATCCTTATTTTTAAAGGGTGTTCCATTATCCGATACTATTTTGGATGGAATACCAAAATGACATATAATGTTATGTAGTATGAACTCCGCAATGCGAGGTCCAGTCGTTGTGGTAAGGGGAATTGCTTCCACCCATTTTGTGAAATATTCGGTTGCCGTTATGATAAATGTGTGATGGCCTGATGAGGTAGGTGAGATTTTCCCAATTAAATCAAACCCCCATTGTGCAAATGGCCAGACCGATTGAATCGGTTGTAAGGCCTATGAAGGTACGTGTGTTAAATTTGCATGGTGTTGACACTTCACACACTTCTTAACATAAGCACAACAATATTGCTCTAAATTTGGCCAATAATAGCCCATGCAAAGAATGCACTTGGTGATGGCCATGCCACTAAAGTGGCCATCGCATGTACCATCGTGTGCTTGGGTGATGGCCCAAGCTGACTCCTGTGAGTCTAAGCAGTGAAGGAGGATACCTTCATAACTCCGATGATACATTATGTCTCCTATTAAGACATATTTTTCCACCTTTTGTTTGAATGCTCACTTTGTGGCATGCAACAATCCAGGTGGAATATTACCCAGTTTAAGATAATATTTAATCTGGATGGCCCAATATTGCTTTGAAGAAGCCTCAATATTATGAATCATGCTATCCCTTTGATGTTTGTCTCATGTGAATGTTGATTGAGAGTGAACTTGGAGATATAGCGTTGTGCTAGTATCAAAAGGATTATGAGGGAACAAAGTCCCCCAGTTAACATTATTCAAATATTGGTGTAGTTGAGAGAACCTTTCATGAGAAGGCTCAATCTGAATCATGTGAACAACTGGTATAGCCTTATGCTCTTCATGCTCAGTCATAGCTTGTGCTAGCATTTTTACTTGGATAGTTGTGATATCATCTGAAGGGTCATGCGGGATTAGCGACCCTAAGGAAGCCATTGTATCTACAAAATGATTAGATGAATGAGGGAGTGCCTCTATATCATACCATTCAAATTTGACCAAGAGTTTGTCCACTAGGGCTTTGTAGGCTTGCAAGATGGGACATCAACACTAGAAAATCCCTTTTACCTGATTAACTATGAGCAAGGAATCACCAAAAATGTTTAACTTTGTTATTTTCATGGCGATTGTCATCTGAAGTCCTATGATGAGAGCTTCATACTCGGCATTGTTGTTGGTACAAGGAAAATCGAGTTTAAATGAAAGAGGTATGGGAGCCCCTTGCGGTGTGAAAAACATGATACCTGCACCACCACCTCGCTCGCACTTGGAACCATCGAAGAATAGAGTTATGTCCGCCTATGACTCAGGCTCTGTAGAATCAGGTGATTCTAAAATTTGAAATACTCCATCATCGGGAAGTTCTATATTTAGAGGTTGATCATCCTATAGAGGAGCCTCTGCTAGTTGATCGGCTATGACCTATCCTTTGATAGATTTCTATCCAATGAACTCTAGGTCAAATTCTATCAACAACATTATCCACTTCTCCGTGCGACTATTATGATATGTTCTGCTCATCATGTAGCGCAATGGATTTTCTTTAGATACAACATATGTGGTGTGATTTAACATATAATGGCATAGCTTTTTGGTGGCAAAGACCACTGCTAAGCATAGCTTCTCAACATATGCGTATCTAACTTCATAGCTGACCAGTGTGTGGCTGATGTAATAGGTAGCCTATTCTTTGTGAAATTCATTCTTTTGGGACAGCATGGTACCCAAAGCTAACTCAGTAGCTGAGATATATAAATAGAATGACACTCCTGGTCATGGTGGAGCTAATACAGGTGGTGAAGCCAAGTATTGTTTTATCTCATCAAAGGTATTTTGACATTCCTCATCCCAATGAAATGAGACCCCCTTGTGTAGCAACTTATTCATGGGTCGACACTTATCCGATAACTGCGCTATGAAGCATTTTATGGATGTGACCTTTCCTTGCAAACTGCGTAGTTGCTTAATGGTTGTTGGGGGAGGCATTTCTAATATTACCTTGACCTTGTTGGGATCTACCTCTATGCCTCTCTTGGAGACTATGAATCCCAAAATTTTACCATATGTGACATCGAAGACACACTTTTTGGGATTAAGTCTAACATTGTGCTCTATGAGGTGATCTAGGATCTTACACAGTACATCGAGATGTTCATGGTGTAATAAATATTTTGCCAATAAATCATCCATGTAATCTTCCAAAATATTGTGCATGTAGTCATGGAAGATATATGTCATGGCTCGTTGGTAGGTAGCACCAACGTTCTTAAGGCCAAAAGGCATGACCTTGTAATAGAATGTCCCCCAAGGCATTGTGAACGCCATTTTGATTTGGTCTTCTAGATTAATATGAATCTGATTATATCCAGAAAATCCATCCATTAGGGATAGCATTTCATGTCCTGTTGTTGCATCTACCAATGCATCGATGTTAGGTAAGGGAAATTCATCCTTAGGACTCGCTTTGTTAAGATCTCGAAAGTCGGTGCAAATGTGAATCCTCCCATCAGGATTTTTTATGGGAACCATGTTTGAAACCCATGGTGGATAATCTACTGAGATGATGATATCAATGTCCAACAACTTTTGTAATTCATCTTTCACCATTAAGGCTACTTTTGGGTGCATTTTTCTTAACTTTTGCTTAACAGGTTTGATCTTGGGGTCTAATGTAAGATTATGCATGACTATATTTGGGTCTAGTCCTGGCATATCTTTATATGACCAAGAAAAATCTTTAATCCTTGCTTTCAATGCAGCTGTGAAATCATCTTGTTCACTTAGGGAGAGGCCTTCCCCTAATTTAATGGTATGGGGATTATCAGGATCTGTACCGATATCCTTGTCAATTGTTGGCTCAATCGACATGTGAGACCCATCCTCCAACTGATGTGGGGTGGGAATTAAGTGAATGTCATCAGCTAGGTTTGCTTCTTCCATAGGAAATTCAGGGTCAACCTCAGCTTGAAAAACATCCTGAGTAGTTCTTGAAGAAAATTTAAATGGTTGTAACATTTCCTCACAAGGCCAATACTCTGAGGGTGATGGAGAAGAATCTCCTCGATCAAATTCAATTACCTCTAAATCAAGATGCAATTGCTTGGATGGGTTATTCGGATTCACCAATGGTGTCATTAAATCTATGGAAATCATGTTGATGGATACATGATCTCCTACTCTAGGGTGAGTGGGTCTAGAGACCTGATGTTGTCTCATAACTCATGGGTGTGGCTCGGGTGGAAATGGAATAACTGGCGATGGCCTATGTGGAAGAGGGTGAGCCTACTCTTCATGAGGCAACAGCTGGCATCAGATGGGTTCTTGGATGGGGAATAACATACGAAGAAAATATTCATCCTCATCATCCAAAGGGAACATGCACTCGTATTCATCATCTGAGCTATGGTAGTTAATGGGTGTGATGCCATAATCATCTTCGTCATCACTCATCCATTCATGAGGAGGACCTTGGTCTTGTTCCTCACTATCATATTGCAAGGTGTGTGAGCTCTCCCCCACTTCATGGGGTTGGGTGACATCATTGGAAAGACCTTGATCTATCATGTCTATGGGGAAATGATCTCCCAAGGAATGAATATGATTTAGATTAGTATATGGATCATGGGTGAGCTTAGCCTGATGACTTAGGCATAGGTGTTCAAGACTCTCGGTGAGGACATCCAATGGTATCATTTTATTGTTTCCCAACCCAGATCTATCATACAAAATTTGATATTGGGGTTGACATGGAACATGGTTACCCTGCTCATACAGGCCAAGACCAAACCCATGCCAATTACAATGATTTAGATATTTCAATGCATAGTCTAGATTTGAAAAATAATTTACATCCTCAGAAAAGGGTTCATCATCATCTTCTATCTAAGGAATGGGTAGAGCTCCATACTCTATACCTCCATATATGAAATTCATTTGATTAGGAGGTATACCAAGAGGTACAATGCTACCTATGGGAAGATGAGGTCTTCCCATGTCTTGCACTATCTCCACTGATGGAACTATCATGATATTTCTCACCAAGTATTCTCCTAACCCTATGCTAGACATCTAGACTGTGACCTGGGATGGCGAAGTTGGATGAGATGGAATGGAGGTTTGAGGTGATTCAATGTTCACCTCTGGAGGTAATTCCTCATTAATGACACAAGGAACCTCCTCCATGGATATGGTAGAAACTAATGGTGGGCTCTCATCAATAGGCCTCTTCGATGTGTTCCTCGATGGAGGGTTTGATGATGTCGAAGCCTTCTCTGAAGGTGGCGATGATGAGGATGGAGTAGATGATGATGAAGGTGGTGGAATGGGTAGACTCTGATCAGGTGTATTTAATCAAAAGTCTATGTGAGTCAAAGGTAATGTCGACTCTAGCATCTGTTGCAACATGTTGTAGTATTTGAAGGGCTCTAGATCGGCAGATACTACATGTACTTGCCCTTCGTGAGTGTATTTAAGACATTGATGCATGATGGAGGGGACACACTTCATATCCCGTATCCAAGGTCTTCCAAGAAAAATGTTGTAGGCCATCTCACCCTCTAGCACATGGCACAATGTCGGTATAATATTTTGTCCCACCTGAATGGGTAAAACTATGGTACCGATAGTAGAGCATATTGTGTCATTGAAAGTGCAAAGAGTGTAAGTTGATGCCACAACATGAGATGCTAGAAATTTAAGATGCTTTAGTGCTTTAGTTGTTATGATGTTACTTGAGGACCCAGTGTCTATAAGCACTCTCTTGTATGGTATCTCATTTATACATGCAATGATGTGTAAAGGAGGGTCTACCACATCGTTGGCTATTTCTTTTAGCTCATGCTCATGAAATTGTATGATTGGTTCTTTGCACTATTGCACATGTCCCACAAAATCTATGAAGGAGTTGGACTCCTACGGTTGCAACTCTATGGATTTTAAAATATCCATCAAGGCATCCCGATGTGGAGGTGATTGTTGGATCAACTCATAGATGGACAATCATGCTGATGTGGTCCTCAAGATTTGTGCAAGCTTGCTCTTAATTGTCATTGTTGGCCTAGAAGGAAGGCCCTGTACTATAGGTGGTGTAGTTTACGACGTAGTTGGAACATCATTTGAAGCCACAGGCTGTGCGACTTGACTTGGATATCTCTTGTTCCTGGTCACAATACTCACCATCCCAACATACCCTTGAACATGGTGTTTTTGGTTCACCTCATTCATTGGTTTAGCAGGCACTTCCTGTACCTCATGAGTTGGTAAAGGGTCTTTGAAAATACCCATTTTTTGATTGGTAGGAGCTACTGGAGCATCTACTATAAGCTCATTCCTCTCAATCATGTCTTGTACTACATGTTTAAAACCATAGCATGATTGTAAATCATGGCCACCTTGCCGATGAAACTTACAATATTGATCCTCTCGGTATCCCATAAGCTTGGGTTTGCCTATTTCTAGATCGTTGGGTTTGATATCTGGTAAATTAACCATATTTGTAGCCCATAATCGATCGAAAAGAGAATCCATGGATTCAGTGATGGGAGTAAATTATCGCTGAGGGTGATGCTATTTTTGTCCCTGGTTCACTGTACCATTATTGTTATAATTCATAGGAGGAGGTTGAGCCTGATAGTTCACCTTTTGGGGAGGCATAACTTGAGGAGGCGTAGGGACATTTATGGCCACTTGATTGACCATAGCTAGCTTTGTAGGTGTCGAGCTATTCTTAGGATTCTTTGTCCACTCCTTCTTGTGAGGTTTTGTTATTTCTCCCTCTTGGATTTTGATTTCTTCTATGTTTCTAGCCTATGCTAGAGCTTCTTCCAAGGTAGGGTATTGTTGTAATTGCAATGTCAAAGAGATGGGTTTCAAGCAACTCTTTGAGAACAAATGAGTTAATTCAATCACTGGAAATAGATAGGGTAGCTTAGCCAAAAGCGTTCGCCACCTATTTCCATAGTCAGTGATCATCTCATCCTCGGTTTGTTTCATTCCTGTGAGGTCGGTTAATGTCACCTTTATTTTGGTGTTAAAGGTGAAACGTTCCAAAAATGCATCAACAAATTGTTCAAATGTGTAGATGCTATGTTTTGGAAGTTGGTTGAACCACTCAATGGCAGGACCAATGAGGGTACTCAAGAAAGTTCTTAGGAGCAATGCATCATTGTCCTGTATGTTGAAGCACAGATTTAGAAATCTAGTAACGTGCTCTTGAGCATCTTCTTCACCCTTGAATCTATCAAATTTGGGCATTTTGAAATGCTCAGGATAGACCAGGGAAGGAATGGATGGGTGTAACGGTTGGTTCTTTAGCTGATGCAAAGTAGGCTTTTGAAGCCCATTGCCAGTTGTCCTACCTTCTACAGTTTCTAAGCATGCAAGCAAAGCTTGATACGCATCCGAGGATTTAATCTCCTCTTCCTTGTTTTGAACTCATAGAGGTGGATGAGGAATATTAAGCCTAGGTTGGGGTGGTTGATTGACATCAGCCATGCCTCCATAAGGTGCTTCTACATAATCCTCATCTTGTTCCAAATCATCGTAAGCCCCATAAGGTGTTTCAGGTATGGGCCTACAAGGAGGAACTAACACCTGTTGAAGGTGATCTATGTTTGGCCTATCATATGCATTCTGTTCAGGCCTACGAGGTCTAGGAGGCAACATAGGATTAGGTCTAGGAGACCTATCTTGTTGGAAATTTGGTTGCCTCGGGTGAGCCTCTTGTCTATGCGTACTTGGAGTGATAGCTCCATGATGCAAAGTTTCTTGAATTTGTCATTCAAGATTTTCTTTCTCTATTTGCTGCCATTGCTCTAAGAGATCTAAGTGATGTTTATCCGACCTAAGTCGATTAAACTCAGCTTGGTGGTCAGCATATCTCTAGACCAAATTATTAATTTGATCAGTTGTATTAGGTCTACGTAACTTAGCATGATTGCCTTATTGTCTATCCTATTTAGGAGGCTCTGTGAGATCAATTACGTGCTTCCCTCGATCGAGGGTAGTCACATTGACTTGAGGTTCTCTCCTAAAAAAATATTTTTGAAAGACTACGAGTGCAGAGGCACAACGTGCTTTCATTGACACATTTTCATGAGGATAATCTGGATGTTCCTCAGGTCTTCCCTCATAAACAAGGTAAGGTAAGGTGGAATAAGGTCACCTAATTTGATGAGTATCATACTCATTGTGATTTTGATACCTTGGAGTAGGGTGACTTGAAATCTTGAGATGATCATTCAACCCTACTCGAGGTGTGAGCTCTTGCTCCTATATATGATTAGGAGTAGAGGATCGAGCAAGCATATGAACATGTGGTATTGCTCTATGTGGAGGTACCTCATTGCATGGTGACTCTTCTCGAAAGAAGGTGTTTGTAGCATATGAATTAGGGAGATACTTTCCCAAACTAGGACTATGACCTATAGGAGTACCCTGTGAAGGGGTCCCTTATAAGCTAGATCCTCTAGTTGACTCTCTAGGAGTAACCATCCACTCATCAGTCGGTCTACGACTAGGAAGAGTAGCTGATTTCTAGGGAGGAATGATCCTATCCCTAGACTCAACATGAGGATATTCTATATCCTCTTCTCTATTGCCCATAGCTTCTGCCCCTGAATGGGCTTGGCTATGGGTATGTACCATAGCTATATACTCTAACTACTATGTGTTTATCTTCTTTACAATTTATATGAATTTGAAACAAACAAACAATAGAGACACACAAGCATAAAAGTGATTATCTCATTTTAAATTTTTTAGATGTGAATCCTAAACTGTTTGTTGTGTTTCAATATGTGTTGCTTTGTAAAGAAAATACTTTTCTCATGTTTGATATTTTGTTGAATGATATTCTCAAATTTTAAGTGGTTTTCACCTATATACTCATAGCTCGACAACCGGGAGTGAAATTCCAGTCACGTGAACCAACCAAAGTATGGATATGAAATCCATACCCGATCAGGGAGCATAGGTCCTATCGATCCTCACCCAACACCCCGTGTGCAGTGATACACCCCTCTAAAGAGGAATGCATGCTATTTTGCATGGTTAGGATAGATCTTGGAGTCGGTATTGGCCAATAGAACAAGGTTCATAGGATTTGAGTCAATGGATGGAGATGAAACCCACCATCATTGAACTCTATCAGTGGTTGGGAATGAAGTCCAACTCACCAATGTTTAAGTGGATCATGGTGTGTGTGTGTTCCTTTTAAAATTTTTGAAAGAAAACAATGAAGCACTCAATGATTTTTGACTAAATGCATGAAAGTGCATTTTTCTTTCAGAAATATTAGTAGCATAAAAAGGAAAGCACAAAACTTAAAAGCCTATATGAACTTAACCTTTTTGGCAAGTTTCCATCAAGCAAACTAGACAAAAAGTAGCAACTTCTACTGTATTTTCCTTTTGTTTTTCTCTGAGATAATTAATGCATGATTTTGGAAAGAATAATATAACCTTTCTATGCATAGAATAAGCAATAAAAACTTGAAATTTATCAAATTTTGATAGTAAAAGTTCAAATTGACAGTGCAAAGGGGTGTAAAGATGAACCTGAAACTTGTTGTTTCTACAAATTTTTGTAGAAACCCTCTGGTTTTATGGCCATCCCAGGTAGGGATGGTCATATATTGGGGGCCATCCCACCCAATGCCATGGAGCTGGCCATCTCACCCAGTGCCATGGAGCAGCAGAGAGGTCATTTCTGCTCAGAGCGGTCTGTACCTGCAACAGAGAAAACTAGAAAAAGAGGTTCAAATTAGGATCATCCAGAGGGGGAGACTTAAAAATATCAGATACCATGATCACCATTGAAGAAGAAAATTTCACGATATCGCCTTAAGGGCCTTTACTTGCAGTATATGTCACTTTTAAAGCATGCATTCAAAGGGAAGTGTGCAATAAGTAATCTATGTGAAATGAAGCGAAGTATATAATAAAAATGTGGATTTCTCCTTGCATTTATTGATTCATAGCTTCAAATTCAGATTACAAAACATCCCCTTGAGGGCTTTATAAATGTGATACATTCAACTTTTACAATTTCCCAATGGATCTAGTCCCTTGGAATGAAGCCTTTAAGGCGATTTTAACACAAGTTGTGAAACTTGTTTCCCATGCCCAAGAGCCAATATTGGGTTTGTATTGAAGTGTTTCCTTAGCTCCTTAGCTCCTTATCTCCTTCCCTCTATTGAGAATACCTACACCTACACACATGAGATTTCAAGAGAGTCAGTAGCACCTGCATATCATAGAGAAAAGCCTTAGAAACATGAAGAAAGGGGGGTCAATATCACAATATAAAAGTGATCTATGTGCATAAAAACTGATCTACAGTAAGCATGAACATATTATAATATAATATAAATAATAATAACCAGATTTGGAAGCAATATTTAATGTAAAACTAAGCAGAAACAACAGCCGCTCCGGGGTGAGCCATGTAGACCTGCAACATTGGGGACTCCAAATCCTAAACCAAAACTCCTCCAAATGACCTCAAATTTGGACCAGAGGTTCATCTAGACATCCTAAGGAGGTCTATGGAGGAATTTATCCAAAATTATCTACTTTTTTGGGACCATCCCTATGAGTGCCATGGGCTGACTGCTAGCCATCCCCAGGTGGGATGGTTACAAAACTGCCTTAGTTTTGTCACCTATGGCCTTGGGAATTGGTCCAAAATAGGGTGAGGGTGTTGTCGATAGATGGGGCCAAAATTTTCTTCAATTTGGCCAATTTTGGATTCAACATATCGAGCCTAGTTGCCCCTAAAATCGCCTTCTAAGCAAGGGGAGTTTCAAGGCCAAGGCGAGGTGAGTGTTTTGCAAAAAGCTTGGGTATGAGTGGAGGTATAATTTGGCAGCACTTCGTTGCTCCAAATGCTATCTTCCTCCTCTTTAGAATGAGGTTTTAGGCCTCCTTTTATAGCCCAAAAGGGCATCTAGGGCCAAATGGCATCTTTGCCATGCGAGGCAAGTGATGCCACTTGTCCTAATTGCATCATTTGATTGAGGAGGGGAAGGTTACCCCTTTGGGGCTCCCAATATACTACCCTGTAGTCCATTAGCAGGTCCCCAATCAATCTGGGGTGATTGGATGCGCTAATGGTAGTCTTGGATTGCCATTTAGTGCGTCCTTTGACTTTTTCAAGGGTCTAGTTAGGGGTCGTCCCACCCAAGGACAGTTGCTGATGGCCATCCCCGGTGGGATGGTCATCCTTGGGTGGGACGGTCACCAGTAGGGGCCCCAAAACTGCCCCAGACTGCTAGGAACCCTCCAAACTAAGTTTTGGAGGGTTTTGGAAGCCTTTTGCTAGCCTAGAGGGGTGCCTAATAAGGCCATATGTTGTCGATAAGAGGGCATATGTAATGCACTGATAGTCTTATCCGATTTACATGATTTAGGTGTCTACAAGTACCTTGAAAGATATATTTACATAACCAAATGATGGAATAGACTCTATTTATAACACCCCATTATTTGGGTATTGAAGACTTTAGTCTTCAATATGGATCTTCTTCTTCTTCTTGAACTTTGTCTTCTTCCTCTGCATTCTTTGTGTTTAGGTTCAGTACGTAATTTGTGTCTTCATATGAAGCAAAGTAAGCTGGAGTAGAGGCTTCTTATTTCAATTGACTTTGCATTATATTCCTCCTTTATTTGCTTTTTTAGAGTAGTCTTGACCTAGTTCCTCTTCTGTTGCTTCATCTTCATGTCAAGGCCTCTTGTCCTTTTCCATTATAAATTCCTTGATGTCAGATATATTTGATGGACCATTGTTCTCATGATATTGAAGAACACAAGCTTATACTAAGATGGGGGCGAACAGTATAATATAAAACTTTTCTCTTTTCTTTCCAAAGTAATAACTTTAAATAATTTTAATGCAATAATGAAATAATGCACAAATCATCACACACATAAGAGACAAATATTTTATGTGGAAACACGCTCTAGGGAGAAAACCATGAAAAAATATTGCTTAAATATTTTTTCAATAAATTTTGTGGGCACCAACCCATAGGATACACCAATCTCCTATACAAGTTTGTGTACACTAATCCACATGAGACACAAATCCCCTTGCTCAAGTTGGTGGACACCAATCTCCTTGCTCAAGTTCATGGATACCAATCCATAGGAGACACAAATACCCTTGATCAAATATGCTCAAAAACCTTCTCACAAAACCTACTCAAATATGTTGCAAAACCTACTCAAAAACATTGCTTAAATCTGCTCCAAAACCTGCTCACACATACTGCTCAAATCTGCTCCAAAACCTACTCAAAATAATGATTATTTTCCTCTTGCATGTGCTTTTCAAATTTGGTCAATAATTATCTTTTTTCCTTCTTTATTTGAATATCAAATCAATAACTTTAAACCCTCATCATTTCTTGTAAAAACCTATACAATAAAGCTTAAAAATAACTCCTTATATCTCCCTTTTAAAACTTACAAAATAAAATTTTATTCTAACAACATGACCCTTATTTAAAATTTTATATATTTAAATTATATCTAAATCCTTTTATTTAAATATAAAACTCCCTCTTTAATATTTAAATATTAAAGCATATAAAATCACCTTTGAAGATATCTGCCTTGAACATTAATGACAATTCAACATTTCATCCTTGAAGATATTTCTGCCTTTGACATCAATATTTCATCCTTGAAGATATTTCTACCTTTGACATCAATATTTCATCCTTGAATATATTTATGCCTTTGACATCAATGACAACTCAATATTTCTAACAATCTCCCCATTTTTCATTGATGGCAACCCTACAATAAAACTAACCTTTACTAAATAGGATCACAAGTTGCTCCCCCTGACAAGCTGCTCCTCCTTGCTAAAATTCTCTCCATTTGACATCAATGGCAAAGGCTCCTCGGGACTATAATATAAGACACTTGAAAATGCCCCTATATACCTGCTCTTCTTGAGATGTTCAATTATGAGATGAGAGTGAAACTACTCCCAACTTACTTTTGAGATACTCAAAGGTATCCTTTAGAAGTGGCTTGGTAAAGATGTCAGTAATATGTTCCTTTGTAGCAATGTATTCCAAATTGACTTGTTGATCAGTCACTTGTTCTCTCAAAAAGTGATACTTAATTGAAATATGCTTGTTCCTTGAATGCATCATCGAATTCTTTGAAATATTTATGGCACTTGTATTATCACAAAGTATGGAGATAGGATGATCATGCTCTACTTTGAAATTGCTTAAGGTTTGTTTCATCCATAAAACTTGAGTGCAACAAGCAGCTGCTACAATGTACTCTACCTCTATAGTAGATAAGGACATTGATGCTTATTTTTTACTTGTCAAAGATATAAAATAGTATCAAAGAAAAAATTCTCCTCCACTTGTGCTTTTCTTGTCATACACACTGCTTTCCCAATCCAAATTTGTATATGTAGTGAGAGTGAAATTATCGTATCTATGATACCATAGTCCAAAATCCATAGTTTCTTTCAGATACTTGAGAAGTGCTCCTCTGCTTGTGCTTTTCTTGGCATCCACATTGCCTTCCTAATTTGCATATGTATATGTAGTGAGAGTGAAATTATTGAATCTACGATACCATAGTCCAAAAACCATAGTTCCTTTTAGAGACTTAAGGATTATTTTTACTGCCTGTACATGTGTTTCCTTTGGTGCAGCTTGAAATCTTACCACCAATCCGACTATTTGCATTATATCTGGTCTTGTAGCTATGACATATAGTAAACTTCCAATCATGGATCTATAAAAAGTTTGATTTACCTCAAGAAAATCATCATTTTACTTAACTTACATCATGTAACCATAGGGGTACTCACAGGATTGCAATCCTCCATCCTAAAAATTTTCAACATTTATTTTACAATCATGGTCTTCTTTCCCCTTGAATTTTTCAAATCTAGGCAACTCAAATCTATATGGGTACTAATGGAATAGAACCAAATGGTGGATGGGTTCATATAAGGTCTAACCATAGGTCAGTTTTTGATACCCATATCTAGTTGACTACAACTCAACCCTTTTGAGTCATTCTAATACTTGTTGAATTTGTTTATAAGGGATTTGAGTTGTCTATGCATGGTTGAAAGGGATGGTAGTGTGGGAAATATCAAGATGATATGGATACAAATATGAGTATGGGTGAGGTGTATGAGGTGTATATGATGAGTGGGGAGGTTGTGGAATGTAATGCATTTAGACCGTGTGGGAAGGAGGTGGCTAAAATATGGAGGATATGGTGATTGAATAAGATAAGACAATGAATGGGGTTGGTATGGTGGTAGTGTAACCAATCGATTTGTTTGGAATAGGGGAGGTTGATTTTGGATTTGAATGATTTGATTTGGAAGCTATGAATGTGATGGTGGCCATTGATAAGAAGTGGTTGGATGTGGCTACTACAGAGCAACTGTAGGTAGAGTGGGAGTTCACAAAGGAGGTTGAGCAAAGAAATAAGTTTGACTAGAATGAAAAGGGAGATGAGGTCAAGAAGGTGGAATTGAAATAATTTGAAAAATAAGAGGATGAGGATTAGAAGTTCTAGGTTACACATATTGCAAAGAAAAATAAATATAAGGAGTTTTAGTGAGAGAATATTGAATATGAGAAGGTTTAAGAAAAGAAGAATGAGGAGGAAAAGAAGTTTTAGAGGTGGCTGCTATGAAGTTGTAGGTGGAGTAAGAGTCCACAAAGAAGGTTGAGCGAATAAAGAAGTTTTACTAGAATGAGGAGGAGGTTGAGAAGGTGGAATTTTAATAATTTGAAAAGTAATAGGAGGATGAGGGTGAGAAGTGCTAGGTTGTGCATGTTGCAAAGAAAAATAAATATAAGGATTTTAAGGATGAGAGAGAATTTAAGAATTGAGAGAAGATCAAATATGAGAAGAATATTGAAGAAAATAAGGATGAGGAGGGAAATAAGTTTGAAGAAGAGAATAATTAACATGCACACCAATTAAAGTAGGATTAGGAAGAGGATGAAAATATAAAAAATGAGTAGAATTTGAAAGAGTGGACTCTTGAGGTGGAGTGGGAAGATGAATTATGAGTTGAGTGATAGAAGTATAATGGGAAGCAACATTCGTTTGTGGATCAATAAATGGATTAGGATTGGGAAAATCAAATGAGGGTGATGTCTGAGGGGTAGTATTGTCTAAAGAGGAATCTAGATTGGATGAAGAGGTATGATAAGGGATGGAGGCAACGGGTGTGATGGACACAATACCCATGACTTAGGGTATGAGAGGAGAAGCAAGAATGGATGGGAAATATGTAGCATGATATTTGGTCTAAATGTGGAGGAAATGAGAAAAGAAGCAATAGGAAACATGGAGTGGGGTTAAGGAGAATTGAGGCAAACATATGGAGGATGAGACAAGAAATCTTGTTGAAAATTAGGAGAAGTAGGGGTGAAGGGTGAGTGACATAAGAGGAGAAAGGTAAAAAAGTATCAGGCTAAAAATATAGAGGGGTTAGGTGTGAGGGTGACAAAGAGGTCCCCTCATTAGGACTCTCAAGTAGAATAGTGTGGATGGCCTGGTACATCAAGCCTTGATCATAGTATGAAAATCCATGCTTACCCACGTCACTCGAATATGGAGTATGAGAGAGAGAGAGAATAGACTATAAGGTGGGGTGGAGGATTCTTCCTCCTAGAATCCAAGTGGGTTTTATTGATTCACCTTTCATGCACACCCTGTGAAGGATGGATATAAAATACAAGTAACATACAAATGGGAATAAATTCCCTCTCACTTTAGGATCTTATTGGCTATCCAAGGTGTGAGTTACAGGATCGGTCCAAGCATATTTGCTCTTATCCACTTTTGGAAAGCCTATGTGATCACCTATTTTAACTACAAGGGAGTTCAACATCTTATTGTTGTTTTCTAGTGGTGGTTTTTTAGGTTCATTTATTGAATTTGTGTTAGTAATTTAATCTAGCTCTTCAAATTTCAACCGAATAAATGAATAAAAAATATTAATTTACATAATAATGGATCACTTCAAAGTAAAAATAGAGAGATTAAGGTAGAGTAGAAAAGAGAGTATATCTAATTTAATTTCAAATTATAAATATTAAAATTAGTTAAAATACTTAGCTTCACAACAAAATAAAATCAAATGAAGAAAGTGTCCAACTTTCTAATATCACCTTCTACCTTGAACATGGGACGAAATAACATGGGACAAAAAGAAAACTACAAAAAAAGGGATGTCAACATCAATTGGTGTTTCTCATCATTATTCAAGCTCATACAGTAAGAACGGAGCAAATAAAACATAGTCCAAAACCTCAAGCCTTTAATTTTCTTAAACACACAGTAGACAAAATGAAGCTTGATAGCCTAACACAATATCACCTATCACAGATTTACAGCCAAATTAAATACAACCTAAGTGAGACAAAAATAAAAGATAGTGAACTTATCAAAGTCTGGAAAATATTAGGCTCATGGACACACTATTTTAGAAGATGATGCCACACCAACCTTAGGTAAAAAATGAAGAAAAGAGAACAAAATTTGCTAAATATTGCAAGAAGTCTTTTATTCCAAGTTTTTATATCCTAATTTTACATTCAAAGGAAATATATATATACTTAGTACATGCATTGATATTTTCAAAAATATATTGCTCCCAAGGGTTTAAACCACAATATAAAATCCCACTATCGGTCTTATGCATAAAAACATATTTTAATAGAGTTCTATTCAAACCCAACTATTCTTGAATATCTGCCCGAATATCTTACCATAAATGGTGAAGATAGAATTCGATATTATCCTCATCAAACTATGATTGTGTGCAAATATTTCACTTCAATCCAATTGCAAATGCTTCCATCTAATGCACACCACTTTGGCCATGGCATAAAGTCTTCATTCTACAAAATCTAGTTGGATCATTAATTTGACGTGTCTTCCATATTTACACGATGCTCTTGTTCGGTATAAATTGAAAATCCATTTCCACCATTACATCCTCCATTACTTTTGTCATTAGTAATTTTTTTGCAAAATTTAAAAAAGGCAAAGGTTAGAACAATTAATATTATAATTTATTTATTTATTTTATTTTCCTAAGGTTTTGAACCTTTTGATTTTTTAATTTTTAATAATTTTAAATATCCCTAAGGTTTGTGCTTTTAATTTTAGGGAAAAAAATTATATTTAAAATTCAATTCTAATGTCTTAATTTTCAATCGTAGAATAGATCAAGTTGCATATTATAGCATGGAGTGGATGGGAGCAATGAGCAAATTAGAGCAAGGAGTGGATTATAGCAAGGAGAAGATGAAAGCAATGAGCAAGTGAGAGCAATGTGTGGATTAGAGCAATGAGCGGGTGAGAGCAATAAGTGGGTGAGATCAAGGAGCAGATTAGAGCAATGAGTGGGTTAAAGCATGGAGTAGATGAAAGTAATGAGTGGGTGAGATCATGGCCTTAGAAAATGGTGGAAATTCAGAGATAATAAAATTGAATAAATTGGAAATTAAAATATGAAGTCACCATTAAATTTTTCTCACAACATCGATCATGCTCTAGGATGGAATTAAAATAAAATTAAATCCTCATGAAAATCTGCAATTTTGCCTTGGTTTAAAATAATTTGATTTTTGGGCTCTAAGCTGCTCTTTATTTTTTTATTTCACCATGTTGACCACGTTTGACCACAGGATAGAGCAAGGTTGATTGATTGTGGACCAGAATAAGCATATTTTAAAGAAGTTGGTTCTAATCCATAATTTAATTTTCTATTTAACCATGTTTGACCATTTGGACTGTGAGAAAGAGTATGAAAAGATGAAATTCTTGGTAGCAAGCCAGAGCAATATTTAGGCAAGGAAGTTGGTGCTAGGTTGTGATTTAATTTTTTGTTTCAACATGTTGACCAAGTATGACCATGGTATGAAGCAAACTTGTTTGAGATTGATATTTTGCTCCTAAACTTGCAAAATTTAGGTAAAAATTCAAAGTGCTCAAATTTTTCCAAAATTTAACACACTTGTAAAATGACCAAATGGGTATCCTGAGAAAATGTAAAAATTCATTCTGGATCAAGAGATATTACATTTAGAAGTTTATTGGATGCAACAAAAAAATGCTATTTTTGGAAAATAAATCACATCTAAAACTTTAAAAATTTGATATCACTAAAAATATAAGCTCAAGATATTTCACCCATAATTTGAATCACCTCAAACGGATTCTTCTATCAAAAGTTATGATGATTTCAAATTTAAAGTAATTTTAGGGTGAGATGAATTTTAAAGAACCCTAAAATTTGATTTTAATATTTGGACCTTAGGAAAACCATTGAAAATTAAATTTTCTAAAACACTTAATTTGAAATAATTCCATTGAAATTCAAATATTTCAAAAAAAATCAATTAATATCAATGTTCCATGCAAGCCTTTTTGACACCTTGATGTAGGTAAAATTTAAAATCTTGAGGCAAACAAAATTTAGAATTAAAACCAAAATACTTCAAGAGGGTCCCCTAAAAAAATAATAAAATTAATTATCTAAAGATCAAAATTTTATTTTTAGTGGGGTGTGTTGCTTCTCAACAAATGGTAACATCTACAGGGAAATAGTAGCACTGATTGGAACCCAAAACTCTAGTTTTAAAACAACTTAAATTAGGTACAACATCTTCCCACAAGGATTTAAAAAAAAAAATTCAACTACTATCTATCAATCTATTAAAATTCTTTAGGATGTAGACACAAAAAATTGACCCACTTTAGTGGGAAATCTTCCTTGATCCCTTTGGAAGACCCCCTAGACTTACTTAGGGGAAGGGTTAGGCTTCTCCCCCATATTTCTTATTTTTTCCCTCTCTATGCAAAATCAGGCTTGCCCTTGATGGGATGCGATTTCACATAGGGTGAAATCATGGTCAGTCTTGATGGGGTGTGATTTCATCTTTTAGGATTTTCTCTAAGAAACCCTAATTATTTAGAGTTGGCATGTTTTACATCGGCCCTTAGTTTTCCCACCCATCTCGCTTTCAAATCCACTATATAAGGAGGGTTTGAATTACTTTCTAGAACATGATGACAATTAATGATAGATATATCATGATTATTATTGCAAATTATAGTGCTCGCTAATTGATCTGCATCCTTCTTCTCTCACAAGTAAGTTAGATCTGAAGTGTGAAGTTTGATTTATTATGTACTACATTGTATTGTTGATTGATTTTACTCACTTTGGTGGATTTGTGTTGAAGCCCTAAGGAGAGATCAACTATTTGGGAGGTCTCAACCCTTACGCTTTCTTCCTCGCTCTCTTCTAGGTGAATTCACTCTTTTACATGCATGATTTTAATTCACTGCATCTAACATTTACTATTTTGCATTGATCTAAGATGTTTCACCTCACTTCTACAAAATCATGCCCAGGTCTCCACGAGGTACAATTTCATCGATGCGATATTGTGATCGTCTGTTATGGGGTGTAACTTTATCTGATCTATACCTATGGGTAAATTGTTATTCTAGGATTCATACTTGCATTATAGGTTGCATATAGAACATAGTGCTACATTATGTTTTGTGTTTCCATCATTTTATTTTGTTGTACTTTTATATGCTTGATTTCTTCCAAATGTTAATTTCTATTTCTATTTATGAAAGGTCATCTAAAAGGACCTAGGGGGATTTACTGTTGCACCTCCATGAACTATTGTACAACCTGAGTAGACCCCCTAACATTGATTATATTTTCTAAGTGTTTATTAAGTTATCTTTTAGGAACATGAATTGTTGATATCACTGGACAAGGGATAAAAGCAAGGATAAATCACTGGATAAGCTAGGTGTTCTAATTAATATTTAGGTTGTTTGTTGAGTGTCTTCTATTTCTATTATAAACCCTATATCTAATTTAAAATAAATACGTTTAATTGATTTCTAGGCATTTGAAAAATAAATAGCATATAGTGTGCACTTAGGGTTAATTTTTTTTGTACGTTATCTCTTGAAACATTGCTTAAATGTTTTCTATTTGAAACCATACGGTCATAAATAATTCAAAGAAAGAATCATTCTACAGTTAGCTTTTGTCTTCTTGCATACTGTATTCTTGCATTGTCCTTTATCTTTCATAGCATATATCTATAAAGGTTAAATTTAGGTGATTGTCTTAAATCGAATACATCAAACATTCTTGTAAACCAGAGACTTGGAGCGAATCCTTAAATCATTCCTGGTGAACCCTTCCCCCCTTTTAGCACTGAGTGTAGAGAAAACATAACCCCCCTGGTTCATCTCAAGGATTTCTCTCTTTGTAGATCCATCCTTGAGAATTATACATGGTAGGTCAATTTTCCTTCTCTACATCTTTGGTGAACCCGATGTGAACACCTTATTTCTTTAAAAATCTTAAGCAAGATCACTAATTCTATTTGTGTGGCTGAAAAATCTTAATAACATCTTTAAAATTCTTTTTTTGTGTGTGTGTTTGCTGCTAGTATTCTCTTCTATCCTTTCACTTCTTCTAATGGCTCCTCTCCTTAGAATTCAGTGAAAGTACCTTGAATATTATTATGTTCCTCTAGAAGATGATCATATTGATAGAGAGGATCCTAACATAGATCCAAAATATCAAGATAATATGGAAACTAAAATGAGTTTTGATCCTTATGAAGGACCTAATGGTGGGTTTGTATTTTCATCATTTGAGCATATTTGGGGCTTTATGAAAGCTAATAGGGATAATATATTGGAAGGTATGGAGTGAGAAGCTCATATCAAAAGAGGTGAAACTCATCCACCTCCTCCTCCAATAAGTTCCCTTGTGCTTGATCAAAATAACCCCTTGCCTAAATCAATGCATCTTGATAATTTAAGAAACTAGGAAATTGATACTACTACTGCAACCACCAACATTGGAAGGAATCTGTAAGTCCCTCCAATTAGTAGTGTCACTCAAAACTATTTTCAATTTCCTCCTAAATATTCTAATCTCAACACTTTTGGTTATGTCCCACCAAATGTTAGTTGTCCATTTTCACAAGGCATCACATATAAAAATAGTATCCATGCATCCAACTTGAGTCAAGCATTGGTTCCTCAACACACATATATTCCTCCTTTTGGGAATCTAGGGGTATTGCATAATAGTAATCCAAAGGTGCAAAATATGGTAAATATGTTAAAATAGTTAGTTTCAAAAGTTGAGATGATTCAGCCCTCAAGTTTTACTTATAGTTATAAGGAAATGTGTAATCAAAAATTGGATCCTATTGTTGCTGCTAGACCTTATCCTAAGCATTTTTCTATGTTTGTTTTACCTATTTACAAGGGGATAAAATATCCAATAGAGCATTTAAGAATATTTAAAATAGCTTGCCATGATCTCATTTATTATGACATGTTGTTACTCAAAATATTTTCTAAGAGTCTTGGTGGTATGGTATTATTGGTTGCCTAATTATTCCTTGAAGAACTTTGAAGAAATAGCAGAATTATTTGTTCAAAATTTTGGTTCTTATATTGAAAAGGAAGTGACAATGAAGGATGCTTATAATTTAAAGTAAATTAAAGAGGAAAAAGTTTCAAAATTTTTGGCTCGTTGGATAATTTTAGTAGGATGCTTGAGGTACACGTTGTAGCGACCTCAAGACGCATGCACCACTCTTTTTATGCTACTTGTAATGTATTAAAAACCTAAGATGAAATTGAAGACAATGAAAAGCATATAACATGAAAATAATAAATATGGATCTCTTTATTCATATTGAAACCCAGTTACATGTCGGTCCCTCTTAGGGATACCCATATCGATACAATAAGGTTACAAATAGACAAATAGTACCCCTTTCACGAAGAGGTGGTGTGATTTTTAAAAAGCTTCCTAGTTCCACACACTAAAATATATGAGGGCTTACAGATGCCTCCTTCTATAGGCTTGTTTCCTAGAGGGATCATTTTTGCTCTCGTATATTGTAAATTTTTTTCGATGAAACTGTGGCCCTGTAAGCAATGAAACAACAACACACACTTAGATGTTCGATAATACCTCCCTGGATGAGGTTGTTAGCAATGGATATAACAAATTAAATCAAGTGCAAATTAGACTAATGCTATGAATGTGAATGAATGAAATGATGCTATGCTAATGATATTCTAAACAAAATAATGAATCTAATGTCTAAACCCTAAGTTAAGCCTATAGGCCATTTTCCAAGACATCGGTCACTAAAGTGACTCTCATTATTTTTGCTCCAAAGCTATGGATCATAGCTTGTATCCAATTTTAAAATAATGGTTTCTATGCTCTCCAATCTGTCAGGGCTTCACCATACATGTGATCTCCAAGGGAAATCTCCAAGTCTCAAAAGTTCTCCTTAATGATTTGTCTTGATAAATTGTTTGGATAAAGATATCTTAGATAAAATATGTCTCTCTCCTCTTCCAAGATCGATAAAAATATTGATGATCCCTTCCAAGATCAATAAAAATATTGATGATCCCTATGGTTCTCTTAGGCTTGCACCTTTTATAGTGTGAAACCCTAGGTCTATGTCCAAGCCCTAGGAATGAATTTCTCATACGTAGTGAGAGTTAGCATGAGAATATTTTTGTCTTTTCTATGTTTGGAAGCCAGTTAACTAAAATATAACTATCAACTTAAGTCTTTTATGCAAACTTGTCATTAGCATGAGAAGCTTTTGTTCTTTGTTTATGTTTGGAGGTCAGTTAACTAAATTCTAAATACAAACTCAAGTCTCCTATGTGAACTAGTCATGAAAAGGAATGCAAATTTACTCCCGCTCACCTTTATTGCATGCAGACTACCACTTTCACCCATGATTAGGCTTGTTTGTCAGTAAAAACTACTTTTAGGGTTTAGCCATTGTCATCTACAATGACTAAGATCTAGCTACTATCATTTATAGTGACTAAGGTCTGGCTGATCTAGGCTTGAGTGGATAGGCTTGGATGGCTTGAAAAGGCCCCAAATGAGTGGTGAGAACCACTGTTAATTCTTGTAAAGTCCAAGATTATGTCATTTGATCTTATGAATGTGTCTATGTGAGCAGCTCCCCTAAGAATGACACATTTTAGGTGTCTACAGATGCCTCTTTTTATGATGTGCTGTGTGGACAACAAAAAACTGAGCAAAAATGTATACTGATATGTTTGTAGGGTGTATGGTCATCAATGGTCTGATCAACGTTGGATGGCTCAATAATGCAATATGGCATGCATCCCTTGAATCATTGCCTCAATTTTCAAAGGACTTAGCTTAGTGGCTTAGACATGCTAAATTGCACTCATTCCTCAAACTCAATCGGGTAGCTTCAGTTGTTACAATAGTTCTAATCGGTAGGAGAGCTACAATTGAATATGTCATGTTTGCTTACATTCCCAAAAAACAAGGGAAATTTGTGATTGTTGTATGCAATGATTCGTAGGATGAACACAATTTTGTTATGATCGAGTGATATTTTATTGATTTGATTATGATTATTTTGAAGTTTTGAACTACTTACTCATACAATGGATTGGTGAAGAAATGACAAGTCGCTTGACCAATATAATTGATCTGGTTCCTTTCCAACATTTGTTGCTTTGTAATGGGCAATACCACATCCAAGTGTGATTCCAATTTTTTATGATAATAATCTATCCCTATCCTAAGGAGCGGTCCAACTATCAATAGATTTCTTCAGGAGTTAGGATGAGTGATTATATTTATGTTCATATTGCATCACTTTGGCTTAATTTTTTTGGTATCATAGGGGAATTAGGATGATCCTTTCACACCCATGGAGTAGTCCGACCATCTTGGTCTTCTTCAGGATTGAAGGGTGGTACATCATAATTCCAGAATGAAATGCTTTTGCCCTAAGTAGCCTTATGGTAGCCTACTCATCTCATCAAAATATATGGAGTGTGAATCACTACAATCATCGAGTGGATAGAGTAAGTAACTAGGTATGAGGCCTCCTTTAGATTATGCTTTTATGTGATTTTTTTGTTATTCTGGTCATTACGATTACTTCAATTCATCAAAATGTGTTTATTTAATGTTTTTGTTATCCCCCCATGGAAGGAATTTTCTTGTTTTTATCTATGGAGTAGGCCATTGTCAGGTCCAGCGGCCTCTAAGTTTCTACCTATGGTCACTATCATCTTGAGTGGCCTTGAATTTCGGGCCACTGATGCCAGCAGCAACCAAGGCATAATTTGAAAATGTAAAAAATGTATTTTTAGGGTTTTGGACTGTCACTTTCATTTGTTGTCAACCCACTTTTCAAAGCTCTGGTGAGACAGTGACAATTGTGATTTTTGAAGCTACCTGCATTGAGGACATGGCTGCACAGGGTGAGGCATCAACTGCTAGAGGAGATAGAGCTTCTCGGGTATTCTTATTTTTTAAACCCTAACCTCTTTTCCTTTTTTGGGTAAAATTGAACCTCACTAAACTTGTTGGTAATGAACGAAATCCATAGTTAGGCTTATTTTAGGTTTTTAAGTGGTGGTTTGGTCCCCATTTTTGTTATTTTCATTTTTTTTTTTTATGGCCTAAGGTTCACGGGTTTTCCATGTTACCTTTCGGCCACTATCGCTCAAAACGGTGGAAATTTGGTCGTTGTCGCTCAAAGCGGCTAAGTTTGAACCCCAAAAATCAAGAATTTGACCATTGGGATTTGGCTGTTGTTATCTCTAGCAGCCAGATTCTAGCCATTGTAGGTGACAACGGCTAATCCCCTTAGCCAAGTTTGCACAATTATTTGTTTTTTATTAGCTTTTTGAGATAGTTTAATAATTGTTTTTTGAAATTTTGAACTACTCTTTAGCCTGTGTTGCACTGTAGTTATGTTTCGTATTTCTCTTGATTTGCTTAGATCCTTATTGCTTAGGCTCAAGACTCGAGGCTCATGAATGACCTTCTATCTCTTCTGGATGACATGGATTGGAGGTGGCTTAAGGCTCGTAGGCTCTAGTATGTTACCAGACTACCTCATATTATGTCAGACCAGGCTTACCTTATGACTTTGGTCTATCACTGGGACCTTTGGACTAATACCTTCCACCTCTAAATCGACGAGATGACCATTATGCCAGAGGATGTGTACAGGATCTTTTGGATCCCTTTTGATGGGGTGGCCATTGTTTCTTTGGCCACTAATGATCATGTGGTTGTCTTCACTTGGGTTTTTGGAAGGTATTCTGAGGATGCTCTCAAGGAAACCAAGTCTAGGGGAGTGTTAATCATCTACTGGTATCAAGAGCATGTTTTTATAGTGAGGCATGCAGTGTTGCTGATGGTTATCAACAATGTCCTCATTCCAGACTGTTCAGGCTTGAGTTTCCCTTGGAACCTTCTTGTGATGGTTCAGGACTTGATGGATAATGAGGTTCCTATCATATATATGTGGGGCAAGTCTCTATTGGTTGAGTGTTATGATGAGCTATACCACATCTACCAAAGGGATTGTGTCAACATCACCTATAGTTGGCTTTTGCAAATCTGGGGATGGGAGCACCTTAGGTTAGATCGCCCTAAGGAGCTTCTTATTGATTTCATAAATGTGGACATGAGGATGTAGTGCTACAGTGCTAGATGGGGGAAAGAGAGCGAGGAGTGCAAGAGCCACACTTTTTTAGGGGATCTAAATCATTACATTGATACTTTTACTAGAATCTAGGCTAGAGATGTCATATGGCACTTGTATCATGAGTGTCTTGCTTGGGATTACCCTAATAACTTTATTGCTAGGATGCGGTGCAAGTGATGGCTCATTGGCCACAAGGTTAACATTCAAGAGCACTTCTTCTACTATTGGGTTCTTCATCAATACGGGTTGCAGAAGGATGTGCCACTAGTACCATTTTTATATTGGTGCATCATATCAGAGCGATAACTCCCTCCCTAGTAGGTTACAAAGCTGGTTGATGAGGAGGATACGGTTGGTTGAGTTACAGATGCATTTACATGGTGGTGGGGTGACCTGATATGGTATGATGAGGGTAGTCTGTGCTAAGAGGATGATGGTGGAGATGGGGTAGATCCATCAAGATGCAGGGTTCGAGCTAGGATTACGACATGGGACTAGTAGGTAAAGTAGGTGGTAGCAGAGGAGTAAGAGGCTCCTAAGGATGTGGAGGAGGATATGGAGCCTAAGGAGAGATATTCTCATCTTAGGGCACAGCTACATGATGTGGAGGCTAAGCTCTAGTCAATCAAGATATAGGTACAACAGCACGATGCCATCATAGCTCAAAGGGATACTACTATAGCTTAACTATTAGACTAGATATAGGCTTTGTAGGTCGCTATGGGAGGAGCTTCCTGAATGCAGGTTGTTGTTGCTCCTCTTGCTCCCGAGGGTCCTTCGAGGGCAGATCTTAAGGGTTAGATAAGTCATCTACAGGGCTTACTGGATGAGAGTGATGTTCAAATTGTTGAGGACGCAGCCCATATTGTCGCTCTCTCGATGCAAATCAAGAGGCTAGGAGCCATCCTTAGGGAGAGAGGGGTTACAAGTGGGTCATAGTTCAACATCATCTCTACAGTAGGACAATCTTCCATCTAGCCTGGTCATAGGGCCTGAACTCATATAGAGATACCAGCAGGGTCCAGCTCGCACCATTCTCCCAGAGATCCATCCATAGGTGGTGGTGTTGTAGGGGGTGCAGGCCTAATATTTTATTGATGATGATCTTGGTTTTGATTTATTTTTTAGGTCGACTGACCTATATGACTATCGCCCATGGGTATTTTTGTACATCCATGGACTTGACACACATACTTTTATGATATATTTTCATTATGACTCATTATGTGTATTGTTTATTGCTCATGTTTTTGTTGTTATTTTATTTTATGATGTGATGTGATGATGGCCTTACGATGATTTGATGTATATCTTTTCATGATAGATGATATTGTAGATGCTTATATGGATGTGTAAATGCTTATATGATTTGATGATGTGAGGTGATGTATTTTTATGATGAATGATGAATTCATGATTGTATGCAAATGGATATTTTCTATATGTTTTATGATGTGTTCTATGATGCGATGATGGATGATTAATGACTTGTTTTTGTGGATGCGATGTTATTGTTAAATTCATATTTAATTTTTCTTTAATTTTATGCATCTAAATTATGTGATGGGATGGTATAAATGAACCTGTATGCTCTAATCACTTAAAACATAAGTAATGCATATGACATTGACAATATTAATGGGTGATACCTCAAAAAGTAAAAAAATAATCATGAATTTAAATAATCACTCTTATCATAATAATTGATTAAGTATTCATATATGATATGTAATGGTGTGTAATGTATTTTCTTGATAAGTTTTTGTAAATTAAAATATATAAAGTAGTCAGTGGTCGTCTATATACTATTTCTAATATATATGCAGTATCTGTCCTACTATGTTGATACCTCCTAATTCATAAAATCTTATAAATAAAGTGATGGTGTTAATGATGTTATGATTTGTTGTTATGTAAATTTTTTTTGGGGATTTCCAGAGATTCAAACACTCTAGTTACCCTATCAAAAGTTGTCTATTAACCACTCTAGACTTTTGAAAAGTAAGGCTTTTACCATGGACCTGGATATTCATGATATCTGTGTGTGCAAGTGATTGTATATTTTGAGATAGAACTCAAGCATTTCCTCTGATGTCAGGCAGGATTATTTTAGCCCATTGCTAAGATCAAGGATTCTCAAGTGTTCATCTCATCCTAAGTTGGACTTAGTTGGACTATACCACTAGGCAATATTGGGTTACCTAAGCTATATCATCCACATTCAAACATTGGTCTACACAAATGCATGAAGCAATTGTGGTAGACATATCATCATGCATAAGGATATCTCCTTCCATTTTTGTACAATGCTAAGAATTCTAGGGATTCAAGCTTTATTCAATATTTGCTCATATGTAGTGATGAAAATCGCTGTTTATTTTTAATTGTTTTTTCTTTGAGTAAGGGTTCTTGTAGTGATGATAATCACTATTTATTTTGCTCATACGTAGTGATGAAAATCACTATTTATTTTTGATTGATTTTTCTTTGTGCAAGGTTTCTTGGAATTTTTTATTTGTGTATCGGATCATTGCTTTGAAATTTGGACTATATGCTTGGCTCTTTGAATATGTACTTTGCTTTGGGTTTTTGCTTATTTTTTATTTAAGCAAGGGATTAGGGCAAAGCTTGTCCTTTTTCAAATTCTCAACATCTTTAAATCGGTTGCACAGAAGGATAAGCAAGGAAAATCCTTTTTGCTTAAGGTAACCTAGACCGCTTTGCAACTTTCATCTTTTCCTTGTATCAGCTAGGATTTTAGTGTTTCAATTAGTGATTGGATCTTGAATATCCAAGGCATTATCATAGCTAGAACTTACCTTCTATTAATCAAAGTTGTTTTTCACAAAAGTTGATAAGATCACTAGGTGTGGTTGATTAACCGAAAAACCTTAGTATATTATGTATAGCAACAAATAATGGTTGTGTTGAAAAACACAATTACACACGTGTTGATGGAGGTATGGATTTGAATTATTTGTGTGAAAAACGTTTGTATCACTTTTAAGGCTCTTATGACATATGCAATTGTAATGGATGTAAAAAAATGCAATGCAATTATGTGGATGCAAGATGTGAGGTGCAATTGTTTTTGTATTTTTTATTTTTATGTTGTTTTTGTACTTTTGTTTAATTTTGACCAAAGGGCTTATTATGCCTTTGGGGATTTTTGATTTTTGACCAAGTAGCATGAAGTACCCTTGGAGCTTTTTTATTTCAACCAAGTGTATGAATTACCGTTAGAGCATTTTTTGATTGAAGTTGACCAAGTAGTTTGAATACCCTTGGAGCATTTTTTATTTGATTTTGATCAAGCAAGATGAATGTCCTTGGAACCTTTTTGAATTAATTTTAACCAAGCGGCTCGAATGCCATTGGAGCATTTTGAATTTTATTTTGACCAGGCAACTTGGATACCCTTGGAGCCTTTGATTGTATTTTGAAATTTTATGTTTTTATGATTTGTTTGTGTTTTTGACCTATTTGAATGTTTTTGGTTTTTTTGACATATTTGAATGTTTTTGTTTTTTATGTGTAGAATTCCTTTAAGTGAATGATATTGAGAGGTTCAGGATCCTCAAAACCATCTAATTATGTAAGGTGATATACTCTAGGCCCAACTCTCTATGAAATCATGTATGGGCCTATCCAGTTTACCATGAACTTGTCTCATAGATACGGTGGTAGATTTGAATTTTGCTAGTTTTCTTTGAGCACTAGATCTCCAACCTCGAATTCCCTTAAGTGGAATTTACATTTGTAAGCTCGCACAAGGTGATATTGGTAAACGTGAATATGCTCTAAAGCATTGAATCAACGTTCATCAAGAAGCATCAACTGATCAAGGTGACCTTGCCATGTGGCATCATCATGTATGAAGTCATTTAATGTTATACGTAGAGTAAAAATTTCCAACTCTAGTGGCATGATTCAGTGTCATATACTAGTGAAAAGGGTGTTGTCCTAGTGGGCATCTGTATACTAGTCCTATATATCCATAGTGCAAGAGGCAACTACATGTGCCAATCCTTGTGATTGTCTTGCACCGTATTCCTCAAGATGGAGACTATTGTTTTGTTTGAGTCTTCTACTTGTTTGCTTGCGTATAATGAAGCATTGAAAAAATATGTTGAATATAGTATTTATTCATTAAATAATGCACATTTTTGTTCTTGAAATATGGACCATTATCTGATATTATCTTCGAAGGGACCCCAAAATTACTTATGATATTATGGAGTATAAACTCCGCAATCCTTGGTCCAGTTGTTGATGTTAAGGGGATCACTTCCACCCATTTAGTGAAGTATTTTATGGCTATTATGATGAATGTGTGTCAACCTGATGATGGGGGTGAGATATTTGCAATCAAGTCTAGTCCCCACTATGATAATAGCCATGTTGCCTGGATGGGTTGCAAGGCTTGCGATGCTAAGTGCATTATATTTGCATGATATTGGCACTTATTGCATTTTTTGACATACTCATAGCAGTCCTTATCCATGGTGGGCCAATAGTAGCCCATCCTCAAGATGCGCTTAACGATGGCCATGCCACTGAAATGCCCTCCACATGTGCCATCGTGAGCTTGCAAAATTTCCCAAGATGCTTCCTGGGGCTCAAGACAACAGATTAATACTCTATCATATCCTCGTCTATAGAGGATTTCTCCTAGCAAGATGTATCTTGTTTCTTTCTATTTGAACATTCACCTTTCAATATGTGATAAACCTTGAGTTACTATTCTAAGCTTTAGGAAGTCCTGCAGTTGGGAAAGCCAATCCTGATAAGCCACAACTTCTATAGAAAAGATAGCTTGATTTTCCTATATTCTAAGCTGGTGAACATGAATTGAGGAACAAATCTATGGTGTATGGTTGCACCACACTCCAAAAGTCTTTGGGAGATCAAAGATCCCCAAGGTGCCATTTGCAAGAAATCTCTAGCTACGAAGGATCAATCTTGATTTGGCTCGATGTTGATCATGTTGACTAATTCTTGATTGTCAAAAGCTTCATGATGTATTGTTGAGTGTGAAAGCACTTTTACATGAACGGTTGTAAAATTGGTAGATGGATTCTGAGGGATTAAGGATCCCAAATAGGCCATGGTTTTTGCAAATATATTTGACATACGAGAGATTGCCTCGATGTCATACCATTCTAGCTGGGCTAGGTAGGTCTCAAAAAGTTCCTTATAAGTCTTTAGGAGTGGGCATCTACATTGGAATAGTCCTTTGACCTAGTTTATTATGAGCAACGAGTCACCAAAGATATTCAATATTTTAATACCCATTACTACGGCCATTTGGAGTCCCAAGATCAATGCCTCATATTTTGTGTTGTTTTTTGTGCAAGGGAAGTCTAGTTTGAATGATAAGGGTAATGGAATGCCCTGCGGTGTGATAAAGACAATCCCTACTCCGCCCCCTTGTTCACACTTCAAACCATCGAATAACAATGACATGTCTCTTTCTTTCTTAGGTTCTTCAAGTTCTGGTGGATCTGATAATGCAAAGACCGCATCATCAGGTAATTCTATGGTGAGAGGCTTGTTAACCTGAAGAGGTGCCTCTGCTAATTGATCTACTATGACTTGTCCCTTGATGTACTTTTGACTTATTAAATCTAGATCAAATTTTGTCAATAGCATGATCCACTTTGTGGTACGTGTATTATGATATGTCTTGCTCATCATGTACTGCAAAGGATTTTGTTTTGATATAACATAGGTCATATGGCTCAAAATGTAGTGTCATAACTTTCAAGTTGCAAATACTACTACTAAACATAATTTTTTGACATACGCATATCCTAGCTTATAACTCACCAAGGTGCGACTAATGTAATATATGGCTTATTCTTTGTCTCGTGCATTATTTTGGACTAACATGGTGCCCAATGCAAAATCAATAGCTGATATATATAGTAAAAATGGTATGTCTGGCCTTGGTGGAGCCAATACTGGAGGTGTGGCCAGATAAGTTTTGATCTCTAAAAAGGCTTGATGGCATTCTTCATCCCAATGAAATGGGACCTCCTTGCGTAGCAACCGATTCATAGGTTGGTATTTTTTTGATAATTGCACGATGAATCTTTTGATGGATGTTATCTTGCCTTGTAAGATCCTCATCTCCCTAATGTTGGTAGGGGTGGCTATTTCCAATATAGCCTTTACCTTTCCAGGATCTACTTTGATTCCTCTCTTGGATACGATGAATCCCAAAATCTTGCTATAAGTTACACCAAATATGCACTTCTTAGGATTCAATCGAACATTGTGTTATATGAGGTGATCAAATACTTGTCTAAGGACTTCAACGTGCTATCACTGCAATAGGGACTTGGCCAGTAATTCATCCATGTAATCCTATAAGATCTTATACATCTAGTCATGGAATATGTATGTCATGGCCCGTTGATATGTGGCACCAGCATTTTTGAGACCTAATGGAATCACTTTGTAATAGAATGTCCCCCACAGAGTAATGAAAGAAATTTTATGTTGATCTTCGATCTTAATCCATATTTGGTTATATCTGGAGAAACCATCCATTAGGGAGAGCATCTCATGACCTGTGTTTGCATCTGTGTTTGGCAATGGGAATGAATCCTTTGGTGTTGGCCTATTTAAATCTTTGAAGTCTGTGCAGATACAAACTCTTCTATTGGGTTTCCCCACGGGTACCATGTTTGACACCCACTCAGTGTAGTCTATAGGGACTATGAATACTACATCCAGTAGTTTTTGCAATTCATTCTTCACCATCAAAGCGATGGTTGGATGCATTTTCCTCAGATTTTGCTTGAATGGCTTCTTCATGGGATCCAATGAAATATTGTGGATGACTAAATTTGGATCTATCCCTGACATATCTTTGTAAGTCCAAGAAAAAATATTTGGCCTCTATTTGAGGAGAGGAATTAGGATGGCTTATTCCTCTGGAGATAGACTTTCTCCAAACTTGAATTTTCTTGGTTGGGTAGGATCATCGTTGATGTTCACCTCGAAAGTCGCTTCTATAGCCATATGTAACCCATCCTCTAGTTGATGAGGCATGGGTATCAAATGAATGTCATCGATGGGATTTATAGGACCTACTGACTTAGGTTCCAAACCAACATGGAAGACATCATATGTACAACCTGAGGCAAAATAAAATGGTTGTAACATATCTTCATTGGGGAAGAGGTCTTCAGGATCAAATGGGCAAATTAGTGCAATCCCAATCAATAGCCTCTACATCAAGACACAATGATTTGATAGGATCTACTAGATTATTAAGTGGAGTGGTCAAATCAATGGAGATCATGTTGATGGATGGGATGAAATCTCTAGGACCACATGGGTGCAATATTATCTCAGGGTTTTCTCTTCCATATTTACGATGAGGTTCTGGAGGAAATGAAATTTTTAGATCTGACCCATGATTAGGGTTGATAATAGGATCATGGGGCTCTAATCGCTCTCTGAATGTAGGTATAGGGGGATTGAACATCTAGTGGATGGCAGATAGGTCATCAGGTATCCCCAAAAATCATAGATGAATGTCTATAGCATTGAGTGTCGCCTCTCTCTACTAGCTCGTTGACTTATCATAAGTGGCAAGGCCCAAGATAAGCCATCTCGATCTCATCCTCAAATTCATCATCACTTATCCAAAAACTGTTAGCATTGGTATGCGATCCTAAGAAAAGGGGCTCATGTCTTGGCCCTAAGTAGGCCATATCTATTTCATATTCATATTCTTCGTCATTTATGAAGATCCATTTGCATTTGTATCTTGCCCCAAAATTAGGGGTTGATGGCTCAGACCTAAGTAGGCTCTTTATGTTGAGTCTTTTGATTCATAGTCACTTTTCTCTTATGTATATCCACTCTCATCATGGATGGACCATGTGAATATTTGTAAATATCAAGGCCCCTAGTAGGCTAATCCAAGTTGTGCCTCATCATCACTTGCTTCATATCCATTATCCTCATCTCATGAGTTGTACCCTATCAGGGTGGAATCAATTGAGATGTTTGGATGATAAATTTTTGATGGCGATACGTTTACCGTGGCCAATTGTTTGTTTCTCAAATTTCATGTTCTTATGGGATGCTAAGGAATGAAATAAATATATTATCCTAACCCTAATCTTAATATATCAAATACCACTACAAGAGAGTCATCTCAACCTCTGATACAATAGCCTAACCCAAAATTGTCAAAGGGAAGTTGATATTATGACTCGTATGGTTGCCTGCACCCCTACTTATATATACCAAGGCCATAGTCATGAAAATGGCAATGATCAAAGTAGCCTAGAGAAAACTCGAGATTAGAGAGATAACGAAAATTGACCATGAATAATTCATCACTATACTCTTCTATGTCTAAAGACTTATGGGCATAGTCCAGGCCGACATAGACAAAATTGGTTTGGTTGGGAGGGATTCCAAGTGGAACCATTGTTCCCACTGGTGGCCTCAAGTCCTTAGGTCTTCCCATGTTTTGTGCAGACTCAATGATAGGCATAAAGGTAATTTTCTACACAAGGTACTCCCCTATGCATGCGATTGCCAAGTGTATTGATGCATGCGATGTGGATGACCCTACGGATGATACTAGCGAAGTGGGGTGGTAATCACTATCTTCATCATGATCTTGAAGATATTCTTCTTCTATAGGACTTGGCATTTTAGCAATGGCTATGGTTGGCACTTCCTTGGGCCTTTCTTCTTTGACTAAGGGCACCTTTAGCTTCTGATTATCTTTTGGTTTTGACGTTGATGGTACTTTAGAAGCATTGACTATTTTGAGTGCACCAAGATGTGTTGATGTGCATGGGTCTTTTCTTACCTTTTTGTCTTTGTTATCCACTTGTGTGGTTGGAGATGATGGTACTACGTATAGGTGGGTAGAAGGGATTAAAAATTCTCTCAAAATATCCACCTAATGGATGTATTTAAAAGGCTCTTCATTGACTAGAACCACATAGACATTATTTTTGTGCACATACTTGACACACTGGTGCAATATCGAAGGTACACATTTCATGGCCCTTATCCAAGGATGCCCTAAGAGGATGTTGTACTGTATAGCTCCTTCCAAGACATGACACATCATAGGGATGGTCTTGTGCTCCACATTTATGGGTAGGACTATCCTTCCCATAGTATTACATAAAGCATCATTAAATTCTCTCAATGTGTAATCTCCTAGAATGATATTGGACTTGGGGACCTTGAGGTGCTCCATTGTTGTTGTTGTAATGATGTTTATTGATGAACTTGTATCGACCAAGAACCTCTTGAAAGGTAAGTCATTAATTACCACCACAATGTTTAGCAGAGGGTCTGGTAAGGCAGCAGGTACTGTCTTAATCACATAATCATAGAATAGAATTACAAGTTCTTGGTATTCTTGTACTTGTCCCACAAAGTGAGTGAATGCATTCGCATCTTGTAGTTGTAGCTCAACTATTCTTAAAATTTCCATTAAAGTCTCCCTATGCTTTAGGGACTGTTGTATGAGCTCATATATGGATAGCTTAGTTAGAGTCATCTGTAGGTTTTTCTCCAATCTACTTCGAATAGTTACCATAGGTCAAGTTGGTGGACCTGGAAGGTTGTATTACCTCTACCTAGGTGTGATTGGGATGTTCATGGGAGCTGTAGGAGGTTACAGTTGACCATACCGCCTAGTCCTTGTTGCTATGTTAATAATATCAACCATCCCAATGCATCCGTAGGTAGGTATATCAACTCAAACCTGATTGACTTGGGCCCCTTGCTCTCTAGGGGCCTCATGATTGGGCAACGAGTTTTTGTATATGCCCATGTATCTGTTATCAAGAGACAATGGGTTGTTAACTTTGAGTTCTCCTGCCTCGATCATGTTTTGCACTCGATGCTTAAAACCAATGCAATCCTCAATGTCATTCCCCGGTATCCTATGATAAGGGTAAAATTGATCTTTCCTATATCCTTTTGGCTTAGTATGGTTGGGATATATAAGAGGTATATTAGGAAATCTGATCCTCCTCGCCTCGCTCAACTGATTGAATATTGATTGCATTGATTATTTTAGAGGCATGAAAAATGCAAGGCGGCTTGCATTCCCTGTTTTACCCCTAATTGTTACTTTGGTCGTAATTGGCTAGCAGGGGATGTGCTTGATAGTTCTAGGGTTGTTGTGCACCCCCATCCTTGGGTGTATCCAATACAACTTGATTGACTAGAGTAGGGTTACCCTGCTTTTGTTTGCACTTGTCATTCTTACCATTATTATTCCACTCCTTTTTGTTTCAAAGTTTAATGGTTCCCTTCTATACTTTTATGTCTTCTATGAGCTTTTCCTATGCCAAGGCTTCCTCAAATGAAGGATACTATTGAAGTTGTAGCAAGAGGTAGATGTCTTTAGAGAAACTCTTGGTGAACATGCGAATGATTTTTTATATGGGAAAAGAGAATGATAATTTTGCCATGACTTTTCTCCATCTATTCCCATAATCCATTACTGGCTCATCATCATATTGTCTTAAGTTGGACAAGTCTAAAAGGTTCACCTTTTTCTTAGCACCAAAGGAGAAATGCTTTAGGAATGCATTTACTAGTTATTCAAAGTTGGTTATGCTATGATTAGGTAGTTGGTTGAACCATTGAGTAGCAGCACCTAAAAATATCATTATGAATGTCCTTAGCATGAGAGTGTCATTGTCTTCAAGATGAAAATAGGCATTGATAAAATTGGTGGTGTGCTCTTGTGCATCCTCTTCACCCTTAAATTTTTCTAGCCTAGACATCTCAAAGTGCTTAGGATATGGAGGGCTAGGGAGTGATGGGAATAATGATTGGTTGTGTATTTTGCTTAATGTTGGTAAGTTCTTGGCTGCCTCTTGTTTCTCAAAGGATTTCATATTTTTAGCAAGATCTTGAAATACCCTTGATGCACATATTTCCTCCTCTTATAGGCCTACTCACAGTGGCAATGGAGGTAACTCTCTATCCATTTAATTTGTTCTATTTTCCTCCCTCCTATGAGGGGACTCAGGATTGTGATCCTGGTTTATTATGTTTGCCCTTTCCCCACTAGTTAGATTCCATTCATGGTTTTGTGGGGGATTTCATTGTGGGCTATATTTTCTAGTGCACCTCTCCTTAGGAGAGTCAGTGTTTCTAGTTATTTTGTGGTCACTACCATTTTTCTATAATTTATTAAGAGCTAGCCACTCAGCCTGCTCTCTTAAGTATTGCTCATGTTGATGCAAGATTATTTCTCTTTTTTATCCTATTTGAGAGCTTCCACTAGATCTCACTCCTTACGTAATGTATTTTCTAACTACCTCATTCAACCATTTTGTGCTATCATAGAAGAATCATGTTTATCTGACTCTATTATTGTTGTCTTGACTCATAGATTCCTCGAGTAGGTTTCTACTATACCTGTACTCTTACTAGATAATGTGACTTGTTTAGTGTACTGTTGAGTATCCCTATGATCAAACTCTATGCATCTACTACAAGGTCACTCTGAGGTACCCCCAAACTAAGAGATGTGTTTAGAATTCATATTTCATGGGCTTCTAGATGTAGAGTTCTTAGTAGCTTTAGTTATTTTAGTTGGTCATGTAGGAAACCGATCCAACCCGTCTAGCTATCTTGTTTTCCATGGCTGGTCCCATGGGGTGTCATTCACTCCTATGAGGTCATATTCTACAAGAATATTTCCTTTTGTGTGAAGGGTTTATTCTATCTGATTACCATGACTAGATGTAGCTCTAGTTTCATGCCCTTTAGTGGGTAGACCTATTTCATATGTTTCTTATGAATCTTGAGGTGTTGCGACTCTTGCTTGCCTTCTTTATGAAGAGGGCTTTGTGGTGACATGTTTTCTCCATGTGGATGGAGATGTAGCAGTCTCATCATCCCTATGTGAAGAATGAGTTTTAGAACCTTCTTTATGTCCATGTGAAGAGGAGGCCCTTGAAGCTTCCTCACGTCTTTGAGATATTTTTGTGTGTTTAGAGGAGGCCCTTGAGGTCTCCTCATGTCTCCTTGATGAGGATTGCTATGAATCCTCTTTTTTTCTATGTGACTTTGTTCCATGATGTGGTTCTCTATTTGGGATTTCTTGAGGATATCCCCCAAGGATTGAGTTATCACCCCTTAGGCTCATAGAGCTATGTCTCATGATATTACGGGTAGGTCATTCAATGTTAATACAACTCTGCCTATGGGTATGAGTTGCTTTAGTCTCTCCCTCGATATCAGATCAAGGGTGTTTACTTCTTTTTTTGACCAAGTTGTCTATGAATTGATCTTTTGAGTTGTAATTTAGGAATAGCCACATAGTACCAAATAAATTTTTATCTTGATTATCGATTTAAGTGTGCCCTAAACTTTTTGGTGTGTTTTGATGTGTTGTTATTTTGATTTCTTACTCTTGTTCCTAGATTAATAATGAGAAGACTCATCCATACTGATAATCAAGTATACTCATGCCAAACATGGTTTTCTCAATATAAGGTAGGGTACATCGCTGAAGACCCAATGGGGGGTTTGCCTAGCTCTTCCACTCTGAACCAATGATTGTTTAAATAGTGGGAGATAGTTTGAGCACAAGTAACTTAGTGTCACTATAAGTAAGTTTCTCAATCCATTTCTAGGAAGCTCTAGGGGGAAAAATAGTGGAAGGAGATGAATTCCAACGTCACTAGACTAAATTGAGGGTTGGTGATGAAATCTAACTCCCTAATGTTTTAAATGAGATGTGCATGTGTGGTGTTCATTTTAAGCTTGTGTAACATAAAGTGCATCATATAGCAGCAATGAGTCTTTCCTATATGCCTAAGTGCAAAAATATGTTTCAATATTTAAAAAGATGCATGAAGTACTATGATTTGTATGAACACACTTTATTTCGTGTAGCTACGGCCTCTAGCAGGGCCTCAAAGCAAGCAAACAACATACAATATCTAGCACGTTGGATTCTAGGGTGAAATTTTTAGGCATAAGTCATTGTTCCTAAAAACACCTAGTGGAAATCTAAAATAAGATCTAGGATATGCAAAATGATTAATTCTTTCTCCTTTTATTCTTTCAATTTCCAAACATAAATCTACTTTAAGTTCTCTATTTTAGACACACAAAAGCAGATAGAAAGCTGTAAAATATCAAAGAAGTTGTACCAAACTTTGACCTCTATTGCACTCTAGTTTTGGCCACTGTTGACCAGGGTGACTGATTCTTAGCCGTTGTTATTGGGAGTAGCTAAATCTCTATTGGTTACTGTAGCTCATAGTCACTAATTTTTGGTTGTAGCTTAGAGAAGCTAGACCTGCACACAAAACTAAGTTAGTATTATGGTATCAATTGAAAAATTAGTGTAGGTACCATCGTGATCGCCATATTTAGTGACCCTGGGATGCACACATCACTCTTTTTACGCTACTTGTAATGTATTAAAAACCCAAGATGAAATGGAAGACAATGAAAAGCATATAACATGGAAATAAAAAATATGGATCTCTTTATTCATATTGAAACCCGATTATATGTTTGTCCCTCTTAGGGATACCCATCTCGATACAATAAGGTTACAAATAAGTAAAGAGTGCCCCTTTTGCAAAGAGGTGGTGCAATTTTAAAAATCTTCCTGGTTTTGCACACGAAAATGTATGAGGGCTTATAGATACCTCCTTCTGCAAGCCTATTTCCTAGAGGAATCCTTTTTGCTCTTGTATGTTGTAGATTTCATCCGATGAACCTATGGCCCTGTAAGCAATGAAACAAAAACACACACTTAGATGTCTAAGAATACCTCCTTAGATGAGGTTGTTAGCAATGAATATAACAAATGAAAGCAAGTGTAAATTAGACTAATGCTATGAATGTGAACGAATGAAATGATGCTATGCTAATGATATGCTAAAAAAAATAATGAATATAATGTCTAAACCCTAAGCTAAGCCTACGGGCCACTTTATAAGATATCGGCTGCTAAAGTGAATTAAAAGTTACTCGTGCTCACCTTTATTGCATGTAGACTGCCACTTTCGCTTGTGATTAGGCATGTTTGTCAGCAAAAATAGCTTTTAGGGTTTAGCCACTGTCATCTGTAGTAACTAAGATATGGTCACTATCATCTACAGTGGCTAAGATCTAGCCGATCTAGGCTTGAGCGGCTAGGATCTGGCTACTCTTGTCTTGAGCGGCTAGGCTTGAATGGCTTGAAAAGGCCCCAAATGAGTGGTGAGAACCATTGTTAATGCTTGGAAAGTCCAAGATTATGTCATTTGATCTTATGAATGTGTCTATGTGAGCATCTCCCTTAATCATGACATATTTTAGGTGTCTACACAAATTACCTCAAAAGGATATGCTTGAGATATTTATTGGTAATTTACAAGAACAACTATCTATGAATTAGAGACTACTACTATTACATATTTTGATCAAGCAATTGATTTAGCAAGAAAAGTAGACCATACCCTTATCAGAAGAGGTCAACTCAAAGTTAAATAAGAGAAACCCACTAAGTCTCAACATAAAAATAAGCACATAGGAGGTGATAGTGGAATGGATAGTAGGCCTATTAATAATTTTACTAACAACCTACAACATATAGTACTTCAGAAACCTCCACAAAGGAATTTTACAAGGCTCAATATGTCTATGGAAGTAGCTTTGAAATAACTTTTAGAAGCCAATGCAATTGAGTTGCATTCCATAAGACAACCAGATACTACAACTCATTGGTATAAATCTAGACATCATTGTGCATATCATAGAGTGGAAGGACATTGGACAAATTCATGTAAGAAATTGAAACATGTGGTTTAGGATTTGATTAGTGCAAGTTGTATTGATTTAGGAAATTCTCACGCAATAAATAATCAAGTTCCTACTCAACAAACTTTAACTACCAATCAAGATATGGGAATATTCAAAGATCCATTACCAAAATATAATCAACAAGAAACAAATCATATGGCTCATGAGAATGAGCCTCATCCCTATGGTAATATGGTTGGCATGGTTGAGATAACTACAAGAAGGCAAGATCAGACTCAACATCCTCAATAAGGGTAGAATTATGTATTACATCCTAGTTCAATTTCAAAGAATAATCAGAGAAATATTTTAGATACAAGTACTCCACCTTTAGTGTTGAAACCACAACCCAAGAGTTAATTTTATCTTCAAAAGAAATTATCTAATACTCCAACAAATATATCAGTTTTAGAGCTCTTACAAAATTCTCCCAACCAGAGATGTTTTAATGGGATTTATAAAGCATCAATCGATTCCCTCAAATATTTCTTCTAATGCTATAGTTAATTCCATAGGTTATTTTGGGATACATTACATCTCATTCTTAGATGATGATAAACCTTTATTAAACTTACAAGAATATTCTTCACTTTACATCACCGCACTTATTGGGGATACCTTTATTAAGAAAATTTTGATTGATAATGGTTCTTACCTCAATTATTTTACATATAAATTCTTTCAAAAATTTAGATTAAAAGAGGAATATTTAACAAAATCCGATATCATTATAAAATCTTTCAACAATGAGTCCTAAGAGACATGTGGTGTCATATCTCTTCCCCTCAAGGTTGGGCCTAAAATATTAGATACTTTATTTTATGTGGTACATTTTCCTACATCTTTTAATATTCTTCTCGAATGCCCTTGGATTCATGCAATGAAGGCCATCCCTTCTACTCTTCATAAATACCTTAAATTTGAATTTAAAAATCAAGTTATCACCATTCCAAGGAATCCTCAACCATTTTAATTTTGCTCAAATGTAGAGTGAGCTCAATCTGAGTTCAACCTATGCCCTATTTCTTCAATGGTCCCTCTTATAGTGACCCCAAGGAAGTGGCGCGCCATCCCCACTAATATACTTGTGATTTAGTGGAATATTTTAATTTTAAACATGCATTTAAATGAAATTCATAAAATAATATATAACCATAATGCAAAGAAACAAATGAATGAATTCTTTTGTATTGATATTTCCAAGATCCGGTTACATATGAATCCCTCTAAGGGACACCCTTCATTTGATACATGATTTTACAAATAAAGAGACTAGAAGGTGCATAAAATGTCCCCTTGCAAGGGGTGGCATGCTTTATCAGGATTCTCGGTGATGCACACATAAATGTATGAGGGCTTATAGATGCCTCCTTCTCTAGGTTTGATTGCTAGAGGGATCCTCTTGCTTTCATATGTTGTGGATTTTTTTGATGAACCTATAGCCCTATAAAAAATGAAACAACAACACACACTTAGATGTCCGAGATTGCCTCCCCGGATGAGGCTGTTAGCAATGAATATGTTTAATGAAAACAAATGCAATGAAACTAGTGCTATCAAAACAAGTAAATGAAGCAAATCTATTCTAATGACATGAAAAGCAAGTAACAAGCTAAAATGTAAGAAACTAACACAAATAACTCTATATTGGGCCAACGAGCCACTGTTCGAGATAGTAGTCGCTAAGGTGAACCTATTTCTAGTACTCCAAGGCTATGGATCTAAGCTTGTTGCTGGTGTTGAAAGAGTTGTCGTTTCTTGTCCGTTGTATCAAATATCCTGTAGATGGAAAACCCCTAAATTGGCTAGCACTTCATTGCTCCTAAAAGATGCTCCAATATTCTCTCCAATCTCGTAGGGCTTCACTGTAAAAATGATTTCCAAGGGAAGATCTTCAAGTCTTGAAAATCTCTCCTCAATGATCTATTTTGTTCCATTCGTGATCCCTTGGTGCTTTTAGGCTTACACCTTTTAAAGTATGTGAAGCCCTAGGTCTATGTTCAAAACCCTAGGAATAAATCCCTCATGCGTAGAGGATGTTAGCATGAGAAGGTTTTGTTTTTCTATGTTTAAATGAATTCTAAATTTGGACTTAAGTCTCCCATGTGAATTGCTCATGAAGGGGAATGCAACTTTGTCTCCATTCACCTTGCATGTAAACTTCCACTTCCACCCATGAATGGGCCAATTTTTTGGCATGTAACTTTTTATGGTTTAGCCACTGTCATCTGCAACGACTAAGATTTGGACACTGAGGTTTGACTGCTCTGAGCTTGAGAAGCTAGGATATAGCCGCTCTAGTTTATAGCGACCAAGCTTGGATGGGCTAAGACTACCCCAGATGAGTGGTGAGAACCACTTTTGATACTTGGAAAGTCCAAGGTTTAGTCACATGGCCTATGAATGTGCCTATGTTAGTATTTATCCTAAACATGACATGTTTTAGGTGTCTACATATATCCCTTTTTGTGATGTGCTATGTGAAACACACAACATTGAGAAAAAATGTAGACTAATGTCTATAAGGTGTATGATGATCATTTATCTGATCAACATTGGATGCCTCAATAACGCAAGACGATGTGCATCCTTGAATCATTAATTCAACATTTGGAAGGATTAACTTAGCACAGGTCTTGCACATGTTCAATTACACTCATTCCTTAGATATAATCAAGTAGCTTCTATTGCTACAATCAGATCTGACCTCTAGGAGAGCTACGGATTGAAGATGTCATAATTTGCTTATGATCCCAAAAAACAAGGGAAATTTTATAATAGTTGTCTGTAACGATTCATAGGATGAATGCAATTTTGATATGATCGAGTGATCTTGTTGATTTTGATTATGATTATTTGAACTACCCCTCACACAATGAATTGGTACGATAGGGGCAATGAATGAAGTGACAAATTGCTTGACCAATATGACTGGTTCTGGCTTCTTTCTAGTATTTGTTCTTTTAATGGGAAAAACCCCAATCCAAGTGTGATATCAATTTTTTATGATAATCATTCATCCCTATCCCAAGGAGCGGTCTAGCTATCAATAGCCTTCTTAGAGAATTAGGATGAGTGATTCTATTTATGCTTGCATTACATCACTTGGATCAGTGTTTTTATGTCATAAGGAAATCAGGATGATTCTATCGCACCCATGGAGCATTTTGACCGTCTTGGTCTTCTTTAAGATTGAAAGAGGCACATCGTAATTCCAAAATAAATAATTTACCCCAAGTAGCCCTATGGTAACTTACTCATCTCGCTGAATTGCATGGAGTGCAAAATCACTGCAACTGCTGAGTTGATAGAGTAACTTGATACGAGGCTTACTCAAGATGTGTTTTTTACGTGATTTTTTTAATTATTTTGAACATTATGATGACCATGAGTCATCAAAATGTGTTTATTTGATGTTTTTTCTACTTCTCATGGAGGGAATTCCTCCTATTTTTGCTTGTATTATTGGTCGTTGTCAGATCCAACGACTCCCAAATGCCTATTTTTTGTTGCTCTTGGCTATAGAGGCCAAGAATTTTGGGTCGTTGATGGTAGCAGCAGTTGAGGCATAACTTGAAAAATATAAAAAAAACCTAGGGTTTTTAACTTTTCACTTTTCCAAATTGTGATTTGCTTTTTAGAGCTCTGGAGAGAAAGCAACTTTTGCGACTTAGAGTGTTGTTGCATCAAGGTTCATGGTTGTGCAGGGCGAGGCATCATCAAGAGGAGAAGCTGAAGTTTCTTGGGTAATCTTTGAAATCTTTAACCCTGCTTGTTTCACTTTTGGATAAAAATGAACCGCACTATGTAATCGGGAAATGAACCTCATTAACCTTATCGATAATGAACCAAACTCGTATTTTAGGCTTAGTTTAGGGTTTAATACGGTGGGGTTGCCTCCATTTTTTAGTTTTTCATTTTTTTTGGTTTTTTTGTCCTAGGGAAAACGTTGTTATCACGTTTCCCATTGGTCACTGCTACTCAGAGTGACTATTTTGGACTATAACTTGGCTACTGTCGATGACAACGACTGATTTGAACTTCAACGGTCAAAAATCTGACCGTTGGAGGTTTGGCCACTTCCTATTTCAACGACCGATTTTTGATCGCTATAGGCGATAGCGACTAGAAATACTTAGGCAATTTTTTGAATTTTTTTGAATTTTGAAGTGATTATTTGATTTTTTTGAAATTTTAAATTTTTTTCAAAAATTCGCTGCATGATTAGGTGCATTTATTGCTCTTCTCACCTAGACTTTAGAATAGCTCATCATTATTTGCACTATTCTTCATTCTTTATTATGATTTATGTCTTAGATGCATTGTAGTTATGCTTTATTTTCTTTTTCTCTTAGATTGTCACTGCTCGAGCTCAAGACCCAAGGCCTTTGAATGACCTTTTGACCCTCCTGGATACTACGGACTAGTCCTGGCTCAAAGCCTATGGGCTATAGTATGTTACTAGACTACCTAATATTATGCTAGATCAAGCTTTCCTCATAGCCCTGGTATACCAGTGGGATCCCACCTTCCACCTTCCTACTGGAAAGATGACTATCATGCCGAAGGATGTATACAATATTTTCTGAATCCCCTTTGATGTAGTGGCCATTGTATCTTCGGCCACCAATGATCGTGATGCTATCTTTGCTCGGGTGTTCGAAAGGCATGTTGTAGATGCCTTTAAGGACACCAAATCTAGTTGTGTATCTTTTCTACACTGGTACTAGGAGAAGGTCTTCTCTAAGAGGTATGCAGTGTTGTGATGTTTGTCAGCAACATTCTCATTCTAGATTGCTCAAGTTTGAGGTTCCCATGGAACCTCCTTATGATGGTCCAAGATCTGATGGACAGTGAGGAGGCCATCATCTATGCATGAGGGAGGTCTTTTTTGGCCCAGTGTTATGACAAGTTGTACCATATCCATCGATGGGGTCACATTGGCATTGCTTGCAGCTTGCTCCTAAAGGTTTGGGATTGGGAGCACATCAAGGTAGATCACCTCGAAGGGCTTCCTATCAAGATTATAGTCATCGAGGAGCAAATGCAGTGTTATGCTACTATATGGGATCAAGGGCACAAGGAGTGCAAGATCTATCCTCATGCAGGGGAGCTCTCCCACTACACTACTACTTTTACTAGGTTGAATACTGGAGATATCATATGGCACCCATACCACGAGTTCTTAGCTTGGAATGATCTAGCTAGTTTCATAGCTAGGACACGGTGTGAGCGATGGCTCATCGACTGCAAGGTTGGTATCAGGGAGTATTTCTTCTACTCCTAAGTTCTTCATTAGTACGAGCTACAATAGGATGTGCCACTTGTTCCATGTTTATATAGGTGCCTTGCAATAGAGAGATACCTTCCCCCACCATGGATCACATAGCTTTCTTATGAGGAGGATGCCCCAAAATTTGAACCAAGAGTCACTTAGGGAGTCACAGATGCATTTGCACTATGGTGGGGAGATCTGATGTGGCATGGTGATGGTAGCCTGGGTCGTGAGGATGATAGTGGGTATGACGGTGTAGATCTAGTAGGGCATAAAGTCCAAGATAGGAATGAGGTATGGGGCCAACCATAAGAGCATGATGCAACAGAGGAGCAAGAGGCTCCTAAGGAGGATGCGGAGGAGCTAGATCCTAAGGAGAGAGATTATCCTCTGAGAGCATAGTTGCATGAGATCGAGGCTAAGCTCCAATTGACCAAGATCTTAGTACAGCAGTGAGATGCTACTATATCATAGCGAGATGCCACTATAGAACAACTCACACTAAAGATCTAGGCTTTGCAAGCTACTATCATGGGTCGTGCCACTAGGATATAGTTTATTGTTCCTCCTCCTACACCACAGGGTGATACCGAGGTAGATCCTAGGGTAGATCCAGGTGTAGAGGTTCTATGCCTATAGTCATTGCTATATGATTATGAGGGGTAGATCCAGGGGCATGTCTCCCATATAGTCTCTCTCCATATGCATCTTAGGAGGCACAGAGTTGTCCCTACAGAGGCACCAGGTGCAGGTGGTTCACAAGTTAGGAGGTGCTCCACCTCAAGGTAGTCTTCCATTCATCCTAACCAGAGGACCTGAACTCTCACAGAGAGACCAATAGGCTCACATCACTCTACTCATGACACAGTCATAGGGGGAGGTGATGTCAGGGGCGTAGGCCTCGTGTTTGATTGATGATGCACTTGGATTTTTTTTTTGAGGTTTGCTTGACCTATATGACTGTAGCCCATGGGAATTTTTTTTTGTATATCCGCATACTTGATACACACATTTATATGATATATTTGCATTATGACTGTAGCCCATGGGAATTTTTTTTTGTTTTATTTATGCAATGTGATGATGCCATTATGATGATTTGATGTATGTGTTAGATGATAGATGATATTTTTGATGATGTGGATGTTTTAGATGGATGTTCATGTAGATGTGATATGATCCAATGATGTGATGTATCATGTGTTGACTTGATAATGTATTTATGATTGTATGTATAGGCAAATTATGATGTGATCTTAGATATGAATGGATGAGATAAGAACTATGTATTTATGGATGTAATGTTTATTGTTAAATGCATGTTTGATTTTGATTTTATTGTATGCATCTAACTCATGCTATGATAAGGTGAATGCAATATGTAATGTGTTATGTATATGGTGTTTAATCTAATGTGAATGAACTTGTATGTTTTAATCACTTAAAACATAAGGAATGCATATGATATGATTCTGACAATCTAACGGGTGATACCACAGAAAGTATAACAACCATGAATTTTTAATAATCATTCTAATTATAAGAATTAATTATTTAAACCATCCATATGTGCAATGTAATGGTGTGGAATGTATGTATTTTATAGATAAGCTTCTATAATTTAAAGGATATAAAATAATCAGTGGCCATTTAAATATCATTTATGACATATATCCAGCATCTAATTTATTTTATTAATACCCCCTAATTTACAAAAGCTTATAAAGAAAGTTTATGATGTGATTGATGATATGATTTGTTGCTATGTACAAATTTTTGAAGTTTTTATTGACTTTAAACACTCTAGTTACCCTATCAACAACTATGTACTAACCATACAAGACTTTTGAAAAACAAGGCTTTCACCCTGTTCCTAGATATTCATTATCTTTATGTGTGCAAATGAATATATATTTTGAGATAGAACCTAAGCATTTCCTTCGATGTCAGGAAGAATTCTTTTAGCCCATTGCTAAGATTAGGGATCCTCAAGTGTTCATCTCATCCTTATGTTGGACTTAGTTGGACTATACCACTAGGCAGTATTGGGTTACTAAGCTATCTCATCCACATGCAAACATTGGTCTATAAAAATACCAAAAGCTTTGTGATATACATATCGTCATGTGTAAGGATATTTCCTTTTGATTTTGTACAATGCTGAGAATTCCAGGGATTCAAGCTTCATTCCCTTATTTTTTTCATTTTATTTGGGATACTTGCTCATGTGTAGTGATGAAAATCACTGTTTATTTTGATTGATTTTTTTTTTTGAGCAAGGGACTTATGTAGTGATGAGAATCACTATTTGCTTTGTTTTTTTAAATTTTGGAACTATGACTTTGGAAAGTTGGATTTTTGAATTTGTGCTTTGTTTTGGGAATTTTGCTTGTTTTAATGAAAGCAAGGGATTTATGCAGTGATGATAATCACTCATTTCTTGGTAGGGCAGAACTTGTCCTTTTGCCAATTCTTAGCACCTTTAAACTGGTTGCATAGGGGATAAGCAAGGAATATCCTTTTTGCTTAAGGTAACCTATACCACTTTCGTAGCTTTCATCTTTCCCTTATACCAGCTAGGATTTTAGTGTTTCAATTAGTGTTGGGATCCTGAATATCTAAGGTATTATCATGACTAAACCTTACCCTCTACTAATCAAGGTGGATTTCTACAGAAGCTGATAAGACCACTAGATATGGTTGAATGCCTAGGAAACCTTAGTATATTTCTTATAGCAACATGAAATGGTTGTGTTGGAAAACACAATTGAAGATGGATTTGAATATTGTGATTGTGATACAAATTATGGCATCATTTGCAGGAATATGATCATAACATATGCAAATGCAATGGATGTAATGCGACTATGTGAATGCAGATGTAAATGTTTTTGTATTTTTGATTTTTGCATTGTTTTTTTACTTTTTGATCATTGTCTTGTTTTTGACCAAAGGTCTTTAAGATGCCTTTGGAGATTTTTTTTTATTTGATTTGACCAAAGGGCTTTAATATACCTTTGGATTATTTTGATGAAGTTGACTTAGTGTTGTGAAGATACCCTTGGAGCATTTTGTGGTTTGACCAAAGGGCTTTAAGATGCCTTTGGAGCATTTTAATGAAGTTGACCAAGTGGTGTGAAGATACCCTTGGAGCATTTTTGATTGATTCGACCAAGCGGATTGGGTACCCTTGGAGCATTTTGTGGTTTGACCAAAGGGCTTTAAGATGCCTTTGGAGCATTTTAATGAAGTTGACCAAGTGGTGTGAAGATACCCTTGGAGCATTTTTTATTGATTTGACCAAGTAGATTGGGTATCCTTGGAGCATTTTGATTAATTCAACCAAGTGGATTGGGTACCCTTGGAGCATTTTGATTGATTCGACCAAGTGGATTGGGTACCTTTGGAGCATTTTTTGGTTTGACCAAAGGTATTTAAGATGCCTTTGGAGAATTTTAATGAATTTAACCAAGCGGATTGGGTACCCTTGGAGCATTTTTTATTGAATTTTGAATTTTATGTTTTTTGATTTTTTTTTTTTGTGTTTTGTGTTTTTGACATATTTGAATGTTTTTGTTATTTTTGAATTTTTTGAATGTTTTTGTTATTTTTGAATCTTATGTATGAAACACCTTCAAATGAATTATGTTGAGAGGTTCAAGCTCTTCAACACCATCCAATTATGTAAGGTGATATGCTCCAGGACCAACCCTTTCTGAAATCATGTAGGGGCCTATCCAATTTACCGCAAAATTTTCTTGCAGGTGCAATGGTAGATTTGAATTCTGTTGGTTTTCCTTGAGCACAAGATACCCAACTTTGAATTCCCTCAAGTGGACTTTACTATTGTAAGCTCATGCAAGGTGATCTGGATAAAAATAGAGATGCTCCAAGGCATTTACTCGACGTTCATCAAGAAGAATCAATTGATCAAGGTGGCCTTGTCACATGGTGGCATCATCCATGAAGTCCTTCAATGCCACGTGCAATGTTGGAATCTCTAACTCTAAGGGCATGATGGCCTCAGTGCAATATACAATTTTAAACAATGTTGCCCTAGTGGGTGTCCACACACTAGTCCTGTATGCCCATAATGTAAGAGGTAATTGCAAATGCCAATATTTATGATTATCTTTCACCATCTTCCTCAAGATGGAGATGATTGTTTTGTTTGAGGCTTATGCTTGCCCATTTGCTTGCGGATAATAGGGAGTTGAAAAATTGTGTTGAATATGGTATTTGTTAATTAAAGCATGCACATTTTTATTTTTGAAATATGGCCCATTATCTGATATTATCTTTGAAGGGACCCTAAAACAACTTATGATATTGTGGAGTATAAACTCTACAATCCTTGGTCCAATAGTTGATTTCAAGGGGATCACTTTGAACAATTTGGTGAAGTACTCAGTGGCCGTTATGATGAATGTGTGCCAACATAAATATGGTGGAGAGATCTTCCCCACTAATTCTAGTTACCACTACAATAAGGGCCATGCTGCCTGGATGGGTTGCAAGTCTTGTGATGGCAAGTGGGTGAGGTTTGCATGATGCTGGCACTTGACACATTTCTTGACATACTCACAACAATATTTTTCTATAGTGGGCCAATAGTAACCCATTATCAAGATGCACTTAATGATGGCCATGCCACTGAAGTGACCACCACACATACCATCATGAGCTTGAGAAATTTCCTAGGATACTTCCTAGGGCTCAAGACAACGAAGAAGCTTTCCATTGTAACCTCTTATATAGAGGATGTATCCTATAAAAATGTATCTTGTCACATTTTTTTTAAAGGTTCATATTTCAGCATGTGATAGGCCTTGTGGTACCATTCCAAGCTTTAGGAAATCCTACAATTGGGAAAGCCAATCCTGATAAACCGCAACTTCTATGGATAAAATGGCATGTTCCCCCTATAATCTAGAATTTTATAAACATATTATTAAGAGTAACTGTCAATATAGAGCTTGTGGGAGTTTTTTTCAGTACTCTGCTATGTGTATCTACAACTTTTTGTTTCTCCATTGTCTCAAGGAAGGGATCCGTGTCTGTTTCTTTTTTGTAATTATGATGCATGTGTGTTTTCTTGGGGTATACCCAAAATGTTGTATGGGAAGTTTCTTTTTGATAATAGGCTATGTGCCTTACCTAATGTAATGAATTTTGCAGCATGTATATTTTACATACATACGATCCTTAGTAAGGATATGTTCATCAACAACCCTGGGCTGATTTTTGTAAAAGGTTTTGGGTCAACCTGTAAAACCTAGTATTAATGTTATAGTATCTTATCTACCAAAAAAATAATAATTTTGTGAACATATATTGGGAAATAACCTTGTGGTTTATGGTTGTACCACACTCCGTAGGACCTTGAGAGATCAAATATTCCTAAGGTTTCATTTGCAAGAAAGCTCTAACTCTGATGGACCAATCCTAATTTGGTTTGGTTTGGATCATTTTTACTGACTCTTGGTTTTTAATGGCCTCACGTTGTATTTCTGAATGCACAAGCACTTTTACATGAATGGTTGTGAAATAAGTAGACATATTTTGAGGGATTAAGGATCCCAAATATGCCATGGTGTCTGTAAATCTATTTGATGTACGAGGGATTGCCTCGATGTCATACAATTCCAATCGGTCTAGGTAAGTGTCAACAAGCTCCTTGTAAGATTTCAAGAGTGGGCACCTACATTGGAACAATCCTTTGACTTGGTTAACTATGAGCAAGGAGTCACCAAATATATTCAATATTTTAATACCCATTTCCAAGGTTGTTTGAATTCCCAATATTAGGGCCTCATACTCTGTATTATTTTTCATGCAAGGGAAGTATATATTTAATGATAAGGGCAATGGTACACCCTATAGTGTGATAAATACTATCCTTGCTCTACCCTCTTGCTCATATTTTGAGCCATCGAAGAACAATTCCATGTCTCTTTCTTTCTCAGGTTCTTCAAGTTTTGATGGATCTAATAATGCAATTACTACATCATCAGACAACTCTATAGTGAGAGGCTTGTTATCTTGAAGAGGTGCCTCTACTAATTGATCTGCTATGACTTGTCCCTTGATGGAATTTTGGCTTATGAACTCTAGATCTAATTCTGTCAATAGCGTGATCCACTTTGCAGTACATGTATTATGATATGTCTTGTCCATCATGTACTGCAAAGGATTTTGTTTAGATATAACATAGGTTGTATGGCTCAACATGTATTGTTGCAACTTTTTGGTTGTAAATACCACTACCAAGCACAAATTTTCTACATACACATATCCCAACTCATAACTCACCAAGGTGTGACTAATGTAATATATGGCTTGCTCTTTGTCTTGTGTGTTCTTTTGGGCTAACATGGTACCCAAAGCAAAATTAGTAGCCGATATGTATAGTAAAAATGGTATGTCTGGTCTTGGTGGAGCTGATATTGGTGATGTTGCCAGGTATGTTTTGATCTCTACAAAGGCTTTTTGGCACTCTTCATACCAATGAAATGGGATATCCTTGCGTAGAAATCGATCATGGGTCGATATTTGTTTAACAATTGAGCAATGAACCGTTTTATGGATGCTACCTTGCCTTGTAGGCTTCTTAACTCCCTAATGTTGGTAGGGGCAGCCATTTCCAATATAGCCTTTACTTTTGTAGGATCGACTTCGATGTCCCTCTTAGAAACGATGAACCCTAAGAGATTACCATAAGTTACACAAACACACACTTCTTAGGATTCAATCTAACATTGTGCTTAATGAGGTGATCAAAGAACTTTGTAAGGACTTGAGAATGTTCTTACTGCAATAGGGACTTGGCCAGTAGGTCATCAATGTATTCCTCTAAGATCCTATGTATATAGTCATGAAATATGTATGTCATGGCCCATTGATATGTGGTACTAGCATTATTTAGGCCAAGTAGCATCACTTTGTAATAGAATGTCCCCCATGGAGTAATGAAAGTAGTCTTGTGTTGGTCCTCAAGTTTGATTTAGATTTTATTGTATCCAAAAAAACCAGCCATTAGGGAGAGCATCTCATGACCTGCGATGGCGTCAACAAGAGCATATATTTTTGGCAATGGGAATGAATCCTTTTGAGTTGCCCTATTCAAGTCTTTGAAATCCATGCAAATGTATACTCTTCCATCTAGTTTTTCCATAGGCACCATCTTCGAGATCCATTCAGGATAGTCGATGGGAACTATGAAAATCACATCCAATAGTTTTTGCAACTTGTTCTTTACCATCAAAGCGATGGTTGGATGTATTTTACTCAATTTTTTCTTAACTGGCTTCTTTAGGGGGTCCAATGAAAGGTTGTGAACAACTAACTTTGGATCAATCCTCGGCATGTCTTTGTAAGTCCAAGAAAAAATATTTGGCCTCTCCTTAAGGAGAGGGATAGTGATGGCTTGTTCCTTTGGAGATAGAATTTCTCCGAACTTGACTTTCTTTGGTTGAGTAGGATCATCGCTTATGTCCACCTCAAAAGTTGTTTCTATAGCCATATGTGACCCATCCTCCAACTTGTGAGGAATGGATATCAAGTGAATGTCATCAGTAGGATTTATAGGTCCTACTAACTTAGGATCCAAACCAACATGGAACACGTCATAAGCACAACTTGATACAAAATGGAACGATTGTAACATCTCTTCATTAGAGAAAATATCCTCAAGTTCTATGGGTGCATCAACGTGATCCAAATCAATAGCCTCTACATCAATATGCAAAGGTTTTGTGGGATCTACTGGGTTATGAATTGTACTGGTCAAATCAATGGAGATTGTGTTTATGGATGGAATGAAATCTCCAGGACCACATGGGTGAAATCTTATCTCAAAGGTTTCCATTCTATACTCATGATGAGGCTCTGGAGGAAAAGGGATTTTTGTATCTGGCCCCTGAGTAGGCTGAATAATAGGATCATTGGGCTCTAACAGCTCTCTGAATGTAGGCAGAGGGGGATTGACCATGTGGTGAATGGAAACTAAGTCGACAGGTCTTCCCAAAAATTGTAAATCAGGGTCTATGGCATGAAGTGCCACTTCTCTTTCTACCAGTGCATTGACTTACTACAAGTGGTGAGGCCCAAGATAAGCCATCTCAATTTTGTATTCAAATTCATCATCACTTATCCAAAAAATGTTAGCATTGGTATGTGGTCCCAAGACAAGAGGCTTGTGTCTTGGCCTTAAGTAGGCCATATTTGTCTCATCTTCATATTCTTCATAACTTATGAAGAATCCATTTGCATTAGTTTCTTGCCCCAAGCTATGGGGCCATTTTCTTGGTCCTAGGTAGGCTCTCTCTGTTGAGTCCTCTGACTCATAGCCACTTTTGTCCGATATGAATCCACTCTTGTTGTGGATGGACTAGGTAAATCTATGTAAATAGTGAGGCCCATGATAGGCCAAGCCTACTTGTGCTTCATCATCACTTGCCACATATCCATTTTATTTTTTATATTCATCCCATGAGTTTTAACCCATTGGGGTGGCATTAATTGTGGATCTTGGATGATAAATTTTGGGTGGTGGTATGCTCACCACGACCACTTGTCTGTTGCTCAGATGTATTGTACTTGGTGGGTGATAAGGAATAAAATTGATGTCTTCTCCTAACCCCAATATTAATCTATCTAAGGTTGCTTCTAGAGAGTAATCCCAATTTTTAATGTCATAGCCTAACCCAAACCTATTAGTGGGAAGTTGGTATCATGGCTTGAATGGTCGTTTATGCCCCTACTCATATATACCAAGACTGTAGCCATGCCAATAACAATATTCAAAGTATCTTAGATAAAAATCAAGATTAGAGAGGTAATGAACTTTAACAATGAATAATTTATCATTGTCCTCTTCTTCATCACTAGACTTATGGGCACAGTCTAGTATATCATAGACAAATTTTGTCTCGATGGGAGGGATTCCAAGCAAAACCACTATTCCCACTGGTGGTCGTAGGTCCTTTGGTCATCCCAAGTCTTGTGCAGACTCTATGATGGGCGTGAATGTTATTTTATACACAAGATACTCTCCCATCCCTATACTTTCCAAGTGTATAGTCGCATGTGATGTGGATGATCCTATAAATGACATTGGTGAAGTGGGCTCTAGTATCTCCTTAGCTTGATCTTGGAGATCTTCTTCTTCCTTAGGAATTGGAATTTTCTCAATGGCTATGGTTAGTGCTTACTTGGGATTTCTTTCCTCAACTAAGGGTACCTTTAGCTTCTATCATTTTTTTTAGATTTTGATGGTCTCTTAGAAGCATTAATCATTTTGGGTGCTAGATGAGGTGTTGATGTGGATGGGTCTTTTTGTACCCCTTTGTCTTTATCATTCAGTTGTGTAGCTAGAGATGAAGGTCCTACATACAAGTGGGTAGAAGGAATCACAAATTCTCCTAGATAATCCACCTGATGGACATATTTGAATGGCTCTTCATCAGACAACACCATGTAGACTTTGTTATCATGCACATACTTGACACATTGGTGTAATATTGAAGGAACACACTTCATGTCCCTTATCTAAGGATGCCCTAGGAGGATGTTGTATTGCATAGCCCATTCCAAGGCATGACACATCACACGGATGGTCTTATGCTCCACATTTATGGGTAGGACTATCATTCCCACAATATTTCATAAAGCATCATTGAAAGCCCTTAATTTGTAGGCTCCTAGAATGATATTGCACTTGGGTATCTTAAGGTGTTCTATTGTTTTTGTTGTGATGATGTTGATTGACAAACTTGTACCAATAAAGACCCTCTTAAAAGGTAAATTATTAACTGACACCATAATGTGCAGCAGAGGGTCTAGTAATGCAGTAGGTACTATCTTAATCTCATAATTGTAAAATCAGATTACAGGTTCTTGGAATTCTTGTACTTGTCCCACAAAATGGGTGAATGCATTTGAATCTTGTGGTTGGAGCTAAATCGACCTTAAAATCTCCATAAAGGTCTCCCTGTGCTTTGGGGACTGTTGTATGAGCTCGTAGATGGATATCTTAGCTGAAGTCATTTGTAAGTTTTGCTCAAGTCTACTCCAAATAGTCACCATAGGTCAGGTTGGTGGACCTAGAAGGTTGTTTTACCCCTGCCTCTACCTAGGTGTAGTGGGAAAATTAATGGGAGCTACAGGAGGTTGCGATTGACCATACCTGTCTACTCCCCGGTTGCTATATTGACAATTTCAACCATCCCAATGCACTGATGGGTAGGCGTATTAATTCAAACTTGATTGACTTGTATACATTTCCCTCTAGGGATCTCATGGTTTGGTAGTGGGTTTTTTCATATGCCCATATCTCTATTTTTAGGAGCCATTGGGTTGTCAACTTTAAGTTCTCCTACCTCAATCATGTTTTGCACCTGATATTTGAAACCAATGCAAACCTCAATGTTATGCCCTGGTATCCTATGATAAGGTTAAAATTAATCTTCACTATATCATTTTGGCTTATGATGGTTGGGATCTATAAGAGTTATATCAGGGAACCAGATCATTCCCATATCATTTAATTGGTTGAAGATTAATTGCATTGATTCTATCAATGGTGTAAAATAGTGAGGGGACTTGCATTCTATATTTTTCCATTGATTGTTCTTTTGATCATAATTGGATGGTGGAGGTTGTTCTTGATAATTTTGGGGTTTCTTTGTAGCCCCATAATTAGGTGTAACCAACACCTCTTGATTAACTAGAGTAGGATTTTCCTGCTTCTGCTTGTATTTGTCATTTTTGTTCCACTCCTTGGTTTGGAGTTTGATGGTTCCCTCATCTACTTTTATGTCCTTAATGATTTTGGCTTGGTCTAAGGCTTCTTCAAATGAGGGGTATTGTTGAAGTTGTAGTAAGAGGGAAATGTGTTTAGAACAAATCTTGGTGAACATGTAGACAATATCTTATGTGGGGATGGAGAATGATAATTTTGCCATGACTTTTCTCCATATATTCCCATAATCCATTACTAGATCATCATCATAATGTTTCAAATTGGATAGGTCTAAAAGGTTTGTTGGTTCGACTTTTATACACACCCTATGAAGAATGAGCATGAAACTCTGATAACACTTATAAGGGATAAATCCCACTCATTTTAGGATCTTTTTGGATATCCAAGGTGTGAGTTACAGAGTTGGGTCGAATGTCTATTCACTATTTTCTACTTCTAGAATAGTTTTCAAGCGGACTGTTTTTTACCTTACAACGGGTTTTGGACTTTGGTTCAGTAATGTTTTTGGAATTGGTTATCTTTTATGGACACTTAAATTTACAATCAGTTCTTTGATCTAGCTCTTTATGTGTTAAAAGATTTAAATAAAAGACAAATTTAAAAGAAAATAAAAATGGATCATTCAATCGGTGGAACAGAGAGAGTAGGGTAGGGCAGAAAGAGAAATTTATCTAACTTAGCTACAAAACCAAAACTACCAATTTTAGTTATATTGGTTAGCTTCACAATAGAACAAATCAAAGAGGAAAGTGTCCATCTTTCTAAGATCACCTTCCACTAAGAGCATAAGAAAGAGACAACAAAATATCTGAAAGAAAATCATAAAAAAAAATAAATTCAGTTGAAATTGGTATCTCTCACCAGCAGCTTAGCTCGCACAGTGAGGACAGAGCAATTAGAACAGGCCTAAACCTTAAATCTATAATTTTCCCTAGCATACAATAAAAATAATGAAGCCTAGTAGCATACCCAATCTTTGATAACATAGATCTATAGCATAAATTAAATAAACCTTAATGAAATGAAAACAAAAGAAGATGAACTTATCACAGTCTAAAAGATATTAGGCTCCTGGCCGTGCTATCAGAGAAAATGAAACTACACCAACTCCAGGTCCATAACAAAGCATTCAAACAATATTTGCAAGAAATTGCTCCAATAGATTTTATTTCTAAGTTTTCACCTCTTGATCTTACATCCGAAAGAAGTATATATAGACTCAGGACAAACCCTGATCTTTTCATAAATATCTTCTTCCAAAACCCTAAATCTTATCACTTAAACTCTACTACCCAGGTTTTACAATATAAGGTCTTTTAAAATAGAGTTCGGATAAAACCTAACCACTCTGCAAATCTTAGTGCAGTTACTTGCCATAAATGGAGAAGGCATGATCTGATATTATTCTCATCCATCTATAACTACAAGTAAATATCTTTGTTTTCTAGTTGATCGCCGATATATTCCATAAATGGGCACTGCATGTGAAGGTATCTTCATCTTTCTGGTGCATCTACCGGGAGCATCTCATTAATTCCTTAGAGAAATTTGGATGAGTCACTAGTTTCTCTGACATTTCATCTTCGTAAAGCCACCTCTGAGTTGAAATTATCTACACACCATTACTTTCACCATAAATTCTCTTGTTAAATGCGTCCATCGGCAAATTTTGGTAACTGTGTGTAGATATTTTCATTTTCCAGTCAATTTTCGACATATTCCATTAAATGGGCAGCTGCTTAGTCACTGTAAAGTCCCTTTGTAGCCAGATCCATAAAATATGGATGGACCAAAAATTCCCAGCATCTCACATTTCCATCTGACGACCTTCTCTTGATCCACGCTTATTTTGTATTTTTTGCCATTACTTCTGCTAGTATGCAACTGCCAGATGGCTTTCTGCAAAAGACAAAACTAGGATTAGCATTTTAATATTATTAAATTAAACCCTAATTTTTATTACCCGTTGGCTTGATTTATTTTGACACGTGTCACGAAATCATGACGTGTCGTGAAATCATGATGTTTTCCTTCACCTTTGCTTTTCCAAACTTGTATGTCACAAAATCATGATGTGTCACGAAATCATGACATTTTCCTTCACCTTGCTTCCATTTTGGATCCTTCCATTTCCTTCTTCGTCATGAAATCATGACATGTTGCGAAATCATGACATGTCACGAAATCGCGACGTACTCCGCACTTACTTCTTCCATTTCCTTCTTTGTCGCAAAACCACAACATGTCACGAAATCGTGACATGTCATGAAATCACGATGTCCTCCACACTTGCTTCTTCCATTTCCTTCTTCTTCATAAAACCGTGACATGTCACAAAATCATGACATGTTGCGAAATCGCGATGTCCTCCACACTTGCTTCTTCCATTTCCTTCTTCATCGTGAAACCACAACATGTCACGAAATCTCTACATCCTCTGCACTTTGCTTCTTCCATTTCCTTCTTTGTCATGAAACCGTGACATGTCATGAAATTGTGACATGTCATGAAATTATGACGTCCTCCGTACTTGCTTCTTCCATTTCCTTCTTCGTCGTGAAATCACGACATGTCACAATTTTGTGACGTCCTCCGCACTTGCTTCTTCCAACCAAAACATGTCACGAAATCATGACATTTCTGAAACTCGGCTCTTTCAACCCAAACATGTCGTGAAATCATGACATGTCATGAAATCATGACATTTTTGTCACTTAGCTTCTTTCTGTCTAAACCATGTCGCGATATCGCGACGTTTTCGTGGCTTGGCTCTTTCTTCCAAAATATGTCACAAAATCATGACCTTTTTATCACTTGGCACTTTCTTTCCAAAACTTGTCGCGATATCATGACGTTTTCACATTCACTCTTCCCCTTGTTGTGTTGACCGCAAAAACGTGACTGGTCACGAAAATACATGTCGCGATATCGCAATGTTTTCATCAAGATTTTCCTTCACTTCAAATGTGTCGTGAAATCGCGATGTTTTCACATTGACTCTTCCCCTTGCTACGTTGACCATGAAAATGCGATGGGTCATGAAAATATGACATGTCGCAATATCGTGACGTTTTCATCAAGCTTTTCCTTCACTTCAAATGTGTCACGAAATTACGACGTTTTCCATACTTAGCCTCTTTCAAGCTTATGATGTCACAAAAATGGAACAGGTCACGAAATCGTGATGTGTCCGCAAGCTTTCCTTAAACTTAAAATGTGTCACGATATTGCGACATTTTCCATACTTGGCTCTTTCAATCCAAATATATCATGATATCACGGCGTTTCCATTGCTTGCTTTCTTCTACCAAAATATGTCATGATTTCACGACATTTCCATGCCTTGGCTCTTTCAACCAAATGCGTCGTGATTTCACGACGTTCTTACCACTTGCACTTTCTTTCAAAAACACGTCACGAAATCGTGACATTTCCATCACTTGATGCTTCCAACCATAATATGTCGTGATATCGCGACGTTTTCCTTAAGCTTTGTTTCCACTCAAAATATGTAGCGAAATCACGACGTTTTCCAAGAGCTTTGCTTCGATCCAAATATGTCATGAAATCGTGACATTCTCTTCAAGTTTGGCTTCTGACTCAAACCTGTCATGAAATTGTGACATTATCTTCAAGTTTGCCTCCAATTAAAACTTGTCACAAAATCGCGACGTTTCCAAAAATGAAATATGTCGCGAAATCGCGACATTTCCAAAAATTGAATATGTCACGAAATCGTGACGTTTCCAAAAATGGCATATGTCATGAAATTGCGACATTTTCTCAAGTTACTTCCACTTTGCAAATTTTCCAAAAATTACAGGTTGACTCCAATGATTTTGTTCATCTGTACTCTACATTTTTTTACATATTAGTGAAAGATCTTCTTTACTCAGAATGACTCTAACATTTTAAGCAAATGAATTCTAAATTGAAATCAAAGCCATATGCAAGCCCACTTAGATACTTGGGTATATGCAAAACTTTAAGAAGAAGGAGGCAAGCACAATTTGAAATAAAAAACTTAAAAACATCAAGAGGGTCCCTATGACAAAATGAAAGCTAAATATTTTCAAAGGATGGAATTTCATTTTTTTTCAGTGGGGGTGTGTTGCTTCTCAACAAATGGCGATATCTGCAGGGAAAATAGTAGCACTATTTTAGAATCCAAGACTCTAGTTTCAAAAAAATATAGACCATGTACCATGCTTTGCCACAAATATTCTTCAAAATAATTTAACTACTACCTGATAGTTGTTAAAATTTCCCAAGGACATACTAGGTTGAATCACTTAAGGAAGATTTCTGATGTGCAATTATAAGCGTATAACTTTCTTCAAGGATGATTGGGCCTTCAAATTTTTTACTTTAGGTTGATCAGCTTTTCTAGATTGTGAAAGGGAAAACCGAGTAGGGCTCTGTTTACTAGTTTAGCCTTTTACAGCCCCGACAGAGTTACTCTTTAGATTTTCATGACCCTGATCCACAACTATGAGGTGGTATCTATAACTTGGTAAAAGAAAACATCTTCTGGAGCCTTGGTTATCTCTTTCATTACATAACTTCTTCTCTATTTTGTTTTTGTATAGAAAAGAGTGCCAGTTTTATGTTGCCCTGCTCAATTTTCACCTTCTCTCTCTCTCTTTTGAAATATACCGAAATCTAGAAAGCCCTGCTAAAAACAATTTTTTTTTATTCTTCATCGATCTGGAAACTGCTTCAGCCTGGGTACTGATAGCCTCTATGGACACTTAAATAATTTCACAAATTAGAGTCCCCTCTTACGACCAACTTTTCTTGGATTCCTTGGGAGTTTCTCCGAACAAAACAAGTATAGCAGCTTTCTTTATAATTAAAATAATTGTGGCAAGCAAGACACAAAATCCAATTATCTTTCTCACTATTGTTCTGAATAACAAAATAGTTCCACTATTCAGTTTAAGCAGACTATCTCTTAATTAGAATAAAACAAAATGAACACTAGATTTTGAACTTAGAATAAAAACAATTTTTAAGGTTGATTCTTTCTTTGCTGCCTAGGCAAAACTTAAAAAAAAAAAACAGAAATTTAAAAGCTAAAAGAAATTTGTACAGACCCCAAAGGATAAAACACAGAACTTTAAAAACAAACAAAATAAAATAAAAACAAACTACTTCAAAGCTTATTTACAATATATACACATGCTACAACATCTTTGTGATTTATTCAAATGATGTATTGGATGGGACAGCTAAGAAATAATGCTTTAAGTATTGATCATTAACGGGAAGGTTCAAAAAATTACCCTCAAGGTCTTGTAGATGAAATGCATTATTACCTAGGATCTCGGCAATCTGATATGGTCCTATCCATAGAGGCTACAACTTTGTATGTTTACCTTTCTTTTCATGGGCTTTGTCCCATAGAAGCACTAGGTCTACGAGTCTGAAGGCTTTCACTCTGGCCCTTTTGTCAAACCAGTGCTTGACTGTTCTTGTTGCTAACTGAAATGTTCTAGGGCTTGAATTCATTCGTCTTGCAAATTAGTTAAATTAAAAACACGGGCCTCTACATCTGCTTGATCCTCAAAATATTCTAGAACAAATTGATAAGTGGGCAATTTCAAAGAGATAGGAACAATGGGTTGAATACCATATAGCAAAGCAAATGGGGAAGTCTTAAGAGCTACTTTATGTCTTATCCTGTCAGCCCAAAGTGCATATTTTAATAATGTGTGCCATTGTCTGGGTTTGTCTATAGAAAAATTCTTAATGGTATTCATCAAATTCTTATTTGTGGACTCAGCTAGCCCATTACCTTGGGGGTAATAGTTAGATGAAAATCTAATGACTATCCCCATATGGTATGCCCACTCTACAAACTCTAATGATTGAAAGGCTGGCCCGTTGTCACACACCAAATTCAAAGGAACTCCAAACCTAGTTATGATATTTGACTCTAGAAATTCGATCACCTCATGGGTTGTACTCCTCATGGTGGTTGCTGCTTCAACCCATCTTGTGCAATAATCGATGGTTGTTAGAACATACTTATGCCCTGCTAATGAATTTGGGTTTATCACACCCACAAAGTCAAGTCTCCATTGCATAAAATGTTTGTTTATTACAACAGGCTGCAATGGTAGAGCTCGATTAGCCTCTTTGGATGCAAAATTCTGACACTGATGGCAAGTTCTCACATGTTGATGTGCATCTTTAAACAATGTAGGCCAGTAATAGCCTGCTCTCAATATCTTGTGTGCAGTAGCGAAACCTGAAGAATACCATACCCCTCACTTCTCATGAAAATTGGACATCACCTCATTGACTTCATTCTGAGAAATGCATCTTAAGAATATGCCAGCATAATTTTCTCTATACAAGTTACCTCCTTTGAGCAAAAAATGAGCAGATTTCAACTTTAGTGCTCTTCTCTGGGTTCTATTCAGGTGAGATGGGCAAATTCCAAATTGCAACAAATGAATGATATCTCCATATCAATCATCGAATCTAGAATCTAGCTGATTAATTTCTCCTTGTACAGGTACTTCAACAATATGTCGAGACAACCCAAGTCCTCTGATTAATTTTGCAAGCCAAATTTCTAAGTCGTATTCTTGTAGTCTTGTAACCCAATTACCTCTCAGCTCACCCAATTCATCTTGGCTTAACAAGTATTTGACAGCTAGATCGGGAACTATAGCATGGACTTTGCTTCTTAGTATGTAGTGCCTGAATTGCTTAACTACTCTTACTAATGCATAGGCTTGCTTATCCAAGCGAGAGTATTTGAGCTCAGCCCCATTTAAGTTGGTACTCTTGAAGGCAATCGGATGCTCTCCTATTTCTCTTCATTGGGTCAAAACCACAGACAAGTGTGTGTTCAGAAGAAAAAGAGTACAAATAAAAATCTATACTGAAATCTGGGCTCACCAACACTAGAGCTTGTTGGATGGTAGATTTGATCTCCTGGAACGTTGTTTTGGCCTCTGTTGTACAAATTATCTTAGCAGTTTCCTTCAACATGTCATTCAGTTGCTTGACTATTTTTGCGAAGCCGAAGATGAATTTTTTGACAAAATTAATTTTCCCAAAAAAATATCTTAACTCTTTCTTAGAGTTGGGAAAGGGTATCCCGAAAATGGCTTCAAATCTGTCAGGATCCATGGAAATGCCATCTTTGGTGATCAAGTGTCCAAGGAGCTTTCCTTCAGTTACACCAAAAACACACTTCTTCGGGTTCAAATAAATGCCAAACTCTCTACATTTGTTGAAGACAGATTCCAAATGCTTTACGTGGTCAAACCGAGATTTAGAGAAAACTGTCAAGTCATCCATGTAGACAACAATGCACTTACCCATAAGGCCTTTGAAAGCATGATCCATTGCATGTTGAAAAGTAGCTCTGGCATTAGTCAATCCAAATGGCATTCTTTTGTAGGCAAAAGTTCCCCACTTGGTTGTGAAGGCGGTTTTCATCCTATCTTCCTTTTCAACTAGTATTTGATTATACCCTGAGAATCCGTCTAAGAAAGACATCATTTCCAAACCATTCACAATTTATAGCACCTCATCCATAGAAGGCAGAGGATAATTATCTTTCTCAGATGCCTTGTTCAAGTTTCTAAAATCCATGCACAAGCGGATCTCTCCATTTTTCTTTTTGACCGACACCAAATTGGCCACCCAAGTAGAATGCCTAACGGGAAAAATAATGGTGGCACTCAATAATTTTTCTACCTCCTTCTTGATGAGGGGCTCTAGAAAAGCATTTACATGCCTCTATTTTTGCTGAAAAGGTTTGCAAAACTCTTTTAACGATATAACATGGGTGTAAACTTTTGGATCAAAAACCTTTAAGTCTTTGTAAGACCAGGCCATAACATCCTTGGACCTATGAAGAAATACAATCATATTTCTTTTTATTTCAGGGTCACAAGTTTTTGCCAACTTAAGGTTCCTGGGATCTTCTTCAATCCCCATGTTTAGGTTCTTAGTCTCACTATCTGTTACACCAATAGAATCCCAAAAACTCACCTTTTGCTTAATTTGGTCAACATCAAACAGTCGCTCCAGTTCCACCATCCCTTTTGGAATTATGTTATCTTTCAACCTTATTATTCCACTTTCATCGTTTAACTACTCCAGCAAAGTATCCCTTTGTCCATCATCGATTATAGCATTTTCAAATGCTTTGGTACTTTGTAAAAAATTTATAATCTACTAGTCATCAGAGAAAACCTGAAAATTATCTACATTATTTGGGACCGAAGGACAAAGGACTAACTCAATCAAAAAAAAAATCCATTTGAATTCTTCCAGTGGCTTCAGACTTGCGGCTGATGAAGCTAAGACATATGTACATGAATTATGCTCTCTAGGTATGTGCGTTAAATTAAAAGCATCAAAATCTTCCACGAGATCCCATGCTCGGTGTTTGTATCCTTTTAAGTAGGATGCTTTGCACTAAAATTTACCTTTAACTTGATTTGCCACCAACCCTGAATCTGTAAAAACTTGGATATTTCTTACACCTCTGTCCAAAGCAAATTTCAATCCTAGCACCAGTGCTTCGTATTCTGCTAAATTATTTGTGCAAGGGAACTGTAGGCAATAAGACATAAAATATGTCTGATTCTCAGGTCCTTTAAGAAATGCCCCTATACCAAAACCCTGTTTAGATTTAGCCCCATCCACATTAAGCATCCAAACTTCATTATTATGAACAAGATGAGCTTTACTAAGCTTCTCATTTTGTCCTGTTGTTTAACAATTGAGCAATGAACCGTTTGATGGATGCTACCTTGCCTTGTAGGCTTCTTAACTCCCTAATGTTGGTAGGGGCAGCCATTTCCAATATAGCCTTTACTTTTGTAGGATCGACTTCGATGTCCCTCTTAGAAACGATGAACCCTAAGAGATTACCATAAGTTACACAAACACACACTTCTTAGGATTCAATCTAACATTGTGCTTAATGAGGTGATCAAAGAACTTTGTAAGGACTTGAGCATGCTCTTTTCGCAATAGGGACTTGGCCAGTAGGTCATCAATGTAGTCCTCCAATATCCTATGTATATAGTCATGAAATATGTATGTCATGGCCCATTGATATGTGGTACTAGCATTATTTAGGCCAAGTAGCATCACTTTGTAATAGAATGTCCCCCATGGAGTAATGAAAGTAGTCTTGTGTTGGTCCTCAAGTTTGATTTAGATTTTATTGTATCCAAAAAAACCAGCCATTAGGGAGAGCATCTCATGACCTGCGATGGCGTCAACAAGAGCATATATTTTTGGCAATGGGAATGAATCCTTTTGAGTTGCCCTATTCAAGTCTTTGAAATCCATGCAAATGTATACTCTTCCATCTAGTTTTTCCATAGGCACCATCTTCGAGATCCATTCAGGATAGTCGATGGGAACTATGAAAATCACATCCAATAGTTTTTGCAACTTGTTCTTTACCATCAAAGCGATGGTTGGATGTATTTTACTCAATTTTTTCTTAACTGGCTTCTTTAGGGGGTCCAATGAAAGGTTGTGAACAACTAACTTTGGATCAATCCTCAGCATGTCTTTGTAAGTCCAAGAAAAAATATTTGGCCTCTCCTTAAGGAGAGGGATAGTGATGGCTTGTTCCTCTGGAGATAGAATTTCTCTGAACTTGACTTTCTTTGGTTGAGTAGGATCATCGCTTATGTCCACCTCAAAAGTTGTTTCTATAGCCATATGTGACCCATCCTCCAACTTGTGAGGAATGGATATCAAGTGAATGTCATCAGTAGGATTTATAGGTCCTACTAACTTAGGATCCAAACCAACATGGAACACGTCATAAGCACAACTTGATACAAAATGGAACGATTGTAACATCTCTTCATTAGAGAAAATATCCTCAATTTCTATGGGTGCATCAACGTGATCCAAATCAATAGCCTCTACATCAATATGCAAAGGTTTTGTGGGATCTACTGGGTTATGAATTGTACTGGTCAAATCAATGGAGATTGTGTTTATGGATGGAATGAAATCTCCAGGACCACATGGGTGAAATCTTATCTCAAAGGTTTCCATTCTATACTCATGATGAGGCTCTGGAGGAAAAGGGATTTTTGGATCTGGCCCCTGAGTAGGCTGAATAATAGGATCATTGGGCTCTAACAGCTCTCTGAATGTAGGCAGAGGGGGATTGACCATGTGGTGAATGGAAACTAAGTCGACAGGTCTTCCCAAAAATTGTAAATCAGGGTCTATGGCATGAAGTGCCACTTCTCTTTCTACCAGTGCATTGACTTACTACAAGTGGTGAGGCCCAAGATAAGCCATATCAATTTTGTATTCAAATTCATCATCACTTATCCAAAAAATGTTAGCATTGGTATGTGGTCCCAAGACAAGAGGCTTGTGTCTTGGCCTTAAGTAGGCCATATTTGTCTCATCTTCATATTCTTCATAACTTATGAAGAATCCATTTGCATTAGTTTCTTGCCCCAAGCTATGGGGCCATTTTCTTGGTCCTAGGTAGGCTCTCTCTGTTGAGTCCTCTGACTCATAGCCACTTTTGTCCGATATGAATCCACTCTTGTTGTGGATGGACTAGGTAAATCTATGTAAATAGTGAGGCCCATGATAGGCCAAGCCTACTTGTGCTTCATCATCACTTGCCACATATCCATTTTATTTTTTATATTCATCCCATGAGTTTTAACCCATTGGTGTGGCATTAATTGTGGATCTTGGATGATAAATTTTGGGTGGTGGTATGCTCACCACGACCACTTGTCTGTTGCTCAAATGTATTGTACTTGGTGGGTGATAAGGAATAAAATTGATGTCTTCTCCTAACCCCAATATTAATCTATCTAAGGTTGCTTCTAGAGAGTAATCCCAATTTTTAATGTCATAGCCTAACCCAAACCTATTAGTGGGAAGTTGGTATCATGGCTTGAATGGTCGTTTATGCCCCTACTCATATATACCAAGACTGTAGCCATGCCAATAACAATATTCAAAGTATCTTAGATAAAAATCAAGATTAGAGAGGTAATGAACTTTAACAATGAATAATTTATCATTGTCCTCTTCTTCATCAGTAGACTTATGGGCACAGTCTAGTATATCATAGACAAATTTTGTCTCGATGGGAGGGATTCCAAGCAAAACCACTATTCCCACTGGTGGTCGTAGGTCCTTTGGTCATCCCAAGTCTTGTGCAGACTCTATGATGGGCGTGAATGTTATTTTATACACAAGATACTCTCCCATCCCTATACTTTCCAAGTGTATAGTCGCATGTGATGTGGATGATCCTACAAATGATATTGGTGAAGTGGGCTCTAGTATATCCTTAGCTTGATCTTGGAGATCTTCTTCTTCCTTAGGAATTGGAATTTTCTCAATGGCTATGGTTAGTTCTTACTTGGGATTTCTTTCCTCAACTAAGGGTACCTTTAGCTTCTATCATTTTTTTTAGATTTTGATGGTCTCTTAGAAGCATTAATCATTTTGGGTGCTAGATGAGGTGTTGATGTGGATGGGTCTTTTTGTACCCCTTTGTCTTTATCATTCAGTTGTGTAGCTAGAGATGAAGGTCCTACATACAAGTGGGTAGAAGGAATCACAAATTCTCCTAGATAATCCACCTGATGGACATATTTGAATGGCTCTTCATCAGACAACACCATGTAGACTTTGTTATCATGCACATACTTGACACATTGGTGTAATATTGAAGGAACACACTTCATGTCCCTTATCTAAGGATGCCCTAGGAGGATGTTGTATTGCATAGCCCATTCCAAGGCATGACACATCACACGGATGGTCTTATGCTCCACATTTATGGGTAGGACTATCATTCCCACAATATTTCATAAAGCATCATTGAAAGCCCTTAATTTGTAGGCTCCTAGAATGATATTGCACTTGGGTATCTTAAGGTGTTCTATTGTTTTTGTTGTGATGATGTTGATTGACAAACTTGTACCAATAAAGACCCTCTTAAAAGGTAAATTATTAACTGACACCATAATGTGTAGCAGAGGGTCTAGTAATGCAGTAGGTACTATCTTAATCTCATAATTGTAAAATCAGATTACAGGTTCTTGGAATTCTTGTACTTGTCCCACAAAATGGTTGAATGCATTTGAATCTTGTGGTTGGAGCTAAATCGACCTTAAAATCTCCATAAAGGTCTCCCTGTGCTTTGGGGACTGTTGTATGAGCTCGTAGATGGATATCTTAGCTGAAGTCATTTGTAAGTTTTGCTCAAGTCTACTCCAAATAGTCACCATAGGTCAGGTTGGTGGACCTAGAAGGTTGTTTTACCCATGCCTCTACCTAGGTGTAGTGGGAAAATTAATGGGATCTACAGGAGGTTGCAGTTGACCATACTGTCTACTCCTGGTTGCTATATTGACAATTTCAACCATCCCAATGCACTGATGGGTAGGCGTATTAATTCAAACTTGATTGACTTGTATACATTTCCCTCTAGGGATCTCATGGTTTGGTAGTGGGTTTTTTCATATGCCCATATCTCTATTTTTAGGAGCCATTGGGTTGTCAACTTTAAGTTCTCCTACCTCAATCATGTTTTGCACCTGATATTTGAAACCAATGCAAACCTCAATGTTATGCCCTGGTATCCTATGATAAGGTTAAAATTAATCTTCACTATATCATTTTGGCTTATGATGGTTGGGATCTATAAGAGTTATATCAGGGAACCAGATCATTCCCATATCATTTAATTGGTTGAAGATTAATTGCATTGATTCTATCAATGGTGTAAAATAGTGAGGGGACTTGCATTCTATATTTTTCCATTGATTGTTCTTTTGATCATAATTGGATGGTGGAGGTTGTTCTTGATAATTTTGGGGTTTCTTTGTAGCCCCATAATTAGGTGTAACCAACACCTCTTGATTAACTAGAGTAGGATTTTCCTGCTTCTGCTTGTATTTGTCATTTTTGTTCCACTCCTTGGTTTGGAGTTTGATGGTTCCCTCATCTACTTTTATGTCCTTAATGATTTTGGCTTGGTCTAAGGCTTCTTCAAATGAGGGGTATTGTTGAAGTTGTAGTAAGAGGGAAATGTGTTTAGAACAAATCTTGGTGAACATGTAGACAATATCTTATGTGGGGATGGAGAATGATAATTTTGCCATGACTTTTCTCCATATATTCCCATAATCCATTACTAGATCATCATCATAATGTTTCAAATTGGATAGGTCTAAAAGGTTTGTTGGTTCGACTTTTATACACACCCTATGAAGAATGAGCATGAAACTCGATAACACTTATAAGGGATAAATCCCACTCATTTTAGGATCTTTTTGGATATCCAAGGTGTGAGTTACAGAGTTGGGTCAAATGTCTATTCACTATTTTCTACTTCTAGAATAGTTTTCAAGCGGACTGTTTTTTACCTTACAACGGGTTTTGGACTTTGGTTCAGTAATGTTTTTGGAATTGGTTATCTTTTATGGACACTTAAATTTACAATCAGTTCTTTGATCTAGCTCTTTATGTGTTAAAAGATTTAAATAAAAGACAAATTTAAAAGAAAATAAAAATGGATCATTCAATCGGTGGAACAGAGAGAGTAGGGTAGGGCAGAAAAACTTAGCTACAAAACCAAAACTACCAATTTTAGTTATACTGGTTAGCTTCACAATAGAACAAATCAAAGAGGAAAGTGTCCAGCTTTCTAAGATCACCTTCCACTAAGAGCATAAGAAAGAGACAACAAAATATCTGAAAGAAAATCATAAAAAAAAATAAATTCAGTTGAAATTGGTATCTCTCACCAGCAGCTTAGCTCGCACAGTGAGGACAGAGCAATTAGAACCAGCCTAAACCTTAAATCTATAATTTTCCCTAGCATACAATAAAAATAATGAAGCCTAGTAGCATACCCAATCTTTGATAACATAGATCTATAGCATAAATTAAATAAACCTTAATGAAATGAAAACAAAAGAAGATGAACTTATCACAGTCTAAAAGATATTAGGCTCCTGGCCGTGCTATCAGAGAAAATGAAACTACACCAACTCCAGGTCCATAACAAATCATTCAAACAAGATTTGCAGGAAATTGCTCCAATAGATTTTATTTCTAAGTTTTCACCTCTTGATCTTACATCCGAAAGAAGTATATATAGACTCAGGACAAACCCTGATCTTTTCATAAATATCTTCTTCCAAAACCCTAAATCTTATCACTTAAACTCTACTACCCAGGTTTTACAATATAAGGTCTTTTAAAATAGAGTTCGGATAAAACCTAACCACTCTGTAAATCTTAGTGCGGTTACTTGCCATAAATGGAGAAGGCATGATCTGATATTATTCTCATCCATCTATAACTACAAGTAAATATCTTTGTTTTCTAGTTGATCGCCGATATATTCCATAAATGGGCACTGCATGTGAAGGTATCTTCATCTTTCTGGTGCATCTACCGGGAGCATCTCATTAATTCCTTAGAGAAATTTGGATGAGTCACTAGTTTCTCTGACATTTCATCTTCGTAAAGCCACCTCTGAGTTGAAATTATCTACACACCATTACTTTCACCATAAATTCTCTTGTTAAATGCGTCCATCGGCAAATTTTGATAGCGTGTGTAGATATTTTCATTTACCGACCAATTGCCGACATATTCCATTAAATGAGCAGTCTGCTTAGTCACTGTAAAGTCCCTTTGTAGCCAGATCCATAAAATATGGATGGACCAAAAATTCCCAGCATCTCACATTTCCATCTGACGACCTTCTCTTGATCCACGCTTATTTTGTATTTTTTGCCATTACTTCTGCTAGTATGCAATCGCGGATGGCTTTACGCAAAAGACAAAACTAGGATTAGCATTTTAATATTATTAAATTAAACCCTAATTTTTATTACCCGTTGGCTTGATTTATTTTGACACGTGTCACGAAATCATGACGTGTCGTGAAATCACGATGTTTTCCTTCACCTTTGCTTTTCCAAACTTGTATGTCACAAAATCATGATGTGTCACGAAATCATGACATTTTCCTTCACCTTGCTTCCATTTTGGATCCTTCCATTTCCTTCTTCGTCATGAAATCATGACATGTTGCGAAATCATGACATGTCACGAAATCGCGACGTACTCCGCACTTACTTCTTCCATTTCCTTCTTTGTCGCAAAACCACAACATGTCACGAAATCGTGACATGTCATGAAATCACGATGTCCTCCACACTTGCTTCTTCCATTTCCTTCTTCTTCATAAAACCGTGACATGTCACAAAATCATGACATGTTGCGAAATCGCGATGTCCTCCACACTTGCTTCTTCCATTTCCTTCTTCATCGTGAAACCACAACATGTCACGAAATCTCTACATCCTCTGCACTTTGCTTCTTCCATTTCCTTCTTTGTCATGAAACCGTGACATGTCATGAAATTGTGACATGTCATGAAATTATGACATCCTCCGTACTTGCTTCTTCCATTTCCTTCTTCGTCGTGAAATCACGACATGTCACAATTTTGTGACGTCCTCCGCACTTGCTTCTTCCAACCAAAACATGTCACGAAATCATGACATTTCTGAAACTCGGCTCTTTCAACCCAAACATGTCGTGAAATCATGACATGTCATGAAATCATGACATTTTTGTCACTTAGCTTCTTTCTGTCTAAACCATGTCGCGATATCGCGACGTTTTCGTGGCTTGGCTCTTTCTTCCAAAATATGTCACAAAATCATGACCTTTTTATCACTTGGCACTTTCTTTCCAAAACTTGTCGCGATATCATGACGTTTTCACATTCACTCTTCCCCTTGTTGTGTTGACCGCAAAAACGTGACTGGTCACGAAAATACATGTCGCGATATCGCAATGTTTTCATCAAGATTTTCCTTCACTTCAAATGTGTCGTGAAATCGCGATGTTTTCACATTGACTCTTCCCCTTGCTACGTTGACCATGAAAATGCGATGGGTCATGAAAATATGACATGTCGCAATATCGTGACGTTTTCATCAAGCTTTTCCTTCACTTCAAATGTGTCACGAAATTACGACGTTTTCCATACTTAGCCTCTTTCAAGCTTATGATGTCACAAAAATGGAACAGGTCACGAAATCGTGATGTGTCCGCAAGCTTTCCTTAAACTTAAAATGTGTCACGATATTGCGACATTTTCCATACTTGGCTCTTTCAATCCAAATATATCATGATATCACGGCGTTTCCATTGCTTGCTTTCTTCTACCAAAATATGTCATGATTTCACGACATTTCCATGCCTTGGCTCTTTCAACCAAATGCGTCGTGATTTCACGACGTTCTTACCACTTGCACTTTCTTTCAAAAACACGTCACGAAATCGTGACATTTCCATCACTTGATGCTTCCAACCATAATATGTCGTGATATCGCGACGTTTTCCTTAAGCTTTGTTTCCACTCAAAATATGTAGTGAAATCACGACGTTTTCCAAGAGCTTTGCTTCTGATCCAAATGTGTCATGAAATCGTGACATTCTCTTCAAGTTTGGCTTCTGACTCAAACCTGTCATGAAATCGTGACATTCTCTTCAAGTTTGCCTCCAATTAAAACTTGTCACGATATCGCGACGTTTCCAAAAATGAAATATGTCGCGAAATCGCGACATTTCCAAAAATTGAATATGTCACGAAATCGTGACGTTTCCAAAAATGGCATATGTCATGAAATTGCGACATTTTCTCAAGTTACTTCCACTTTGCAAATTTTCCAAAAATTACAGGTTGACTCCAATGATTTTGTTCATCTGTACTCTACATTTTTTTACATATTAGTGAAAGATCTTCTTTACTTAGAATGACTCTAACATTTTAAGCAAATGAATTCTAAATTGAAATCAAAGCCATATGCAAGCCCACTTAGATACTTGGGTATATGCAAAACTTTAAGAAGAAGGAGGCAAGCACAATTTGAAATAAAAAACTTAAAAACATCAAGAGGGTCCCTATGACAAAATGAAAGCTAAATATTTTCAAAGGATGGAATTTCATTTTTTTTCGGTGGGGGTGTGTTGCTTCTCAACAAATGGCGATATCTGAAGGGAAAATAGTAGCACTATTTTAGAATCCAAGAATCTAGTTTCAAAAAAATATAGACCATGTACCATGCTTTGCCACAAATATTCTTCAAAATAATTTAACTACTACCTGATAGTTGTTAAAATTTCCCAAGGACATACTAGGTTGAATCACTTAAGGAAGATTTCGATGTGCAATTATAAGCGTATAACTTTCTTCAAGGATGATTGGGCCTTCAAATTTTTTACTTTAGGTTGATCATATTTTCTAGATTGTGAAAGGGAAAACCGAGTAGGGCTCTGTTTACTAGTTTAGCCTTTTACAGCCCCGACAGAGTTACTCTTTAGATTTTCATGACCCTGATCCACAACTATGAGGTGGTATCTATAACTTGGTAAAAGAAAACATCTTCTGGAGCCTTGGTTATCTCTTTCATTACATAACTTCTTCTCTATTTTGTTTTTGTATAGAAAAGAGTGCCAGTTTTATGTTGCCTCGCTCAATTTTCACCTTCTCTCTCTCTCTTTTGAAATATACCGAAATCTAGAAAGCCCTGCTAAAAACAATTTTTTTTTTACTCTTCATCGATCTGAAAACTGCTTCAGCCTGGTTACTAATAGCCTCTATGGACACTTAAATAATTTCACAAATTAGAGTCCCCTCTTACGACCAACTTTTCTTGGATTCCTTGGGATTTTCTCCAGCAAAACAGTATAGCAGTTTCTTTATAATTAAAATAATTGTGGCAAGCAAGACACAAAATCCAATTATCTTTCTACTGTTGTTCTGAATAACAAAATAGTTCCACTATTCAGTTTAAGCAGACTATCTCTTAATTAGAATAAAACAAAATGAACACTAGATTTTGAACTTAGAATAAAAACAATTTTTAAGGTTGATTCTTTCTTTGCTGCCTAGGCAAAACTTAAAAAAAAAAAACAGAAATTTAAAAGCTAAAAGAAATTTGTACAGACCCCAAAGGATAAAACACAGAACTTTAAAAACAAACAAAATAAAATAAAAACAAACTACTTCAAAGCTTATTTACAATATATACACATGCTACAACATCTTTGTGATTTATTCAAATGATGTATTGGATGGGACAGCTAAGAAATAATGCTTTAAGTATTGATCATTAACAGGAAGGTTCAAAAAATTACCCTCAAGGTCTTGTAGATGAAATGCATTATTACCTAGGATCTCGGCAATCTAATATGGTCCTATCCATAGAGGCTACAACTTTGTATGTTTACCTTTCTTTTCATGGGCTTTGTCCCATAGAAGCACTAGGTCTACGAGTCTGAAGGCTTTCACTCTGGCCCTTTTGTCAAACCAGTGCTTGACTGTTCTTGTTGCTAACTGAAATGTTCTAGGGCTTGAATTCATTCATCTTGCAAATTAGTTAAATTAAAAACACGGGCCTCTACATCTGCTTGATCCTCAAAATAGTCTAGAACAAATTGATAAGTGGGCAATTTCAAAGAGATAGGAACAATGGGTTGAATACCATATAGCAAAGCAAATGGGGAAGTCTTAAGAGCTACTTTATGTCTTATCCTGTCAGCCCAAAGTGCATATTTTAATAATGTGTGCCATTGTCTGGGTTTGTCTATAGCAAAATTCTTAATGGTATTCATCAAATTCTTATTTGTGGACTCAGCTAGCCCATTACCTTGGGGGTAACAGTTAGATGAAAATCTAATGACTATCCCCATATGGTATGCCCACTCTAAAAACTCTAATGATTGAAAGGCTGGCCCGTTGTCACACACCAAATTCAAAGGAACTCCAAACCTAGTTATGATATTTGACTCTAGAAATTCGATCACCTCATGGGTTGTACTCCTCATGGTGGTTGCTTGCTTCAACCCATCTTGTGCAATAATCGATGGTTGTTAGAACATACTTATGCCCTGCTAATGAATTTGGGTTTATCACACCCACAAAGTCAAGTCTCCATTGCATAAAATGTTTGTTTATTACAACAGGCTGCAATGGTAGAGCTCGATTAGCCTCTTTGGATGCAAAATTCTGACATCGATGGCAAGTTCTCACATGTTGATGTGCATCTTTAAACAATGTAGGCCGATATAGCTCTGCTCTCAATATCTTGTGTGCGATGAGCGAAACTCGAAGAATACCATACCCCTCACTTCTCATGAAAATTGGACATCACCTCATTGACTTCATTCGAGAAATGCATCTTAAGAATATGCCAAGCATAATTTTCTCTATACAAGTTACCTCCTTTGAGAAAAAAATGAGCAGATTTCAACTTTAGTGCTCTTCTCTGGGTTCTATTCGGGTGAGATGGGCAAATTCCAAATTGCAACAAATGAATGATATCTCCATACCAATCATCGAATCTAGAATCTAGCTGATTAATTTCTCCTTGTACAGGTACTTCGACAATATGTCGAGACAACCCAAGTCCTCTGATTAATTTTGCAAGCCAAATTTCTACGTCGTATTCTCGTAGTCTTGTAACCCAATTACCTCTCAGCTCACCCAATTCATCCTGGCTTAACAAGTATTTGACAGCTAGATCAGGAACTATAGCATGGACTTTGCTTCTTAGTATGTAGTGCCTGAATTGCTTAACTACTCTTACTAATGCATAGGCTTGCTTATCCAAGCGAGAGTATTTGAGCTCAGCCCCATTTAAGTTGGTACTCTTGAAGGCAATCGGATGCTCTCCTATTTCTCTTCATTGGGTCAAAACCACAGCAAGTGTGTGTTCAGAAGAAAAAGAGTACAAATAAAAATCTATACTGAAATCTGGGCTCACCAACACTAGAGCTTGTTGGATGGTAGATTTGATCTCCTGGAACGTTGTTTTGGCCTCTGTTGTACAAATTATCTTAGCAGTTTCCTTCAACATGTCATTCAGTTGCTTGACTATTTTTGCGAAGCCGAAGATGAATTTTTTGACAAAATTAATTTTCCCAAAAAAATATCTTAACTCTTTCTTAGAGTTGGGAAAGGGTATCCCGAAAATGGCTTCAAATCTGTCAGGATCCATGGAAATGCCATCTTTGGTGATCAAGTGTCCAAGGAGCCTTCCTTCAGTTACATCAAAAACACACTTCTTCGGGTTCAAAGAAATGCCAAACTCTCTACATTTGTTGAAGACAGATTCCAAATGCTTTACGTGGTCAAACCGATATTTAGAGAAAACTTGTCAAGTCATCCATGTAGACAACAATGCACTTACCCATAAGGCCTTTGAAAGCATGATCCATTGCATGTTGAAAAGTAGCTCTGGCATTAGTCAATCCAAATGGCATTCTTTTGTAGGCAAAAGTTCCCCACTTGGTTGTGAAGGCAGTTTTCATCCTGTCTTCCTTCTCAACTAGTATCTGATTATACCTTGAGAATCCGTCTAAGAAAGACATCATTTCCAAACCATTCACAATTTGTAGCACCTCATCCATAGAAGGCAGAGGATAATTATCTTTCTCAGATGCCTTGTTCAAGTTTCTAAAATCCACGCACAAGCGGATCTCTCCATTTTTCTTTTTGACCGACACCAAATTGGCCACCCAATTAGAATGCCTAACGGGAAAAATAATGGTGGCACTCAATAATTTTTCTACCTCCTTCTTGATGAGGGGCTCTAGAAAAGCATTTACATGCCTCTATTTTTGCTGAAAAGGTTTGCAAAACTCTTTTAACGATATAACATGGGTGTAAACTTTTGGATCAAAAACCTTTAAGTCTTTGTAAGACCAGGCCATAACATCCTTGGACCTATGAAGAAATACAATCATATTTCTTTTTATTTCAGGGTCACAAGTTTTTGCCAACTTAAGGTGCCTGGGATCTTCTTCAATCCCCATGTTTAGGTTCTTAGTCTCACTATCTGTTACACCAATAGAATCCCAAAAACTCACCTTTTGCTTAATTTGGTCAACATCAAACAATCGCTCTAGTTCCACCATCCCTTTTGGAATTATGTTATCTTTCAACCTTATTATTCCACTTTCATCGTTTAACTACTCCAACGAGAGTATCCCTTTGTCCATCATCGATTATAGCATTTTCAAATGCTTTGGTACTTTGTAAAAAATTTATAATCTACTAGTCATCAGAGAAAACCTGAAAATTATCTACATTATTTGGGACCGAAGGACAAAGGACTAACTCAATCAAAAAAAAAATCCATTTGAATTCTTCCAGTGGCTTCAGACTTGCGGCTGATGAAGCTAAGACATATGTACATGAATTATGCTCTCTAGGTATGTGCGTTAAATTAAAAGCATCAAAATCTTCCACGAGATCCCATGCTCGGTGTTTGTATCCTTTTAAGTAGGATGCTTTGCACTAAAATTTACCTTTAACTTGATTTGCCACCAACCCTGAATCAGCAAAAACTTGGATATTTCTTACACCTCTCGTCCAAAGAAAATTTCAATCCTAGCACCAGTGCTTCGTATTCTGCTAAATTATTTGTGCAAGGGAATCGTAGGCAATAAGACATAAAATATGTCTGATTCTCAGGTCCTTTAAGAAATGCCCCTATACCAAAACCCTGTTTAGATTTAGCCCCATCCACATGAAGCATCCAAACTTCATTATTATGAACAAGATGAGCTTTACTAAGCTTCTCATTTTGTCCTGTTGTTAAATTATAAACCCCAATATCTACATCAACAATATTTACAGTCTCATTTTTTGCATTATATTCAGTGATCGTATGTTTGTATCTAGGTTCTGTTTCAACCCTTAATTGGTTTGCAACTCCTTTCCATGGCAACCACATATGTGAAAAATCAGTTTCCAAGTATCCATTCAAAGATTTCAACCAATCCCTGCTCAGAAGCATCCCATACCCCACAGGAATATCTACCACCTGAATTTCAATTCTATGTTGTGCCCTTGGCTCAGATGCTAACTGGATATGAATATTCTGAAGTTCACCTACTACTTTAACCTCTGATTTATCCAATTGAACAAATATTCTTTCAGACTTCATTGGGGTTAAACCCAACTGTTGACAAATGGCCAAAGGCATAACATTATCTGAAGCACCCGAATCTACCAGACAGTTGTGTAAGTTTTTTCCAAATATACGAACATTCAATAGAAAAGGCGAAACTTCAGTCTTCTCTTTATACATAGCCACATTTGCATTTGCCATCTTCTTTCCCTTGTCCAAATATTTTGTAGTAGGCCCAGAGTATGTTTTAATCAAGTTATCCCTCTGTTCCAAAATTTGGTCCAACTCATGAAGAGTGATGTTGGCTTTGATATTTTTCATGTCCTCCACTATATTATATCCCTTATTGAGTGGAGGGACAAATGCATCTTGTCCTCTCAAATTCCTCCCTTGGGTGGAGATGGGTTATTACTTGAAGATGGATTTGGAGGAACATTGTGGGAGTTTTTCAGAGGGGTAGATGTAGTGTTGGGCTCCGGATTTCTATTTCTGAGGTTGTAGTTGTCCCTCCTGTATTGTTGAAAATCTTGCACCTCATCCATAGGCATTTCAACTACATTCTCAGACTCACCTAGAAAAGTGAAAGAATCTAAGACCATAGCTGCACTATGGCTAGATGAACTTGGGCCGTCTGCATTTCTTTGATGTTCAGGAGAAATCAACTCACCAGATAAAGCTTCAAAGGCATTACAAAATTCCAAGAAATCCAATTCCCCATGCTGAGAAGTAGCATGTATCCTGCACCAGTTAGGCAAAGCCAAGTCACAAATATTTACATCATGCCCTTTACCTTTATAATCCTTATTGGGTTCGTATGGGGGCTGAGTGAATCTATTCTGCTGATAGGAAAACCTGTTTGAGTTCTCCCTAGTAGAAACCTGCCTTTTAAAACTTAAAAAGTCATTTGCCAACTTTTGGACTATTTTTGACACTTCCTCAACTCTTGTGTTATCAGCTTCTTTACTTGGATTCTATACATTTTTAGCCAGTGTTACAGCCAATGGATTTCCTGAATGTGGAGTTTGACATACTAGCAACATCATTTTGTGTGGTATGTGATTGAAGATAGGGGTACCCTATGTCACAAAAGGAGTTTGATGAGCATTTAGAGGTTGAAGCCCCAGTTGTCTTTCAAGAACTAGAGATTCTTTATAAGCCTTTGTTAGATTAGTAACAGAGGCATCTCTTTTCAAAAAAATAGAAGTCATTGGATCTAGAGAATTCCTAAAAATTTCTAATGTTAGATCTGCATTTGGCACATAATAACCTGTCAATCTGCCATAAGCCTTTTGAAACTTGATATTGTAAGATCTGACAGATTCATTAGTTTCTCTTTCAATACCAAAAAATTGTTGATATAATACACTGGGATCTATCACTTCACCAAACTGCAATACAAAAACCTTTTCCAAGTCATTCCAACTGGTAATAGAATTGTTAGTGAGATTCAGAAACCAGTCGTATGCTCCCTCTTGGAGAGTGAATGGGAACAATATACAAGCCACATCCTCATGCTATACATTTAATAGTTTTATAGCATTCTTGAATACTACTAGGTGTTCTTCTGTTGTCCTAGTTCCATCATGCTTGTATCTGGAAAGATATCTCTCAGGATTTCTGGGCAGGTCATGGGCTGCACCCAAGATATTTAAGGCAGTGGAACCCAACTAGTTTGCCATTACTACTTGATTGACGATGATATTTTTAGTTGTAGTTGGAGTAACTACAAGTGGTGACAAAACTATTTCATACAAGGACTTGGCCCTTCTGAGGTTGCTTCTTCTGGGGGTTTCTAACTTAGGCACAATGAGCTCTCTAGCTTTGGAGTGGGACTTTGTTACTCTATAAGTAGAATCCAACTTTTTCACCAGCACTTACAACCTTACAATCCTTAACAAACTACTGAACTTTAGACCCTCCTTCTAGCACCAATTTTAAATGTTGGTTCAACTTTTATACACACCCTATGAAAAATGAGCATGAAACTCTGATAACACTTATAAGGGATAAATCCCACTCAGTTTAGGATCTTGCTAGATATCCAAGGTGTGAGTTACAGAGTTGGGTCGAATGTCTATTCACTATTTTTCGCTTCTGAAATAGTTTTCAAGCGGATCGTGCATGTTACCTTACAATGGGTTCTGGACTTTGGTTTAGTAATGTTTTTGGAATTGGTTATCTTTGTGGACACTTAGATTTACAATCAATTCTTTGATCTAGCTCTTTATGTGTTAGCAAATTTAAATAAAAGACAAATTTAAAAGAAAATAAAAATGGATCATTCAATCGGTGGAACAGAGAAAGTAGGGTAAGACAGAAAGAGAAATTTATCTAACTTAGCTGCAAAACCAAAACTACTAATTTTAGTTATATCGGTTAGCTTCACAATAGAACAAATCAAAGAGAAAAGTGTCTAGCTTTCTAAGATCACCTTCCACTAAGAGCATAAGACAGAGACAACAATAGATCTAAAAAAAAATCACAAACATAAGGAAATTCAATTGAAATTGGTATCTCTCACTAGCAGCTTAGCTTGCACAGTGAGGACAAAGCAATTAGAACATACCTGAACCTTAAATTTGTAATTTTCCCTAGCATACAATAAAAAGAATGAAGCCTAGTAGCATACCCAATATTTGATAACATAGATCTATAGCATAAATTAAATAAACCTTAATGAAATGAAAACAAAAGAAGGTGAACTTATCATAGTCTGAAAGAGATTAGGCTCATGGCCATGCTATCACAGAAAATGAAACTACACCAACTCCAGGTCCAGAACAAAGCATTCAAACAAGATTTTCAAGAAATTGCTCCAATAGATTTTATTTCTAAGTTTTTACCTCTTGATATTACATCCGAAAGAAGTATATATAGACTCAGGACAAACCCTGATATTTTTAGAAATATCTTCTTCCAAAAACCTAAATCTTATCACTTAAACTCTACTACCCAGGTTTTACAATATAAGGTCTTTTAAAATAGATTTTGGATAAAACCTAACCACTCTGCAAATATTAGTGCAGTTACTTGCCATAAATGGAGAAGGCATGATCTGATATTATTCTCATCCATCTATAACTGCAAGTAAATATCTTTGTTTTCTGGTCAATCGTCGATATATTCCATAAATGGGCACTGCGTGTGAAGGTATCTTCATATTTTTGGTGCATCTACCAGGAGCGTCTCATTAATTCCTCAGAGAAATTTGGATGACTCACTGGTTTCTCTGACATTTCATCTTTGCAAAGCTACCTCTGAGTTGAAATTCTCTACACGCCATTACTTTCACCATAAATTCTCCTGTTAAATGCGTCCATTGGCAAATTCCAGTAACTGTGTGTAGATATTTTCATTTTCCAATCAATTGCCAACATATTCCATTAAATGGGCAGTTGCTTAGTCACCGTAAAGTCTCTTTGCGGCTAGATCCATAAAATCTGGATGGACCAAAAATTCTCGGCATCTCACATTTCCATCTGACGGCCTTTGCTTGATCTGTGCTTATTTTGTCTTTTTCACCATTACTTTCGCTAGTATGCAACTGCCAGATGGATTTTTGCAAAAGACAACCAGGATTAGCATTTTAATATTATTAAATTAAACCCTAATTTTTATTACCCGTCGGCTTGATTTCTTTTGACACATGTGAAATCGTGACGTGTCACAAAATTAAGATGTTTTCCTTCACCTTGCTTCCATTTTGGCTCCTTCCATTTCCTTCTTCGTCACGAAACTGCGACATGTCACGAAATCATGACGTCCTCCACACTTGCTTCTTCCATTTCCTTCATCACAAAATCATGACATGTGAAATCGTGACATGTCACAAAATCATGATGTCCTCCGCACTTGCTTCTTCCATTTCCTTCTTTTTTGTGAAACCGTGACATGTCATGAAATCGTGACATGTCACAAAATCACGACGTCCTCTGCACTTGCTTCTTCCATTTCCTTCTTTGTCATGAAACCGTGACATGTCACAAAATCATGACGTCCTTCGCACTTGCTTCTTCCATTTCCTTCTTTGTCGTGAAACCGTGACATGTCACGAAATCATGACATGTCACAAAATCGTGACGTCCTCTACACTTTGCTTCTTCCATTTCCTTCTTCGTCATGAAACCATGACATGTCATGAAATCACGAATGTCATGAAATCGTGATGTCCTCCACACTTGCTTCTTCCATTTTCTTTTTCATCGCGAAACCATGACATGTCGCGATTTTGCGACGTCCTTCGCACTTGCTTCTTCCAACCAAAACACATCGCAAAATCGTGACGTTTCTGAAACTCGGCTCTTTCAACCCAAACACGTCATGAAATCATGACATGTCATGAAATCGTGACATTTCTATCACTTAGCTTCTTTTTGTCTAAACCATGTCGCGATATCACGATGTTTTCGTGGCTTGGCTCTTTCTTCCAAAATATGTCATGAAATCATGACCTTTTTATCACTTGGCACTTTCTTTCCAAAACCTATCGCGATATCGCGATGTTTTCACATTGACTCTTCCCCTTGCTACATTGACCGTGAAAACATGACGGGTCATGAAAATATGACATGTCGCGATATCGCGACGTTTTCATCAAGCTTTTCCTTCACTTCAAATGTGTCTTGAAATTGCAACGTTTTCATGTTGACTCTTCCCCTTGCTGTGTTGACCGCAAAAACGCGATGGGTCGCAAAAATATGACATGTTATGATATCGCAACATTTTCATCAAGCTTTTCCTTCACTTCAAATGTGTCACAAAATCGCAACATTTTTCATACTTAGCCTCTTTCAAGCTTATTATGTCATGAAAATGGAATAGGTCGTGAAATCGCGATGTGTCCGCAAGATTTCCTTAAACTTAAAATGTGTCTCGATATCACGACGTTTTCCATACTTGGCTCTTTCAATCCAAATATGTCATGATATCGCGACATTTCCGTCGCTTGCTTCCTTCTACCAAAATATGTCATGATTTCACAATGTTTCCATGCCTTGGCTCTTTCAACCAAATGCGTCGCGATTTCGCGACGTTCTTACCACTTGCACTTTCTTTCGAAAACACGTGAAATCGCGACGTTTCCATCACTTGATGCTTCCAACTAGAATATGTCGTGATATTGCGATGTTTTCCTTAATATTTGTTTCCACTCAGAATATGTAGTGAAATCGTGACGTTTTCCAAGAGATTTGCTTCTGATCCAAATGTGTCATGAAATCGTGACATTCTCTTCAAGTTTGGCTTCTAAATCAAACCTGTCGCAAAATCGCGACATTCTCTTCAATTTTACCTCGAATTAAAACTTGTCACGAAATCGCGACGTTTCTAAAAATGGAATATGTCACGAAATCGTGACGTTTTCAAAAATGGAATATGTCGTGAAATCGCGACGTTTCCAAAAATGGAATATGCCACGAAATCACGACGTTTTCTCAAGTTACTTCGACTTTGCAAATTTTTCAGAAATTGCAGGTTGACTCCAATGATTTTGTTCATCTGTACTCTGCATTTTTTTACATATTAGTGAAAGATCTTCTTTGCTCAGAATGACTAACATTTTAAACAAATGAATTCTAAATTGAAATCAAAACCATATGTAAGCCCACTTAGATACTTGGGTATATGCAAAACTTGAAGAAGAATGAGGCAAGCACAATTTGGAATAAAAACCTAAAAAACATCAAGAGGGTCCCTACGGAAAAATGAAAGCTAAATATTTTCAAAGAATGGAATTTCATTTTTTTTTCAGTGGGGGTGTGTTGCTTCTCAACAAGGTTCACCTTCCTCTTAGCACCAAAAGAGAAATTCTTCAGGAAAGCATTCACTAGTTGTTCAAAATTGGATATGCTATGCTTGGGCATTTGGTTGAACCATTGAGTGGTAGTGCCCAAAAAATGTCATAATGAATATCCTTAGCATAAGAGCATCATTATATTCAATATGAAAACATGAATTGATGAAATTAGTAACATGATCTTATGCATACTATTCACCATTAAACTTTTCCAACGTAGGCATATCAAAATGCTTAGGGTATGCGAGGCTAGGGACTGATGGACATAATGGTTGATTGTGTATTTTACTCAATGTTGGTTGGTTCCCAGCCATCTCTTGTTTCTAAAAAGACTTCATATTTTTAGTGAGTTCTTGGAATGCATCTAAGGCAAGGATTTCCTCCTCTTGCAGACCCCCTCATGGTGGTGGTGGAGGTGGACCTCTATCCACTTGATCTGCTCTATTTTATTCCCTCCTACGAGGGGATTCAAGATGTATTTGATCCTACTATATCAGGTTTACCCTTTCTCCACCAGTCATATTTCATTCATAATTTGGAGGGTAGTTTTTTTGTGGGTTTCCTTCTTATCTAGTGCACCTCTCTCTTGGTGAGTCAGTGCATTGATCTCTTTGATGATCATTTCTATTTATTTGTTTGTTGATATGAGCTAGCTACTCAGCTTGCTCTCTTAAATATTTCTCATGTTGGTTCAAAAGCCTTTCTCTTTGCTTGTCATGTTTGAGAGCTTCCACAAGATCTCACTCTTTGTGCAAGGTATTCTCTAGTCATCACATGCGATTAAGTTGCATTGTCATAGAAGACTCATGCTTATCTAATCTTGTTCTAGTGGCTTTGATTTGTAGATTCCTCAAAGAGGTTTCTATTGTTTCTTTGTTCTTGCTAGCTAATGTAACTTATTTAGTGTATTATTGAGTGTCTCTATGATCAGACTCTATATGTTTACTACGATATCACCTTGAGGGACCCCCAGTCTGAGAAGTGGGCTTAGAAGTCATGATCTATGAACTTCTAGATGCAAAATTATCTATGGCTATGGTTTTTGGAGGTGGCCTCGAATAAATCTGATCCAACTCATATAAATGTATTGTTTTCCATGGATGATCTCATGGGGTGCCATTTATTCCAATGAGGTCATAGTCTATTGGAATCCTTCCTATTGTATGAAGGATATCTTCTATTTTATTTCTATTACTAGATGTGTCTCTAGTTTCATTCCCCTTAGTGGGTTGATTTGTTTTGTCTCATGTGTATGTTGGGATGTTGTGACTCTTATGTGTCCTTTTGATTATGAAGACTTTGTTGTCACCTCCATTCTCCATGAGGATGGATGCGTAGAAGCCTCGTAATCCCTGTGTGAAGAATAGGTTTTAGAACCCCTCTTATGTCCATGTGGGGAGGAAGCTCTTGAAGCCTCCTCATATCTTTGAGAAGTTTCTATGTGTTTAGAGGAAGCCCTTGAGGTCTCCTCATGTCTCCTTGATGATTATTTCCATGAGGTCTATTTGTGCTTATGTGATGTAGTTCCATGATGTTGCTCCCTTTTTTAAGTTTCTCAAGGATAACCCCCAAGGGTTGAGTTATCACCCTTAAGACTCATGGAGCTACGTCTCACGGTCTTATGAGTGGGTCTTCCAATGTGACTATGACTTCACCTATGGGTATGTGTTACTTTAGATTCTCCCTTTGTATCAGACTGAGGATGTTTACTTCTTGTTTTGACCATTATGTTTGTGGATTTAGCTTTTTGTGTTGCAATTAAATATAGCCAAACAATATCAAGAAATTTTTTATCTTTATTATCAATTTGAGTATACCCTAAATTGCTTGAAGTATTTAGATGTTTTATTATTCTTTGTTTCTTACTCTTTTTTTAATTTAGAATGAGGAGACTCATCCATAGTGGTAATAAAGAACACCCATGCCTAATGTGATTTTCTCAAAAGAGACTAGGGCACATAGCTTAAATCCTAGTGGGGGGTTCACCTAGCTCTTCCACTCTGAACCAATTTTTCCAATAGTGGGAGACAGTTTGAGCATAAGTAACTTAGTACCACTATAAGAAAGTTCCTAATTTCAGTTCTAGGAAGCTCTAGGGGGCAAACCGATGGAAGCATATGAATGCCAATGTCACTAGACTAAATTGAGGGTTGGTGATCAAATCCAACTCCCCAACTTTTAAAATATGCATACGTGTGTGGGATTCATTTTAATTTTTTACATAAAGTAACATGCATCATATAGCAGCAATGACTCTTTCCTATATGCCTAATTCAAAAGACATTTTAATTTTTAGAAATATGCATAGCTACTATGAGATTAATGGATGCACTCTATTTAGTGCAAATGTGGCCTCCAGAAGGGCCCTAGAGCAAGTAAACCAACACACAGTTTCTAGCACATTGGATTCTAGGGTAGACTTTACAAGCATAAGCCATTGTTCCTAGCAATGCCTAGTGGAAACCTAAAAAGAAACCCTAAGATTCGAAAGATGCAATTTCTTTCTTTTTCATTCTTTCAGTTTTCCAAATCAAAATATGTCTTAATTTTCACTATTTTTAAGAAAACAGAAGTAGACAAAAAACTATAAAGCATCAAAAAATTTGTACCAAACTTTAATCTAGCTCAGAGAACCATTATTTTGTCCTTTGCTGCACTCAAGTTTTGGTTGTTTTCAACCAGAGCGGTTGATTTCTGGCCACTGTAGACCAGAGAGGTTGATTTCTAGCCATTGTAGATCAGAGTGGCTAAACTTGCAAACAAAAAAATGGATCAGTAATGCAGTAAAAAATGAAAATTAGCTACAAAACTGGGTAGGGTCCCACCGTGATTGCCATTTGTAGTAACCCCAGGGAAGTGATGCATCGTCTGCAGTACTCTACTTACAATTTAGTGGAATATTTTAATGTTAAACATGCATTTAAATGAAAGGCATAAAAGAAGATATAACCAGAATGCAAAGAAATAAATGAATGAATGCTTTTGTATTGATATTTTCAAGATCCAGTTATATATGAATCCCTCTAAGGGATACCCTTCGTTTGATACATGATTTTACACATAAATATGGTAGCAGGTGTATAAAATATCCCTTTGCAAGGGGTGGTGCACTTTATCAGGCTTCCCGATAAAGCACACAAAAATGTATGAGGGCTTACTGATGCCTCCTTATCTAGGTCTAATTGCTAGAGGGATCCTCTTGCTTTCGTATGTTTTGAATTTTCTCGATGAACCTGTAGCCCTGTAAATAATGAAACAACAACACACACTTAGATGTCTGAGATTGCCTCCTTAGATGAGGTTGTTAGCAATGAATATGTTTAATGAAAACAAATGCAATGAAACTAGTGCTATCAAAACAAGTAAATGAAGCAAATATATGCTAATGACATGAAAAGCAAGTAACAAGCTAAAATGTAAGAAACTAGTACAAAGAATGCTATATTGGGTCGGTGGGCCACTATCCGAGATAGCGACCGCTAAGGTGAACATGTTTCTAGTACTCCAAGGCTATGGATCTAAGCTCATTTCTGGTGTTGAAAGAGTTATCATTTCTTGTCTATTGTATAAAATATCTTGCATATGGAAAACCCTAAAAGTGGCTAGCACTTCGTCGCTTCTCAAAGATTCTCCAATATGCTCTTCAATTCGGTAGGGCTTCGTTGTAAAAATGATCTCCAATGGAATCTCTTCAAGTCTTCAAAATATCTCCTGAATGACCTATTCTATTCCATTCATGATCCCTTGGTGCTTTTTGGCTTGCACCTTTTAAAGTATGTGAAGCCCTAGGTCTATATTCAAAACCCTAGGACTGAAGCCCTCATGCGTAGAGGATTTTAGCATGAGAATATTTTGTTTTTCTATGTCTAACTGAAGTCTAAATTTGGACTTAAGTCTCCCATGTGAACTAGTCATGAAGGGGAATGCAAAGTTGTCCCCGCTCACATTTATTGCATGCAAACTACCACTTTCACCCATGAATGGGTCGATTTGTCAGCAAGTCACTTTTTATGGTTTAGCTATTGTCGTCTACAATAACTAATATTTGGACACTGTCATCTACAGTGGCTGAGGTTTGGTCACTTTGAGCTTGAGCAGCCAGGATATAGCCACTCTGGTTTATATCAGCCAAGCTTGGATGGGCTAAGATTGCCCTAGATGAATGGTGAGAACCACTTTTGATACTCAAAAAGTCCAAGGTTTAGTCACATGGCCTATGAATATGCCTTGTTAGTATTTATCCTAAACATGACATGTTTTAGGTGCCTACACCTCCACATTCCTCATCTCATATATCAAAACATTTTCAAAATTTAAAAATGAGTGAGGAACATATTCTAAATTTCTCATCTCAAGATCATGATGATCAGTTTCTTCAAGAGCCTCTTTTGTATCTAGCCAAGCTACCACAATTTCCTAGAACCATGGGTTTACCCCATAAGAAAGGTGATGTTGTACACATTGGCATGTGTACCTTTATCTTTGTAGGAACTACCTTTGACTAAAAGATACGTGGTAGCAACCCCTTTCCCACTGAGAATTCTTTTGCTCAATGTTATCTTTCCAATGACTACCCACTTCCTAAGCAAATCCTATTGAGTATGGGATATGTACGTAAAATTTTAGGAGAAAAAAAAAGGGCATTCAAGAGCCTTTGGATGTTCAGATATGGCCTAGAAGATGTGGCATAGGTTTTATACCTAATAAAGACCAACCTTTACCATTTGATAATGATGATCATCTTATGACTTATGCTTAATATATGGATTATCAAAATTTAGGAGTGGATGATGACGATGATGGTCCCCCTTTTTCTTCTAAGATCTTGTTTTGTAATATGATTGGTTCTATATGTTCCAAAAATAAGCTTTATATTTTAAAAGAGGACCCTGCTTCGCTATCTTATAATGATCTTTATGTTAAAAAGAATGGTCTTGTTTGAAAATGCAATGATTATCATGCCATGGCTGCCAAAGAAAGAGCTATAAAGGAGCTTCTCCATGATTTTAATTATCGATATGACTTGATTTTTAGATATTTATTTGATAAAATAGTTCATGGTATGCTTGTTTCTTATACCAAGAAAGGTGACACACTTAGATTTTGTGTCGACTATCATCCTGTTTGCTTAAACTAAAAATAAATAAATAAATATAAAAATATAAATAAAATATAAATACAATAATAATCACATCAAATCAATTAATTATAATTTAGCTATACATTTGCATTTGTGTTACATCCATGTGATTTTTCATACTACATTGTTGTTTGTCATCTTTTGCACTGCTTGCCTGACATTTAAAACAACCTGCATGCTTGAGTGTCATATTTTGCATGATTTCTTGTTTATGACTACTTGATCATAAATATTTATTGGGATCTTGTGACAATGGCATGTGATGATACCTAGTTAGGTCATATCTCACATGCATTGCACTTTCACTAGGATTATGATGCCTAGCAAGATCCCCACCTAAGGATTTTTCTTTAGTTTTCTTTCTTGCTTCTCTTTGTTGCTTAAGTTATATTTTTACTTGGTCTTAGAAGTACTGATTTATCATATTTCTTAGGTCAAGGATGATAGTTTGTTAATATTTCCTTGTAACTTCTTTGTTGCTTCTAAATTTTCTTCTATCTATTTTTGCTTTGACAAGGAAATATGTGTATTTATTTCTTCCTTTATATTTTTCATAGTTGTCTTCTTTTGCACATTTGCACACACCAATTTTTTTTATCCTTAAAAATCCCTCTCGGGGGTAGTACTTGCCTAATAATTTTATCTTATATTGCACCCCACATGGGATAATTATACATCCTAGTGGGTATATTATTGGATATGATCTCCTATCGGGTTATACTCTCTTTTGACTTAGTGGGATCAACACCCCATTACAAGATAAGCTCCTTGACCATTTTTAGTAGACCTCGGCATACATCCTAATGGGTAATCACCCCATAATAGTCAATTAGCGAGCAACCACCCATAACATATCAGACTCCAACACTTAATCCTTTATAGCGAGTACTACACCCATAGCGGGTTTAGATCCCTATTTTTGATATGATTCATAGTATTTATTCACATTGGTCCATTGTGACCTACGCTAGTTTAGATACTATGTTTTGTCTATCCTTTTCTATTTCAAATGGTTGACCTTTGGATCTTCTTCTTCTTCTTCCTCTTTCTTTTATTTTTCTTTCTTGTTTTCTTGTGTCTGGTGTTTTCTCTTTTCTTTCTTTCATCTATTTTTCATCCATGTATTTCATGTAGTCTTGCATTAAGATATTTTTTATGCATAAAACATAAATATAAATAATACTTTATTAAATCATTTCACATGTACACACATTCACACAAAATATAAAATAAGTAGCTATATATTACTTGATAAAAAATAAGAGATACATAAATTTTTGTTTGGTGTACCATAGTTCAATATTGGTACACTCAACCAATACGTAGGGATGCATACCACAATCAAAACTGGTATATCATCCCAATATCTATTCCTAGATTTGAGAGCCTATCTCCTCTACTCTACCTAGAGGAGGAAGTGGTCTAGGCAGTTGCATACCCACGGATAGCATAGCTGATACTTTTTGTGACCATTATTGTGACCTACTAGTAGACTATAGGGATGGAGGGAGTACCACCCTCTACCTCTTTGCTACTACCTAGAAGTACATGGCCTCATAGAAGGTAGCTTGTTGAATTGCCATCTCCAACCTCTCCCTTATCTTCTATAGCTTTGCCTATAGAAGGTGGATCCCATAACTAGCCTGGTTGCTCTAAATAATAGCCATACTCTCTACCCAAGCCCTCTGATGCTATGATTTCATATGGCTCACCTCCCCTCAGATATGATTTACCTCTACCTGAGTTGCATTTCTCTTTGTCTCTATGATATTCAAAGAGCTTTGTAATCCCTTGATACTCTTAGACCTATCCTACTAGAGCAGGTCCACCTACCTCTGTAGAGTCATCACCTGTGCTCATAGTGCCTCTACCTCCTCCCTCAAATCTCCTTATCCTGAGGCCTAGCCTTGACTAGCTACCATTGATGTAGAGGTCTCTATCGACCCTCTACATGGTGGTACCCTATCCTATATGGGGATAACTCCATATGTCCCTACCTCCTTGTTCCCTGTAGCATTGGTTTCCTCTATCACCAGCTCAATCCAAACCCATGCCTATCTCTATCTTGGAGCTACCTAACCCTGTTTCACCCTATTTGTGGCCCTACAAGCTGCCTCTCAAAATGCTCACTACATGCTCAGGTCCATAACTTGGCATCTCAGTATCAAAACTAGTAGAAAGATCCTCTAGGGCATGACTCCTCTATACCACTGCATGTAGTCAAATGCCACTCCTACATTATCAACCCTAGGATACATGTAAAGAGGATCATACAAGTCCTCCTCTACTCACCTAGCCAATTCTAGCTCATCCTTGATCCCTGTTGGGTCCCAGTATAGTCTCCTCTACCATTAATCCTCTTGGTATAGGATTCCCTGTAAGATCTTGAACTACCTCAAGACTCTGTAAAATCAAAAGACCTTTGGCTCCCCTCTCTCTGTAGTCAGCCATCTGATCCTCCTAACTCTAGCTAGTTATTTCTTGTCCTTAGCCCATTTTAGGTGTAGATTCTAGGGTTGTCATTTAATCTTGGCCTTCCTCAACTCATCTATTACCTGCCTCACTAGTGGTAGGTTCCCAGCATATGTCCTCATAGTTTTTACTAGGGATTTAGACCATATGTATGTTGTTGGTTGTTCCAGGCTATACAATGGTCTTGGCAGTGCATTTGATATTTACACCGCTATGTGCTTCTAGTTCCATACCTCGAGCTAATTCATGTATACTATCCATGTATACCACTTGTACATGATATTGTACAATATTTTGTACAAGTGGGTCAACACATATGGACCCCACGTGAACCACACTCTTTGGCGTTGCATGTCTGCTACTACATCTACCATCCATGGTAGATGTCACCTACTCGTATGACACATCAACAATACTACCACCACCTCATAGGGTATGGTCATTAATGGGTTCATCCCATATCATCCCACTAGGTCATCCATGACTATGGTGCTCTCTCACACCTAATGGGTCTAGCCTCCTAAAAATCACTACAAGGTTTTTGATCACCCTTGCACTCTATAAATGACCATCCCCTTGATGGGGATGCACAATATGTTCCACACATCCTCTAGTGTGACGATAATATCTCCCATGGGTAACCAAAAGGTAGATGACTTTGGGTACCATCTCTCTGCTAGAGTCGTTAGTAGTGCCTTGTCCACATCTACTTAAGGCATCCTAACTATGTGGTCTATCCCCACTGCCCCTATTATATCTCTCTTTTCCTACCCAAGAACCTCTAGCTCCACCTCTAAGGATCCTGATCACCACTCACATCTCTTGAGTACTCTAAGCTACATTCACAAAAATAACAAAATTTCCATTAGTTTCATTAATTAACTAATCAAAAACTAAAATTAAATTAAATTAAATTAAAAAAATAGACTTTAAAATTATTTCTAAAAATCAAATTTTGCATTTCTATGATGTAGCTTGCTTGCTTCTTTTCATATTCCCTTGTTACTTTTTCTTCTCTTCTTGATTATTTTCTTTCTTTCTCCTTTTCTTTCCTTTAGGTAAAATTGTGTCTGGTTTTCCAGGACCGTGATTTCACTGAGGTAAAATCACACCCCATACTCTATGAGCCATGATTTTATTAAATCATGCCTAGTTCTATTCACCTAGTGAAATTTTTCTGCTACCACCTAGGGCAAAATCATGCCCAAGTCACGAGATTGCACCAGGGCCATATGCAAAAAAACTGTCGATTTTGGTGGAAAACCACACAAAAAGCATGGAAAATTTGAATTTTTTTTGAAAATGCTAGGAAGTTTTTCAATCCTACCTTTACCCATTCCACCTCTATGCTAGCCTCACCCCTCAGAATCATCGAACATTGCACCACTAGTGCATCTTCAATTTTTCCCAAAGCTCCTTTCTCCTCTTCTGCATGATAAAAATGAATTAGGGTTTTACCCCTTTTTTACTTTTATCCATGTTTTTCGCTTGCTTCTTTTTTCTTTTCATATATTTTTCTCTCTTATTCCTCTTATGTGTATGTATTTTTGAGTTTTCATGAGAGATGTTTCCCTCAAAAATTGAGGGAGCAACCTGGCCTTAGAAGTATTAAAGTCCCTAATGCCATGATTTACATGTAAAATAAAAAAGTGTTCAAAATACTACCATTTTTGCACCACCCTTTTCTTCTAAACCAACCACCCCATTTTTGCTTATAATATTTTGTGTATGAGTGTTTAAATATTTTCTTTGACACATTTATTAGGCCATAAATGCATCAAATAGGGGGTAAAATGTAGACACGAAAAATTGACCCACTTTAGTGGGCAATTTTCCTTGGGTCCTTTTGGAGATCCCTTAGACTTGCCTAGGGTAAGGGTTAGGCTTCTCCCCACTCTTTCTTATTTTTTCCCTATCTATGTAAAATCCTTAATGGGACATGATTTCGGATAGGGCAAAATTGTGACTGGCCTTGACGGGGCACAATTTCACCTTTTAGGGTTTTCTCTAAGAAAACCCTAATTCTTTGAAGTTTGTGTGTTTTATGTCGGACCTCTATTTTTCTGCCCATATCACCTTCAAATCCACTCTATAAGAAATGTTTGAATTCATTTCTAGAACATGATGATAATTAATGAAAACGACATATCATAATTATTATTGCAAAGTGTTTTAGTGCTTGCTAATTGATCTACATCTTTCTTCTTCTCCTACAAGCAAGTTAACTCTGAAGTGTGAAGTTTGAATTGTTATTTGCTATATTGGATTATAGATTATCGTTGCTCACTTTTGTGGATTTGTGTTGAATACCTAAGGAGAGATCAATTATTTGGGAGGTATCAACCCTTATTCTTGCTTCTTTGCTCTCTACCAGGTGAATTTGCTCTGTTACATGTATGTTTTAATTCAATGTATCTAACATTTATTATTTTGTTGGTGTGATATCATGATCAATTGTTACAAGGTGCGACTTCACCTAAGTTGTACCTGGACAAAAAAATTTGTTTCAGATTTCATACTTGCATTATAGGCTGTATATAGAGCATAGTGCTACATTATGTTTTGTGTTTCCATAATTTTATTATGTTGTACTTTGATATTCTTGATTTCTTCCAAAGATCAATTTTCACTTCTATTTATCAAAGGTTAGCTAAAAGTACCTAGGGGCTTGATTGTTTCACCTCCAAGAACTACTGTGTAGTGGCCTGAGTAGGCCCTCTAATGTTGATTATATTTTCCAAGTGTTTGCCAAGTAATCTTGTAGGAACAAGAATTGTTGATATCGCTGAACAAGGGATAAAAGCAAGGATAAATCATCAAATAAGCTAAGTGTTCTAATTAATATTTAGGTTGTTTGTGTAGATTTTCATGAAGCATTGATTCATTTCGATTGATATCAATTATAAATATTAAAATGTGCTTACAATAAGTTGGTTTATGAAACCAACTTGGTGGTTATTAAACCAACCTAGAGAGCGCCTACATGCACTACTCTTTTGCTTCAATAATGTAAGACATATATGCTAACATCCCCCCTTATTACATTATTGGAAAATTCTAATAGTATCTCAAAAAATTTCATATTTGATACGTCCAAGTGCTTTGGTAAAGATATCTACAACTTGTGCATCAGTAGGAATGTATTGAAGTTGTATATGGTGCTTTGGAACTTCATCTCGAATGAAATGACATCTAGTATCAACATGTTTGGTACGTTCATGAAAATTTGGATTTTTGACAAGATTCAAAACACCTTGATTGTCGCAAAACAAATGAAGAGGAAGATTCTTTGGAAGACCCATGTTTGTAAGAATGCGACTTAACCACATTATCTCGTAGACTGCTTCATTGGATACACAATATTATACCTCTTTAGAATATAAAACAACCACATGCTCCTACTTACTGTGCCATGATATAGGTCCAGATCCTAGATGAAAAACATTTCCAAAAGTGGATTTACGATCATCAATGGATCCAGCATAATCCGAGTCTATGTATCCTAGTAAGAAAAACTTATTATTTTTTTTGTATTCCAGACCATAATTTGTACTACCATGAACATAATGAAGAACTCTTTTTGTTGCTTTCCAATGACTCATCTTAGGCTTTTGCATGAACCTTGAAAGATTGCCCACAACAAAACTGAGATCTGGCCTGGTATTTGTCAGATATAGGAGACTCCCAATCAACTGGCGATAGAGAGTACCATCTACCTAAGGTGATTCATCATATCATGATAGCTTAAGTCCTTTATCCATTGGAGTTGTTTTTTACTTATAGTTAGTCATCTGATATTTTTCTATTAAAGTCTTGGCATATTGTTGGTCACAAATTTGCCTAAGTACAATATTTCATCACTTTTGCACCCTAGATTCGACCAACATTGAAAGGCCAAGGGAAAAAGAAATTCCTTTGAACCAATCTCCAAAGAGGGCTGGCTCCCTTACTAAATTCTACACTGTTTGAATACTAGGGATGCAGGAAATAAATTGAAAAATAACTAAAAGGGAAATATAGCCACAGGTCGAAGTGTAGAATTTGGGGCAGACTAACAACAAAAATTCCACCAAGTTTTATAACAACATATAATAAAAGGAAAGTAGCATAATTTAACTCACACCTTTGTAGAGATAACCCCCGGATTGCATTTCAAAATCTACTCACTAACCAGTAATGTTTGAATTTAGAATGCAGAATTCAAAACTTAACAGCAAGAGCATGAGTGTAAACATAAATGATTTTTAAAAGAAGGAAATCACACACATAATAATGCTTGCAAATTTAAGAAGCCAAGTCTCTTCTATTGATTGTTAGAATATTTAGTATATCGTATATTACATTAAATAAGTTAACCATTTTTCAGTTGAGAAACTGCCCAGCATAGTTCAAACTGCCTCAACGGAGTTCTTTGTAAATCTTTTATATTTACCATGAATATGAAGAGCAAGGTAATGATTCAGTTTCTAATATGGCATCAGAGCATTGAATGATCTTTGGGCAATGTGAATTTTTTTGGACAATGTGCTATTTTGGCACTCCATTACCAGATTCACTCCATAACCAGACGGGAAGGGGCTAGTAGTTGGCGGTCTGTTGGATTCTCTGTCTCTGGTAAAGCAAACCAAACAGTCTGCACTCCGAATAGTGTGTGGCTAAGCATGGTGCAGCTGAACACGCCGTCATAGCAATTACGGTCTGCGCTCTGACCAATGTGTGGCTAAGCGAAGCACAGCCGAACATGCCGTCGTAGTAGTTGTTTTTTTTTGCAGCGGTCAACTGAATTTTCTTAGCGATCACAGAATTGCGTCCGTCTCGATAGAGCACATCGTTGGTGCTCATCTTAACACTCCAATGACAGAGCGAAGTGAAGGTTGCTGAGTGTCGTGCTGGATTCGTAAGCAACAATCGTGGGAGCAAAACTGAGTATGCATTTGGCTACCTACTGTTGTTTCCTGTTGGTCAAGGTTCCAGGAGACAAGTGGGAGATGGTATACGGCACGTAAAAAAAAAAAAAAAAATCAAGATTCCACTTTTTCCCGAGAGGGACTGAGATTCGTTCCTGTCGCCTCCTCCGTTGGAACGAAATGGCCGGCCCGAGTAATTTCTGGCCGCCAAAACGGGAACGCTGTTTCCGGAGCTTCCTCCGCCCTGTTTCTGCTTGTAATTCATTCCGTTGCTGAGTATATGAAATGTGAAACACTAGTTTGCACATGGACTGGAAATGGTGAGCTTGGAAACTAAATTTTGAAGCAAATGCGCACGTAAAGTGGATCCCAACATTGGAATGGTGCGGCAGTTGGTAATACGGGAGCTGTCGTCGGTTCGATTTCCCAGAAAACGGTTCTCGACGAAAAGGGGAGGAGAATACGGGAGCTGACGTCGGTTTGATTTTTCGGCACACAAAGTCGAGCTTTACTTTATCGCTCTAATTTTCTGGCACACAAAGTCGAGCTTTAATTTATCTCTAATGGAATTGAACATGCTGCTGACGCGTAAGCTTGTTGCTGCCAAGTTGACGCCCGAGGAGGGTTTTTTGACGCCCCGCCAAGACGGTTTGGTGACTCATTTTTTCAGACATGTAAATTGTTTTTTTTTGTTTTTCAAAGCAATTATTCAAAGGCATATTGGGAAACTTCCAAGATAGAAGGGGAATTCACATTTTCAAATCCTCAGAAAAAGGCATAGATAGCAACTCAAAGGTGCATTTTCGATTTTACTCGACACCTTCTTTTGTCAAATTTGGGTGCATTTTCGGTTGAACCCGACACCTCTGTGAGAAGCACTTTGTGAGCATGCTTGTTTGATTATTGCATTTTTTTTTTGCAATTATAAAAAAAAAAAAAACATCTACATCAACGCATCCACTACTTCTCTCAGCACATGTTGCACAGGTTCTCCAAAAGCAGTTATCTCTTTGCACAGGGATCTTCATTTGATCATCTACTTGATGTTCTTTCACCAACACTAATTTTCTCCTAGTTTTGTTTTTTGACTTAATTACCTCCAATCGATTATTCTTCTTCCGAAGATTCTCAGGAAGGTGTCATTAACATCTCTTTGAGTGAATTTTTTACCCCCATTGCTATTGTGTTTAGGCGTAAATCCTGACGAAAGTCTTGGACTCCAAAGTGTTTAGGGGAAGTTACGCCCCACGCATGCGGATTCCAGTCTTTCTAAGGTAGGTGCCATCAACAAAGCAATCCTTTTTAGTAATGCCTATGTTCCACGTACCGTTCTGATCTTCATAATACCTATAGTCTCCCTCACATCAGGGCGGGATTGTTTTGATTCAGTTCAGGTATAACTGGCCTGGCAACGGTATATCGAAAAGGGGACCATTTGGTGCTATAAGGAACCCTAAACAATGGCTACAGTGCACAAGTATCTTTCGGATGCCCAATTGCTCAAAGGCACCAATTTTGTGCCATGGAAGCATAAAATGAAAGCCATTCTTCAAGTGGAAAAATTATGGGATGTCGTCGGTGGCACTACCTCTCGTCCCACCACAGCGAGGGACGAGATCAAGATACCTTTGATGATCAGGACAGGAAAGGCCTTATGTTTTTGTTACTTGCCATAACAGATGAGGTCCAACCTCATATTTGTGATGCCACGACCAGTAAAGATGCTTGGGCGGCATTGATTACTATGTATGAAGGAAAGAATAATTCCACTATCCTTCACCTACAAACTCAGCTTCACAATCTCAATATGAATTCAGGGGAAACTGTTGAATTGTTTCTCTGCAAAGTGGCAGAATTGAAAGCTAAACTCAATACTATGGGAAAACCCATCGATGATGATCTTTTGACATCTATTATTTTGAGGGCACTCCCACCATCTTACAAAAGTTTTATCACTTCACTCAATGTTTACGGCAGAAAATTAACTTTTGTTGAATTAGTTAATTTGCTTCAAACCGAAGAAGCCAATCAAGTACGAGAGAGATGAGGAACACCCTACTTGCTCTTTCCACCTATCAAAAGGGTCACAAGCAAGGACAGTTGCAGAAGGGAGGGTCTTCTTCCAAAGGCAAAGGCAAGCCCAATCTCCAGCGAGATAAATATTGCAAGATCTGTGATATGAACAATCATGATACCAACAGGTGTTGGTTCAAAAACAAACAACAGAATGATCCCTCACAACATAAGAAAGGCAAGGGGAAGCAAAAATATCCCCAGCATCACAAACAACAAAAGGGTCATGTTGCTTATGCAGATTCCCATTCAGATGATTCTCATTCATCTTCGGATAATGACTCCGAAAGAGCACACAAGGTGCTCATGACCCATACTGCCTCTTCCAAATCCGATGTTGTATGGTATATTGATTATGGAGCAAGCAAACATATGATTGGGAACAAGTCCTGGTTTCAAACCTTTCAAGCAAGAGAAGGCAAACCTGTCACTATTGCGGACAATCAGGTCTATCAAGTACAAGGTGAAGGGGATGTTACAGTCACTCTCCCTGATGGTGACTGTGCCATAGAGAAAGTTCTCTATGTTCCTGGCCTTGCCAACAATCTATTATCTGTTCCACAGATGTTAGATAGAAATATGGATGTTGTTTTTCAAGTTGAAAAAGGAAAAAAGAGATGTTTCATCAGTCACCAAGGTCAAAACATTGCCACTGGCTCCTACAAACATGGATTATTCATCTTGGATACAGTTTCTACATCCCATACTGCCCTCATTGCCACTACAACAGAAGCTACTTCCTTATGGCATAAAAGATACGGGCACCTCAGTTCTGGGTATTTACTCGAATTAAGCAAATATGACATGGTCAAAGGGCTTCCTCGGCTTTCATCCGTTCTCCCCGGTGTGCTCGGATTGTCTAGCGAGGAAACAACATCGAGTTCCATTTGAGACAAGTTCTTCTCGCTCTAAGAAACCCTTGGAGTTAATCCACGTAGATCTGTGCGGTCCTTTCCCAACCGATCATGGTGGAAAGAGGTATTTTCAGCTATTTGTTGATGACTACTCCCACAAAATATGGGTCTCCTTCCTTGCACTCAAGTCAGAAGCTCTTCTCTACTTTCGTCGGTTCAAGAGACAAGTTGAGAAGGAAACAAGTTGTTCCATCAAAACCCTCCGCTCGGATCGAGGGGGGAATACACTTCCAAGGAATTTTTAGCATTTTTTGGAAAAACATGGGATCAAGAGACAACTCACTACAGCATATACACCGCAGCAAAATGGAGTTGCAGAAAGGAAAAATCGCTCCATAGTAGAAATGAGTCGGTGTATGTTAAAAGGAGCAAACTTAGAAAAACAATACTGGGCGAAGCAGTAAACACAACATCTTACCTACTAAATAGAGCACCTACAAGGGCTCTACAAGGAAAAACTCCACAAGAAGCCTAGAGTGGTAAGAAACCCTCAATTTCTCACCTAAGAGTTTTTGGATGCCAAGCTTTTATGCATATTCCTAAACAGAAAAGAAGGAAACTAGATGAGAAAACTCAAAAATGTATATTTCTTGGTTATGATGAATATTCAAAAGGATATCGGTTGATTGATCCTATAACCAAGAAAACACACATCAGCAGAGATGTAGTATTTGATGAAACTTTCACATCAAATAATACACTTGTATATCTTAATGAAGATGAACCTAAGAAAGAAGCAGCACCTCCTCAGAAGAAGGTTCCTAAGTGGTATACTAGTACATTGCAAGATTCAAAATTGACATCACTTCCAGGATCTAACTCTAGATCGACCCGCTACTCGCAGTATGACTCAACACAAAAGAGCGAGATGATGCAACAACAATAACGAGATGTTGATGACCTTTGTCAACATTTTGATGATTTATCTGTGAATGTAGAAGATGATGAGGATATAGATATGGAAGATGAAAAAGTCTATCCGACAAAACTAGATGAAAAATAACCCACATCGAGTCTCGGATGCACTCGGTAAAGATCAATGGAAAAGCTGCTATGGATGCGAGAACATACATCTCTAATGAAAAATCAAACTTGGAAGTTAGTGAATTTGCCTTCGGGAAAGAAACCCATTGGTTGCAAATGGGTATTCAAGATCAAATATAAGGCAAATGGTGCAATAGATAAATATAAAGCCCGACTTGTTGCAAAGGGCTATGCACAAAAAGAAGGCATAGACTATGAAGAGACATTTGCTCCTATTGCTAAAATGACCACTATTCGAGTTCTGTGTGCAATGGCAGCTCAATTTGGTTGGCAGCTACATCAGATGGATGTAAAGAGTGCTTTCTTAAATGGTGACCTACAAGAAGAGGTCTATATGTCTCAACTTGAAGGTTTTATAGTTCAAGGGCAAGAACGAGAAAGTACGTAAGTTGGTCAAATCTCTATATGGACTTAAACAAGCTCCTCGAGCTTGGTATATCAAAATTGATAGTCACCTAGTGCAACATGGGTTTAGAAGAAGTCCTGCAGATCCTAATCTATATATCAAGAACAATGGTTCTAACATAGTAATTCTAGTACTATATGTGGATGATCCGATCATAACGAGCGATTCAGAGAGTATGATCAAAACGAGTTAAGAAAGATCTTAATACCTCTTTTGAAATGACAGATCTTGGACTTCTCCACTATTGTCTTGGTCTAGAAGTAACTCAATACAAGCATTGCATACAAGTTACTCAAAAGAAATATGCCATGACTCTAATTGAAAAGTATCGGATGACTGACTGCAAGCCCAAAGCCACACCAATGGAAGCAGGACTTAAGTTATCCCGATTTGATGAATCTCCTAAAATAGATAGTACTCTCTATCGTCAGCTGATCGGGAGTCTCATCTATCTCACAAACACCAGGCTGGATCTTAGTTTTGTTGTGGGTTATCTTTCACGATTCATGCAAGATCCTAAAGTTAGCCACTGGAAAGCAGCAAAAAGAGTCCTTCACTATGTCCGTGGTACGACATATATCGGCCTGGAATACAAAAAGAACAACAAGTTCTATCTTCAAGGGTACACGGACTCTGATTATCTTTGGATCCATAGATGACCGAAAATCAACTGCAGGTTATATTTTTCACCTTGGATCTGGTCCTGTCTCTTGGCATAGCAAGAAGCAACATGTTGTTGCTATCTCTTCTACTGAGGCAGAATATCGAGCAGCTAGTGGAGCAGTCTGCGAGATCATATGGTTACGTCGCATCCTCATAAATATGGGCCTTCCAAAGAAACTTCCTTTACATTTATTTTGTGACAATCAAGGTGTTATGAATCTCGTCAAGAATCCTATCTTTCATGATCGAACCAAACACATTGACACTAGGTGTCATTTCATTCGAGATGAGGTTCCAAAGCATCATATTCGAGCTCCACTACATTCCCACAGATGAGCAAATAGCGGACATCTTCACCAAAGCGCTTGCTCGAGTCAAATTTGAATTGTTCCGCAATGCTATGTGTAGTCAACATTAATGTAATAAGGGGGGATGTTAGAATATTTAGTATATCGTATATTACATTAAATAAGTTAACCATTTTTCAGTTGAGAAACTGCCCAGCATAGTTCAAACTGCCTCAACGGAGTTCTTTGTAAATCTTATATATTTACCATGAATATGAAGAGCAAGGTAATGATTCAGTTTCTAATATTGATGTAGAGAACTTAGAGAGTTTTCTTGCAAAATATCTAACCTCTCTTTACAATAAGAATTTTATTAGTATTTATAGATGATTTCACCTCTTTCATTAAATACATGTGGAGGAAAAGTATCGGCCACTCTGCCACCAATAGTAATAACTTTCTCCTCGACCACAACAATGAACCAATGAGCAAATGCCAAATAAAATAACTGTTGATTTTATCACATGGCATATCAAGCTTCAACACAAATCATCGGTCCAGTTTCAATCTCCATGGTGGCACCTTGGAAATGCATGCCCATGAAGTGGTCGATGCCTCAAAAATGAACAATATTGCACTGGAATCAAGAGCACATGCTTAAACTTGGTAGCTTCAGCAATCATATCACCTCAAGAATTATCTTTATCAATATTAATCTCTTTTCAAGGAAGATTTGGACCAAAATTCACCCAAAATTACATCCATAGGAAAAAGTGTTCAATGTGTGAAAACACTTAAAAAAGAAAAAACACTTTTCAATGTGGCACCAATGATTACAACGAAATTTCAATGTGACACACTACAACAAAATTCCAATGTGGTAAAAATACCAACATTTTTGGCAACTCATGGGGTATTAGGCTCACCTGAATGTAATCGATTCTAGGCCTTTCTTCATTGGGTACAAATTTCCCACTTGTAGCTGTATCTAATAGTTAGCTACTTGTACCAGATTCATCTTGCTTTTTGAGATGTGCTACGGTGGATTCATATTGTAGCACCCTAAAATTGGCACGGTTAAACCTTAGTAAAAATATAAAAGATAAAAAATTGAATTTCAACCCCAAACTGCCCGTTAAACCGCCTGTTACCCGCTTTCCCCATCTTCTGCACCATTTTTAGGATTTTTTTTTATCGTTTGATGATATCGTCACAGATTAGACGAAATCATCCCTGATCTGACGAATTCATCTAGAACAGAACGTCCATACAATTTCGTCCCAAAATCAAATTTTCATAATTAGCTTCTATTTCAACAGCCTCTCCAACTTGGGTAGAAATGCGTCTGTGCAGTTGAAGATTTCCCTGTTGGAGATCTCCTAGATTGGGATGATCGCCAACCTCCTAAATATTTTCCTAATCCTATATAAACTAGGATTTTTCTATTTTATTCCGTTGATTCTCCCTGAACCCCCTAAACCCCTTAGTTGATGGATTTCATTGCAAAATTAGTTCTTTATTCCCTCGCACTACTGTTTGTATTCTGTATTTTGCATTTTTCTTGCAAGAACACTACTATTTTTTAGTCAAAGCTAGCTCAGATCATCGTGGACGATCTCAGATGATTATGGATGATTTTGTCGAGGAGCATAGACAATCTCATATGATTGGAGGTGATCCTAACTGTAGTCCAGATTGGGAGCAATCAGAGTCTAGAGTTTGCATTTCCTTAGCTTTCTCTGCATTTTTCCTATTGTATTTATGCACTGTCTTAAATTATTATGTTTTTTCCATCTTGGAGTTCACCTCATTTAGCATAATCGCATGATAAAATTAAAATCAATCATTAAATCTACTGCATTTCCTTATTTGTTATTGGAATCCATTATTTAGGCATGTTTGTTGTTATTTCTACCATTATCCTTTGCTTCTGCACTTGCATATTTGGTATTTTGTGTCTATTTTTGTGATTGTAGGTTTTTGACGAATTCGTTAGATTTCAGATGATTATGTCTGATTTCAAATGACCTTCTGTGATTTGAGATGATCCTGTGAAATATCAGATAATTACGTACAAATTGAGATGATCTGAACTGCTACAAGACTCAGAATCTTCATTAGACATCAAAAATTAGGTATGACACATTCTAGCTAGCATATTCTCTGTTATTAGCATTAATTTATATTTTTTGTATTCATTTAAATCAGCATTGGCATATAGAATAGTTTAGATTCATATTTGCCAAACCTAGGAGTTGAATGATCAAGTATAAAAATGAACACATCAAACTCACTGTCAACCTAGGCGTGGAAACTACCATTCAAAATTTTCCTGGTGAACCCACCATCCATCAAAAATTCACCCTTATACCCCTCCCCCGAGAGGCGGGACCTTCCAAGTACCTCTCAGTCTAAGGTATTGTCCCATCCTTTTCACATCCCCCTTTTGGGCGCGGATCCTATAGCTTGAAGGTAAGGATGTGAAAATTTTGGAGCGATACATTTTGGTGAACCCGACGTGAAACAGAAACCTTTTGAAAACAAAAACCTTCTAAAAATAAAAATAATCAAAATCAAAACATAAATGCATTTAGACTTAAAAATTTGCATATCATATTTAGAGGGTAGACTATAATAAAAGACGAGTTGTCACCATTAATGTTGAAAATCAATTGGCAGCTATAGAGATTACTTCTGTGCTTAGAGTACCTCAAACAAATAGGGTTTAACCTTTGTGGGATGAACTTGATAGGAGATTGAATCTCATTTCATCTAGAGCAACCGAACTTAGGCAAATTAAGAGGTTTGTCCTAGATAGAATCTTGGATCCCGATCAAGTGATTTTGTATCATGAACTTTAGAGGGCTTGTCATATGTGGTTAGCAGATAAAAGAGCCCTTGTGTCTTTCGAGTTGTACACCTTTGAGGAATACCTTGATAATACAGTTATAGTACATAAATTCCTATCTCGTATAGAGGACCAAGAGGTCATTCTTATAGATAGACTAAGATGGAATAGAGTTCCCAGAGCTGTGTTATATCGAGAGTATTGCCATGAGATTTATTTTTACAAAATAGAATCTGAAATAGATAATATCATCATAACACACTTTGTTGACTTCCTAAAAAACAATTTCCAATTTGAAGAGAAGCATTTTATGACTCCTGATGAACTTGATCCCATCAATGATATCTATAAACTATTTATAGAAAACTAAGCTATTATTTTATTATTGTTATTTCTTGTATTTAGTGTTATGTTTATTGTCTTTATAAGCATAAAAACAAAAACAAAAACAAAAACAAAAGTAAAATCATAACAAAAAATCAAAACATTTTCTTTTAAGTATTATAGTAGGTATATAATTAAAACATATACCTCCCAAAATCTGTCGCAAATATATAAAAATATATTTGCTAAAATCTAAATTTAGACATAATGACTGGACTCAGGAATGGAAAACAAATTGGAGTAGAAGAAGATTGGTTAAGAAAACCAAAAAATAACCCAGATGTTCTTCCTGAAGATCCAATTCAGGAAGAAGGAACCTTAAACCAACAAGAAGAAGAATTTGTAGATGCAAATGAACAAAAATAAAATGATAGAGAGGAAGGATCCTCATCTCCTAAAATAACTCCAGAAGGAGCTATTACTTTTGAAAACATGGAACATTTTTGGAAATTCCTCAATACTAATATTGGCACTCTTAATAGAGCAGTTCATATGGATAAAGATCAAATTAGTGACACTCAAGCAACTCTATAAGATATATATCACACACGCACTAATCCTTTGTCCTTTGTTGATCAAGAGAGTGATCAAGCTGGACCGTCCAATTTGGACATGGTTGCTATAATCCAAAACATGCAACAACAACAGCCTACCCAACCACCTAGAGTGCCTGTTACCAAGCCAAGGGTTATTCCCACACAAAAGAAAACTTCATTCACTGCTCTATTTTGCCAAGCTATTGATCAATATACTTCAAATAAACAAAAGCCTAAAACAAAACCAAATACCAATTTCCAACAATCTGGGATACAACATAATGCTACAACAAATCTTCTTCATAATACTCTTCCCGCCAACCATTTGCATAATAGCAATATAGCATCTAATCCTTATGTCCCGCCTTCCTACGCTCAAAAATCCCATACTCATGTACCACCAAACCAATATGGTGGACAAACTGGTAATCTAGAAGCCATGGTGAAATAGTTAGTCTCTCGCATGGACCAGATAGATCCCTACCATCCCTTGTACAATTATCGAGAGATGTGTAGTCAACCTCTAGATCCTATAGTTGTAGCACAACCATATCCCAAACACTTTCTTATGCCTATCCTACCTATATATAAAGGAACTGAATATCCCATAGAGCATCTTCGTATGTTTAGGATAGCATGTCATGACATATCACATGATGACTTGTTATTACTAAAAATGTTCTCGAAAATCTTAGGGGGGATGGCATTGGAGTGGTATTATCAACTACCCACTCATTCTTTGAGAAATTTTGAAGAGACCGCTGAGTCTTTTGTGCATCAATTTAGTGCCTATATCGAAATGCATGTAACCATTAAATATTTGTACAACCTAAAACAAGATAAATATGAGTGTTTTCCTGACTTCTTAGCTCGATGGAGACAGTTGATAGGAAAATTACACTTTGTGTTACCTTATCGGGAAATGTTGGATATTTTTATCAATAACTTACAAGAACAACTATCCTATGAATTATCAATTGCTACCTTGACCACCTTCGATCAAGCTATAGATTTAGCTCGAAGGGTGGAAGATGCTCTCATTAGAAGAGGTCAGATCAAAAAGAAAGATGATGAGAAAACATCCAAAAATTAATATAAAAATAAACAAGTTGTGGGTGATGGAGTCACTGATAGCAGAAACATTGCCAATGTTAATACTGTGAAAACAACAGATAAGTTTATACTAAAACCTCCTGATAAACCACCTCGAGAATTTACTAGGTTAAATCAACCTTTATCAACTATTCTCTCACAACTATTAGCACGAGGTTTGATCCAATTACCAAACATCTGGGAACCTGATCCAACCATACCCGGATACAAAGCTGATTTTTATTGCATTGATTTTCAAGATAGAGATATCTCGCAACATAGTTTACATAAGGATAACGCCTTATATATTACTGCCCTAATTGGATATGTAGCAGTTAAACAAGTCTTGATTGATAATGGTTCATCTTTAAACATATGCACTTTTGACTTCTACCAACGATTTGGGTTTAGAAGTGACAAAATGAAAAGAACTGATATGATTATAAAAGCCTTCAATGACGAGACACAAGAAATGTGTGGAGTCATTACTATACCCTTACAAGTTGGTCCTAGAACCCTAGATACAACTATGTTTATTGTACATTGCCCTGCATCGTACAATATACTTTTGGGTCGCCCTTGGATCAACACGATGCAAGCAGTTCCATCCACTTTACATCAGTGTGTTAAATTCAAATTTAAAAACCAGTTGGTTACCATTCATGGTGATCCTAGACCCTTTGATATGTGTGCTTTGGCAGAACCTGTTGGAGTCCAATTTTGCCCTGCCCTGTCATCCACACATCCTAATTCTCATCATCCATACAAACATGTAAAACACACACCCATAACATCAGCTGCTCTTTCAACTACACCTATACATATAGCTCAACCATCTTCTGAACAAGCTACATCAAGACCTTGAAAAGATCCCAAAATTACAACCAATGCTTCCTGTTTTACTCCTATATCTTCCATACCTATAAACTCACCCATCAATATCCCTATAACATCTACATCCACTAAAGGCATAGTTTCCACATCAGAAGATGTAGGAAATGTTCCTTCTACATCTTATGCGCTTACTAACGAGCTCTTACCCGATTTATCTAGAATTCTTATATCAAAAGAAGCCAACACTGCCATGCAAACTTCCCTCCTTTTAAATAAACTCCCACCCTCTCCTCATACCTTGGGCCTCTCACAGCCTATGGGAAGTATCTACCAAGTTAGGAGTTGTGCTTTTATTTATAAAGGATATGATTGGGGAAGAATACCCAGAAACATTAAGACACATTGTGATGGATATGCTAGATGCTATTTTGCTAATGAGTATCTTAAAGCTAAGCCCATAATGCTTAAATTGGGATATAAAGGGAAAGGTTTGGGACCTTTCAAAAATGGTATGAAAGAACCTTTTGAGGTAGAACCATGGCCTGCTCACTGTGGTGTGGGCCTATTTTCTAGTAAAGGTCAGCCCTTTCCATTTGAATATGATGACCATATTGTATGTTACCAAGATTATCTGGATAAACAAGATTCTTTGCGTCTAAAGAACAATTCCTTTACTTGCAATATGCTATCCATAGCTTACCCTGAAATGATTGCTGAATTCGACGATGAGTTGGAGGGAGATATCTTTCATGATGTTTCCATTGAGGAATTGTTATATAATGAATTTTATTTTGATGGCTCTATACCGAGTATAGCCCAGCTTGAAGCTACAACTCCTCAAGACGAATTATCCAAGTTAACCTTGGAAGAATTACAATAATTGGGTGTTTCACCCACCCCACCTAATTTTGAGAGAGATTTACATATGGAAGTTGAAAATGTTATAAAATTAACATTGGAACCAGACATAACCCTCACATAATCAATATTGGATCAGAATTAAGTCAAGAAAAACAAGATCAATACATTTCATTTCTTAAAAACTATGAAGATGTCTTTGCTTGGACATATGAAGACATGCTAGGTTTGGACCCTTCTGTAGTTATGCATCATCTAGTAGTCCATCTAGATGCTAAACCTGTTAAATAGAAACTTAGAAAAATGCATCCTAAAGTGGCCTTACTAGTCAAAGGGGAACTAGAAAAACTGTTGAAAGTCATTTTTATACAAGCCATTGATTATGCTGAATGGATATCGAATGTAGTTCCAGTAACTAAGAAAGAAGCTACCAAAGTTAGGGTTTGCACAGACTTCAGATATATTAATGTTGCATTCCCTAAAGATGATTTTCCTCTTCCCAACATGGATCAAATCATTGACTTTACTACTGGAAGCGGAATGATATCCTTAATGGATGGATTTTCTAGTTATAATCAGATCAGGATAGCTCCTAAAGATCAGGCTAATCCATCATTTCATTTAGATTCATTTTAACCATCGTTAGATTCATCTTTTATTTTTCATACACAGGTGCTACTGACTCTCTTGTTTGTTTCTTTGAGTGCAGAGTTGCAGCATTAGAGGAGCAGCAAGGAATCTACCTTACCAATGCAAGCGGCGGCAACATTTGGCCCGCCCATTCCAAACGTGGGCATGCGGAAGGAGGAAGACTAAGTCACAAATTGTAACAAAGACCAATTTAACGCTCCTAGCCCCTAAAAATGGAGGAGACGTCTATGTAACCGAGGATAAGAAATTTGAATAAAGAGGGCTGTGATTTCCTTACATCTTTTCTTTCATCTCCAATTTATCTCCTTTCCTTGTTTTTGTGCATAGGATTAAAGCGTTACATTTCGTCTTATATTGCATAGTTATAGTTTTCCTTTTGCTTCCGAAATCTCGTGCTTTCAATGGCGATCACGGTGGGACCTCTGTCCTCTGTTTTTTTTTTAGGTTAAATTACTGATCTAAAATTGCTTGCTTTTTTTTTTATAGGTACCTATTTTTCAACAATCGGATCGTTATTCGTCTCTGCAAGTGACGATTACAGAATTGTTACTCGTCTCACCTCGGGACGAATAAACTATTCGTCTCACCCCGGGACGATTACGATTCTGTTATTCGCCTCACCCGGGGACGATTATAGATCTGTGCAAATTTTCAAAGCAAATCAGAAACTTCCGATTAGGCAGAGAAGAGGTAGGGGTTTTTTTTTTTACAGCTTCTATTAAATTTTTGTTTTTCTGTTTTTGGTTTTTAGTTTGAATGGCTTAGGGAAAGATTTCTTTTCGTTTGCTTGTTTCAATTTCGCAAAATTAAAACGAACCCCACACATCACGTTACATTTTAAACCAAGGCGTTGGTCGTAAGACCCCAACCCTTGAGCAAGACCAACGGTGGGTTCATCACCACCTTGGCTTAGCTTTGCATCCATTCCCCGATTGTCAACTGTTGTTAGGCGTAAATCCTGACGAAAGCTGACCGAGTGTCGCTGGGGTGATTCCCATGCGCGCGAGGATAAGTCTTCTATGGTAGGTGCCATTAACAGGACAATCCCCCTTCCGTACCGCCTACGTACCACGTACCATCTGCTCTCACGTACCTATAGTCTCCCTCTCGTAAGGGCGGGTATATAGAGAGGTTGGTATATCGGTCTGGCTGGTATATTGAAGGGGTGACCATTTTGGGAGTTATATGAGCCGTCATAATTGCATTTAAACGTTCTTCAAAACCTACAAAAACAAAACAAAACAACAAAAACACACTAAACCAGATTTAGGGCACACTATTAATCTTTAAAAGAGATAAACATTGCTTGTGTGTGTATGCTATTTTCTGTTTAGACAAAAAAAATCAAAAATCAAAAAAATCATAAACAAAGATAAAAATCTATGCATTTTGCCACTCGCTCCAAAAGCTCCAAGGATTCCCGCAATCGCTTGGTCACCCCAAAATGCTCCAAAGGTGTCCATGAACCCTTTGGTCAACCCAAAAGCACCCTAAGGTTCCCATAAGTGATGCAGGACCATCCAACAAAATATGGGAAATTTTATATTTTTCTCTAAATTTTAGTGCATCTTGCCGGGGCCATAACTTCTCAACCGTAGCTCCGATTGACTTGAAATTTTAGTGCATCTTGAGTTGTATTTGTCCAAAAAGTCAGTTTTCGGGGCCAAATTCCATCATCTAGTGCCCCGAAATTAGGTTTTAAAATTGCGTGCCCAATTTTTTTGCACTTTTTGAGCTGTTCGAAGGCTAATATCTCCTAATGTATTTAGAGTTAGGACTTGAAACTTCATTTTTGTCTTATCTATTGTAAGAGGGATGCGCACACCAATTTTGGGCCCCATCTGAATCATTTCAATTTTTAGGGTTTTTAGAGAGACATCGCCATGGTATTCACCCGTAGTCAAGCCCACTCATGGGCAGACGCTGCGACGAATGTCCAAAGAAGCACGAGTCACATCCGTTATAGTCCCCAAGATTTGGTCATACCACCTTGGTGACCTAACACACAAGGCAGTCCCCTACACACCTTAACGGAAAGGGACTATAGGGGCACCTCTTCTAGGGGCACTCTTGTTCAGCATAGCACCCAGCACGCACCCTCCCATGAGGGGTACATCCGTAGGAGAGCTCCCTTAGATGCTCGCTATGAGTGGTCACCATGCGATGAAGCGCTAGGTCAACATAGGGTTCGACGGGAGGAACCACATGATTACACTATCCCTCCTTCACCCCCTCTAGTTGTCAGGACTACAAGGACAAATACAGAGCACAAGGCTCCTCAGGCGGGGCGAGCCAACTCTTCCCGTTCCTCTTTCACTTACAAAAGAGAGCACGAGGAAAACCCTTACCTTCCTCAAGAACAATATACATCGCAGGAGCAACACGCCTCCGCAATTGCTAGCTTTCAGGATTACCTATTGAGGCCAAAGCCTCGGGGGAATGCCGCTACCCCCAACAGAGGGAGGCGACCTATAGAGATCTCGGATCACCATGACCGAGATAGATATCTAGGAGAGGCATCTAGGCCTTCTAGACATGAGACGACAGGACCAACTATCTTAGAATCGGCCAAGCATATTGCACGTCGGATGCAACTCACGATACTTGAGCTAGAACAACAACAGTTAGAGCAACAATATCTTTTAAATCAAGAGTGCCTTCAGCACCAGGAGGATGAGTTGTTACAACACACTATGTAGGTGAAGACTCCAACCCCTCGCATGCATAAGACAAAACATTATGAGAAACACAACTGGGTGCAAGACAGGTCTCTACGACCTTATCAAACGTTGCCCTCGATGCCTCCTAGACTTGAGCGGGAGGCCAATCCTAAGACCAATGATGGGTGCCTTCTTCAGGCGCCCACCCAGGTTCATGGACCACCCCCAAAAATTCTTCAAGAAGCCTCTGAGGAACCTGAGCTAGAAAAAGAGTGGACTAAAATGAAATACCAAAGCATGGGGGGTGCTATTCAGTCATCCCTCTCAAGGCATCAAGTTTCCCACAACTTGCAACGGGAACAAATCAAACAGGGAGGAGCTCAAATCCCTCGATACAAGCAATGCACTCGCCCAAGCACTTAGAGTCGGTAGAGACCAAGATTTTGGGGCCACAAAAGCCCAACTCACGTGAAACTCCTCTCAAAGAGGATCAACCCCCGGTTGTAGAGCTACCCGATGATGAGGTCTTCCATATCTTAGAATCACCGGATTCTGATAAGCCTGACTCTCTCGCCAAAGACGAGTCAGCATATGCAATAGTGCCATGGGACCCATTCGAGTCCGACAAGCACTAATTCACAGGTGGTCCCCATGGATGAGCATCACAAAATTCTCCTAACATTACTCCCTTTGGAGGCTCCCATCGAGCCCGTGCCATTGCCAAAAAATTAGGTCCCCCCACAAAGCGCGAAACAACCCCATGAGGACCACATCAATCTGCTCAAGCCGGACGAGCTTAGCATGTCGCAGATAGCTGTCGAGGCCAACGAGGGCCTTTGGATCATCGACAATGATTACAAAGATGAAACTGAGATGGCATATCTCAATCATGCACGATGACACAATAACCCTGTCACCCATGACAAACTAATGGCCCAACTAGGCATAAGACTAGGGCATGAGTGGCGCATAGACCCGCCCCACCGGCATCACATGTTGATCCCACTCCTTTGGGAAGATCGCGAGCACCTTCCACCCGGAGATATCATAGCACCATCGGTGCCGAAGGCAGACCTTGCCCTCCTATCCGTGCATAAGGCCGATCCATTCGTGCCAATTCCTACAGAGCCGGATCCGGTGCACAAAGATCATCACGTCGGGGGTACCTCTATTCCCTGAAGAGCCAATGGGTTACACCAAATGCTCCAAAGGTGTCCATAAACCCTTTGGTCAAACCAAACGCTCCAAAGGTGTCCATAAACCCTTTGGTCAAACCAAAAGCTCCAAGGATTATCGCAATCTCTTGGTCATCCCAAAAGCTCCAAGGATTATCGCAATCACTTGGTCACCCCAAAAGCTCCAAGGATTATCGCAATCGCTTGGTCATCCCAAAAAGCTCCAAGGATTATCGCAATCTCTTGGTCAACCCCAAAAGCTCCAAGGATTATCGCAATCTCTTGGTCATCCCAAAAGCTCCAAGGATTATCGCAATCGCTTGGTCATCCCAAAAAGCTCCAAGGATTATCGCAATCTCTTGGTCATCCCCAAAAGCTCCAAGGATTATCGTAATCGCTTGGTCATCCCAAAAAGCTCCAAGGATTATCGCAATCGCTTGGTCATCCCAAAAAGCTCCAAGGATTATCGCAATCGCTTGGTCATCCCAAAAAAGCTCCAAGGATTATCACAATCACTTGGTCACCCTAAAAGCTCCAGGGATTTTCATAATCGCTTGGTCAAACCCTAAATGCCCCAAAGGTATCTATAAACCCTTTGGTCAAGACAAAAGCTCCAAGGATTACCACAATCGCTTGGTCAACCCAAAAGCTCCAAGAGTTACCATAATCGCTTGGTCAACATAAGTATTCAAAAATCAACAAAAACAACACAAAAATCAAAATCACAAAAACATTTGCATTTCAATTCCATGCATTCTCATAACACATCAAAATTACAAAAACAATTGCATTTCAATTCCATGCATACTCATAAAAAAAAAAAAAAAAAAAACAAAAATCAAAATCACAAAAACAATTGCATTTCAATTACATGCATTCTCATAAAAAAACAAAATCACAAAAACATTTGCATTTTCCATACATTCTCATAAAAAAAAAAAATGAAATCACCAAAACATTTGCATGCATTTTCATAAAAATCAAAATACAAAAATATAGGTTGCATTAAACATTGCATCCATCCCTTGCATACTTCGATAGGTCATACAAGTCAAAAGCACCATAGGCTGTCATTACTTGGCAATTCCATCATTTCCACCTCAAATCCATTTCCATAAACGCATACATCCAAGCATATCACCTTTTTATTTTAGCATAGTCAGTTGTTTCCTAATGTATATAGGGTTTTCGTCATTCAGATGTCTTTAAATTTCTAGCCAAAAACTGTACACAGTTAAACAGATTTTACACGGGAAAGTTTTACTTGGATCACACCTTGTTACGTCACGTCCCAACACAAATTAACACACATAAAAATTCCTAAGTTGTGTGAACGAAAGATGAAACCTGCACCGTAATCCAGGTCACCATAAGCGAAACGGCTATCTTGCTTATCCCCCTGTGCGAATGACCCTAGGAATGCTGAGAGTTGGCAAAAGGACAAGCATCCTCCCTACCCAATTCCCCATGAATCCCAAGTTCTCAAAAGTTGCAAAACATCAAAAATTTGCAAAACGTCAAAACATTCAAAATTGACATCCTACAATGCACACATCAAAAGGCACGTACAATAGTGATTCTCGTCACTCCCTATCCCTTGCTCAAAAAAAAAAAAAAAAAACATCAATAAAACAAAATAAACAAGTGATCTTATCACTATAAAGAGCAAGTATCCCAATACAATTGAAGAAAAGCGGGGAGTCGAACTTGAATCCCTGGAATTCTCAAGCATTTCGACGAGTCATGAGGCAAGCTTCGATACCGGTTTGGTTGATAGCCTATCGATCCACCGATAGTAAACCTCCCGCATGACGATATATCTGTCACATTAACTTGTGTATAGATCAATGTTTGCATGTGGATGAGCTAGCTTATGGTATCCTAGATAGCATCGCAGATTAATCTAACCAAACACAATCAAGGAGTTAGTGGAGCTAATTAGGTGATCCTCAGTACAGGTTCGGTTGAAAGCCCATCTGGCACTGGCGGTATCCTGATGAATAACACATAAACGAACTCAATTGCACACACAGGGATGTGAAATAACTTGGTTAAATTCAAGTCGAATTTATACCTTGTTCAAAAGTCTTGCGAGATAAATGTACAGTCTTGGCTAGTTAGTTAAAATATCCGAATCTAAGAAAAGCTTAACTACATTTTAAAAACAACTGTCACATTTTATTCCGTACATCACCATCAAAATATATGCAAAATACAAAAACAAAGTTTTCACATGCAAAGTCATTTCACAAAGTCATCCCATTAGTATAGCAAGTCAGTCAAATCTTGTACAGTCTATGGTGCATCGACACATCATCAACACCTCATTTCATTCATTCCCTATCCATACATCATACAAATTAAAAACATCACATTCATAATCGCCTCTGCATACATCAAACACATACATAAAAACACGCAAAACAACCAAAATATAAAAAAAAAAAACAAACACAACAAAACAACCAAAATATATAAAAAAAAAAAAACAAACAAACACAACAAAACAACCAAAATATAAAAATGACAAATGCCAACAAAAACACTAAAAATTGCCGGACAAAAGTGCTCTTGCACTTAACCTCTTCGCATTAGAAAATTGATGTCGGGGTCTACCTTGTCGTTATCCTACTCCCCAAGAAGGCTACCATAGCCGGACCGCTCCACGGGAAGACGGATTTTCGCCCATGTTACCCCCAAATGGCATCCCAAAATGGGTTCACACCCACCAAAAATAGGTCCACAAAAAAAAATCGAGAAATTGCTCGCGCATTCAACGGACAACATCTGAAGGCACCCTCACTTAAGTCATCTTGGGTCAAGCGACTCGTCGCTTTTCTCATGTCAGTCATTCCTTCATCGATTCGTCGCTTGAGGGGGTAGTCACACTTAAGTCACCAATCAACAACAACACACCCAATCAAGGCAATGGCATGCATTCAAAGAATCATTGACAAAGACAATCACGCTCCTGCTTGGGGCAGCAAACAAGCAATAATCACAAAATTGATCAAACACTTGGCATTCCCAAAGCATGAACACAAGGTTCCCCCGTGGATAAAAGGTTATGCCCTTTGCCTATTCATGACTGATCAATGTCCAAGCTCAAGTCACACCTCACCAAAATAGGTTAATACTTGAAATCAAATTCCTTAGCTCGTCAGAAGCAAGGATTCAAGAATGCATGCCCTTTCCATGCTTGGGGCATCAAGAGTTGGTTAGGTTACTGAGAAACCCTAATCATTAGTGCTTTGGTTATCTATTTTTGCTCGACGCTGTGCCATGCATAGCGCTTCCCAAAAAGGGGCATCTGTAGACACCAAAACAGCACCAATCCGATTATGTGACTACAAACACTGATCACATTAACACACACAACCCCCAGGGTAGCCCCCAGAGGTTAAACAGTGGTTCTAACCACTTACACAACAATTTTGCAAGTCAAAAATCAGTTTGGCACCTTTTAGACACTTTATTTCTTATTCGTCCCACCCAGGGACGAGTGCGAATTTGTACTCGTCCTACCCAAGGACGAGTATGGATTTGTACTCGTTTCACCCAGGGACGATTACTAGCGCTCGCTTCCGGGTGGGACGAATGCCAGGTTTGACCAAGCAAAAGTCGGACCTCGGCGCATGACAACTCAGAACTACCACTCAGCTTTTCATGCATGACATAGGAGTGCGAGTGAGTTCTTTTAACAACACACATCTGCCAATTGACTTTCCCTTCCTTGCATGGGAAGGAGAGTAAGCTTTTTAAGACAACTCGGATTTGCCACTTAGCTATCCCTTCATTGCATGGGAGTGCAAGTGAGCTTTTCTAAAACATGCAAAGACATGCACAGAGAGGCGGTTAAGAAGCCCTTGATCAAGAAGAAGTCTTCTCTTCACAAACAAAAGCATTCATGCAAAGAAACACTTTTGCATGTTAATTCAAAAAGATCCCTTGGGTCTATAAAAAGGGTGAGTTTTCTCACCCAAAAAAGGATATACAGAGAAGGAGCATTTTGAGCGACGAAGTGCTGCTAATTCACTTACTTGCGATTTGTGCTTTCATAATCATGGTATTTCTTTTAGTTTCATGTTTATGCTTTTGTCAAGTTTTTCATTTCATTTAGATTCATTTTAACCATCGTTAGATTCATCTTTTATTTTTCATACACAGGTGCTACTGACTCTCTTGTTTGTTTCTTTGAGTGCAGAGTTGCAGCATTAGAGGAGCAGCAAGGAATCTACCTTACCAACGCAAGCGGCGGCAACATTTGGCCCGCCCATTCCAAACGTGGGCATGCGGAAGGAGGAAGACTAAGTCACAAATTGTAACAAAGACCAATTTAACGCTCCTAGCCCCTAAAAAGGGAGGAGACGTCTATGTAACCGAGGATAAGAAATTTGAATAAAGAGGGCTGTGATTTCCTTACATCTTTTCTTTCGTCTCCAATTTATCTCCTTTCCTTGTTTTTGTGCATAGGATTAAAGCGTTACATTTCGTCTTATATTGCATAGTTATAGTTTTCCTTTTGCTTCCGAAATCTCGTGCTTTCAGATCCCAAGAAAATAGAGTCAAGATTTCTTAAAGCAGCTGATGGAACTCCTATTGTTAAGCTTGATATGGGTAACATTTAGACTGGCATTGAAGATTTGGAAAAAAGAGGACTAATTTGTCGGTTCGTGGGTTTTCGTCCGAGTCTATCTGCTTTCAAATTTTGGGCTACAAAAATTTGGAAAACTAAAGGTGAGTTACAAATCTCTATTTATCCAAATGGTTATTTTCTTGTTTTATTTGCTAATAATGAAGATAGAGAGAAAACTTTTCAAGGGGGTCCTTGGTTTTTTGGAAGGGCAGGGCTTTTCATGAAGCTTGGCATACTAAATTTAAATATGAAGAAGAGATGCCTTCTATAGCTCCCATGTGGGTTAGACTCTTTGGCCTCCCTATTGAATTTTGGAATCCTACTATTTTTTCTTCAATTGGAAACTCTTTAGGAACTTTTATGATGACTGCTGATTGTACTCAAAATTTTGAACATATTATTTATGCTCGAATTTGTGTTTTAATGGATTTTGAAAAACCCCTACCTAAAAAGATCACATTACAATTTGGGGAAGACACTTGGGAGCAAGTAGTGGACTATGAGAACATTCCTTTTCATTGTAGAATTTTCCATGAATATGGTCATTTGGCCAGTGCTTGCCCAAATAAAATTCTTGATCAAAAGAAAGAAGATATAAACTCAGCAAGTTTCCAAATACCTAAGAAGAAGAACACTAAAAAAAAACCAGTAATGAAGGATCAATCAAAGTCATTTGCTAATATGTTTGAAATCCTTTCCACAAATGATGTCCCAAGTGAGGAAGAGGAAATAATGGAAACTAAAATCTTAGAAACACAATTTAAATATGAAGGAAAGAACTTAGAGACAAACCAACAAATCAAAGGTTTTCAATAGAAAAAAAAGGAGAAAATTTACACAAGAAAAACAATATTTCAAATGTCAAAACTTCAAATAATGTAGGTCCCAATATAGACTCCATTGAACCATCTAGTAAAATTTTGGCTGTGTATGAGCATTCTTCAAGGTTAGAAGCCATCTCAGATTCAATTGGAATAAGTCAAGAAATAGGGAAAAAAAATTGAAGATGGATTCTAATCAAAAAGTAGGTAGCAAGACCAATCAATATCATATGGTAAAAGAAGGTGAAAAGCTTGTAGAGGAAGGTAAGATTAATGCCCTTCCCAACATTTTTAGCCCTAGTATTAATGAAGATCATCACTTGGAATATTAGAGGACTCAAAGGGAGTCTTTCAAAACAAAATGAAATTAGAAGAATGATTCAGATAAATCATCCACATCTTGTTTTCCTTCAAGAAACAAAGATGTCAATGGAGGATATGGACTTAATTGCCAGTAAAATTTGGCCAACTGGAAAAGTGGTTTCCCTCAGTTCCCAAGGGACTTCGGGTGGCATTGCTTGTCTTTGGGACCCAAAAGAGGTAGTTATTCACCATATGGTTGGCAATTGGGGTTTGTTGGCTATAGCTATTCAAAGTAGACATTCCAACCAGATTATGCTCTGCATTACTATTTATGCCCCAACTTCTTTGGAGGAAAAAAGAAGACAGTGGAAGGATATTACTCATATTATCTCTCATTTTCCTAAAGCTTGGATCTTGATCGGAGGAGATTTCAATACCATCCTCTCTCTGGATGAGAAAAGGGTGGGAAATAGAAATTTGGACAAAAGTACTAACCTCATGAGCGAATATATTGCAAACCTCCATCTTGTGGATATCCAACCAGATAATGGCCTTATGACTTGGTCTAACTGAAGGCAAGTCCTAGCTTGTATAATGGAGAGATTGGATAGGTTTTTGCTCTCTAAAAATTTCTTAATCCATGGTCACATTCCTAAAGTGAAGACTCTTAATAATGCTGGTTCGGATCATTGGCGAGTCATGGTGGAAATGTGGAAAACCAATGTGAGTTTCTCTCCTTTTCATTTTCAATTAATGTGGCTTAGAGACATTTCCTTCAGACCTCGTGTGCAACAATGGTGGAAGGAAGGTAAACCTAGGCATGGGACTAAGATGTTCTATTTTTCCAAAAGATTGCAATACATTAAATCCAAAATCAAGACTTGGAACTGGAAAGAGTTTGGGGATGTTCATAAAAAAAACATGAAGTTATTGCTCATCTTGAAAATTTGAATAAGAAAATCCGTTTAGATGGCCTCCAAGAGAAGAGAAGTGCAGATGAAATTAAACTCACAACTCAGTTAGAGGAATGGGAAAAAAGAGAAGAAATCTTATGGAAGCAAAAATCTAGAATTCAATGGCTCAAAGAAGGAGATCGAAACACAAATTTCTTCCACAAATCTCTTCTAGCTCGAAGATCTCACAACTTTATTTCTTCCTTAAAATCAGATTCTGGAGATGTTGTTTATACTTGGGATGGCATGAACTCTATTGTTGTTGATTACTTTTCCAATATTTTTGGTGCTACTCCTCTTGACTCAGCTTCACAACAAAATGTTCTTCAAGCAATCCCTTCTCTTATCACTTCGAGGAGAACTCTATTTTGACTGCTCCTATTACTATCAATGAGCTTCAACAAGTAGTTTTTAAAATGCAAAAAGGGAAAACCCTAGGTCCTGATGGTTTTCCTATTGAGTTCTACCAAGAGTTTTGGGATATCCTTCATGTTGATTTATTAGAGGTGGTGGAAGAAGCCAAGAAATCCAAAGAAATTTTGAAGGTTATCAATAAAACTTATATTACTCTTGTTCCAAAAGCTCAAGAGGTTGATCATATCTCAGCTTTTAGACCTATTGCTTTATGTAATGTTCTTCTCAAAATTATTACTAAAATCATGGCAGAAAGGTTGAAGCCTCTTTTGCATAAGATTATTTCCCCAAAGCAAGGGGGATATGTGGAAGGACATCAAATAGTAGATGAGATAGTTCTTGCTCAGGAAGCCATCCATTCCATGGATATGCAAAATTCTCCTTCTATGTTCATCCGGTTAGACTTATCCAAAGCTTATGACATAGTGGATTGGCACTTCCTTATCAAAGTTTTGAGGCAATTTGGTTTCTCTAAGGATTGGATGGATTGGATTATGGGATGTATCTCTTTAGTTTCCTACTTAGTTCTTATCAATGGTAGGCCTTCTCAGTCTTTCCTAGCTTCCAGAGGTATTAGGCAAGGTGACCCACTATCCCCTTATTTATTCATTATTCTTGTTGAATGCTTGGGTAGGACTATAACCAAAAAGAGGGAAAACAAAACCCTTGAGGGAGTTACCATTGCTCATGGAGCTAGACCTATCTCTCATCTTCAATTTTTGGATGACTCTACCCTTTTAGGTAAAGCTACAATTAAGGAAGCTTCTAATATTAAGCAAATCATTAGCTATTTTTCTAAGGCTACTGGGCAGTTGATCAATGAAGACAAATCTAAAGTTATTTTCTTTCACTGCTCTACTAGACAGGAATCCATGGTCTTGGATAAATTAAGATATAAGAAGACCTCTCTTCCAATCACTTATTTAGGTATTCCCATAAATATTAAAAGGCAAAAAAATAAAGATTGGAATTGGTTGTTGGACAAAGTCAAGAAGAAAATTGGAAAGTGGACCAACAAGTGGCTTTCTTATGGGGGTAGAATCACCTTGGTAAAATCAGTCCTTCAAGCTATTCCTATTTATGTTTCTTCTATTTTGAATATCCCAAAGGTTGTTCTTCGAGAATTGGATCAAATCAGTCATCGTTTCCTTTGGAGTGGTACTAAGGAGAAAAGAAAATGGGCCTTGGTGAAATGGGATACTTTATGTCTTCCTAAGAGTGAAGGGGGGTTAGGATTCCGGTCTTCAATTAATAACAACAAAGCTTTAGATGCTAAATTATATTGGAGGATGTTGCATAACCCCAATGCTCTTTGGGCCAATAATCTCCGTGCTAAATATGTTGAGAACAAAAGTCTCGAAGACCTTGTTCGCTATCAACTTCCTACCAAAGGTTCTCCCATTTTAGCAGTTCTTAAGACTGGTGAGGATTTGATAAAGAAAAAATTATTTTGGATCATTCATAATGGTCAACATGCAAATTTTTGGACAGATTCTTGGGATGGTCACAAGCCTTTGATAACTCAGTTTCTCGATTGGAGGCCTTGGATGGAGGAGCTTCACCGAGCTAATTGGATAAAGGTGGCTAATTATTGTCGGTACCATACTGGTAATTCAAAGGTTGGTAGATATTGGATCCCTATTGAGGACTAGCCTATTCAAATCCCAGAAAGGCAAAGACAAGATATCCAAGGCATCCTTCATATGAGATCCCTCTCTTGGTCCCATGAAAAAGATTGTTTTGGATGGAACAACACTACTAAGGGTGAGTATTCAGTTGCTCAAGGTTATTTGACCTTATGCCATAATAATCCCAACCATTATTCTGACATATTTTCTCAATTGTGGGCTCAAAATCTCTGGCCTAAGGTGAGGTTCTTTAATTGGCTTTTATTGCATCGTAGGGTTCTTACTAGTGAGCAACTTATGAAGCATGGTTTTCATGGCCCTTTTAGATGTGAAATGTGTGAAGAGAATGTAGAAAATATCAACCATATTTTTATTGAGTGTACTTTAGCCTCTGAGCTATGGAGGAGAATGGCAACTTTACTTGGCTTACAGTGGTCCAATTTTTTTACTTTTGAACAGACTTTGGAGGGATTGGCCTAATCAAGAGGGTGTTGATCATTTTATTAGGCGGTTAGTTTGGATGGGTTCTACCATTCTTCTTTGGAATATTTGGAATGAAAGGAACAACCAAATTTTTAATCAAGATAGGAAGGATATTCACTATATTTGGCAAAAGACCATAGCCAACTTAGTTGAATCAGTCCATCAACTCCTTAATCACCCCCAAAACTCCCACCAAAGATGGGATCAAGTGATGCAAATATTGAAGATTAAACCTTCTAAGGGCAACCAACTTAAAGGGAATGTGAGTATTAGTAATATGGATAGGACTAGAAATTGGCAACCTCCTCCTAAGGATTTTGGAAAAGTCAATACTGATGGAGCCTCTAGAGGGAACCCTGGAAAAGCCAAGTGTGGGAGGAATTGGTAGACTTTCGAGATGGCTCCCTGGTTTTTACTTTTGCTAAGAATTTGGGTATTCTTTCCAATAACCTTGCTTGAGGGGTATGGTATCCTTAGAGGCCTTCAGGAGGCTACTAAGGTTGGATGGGAAAAGGTGTTAGTTGAGTCGACTCTCAACTTATGATTAATCTCTTGAAGACTCCTTCTAAGAATCATAAGGTGGATTGGAGAATAAAAATAATTATTGAGAAGATTCGGTTAATCCAGATGGGATTTTTGAAAGTTGATTACAATCATGTGGTCGAGAGATCAAAACAAGAGTGTTGATGCTTTAGCTAATTGGGCTTTGGACAAAGGTGATCTTACTTGTTATGGCCACCCTCCTATATGGTGGGCTTCTCAAATTAGGGAAGCTCTTCTTTCTATCATTTCTTTGGATGGCTCCAGTTCCGAAGGTACCTAGTTTCTTCTTGTTTTTTTTTTTGCTTCTCTTTGGTTCATTCAGTTTTTTTAGTTCCCTAGCTCATTCTATTCTTTATTTTGTTTCCTCTGTTGATTCTTGCCTTAATAGTCTTCTGGTCTAGATAGGTCATTGTTTTGTTCATTTTTTTTTTCTTTTGTCTTTTTCTTTTTTTGTTTAGTTTTTTAAGGTGGGTGGGTTCTTTTGTTTTGTTTTGTTTTTGTGTTCTTTGTGTTGTTTTTTGTTGTTCTTGTGTTTTTGTTGTTTTGTTTTTTTTTTTATGTTTTTTGTTATTGTTCTTGTGTTTTTTTTTGTTCTTGTTCTTGGGTTTCTCTTTGTTTGTGTTATTTCATTTTTTTTATGTGTGAGTGTTTTCTATGTTTTTTGTTTTTGTTTATTGTCTGTTGTTGGTTGTTTTTATTTTAATTTTAATTTTAATTTTATTTTTTTAGGTTTTGGTTGTGTTTATTTTTCATGTTTTTTTTGGGTTATGTCTTTGTAGTGTGTTGTTGTTTTTGTCTTGTTTGTGTTTTGTTATGTGGTTCTTGTGTTTTTCTATGTGGTTTGTGTTGTGGTTTCTTTTATCTTATTGTGCATGTTTGGTTGTGCTTTTGGTTTTGACACACTCAAGGAGCATGTTTTTTATTTTATTTTATTATTTTTGTTGTTATTTACTTATTTTTAATTTGGTTTTGTGTGTTTGTTTGCTCCTTGAGTATGTCAAAGGTGGTAGGCCAGGTCCGAGTCTTGGGCATTTTTGGTGGAATGGATACCCCTGCCTCCTTGGGTCTTACCTAAAAGTGGCATCCCTTTTGGGATGTTTTCCACAAATAAATAAAAAAAACGTATGTTATTGCCAAATTCGATCCTTTGTGATATCTCATGAGTCGACCGTATTTATCTGGTCGCATAGCCAAGTGGATTCTTGCGCTAAGAAAATTTGAACTCACGTTCATATGATAGAAGTATGTTAAGGGTCAAATCATAGCAAATCGATTAGCTTCTGCACCCTTAGAATCTACTCATCCCCTCATCATTGAGTTTCCTAATGAATGCCTTAAACTAGAGGCAGACCATTCAGAGCAATGGTCCCTATACTTTGACGGAGCCTAATGCATAAGTGGGGTTGGTGCAGGTATTATTTTAATATCTCCATAGAAACATATTATACCTTTGTCCTTTAAATTAACATTTGCTTGCACCAATAACACTACTGAATATGAAGCTCTTATCCTTGGATTATGAGCTGCCTTGGCATTGAAAATTAAAAATTTATTGGTTTTCGATGATTCTCAACTTGTCATAAATCAAATCAATGATTTTTATCAGACCAGAGATGATAAATTACGCCCATAAAAAGCATATGTTTTGTATTTATTATCCTTGTTTGATCAAATTACTTTGGAAGCTATTCCTCGAACTAGCAATTGTGTGGCTGATGCTATGGCTACAGCTGCATCTCTTTTACCCTTGGAGTTAGATGATGAATATGCTACCATCATTATTCATCGACTCCAAGAACCCACTTCAAGAAAATCATGCTTAGAACCTTTGGATGTGTTTCTCATCAATGAAACAACTCCTGAACCATGGTATACTGATATATTTATTTTTTTGCAGAAAGGAACCTTCCCTGATGGTTGTACTAGCAACCAACGTAGGTTATTATGTAGACAAGCAAGTTGCTTTGTGATTATTGGTAATACCTTATATAGAAGATCTTTTGAAGGCATCTTACTGTGATGTTTAAATCTAGAAGAGTCTAGATCAGCTTTTAATGAAGCTCACAATAGATCTTGTGGGGGACATTTTAGTGGTAGCGCCATTGCTAAGAAACTCCTTTGGATAGGATATTTTTGGCCTACCATGGAAAATGATGCACATAATTATGTGCAACATTGCGACAAGTTCCAGAAACATGCTGACCTTGTCCATGCACCTGCACAAGAACTGCAAGCTATTTCATCTCCTTGGCCCTTTTCAAAATGGGGCTTAGACATCATTGGAAAAATCAACCCCGTGTCATCCGATGGACACAAATTCATCATAACTACCACCGAGTATTTCATGAAGTGGGTTGAAGCTATGCCATTAGCTTCTTGCACTGGAACACAAGTTTCCAAGTTTATTTTTAATCAAATTATTTGTAGGTTTGGAATTCTTGCCAATCTCATTTCAGATAATGGAACTTGTTTCAAAAATAAAGATGTTAAAAAATTATGTCAAAAATATAAAATTCAACATCGTTGGTCCACTCCCTATTATCCTTAGGGTAATGGCCAAGGGAAGCATCTAATAAAACCTTAATCAAAATTCTCAAAAAATTGGTCAATAAATCCGATCGAGATTGGCACATTCAGTTATATCCTGCTCTGTGGGCCTATCGAACTAGTGTTCGAACCCCCACGGGAACTTCACCTTTTGTTTTGGTTTATGGTGCTGAAGTCATTTTTACCTTTGAATTAGAAGTTCCTTCTTTAGCTCTACTACTTCAAGATACTGAAGTAGGGGATGAATATCGTGTTGGCAGATTTAGTCAGCTAGAACTTCTAGATGAAAAGCGCATCAATGCTTTGGAGCATCTTCATGCCTACCAAAACAAGCTTAAGAGAGCATATCTCAAGAAATTTCATCATCGATCCTTTGATATCGGTGACCTTGTCTTAAAAGAAAATCAAAAAAATACTAATGCAACTAAAAACCTTAAAGGTAAATTTGAGCCCAACTAGCTTGGACCATATGTCATCACTGCTAAATTTGGATCGGGAGCATACAAATTATCTACCTTATATGGTAAAGAACTTAAAGAACCTATGAACATTATGCATCTCAAACGCTACTATGCATAAAATTTGATCATTTCATCATTGTATATATTTATTTTGCATATTGTTTCATTTTAGTCATCCATATAAAACGTTTCAAAAACAATCACCTTGTATTTCTTTCAATTCATAACTTAAAATCAAAAACATCAAAAACATCAAAATCATCAAAATCTTCAAAAAACATCTTTTATTTTTTGTACCTGTCAAATTGTGCAGTATTGTAGTTATATTTTTAGCTATTTCGAATAAATTAGCATTTATTTGGAATCCCACACTTTCACACTCACATGAATAAATATCTTTATTTTATTTGGTTTTATTATTAATCTCTCTTATATCAAAGTCCACATTGGCATTAAATAAAGTTTTGAGCATAGAGAACTGATCTTGTTATTTACTTGAACCAAGTATATCTTTTCACATTAAAATGATTTCATTGCAAATTCGATATGATGCTACATAGTAGAAATGGTTTCCTGAGTGAAAAGTTTCCCCTACTATCCTATCATGCACATGGTCTAGAATCTTTGAGAATTGACAAAAGGACAAGCTCACCCCTACCCAGAATAAAAATCCCTTGCTCTACAGCTAATCCGAGCAAGTATCCCTAGCATAGGAAGAAAAAAAAAGTTCAAGAAAAAGAGAAAAATAAAAAGGTTATTTTGTATCATCACAAAAATATTTCAGTATTTTCTCAAATACCAAGCAAAATACAAAAGTACAAAAAAAAAGAAAAAAAAGAAGCAAAAGAGAAACGTAAAAGCAAAATGCAATAAAATCCTTTCCCTACCCCTTGAAAAGAAAAGAAGGGTGAATGAACTTGAATCCTTGGAATTATCAATTATTCGAAAACTATGAGGTAAGCCCCATAACAGGTGGTTTGTGCCCAACCCGCTTGGCCTTGGGTAATTCCTAGCGTGGTGATATGTCTGTCACATTAGCGACCTTCTTTTGTACAGACCTATGTCAGCTTATGGATTAGCTAGCTCTTGATAACCTGACTTACATAGTAGTCTGGTACGGTTACATGCATATAAATCATGGTCAACGAACACTCATTTGGTTAAGGCAAATTCCTTGTATCATATTATCTTGCTCAAAATTGGTGAATGAACAATACAATCGCACACACATTTGTTTTGAGAGATTTTGTATCATTATGATAAATCAAGATCGGTAATGAACTCACATTTGCACATGAGGATCCCTTATAAATCTACATTTGTCTTTGAGATAATTTAAAATTTTTCTGTAATTCTTTTCGGAATAATTTTATTCTTTTATTTCAGAATTTTTGTTTTGTATAAAAGCAATTACATAAATTTTCTCACAAAATCACAAAAATGATTTCAAACAAAATATTCATATTATTATTTTTTTGTTTATCAAAAGTCAAAAATTCATCTTGCAATAAAACTAAAATATCTATTTTCTTCTTTGGATTTCGCGATGATGGTATAAGTCTATACCTATCAATTCTATGCCTAGCGCAAACCATTGTTCTAATTGTATTTTCCATTTCTTTTAAAACAAATGCATAAAAACAAATTCATATGACTTGCATCATTATGTTACACAATCATGCTTTAAAACAAATGAATGAACACTTATTCTATTTTATGTCATTATGTCAACATTCCATTTTGCAACCATGGTATAATTTCTAAGGAATTGTTCAAAATTTTATAACACTTAGGAATTTATGACTAGCAAAATCATATTTCTTTTAAGTATCTCATGCATATTATTTTTATGAAAATCTGAAAACAAATCATCAAACCATCATCATCTCCATCATCACAACACAAAGTCTTAAGACAGTCTCTTAAGCACTCTTTTACTTTTCAACAATATTTCTATACTGGGATTAGCTTGACGACCGAGTGAGCGGCGACTCCATGAAATGGTCTATAATAGCGACAATGTCCTTTGAAATTATTGTTAGAAGTCTCTTTTTATTTTTCATCAAATCACACCACAACAACCAATTGTTTACATCAGATTATTTCATTTAAATTTCATAGCATGACATCAAATTATAATATTTCCAAACGACATAATAACATGAATCATCAATCAAACAAGCAAACAATCCAAACATTAAAGCATCATAAAAACATATGAACAAGTCATATCATCAGAAACAAGACCATATATATATATATATATATATATATATATATATATATATATATATATATATATATATATATATTTATCTCAAAAATATCTGTACATCATATCACAAATGAATTAGGGTTTTACCCTATTTTCTTAATTTTATTTAAAAATCAACATTTTAATTTTTTGCTTTTCCGTGTTTTTTACCTCAAATGTTCGATTTGGGTAAAAACACGGAGGGGGCACCATAGTCAGCATTCGTATGATTCGACCAAGAATCGTCGTCTAAAAAATTGAGTATATTTTTTCTTTCTCGTAAAATAGGAAAAACTCGTCTTTAACGCATTTTCTTCAAAAAATTCACTAAAGAGGGGGCAAAATGTAGCACACTAAAATTGGCACGGTTAAACCTTAGTAAAAAGATAAAAGATAAAAATTTGAATTTCAACCCCAAACTGCCCGTTAAACCGCCTGTTACTCGCTTTCTCTGTCTTCCGCACCATTTTTAGGATTTTTTTTTACCATTGGACGATATCGTCACAGATTAGATGAAATTGTCCTCGATCTAACGAATTCGTCTAGAACAGAACGTCCAGACGATTTCATCCCAAAACTAAATTTTCATAATTAGCTTCTATTTCAACAGCCTCTTCAACTTGGGTAGAAACGCATCTATGCAGTTGGAGATTTCCCTATTGGAGATCTCCCAGATTGGGATGATCCCCAACCTCCTAAACCTCTTCTTAATCCTATATAAACTAGGATTTTTCTAGTTTATCCCGATGATTCTCTCTAAACCCCCTAAACCCCTTAGTTGATGGATTTCATTACAAAATTAGTTCTTTATTCCATCGCACTACTGTTTGTATTCTGTATTTTGCATTTTTCTTGTAGGAACTCTACTATTTTTCAGTCGAAGCTAGCTCGGATCGTCGTGGACGATCTCGAACGATTACAAAAGATTTTGTCAAGGAGAACAGATGATCTTGTACGATTGGAGGCGATCCTGACTATAGTCTAGATTGGGGGCAATCAGAGTCTAGAGTTTGCATTTCCTTAGCTTTCTCTGCATTTTTCCTATTGTATTTCTACACTGTCTTAAATTATTATGTTTTTTTCATCTTGGAGTTTACCTCATTTAGCATAATCACATGATAAAATTAAAATCAATCATTAAATCTGTGGCATTTCATTATTTGTTATTGGAATCCATTATTTAGGCATGTTTGATGTTATTTCTACCATTATCCTTTGCTTCTGCACTTGCATATTTGGTATTTTGTGCCTATTTTTGTGATTGTAGGTTTCTGATGAATTCATCTAATGAATTCATTAGATTTTAGATGATTCTATCTAATTTCAGATGACCTTCTATGATTTGAGATGATCTTGTGAAATATCAGATGATTACGTACGAATTGAGACAATCTGAACTGCTACAAGACTTACAATCTTCATCAAACATCCGAAATCAGGTATGACACCTTCTAGCTAGCATATTCTTTGTTATTAGCATTAATTTCTATTTTTTGTATTCATTTAAATCAGCATTAGCATATAGAATAGTTTAGATTCATATTGGCCAAACCTAGGAGTTGAATGATCAAGTATAAAAATGAACACATCAAACTCACTGTCAACCTAGGCGTGGAAACTACCATTCAAAATTTTCCTGGTGAACCCACCATCCATCGAAAATTCACCCTTATACCCCTTCCCCAAGAGGCGGAACCTTCCAAGGGCCTCTCAGTCTGAGGTATTGTCCCATCCTTTTCACATCCCCCTTTCGGACGCGGATCCTATAGCCTGAAGGTAAGGATGCGAAAAATTTGGAGCGATACACATATATCACAACTGCTTCAGCCCATCCATCTATGGTAATGTTCTCCCAAGCTTTGAGAGTACCCACAATATATTGAAAAGTCTTAACCTTTTATATATCAAGATGTTTGGCCCTTTTACTAAGCTCCAATAATCCAGATTAAATGCGAATGAAATTTCTCGTTAATGGTAACACATGCTCTTCAGTGATGGGCTCCTCCAAATTATCAATATCTGAAGTATCCATCATGAAAACAGCCCATAATGTATCCAGGTCTTTCTTTGCCAGAATATTTCCTTGATCATCAACAAAACTAGGAAAACCATTATCTGCAAGTGTTTCAAAATAAACCAATGAAATACGTCTTTCATGCTCAAAGGTCTCTTGCAACTGACGAGCTTCTTTAATCAGATTCATCTTGGAGAAATAACTATGTAATGTGATTTTAGCACTCGCCCAAGCATGGGCTATATCACTCATTGGATGCATCTTGATATTTATTTGAGTCATTGCTTGTATCTTCATGGTATTTCCAATTTTGGCTCAAAATATTGCTCCATGCTATCTATTATAGGTCCACCATATGAAACAGCTACCTAAAAATCCTAAAGGAACAATAGCACTAATGTAGCCTTGGTCACAATTTTCTTACAATTAGTCAACATCTGACTGCGAGCTTCCTTAATCTTGTCCTTAGTGAGGGACATAGAGTGCATTGATTTTGCTGCCAATTGATTCTGCAAGTTTTGATGCTGATCCTACAAAGCTTGAATTTTTATTTGTGCTTCCTGCTCGGCTGCCTAAAACTATGTAGTTGTCTGCTTGCTTTTCGCTATGTCACTTTCCAAATGCATCACCTGTTGCTGCCACTATTGAGATTCAAATTGTGCTGCATCAAATTTAGCCTATTGTTCCTCGAAGGCTTCCTTGAGCTTTTTGATTTTCTCTTTAGCCTGAATGAGAAGATCCTTGTAATGTTTTTCCTATAGATACATGGAACTTTATGCCTCTTGTATGGTGCCCATGTGCTCAACTAGATGCTTCTTTGTGAGGTCCTCAATGATAGCTTAGTATGAATAATCATTAGATGTCATTTCTATTTGAGGTTTTTGAACTCGAGGAATCATGGTCACCGTGTGCTTCTCCATTGCTATGGGATCAAAAGTCACTTTCTTTACTGGTTGTGCCATGGCTAGTGAATCCTTTCTCTTATGATTCTTCCACCACCTAGATGAAATTTGTTGTGCCTTGCTAAGTTTTTCCACTATTGAGCACTCAGGTAGCAACTCTATCTCGGAGACTAGTGGCTCCTCCATGGAAAAAATTAGGGAAGAGAGAAAAATAGCTTGTTGGGGATTGGATTCAACCATAGGAATGGAAGTGGAGGGGATCTCAGCTACGCTTACTTGAAGAGATGCTTGTGTGCTTATGGAAGGATGTGAAGGTATGGAAGATGAAATAGATGGTAATGGAAGGGCAAATGGATTTGGGGTAGATGCAAATGAACTAAAGGCAAGAGAAAAGGATGGAATGGGTGAAACTGAAGAATCACTAGTGACCTATGACTGTGGGATAGAAGGGGGAATGGGAGATGTGGATGTGATAGGAGCTAAAGTAGACATAAGAACTATGGATGAAAAAATAGAGGTTACCAAATGCTTATTAATGAGAGAAGAAGAAGGAAAATGCATACCTATGGGCTCCTCTCCTTTTGTGCTTATGATAATTTGAGCCGATGGTAAACATTGTTGTATCACAATATTTTCTTCTCCTTTAGATTGTTCCTTCCCTATGTTCAGATCAACCGATGTCACCATTGAATTAGAGTGTGTTGGCTCAATTGCTTGTGATGAAGACTATTTTATGCTCAATGTAGAATGTGCTCCACTCCTAGGCTTCTTCGCTATGTGAGGGAAAGGAATTTCCATGGCTGCACTCCTTTTATTTTTTAGAAATTGCTCTTGCTCTTCCTCTTCAATAAAAATCCTCTTTTTCCAATACCTCCACTTGTCCGATCATTTCTTGTTCTTTACCTAGACTACTAATACTTTTAGGCACCAAATCAGCAAAGGAGAGGGGCTGATACTTCTCATAATTATCATCATAAATATTTGAAAAAGAATCATCTATAGCCATCGAATATTTTATTTTGAGCTTATTTTGATGAACTCTCATGATCCACCAATTGGCAATATTTTCATCAAACCAATTAAGCAATTTGGTCTTCATTTGCTCAAAAAAACCTTCAGGAGGAACCTGTTCTAAGTGATTGGCAGGATCATATTCAACCTCCATTTCATAAAAATCATGCCAAGGAGGAAGTGACATCATCTTCTTTACATTCCATTCAATGTCATGCCCTTCAGGATTGTTCCTTTGTCGCACAATATCTTCTTTGGGGCAACAATGAAATGTTTTTGCCTTGATGAAATTGGAAAAAATACCCAAAGGATCATACTTCCATCATTGGGGGAGCTCAACCAATCCATGATCATAGAGTGTCTCAACAATTAGTTCATTCTGCCCACACTGAGTAACTATGATATCACCAAACTTGAAAGGCATAACACATGTATTTTTTTTCCTATTACCTAACCCATAGGTATCATTTATAAAATCACTTTGTCGGGCTACTTCCAAGGCAAAAATATGTTCAATTGTAAAATATAGTAGCAAAAAATGTTTACCAGTAAAACCATACACCCTAACTACCATGCCTTGGGTTAGTGAGAAAAAATCACCTTGTTTTTGATCAACCACTTTTGCTTGTAGGGCTCGAGGCACTCTGTTGCATACTCCATACATTATCTCCAAATCAGGTCCTAAAAAAATTATGTTGAAGTTATAATAGGACTCGTTCTTGGACAAACTCTGAGTCCATGAGTATACTGGTAATGCTTTTCCTACTTCATCTATCTTGTTTATTGCTACAAAAGCAAAACGAGAGTGCATATGGTAGAAAAAATACCATGTCAAGAGGGAACAATGCCTAAAGGTAAGATCTTCTCCATTTTGTACCTTTCTCAATTGTGAATGTATCCTCATTTCTAAGAAATTTTCCCAATCAAAGAAAATTGAATTTGGAGTTGTTGTTATGGCAGTTGGAGCGTAAAACCCTAGTTGTGAAATGAATTACACCAACAATGCTTACCACTTTTGTACAACACAATTTGAAGATAATCCTATTAGCCATGCTATCATTGAATACAAATCTGGGCTCTTGAAACTTTTCAATGGTGTCAAATTTTTTGGCAACTCTCCCAATCGTGGGGTCTTTAATAATTGGCTCCCCATGAACTGCCACATCTGAATGGTAGGTTGATACCTCTCCTCATCCTCCTTAAAACTAATTTTTTTTAATGTAGCAAAAGATGAAAGTTGTGCACCGCAAGCAAACACATCCTGTATGGAACTAGTCGAGATACTAAACAATACTTCTCCATGGGAATTTTGGACAGTTCTTGCAGCAGTGTTGTAGCATTGTGCGATTGCCCAGATCAGCTCAGGACATGGATGCACAGGGGTACACAAGTACAAGGAGAGATGAGAATGAAATGCTATAGTTTGGGGACTTCTAGTAGACATATATTGTGCATCAAACTCAGCATCTAAACACAATATTTCTACTCCCTTGTTGGTGATATTGTAATCTTTAATCTGTCCCAAGCGATCATCATAAGGTTTCAGTTCCATATCTTCAACCTTTTCTTCTCGAGCTCTTCACAGCTTCTTCATGATCTCAGGAATTTTTTATACATTCACCTTCTTGGCCTCTGTAGCTTTCCTCCCCATCTTCAGCTTCCTTTGAATATGCAGCAACAAACAACAAACCCTGGAGCAAAAGGGATTTGCAAGACTTCAATATAGGAACCCTGCAAATGCTTTGATTGAAAACAAAAGGATGGGCCTCCTTTTTATAAATTTCCATACACATCCATTGGAAAGCTTTCTAATTTTATGGGCACCGCATACATTCCAATGATGCTTTTATTTTTTATTTTTATGCTTCTTACCACTTCTTGAAATGCGAGAAGTGGTAGTTTTTTTTTTTTTGTAGAAAGTGTAATGAGTGAGCGGAGTGAGAAATGGTAATGAGTAGATTTTACGGATAGTGCAACATGGATATGGGGGGGTTCATGAGAAAAAAAACAAGCGAAAGGATTTAAATGCATAATGGTTTTTCTTATTTTAGTATGATTGCTTTATTATTATTATTATTATTATTTGTTTAAAAAAATGGGTGAAATGGTTTATTCGGGGGGCGTAATGGGGATTTTGGGACCCGAAATAATTTTTTCGGGGACTCGAAAAGGCTATTTCGGGCAAGAGAAAAATGAGTTCAAGAAGCATGCAATTTTTTATTAATTATATATATATATATATATTATACTGATAATAGGCCTTCAAATGAAGACCATTAACTGGAATTAACAGTGCATGACCATCCATATCTTGTAAATAAAAAGAATTAACTTGATTGGCACCTATGATTTGAAATGGACCTTCCCATATTGCCTCGAACTTGTGATGTTTTTTAGGGTCCCAAAAATTTTTGCGGTACGCCTTGAGATAATGTTGCTTGGAGATGCACTTATTCGTTACTTGATTCACAATCAATTCAGAGTCACCAAAAATCTGTAATTATTCAATCCCCAATTTTTCTACCTTCTTCAAACCCAAGCATAATGCTTCATACTCAGCAGCATTGTTAGTACAACTCTAGGTCATTCAATATGAATATATTTTTTGTAGGCCAGAGGGAGAAATAAGAACAATCCCTACTCCCACACCATTTTTACATCTTGCTCCATCAAAATACAACTTCCATATTTGATCAGGCACAGAGTCTTGATCATCTTGATCAAGAGGAATCTTTATTTCAACCTCTTCAGGATTTGTAATGGAGTAACAACCAATTTCAATTTCCATCATGGAATTAAATCGAGCATTGAAAACTCATCCTCTAAGCGAAGCTCATCCAGGACTTCATCCATCAAATCAAGATTTTCCAATTCTTCAGTTATCATGTTGACAAAATGTGTGGACTTTTCTTCTTCTTCCATCTTCTCTATATGAAAAGTAGAAGGCTTATCATTGTAGATTCAGATTCTTCTTCCTTTGAAAGGAATCTCCAAGTGAGAATAATCCAGAGAAAGGTAGCCTCCCAGCTTGGCAGTGAATTCTCTCGACAAACACATACTGAAATATGGTTCCAAATAAACCACAACTACCTCCTAAATTACTATAATTTGAGGCATACTATGTAGAACAATAGGAATATCCTTGATTACATCCACTATTTTCACAGGAGTCCTGTCCAACTGCAAGACACTAGGGCTACTTCTTGTATACTTCATATCCATGACTTCACAAAATTCCTTTGGCACAACAGTTGTCGCAGCACCAAAATCAATCATGCAGTTGTGCACTATCCAACCCTCCATCCTGAGTGACAAATAAAATGGGGGTGGTCTATTTTTTCCATTGGCTGAAGTAGTTAATGTTTGAGAAAAAATCATCTGGGTAGGATTCTTCTCATTATCTTTCATAGACTTCAATGATTCTTGTAACAAATCAACTTGCCCAGGTAATTGTAATGCATCATAGAGACTAACCTTGGCTGGAATATTCTTCAATTATTCAACATTATTGTACGTATATGCACCAGAATCCCTCTTTTCAATAGTGTCTTCATATTTGATCCGATATTGCTGAGTGGTTTCTACCCTCTGTATTTTAGTCAAATATGGGTACTTGAGATTTTATCTGGATTTTTCCTCTGTTTCATATTTTTCTTGTGAAGCTGAGGCTTTTTCTTGCAATCTTTCCTTTGCTCGTTGTGGCAAAAGATCTTTTAATAGAACAGGTGAATCTGGCTTTCACTTGTACTTGTTTCTTCTCATTTTGTATCTTTGGATCAGCCGGTACCCTTAATGGTTCCATCTATGCTGGATCTATCGTGACTGGCTTCTTCCTAGTTCTCATGAGAACTGAGACTTGTTCTTCAGATGGAACCATAAAATTATGATCTACCTCAGTAATCATGTTAACTTGTCCTCCAAAAGAGCTTGCGACCAATGTTTGTACATAGTTCAAATGAACCATACAAGTCTCCTCACCGTGTGGATCATTACATGTAGAGCACCAATATGTTCTTTCTGCAGGGCCAGCTTCCTCATTCGTCAATACAGTCAGGTTCTTCTCAGGCACTTTGCTTGTTGAAGCTGCTTGTTCTCTAGTGATCGACGGAGGTTGAAATCTCCTGGGTTGGAAATATCTCTCGGCCTACTTTCTTTCAATAATTGTGATTTTATTTATCATTGCTCTTATAGCTGAATTAGCAGATTTTACCTCTTGTAATAACATTGTGTAAGGATCAGGATTTGAGGGCACAGGAGGTGCCGATATAGGTAGAGGTGCTAGCAGTGTAGGAAATGTTGGGAATGAAGTGGGATCTGGTAATTGTAGAATGCTTGGTGCAGGCAATTGTGTAATAGTTGGAGTAGGGAGCTAGGGAACTGGAATGGGTGCGATCTGAGGCGCACTTGAGCTCCATGATGGAATAGGATACATGGAAGGCATAGGCTATGAAAATGAACCAGAATACAAATGTTGAGGAAGATCAGGTAAGATAGGCATTGTTACCTTTGGGGGAAGCCTACCTATGGCAATCAAATCTGCTTCTACATTTTGTGCTTGTTCAAATAGCTCTAGGAATACAGTCACGTTGGACTACCGGATAGCCAAGCCAATGTCTATGTTAAAATATCTGAGATAATAGAATGCAGCTTGCTCATGAGTGGGTCGAAGACCTTTAGGAACTCTCTGCTAGCTTCTGGTAAATATAACATTGAAGTCCGCTATCTCCTCCCTGTGGATGCCTTTGAATTGCATTAAATTGATGCAACAAGGAAAATGGATCGACTTGTTTATGAAAGTTTTTGATTAACAACTCTCCTAATTGATCCCATGATGCAATAGTGTCTAGTTGCAATGATCGGTACCAATATAACAATTTCCCTCTCAGTGACAACACCAATAATTTTATCATCACGTCTTCATCCATTATGTCATGGATGGTCACCAAAGAGGCTACATCTTGAATATGCTCATAAGTATTTTTACCAGTACCATCATAGGTCAGAAAAGCTTTCAAAGTAGCTTGAGGGACTAGATTTTGTGCCTATAAATTCAAGGCTCTCAAACTATTACATGCCAATAACTGCCTTGGTGGAGGATTCTGGGCCATTTGGATTGGTGTGTGTGGCTGAGGAGGTGGAAAACTAGTAGCAGTACTAGATGAACTTGAAGGAAAAATAATACACTAGCAATTTGTGAGGATGTTGCAGAGGACGTAAGTGGTGGGGAGACCAACTTAGGGTGTCCAATTTATTTTTGGTTCTCAAGTTCAAAAAACTCAATGGGATTTTCAAAATGTTTGGCCTTTGATCTTGTGATCATGAAGTATAGCTCTCACTGTCTCCACGTTTAAAGGCTTCTGGGTAGTTCTGAGTCGCCAAATGTTCTAACTATACAGCATGAAGATGAACATTAAACCTCAATACTATTGAAAGTGAAACTTTCACGGTCCCATCGGGCATGCCAAAAACTATTGGCATAGGTGGGTTTGTCAACTTGGAATAGTACTTTTCCCACTGATTATGGATCTTACTAAGACAGATATGGTCTGTCCCATCGTGCATGCCAAAAATTTTTGGTCACAAATCTACCTAAGTACAAGATTTCATCACTTGTGGACCCTAGACTTGGCCAACATTGAAATGTTGAGGGAAAAAGAAAATTCTTTCGAACCAATCTCCAGAGAGGGTTGGATTCCAAACTAAATTCTACACTATTTGAAGACTAGGGATGCAGGAAAGAAATTGAAAAATAACTGAAAGAAATGGAAATATAGCCATAGGCCAAAGTGTAGAATTTGGGGCAGACTAACAGCAAAAATTCCACCAAGTTTTATAACATCATATAATAAAAAGAAAGCAACATAATTTAACTCACATGTTTTTAGAGATAACCCCTAGATCGCATTTCAAAATCTACTCACTAACCAACAACGTTTGAATTTAGAATGTAGAATTCAAAACTTAACAACAAGAGCATGAGCATAAATAGAAATGATTTTTAAAAGAAGGAAAGCACACACATAAGAATACTTACAAATTTCAGAATCCAAGTCTCTTCTATTGATGCATAGAACTTAGAGATTTTTCTTGCAAAATATCTAACCTCTCTTTACAATAAGAATTTGATTAGTATTTATAGAGGTTTTTGCCTCTTTCATTAAATACATGTGGAGGCAAAGTGTCGGCCACTCAGCCACCAATAGCAACAACTTTCTCCTCGACCACAACAATGAACCAATGAGAAAATGCCAAATAAAATAACTTCTGATTTTATCACATGGCATATCAAGCTTTAGCACAAATCATCGGTCCAGTTTCAATATCCATGGTGGCGCCTTGGAAATGCATGCCCACGAAGTGGTCGATGCCTAAAAAATGAACAATATTGCACTAGAATCAAGAGCACATGCTTAAAATTGGTAGCTTTAGTGATCATATCACCTCAAGAATTATCTTTATCAATATTAATCTCTTTTCAAGGAATATTTGCACCAAACTTCACCCAAAATTACATCCATAGGAAAAAGTGTTCAATGTGTGAAAACACTTAAAAAAGAAAAAACACTTTTCAATGTGGCACCAATGATTACAATGAAATTTCAATGTGGCACACTACAAAAAAATTCCAATGTGGCAAAAATACCAACACATATTTCTTTTGTGTTACTCTAATATGAAATCTTTTCTGAGTAACTTCTAAACCATGACAACAGTGTAGAAGTCCTAGATCTGTCATTTCAAAGGATTGCTTCAAATCATTTTTCACTAAGTCAATCATTCTTTTCGATCTTCCTATTATGATCAGATCATCTACATAAAGTACAAGAATCACTATATCATAACCATTTTTCTTAATATATATATTTGCATCTGAAGGACTTCTTTTGAATCCATGTTGCACAAGGTGACTGTCTATCTTGATATACCAAGCTCGAGGAGCTTGTTTGATCCCATACAAGGATTTGATCAACTTGCATACTTTTTTTCTTGCCCCTCGACCATGAATCCTTCTGGGTGAGTCATGTATACTTCTTCCTGTAAGTCACCATTCAAGAAAGCACTTTTAACATCCATCTGATGCAACTTCCACCCAAAATGAGCTCCCATGGCATAAAGTACTCGAATGGTAGTCATTTTTGTAGTAGGGGTAAAAGTCTCTTCATAGTATATGCCTTATTTATGAGCATAACCCTTCACAACAAGTTAGGCTTTATGATTATCAATAGATCCATCTGCCTTATACTTAACTTTGAACACCCATTTGCAGCCTATGGGTTTCTTTCCTATTGGCAAATCGACTAACTTCCAAGTATTATTTTTTATGAGAGAATTATGTTCTACATCCATGGCATCTTTCCACAGTGGTTTATCAAGTGCATATTGAACCGTTGTGGGTTCCTTCGCATTAAATGTAGACATATAAACCTTTTATTCATCCTCATCTTCTTCTCTATAATTTTTTGTACCCATTGATAAATCATCAAAGTGTTGACAAAGTTCGTCAACCTCTGAAGTAAATTCCTTTGCTCTCATTTGTTGAGTCATACTGTGAGTGCATGACCTATCTAGAGATAGATCTGGAAGGGAATTTAACTTAGCATCTCTCAAAGTGCTAGTATACCATTTTGGGACTTTCTGTTGTTGCTGTGGAAGTTGAACCTCCTTAGGTTCTTCATCTAGGTATACAGTTGTAGATGTGTCTTTTGATGTGAAAGCTTCATCAAATACATCTCTACTTACGTGTATCTTCTTGGTCTTAAGATCAATCAATTGATAAACTTTTGAATACTCATCATAGCCAAGAAATATACACTGCAAGGTTTTCTCATTCAACTTCCTCCTTTTCTGTTTTGGAATGTGCATGAATTCTTTACATCCAAACACCCTTAAATGAGAAATGGAGGGTTTCTTACCACTCCAAGCTCCTTGTGGTGTTTTACCTTGTAGAGCTCTAGTGGGTACTCTATTTAGGAGGTATGATGTTGTGTTTACTGCTTCTACCCAATATTGATCCTCAAGATGTGCTCCCTTTAGCATACATCAAACCATTTACATAATGGAATGATTTCTCGTTTCTACAACTCCATTTTTTTGAGGTGTATAGGTTGTAGTTAGTTGTATTTTGATCCCATGTTTCTTAATAAAATTTGAAAACTCTTCAGAGGTGTATCCCCCCCCTCGATCTAAGCAAAGGGTTTTTATGAAACATCCCGACTCCTTCTCGACAATTTTCTTGAATTGTTGAAAGTAGAGAAATGCTTCTGATTTCAACTGAAGAAAGAAAACCCACATCTTTCATGAGTAATCATCAAAAAATAGTTGAAAATACTTATTTCCACCATAGCTAGTTGGCATAGGACCACATAGATTGATATGTACCAGCTCTAAAGGGTTTGTAGCTCAAGAGGAGCTAGTTTCAAAAGGTACTCTGTGTTGCTTCCCTACTAAGCAATCCAAGCACACTGGTAAGATGGATGAGAGTGGAGGAAGACCTTTCACCATCCCATATCTATGTAATTCAAGCAAATATCCTAAACTGAGGTGCCCATAACGTCTATGCCAGAGAGAGGTGGCCTCCTTTGTAGTTGTAGCTAGAGCAACATGAGGAGTTGAAAGAGCATCTAGAATGAACAAGCCATGTTTGTAGGATCCGGTTGCAACATGTTTACCACTGTAGGTGATAAAACATCTTTTCTTGCCTTTGACAACTCAAAACATGATATCCATGTTTCTATCCAAAATTTGTGTCACTGAGAGTAGATTATTGGCTAATCCTAGAACATAGAGAACCTTCTCAATTTGACAATTACCATCAGGAAGGGACATAGAAACATATCCTTCTCCCTTTACTTGATAGACTTGATTGTCAGCAATTGTGACTGGCTTACCTTCTTTCTCTACAAAAATATCAAACCATGATTTATCCCCAGTCATATGTTTGCCAGCTCCTTAATCAATATACCATACAACATCTATCTGGAAAGACGAAGTATGGGTCATGAGCACCTTGTGTGCTCTTTTAGAGTCAAAATTTGAATCGAACCTAGGAGAATCTGAGTCTGAGTTGGAGTCAGCATAATAAACATGGCCTTTATGTTGCTTATGTTTCTTGTTGTATTTTTGTTTGTCTTTGCCCTTCTTCTTAGGACCTTGATCATTTTGTTGTTTTTTTTTGAACCAACACCTGTTGGTGTTATGGTTATTCATATCACAAATCTTGCAATATTTGTTATCCTTCTGTTGATTTTGCTTCCCTTTTCCTTTGGAAGAAGGACCCCCTTTTTGAAACTGACCATGTTTCTTACCACTTTGTTGTATGGAAAGGGCATTATCCGGCATGTCATCTTTCCGAACCTGATTTGCCTCCTCAATCCGAAGCAAATTTACCGACTCCACAAATGATACTTGTCTACCAGAAACATTGAGAGAAGTGATCAACATCTTGTAGGAAGCTGGCAATGCTCTCAATATGACAGATTTCAAGATATCATCATCCACTGGTTTTCCCATGGCATTCAATTTGGCTTTCAAGTCAGCCACTCTACAAAGGAATATATGAAATGTTTCCCCAAAATTCATACTGAGAGTATGTAGTTGAGTTTGAAGGTTTAGAATAGTGGATTGATTCTTTCCTTCATATACTATGATCAAGGTATCCCAAGCTACCTTACTAGTTTTTGCATCACAAATATGAGGTTGCACCTCATCTGTAGTAACAAGCAAGATAAACATGAGACTCTTCTTATCCTTCTTATCCCAAGCATCTTGATCTATTCCTATTGTCTGAGGGCACTTTGCAGTGCCAGTCACTACATCCCATAAATATTCCAACTGAAGAATGGCTTTCATCTTTGTTTTCCATGGAACAAAGTTAGGACCTTTCAACAACTGTGAATCTGAGAGATACTTGTGAATTGTAGCCATTATGAAGGTTCCTTATATCACCAATTGGTCTCCCTTTCTTTATACCTACTAGATATTTATATCGTAACCATTCAATATATACCGGCCCTTACGTGATGGAGACTATAGATATATATGAACAGTATACTACTCAATATGTACCTACCCTTACGTGAGGGATACTATAAGTACATATGAGAAGCATAATATATTGAACATAGGTGATACTGAAAGGGCATCGTGTTGTTAATGACACCTACCATAGAAATTTTTATTCCTCATGGGTGGGGCATAACTTCCCCTAAACACTTTTGAAAAAAAACTTTCGTCAGGATTTATGCCTAATAACAATCACGATGTGGGTATGAAATGAAAAAAAAATAGATCTGGTTTGCCTTATTTCTCCTTGAAAATTAATAGAGAACAAACTCAGACGTCATTGTTGCAGCTATATTAGGTGGCGAATACAATAGTCCAAAGCACGACAACATTACCTGTAAGTGTGGACCAAAGGTATCTCAAATACCGAATGCTGTTGTACAATAAATTGCACAAATAGGGTATAAATTTGGGGTCTTATTTTTATCTATAATTTATGATTGTCAATGCAAGAAAAAAAAAATATTTAAATGCAAAAAAAATCACAAATTCCCACAAATTTAAACACCTATTACAAATTTATCAAATTTTTTTACTCTCAAATTTTTTGATTTCCCCCCTTTATCTGACAATTTTGCAAATGAATCATGTGAATACTGTCCCCCTTTCGTTTGGCAAAATAGAGAAGGAAGAAAAAAATTTGTACCTTAACTCCAAAAAGTTTTGATGGAAGCCATTTAAGGTGTCAATTTTGGATAGCATAGGCATCAATTGCAGGAGAAGCATCAATTGAATAGCTTGGGGCATCAAAAGAACCCTACCTATCATCAAAAAATTTCCACTATCGTCAAAAAAAAATAGGGTGTCAAACAGCACTACCACCCATCAATACATGCGTAGAAAATGGAACCCATGACCTCGTAGCAATCAAGCACAACACAAACCACATGAGCCAGAAGGCCCGACGAGAGTAAACAAGAACCAAACAAATCTTATACCTTTGGCAATGGAGAGAAGAAAGGAATTTAAAAAAAAAAAAACCTTATACCTCCTCGCAGCGAATGGAACCCGCGACCTCATGGTGGTCAAGCACAACACGAACCACGTGAGCCAGAGGGCCCAACGAGAACCTCTATGAAAATAGTGGGTCTTATCACATCGAGTGCAAAGGATTTTGTTTTAAAAAACAATAATCCCACATGGCCTATGCTGCCATTGTAGGATTGTTTAAAAATGACGAAGGCCATATGATGTTTTGGTTGCCTTTGGGCAACAACCCCACCCCTTTTGAGTCCACAGCTACCTTCCAGTATCCTCTTATTTTTGTCTATGTATCCTCCTACCTATGTGTCATGTCCGTCAATGGTTGTCTCTGTTTGTGTCTTGCGTGTCACATCTGCTAGTGGTTGGTTTTTTTTGTGTCCTATGTGTCACGTCCATCAGTGGTTGGCTCTTGGCTCTTTCTGCATCCTATGTCCTGCACATTAGTGGTTGGCTTATGGCTCGTCTTCTTGTCTACATCCACCCAACGCTTGCCTATGATCTTCCATGCTCTGGTACCATGTAGAGTTTCATGAAGCATTGATTCATTTCGATTGATATCAATTATAAAGATTACAATGTGGTTACAATAAGTTGTTTTATGAAACCAAATTGGTGGTTATTAAACTAGCCTAGAGAGCACCTACGTGCGCTACCCTTTTGCTTTAATAATGTAAGACATATATGCTAACATTTTTTTGAGTGTCTTCTATTTCTATTATAAATCCTAGATCTGATTTAAAATAAAAATTTTAATTGATTTCTAGGCATTTGAAAAATAAATAGCATATAGTGTGCACTTAGGATTAATTCTATTTGTGCATTATCTCTTGAACCCTTGCTTAAAGGTTTATTTTTTAAACCCTAGGGTTAGAAAGCATTCAAATAAATAATTATTCTAGGGTTAGCTCATGTCTTATTGCATACTATATTTTTCCATTGTCCTTTATCTTTCATAGTGTAGAGCTAAAAACACAACACCAAACAATGCTAAATAAAATAGAATTCAAATGAACTAGATATTGCACAACAAATGAGATTTATATAAATTAGGGGGAGCCTAAAAACTCCATTGTTACAATAGTGGATTTAATAATCCTCTTTGATACAATTTTTATAAATATTTCTAGGGTTCTTCAAAACCCTAGCTACAATAAATAGTGGTATCTGCAGTTGCATCTTTACTCTTAATAGGTGTGAGTGGGCTTCTATGTATACAATGTCAGGCCACTCGAACTTAATCAGTTGTCCAATGCTTCCGATACATTGTTTAATCTGCACATAAAGAAGCACCAGAGAGTTAGTAATAATAATTAGGGCTCCACTATGTGAGCCCTAAAAAATCACAACTAAAACCCTAGTTGTAACAATATGAAATGCAAACAGAATTAAACAGTATGTAATATAACCAAATGAGATAGATTTAGCTTGTTCCTTGATTTTTGTCTATTTATGGTTGGATATTTTGTATGTTGATGGTGAGGGTGTACTCTAGCAACACTCTAGAATCTTTCCTATCATCAGCATAGGGGTCTGAAAAATAATCGGGTACTTATGGAGCATAGTCAGGTGCTCGAGACTGTGGCAAAGAGCATCAGGGAGTTTATTAATATGGTGAAGCACAACAATATGCTCAATAATATAGTGAAGTGTAGTAGGGTTCTCAAGAATATAGATTAGATCTATAGAATTATATCAGATAAATGCGATGGATGTGATGGCGGCAATGGCAAATGAGAGAAAAAGAAAAATGATGGATGGAATGGGGTTAGGGCAAAAAGGTTGGGTTAGATTTATAAGGTACTTTGAAATCTTGGGGAACTTGAAGGGACTCAAGGAATTCGATCACTTGGGAAACTCGAGCACTTAGGGATTGAGCCATCAAAATGATTCTTATTTATAATCCAACCTAGGGCATGCTAGGGTTTCAATGACACTAATCGTGTGGTTGAGATTAAAGCATATCTAAGGGTAGATATTAAATTTAGGGTGTGGCATGGATTGAAGGAAATGGATGGATGAGATTAAATGAAATTGGATGGCTGGGATTAATTTATTTATATAAATATATAATATATAATATATAAAATATTATTATTTATATATATAATAAATATATGTAAATATATATAAATAATAGGTAAAAATGGTGGGAAAGCTAGGATGGATGGCAAGTGGCTATGTTTTGGTGGTGGAGATGGTGGGAAGCCATGGATGAAGGACAAGTGGCTAGATTTTGGTGTCTACAGATGCCCCTTTTTGTACCATGTTGCGTAAAATACAATATGGTGCAAAACTACAAGATACCTGATCAGGCTAGGCATAAAAGTAGCTTCTCTCTCTTATTGGAATATGAATATGAAATCAAATATAAAAGAATAAATAATTTGGAGTTATTGTGTAGCTTAACCCCTCAATTGGTGAATGAGGTTGCAGATGAATCTCATGATCTAATTGAAAAATCGGTGTAGATGGAATATGGATGATACAAATGATGTAAAATATGATACCATTTTTGCCCCAATGGTGGGAAGGGAATTGTTGAAAAATGTGAAATTATTGCATCTATTTTTGCCCCAAAAAATGAAGGGTTTTATGAAAATGTGATGAAAAAATATGTTTGTTTTTGCCCCAACATATGAAGGGATTTTTTCCAAGTGTTGATACCATGATCATGTAAGATGTATCCCAGTGTGGAAAAGTAAAAAAAAAAATGTGGTTGCTCCAAATTCAGGTTGATTCGATGTTGTTGAAAATATGCCTTCTGGCATCATTGATATCCAAAGATGAAAAATACAAAAGATAAAATTAGTCAACTTCGGAGGACCCACTAGTGACTATCAAATAATTCCTAATATTAGAACCAATAACCCTAGCTAAATCCAGTTGCCATGATGACTATTAGGGAAATATGAAATTATGAAATTTGATTTTGTCCATGTTTTGAGCCCCACGGACTAGGCCATCAATGATAGCCTTTGTGCAAATTATTCTTGGTAAGGTTTCACTAAAAATGTGAAGTACCCAATAGTATTGTGATCTCAAATAAGGAAATAAGTTATTAATATTATGACCAAGTGTCCTTATGGTAGGATATTCATCTTATCAAATTGCATGGATGCAAATCACTGCAATCACAAAATATATAGAATAACCCACTGGATATAAGCTTCACTTGAATGTCATTTGAACTTGGCAAATGTGAAAATGCTGATGTGAAATGATGATGTCCTGATATGTATGATGAAAATGATGATAATCATTGTTTTTTGAAAATTAGTACCCTTTTGGGGTGCTTTTGTAATTCACTTGTTGAATTTGCAATATGTGGTTACTAATGAAAATTATGCACCCAAACTGATTTTTGTTTTCACAAAACTTGATTTTATGATGGAATTGATGTGTGGGTGAATTTTGGTGAAATTTGGAGGAGGTATGCTACCCATTTTATTGATTTGCATTTTCTTGATTTATGCATCAAAAACTTGGATGCATTTCTAAGTCTAGCAAATGCGTTGGTGCACTTGCATGCACCACAAAATGTGTAGGTGCTCTTGGGCATGCCTACAAATTTCCATGCACATTCCAACCTAACCATAATGCCTCAGGGTGCTTCATTGTACCTATATATTCTATATATAGCCTATAAAATTAAAAATGAATCTCATTTGTACATTTTCAAGTTTGAGAAGTTGCATCTAAGGAGTGGAGTGGAGTGAGGAGTGAAGTGAGGTAGTGGGATTTTGGTGCAGAAGCTATGGCAGCATAGGAGATGAGTGTTGTGACTGGGGTAGAGACAATATTTTCCAAGGTAACACTTTTAAATACTCTTTTGTGTTGTGTAAAATGTTATTGTTTTTGTTGTTTTTTCTCATGAAATGTGTTTATTACTATAGTTGCAGATTTTGAAGCCCAGACATTGATTTTATCCTCTTGTTCTTAGGATGAGGAAATTATTGTCAAAGGTGGATTGGGATGTGTTGAATCCAATGGGGTTGGAGGATGTGGCTCAGTTGGATGTAGTGAGGGTGGATGAGGAGTATCTTTTAGCTTTGTCTGAAAGGTGGGATGTGGATAGGCTTCTAGCTATCGACCGAGGAGGTGACCATTACCCTTGAGATGTGTATCGCATTCTCAAGGTGTTAGTGGAGGGTCTCAAGGTGGATGTAGGCCATGATAAAAATACCAAGATGAGTAGGATGTTTGGGTATATGTGAGAGGAGGTGAGGGTGGAGAGTGGGGGTATTCCATACTTGACCATGTATGTGGCTAAGGATTTCAAGCCCCTCCTATCTTTATTGATGTTCGTATTGGCGAACATAGTAGTTACCAATAGTACTGGTTGTAGGTTCCCATGGAACCTATTAGGATTGGTGAATGATTTTCTAACTACACCACAATGCTATGCATGGGCTCCTATTTTGTTGGCGTAGGTGTACTGTAAGTTGTATGAGGTGACACGATAGAAGAGGAAGGGCTTGGAATGCAACTTTCTTCTTTAGTTTTTGGGATAGGAGAGCTTTATATTGGTACAACTACAGGGCCTACCCTATGAGGAGTGGTATGAGGTACAACCCTATGCTATGATATGGGTAATGGTGGAAGAGGTACAATCGAGTCATCCTATGTGATCGAGCTAGTGGTACTAGGATATGTGGGTGAGACTAACATCCGCCCAAGTGATATGGAGGTCTTGGTGGGAGACCACATGGATTGGGGATAAAGAGCAGTTATAGTGGGTGAGGTAGTTGAGGTGGATAGTTGGGAGGAGGTAGAGCAAGGTGGAGTACTTCTAGTTATCGTGGTTATTACAGCAGTTTGTGTAATGTCCCCATTTTTCATATTTTTATTATACATAGTTGTGGAGTGGAGTCTTGATGTGTTTTGGTGTGTTAAGAGTATTTTTGGTGAAATTTGGCAATTAAATAATAAAAAGGGGGAAATGAGGGTGTATGCCCCATTAGGAGAATAAATATCATTTTATTATTATTTTCTAAGGTATTATTAAGTGAAATCAAAAAGTGCAACCTCAATAAAGAATTAAAAGAATGTCTATATAAAGAGGAGTAGGGGGCTCATTTGAGGGAGCTTGGATCATTTTATCTCTTCTACATTGTTGTATTTGGCTTTGCAGCTAATACACTTTTCTCTTGTGGACGAAACCCTACGAGAGAATTCTCTCTTGCGGACGAAACCCTGCAAGGGATAGCTTTGAGGACGAAAACCCTCTTGGCTAGAAACCTAGGACGAAAACCCTAGAGTTTCTTTGAGGTAAATCCAGCCGGGGTTTACAATTGGGTTTATTGAGACATTCTGCATCATTTATTGAGGATTTCTTCGGCAGCATTCATATCAGATTTGGGGAGATCAGATTTGGGGTTTTGGGAACCCTTCTTGGTGTGGTATTTCAGATTTGGTGTGGCATTATAGTTTCAGATTTTTGCAGCAGAGTTTAGCAGTTTTGTGGTTGGGCATTTGTGAGTTGTTTTCATTCAATAATTTAGCAGAGGTTGTGTTGTTTGTTCAGCATCCAGGGTTTATATTAATGTTTCAGGTGTGATCTATGTAATTGTGGTTCCATAAAAGATAATATAAAATATTGTGGTGTGTTTGTGACAATCTTAGGGTTTTATGGTGTATTTTTTTGGGTTATTTACAGATCTGATTTTTATTTGCATGGTTCAGAATTTTAGTAAGGAATATTACCATATCTACAGCAAGGGTTTGAAAACTCAATTTGGGGAGGGTCATTACAGTGGTATCAGAGCCAAAGATTCTACCAGCCTATCTGGGTTCTTTATCTAGTGTGTTTTCTCATAATAGTTGCAGCTGAGAGTTGGTTAGTTCAATGTGAAGATGGAGCCACACAGTGATTGGGATAGGTTTCAGCATGAGTTTTGGCAAGGTCAGAGAGAGTTGCAGCAAACTCTCAAGCAGTTGACAGCTGCTATGTCACCTAAGTCAGCACCTACGGTTTCCTCTAAGGCTAAGGTTGAGCCCCCCATCTCAGAGTTACGGGATCAGTTTGTTCAGGAATGGACCAATGCTAGTGGGAAATTCAAAGAAATGATGTCTCTTCATGATTGGGTGGACATGAGGATGAGGCAACAACCTAATCGGAGAGGTAATCATCATCAACAGAAGTTGCATAGGAAGGAGAGAAAAGATGAACCAATGTCTCCCACCTCAATTCCTATACAAAGAAACGTTGTTGGGTCCAAGAAGGTCGAGATGATAGAAGAAGAACTTGCTGTTCCAGAAAACTTTAGAAGGCAGTTGGCAGAAAAAGAAATGGTTTCTAGTGGTTTACAGGTCGCAGGACCTCTATCAAATATGGATACAACAAATTCTGTTTTGCAGCAGAATAATATTTCTTCTGGATACCTTACAAGTTCAGCTCCTTTGTCTCAGATATTAGTACCAAATGCAATTGATGAAAAATTAGCAAGGCAACAAATTGATGGCATAGTACAACAATATGAATATGAAGTAGACAGCTTTGTGGAATCGGATTCTGCTCTGGACATTGATGTGTTCAGTGAAACACAAGTGACATTCAAAGCCCTTGAAGAGCATGATGGAGAGTATGATGAGAGTGAACACATAGGAGTTTACAAATTAGATTTCAGTAATGATAGAGTTGGTGAGTATTGGTTTGATTTGGAAAATGAACATGAGATTTACAATAAGCATGCAACACCAAAAATACATCAGCCATTAGACGCATGGGATCCAAGTATTTCAGCACCTAGTTATGATGAGGAACCGGTTTGGGATGAATTTCATCTTGAACAAGGAGCTGCCCAAAATTTATTTCAAAAATCATGCAAAGGAAATGACATTGAGATGGCTGATCCTTGCATTAAAGACAAATCCAAACTGTTATTTCATAGGGCTGATTATGATCAAGAAGAAGAGGAGGTAAATTTTGAAGGAGTAACTATTTCAGCCTTAAAACAAGGAAACATGCCCATGGATTACATCACCAAATTGGCCAAAGATAGAGGTAACAATTATATGAGGGTTGTAATGAATGAATTTGCTCATTTCCCTATTGTTACAGTCGTCTTAACAACAATAGAGGAGTTTCATTTGTTCTTTGGAAGGGTATGTAGATCTCATAGCATACATGGGGATATTGTGAATATTTGGGACAGCAGATTCACACCTTGGGATCCGGGTATATTGGCACCTAGATGTGAGGAAGTACCCATGGGGAATGAACGCCCTATTGACTTCAATACCATCCACATTTCATTTCAGAGTTCCAAAAACTCAGTTTTGAATTTCCAAGAAGTTCGTCCTATTTTTGAGAGTCTTTGGGTGAGCTTGGGAAACATCCCCCCCTTGGAGCCACTCTTGAGCCATGGGGAGGCACAAAGCAGCCTTAAGGAAGTTGCAAGAAGGTATGTTATCAGTTCTGATTTTTGTTGGCAATATAACAGTAGTTCTCCATTTATGGGCAGCATTAGCATTGTGGAAAAAGAGACATTGATGGCACCTATGGTTGCATTCTTGTTGAGACCTAAGACTGCATTTTTGGTAATGAATGAGGATGCATCTTTGATGATAGAATGGACTGAGTTTTTGTTCAAAATGACTACATCACTGATGGAGATTGAGGCTGCACATTTCATGTTCTATGAGGACATACACTTCTTGATAAAAGAGGCTGTGTTTGTGACTTCTGTGTCTAATCTTACCACTCTGTTTGAGACGCCTTGGTCTGCATCTTTCATAACTAATGAGGCTGTTTTTCTAAGGGCAACTTGGACTGATTGTTCACTGATTTTTGAGGTTGCATCTTCTCTGTCTTTTAGGACTGTTTTTGTGATGAATTCTGGGACAGAGTTGGAGATGTATGGGACTACATGTTGGTTGATTTGTGAGACTGCATATTTGTCTTTGGAGGCAACATCTGTTGAGAGAGTTAAGACTGAAATGTTGACAACATACTGGACTGCATTTTTTATGACCGATGGGGCTGTGTTTTTGACTCATTGGACAGCACTTTTGAGGGAAGCTTTGGCCAAGTTTTTTATTAAGAAGACTGCAAACTCCATGACAAATAGGACTGCAATAATGATGACTGATGCAGCTGCGTTGACAATGAGTTTTGGGGCTACATGTGACACATTGTTTGGGACAATTCCTCCCAAGCTAATTGAGATCTTCATGAGGTTTGAATTGGCACTTTACATGATGTATAAGAAGGTGTTTTGCATGTTGTTTAGGACTGTCTTTTCTTCAAAAATTAGAGCTGTGTTTCTTGAGGAGCTATTTTGGGCAGCATTGGTAAGGGCATTTGAGGTAAATGGCAAGTTTGGCATTGGTATTATCACATGGTGGGCCTTAGAAACATTCATAGGATGGAAAATAGGGACTGCAAACATTGGGAAGATAGACGTTGCATCCCGGGAGCCTTGGAAGGTTGCTAATGGCATCCTGAAAGCAACCATAATTTATTCTGTTGATAACACATTGATGGCTGCCATTTCTATAAGAAGGACTGCAATTTTGATCAGCCATGGGACATTACATTCTGATCAGCCTTGCTTAGATTGTTTTGATAAGGAGGAGGAAGATACCATTTCATTCTTGGATAATCTTGGGAACACATCTTCAGTATTGGGGTGTTTGGGGGAAAACGTTCTTCTCTTGGGGTCACTTTTGCACCACTTGAAGACATGGATCAGCCATGATACTACTTACATAAGGTATGACATTCATTCTGATTTTTATGACAGCTGTTTGAAGAGTTTTGGCATTCATGAGTTGGTTACATTGATAAGTTATGGGAATGAAAGATTGATGATGGATGGAGCTGGTAATTGGTATGGCATAATCACGTCATGTGGAAGAAATTGGGCTGCATTATGGAGTATTTTTGAGAGCAGGACATTAGCATTTGGAGATGATATCTTGCTAATTCTCAGAACTGATTTTTGGGCAGCCATTGGAACTGTTTTTGGGAATAAAAAGTTGGCATCGCTGGTAATTCATTGGGATTCATTTTGCATTCAAACTATGACTGCACCTACAACACTTTGTGAGACAGAATTGGAAACAGTTTTCACTTTGTATAGGCTAATTGATGAGACATCAGGGGCTGCGCTTCATATCAGGTCTGATTTTCTCATATTTGTTGTGTTTTACTTGATTAGAAGGGCTGCTACATCACACCAAATTTCAGTTTTGATTGAGAGGGGGAATGAAATTGTTCATGATAGAAAGTGTGCAGGAATGTTTTTCATGATGTCAAAGACTGCTTTTCATTCAGAAATCAGAACTGAGTTTGTTTCGAAAAGGGAAATTGAGGAACATGAATTGGTAGACTTCATATACACTTATTTGCAAAACATGAAAGATGAAGCATATATGGCAAAGATAGTACTTCAGAAATCAGCATGTATGGACCTTGGAGTGGCCTTGATGGATACTTGGAGAATTGTGTCTCTACATGTTGATGCTGCCAAGAAGAAGACAGGTGGCGCAGCATCGGCATGATGGACCTACTCCTTTAACATTTATTTGGGATCCTGGAATCACCATTGGTTTCAGCTTGATGATGAGAAGATGGTGTTGGAATTGCTTGAGGACAAGCAATTTTGGGAGGGGTGGTATTGTAATGTCCCCATTTTTCATATTTTTATTATACATAGTTGTGGAGTGGAGTCTTGATGTGTTTTGGTGTGTTAAGAGTATTTTTGGTGAAATTTGGCAATTAAATAATAAAAAGGGGGAAATGAGGGTGTATGCCCCATTAGGAGAATAAATATCATTTTATTATTATTTTCTAAGGTATTATTAAGTGAAATCAAAAAGTGCAACCTCAATAAAGAATTAAAAGAATGTCTATATAAAGAGGAGTAGGGGGCTCATTTGAGGGAGCTTGGATCATTTTATCTCTTCTACATTGTTGTATTTGGCTTTGCAGCTAATACACTTTTCTCTTGTGGACGAAACCCTACGAGAGAATTCTCTCTTGCGGATGAAACCCTGCAAGGGATAGCTTTGAGGACGAAAACCCTCTTGGCTAGAAACCTAGGACGAAAACCCTAGAGTTTCTTTGAGGTAAATCCAGCCAGGGTTTACAATTGGGTTTATTGAGACATTCTGCATCATTTATTGAGGATTTCTTTGGCAGCATTCATATCAGATTTGGGGAGATCAGATTTGGGGTTTTGGGAACCCTTCTTGGTGTGGTATTTCAGATTTGGTGTGGCATTATAGTTTCAGATTTTTGCAGCAGAGTTTAGCAGTTTTGTGGCTGGGCATTTGTGAGTTGTTTTCATTCAATAATTTAGCAGAGGTTGTGTTGTTTGTTCAGCATCCAGGGTTTATATTAATGTTTCAGGTGTGATCTATGTAATTGTGGTTCCATAAAAGATAATATAAAATATTGTGGTGTGTTTGTGACAATCTTAGGGTTTTATGGTGTATTTTTCTGGGTTATTTACAGATCTGATTTTTATTTGCATGGTTCAGAATTTTAGTAAGGAATATTACCATATCTACAGCAAGGGTTTGAAAACTCAATTTGGGGAGGGTCATTACAGTTTGATTTTATATAGGGAGTACCAAATGATTCGGTGCTTTATAGGAGGTATCGAGAGGAGGTGGGGCTTCCATGTGTAGATCCATGGAGGGAGGTTATTGAGGATGGTAAGGAGTTAGAGGTCCCTAATTTGGATGATGCAAGGGTGACCCCTGAGTATGCAATGAGGTTTGGTGCCCATCCAGTATGGGTACCAAAGGTGATGGCTGATAGTGAGGGTGATGTTGAGGAGTCAGAGTGAGGTGGAGTACTTCTAGTCCTCATAGATATTATGATAGTTTGGTTTACCACAAGGAGTACCAGATAATCATATGCTTTATAGGAGGTACTAAGAGGAGGTGGGACTTTCATGTGCAAAGCCATGGAGGAAGGTGATTGAGGATGGAGGAGCTGGAGGTCCTTGATGTGTATTATGTAAGGATGACCCTCGAGTATACAATGTGGTTTGGTTTCTATCCAGTATGGATACCAAATGTGGTGGTTTATGGTGAGGGTGATGTTGAGGAGTTTGATGAGACTCTAAAGTGATCGAGATACCTCCAAGCTAGCAATCATAGGAAGAATTTGAGATGTGCTGGGCAGTAGAATCCTTTGGTTGGTAGAGGGTAGGATGAGGAGGATGATATGGGGGAGATATCGAAGGTGGTGAGGTTATGGGCCAATATGGAGTAGATGCGAGCAGAGTGGGAGGCTTTGGTGTAGTATCATTGTGAGGTTGTAGAACAGCTATGGGTAGAGCTTAGTGTGTAGGATGAGACTATAGCTCAGATGTAGGTAGAGTGGGTGATGGGAGGAGCTAGCAGAGATGATTGGGAGATGATCGTGAGGCTCTAGGTAGAGCTTCTAGGTAGGGAGCATCAACATGGGTTGAACTTGTAATGAATTTGGGTGAGTGAGGCATATGTGCACTCATTAGAGGATTTATGTATGGCTAATCATATCATGTTGCCAAATCCTCCTTCTCTATGATGCAGTTGACTAGGCTAGCTAATTCTAGGTAGAGTTCTAGGTATAGGGATCCTAGTAGGTCATAGGGGTCCACTCAGGAATTAGCTAGTGCTTAGATGCACTTTTTATATATGAGCCTTGGTGCTCTATTGTATGTAACTTATTGGAATTTATTGTACATTTGATATTTATACATATATACATGGCTTTTACCTTTTGTGTTATATGTTTTTTTGAATTCTTTGTGTAGGATGCTTTTATGGAATGCATATTTTCTATTTATGACGAATGTGCATGCTATGTTATGGATGATTAATGCAAGATGTAATATATGGACGATTAATGCAAGATGTAATGTATGGATGATTAATGCAAGGTGGAATACTTTAATGATCATTTATTATTTAGATATTTGTTTTGGACATGTTTTAGCATTGTTGTTTAATTATGGGCACCAGACTTGGTTGCATATGGGATGAATATCTTTTAATATGACATGGATGTTGACACAAAAGAAGATATGGATGTTTATATGGAAGAAGATATGGATGTTGATATGGAAGAAGATATGGATGTTGATATGGAAAACTTATTATTTTACAGAGACTCAAATATCCTAGTGGCATCAAACAAACTCACTAAAACTTCCTAATCCCTCTAAGACCAAATGTGTGTGTAGTGAATTCATTTACCAAATCAAGAGTATGGTAATTACTCGAGACAATAAAGAACCAGTGTGTGTGCAAGTGATTTCACTAACTCATCTTGATTAAATTGGATAAATTTGTTATGGATGAAACCAAGAAGCTAGCTTATCCATATGAGCAGTCAGAGGTCTCTTTTGAAATAGATATGTCACCACGCATGAGCATACTCCATTGCCAATCAAGAATCTATAGCTTATATGGAGTTTAACTCCATAGTCCATGAATTTTGCTATTAACCTCTTAAGTTTTTGGGATGACTACCTAACCATATGACTAAAAATGTAGTATGATCCTTACAACCCAATTGATCAGTGGTGTGTGATGTAAAATATTTAGAGTTTTTCTTAGGTATTTTTTCCTACTCTTTATTTTATTTTTGGAATTGTGTTAGTGGTGAAAACCACTATTTTTATGGACTATGTTGCATAATGGGACTAGCAAAGATGACCCTTTTCACTTTGAGGTACATACCAAGTATGGTGTTATCTCTTTTTGACACAAGATTTTTTTAAGGTGTGAAATTGTGTATGGTTCAAGAATGTTTTTGCAAAATTTGATTATCATTAACATAAATAATTCACCAATATGTATAAATATCAAATAATTCATCCACAAGTAATTATCCACAATTAAAATCCACAGATGAGAGAGAGATAGATAATACCCTTAAGGTAGGGAAACACCAATAATACTCCTTAAGGAAGGAATCACTCCGTAATATCTACCAATATGAGAGATGCCACTCAAGGAGGGAAAAGTACCATAAGCCACTTCATGGGAAAGACGATTACATCAGATTATTCTCCAATGATAATTACAATGATAAATATCTCTTCTTTATATATCCATATTCTTATTCTACTTTGGGGAACCTACTACTAATATAATATAATATTATAATATAATATTATATTATAATACAATCAACCTTGGGTTATGTGTGGCCCATGCCAAACCTTATACAATATAATAATATTTACCCAAATATCTATTCCTAGATACCCTACCATGCCACCCTCCTTACAAATGTTTCATACTCAAAACATATGAAGAAACATGATAATATGATTTGTTAAGCAATATTAGCAACTGGTACCAATATTGATCATCCATCCATCCAAGTGAAACACGTTGATGTTGGCATGCCATTTTGTTACTTGAGTATCCAAATTTACTTCATTAGCTCCATGCTTCTGTTGTTGTATTTTGATAACTTAAATTATGGTTCCACTTGTTCCTTTATGCTTATGAACTGCTTTGAAAAATAGGATCACTATGCTTTGTTTGTCAAACTCTGCCATAGTTGGTTCCCTTATAATTCAATACGGAACCATAATATTGTTGCCTTAAGCCATGCCTCCAAGAATATTATTGCTCATGGTGGTGTGGATGGCGATATGGTGCAACCTTAACTTGATGTTCTACCTCCTTTGACTTCTCAACATTTGGCTCCATTGTTTTAAATTCTTCTACACATTGTTCTTTCATGTTATCTTTGTTTGGTGTGTCCTTGTGCTCTTCTATAAAATCTTCCTTGGACTCTATTACTGTTATTTCCACTAAATTAGTTGTTGCTACTTCTTCCATGGACTCTATTACTACTACTGCCTTTTTGGATTCTGTTTCGAGTTCTTCAATTTTTTTTCTCTACAACCACTTCTTGATTTTCCTTGGATCCTTGTATTTTAAACTAAGAATTATCCTAAAATATTATCTTCTTTTCTTGTACCATAACTTCATAAACTTCTTTTGCACATTAATTTTAATAGTACCTAAAGAATCTAACCAAGGATAACCAAGAACAATATCCTCATCATCCATCTCAATGGCATAGAAATTTGAATGAAAAATATATTTATCCATGGTGATATTCAAATTTTTTAAAATCTGAACATGCTCACCCTCTAGTTATATGTTCTTAATTTTTGTTGCTTGAACTTGCAACTTCTTATCCAAAGAAATATTAATAAAATGATATCTGCTACTAGGATCAATGGAAATAATAACCTATTCCTTTTGAATACTTCCATGAAACTACAAAATAGAAATTTTATATGAATTTAAACCTTTTTTATTCTACTCAATAACCACCAGAAAGGGTCACACCTGATGCTGTATTCTATTGTAATGAATGATAAAATATAGCATGCATACAAGAAAATGAAATTTATAACAAATGAAACAAGAAAGAAAACACTTTATTCCATTGTATTCAAATCCAAAATCCCATTACAAGTACGTCCCTCTTAGGGATATTCATTTTGATACAATATTACAATAGGAGTGCACAATTTTTTTCCCTCTTAAGGATAGGTGTGATTTCCAAATACCTTTCAAAATGGCATGAACTGCTCTAGGGTGGATGTACCCTCTTCTTCATTATGGATAAGGAACTTGATAGTTTGCTCTCCTTTGAAACTGTTCCCTGCGGTCAAGAAACAACACAAGAATATCAAAAAGATAGAAAACCTCTCATGATGAGGCCCTTTTAGGTAAATTGCATAATGACATCATTAACATGCATAATCAAGAAAACATAAATAATGCTTCTAAGCTATGCAAAGTGAATCAAGATTTATGTAATAACATAAATGAAAGTAGCAGCTACACTATGCATGGATTAGATATGAAAAATGAAGTGTAAACATGCATAAAGAAATCATTTAAGCCCTAATTGAAGCATAAATATAAGAAGTAAATATAACCTAATTCTACGGTCATAAGTCTTCTAAAATGCTATTAAACCATAAAAACAACTAATCTAACATAATTAGCCAGACATAAATGAAAATAGGAATGCGGTTATACCTCTGCTACAAAATGTAGCTCTAGTGCACAGTCTACACTATAAACCATGGTTGACAGCCATGGTTAGCACTCTAATAGGCTTACCCTCAATTCCAATGGCAGTAGTATTAACCTCCTTGTCTAATTGATGTTCAAGGGTCACCTTCAGTGTCCTTCTAACAAGTTTGGCAATCGAATCATTGTGATGGGCCTTCGTTTGCCCAAATTTGTATTTCTTGATCCTCTTAGACTCCTAGAGTCCTAGAACTTCCATGGAAAACTAATCATTGGATGAATAGCAAAGTAGCATACTGAATACACAAATTTAGTGTGCAATTTGATAGGGCTTCGCTGCTCGCTTGATCACTTCACACTCACTCGATAATTCATCAATGCTTTGCTATACAAATCATCTATATCTTCTCCCCATTTTGAGGGGTATTTATAGGATGCCCTAGAACTAGGGGTGGATTCCTGAAGAATCCAAGATCAAGTAGATATGGTTAGGACAGTTGGAATGGAAGCCTCTAGAATCTTTTGTCCATTAACCACCTTCTTCTAGATCCAATGGTCATTTCAATCGATTTGGCTCAGATTGAAGGCCAACTAAACTTTGGTTAAGACCGTAGGTCACAGCTATGATCTAGACTACAAATCATAGGTCTCAGCAATGGTTCAGCTATAAACTATAGTTTTGGGCTGCGGTTCAGAGTGATTAGGCCAAGGAGCCCAAATTGAGTGGTTAGAACCATTGCTCTATCTTGGAGTCTGTCCAAGATCTTCCATATGGTCTTGTAGCATGTTCATATGAGTAGTCACCCTTGACATGATGCATTTTAGGTGTCTACATACTCTTACTTTTGTAAATCCAATTATGTGCCTTCTATATTCCTCTCAATATCTTCCCTGATCTTTTCCTCTTTCTCCTTGAGTAATTTTATTTCTTTTTCATAGTCTTCATTTTGTTTCCTGAAAATGTCCCAATATCCTTTTATTTCATTATGCTTATTTTAAATTTCCTATAGTTTATTTTCAAGGTCTTTAATTACATCCATTAGGCTATATATATAATATGGGTCCCATTTACTCAAGAATGCATGCTCTATTTCATCCCAAGTGTATTCCTTATTCATTTCTTTACAAACATTTATCCACCAAGACCGAGTTTCTCCTTTAATACATATACCAAGGATGGATTTCCATAGAGAATTATTATGATATAGAGACCTAAACTTTTTCCACCATTATCTAGCATAAATATCATTCTTCCCAAAAAAATCTTGTACCTCCATAAGTTCACACCCTAATAATGCAAACTAGGGTTTTATGAACTAGGGTTTCATAGAAATATATATGTATCTCCCCACTAATTTAAATCTAAAATTCCACATAAGAATTTAAATCTACAATTTGTCTTCCAAAAAAAAAATTGCAACTGATTTACTTACCAGAACTAACAAATTTCGTCTTTTAAAAAAAATTATGAATTGGAAATTCATCACTATCCTTATTCCATATGGCTGACTTTAGAAGGTCATATCTCCCTCAATACTGCTCAGAATCCTTTATATGACCACTCATTTTAAATCTCTTCAAATTTACACAAACTCGTCCAATAATCACTTGAATTGGATAAAATTTTGTAGAGATATGGCTTCTGAAAGATAAGACATTTTCTAGAAAAAATCTATAAAATTTATTACTATCCTTATTTCGTATGAGTTACTTCAAAAGGTCATATATCCCTCAATACTACTTGGATTTCTTCATATGACAACTCATTTTAAAGCTCTTCAAATATTTGCATAAACGAATCCAAGAATCACCTGAATCAGATAAAATTTCATAGAGATATTGCTTTTGAAAGATGAGATGTTTTTCCAAAAATAATCTATAAAATTTGTCACTATATTTGTTTCGTATGACTAAATTCAAAATGTTGTATCTCCCTCAATACTACTCATATTACTTCATATGACCACTTTTTTTAAAGCTCTTCAAATTTTGCACAAATGGATCTTTATAATTTTCATTGACAAGTTTCTTGAGAATATTAATTAGGGTCTTGTTGGAAGCTTCAGCTTGTCCATTTTCTTGTGGGTAATAAGGAGTCAAGAAACTATGTTGAATACTATATTTCTTGCAAAGTGCTCGAACATACTTGTTCTTGAAAGAATTTCCATTGTCTGAAATAATTTTCAAGGGGATACCAAAATGATAAATGATGTGGTGAAGTATGAACTCCATAATTCTAGGTCCTGTTGTACTGGTTAGAGGAATTACCTCAACCCACTTTGTGAAGTATTCAATGGCTGTGATGATGAATGTATGTTGTCCTAAGAAAGGATGTGAAATTTTACCAATTAGATCTATGCCTCATTATGAAAAGGGCTAAAGGCTTTGAATATGTTGTAAGGCTTGTGATGGTACATGAGTTAAATGAGCATGTTCTTGCCACTTTTTGCAATGTTAAAACATATGTGCAACAATCACATTCCATTATGGAACAATAATAACCCATGCATAGAATACACTTAGCAATGTCTATTCCACTTAAATGACCATCATAAGTACCATCATGGGATTCAAATATGGCTCTTTGTACCTCACTAACCTTGATACAACGAAGCAGAACTCCATCATAACCATGTTTATACAACACATCTCCCAAGAGAATTAAACGAGCTACATTTTGCTTGAATGTGTGTATAGACACCTAAATCGTGTCATGCTTAGGGGAGCTACTCACATAGACACACTCATAAGATCATAAGACATAATCTTGGACTTTCCAAGCATCAAAAGTGGTTCTCACCACTCATTTGGGGCCTTTTCAAGCCATCCAAGCCTAGCCACTCAAGCCAAGAGTGGCCAGATCCTAGCCGCTCAAGCCTAGAGTGGCCAAACCTTAGCCACTGCAGATGACAGTGGCTAGATCTTAGCCACTGTAGATGATAGCGGCTAAGCCATAAGAAGTAGTTTTCCAACAAACAGGCCTAATCACAGGTGGAAGTGGCAGTCTACATGCAATAAAGGTGAGTGGGAGTAACTTTGCATTCCTTTTCATGACCAGTTCACATAGGAGACTTGAGTTTGCATTTAAAATTTAGTTAACTGACCTCCAAGCATAAACAAAGGACAAAAGCTTCTCATGCTAATGACTAGTTTGCATAGGAGACTCAAGTGGGTAGTTAGATTTCAGTTAACTGGCCTTCAAACATAGACAAAGGACAAAAGCTTCTCATGCTAACTTGCACTACGCATGAGAAATTCATTCCTAGGGCTTGGACATAGACCTAGGGTTTCACACTATAAAATGTGCAAGCCTAAGAGCACCAAAGAGACCACATAGAGATCGGATCATATCAGAGAGACATATTTTATTGAGGAGAGCTTTCGAGACTTGGAGAGTTCTCTTTGAGATCACGTGTACGGTGAAGCCCTGACGAATTGAAGAGCATAACACCTATTATTTCAACATCAGATATAGGCTTTGACCCATAGCTTTGGGGCAAAGAGAGCAAGGTTTACCTTAGTGGCCGCTGTCTTGGACAATGGCCCGTAGGCTTAGCTTAGGTTTTAGACATAGCTTCTTTTATTCTGTTTCTTCATGTTTTCATATCATTAGCATAGATTTACATGATTTCATGGCATAGTTTCATCATATTTCCATTACATTCTTTTATTACTAACAACCTCATCCAGGGAGGCAATCTCGGACACCTAAGCATGTGTTGTTGTTTCATTTCTTACAGGGCCACAGGTTCATCGGATGAAGTTTACAACATACGAGAGCAAAAGGGATCCCTCTAGGAAATAGACCTAGAGAAGGAGGCATCTATAAGCCCTCATACATTTTCATGTGCATAACCGAGAAGCTTTTATAAGCGCACCACCTCTTCGTGAAAGGGGCACTCTTTACCTATTTGTAACTTATTGTATCAAAATGGGTATCCCTAAGAGGGACCGACATGTAACCGAGTTTCAATATCAATAAAGAGATCCATCTTTGTTATTTCTGTGTTATATGATTTTTCTTCTTGTCTTCCATTTCATCTTGGTTTTTTTAATAACATTGCAAGTAGGGTTAAAAATGGGCGGTGCGTGCATCTCGGGGTCGCTACAGATGGTGATCATGGTGGGACCACCACTAATTTTTCATTTTCTGCTAGAATACTAACTTAATTTTGTGTGCAGGTCTAGCCGCTCTAAGCTACAATGGCAAAAAATTAGCCGCTCTGAGCTACAATGGCCAATAGAGCTTAGCCGCTCTGAGCTACAGTGGCCAAGAACCAGCCGCTTTGGTCAATAGTGGCCAGAATTGGAGTGCAGCAGAGGTCAAAAAATTGACTCTCTAAGCTGGATCAAAGGTTGGTATAGCTTCTCTGATATTTTACAGCTTTTTGTCTGCTTCTGTGTGTCTAAAATAGAGAACTTAAAGCACATTTATGTTTGGAAATTGAAAGAATAAAAGAAGAAATAATTAAGCATTTCGCATATCTTAGATCTTCTTTTAAATTTTCCACTAGGTGTTGCTAGGAACAGCGGCTTATGCCTAAAAAGTTTGCCCTAGAATCCAACGTGCTAGACATTGTATGTTGTTTGCTTGCTTTGAGGCCCTGCTAGAGGCCATAGCTACACGAAATAAAGTGTGCTCATACAAATCATAGTAGTTCATGCATCTTTCTAAATATTGAAACGTATTTTTGCACTTAGGCATATAGGAAATATTCATTGCTGCTATATGATGCACTTTATGTTACACAAGCTTAAAATGAACACCACACACGCACGTCTCATTTAAACATTGGGGAGTTGGATTTCATCACCAACCTTCAATTCAGTCCAGTGACGTTGGAATTCATCTCCTTCCATTGGTTTACCCCCTAGAGCTTCCTAGAAACGGATTGAGAAACTTACTTATAGTGACACTAAGTTACTTGTGCTCAAACTATCTCCCATTGTTGGAACAATCATTGGTTCAGAGTGGAAGAGCTAGGCGAACCCTCCATTGGGTCTTCAGTGGTGTACCCTAGCTTCTTTTGAGAAAATCATGTTTGGCATGAGTGTACTTGATTGTCACTATGGATGAGTCTTCTCATTCTTAATCCAAGAACAAGAGCAAAGAAATCGAAATAACAACACATCAAAACACACCAAACAATTTAGGGCACACTCAAATCGGTAATCAAGATAAACATTTGTTTGGTATTGTGTGGTTATTCCTAAATTGCAACTCAAAAGATCAATTCATAGACAACATGGTCAAAACAAGAAGTAAACACCCTCGGTTTGATATCGAGGGAGAGACAGAAGCAACTCATACCCATAGATGGAGTCATAGTAACATTGAATGACCTACCCATAAGACCGTGAGACGTAGCTCCGTGAGCCTAAGGGGTGATAACTCAACCCTTGGGGGATCTCCTCAAGAAACCCCAAGTAAGGAACCACATCATGGAATAAATTCACATAAACAAAAATAGGCTTCACAACCATCCTCATCAAGGAGACATGAGGAGACCTCAAGGGCCTCCTCTAAACACATAGAAACATCTCAAAGACATGAGGAAGCTTCAAGGGCTTCCTCCTCACATGGACATAAAGAAGGTTCTAAGACTCATTCTTCACATAGGGATGATGAGACTACTACATCTCCATCCACATGGAGAAAACATGTTACCACAAAGCCCTCTTCATCAAGAAGGCAAACAAGAATTGCAACACCTCAAGACTCACAAGAAACATATGAAACAGGTCTACCCACTGAAGGGCAGGAAACTAGAGCTACATCTAGCCATGGGAATCAAATAGAAGAAACCCTTCACACAAAATGAAATATTCCCATAGACTATGACCTCATAGGAGTGAATGGCACCCCATGGGACCAACCATGGAAAACAAGATAGCTAGACGGGTTGGATCGATTTCCTACATGACCAACTCAAAGAATTGTAGCTACTAAGAACTCTGCATCTGGAAGCTCATGAACTATGACTTCTAAACACATCTCCCAGTATGGGGGTACCTTAGATTAACCCTGTAGTAGATGCATGGAGTCTGATCATAGGGATACTCAATAATACACTGAACAAGTCACATTAGCTAGCAAGAGTACAAATACAACATAAACCTCCTCGAGGAATCTACGAGTCAAGACAACAAGAACAGAGTCAGATAAACATGAGTCTTCTATAACAACACAAATTGACTGAATGAGGTGGTTAGAAAATGCATTACGTAAGGAGCGAGAGCTAGTGGAATCTCTTAAACAAGAGAAACAAAGAGAAAGACTCTTGCGCCAACATGAGCATCAATTTTACCCTTATCATAGGATACCGAGGCATGACATTGAGGCTTGCATCGGGTTTAAGCATCAAGTGCAAAATATGATTGAGGTGGGAGAACTCAAAGTTGACAACCCACTGGCTCCCGATAATAGAGACATGGGCATATATAGAAACCCATTGCCCAATCATGAGGCCCCTAGAGAGCAAGGGGCCCAAGTCAATCAGGTTTGAGCTGATATACCTACCCATGGATGCATTGGGATGGTTGAGATTGTTAACATAGCAATAAGGACTAGGTGGTATGGTCAACCACAACCGCTTGTAGCTCCCATGAACATCCCAACCGCTCCTAGGCAAAGGTAAGACAACCTTCCAGGTCCACCAACGCGACCTGTGGTAACTATTCAGAGTAGATTGGAGCAAAACCTATAGATGACTCCAGCTAAGTTATCCATCTATGAGCTCATACAACAGTCCCCAAAGCATAGGGAGACTCTAATGGAGATTTTAAGGACAATTGAGCTCCAACCGCAAGATGTGAATGCATTCACTCACTTTGTGGGACAAGTGCAAGAATGCTAGGAACCTGTAATCCGATTCTATGATCATGAGATTAAGACAGTTCTTGCTGCCTTACTAGACCCTCCGCTAAACATTGTAGTGGCAATCAACAACTTACCTTTCAAGAGGGTCTTGGTCGATACATGTTCATCGATAAACATCATCACAACAACTACAATAGAGCACCTCAAGATCCCCAAGTCCAATATCGTTCCAGGAGCTTACACATTGAGAGCTTTTAATGATGCTTTATGCAATACTATGGGAATGATAGTCCTACCCATCAAGGTGGGGCACAAGACCATCCCCATGATGTGTCATGTCTTGGAAGGAGCTATGCAGTACAACATCCTCTTAGGGCACCCTTGGATAAGGGCCATGAAGTGTGTGCCTTCGATCTTGCACCGATGTGTCAAGTATGTGCACGAGAACAAAGTCTATGTGGTTCTAGCCGATGAAGAGCCTTTTAAATACGTCAATCAAGTGGACATTCTAGGAGAATTTGTAATCCCTTCTACTCACCTATACGTAGCACCTTCATCCCCAACCACACAAGTGGATAATGAAGACAAAGGGGTAAGAAAAGACCCATGCACTTCAACACCTCCTGGTGCACTCAAAATAGTCAATGCTTCTAAAGTACCATCAACATCAAAACCAAAAGATAATCAGAAGCTAAAGGCACCCTTAGTTAAGGAAGAAAGGCCCAAGGAAGTGCCAACTATAGCCATTGCTAAAATGCCAAGTCCTATGGAAGAGGAAGATCTTCAAGATCAAGATGAAGATAGTGATTATCACCCTACTTCACCAATGTCATCCGTAGGGTCATCCACATCGCATGCATCAATACACTTGGCAAGCATAGGCATAGGGGAGTACCTTGTGTAGAACATCACCTTTACGCCTATCATTGAGTCTGCACAAGACATGGGAAGGCCTAAGGACTTGAGGCCACCAATGGGAATAGTGGTTCCACTTGGAATCCCTCCCAACCAAACCAATTTTGTCTATGTCGACTTGGACTATGCTCATAAGTCTTCAGATATAGAAGAGGATAGTGATGAATTATTCATGGTCAATGTTCATTACCTCTCTAACCCTGAGTTTTCTCTAAGATACTTTGAGCATTGCCATTGGCATGGCTATGGCCTTGGCATATATGATCAGGGGTACAAGTGGCCATACGAGCCACAATATCAGCTTCCCTCTGATAGATTTGGCTTAGGCTATTATATCAGAGGTCGAGATGACTCTCTTGCAGTGGCATTGGAAATATTAAGCTTAGGGTTAGGAGAAGACATTGATTTCATTCCTTATCACCCCCTAAGAATAGGAAATTTGAGCAACAGACAAGTGGCCACGGTAAACATACCGCCACCAAAAATTTATCATCCAAACATCTCAATTGATTCCACCCCAATAGGGTACAACTCATGGGATGAGGAGAATGGATATGAAGCAAGTGATGATGAGGCGCAACTTGGCTTAGCCTATCAGGGGCCTCGCTATTTACAAATATTCACATGGTCCATCCATGATGAGAGTGGATATACATCAGATGAAAGTGACTATGAATCAGAAGACTCAACAGAAAGAGCCTACTTAGGCCTAAGCCATCAACCCCTGACTTTGGGGCAAGAGACAAATGCAAATGGATTCTTCATAAGTGATGAAGAATATGAAGATGAAACAGAGATGGCCTACTTAGGGCCAAGACATGAGCCCCTTGTCTTAGGGCCACATACCAATGCTAACGGTTTTTGGATAAGTGATGATGACTTTGAGGATGAGACCGAGATGGCTTATCTTGGACCTCACCACTTGCAGCAAGTCAATGAGCTAGTAGAGAGAGAGGTGGCACTCCATGCCATAGACCCTCATCTATGATTTTTGGGGAGACCTGTTGACCTAGCTGCCATTCATCGGATGGTCAATCCCCCTCCACCTACATTTAGAGAGTGATTAGAGCCCAATGATCCTATTGTCCACCCTACTCATGGGCCAGATCCAAAAATTCCCATTCCTCCAGAACCTCATCGTGAGTATGGAAGGGAAACCCCTGAGACAAGATTGCACCCATGTGGTCCTGGAGACTTCATTCCATCCATCAACATGATCTCCATTGATTTGACCACTCCACTTCATAATCCAGTAGATCCTACCAAATCATTGCATCTTGATGTAGAGGCTATTGATTGGGATCATGCTAATTCACCCATAGAGCCTGAAGACCTCTTCCCCAATGAAGAGATGTTACAACCATTCCATTTTGCATCAGGTTGTGCGTATGACGTCTTCCATGTTGGTTTGGAACCTGAGTCACTAGGTCCTATAAATCCCATCGATGACATTCATTTGATACCCATGCCTCATCAGCTAGAGGATGGGTCACATATGGCTATAGAAGTGACTTTCAAGGTGGACATCAGCGATGATCCTACCCAACCAAGGAAAGTCAAGTTCGGAGAAAGTCTATCTCCAGAGGAACAAGCCATCCTAATTCCTCTCCTCAAAGAGAGGCCAAATATTTTTTCTTGGACTTACAAAGACATGCCAGGGATAGATCCAAAGTTAGTCATTCACAACCTTTCATTGGATCCCATGAAGAAGCCAATCAAGCAAAAGCTGAGGAAAATGCATCCAACCATCGCTTTGATGGTGAAGAATGAATTGCAAAAACTACTGGATGCAGTATTCATAGTTCCTATTGACTACCCTGAGTGGGTGTCAAACATGGTACCCATGGGGAAACCCGATGGAAGAGTCCGTATCTGCATGGATTTTAGAGATTTAAATAGGGCAACACCAAAGGATTCATTCCCATTGCCAAACATAGATGCTCTTGTAGATGCAACCGTAGGTCATGAAATGCTCTCCCTAATGGATGGTTTTTTTGGATACAACCAGATCCGGATTAAGCCCGAAGATCAACATAAAACTACTTTCATTACTCCATGGGGAACATTCTGTTACAAAGTGATGCCATTCGGTCTCAAAAATGTTGGTGCCACATATCAATGGGCCATGACATACATATTCCATGACTATATGCATAAGATCTTAGAAGATTACATGGATGACTTACTGGCCAAGTCCCTGTTGCGGCAAGAGCATGCCGAAGTCCTTAGACAAGTCTTTGATCACCTCATAGAACACAATGTCCGATTGAATCCTAAGAAGTGTGTATTTGGCGTAACTTCTGGCAAGCTTTTGGGATTCATCGTATCCAAGAGAGGCATTGAAGTCGATCCTGCAAAGGTAAAGGCTATACTAGAAATGGCCACCCCTACCAACATTAGGGAGTTGAGGAGCCTACAAGGCAAGATAGCATCCATAAAAATATTCATCATACAATTATCAGACAAATGTCGACCTATGAATCGGTTGCTATGCAAGGAAGTCCCCTTTCATTGGGATGAAGAATGCCATCAAGCCTTTGCAGAGATCAAAACTTATCTGGCAACACCACCAATATTGGCTCCACCAAGGCCAGACATACCATTTTTACTATATATATCGGCTACTGATTTTGCATTGGGCACCATGTTAGCCCAAAAGAATGCACAAGACAAAGAGCAAGCCATATATTACATTAGTCACACCTTGGTGAGTTATGAGCTAGGATATGCGTATGTCAAAAAGTTGTGTTTAGCAGTGGTCTTTGCAACTCAAAAGTTGTGACACTACATGTTGAGCCATACGACCTACATCATATCAAAACAAAATCCTTTGCAGTACATGATGAGCAAGACATATCACAATACACGTACCACAAAGTGGATCATGCTATTGATAGAATTTGATCTAGAGTTCATAAGCCAAAATTCCATCAAGGGACAAGTCATAGTAGATCAATTAGCAGAGGTGCCTCTTCAGGATAACAAGCCTCTCACTATAGAATTGCTTGATGATGCGGTCTTTGCATTATCAGATCCACCAGAACTCAAAGAACCTAAGAAATAAAGAGACATGTCATTGTTCTTCGATGGTTCAAAGTGTGAACAAGGAGGTGGAGCAGGGATTGTCTTTATCACACCACAGGGTGCTCCATTGCCCTTATCATTCAAATTAGACTTCCCATGCACAAACAACAATATAGAATATGAAGCATTGATCCTGGGACTCCAAACAGCCATAGCAATGGGCATTAAAATATTGAATATCTTTGGTGACTCCTTGCTCATAGTAAACTAGGTCAAAGGACTATTCCAATGCAGGTGCCCACTCCTAAAGACTTACAAGGAACTTGTTGACACTTACCTAGCCTAGATGGAATGGTATGACATCGAGGCAATCCCTCATACATCAAATAGATTTGTAGACACTATGGCCTCTTTGGGATCCTTAATCCCTCAGAATCTATCTACTAATTTTACAACCATTCATGTGAAAGTGCTTTCACACTCAACAATACATCGTGAAGCTTTTGACAATCAAGAATCAGTCAACATGATCAACATCGAGCCAAATCAGGATTGGTCCTTCATAGCTAGAGATTTCTTGCAAACAACACCTTGGGGGTCTTTGATCTCCCAAGGACCTATGGAGTGTGGTGCAACCATACACCATAGAGTTGTTCCTCAATCCGTGTTCACTAGCTCAAAAATATAGGAAGAGCAAGCCATCTTTTCTATAGAAGTCATGGCTTATCAAGATTGGCTTTCCCAACTGTGGGACTTCCTGAAGCTTGGAATAGTACCTCAAGGTTTATCACATACTGAAAGGTGAACATTCAAATAGAGAGCAACAAGATACATCTTGCTAGGAGAAATCCTCTATAGACGAGGATATGATGGAGTATTACTCCATTGTCTTGAGCCCCAGGAAGCATCCTGGGCAATTTTGCAAGCTCACGATGACACATGTGGAGGCCATTTCAGTGGCATGGCCATCGTTAAGCGCATCTTGAGAATGGGTTACTATTGGCCCACAATGGAAAGGGACTATTGCGAGTATGTCAAGAAATGTAGTAAGTGCCAACATCATGCAAATCTAACGCACTTACCATCGCAAGCCTTGCAGCCAATCCAGGCAGCATGGCCATTCTCGTAATGGGGACTAGACTTGATTGGGAAGATCTCACCCCCATCCTCAGGCCGACACACATTCATCATAATGACCATATAATACTTCACTAAATGGGTAGAAGCGATCCCCTTAACATCAACAACTGGACCAAGGATTGTGGAGTTTATACTCCACAATATCATAAGTCATTTTGGGGTCCCTTCTAAGATAATATCGGATAATGGGCCATATTTCAAGAACAAAAATGTGCATGCTTTAATGAACAAAATACCATATTCAGCACATATTTTTCAATGCCTTATTATCCACAAGCAAACGGGCAAGCAGAAGCCTCAAACAAAACAATAGTCTCCATTTTGAGGAAGACGATGCAAGACAATCACAAGGATTGGCACATGCAGTTGCCTCTTGCACTATGGGCATACAGGACTAGTATACGGATGCCCACTAGGGCAACACCATTTTCACTAGTATATGGCACTGAGGCCATCATGCCACTAGAGTTGGAAATTTTGACTCTATGCATAGCATTAAAGGACTTCATAGATGATGATGTCGTGCGACAAGGCCACCTTGATCAGTTGATGCTTCTTGATGAATGTCGAGTCAATGCTTTAGAGCATCTTCACGTTTACCAAGATCACCTTGCATGAGCTTACAATAGTAAATTCCACCTAAGGGAATTCAAGGTTGGAGATCTAGTGCTCAAAGAAAACTAGTAGAATTTGAATCTGCCACCGCATCTACGAGATAAGTTCATGGTAAACTGGATAGGCCCATACATGATTTCACAGAGAGTTGGGCCTGGAGCATATCACCTTATATCATTAGATGGTGTTGAGGAGCCTGAGCCTCTCAATATCATTCACTTAAAGGCATTCTACACATAAAATACAAAAACATTCAAATATTTCATAAAATACAAAAACATTCAAATATTTCATAAAATTCAAAAACATTCAAATATGTCAAAAACACAAAACAAATCATAAAAACATAAAAATTTCAAAAATACAATCAAAGGCTCCAAGGGTAATTCATATATTGGTCAAACATCAATTCAAAAGTCAAGGGTATTCAAACATTTCAAAATCAATTCAAATGCTCCAAGGGTAATTCATACCGCTTGGTCAAAATCAATTCAAAGGCTCCAAGGGTAATTCATATCGCTTGGTCAAAATCAATTCAAAGGCTCCAAGGGTAATTCATACCGCTTGGTCAAAATCAATTCAAAAGCTCCAAGGGTAATTCAAATCACTTGGTCAAAATCAATTCAAAAGCTCCAAGGGTAATTCAAACCGCTTGGTCAAACATCAATTCAAAAGCTCCAAGGGTAATTCAAACCGCTTGGTCAAAATCAATTCAAAGGCTCCAAGGGTAATTCAAACCGCTTGGTCAAAATCAATTCAAAGGCTCCAAGGGTAATTCAAACTTGGTCAAAATCAATTCAAAAAGCTCCAAGGGTACTTCATGCTACTTGGTCAAAATCAAAAAAAGCCCCAAAGGCATAATAAGCCCTTTGGTCAAATTAATCAAAAATACAAAAACAACATAAAAATCAAAAATACAAAAACAATTGCATCTCACATCTTGCATCCACATCATTGCATTGCATTTTCATATCCACTACAATTGCATATGTCATGAGAGCCTTAAAAGTGATACCATAGTTTGTCACACAAATCATTCAAATCCATACCTCCATCAACACATGTGTGTAATTGTGTTTTTCAACACAACCATTATTTGTTGCTATACATAATATACTAAGGTTTTTTGGTTAATCAACCACACCTAGTGATCTTATCAACTTTTGAGGAAAACAACTTTGATTAGTAGAAGGTAAGGTCTAGCTGTGATAATGCCTTGGATATTCAAGATCCCGTCACTAATTGAAACACTAAAATCCTAGTTGGTACAAGGAAAAGATGAAAGCTGCAAAAGTGGTCTAGGTTACCTTAAGTGAAAAGGATTTTCCTTGCTTATCCCCCTATGCAACCAGTTTAAAGGTGTTGAGAATTGGCAAAAGGACAAGCTTTACCCTATCCAAATCCCTTGCTTAAATCAAAATAAGCAAAATCCCAAAGCAAAGTACATATTCAAAAGGCCAAGCATACAATCCATATTTCAAAGCAATAATCCGATACACAAATCATAAATTCAAAAAAAAATCATAGCTCAAAGAAAAATCAATAAAAAATAAATAGTGATTTTCATCACTACATATGAGCAAAATAAATAGTGATTATCATCACTACAAAAATCCTCGCTCAAAGAAAAATTCAATCAAAATAAAAAGTGATTTTCATCACTACATATGAGCAAATATCCAAAGCCAAAAAGAAGCCAAAAAGGGAATAAAGCTTGAATCCCTGGAATTCTCAACATTGTACAAAATTGGAAGGAGAAATCCTTACGCATGATGATATGTCTATTACAATTGCTTCATGCATTTGTGTAGACCAATGTTTGAATGTGGATGAGCTAGCTTAGGTAACCCAATATTGCCTAGTGGTATAGTCCAACTAAGTCCAACATAAGGATGAGATGAACACTTGAGGATCCCTGATCTTAGCAATGGGCTGAAAGAATCCCGCCTGACATCGGAGGAAATGCTTGAGTTCTACCTCAAAATATACAATCACTTGCACACACAGAGATCATGAAAAACTAGGTCCATGGTAAAAGCCTTACTTTTCAAAAGTCTAAGTGGTCAGTAGACAATTGTTGATAGGGTAACTAGAGTGTTTGAATCTCCGAAAAGCCCCAAAAATTCTTACATAGCAACAAATCATAACATCATTCACACCATCACTTTCTTTATAAGATTCTATAAATTAGGGGGTATCAACATAGTAGGACAAATACCGCATATATATTAGAAATAGTATATAGACGACCACTGACTACTTTATATCTTTTAATTTATAGAAACTTATTAAGAAAATACATTACACACCATTACATCTCATATATGAATACTTAATCAATTCTTATGATAAGAGTGATTATTTAAATTCATGATTATTTTTTTACTTTCTATGGTATCACCCATTAAGATTGTCAATGTCATATGCATTCCGTATGTTTTAAGTGATTAGAGCATACAGGTTCATTTATACCATCCCATCACATAAGTTAGATGCATACAATTAAAGCAAAGTTAAAACATGCATTTAACAATAACATCATATCCACAAAAACAAGTCATTAATCATCCATAAACCACATCATAAAACATATAGGCAATATCCATTTGCATACAATCATAAATTCATCATTCATCATCAAAATACATCACATCATATCATCAAATCATATAAGCATCTACACATCCATCTAAGCATCTTCAATATCATCTATCATCTAACATATTCATCAAATCATCATAATACCATCATCGCATCATATCATAAAATAAAATAATAACAAAAATATGAGCAATAAATGATACACATAATAAGTCATAATGCAAAGCTATCATAAAAGTATGTGTGTCAAGTCCAATGGATGTACAAAAATGCCCATGGGCTATAGTCATATAGGTCAGTCGACCTCAAAAATGAATCAAGGACCAAGTAAAGCATCAATCAAATATCGAGCCTGAGCCCCCTACATCACCTCCTCTAGTGCCACCTCCCCCTATGGTGGTGTCACGAGTCGAATGATGTGAGCCTATCGGTCTCTCTATCCGAGTTCGGGTCCTCTGGCTAGGATGGGTGGAAGACTACCCCAAGGTGGAGCACCCATTGACCTACGAACCACCCACACCATGTGGATCCTTAGGGACAATCCCATGCCTCTTGAGCTGCATCTGAAGAATGGTGATATGATCCACAAGTCCCCGGATCTGCTCCTCATGCTCATCCAACAAAGACTGAAGTTGTCCCACATCTGCTCCTAAACCTACCATTGGAACCTCTTGTGGTGTAGAAGGAGGAACAACAAATTGCATCCTAGCATCGCCACCCCCAATAGTAGCCTGTAGAGCCTGTATCTATGCTGTGAGCTGCTCAATGGTAGCATCTCACCATTGTACCTAGATCTTAGTGGCCTGAAGCTCAGCCTCGACCTCATGTAGTTGTGCTCTCAGAGGAGAGTCTCTCTCCTTGGGCTCTAACTCCTCCTCCTCCTCAGGAACATCAAGATCCTCCACTGCCACCTGCTCTACTGGCTGGCCCCATACCTCGGTCCTGGCTCGGACTCTACATCCTATCGGATCTACACCATCACCCCTACCATCATCCTCATGCCCTAGGCTACCGACACCATGCCACATCCGATCACCCCACCACTGAGTGTATGCCTCTGTAACTCCCCCAACCACTCTAGGGTCAACATTTAGGGCATCCTCCTCATCTGAAAGCTCTGTAATCTATCATGGAGGTAGGTCCTTCTCTGCTGTGAGGTGCCTATACAAGAATGGTATCAAGGGCACATCCTGCTGCAACCCATACTGATGAAGAACCCATGAGTAGAAGAAATACTCTCGGATGGTAATCTTATGACCAATGAGCCATCGCTCATGCCGTGTCCTAGCAGTAAAGCTAGCTGGATCATCCCAAGCAGGACACTCATGGTAAGGGCGCCATACGACATCTCTGGCCAAAAGTCTAGTGAAAGCATCAGTGTAATGGGATAGCTCCCCTATGAAAGTGTGGCTCTTGCGCTCCTCATGCTCTCGAGCCCATCTAGCAGCATAGCACTATGTCCGAGCATCGATCATTGTAATCTCATCTGGGAGCCCCTTAGGGTGATCTACCCTAATATGCTCCCATCCCCAAACCTGTAGGAGCAAGCTGCAGGTAATGTTGACATGTCCTCACCGATGGATGTGGTACAACTCATCATAGCACTGAGCCAATAGTGATCTACCCCATGCATAGATGATAGGCTCCTCGCTATCCAATAGATCCTGCACCATCGCCAAAAGGTTCCACGGGAACCTCAAACCTGAGCAGTCTAGGATAAGAACATTGCTGATCACCATCAACAATACGACATGCCTCATCGTAAAGATACCCTCCCCATGCCAATGACTGATGGACACTCCTCCGAACTTGGTGTCCTTGAGAGCATCCATAGAGTGCCCTCTAAACACCCGAGTGAAGACAACCACCTGATCATTAGTGGTCGAAGAGACAATGGCCACCCCATCAAATGGAATCTAAAAGATCCTATATACATCCTTCGACGTAATGGTCATCTCATCGATCGGGAGGTGGAAGGTATTAGTCCATGGGTCCTAGTGATGGGCTAGAGCCATAAGGTAAGCATGATGTAAGGTAGCCTAATGACATACTATAACCCATGGGCTTTGAACCATGCCCAATCCATATCATCAAAGCTAGGAAGTAGGTCAAGCAGGAGCTTCGGGTCCCGAGCCCGAGCAGTAAGGATCTAAGCAAAGCAGAAGAAAGATAAAATATAACTACAATGCATCTAAGGCATAATTCACAATAAACATGAAAATGGTGCAAAAGAGTATGGATTATTCTAAGTCTAAGCAAAAGGATAAGATTGCACCTAATCAAACAAATCAAAAATTCAAAAATTTAAAAAAAATCAAATATGTCATAAAAATCCAACAAATAGCAAAAAATGCAAGAAAATATGGCTAAGGGTTTAGCCATTGTCACCTACAATGGTCAAAACTTGGCCGTTGGAGGCAGTAATGGCCAAGACCCAATGGTCAAATTTTTGACCATTGGGGTTCAAACTTGGCTGCTCTGAGTGACAGTGGCTCATAATCGGTCGCTCTGAGTGACAACGACCAAGGGGCGACATGGCAAACTCGTGAACCCTTGGCCAAAAAAATAAAAAAAATTGTAAAATTATAAAATGACATAAAAACATAAAAGGGAGGGAAAAAAAAAAAATAGAAAGCAAATTCCCACTCAAGCATCAAAAACTAAGCTAAGTTCAAAAATGGTTAACATGGAAATAGTAGGTGAATAATAAAAAAATTGGGAACCCTAGGCTAGAAACTACCAAGGCAAAGCAATGAAAATAAAATTGGGGACTAACCCACCATAGCAAAAGGTAAGCTAAGCCTAATTATGGAGTTTGTTCATTACCAATAGGTTTAGTGAGGTTCATTTTACCCATTACTTAGTGAGGTTCAGTTTTACTCAGATAAGAGAAAAGAGGGTTAGGGTTTAGAAAAGAGAAATACCCAAGAAGCTCTGGCTCCTCTAGTAGTTGATGTCTCACCCTACGTAACCATGTCCTCAATTCTAGAAAAACTCCAAAGTCGTAACCATCGCTATCACACCAGAGCTCCCAAAGTGAATCTTCAAATAGTGAAAGTGAAAGGTCAAACCCTAGAAAATGCAAATTTTATATTTCTTTAATTATACCTTGGCCGCTATTGATGTCAGCGGCCCAAACTTCTTGGCCGCTCAAGGTGACAGTGGCCACAAGCGAGGAACTCAGAGGCCACTGGACCTGACAGCGGCCAGATCCACAGATCAAAATAAGGGACTTCCTCCTTGAGGGATCCCACAAAAATAGCAAATAAACACACTTTGGTGGTTTGAGATCATCAGAATGTTCAAAATAATAAAAAAATCACATAAAAGCACAATCTCAAGTAGGCCTCGTACCCAGTTACTTACTCTATCAACTCGACGATTGCAGCGATTCACACTCCATGTATTTCGGTGAGATGAGTAGATAACCATAAGGCCACTTGGGGCAAAAACAACTCATTTTGGAATTACGATGTGCCACCCTTCAATCCCGAAGAAGACCAAGATGGTCGGACTGCTCCATGGGTGCGAAAGGATCATCCTAATTCCCCTATGACATCAAAAACATTAAGTCAAAGTGATACAATCTAAACATAAATAGAATCACTCATCCTAACTCCCTAAGAAGGCTATTGATAGCTGGACCGCTCCTCGGGATAAGGATGGATGATTATCATAAACAATTGGAATCACACTTGGATGTGGGATTGCCCATTAAAAGCAACAAATGCTAGAAAGGAACCAGATTAGTCATATTGGTCAAGCGACTTGTCACTTCATTCATTGTCATTTCTTCACCAATTCATTGTGTGAGGAAGTAGTTCAAAACTTCAACATAATCATAATCAAAATCAACAAAATATCACTCGATCATAGCAAAATCATGTTCATCCTATGAATCATTGCATACAACAATCACAAATTTCCCTTGTTTTCTAGGAATGTAAGCAGACATGACATCTTCAATTGTAGCTCTCCTACCGATCGAAATTGTTGTAGCAGCTGAAGCTACCCGATTGAGTTTGAGGAATGAGTGCAATTTAACATGCAAAAGCCACTGAGCTAAGTCCTCTAAATATTGAGGCAATGATTCAAGGGATGCACACCATCTTGCATGATTGGGCCATCCAGCGTTGATCAGACCATTGATCACCATACACCCTACAAACAGATCAGTCTACATTTTTGCTCAGCATTGTGTTTTCCACACAATGCATCACAAAAAGGGGCATCTATAGACACCTAAATCATGTCATGCTTAGGGGAGCTGCTCACATAGACACACTCATAAGATCATAAGACATAATATTGGACTTTCCAAGCATCAATAGTGGTTCTCACCACTCATTTGGGGCCTTTTCAAGCCATCCAAGCCTAGCCGCTCAAGCCAAGAGTGGCCAGATCCTAGCCGCTCAAGCCTAGAGTGGCTAGACCTTAGCTACTATAGATGATAGTGGCCAGATCTTAGCCACTGTAGATGATAGTGGCTAAGCCATAAGAAGTAGTTTTTCGACAAATAGGCCTAATCATAGGTGAAAGTGGCAGTTTGCATGCAATAAAGGTGAGTGGGAGTAACTTTGTGTAGCACCCTAAAATTGGCACAGTAAAATTGTAATAATTACATTCACCCTAGTAAATAATTTAAATTCAAATTTTAACCTCCCAAACCGCCCGTTAACCGTCGGGTAATCCATTTCCCCCTTTTTCGTGCCATTTTTAGAGGTTGTTTTGACCGTTTGACGATATCATCGCCGATCAGACGATATCGCCCCAGATCTGACGATTTCATCTAGGCTAGGACGTCCAGACGATCTTGTCTCAAAACTGATTTTGCACAATTAGCTTCTATTCCAACGGGCCTCTAATCCGGCGGAAAGCGTGTCTGCACCGTTAGAGACCCTCCCCTGTTGGAGATCTCCCAAATAGGGATGATCTCCAACCTCCTAACCTCCCTCCTAAGCCTATTTAATCCTAAGCCCTTCCCTTAGCACCCCCTGGCTGAAATTCCCTATAACTCGACTTCATACACGTTAAAACATCCCAAATTCATATTTGCAGTAGTTCTATACCAATTTTGTTGTAGGTACCTTAGTGTTTTTCAGCCGGAGCAAGCTTACATCGTCGTTGACGATCCTGTTCAGATCGGAGGCGATCTCGTCGAATCAGAGATGATTTCATACCAATGCGAGATGATTTCGACTGCAGTCAACATTGAGGCAATCAGTGCCTAAAGTTTGCATTTCTCCATCTTTTCTCTGTTGTTTTATGTTGTAATTAGCTAGTTTATTCAGTATTTTATGCTATTCTGCATTTTGGAGTTCACCCATCTAGATTAAATGCATAATTAAGTCATAATTATTATGAAATTAGCATAATTCATGCATGTTTCTGCTTATAAGTTTCAGTTTTATAGTGCTACTGTCATTTTACATTGTTTCCCTCCGTTAGGATAGTTGTATTTTCTATGTTTTGCACCTATTTCTCTGTTTGTAGGTCTCTGATGAATTCGTCTGATGAATTCATCAGATCTCAGACGATCTTGTCAGATCTCAGATGATTCTGTCGAATTCTAGACGATCCTGACTGCTTCAAGAATCAAAATCTTCATCAGACATCCGGATCAGGTATTTTCCTTTAACATTCCTCAATTTCTCTGTTTTTTTTTCTTATTCTATTTTTTTGTATTCATTTAATCTGCATCTTCATATAGAATAGTTTAGACGCATTTTGGCCAAACCTAGGATATGAATGCTTAAGGCTAAAATGAACACATAAAACACATTCCCAACCTAGGCGTGGAAACTGCCATTAAATGTTTCCTGGTGAACCCACCATCCGTCAAAAAATCACCAATAATACACCTCCCTTGAGAGGCGGGACCTTCGCAAGGCCTCTCAGTCCGAGGTACCACGCCATCCTTTTCACATCCCCCTTCCGGGCACGGATCCTATAGCCTGAAGGTAAGGGTGTGAAAAATTTGGAGCGATACATTTTGGTGAACCCGACGTGAATGCATTGTAAACCTTTTGAAAACAAAAACAAAAAAATAGAACAACTAAAACATAGATGCATTTTAGATCATTTAAATTTAATATCATGTTTAGATGGTAGCTCCTAAGAAAATATTAGCAGTTACTATAAATGTAGAAAACCAATTGGCAGCCATAGAAATCAATTTTGTACTTAGTGTGCCTGAAACAGATAGAAATCAACTCTTGTGGGATGAACTTGATAGAAGACTTAGTGTCATCTCATCTAGGTCAACACAACTTAAGCAAATCAAGAGGCTAGTCCTAGATAGAATCCTGGATCCTCATCAACTTGTCTTTTATCATGAACTTCAGAGAGCCTGCCATAGATGGTTAGCTTATAGGAGAGCTCTTGTATCTTCAGAATTGTTCACCTTCGAGGAATACCTCGAGAATGCAGCCATTGTACACCAGTTCCTAGGTCGTGTAGAAGACCAAGAGGTTGTTCTTATGAATAGGGAAATATGGAATAGAGTTCCTCGAGCTATGTTATATCGAGAGTATTGCCACGAGCTTTACTTCTATCAACCAACATCTAAGACAGATAATATCACTATAGCTCTTTTCATTAAATTTTTAAAGGAAAACTTTCAATTTGAAGAAGAACACTTCATGACTCCTGAAGAACTCGAGCCCATTAATGATATTTATAAATTGTTTATAGAAAACTAGATTATTACTTTCAGTATTATTTCTTGCATTTATTGTGTTGTTTGTCTTTACAATATTATTTCAAAAACAAAGAAAAACTAAAAAACATAGCAAAAACCAAAAAACATTTCATTTCAAATATTGTAGTAGGTATATAATTAATATATACCTCTTAATCTTGTTGCATATATATATATATATATATATATATATATATATTTTTTTTGCTGAAATCTAAAATTAAGGCACAATGCCTAAACTTAGGAATGGTAAAGAAACTTAAGGAGAAGAAGAAGATTGGTTACAAGATACAACTAGAGACCCAAATGTCCTTCCCGAAGATCCAATTTCGGAAGGAAAAACTCTAGATCACCCGAGAAGATGACCTAGGTGAAGATAATGAACAAGAAGGAAGTGTTAAAGAGGATGGATCCTCATCCCCTAGAGTAGCTCCAGATGGAACTATTGCTTTTGACAACGTAGATCATTTCAAGAAATTTCTCAATGATAACATTGACGCCCTTAATGTGGCAGTTCGTATTGATAAAGGGCAAATTAGTGACACTCAAGCAGCCATGGAACATATGTATGATGTGCGCACTAATCCCTTGTCTTTCATTGATCAAGAAAGTGATAAGGCTGGACCATCCAATACAGATATGGTCACTATGATTCAAAACATGTCAAAACAACAGGTTATCCAACCTCCTAAGGAACCCGTTATTCAACCTAAAATCATTCCCACACAAAAGAAAACTTCCTTCACTACTTTACTTCGCCAAACTATTGAGCAATATGCTTCAAGTAAACAAAAACCTAAAACGAAGCCAAACACCAATTTTCAACAATCTGGAATACAACATAATACAACTTCAAAATTCCTTCATAACACTTTTCCTACCAATAATTTACACAATAGTAACATGGCATCTAATCTTCATGTCCCTCCATCATATGCTCACAAAACCCATGTCAATGCCCTACCAAACCAATATGGGGGGCAAACTAGTAATCTGGAAGCCATGGTGAAACAGTTAGCTTCACGTATGGACCAGATAGATCCCTACCGTCCCTCGTACAATTATCGAGAGATATGTAGTCAACCTTTGGATCCCATAGTTGTAGCTCAACCATACCCTAAGCATTTTCCCATGCCCATCTTGCCTATATATAAAGGAACCGAAGATCCCATAGAGCATCTTCGCATGTTTAGGATAGCATGTCATGATATATCACATGATGACTTGCTATTACTAAAAATGTTCCCAAAAATTTTAGGTGGAATGGCATTAGAGTGGTACTATCAATTGCCCACTCATTCTTTGAGAAACTTTGAAGAAACAGCTGAATCATTTGTCCATCAATTTAGTGCCTACATCGAGAGGCATGTAACCATTAAAGATTTATACAACTTAAAACAAGACAAGGATGAATGTTTTGCCGATTTCTTAGCTAGATGGAGGCAATTGACAGGAAAACTGCACTTTGTGCTACCTTATAGGGAAATGTTGGACATTTTTATCAATAATTTACAAGAACAAATATCTTATGAGCTATCAACTACTACTTTAACTACCTTCGATCAAGCTATAGATTTAGCTCGAAGAGTAGAAGATGCCCTCATTAGGAGAGGCCAACTTAGGAAGAAGGATGATGAGAAAACATCCAGAAATCAATATAAAAACAAACAAGTTGTTGGTGACGGAGTCACTGACAACAGAAATGTTGCTAATATCAATGCAACGAAGACAACAAAAAAATTTATATTGAAACCCCCTGATAAGCCTCCTCGAGAATTTACTAGATTAAATCAACCCTTATCAACTATTTTACCTCAATTACTCGAAAGAGGTTTGATCCAATTACCAGCTATCCGGGAACCTGATCCAACTATACCCGGATATAGAGCTGACTTACATTGTGATTTCCATAGAGGACCTGGACACTCTACCAACGCTTGTAAAAGGTTGAAACATAAAATACAAGATTTGATTGATAATAATGAAATGGAAGTGCAAGCCTTCCAACCTAAACAAAATGCTCCTAATAATACTCAAAAGACCATTCCCCAAAATCAAAATCAAAATGCTAATCAAACATTAGACATATTTCAACACCCTTTACCAAGACATGGTAAAGAGGTGGCCAATCAAATCGAACATCATAATGTTCCTCCTCCTACCCGATATGTAGGAACCATTAGCGGACAATTACCTATTCAGGATCCTCAAATATTTGACACAACCTTATCCCTGGTTACGACCAGGCCCTTACATAATTTTCAAACTCCTGATTCTAGTGATGTAGAATCAGATACTGAAAGTGAACTAGACATTACTTCAAACCAATCGAATAGTTCTGAAAATGAATCAGATCCTATTCAACCCATCACAGATGCTATGGTTCCAGAAGAACCATTTCCTAGAAGAGTTACTACTCGACCTTCTTCTAATCAATTCCTCCCTAATGAACAAGCCATAAATGCTCGACCGAGACCAGTTCAACGTCCTCAATATAACATTGTAGGTACCATTGGAGTCGTTACCCGACAACAGGCTCAAAATTCTCAACAAGAACCAAACCAGAATGATGGATCGGCTCCATTCGTTTTGAAAAATCCCAATAAAGGGAATCATGCTCCTAATGTTCAACCTAAACCCCCTTACAATATTAATGAGCAATTATCCAATACTACAGCCAGAATTTCCCTTTTGGATTTATTAAGATCTTCTCCCACCCATAGGGATGAGTTGATGCTTACATTAAGCCAAATGATGGTACCTCAAAACATTCAACCTGAAGCTATGGCCAATACTATCATCACTCGAGAGGTTGATTGTATTGACTTTCGGGATAAAGATATCCCACAACACAGTTTACATAAGGATAATCCCTTATATATTACTACTCTAATTGGAGATGTAGCTTTCAAACGAGTCTTGATTGATAATGGCTCATCTCTAAACATTTGCACTTTTGACTTCTACCAACGGTTTGGCTTTAGAAGTGATGAAATGAAGAAAACTGATATGATTATCAAAGCTTTCAATGACGAAACACAAGAAACGTGTGGAGTTATTACCATCCCCTTGCAAGTTGGTCCTAGAACCCTAGAAACAACCGTGTTTATTGTACATTGCCCGGCATCGTACAATATACTTTTGGGTCGTCCTTGGATCAATGCAATGCGGGCTGTCCCATCAACTTTACACCAATGTGTTAAATTTGAATTTAAAAATCAGTTGGTCACTATCCATGGTGACCCTAGACCTTTTGATATGTGTGCTTTGGCAAAACCCGTTGGAGTGCAATTTTGCCCCGCTCTGTCATCCACACATCCTAGTTCTTATTTTTCATCTAAAACTATGAAACACACACCCATAACTTCACCTATTTCCCCTCCATTAATTTCATCCTCCTATATAGATCAACAATCTTCTAAACAAATCACTCTAGAACCTCAAAAAGATCTTAAATCTACAACCAATCCTTCATGTTCTATCCCTATAAATTCAAAACCTATAGACCCATCTATCATACCTTCCACATTATCAACATCTATCATACCTTCCACATCTAAAGATATAGGGAATAATCCTTCTACATCTTATGCTCTTTCTGATGAACTTTTACCAGATTTATCCACAACCTTAATATCAGAAAAAACAAATGCTTTCATGCAAGATTCAATTCTTTTAAATAACTTGCCGCCATCTCCTCATACTTTGGGCCTCCCACAACCTATGGGAAGTACTTACCAAGTCGAGAGTTGTGCCTTCATTTATAAAGGATATGACTAGGGAAGAATCCCTCGGAATATCAAAACTCATCATGAGGGATACGCTCGGTGTTATTTTACCAATGAATATATTAAAGCTAAACCCATGATGCTTAAAATGGGATATAAAGGGAAAGGCTTGGGACCTTTCCAAAATGGCATGAAAGAACCTTTCGAGGTAGAACCGTGGCCTGCCCGCTGTGGTGTGGGCCTATTTCCTAGTAAGGGTCAACCCTTTCCTTTTGAAGATGATGATCACCTCATATGTTATCAAGATTATTTGGATAGGCATGTTGATTTGCCTCTAAAAAATCAGTCGTTTACATGTAACATGCTATCCATAGCTTACCCTGAAATGATTGTTGACCCCGATGAAGAGTTGGAAGGAGATATCTTCCATGATGTCTCCGTTGAAGAGATGTTACACAATGGATTTTATTTTGATGGTTCTATACCAACTATAGCCCAACTTGAGACCACTAATCCTCAAGATGAATTATCCAAATTAACCTTACAAGAATTACAAGAATTGGGTGTTTCACCCGCCCCACCTAATTTTGAAAGAGATCTACACATGGAGGTAGAAAACGTCATTAAAATTAATATTGGAACCGAGGATAATCCTCACATAATCAATATTGGATCAGAATTAAGTCAAGAAAAACAAGAACAATACATTGCATTCCTTAAAGAGTATGAAGATGTCTTCGCTTGGACATATGAAGATATGCCAGGTCTAGACCCTTCCGTAGTCATGCATCATCTAGTGGTCCATCCGGATGCTAAACCTGTTAAACAAAAACTTAGAAAAATGCATCCCAAAGTGGCTCTGCTAGTCAAAGGGGAGTTAGAAAAACTCTTGAATGTTGTCTTTATACAAGCTATTGATTATGCTGAATGGATCTCAAATGTAGTTCCAGTTACCAAAAAAGAAGCTACCAAAGTTAGGGTTTGCACAAATTTTAGAGATATTAACGTTGCATGCCCTAAAGATGACTTTCCTCTTCCAAACATGGATCAAATCATTGACTTTACTGCCGGGAGTGGGATGATGTCCTTAATGGATGGATTCTCCGGTTATAATCAGATCAGGATAGCTCCTGAAGATCAGGCTAAAATAGCCTTTATTACCCCCTGGGGTACCTTTTGTTGGAAAGTGATGCCATTTGGCTTAAAGAACGTAGGTGCAACCTATCAACGAGCTATGACTTATATTTTTCATGATATGATGCATGATATCCTACATGATTATGTAGATGATATTATAGCTCACTCTATTAATGAAGATAATCATTTAGATGATTTGAGAAAAGTTTTTAATCGATTACGAGAATATCTTATTCGATTAAATCCAGAAAAATGCATATTCGGAGTTAAGTCCGATAAACTATTAGGGGTTTTAGTTTCTTTACGTGGTATCGAAATCGACCCTCTCAAGATTGCGGCTATCACTGATATGCCCGCACCTACTAATATATCTGAGTTACGAAGTTTACAAGGTAAGCTTCAAGCCATCCGTCGCTTCATCGATAAGCTGGCGGACAAAACTGGTCCCTTTCTTAAACTCCTTAAGAAGGATGTCCCTTTTAATTGGGATGACGAATGTAGAGAAGCTTTTGAACTTCTCAAACAATACCTCCTTAATCCACCTATGCTTTCACCACCTAAGACTGATCGCCCATTTCTCCTATATATTTTAGCTTCAGATTCTGCCTTAGGAGCTATGTTAGCTCAACTTGATGATGAAAAGAGAGAACGGGCTAATTATTATATTAGCCGAACCTTCATCAGTTATGAAACCCGCTACACAACATTAGAAAAACTATGTCTAGCAGTCGTGTTTGCTATGCAAAAATTATGACATTATATGCTTAGTCAAAAAACTTATGTCATTGCTAAATATGATCCCTTGAGGTATCTCATGAGTCGACCTTATTTATCGGGTCGCACAGCCAAGTGGGTTCTTGCTCTAAGCGAGTTTGATCTCACATTCATAGGACAAAAGTCTGTTAAGGGTCAAATCATAGCAGATCAATTAGTCGTTGCACCCTTAGAGTCTACCCATCCCCTCATCATTGAGTTTCTCGATGAATGCCTTCAATTAGAGGCGGACCATATTGAACAATGGTCCTTATACTTTGATGGAGCCCGATGCATGAGTGGGGCGAGTGCGGGTATTATTTTAATATCCCCACAAAAACATCTTATTCCTCTGTCCTTCAAATTGACATTTGCTTGCACCAACAATACTGCTAAGTATGAAGCTCTAATCCTTGGATTACGAGCTGCCTTGGCGCTAAAAATTAAACATCTTTTAGTTTTTGGTGATTCTCAACTGGTTATAAACCAAATTAATGAAGTTTATCAGACCAGAGATGATAAACTATGCCCATATAAGGCCTATGTTTTACAATTAATGTCTCTATTTGATCAAGTTACCTTGGAAGCTATTCCTCGAACTAGCAACCGTGCAGTTGATGCTATGGCCGCAGCTGCATCTCTCCTGCCCTTGGAGTTAGATGACGAATATGCCACTATCATTATTCGTCGACTCCAGGAACCCGCTTCAAATAAGTCATGCTTAGAGCCTTTGGATGTGTTTCTAATCAATGAAACTACTCCTAGAACCTTGGTATACGGACATATTTGATTTTCTCCAAAATGGGACTTTCCTCGCCAATTCTAATAGAAACCGACGATCGGTTATTACGTAGACGAGCAAGTCGATTTGTAATAATTGGCAATACTTTATATAGGAGATCTTTTGAAGGTATCCTATTAAGATGTTTAAATTTAGAAGAATCTAAATCAGCCTTGAGTGAAGCCCACGATGGATCTTGTGGAGGACACTTTAGTGGTAGTGTCATTGCTAAAAAGCTCCTTCGGATAGGATACTTTTGGCCTACCATGGAAAAGGATGCACATGAGTATGTGCGCCATTGCGACAAGTGCCAGAAACATGCTGACCTTGTCCATGCGCCTGCACAAGAGCTGCAAGCTATTTCATCTCCTTGGCCCTTTTCCAAATGGGGTTTAGATATTATTGGCAAAATCAATCTTGTGTCATATGATGGACACAAATTCATCATAACCGCCACTGAGTATTTCACGAAGTGGGTCGAAGCTATGCCTTTAGCTTCTTGCACTGGCACACAAGTCTCTAAATTTATTTTTAATCAAATCATTTGTAGGTTTGGAATTCCTGCAAATCTCATCTCTGACAATGGAACTTGTTTCAAAAATAAAGATGTTAAAAAATTATGCCAAAAATATAAGATTCAACATCGCTGGTCCACTCCCTATTATCCTCAGGGTAATGGTCAAGCAGAAGCATCTAACAAAACCTTAATCAAAATTCTCAAAAGATTGGTCAATAAAACTGGCCATGACTGGCACATTCAATTATATCCAGCCTTGTGGGCCTATCGAACTAGTGTTCGAACCCCCATGAGAACTTCACCATTTGTTTTGGTTTATGGTGTTGAAGCCGTTTTTCCATTTGAATTAGAAGTTCCTTCTTTGGCTCTGCTACTTCAAGATACCGAAGTAGGAGATGAATATCGAGCTGGCAGACTCAGTCAGCTGGAACTCCTAGATGAAAAGCACATCAATGCTTTGGAGCATCTCCGTGCCTACCAAAACAAGCTTAAAATATCATATGCTAAAAAATTTCGTCATCGATCCTTTGAGATCGGCGACCTTGTTTTAAAAGAAAATAAAAAAAATACTAATGCAACTAAGGACCTTAAAGGTAAATTTGAGCCCAACTGGCTTGGACCATACATTATTACTGCTAAATTTGAATCGGGAGCATACAAATTATCTACCTTAGATGGTAAAGAACTTAAAGAACCCATGAATATTTTGCATCTTAAACGTTACTATGTATAAATTTGGTCATTTCATCCTTGTATATATTTGTTTAAAATATTTCAAAATCACTATCTTGTATTTCTTTCAAATTTATAAATTCAAAAACACCAAAAACATTCATAATCATCAAAAATCTTCAAAACTATTTGTTGCATTTATTTATGGCACTTGTTAATTTTTTGTTCAAAAAAAAAATAAAACAAAAAAATGATAATAAGATAAAATATAAAACAGCAATATTCTTGACTCTTTCGAAACCAAAACAATATAAAGAAGAAAGAGAGAGTCAACATTCTCAAAACTTCTCAAAAAGTATTTATTTATCTATATTTTCTTACAAATGTTGCAATTATATGTTTCAAATTATTTTGGATAAATTAGCATTTATTTGGAATCCCTCACTTTCACACTCACAAAAATAAATATCTTGATTTTATCTGGCATGATTACTAATCTCTCTTATATCAAAGTTCACAAAATTCAATTAAATAAAGTTTGAGCATAGAGAATTGATCTTGTTATTTACTTAAACCAAGCACATCTTTTCACAATAAAATGATTATATTTGTAATTTCCATGCTTTGCTACATAGTAGAAGTGGTTTCTTGAGCGAAAAGTTTCCCCTGCTATCCTATCATGCACATGGTCTAGAATCTTTGAGAATTGGCAAAAGGACAAGCTCACCCCTACCCGGAATAAAAATCCCTTGCTCTACAGCTAATCCGAGCAAGTATCCCTAGCAAAGAAAAAAAAGGAAAAGTTCAAGAAAAAGAGAAAAATAAAAATGTTATTTTATATCATTACAACAATATTTCAAGCATTATCTCAAAAATCAAGCAAAAATACAAAAAGAAAAAGAAAAGAAAAAGAAAAGAAAAGCAAAAGAAAGCAAAAAGCAAGAAAGCAATAAAATCCCTTTCCCTACCCTTTGAAAAGAAAAGAAGGGTTGATGAGCTTGAATCCCTGGAATTCTCAATTATTCAAAAACTGTGAGGTAAGCCCCATAACAGGTGGTTTGTGCCCAACCTGCTTGGCCTTGGGTAACTCCTAGCGTGGCGATATGTCCGTCACATTAGCGACCTTCTTTTGTACAGACCTATGTCCGCTTATGGATTAGCTAGCTCTTGATAATCCGACCTACATAGTAGTCTAGTATGGTTATATGCATCTACATCATGGTTAATGAACACTTATTTGGTTTCTTCAAATCACTTGTATCATAGTATCTTGCTCAAAACTGGTAAATGAACAATGCAATTGCACACACATTTTATATTTGAGAGATTTTGTGTATCATTATGATAAATCAAGATTGGAAATGAATTCACATATGCACATGGGATTCCTTATAAATCTAACTTTTGTCTTCAAAATACTTTGAAATATTATTTTTGCAAATTGTTTGGATAAATTCATTTTCTTCTTTCAAGTACAGTTGTTTAGCATAAAGACAACTACATAAATAGAAAAATCAAAATTTCTTTCAAACCATACAATCAAAACATATATATATATATATATATTTGACTTTCGCGACGATGGTATAGTTCCAAAACCAAAATTGGAATTTTATGCCTAGCGCAAGTCCTCATATTCATATTTTCTGTTTATTAAAAATCAACCATGCAATAAAACTATCTTTTTTTGGATTTTCGCGATGATGGTATAAGTCTATACCTACATATTCTATGCCTAGCGCAAACCATTGTAACAATTTTTATTCCCCATTTATTTAAAAATCATGAAAACCATATGACTTAAATCATTCTGTTACACAAATTATGCTTTCAAAAAGCAAACACATTTTCATTATTTCATGTCATTATGTCAACCTTCAATTTTGCAATGATGGTATAATTCCTAGGGAATTATCCAAAATATTTATCACACTTAGGAATTTATGCCTAGCAAAAATCATTTTAACATTATTTCATGCATACTATTTTTATGAAAATCTGAAAACAAACCATCATCATCATCATTTGCACCATTGCACCAAAGTCTTAAGACAGTCTCTTAAGCACTCTTTTACTTTTAACAATATTTCTATACTGGGATTAGCTTGATGACCGAGTGAGCGGTGACTCCATGAAATGGTCTATAATAGCGACAATGTCCTTTGAAATTATTGTTAGAAGTCTCTTTTTTTTTTTATCACATTACATCACAAACAACCAATTTGTTACATCAGATTATTTCATTTAAAATATTAAAGCATGACATCAAAATTATAATATTTCCAATGACATAATTACATGAATCCTCAATCCAATCATCAAATCAATCAATCAAACATAAAAGCATCATAAAAATACATAAGACACAAGTCATATGATCAAAAATATATCTCATCTATATATATCAACAGTATATATACATCATGTCAAAACTGGATTGGTATGCCACAATATGTACCTCGGCATACTCAATCCTCTATCAAAAATAATAAATGCTATCATATCAATCTATACAAAGTAATGCAGTAGTCTAGCCTTGAGAACCCCTCGAGCTCTCGGCCCTCATCTCCTCCCTCGCCCTGAGGTGGACGAGGTGGCCCCATCACAGTATGAGTAGTACTGTGAGTCCTAGTCATCGATCGGGACGAAGTCCTAGACGACCCGATCCTGATCGGCTCTGCGATGTTAGCTGGCAGTGGTAGTCTATCCTCCTCTAGCACCATATGATAGTATAATGTCTGGTAGAAAGTGATTTGGGCAATAGCCCGCGCCAGCTCCCCAGTGCTCGCCCCTCTGCCCCGTGCCCTGAGGTGTGCAATCTCATCTCTGAGTTGTGTCACCTCAGCTCGATGTCGTGTAGCCTCCTCCTGTAGGGTCTGCACCTATGCCTAGAGATGGATCGTCTCTGCTCGAAGAGTCGCTGTCTCGCTACTCTCCCCTGTGTCAACACCCTTGCCCTTATCGAGCGATGGTGGCCTCTCTCTCTATGGAGAAGGGGGTCTCTCCGCCCTCCTCTCCCGCTTTCGTGGCCTCTCCTGTGCCTGTGGCCTCCTCAGCTCTCTCTCGTCGCGACCCTGGGCTGCCTCCATAGCCACCTGGCATCGCCTCCCTATCCGACGCACAACTACATGTATCGGACCCTGAGCCCTCGTCATCCGAGGAGGGCGGATGCCTACGTACTAGGCATCGTAGCCATCGGCTACCCCTACATCGTCCCCATCCACTGGCTGAATGGGGGCATCGTCCGAGTCCTGAATCCAGAAGCGCTGCATGTTTGGAGCCCCACTCACTATGGTGTTATCCCGGATAGTCTAGGAAAACTCGTAATCCCTGAGAGATGGGATCCCCTGCTATAGACCGAACTATCGCAAAACTCGGTCATAGCGGTGGAGCTCCACCTCTCCCCTCTCCATCCGTAGCCAGTAAACTCGCCTGATGTGAACCAACTCCTTTCCATCCTCGACCCACCCTGGGTGCTCTCGCCATGGCCTCCAGGTGATTTGGTCTAGGACAAGGTCATCCAGCAGTCTTCGGGACATCGGTAGGTCAATCCACTATTGTGACCCTCTCTGGAGCCACCAGTAGAAAACTCGGGGCCTCTCCCCGTCAATCCCTATCAAAGGAAGCCCTATCGGACTCTACACTACAATGTGCTCCCAGCACCAAACCTATAGGAGCGATGTCATAACTAGACATCGACCGCCCTTGTACATGACCCCATGTAGGATCTTGTACAACCGGCATAGAACAAAGTTGCCCCAAGCAAACCTGTAACCATGGTCTCGCATATCGCAGATCACATCTGCTAGCATCCATGGTACCCTGCACCCGCTCTGGTGGCACAACAGAAGTCCACCAACCACTCCGGCCAAAACCTGTGTGAGTCTAGATGCCCCGGTGGGGGGGGGCCCTCCCCCGCAAGGCCCCGATTGGTCGTAGGAGTGATCAACCGTCCTTGTATTGGGATCCTCAAAATCCTCCATACATCCTCCAAAGTGGGAGTCATCTCCCCTATAGGTAGCCAAAAATAGGAAGAACCAGGATACCACCTCTCTGCTAGGGCTGTCAGTAGCCCCATGTCTGTAGACACTTGTGGCATTTCTGCCACATGAAGTAAGCCAGCCTGTGTCATCTGATCTCGCTCTACCTGTGTTAGAGCGGCCAAGTCATCTCTCAAACCTCCATATTTCCATTCTCTGCTCTTTAGCAAACCTCTCTGCAACATAAACAACAAAACAACAAACAATCATTAATAACAAACTCAAGTGATTAATAATGCAAGTTAAAATAAGTTCAATTTTATACAAATGATGATATCGTCCACTATTGGACGATATCGTCCCAAATTTGAGCATAATCATCTCCGATTTTGCAAGCCGAAATTGTCCCTAATTTGATGAAATCGTCCCCCTTTCGCCGATTTTGCCCTTAGACGAAATTGGCGAACTTGAGACGATTTCGTCGAAATCGGGACGAAATATGATGTCGACGGCCCAAAAACAGCCGCGATGCTCAAAATTCATTTAAAATTTACCTAAAAAGCATGTAAATTCAAATTAAAACATTCTAAGTTAAGTCTAGACTCTTACCCGTAGCCCGCGTCGGACCTCTGTTGATCTGTGCATCGTCTCCACCATTTTTGCTTGCAGAGCTCTAAAACCAAAAAAATGAACAGTAAAAATGAATTAGGGTTTTACCCTATTTTTCTTAATTTTATTCAAAACATAATTAAAAACATTTTAAAAAACAATTTTGCTTTTTCGCGTTTTTACCTCAAACGTTCGATTTGGGTAAAAACACGGAGGGGGCACCATAGTAAGCTGTCGTACGATTCGACCAAGAATCGTCGCCTAAAAATGGGAATAATTTTTGCTTTCTTGTAGATCGAGAAGAACTCATCTTTAATGCATTTTCTTTGGAAAATTCGCTAAAGAGGGGGCAAAATGTAGCACCCTAAAATTGGCGTAGTAAAATCTTAATAATTACATTCACTCTAGTAAATAATTTAAATTCAAATTTTAACCTCCCAAACCGCCCGTTAACTGTCGGGTAATCCGTTTCCCCCTTTTTCGTGCCATTTTTAGAGGTTGTTTTGACCGTTTGACGATATCATCGTCGATCAGATGATATCGCCCCAGATCTGACGATTTCGTCTGGGCTAGGATGTCCAGATGATCTTGTCTCAAAACTAATTTTGCACAATTAGCTTCTGTTCCAACGGGTCTCTAATCCGGGCAGAAGTGTGTCTTCACCGTTAGAGACCCTCCCCCGTTGGAGATCTCCCAAATAGGGATGATCTCCAACCTCCTAACCTCCCTCCTAAGCCTATTTAATCCTAAGCCCTTCCCTTAGCACCCCCTGGCTGAAATTCCCTGTAACTCGACTTCATACGCATTAAAACATCCCAAATTCATATTTGCAGTAGTTCTATACCAATTTTGTTGCAGGTACCTTAGTGTTTTTCAGCCGGAGCAAGCTTACATCGTCGTTGATGATCCTGTTCAGATCGGAGGCGATCTTGTCGAATCAAAGACGATTTCGTACCAATGCGAGATGATTTCGACTGCAGTCAACATTGAGGCAATCAATGCCTAAAGTTTGCATTTCTCCATCTTTTCTTTGCTGTTTTATTCTGCAATTAGCTAGTTTATTCAGTATTTTATGCTATTCCGCATTTTGGAGTTCACCCATATAGCTTTAAATGCATAATTAAGTCATAATTATTATGAAACCAGTATAATGTATGCATGTTTCTTCTTATAAGTTTCAGTTTGATAGTGCTCCTATCATTTTACATTGTTTCCCTATGTTAGAATAGTTGTATTTTCTATGTTTTGCACCTATTTCTCTGTTTGCAGGTCTCTGACGAATTCGTCTGACGAATTCGTCAGATCTCAGATGATCTTGTCTGATCTCAGACGATTCTGTCGAATTCCAGACGATCTTGACTGCTTCAAGAATCAGAATCTTCATCAGACATCCGGATCAGGTATTTTCCTTTAACATTCCTCAATTTCTCTGTTTTTCTATCCTATTCTATTTTTCTGTATTCATTTAATCTACATCTTCATATAGAATAGTTTAGACGCATTTTGGCCAAACCTAGGATTTGAATGCTTAAGGCTAAAACGAACACATAAAACACATTCCCAACCTAGGCATGGAAACTACCATTAAATGTTTCCTGGTGAACCCACCATCCATCGAAAAATCACCAATAATACACCTCCCTTGAGAGGCGGGACCTTCGCAAGGCCTCTCAGTCCGAGGTACCGTGCCATCCTTTTCACATCCCCCTTTCGGGCACGGATCCTATAGCCTAAAGGTAAGGGTGTGAAAAATTTGGAGCGATACACTTTGCATTCCTTTTCACAACCAGTTCACATAAGATACTTGAGTTTGCATTTAAACTTTAGTTAAATTACCTTCAAGCATAAACAAAGGACAAAATCTTCTTATGCTAATGACCAGTTCACATAGGAGACTCAAGTTGGCAGTTAGATTTTAGTTAACTAGCCTTCAAACATAGACAAAGGACAAAAGCTTCTCATGCTAACTCGCACTACGCATGAGAAATTCATTTCTAGGGCTTGGACATAGACCTAGGGTTTCACACTATAAAATGTGCAAGCCTAAGAGCACCAAGATAGATAGAGATATAGAATAAATCATATTCTATCATCAAGACATCTTTTATTGAGGAGAGATTTCGAGACTTGGAGATTTCCCTTGGAGATCATGTGTACGACGAAGCCCTGATGGATTTAAGAGCATAACACCTATTATTTCAACATCAGATATAGGCTTTGACCCATAGCTTTGGGGCAAAGAGATCAAGGTTTACCTTAGCGGCTGTTGTCTTGGACAGTGGCCCGTAGGCTTAGCTTAGGTTTTAGACATAGCTTCTTTTATTCTGTTTCTTCATGTTTTCATATCATTAGCATAGATTTACATGATTTCATGGCATAAGTTTCATCATATTTCCATTACATTATTTTATTACTAACAACCTCATCCAGGGAGGCAATCTCGGACATCTAAGCGTGTGTTGTTGTTTCATTGCTTGTAGGGCCACAGGTTCATTGGATGAAGTTTGCAACATACGAGAGCAAAAGGGATCCCTCTAGGAAATAGACCTAGAGAAGGAGGCATCTGTAAGCCCTCATACATTTTTGTATGTGGAACTGGGAAGCCTTTATAAGCGCACCACCTCTTCATGAAAGGGGTACTCTTTTCCTATTTGTAAACTTATTGTATCAAAATGGGTATCCCTAAGAGGGACCGACATGTAACCGAGTTTCAATATGAATAAAGAGATCCATATTTGTTATTTCCATGTTATATGCTTTTTCTTCTTGTCTTCCATTTCATCTTGGGTTTTTAATAACATTGCAAGTAGGGTTAGAAAAAGGGGTGGTGCGTGTGTCCCGGGGCCGCTACAGTGTGTTTGGCAGTTTGAGACATGTCGAATGAAAGTGTTCCAAACTTGAGGAATGCTACTATTTGACTTGACCAGGGCTCATATGTATGTGATTGGATAAACCAAACACCCTTTTCATCTTTAGACTCAACATTATTAATTGTATATTTAGAGACCATTGAAATTATGAGGGGTTGTACCTCTCCAAAGGAGTATTTTGGAATCAATGATCCTCGGGAGGCCATAGCATCTGCAAATCTATTATTCAAATGTGGTAAACTATTGATTTCATACCAATTAAACTTAGAAAGCAACTTCATTACTACTTCATGATAAAGCTTAATGGTAGGTTCTTTGCATTGGTATTATCTGTTGATTTGTTTGATGACAAGTTGAGAATCACCAAATATTTTAATATACTTAATGCTCATAGCTATATCTGATTAAAGACCTAAGATTAAGGCTTCATACTCTGCAGTGTTGTTTGTGCATTGGAAGTTGAGTTTGAATGACTAGGGGATAGGTACCCCCTATGGTGTGTGAAATACGACTCCAACACCTTGACCTTTCATGCACTTAGAGCCAACAAAGAATAGTGTGATATAAAAGTCTTCCTACAGAATAATATCTTTTCTTTCTCAGTGATAGCAAATACTGAATCATTTGGGATCTCAATAATCAAAGGATGATAACTATGTAGTGGAGATTCTACAAGTTGATCGGCTATTACTTGACCTTTAATGGATTTTTGGCTAATGAATTCCAAGTTGAACTCAATAAGGAGCATTATCCATTTAGTGGTGTGGGTATTATTGTAAGTGTGGTACATCATGTAACCTAGAGGATTTTCTCTAGCTATGATATAAGTTGTGTGGCTAAGCATGTAATGTCAAAGTTTCTTAGTGGCAAAAACCACTACTAAGCATAGTTTTTCTACATAAGCATATTTATTATCATAGCTTACCAATGTTCAACTAATGTAGTAGATAACTTTCTCTCGATGTTGCTCATTATTTTGTGTAAGCATTGTCCCTAATGCAAAGTTTGTTGCTGAGATATAAAGATAAAATTGGACCCTCAAATGAGGAGGAGATAAGACTGGTGGAGAAGATAGGTATTGCTTAATATCACTGAATGCTTTTTTATATTCATTTGCCTAATATAATGGCACCCCCTTTTATAGTAGGTGATTGAATGGCCTACATTTTTCAAAAATTTGCACAATGACACGATGGATTGATTGGATATTTCCTTATAAACTATGTAATTCCTTTAAGTTAGCTGGGGAGGCATCTCCATGATGACCTTGACCTTGTTAGGGTCCACCTCAATGCCTTTTTTGGAGATAATGAATCGTAGAATTTTACCTGATATAACACCAAAGACATATTTCTTGGGATTCAACCTTACATTATGCTCTAGAAGTTGGTCAAAAACTTTCTCCAATACACCAATATGTTCTTATCGAGTTTTGGATTTAACCAAGAGATCATCCACATAAGATTCGATAATCTTATGCATGTATTCATGGAAAATGTATGTCATGGCATGTTGATAAGTGGCACCTACATTTTTGAGGCCAAAGGGTATCACCTTGTAACAAAAAATTCTCCAAGGTGTAGTGAATATTGTTTTGTGTTGGTCATTAGGATTTATTCAAATTTGGTTGTATCCTAAAAAATCATCCATGAGTGAAAGCATTTCATGGCCAACATAGGTATCAACAAGAGTATTGATGTTTGGAAGAGGAAATTCATCCTTAGGACACACTTTTTTAAGATATCGAAAGTTCGTGTAGATGTGTATCACCTTGTTAGGCTTACGAACGGGTACCATGTTTGAAAGCCACTTAGAATAGTCGATAGGAACTATGAAGTTCATGTCTAAGAGTTTTTGGAGTTCTATTTTTACCATGAGGGCCATGATAGGATGCATTCTCCTAAGTTTTTGTTTAACCGACTTAGCATCAGGCTGTAAGGCAAGATTATGGGCAACCAAAATAGGGTCAAGACTAGGAACATCCTTGTATGACCATGTGAATATGCCATTCTTCCTCTTGAGGAGAGCTATTAATTGCTCTTGTTCATCGGGTGATAAAATTTTGCCAAGCTTAATAATCTGGGGATTTGCCTTATCTGAACTAAGGTCCACATCGATGGTGTCTTCAATAGACATGTGTGAACCTTCCTCAAGTTGATGGGATGTAGGAATTATATGAATATCATCTAATATTTCATCAAACTCTTATGGCTTATCCTCATATATTTTTGCTTGGAAAACCTTGTGATCCAAAGGTGAAGGTGAAGGTGAAGGCAGATGGGATCAGGGAATGTAGTTGGTGGAAGCTCTTAACAATTCCTTGGATAAGACAAATTTAGTAAAGGATGGAGGTAAGGAAATCTGATCCATATCAATAAGGCTTATGTCAATTAGAATTGACTTAGCTGGATCGTATGGATTACGAAGTGGGGTGAATAAATCAACAGGATTCATGTTGACTTATGGGCAAGTTGAATAAGTTCAAATGGAATGGGTGGAACTTAGGAACTGATGTTAGGGGCTTGGTTATCCTAAACAACAACAATCAACACAAAATGCATTTTACTAAATGATATGCAATGCTGAAAAATAAAATATATTTTTGTTGATTTTTGATAATTTTTTATTTTTTTGGTAGTGATAAAAAGCACTATTTTTTTTTTATGTATATATGTTACAAAATGGCTTAATGAAATGGATATGGAGGTTCACCTATAGGAGAAGATCGCTCTTGTAGAAGAAGCAAGTGAAATATGGGTTCATGGATGGGGAACATGTGATAAAACTCATCTAGTTCAATATGGTGGATGATGGGCTCCAATTCTTCTTTAGATTCATCCAAAATTATCGACATAAGCTTGAATTATTCATAGATTTCATCATTAGAATTATCAATATGGAAGGCTTCTTCTCCTAAATTAAAATTAAACCTTTGGAATGCGTTCAAGAGAAGAGATGGTGGAAAGTGGGTGGTAGCCTAGACCTAAATGGTCATGCACCTCTTGATATGGAACATCGATAGGTTGATGCACTCCCTGTTCATGCAATCCTAGTCCATGGCCTGGCCAATTGATAATGTGGAAAAATTGACATGGGAATCCCATCATGTTTGGAATTTTGGCAAGAACTGATTCTTTGGATTTATCTATAGGAGTTGAACTTGATGAAGATTCAATCTCCCATATACAAAATATATGTTATTTGGAATTGAACCCATGTTATATACTACTTCTATGGCCAAAGGTGGGTCACGTGGGTGATAAAAATCCTTAGCACTAGGAATGGTGAGAGATGTGATAGTGATGTCTTGGACCATATATTCACCAATGCCAAGATTAGTGAGGTAGACCTTGACTTGGGATGACATGGAGGGACTATGGTCAGGTGATTGATCAAGGAATGATGAAGAAGGAGATGCCTCACAATCTATTAACTCGACTTATGAAATGTTAGGTGATGGTGATGGATTGTATGGGGAAGTCTATTGAATGGATGATGATGATGAAGTGTATGGTAATGATGTTGATGATGTGGACTAATTGTGACCACATTAGCATGTAGGTAATGATGAAGGTTTTGGGGATGTGGAATCTTGATGATGATTGGTGATAGGGAGCTCTTCAGGAATGGGATCCTTTGATGAAGATATTGGTAGAGTGGTGGATGGATTGGATGATGGTGAAAGAAAAAATTGAGTGGAAGGGAGAATGGATTCATAAGGATTTGAGATGAAATTGTAATACTTAAATATCTTAATGTCCATCGATAAGCAATGTACTTGTCCCTCATGAACATATTTTAAACATTGATGTAGTATTGAAGGGACACATATAATTTCCCTCATATAAGGTCTTCCAAGGAGTACATTGTATGCCATGGATCCTTCCAAGATGTGGAACATTGTGTGCAATGTTTTAACCCCTACTTCGATGGGAAAAACAACAGTGCCAACCATGGAACACAAAGCATCATTAAATTATTTGAGGATGAATAATGACTTAGTTATGTGAGATGGAGGAAGGTTCAAATGGTGAATAGCATATGTGGTAATAATTTTTATAGAGGAACCGGTGTCAATTAGAACTCTTTTAAAGGATTTCTTGTCAATTAGAGCCATGATATGCAATGGAGGGTCTACGGATTTCAATGAGATTGGCTTAATCTCAAAGTTATAGAATGTTATGGAAGGCTCAATGCATGTTTGGATGCTCCCTATAAATTTTTTGAAGGCATTAGGATCTTGAGATTGTAGTTCAATGGATTTTAATATGTCCATTAATGCCTCACGATGTGGAGGATATTTTTGGATTAACTCATAATTTGAAATTTTTGTGGAAGCCATTTTCAAACTTGTAGTTAACCGACTACTTAAGGAGATGACTGGTCAGAGTGGATGATTGATGGGTGGATTTGAAGGATTTTCTTAGCTAGTAATATATATGGGAGATGAAGGATTAGGGGAAACTTGAAGGGGTGATGATGTAGAAGGTTGTGACACACTTTCTTAATGTGGTTGCCTTTTTTGGTTATTCCTTTGACCTCTAGTGACCACATGAATGGCCCCTACAAACCCTTGGTATTGTTGTATGTGATTGACTTGATTAGGAGGAGTTTTGGTGTTATCTCCCCCTACATTTTGTTGAACATCCTCATGATGAGGAAGTGGTGTTTGAAATATACCATGATTTTGGTTTTTTTGAGCAAGGGTATTATCAGTCTTGATCATACCCAAGTTAATAAGGTGTTGGACTATGTATTTGAATACATGACAATTTTTAATGTCATACCCATTTTTCCTATGATAAGGACAAAATAGATGCTCCCGATAATGTTTTCCAAGTTTTGTAGGATCATTCAATTTAATTTTGGGCAAAGAAAGTTTATTTGTCTCATAAAACCTTCTAAAAATGGAGGCATATGATTCAGCTAAAGGGGTATATTGGTAATTTTTTTGGACAGACTATCATCGAGGATGGTTTTCCATAACTGGTACTATGTTTTGCACTATTGGAGCTTGTGTTGTCAAGGGGACCACATGATATGCAATTGGTTGTGGTGTTTGTTGTACATGTTGTTGATCCATTATCGGTTGGCTCATGACCACTTGATTAACTTGATTGTATTGGGTGGTTGGAGTAGCATGTGTTGATTTTTATTGGATGAAATAGTTGCTTTTGTATTGGACCTTACTTTACCATTCTTTCTTTTTAAGCTTTAATATGCCTTCTTGGATTTTTATCTCATCAATGACATTAGCCTGAGCTAAAGCTTCTTCAAATGATTGATAAGTTCATAGTTGAAGCATCCAAGAATAGATTTTAATCAAATCTTGGTGAATAAATTAATTAACTCATCCATTTATAGGGTGAATGGCAATTTAGTGATGACAACCCTCCAAAATTTTCCAAAATCATAGATCGATTCATCATCATGTTTTCTTAAAGTGTAGATATCAGTCAATGAGATCTTATTTTTAATATTTAAGATGAAAAGATCAAAAAATTGATTGATAAATTGGTCAAAAGTATATATACTATGGCTTGGCAATTGATTGTACCATTCTATGGCATCCCCTCCTAATGTTGGAGGAAAATTTCGAGGCATGAGAGCATTTTAGTTTTGAATTCTAAAGCAATCATGTACAAAAGTGCTCACATGTTCTTTGGGATCCTTAGTTACCTTAAATTTTTCAAACTTAGGTATCATAAAATCTGTTGTATATGGCAGGGATGGTATCAAAATATGAATTGGTTGATTGATCAATTGGCGTAAGGTTGGTTTCTGGTTTGAAAAACCAAGTGTATATTGCATCAATTAATCTATTTGTTTTTGCATGACCTCAATTCAAGGGTCCTCCTCATGAATGTGGAAGCCCTGAATTACCTAATGAGTTTGTGGTGGAGTGAATAAATGTTGTGAAGTGACTAAGTGATGAGGATATTGGTAATTATGACTAGGTGAATTGGATGGAAATTGATGTAAGGAGATTGTTGATGAAAATATGGGGAATTATGGAATGATGTTGATGGATGAAAGTTATATCTAGGTTGGAAAATGGGAATAGGATGGGTAGTGGTATGGCTTGGTGGGGGAACAGGGATAGAAACCACACTGGACTATGGTGTCCATGATGGACCCCAGTTAACAAGGATAGTCTGAGTAAATTTTGGTAAAGGCTTAGGGTTAACCTGTACTTGCTATTGAGAATTTTGATGTTGTCTAATAAATTTGTTTATGTGTTCCCATGCCTCTCTAATATCTCTATTATAGGCTAAGGGTATGTATGTAGATGGTATGGAAGATGTGGTTTGGGTACAATTTACACTAGGTATGTCAACTTGTGAGGCTGGGACTTGTGAAGCAACATTTACATGTGCCTCATACAAGAGGTTGGTGCAAGTGAAGGTATATGAGGTGCTGGAGCACATGAGGGTTGGGTAATGGACACATGAGTTGAAGGTACAATTGATGCCTCAAAAAGAGGATTAGTATACACCTAGGTAAATCCATATGGGGACTACGAGTAGACATGCTCTTACTATAAAGTAGACTCATGTCTAGGTGAATTGGGAATAGACTCTAAGACATAATTAGAAGACTTCATGAGAGCTTCTACCTTTTCCATGTCTATATGGGTAATGTGGTTGTCTATGGTAGGGGAGGTTGACTCCTCTTGGGGCATAGCTATATTAAATATTATGGGTGTCAAATAATTTAAGGGACCTACAGATAAATTTGGATGTGTCACATTCAGGAAATCTACCACAAAAGTGGTGGGGAAGGTGGATGAAGGTTCCATTAAATTATCTTGATTTATAGATTTCTTTTGGTTTCTAGTTAATACCATAAGAAAATAATTCAAGATACAAATTAACATATCAAATGCAACACTAAAATGAAATATTTAAGGAGCACAAAGGAAAAAAACAACCAATGCTAAGTTTCAACCAATGTGGCTTACCTTGTTCATTGATTATCTCCTTTTTAATGTGCATTCATTTTAAGTGTTAGTCCTGTGTTTTTTGATGTTCTAATCTTTCTTAATGAAAAAAAGGTAAAAACTATGATGAATATAGGGCAATGAGATTCTTTTTGGCAATGAAATCCAACAAGTTTGCTCAGGGGTATCCTATGGTTTCTATGGGTACAGATTGGTGGATGGATATGAATACCACCATCACCAATTCTCAAGCAATGGTTGGTGATGGAATCCAACCAGTACTATTTTGAGTGAAACGTGTTGTGTGTGAATTTTTTTTTTAAGTTTTTTGTTTATTAATGTGGAAAAACAATGTTAGGAGCAACTAATTTCATAAATCTAAATCAGAATCCAATAAGAGAATGCCAATTTCTCCAAAGGGTGTGAAGTACACCCCTTAAGACCCCTTGTCAAAGACAACTAGAAGGATCATCCAGCCCTCTACTTGGAATCATCCAATGGAAAAAATACTCTTGGCACCCTAATGATGTTCCTACTTAGATAGATAAAAGAAGGTACCTCTAACCCTAAAATTCAGCTCTAATTTATGCCAATTATCAATTCAAATGCAATTAGAATGCAACATTTTATATTTGTGAATACAGCAAAAATATCAACCCTAACTGGAATTTGTGAATGGATGTAAAAATAAATCTAAAATACAAACTAATATGATTTATTTTCCATATTACTTAATGCTTGTTCATTTTATGCTTGGAATCTAAAACATACATCAAAGAACCCAAACTACGTCAAACATAAAACTTGGATTTTAGATAGTGGACTTGCTAGACAACCTACATATCTATTTTTAATCACTATAAAATATAGTTGGGTGCTTTTGAGATGCCCTATGGTGCTTTTGGAATACCTCTAGGTATTTTTGGATGATCCCCAAGTGTCATAGTGCATTCGCGCACCTCCTAATTTGTTTTTCTCCTTAGAAATCCTAACAGGAAAAAACACGTGATTTATGCTTCTAAAAATCTACAAAATAAGAAAAAAATAGCAAGTTAGAATTCAAGATAAATCATAACATGAAACCCTTAGGGGGTTCCACCTTGATCACCATTTGTAGAGCTAAAAACATGACACCAAAAAATGCTAAATAAAACATAATTCAATGAACCAGATATTGCACAACAAATGAGATTTATATTAAATGGGGGGAGCCTAAAAACTCCATTGTTACAATAGTGTATTTAAGAATCCTCTTTGATACAATTTTTACAAATATTTCTAAGGTTCTCTGAAACCCTAGCTACAAAAAATAGTGGTATCTTCAGTTGTGTATTTACTCCCAACAGGTGTGAATGGGCTTTTGTGTATTTGATGCCAGGACACTCCAGCTTAATCAGTTTTCCAATGCTTTTGATATACTATCTAATATGCACACAAAGAAACACCATATAGTTAGCAATAATAATGGCTCCATTGTGTGAGCCCTTAGAAATCACAACTAAAACCCTAGCTATCATAATATAAAATGTGAACAAAATTAAATAGTATACAATATAACCAAATGAGATACATTTACCTTAGTTCTTGCTTGTTATCTATTGATGGTTGGATTTCTTGTAGGTTAAAAGTGAGGGTGTGCCCTAAAGACACTTGAGGATCTCGCTTGTCATCTAAATAAGGCGTTAAAATGTAGCTAGGAACTTATAGAGTGTATTTGGGTGTTGTATACTATGGTGGAGAGTACCAAGGTATTCAAGAATGCGATGAAGTGTAGAAGGATGCTCAAAAATTTGGTGAAGCATAGCAGGGTACTCGAGAATGTAGATTAGATCTATAGAAGTAGATAAGATGAATGCGATGGATGCGATGGCGATAATGGCAAGCGAGGGAATAGGAAAAGTGATGGATGAAATGGGGTTAGGGCACAAAGGTTGGGTTAGAGTTCTAAGGTACTTCAAAATCTTGAGGAACCTCAAGGGACTTAGGGAATTTGATCACTTGGGAAACTCAAGAACTTAGAGGTTAAGACATCAAAATGGTTGTTATTAATAATCCAACCTAGGGCATGCTAGGGTTTCAACAACACTAATCGTGTGGTTGATATTAAATCATATCTAAGGGTAGATATTAAATTTAGGGTGTGGCATGGATTGAGGAACGAATGAATGAGATTAAATGAAATTGGATGGTTGGGATTAATTTATTTATATATATATAATATAATATATAAAATATTATTATTTAAATAAATATATAATAAATATGTGTAAATATATATAAATAATACATGGAAATGATGGGGAAGCTAGGATGGATGGTAAGTGGCTATTTTTTGGTGGTGGATATGGTAGGAATGCATGGATGGAGGACAAGTGGCTATATTTTAGTGTGTACACATAGATAGATCTAGAAAGATCAAATTTAGGTGATTGTTTTGAATCGAATACATCAAACATTATTGAAAACTAGAGGACTTGGAGTGAGTCCTTAAACCATTCTTGGTGAACCATTCCCTCTCTTTTAGTATCGAGTGTAGAAAACAACATACCTCTATGGTTCTCTTTGTGAATCTAGCCTTGAGAATTATACACAGTAGGGCAATTTTCCCCCTTTACATAGGGACATACTAGGTCAAACCACTTAAGAAAAAACTTTGGTGTGTGATTGTGAGTGCATAAATCCTTCCTCTTGAGACAACCATGGCTTAGAATTCTTACTAAATATTAACTAGACTATTTGGACTGCACAGGGTTATTCAATTAGAGCTTCACTGCTAGGATAGAGTTACTCTTAGCTTTCCAATACCTTGGTTCATAGCCATGGGGTGTCTATAGCCCTGGTGAACATGTCTGAAATTCCTCTTTTAGAAATATTAGCTATCTTCTTTTATTATGGGATTCTCTCTTTCTTTCTTTCTTTGCTCTCTTTTTTTTGTAAAACTTCTTTTTTTTTTCTTTTTTTCTCTATTTTTTTTTTGATAAAGACTAGATAGCTAGGAGGTCTTATTGGAGGTTTGAAAGTTGCATTTGCCCTAATATTTTATTAACCATACAACCAATAAATTAAACATTTTATCTCATCACCAATTTAAAGTAATTAAAATAATTTTTGTAAATCAGAGTTTTCCTCTCATGACTAACTTTTCTTGGATTCCTTGGGAGTTCTCCAACTAAACAACATAATAGTTTCTTTTTATAATTAAAATAGTTGCAGCGGGAAAGGTACAAAATCTAAACTGCCTCTCTACTACTATTCTAGATAACAAGCATCACCACTAACTCCCTAATTAGAATATTTGTTTTTATCAAAATCACCTTGCTTTGATTTGTGAAACCAAGACAAAAAAACAAGAGAAAAGAAAAAGAAATCAAAGAAAATCAAAACCAACTTAATATTGATAAAACAAACTAAACATGCACTGATTTATCTTCTTATATATATATGTGTGTGTGTGTGTGTGTGTGTGTGTGTGTGTGTGTGTGTGTGTGTGTGTGTGTGTGTGTGTGTACAAATGTTTTTATGATTACAAATATGATGTAGCAGATGGAATAGCAAAGAAATAATGCTTCAAATATTGACCATTGATAGGTAAGTTTAGGAAAATACCTTCCATGTCCTATATATGAAATGCATTATTACTCAAAATTTTTGCTATCTAGCATGGTCCTATAAACAAAGGCTACAACTTGGTGTATTTACCTTTCTTTTCATGGAATTTTTCCCACAAAAGCACTAGGTCCGTAGGTCTTAAGGCCTTCACTTTTGTTCTTTTATCAAATCAACACTTGACTATCTCCTGATTCCCGATCAAAATGCTCTAAGATCTTAAGCCTTTCATTTTGTAAATCAATCAAGTCTAATACATGGGCCTCTGCATCTACATGATCATTAAAATGGTCCAAAGCAAACTGGTAATTTGGCATATTAATTGAAATTGTAACTATTGGTTTAATTATATACAGCGAAGCAAATGGTGAAGTTCTAAGAGCCTATTTATACCTTATTCTATCAATCCAAAGTGCATACATTTCTACCTCCTTCAGAATCAAGGCATTAACATGTCTCTACTTTTTCCTAAAGGGTTTACATAATTCTTTTGAAGATATTGTATGTGTAATCCCCCAGGATCAAATATCCTAAGGTTTTTATAACCAGATCATCACATCTTTAGACATATGTAACAACTCAATGATATCAATTTTTACTTGTGGGTCACAAGTTTTAACTAATTGAATGTACTTGGGATTCTCTTCAATCCCTACATTCAATTTTTTAGTCTTATTTCTTATTGTACTAATGGGATTTCTTATTTTTGCTCTTGTACCTAAGCCTTGCTTAGACTTAGTCCCATCAATGTGTAATGCCCAAATGTTGTTTCTATGATTGGTTAGAGCTTTAATTTATCTCACCTTTTTGGTAGTTGTCAAATTATAAACCCTAATATATGCATCAATAAATTTCACAACCTTATTCTTGACATTACATTCAATGATCATGTTTTTATATTTGGACTCTCTCTCTCTCTATTCTGAGTTGGTTGGCTACACCCTTCCAATGCAATCACATGTGTGAAAAATATATTGCTAAATACCCATTTAAATATTTTGACTAGTCTCTACTCAAAAGCATCCCATATCCCATAGGAATATCTACCACTTGAATTTCAATATTGTGTTGTGCTATGGGTTTATATGCTAACCGTATATGAATTCCCTATAATTCACTGATCACCTTAACTTCAATTTTATCTAATTGAATTAATATTCTCTCATAATTCATAGGATTTAATTCAATTTTTTGGTAAATAGCTAGAGGTATAACATTAGCTGAAGCACCAGAATCTACTAGATAGTTATGTAGATTTTTTCTAAATATGCAAACTATTAGCAAGAAATGTGGAACGTTAGTATTTTCTTTGTAAATGGCCACATTTACATTTGTCAATTTATTTCTCTTTTCTTGAGGTTTGGTAGAAGGTTCAAAGTAAGTTTTAATCAAGTTGTCCTTTTGTTTAGTAATCCAATAAAGCTCATGGAAAGTGATGATGTTAGCCTTAATTTTCTTCATATCCTCAACAATGTTATACTCATTCCAAAATACTACACTAGTTTGATCATAAATCTTATTTTCATTACCCTTTGGTGGGGGAGGATCATTATTAGGAGTAGGATCTGGAGGAATACCATAGGTTTTTTCTGGAGTTTTAGATATAGTTTTGGGCCCTCTATTTCTATATCTCAGATTGTAACTATCTCTCTAAAACTGTTTAAAATCATGTACCTCATCCATAGGCACTTTTGCATATTCTTATAACTCATTTTGAAAAGTGAATGAATCCAAAACCATAGTAGCACTATGTCTAGATGAACCATAACCATCAGTGTTTCTTTGATTCTCAGAAAAACTTAACTCACTAGAAAAATCTTTAAAAGTATTAAAAAACTCTAGATAATATAATTCCCTGTGTTGGGATGTTCCATGAATCCCACACCAATTGGGTAAATCCAAGTCACAAATGTTTACTTCAAATCCCTTTCCTTTGTTGTAATTCTTATTGGCTTCATATGGAAGTCTAGAGAATCTATTTTATTGGTAAGGAAATATGTTTGAACTTTCTTCTCCAGAGACTTGTTTCTTAAAACTCAGGAAGTCATTAGCTAATTTTTGGACCGTCCTAGATACTTCTTCAAAACCATATTTATCATATTATTTCTCTATAGTTTTTGTATGCTCAGTGTGTATCAAGGTTAATGGATTTTCTTTAGGTGGAGCTTGACATGTTTGCATTAGCATCTGATGTGTAATGGGATTCAAAATAGGTGTATTATCTGTAACATAGGGTATCATAGGACTGTTTGAATATTGAGATCCTAACTATATTTCTAGAATTAGAACTTCCTTGTAAGCTCTTGTTAAGGTCATGAGATTGGTATCTCTCCTAAAGAATATAGAGGTCATTGGATCCAAAGCATGTTTCTATATTTCGGCTAAATTTGTACTTGGTATGTAAAGACAAATCATTCTACCGTAAGCCTTTTAAAATCTCACATTAAAAGATATAATGGTTTCACTAGATCCTTTCTTAATACTGGATAATTATTGAGACAACACACTAGGATCGATTACTTGACCAAACTGAGAAATGAAAGTTGTTTCTAATTCATTCCAGCAAGTGATAAATTCATTGGTCAAATTTAGGAACTAATCGTATGCAACTTCTTGCAGGGTAAAAGGAAAAAGTCTAAAAGCAACATCTTCATGAAGGATATTTAACAATTTAAGAGAATTTTTAATGCAACCATGTGCTTTTCAATTATTCTAGCACCATCATGTTTGTAGGCGAGTAGACATTTCTTAGGATTCCTGTGTAAATCATGGGTTGCACCAAGGATATTTAATGCAGTGGAATGCAACCATTTGGCCATGACTATCGAATTAATGATAGGATTTTGAGTCACAGTATGGGAAATCACTAATGATGACAATACTATATTGGATAAATATTTGGTTCTCCTATTTTGTGATCCTCGGGATTTCTAACTCAAAAAAAAAAAAAACTTTGCAGCCCTTGGGTGGGACTTGGTTACTCTAAAGGTAGAATCTAGCCTAACTAATTATCTTAACAAAAATTAGACATAGTTTCATGGCCCTCCTTCTAGCACCAAAATAGTGTGCACTGAGGGTCTAGAGGACTTATAAAATCAATAAATAAAAACACTAAATGTAGGTTCATTCCCTCCTAGAACCAAAACAGTGTTGATTCACCTTTCATGCACACCCTATGAATGGTGGATAGAAAACACAACACATAAATAGGAATAAATTCCCTCTCACTTTAGGATCTTGTTGGTTATCCAAATTGTGAGTTACAAGGTTGTATTGAATGTCTTCACTATTTTCCACTTCTTGAAAGACTAAGTGACCACCTATTTTACCTCCAAGGGAGTTCAACCTCTGGTCATTGTTGTCTAGTGGTGGTTTGTTAGGTTCATTTATCGAATTTGCATTAGTGAATTGATCTAGCTCTTTGAATTTTAGCAAAACGAATGAATAAATAATCTTAATGAACATAAAAATGGATCACTTCAAAGTAAAAACATAGAGATTAAGGTAGAGCATAAAATAAATGATATATAATTTAATTTCAAATTATAACTATTGAAATTAATTAAACTACTCAACTTCACAATAAAACAAAATCAAATGAAGAAAGTGTCCAACTTTCTAATATCACCTTCTACCTTGAGCATGGGACAAAAAGAAAACTACAAAAAAAAAGGAGATTAGCATCAATTGGTGTTTCTCACCATTAGTCAAGCTCACACAGTAAGAATAGAGCAAATAAAACACATACCAAAACCTCAAGCCTTTAATTTCCTTAAACACACAGTAGACAAAATGAAGCTCAATAGCCTAACGCAATCTCAACAATCATAGATTTACAACCAAATTAAATAAAACCTAAGTGATATGAAAACAAAATATAGTGCACTTATCAAAGTCTAAAAAATATTAGGCTCCTAACCACACTATTTTAGTGAAGAACATAAGCTTATACTGAGAGGGGGGGTGAACAATATAATATTACTTTATTTTTTTCTTTCCCAAATAGTATTATTCAATATAATCAATGGAAATATCAATAGCAGTAACCAAAGTAATTCACAAATCATCACACACAATAGAAACACCAATTTAACGTGGTTCACCCAATGTGGGCTACTCCATGGAGAAAATATTTCACTAAAAGTCTCTTAATCAATCTCTTGGGAATCCTTTCCCTATTAAAATATTTATGGACCTCTGTCCAAAGGATACACCAACCCCCTAATCAATTTTTTGGATCTCTATCCATAGGATAAATCCTTTCTCCTTAGCTCTGACTGGTGATCTTCTAGAAGAACTACTACCCCCACTGCTCTGGCTAATGGATCTCTATCCATTGAAGAAACCTATCCTCACTACCCTAGCTAATGGATATCTATCCACTAGAGACTATCATCCTCTATACTCTATCACATTCAAATATCTATCTCAAATCTGCACTAAACACATTTCTTTGATCTAGCACAAATATGCTCAATATCTATCTCTGTTCTGGCACAAACCTGTCCTAAAATCTACACCAAACTCTATCCTCAAATTTGCACTAAACATAGTCCTTAGTCTAGCACAAATATTTATTTTGATCTGCATAAACACAGTCCTTCCATCTAGCACAAATCTATCCTTAATCTCTTTTCTCAAGCCTTAACACAAAGCTTGACTTAATCTCAAATCAAAACTACTAGATCTACCCAAAACCTTAACTCAAGGTTTGAATAAATCAATCAGTCAACTCTGCTCATAAGTCTTCTCAAAGACTTATGTCAAATCTACCTTGTAATATTCCACAAAATCTCACACTAATATGTCCACAAGTCCTCTCAAGAACTTGTCCAAATATGCTCAACAAGTCCTCACTAGAACTTGTCCAACTTTGTTCTCAATCTCTTTCCTCAAACTATATTGTAAGCTTCCACAAAAGCTCACACAAATCTGTCCACAAGTCTTCTCTAAGACTTACCTTAAATCTACTCAACAAGTCCAAACTAGGACTTGTCCAATCTCATAGAAATATAAAGATATAGAGACTCAATATGCTTCACATTCATCACTCTTTTAGAAACATATAGATAATTGTTAGAGACTCAATATGTTTCACATTCACCTCAATGCTCAATCACTTTCACTCACTATTTTAGAAACATATATAGAAATGTTAGAAACTCAATATGCTTTACACTCACAAACTCTCAATCACTTTCTCAACTTAATTTAGAATTTAGAACAATTTGTTTCATAGAAATTGAACTATCACATCAACACATCCACTTGACTAGGTTCAACCAACTCTACTCAAAAAATCACTCAATGAACTAATACTTGCTCACAAACCCTAGTCCAAGCATATGAATACTCACTCAAATTTTTCCAACAATTTTTATCAATAAATATCACATAACAATGATACTCATGATCTTTTCAAACCCTAGTTCAAGTTCTTCACTCAACCAATCACTTCAACAACAATGCTTATAAAACAAGGTTTTATCAACAACTCTTTATTCTAGAAAATATTGAAGAATTAATTCAAAACACACTCAACAAGAGAAAACCTTAGCTAAATAATTTTCACTCCAACGTAGCATCCACAACATTCAATAGCCATTCACTAGGAAGAATATGCCCATACCTTTTATTTGATGTAGAAGTGCCCTTAGAAAACCTATCTTAAACACAATCAATTCTTTGCCAATTTCAAAGGTTAGGTAGCAATGTTTTATCAAAAATTCACTCAATTTGATCCCTCAAATATTCCACCATACATAGCAATAAATTTCTTTTACACCTTATAATCTCCACATTTTCTAATCAACTTTTCAATCCACTCAATATTAAAAAAAATACATTATGAACATAGAACCTTTACTAGCTTATCACTCCAAAGTCTAGAATATAATTTTCAACATGCAATATTTTCTACCCAACAAACTCTCAAACATTAAATTCAATAAAACCCTTATTACTCCTAAAATCACTTTTGTAATATTAATTTTCAAAACTTAAAGCTAAATAAAACTAATAAAACAAGCCCTTATGTCTTCCAATATCCACGATACTCACTACCCACGAAAGCACCACTACTGCCTAAACATCACCTTAGGCATCAAACAAACATTATATACCTAGCACCAATCCTTAGGCCTTGAAAAAAATAATATAGGGTGCTTACCACCAAAACTTCTGAGGAGAATTGATCCCAGCACCTCTCGCTAGCTAACGCACTAGCACTTGAAGAGCCACCAATAGGCCAACCATCCACATGGGTACTAAGGACCACAACATAAATTTAGATTTCCTATTCCTCTACCTTGTAGAACAAAATGTTAGCACCAAAACAATCACCATTAGGATTTGAACACTTGATTTCCTCTTCACTATGCAAAGCCAAGCACCACCTGTGCTACTCGTCTGATTAAAATCGAAAGGGAAATCACTATGTTTATCTTTATACTTCTCAGGAGATGCGAAAACCCTACATCACCAGATTATCTCCTAGCACTTCATGCTCAATTTTCATGTCATTTAAAAATGTTCCAAAGCCACTTCTCCATTGCGGGTAATGTCCAATTTCATGCGCTTAGAATAGAACAAAATTTATCGATTAATACACACACCTCAATCCTTAACCCATGTCCTTAAATATATGAAAGGGCTTATATTTTTAAAATTTTTGGCATTATGTTAATAACATGACGTGATTTCTTTTATCAAGGGGGCATCAACAAATATTTAATGGATACCTCATATCTCCATGCGCTCGTCGGCGCGCTCTTTGAAGTAATGTTTTACAAGTGTCTTTTGGGCACAATGATATTTAATAAATCTTTGCCTTTCAAATAAATTCGTGACCCATGGTATTTAATTATTTAATTTTAAATTATTTAAATAAATAATTTAAATATTAAATAAGTTAAATCAAATGACCCTTAGCTATGATTTCATTTTTGGGAAATCAACCTCTTTATAGACATTGGGCCCAATCGATAAACTTTTCTCTTTTATTTTTCCCAACTATGGTTTTAATAAAAATATTTTATTTTGTACTTTACATAATATTTAAAAATAAACATTATGAATCTTTTTTCCATCAACCATTTGCATTACTCCTTTTGAACTTTTGATATAAATAACAATGTCATCGACTCAAAATGTCCAACAATCTCCCCCTTTGTCATTGATGGCAACCCAATTACTTTTTACCATTTCCTTGACCTTTTATTTTTTGCTCCCCCTAGGAAGTTGCTCCCCCTAATTGAATGCTCTCTCCTTAAACCAAATATCTCCCCCTTAATCAAATATATCCCCCTTTGACATAAATTGCAAAGGGTCACCTTTGGGGCTCGGGGCTAAGAATGAGTTTCTTAGCTTAGCCCCTCCCCCACCTCCTCTTGAGGTGGTTAATTTTGGGGTGGGAGTATTTCTACTCCCAGCAAGCATTGTTCTTTACCTTTTTCCTATTTCCTTCTCATTTGATCCTTTTGATTCCTTTATCTGTTCCTATTCATGCTCATTTTCTTGTTCTTGTTCATATCCATATTCCTATTCCTTTTCATGTCCATATCCATATTCCTATTCTCGTTCCTATTTCTATTCATGTTCATGTTCATGTTCATGTTCATGTTCATATCCATGTTCTTGTTCCTGTTCTTGTTCCTGTTCCTATTCCTATTCATGTTCATGCTTGATTATGGAATGTCTAATCTACACCACTTTGTTGTATGTCCATCATTATTACACTTATAATACATGATGTTATTATTCCTTGGAGGTGCAAATATCTTGGAATTTCTCCTAGTGAAGCCATATCTGTTCTTGTCATGAACCTTATAATTCATTGCCTTATGACCAAATTGATTACATGAGTAGCAATACCCATGGAAAAGCTACATGTTTCTAAAATTCCCATTTTCCTATCTTTCATGTGTCCTACACTGTGAAGCCTTGTGCCCAAATCTGTGACGTGAGAAGCAATGTCCATTGAATAAACCTTGCCTTGACCCCATTGGTCTTTTAGTCTCTTCTTCCCTGTCTTGTTTCCTATTCCATCTATTCCTTATTTGTGCATTTTTCCTTTCCTTGTTGAACTTTCTATTGTCCAACTTATCCTTAGAAGTCTCACTTTCTCTTTTAATTTCTTCTTTTTATGCTTCTTCCTTTTTGGTGCTTGATATTGACTCTTCTTTTTCTGCTTCCTATTTCCCTTGTTCTTCTTCAAAACTAAGTCTTGTTTTGGTGACTGATGATTTTTGTATACTTGAAAGCATGAGATTTTGAAAACAAAAAGGATAGAATAAAAATGCAATGTAAACGAAACTAAAATAACGCTCAAACCCTATGTTATTGAGAAATGCGTAAAAAGAAGGAACATGAACACAAGATATCAAAGCAATATAAAATACGGCCCTTTTATTGATATGCTTTTCAAAATTGTGTTACAATGCGTCTCCTTCCTTTTGAGGGGATAGAAGCATTAAATGTTGGTCTTTTACAACTTGTTTCAGAATTCCTTCTTTCGCGTGCCCACATATAAGATGGGCGAACCAAAACATTTTTGCCGCTTGTGTTGGTAAAAGTAGATTCCTCGTTGCTCCTCTAAAGCTAAAAATCTACGTTCAAAGAAACAAACAAAGAATCAGTAGCACCTGTGTATGAAAAACAAAAGATAAATATAATGATGGTTAAAATGAGTCCAAATAAACTAAAAATTTGACAAAAGCATAATCATGTAACTAGAAAAATACTGCAAAATAAATAGTCACCAAACGCAATAAGGCAGGGGGTGCCCAAAGGCAAACCACCCACGGGTGAAACTTTGTTTTGACACCAATCTTCTTGGGATGGGTCCGAAACCTGTTGTGATGGGTTGTCAGCAAATTGGTAGGATATTGTGGTCAAAAAAAATGGGTTTTGGTTCTTGATTCGTGCCTCCAAAGTCACCCAATAACCTCATTTTCGATTAACAGATTATGGATGTGAAGCACAAATCGTAAGTAAATTAGTAGCACTTCATCGCTCAAAATGCTCCTTCTCTGTATATCTTTTGGGTGAGGAAGCTCACCATTTTATAGACCCAAGGGGTCTCTTTGAATTAACATGCAGAAGTGCTACTTTGCATGAATGCTTTTTTTTGCAAAGAGAAGACTTCTTCTTGACCAAGGGCTTCTTAACTGCCTCTGTGCATGTTTTTGTATGTTTAGAAAAGCTCACTCGCACTCCCATGCAATGAAGGGATAGCTAAGTGGCAAATCTGAGTTGTCAAAAGAACTTACTCGCACTCCTATGCCCTGAAGGGGGAGCTAAGTGGCAGTTCTGAGTTGTCATGCATCGAGGTTTGACTTTTTTTGGTCAAACCTGGCGTTCATCCCACCCAAAAGCGAGCATTGATAATCATCCTTGGGTGGAACGAGTACCAGTCTACACTCGTCCCTAGGTGGAGCGAGTACCAGTCTGCACTCGTCCCTGGGTGGAACGAGTAAGTAGCAAAGTGCCTAAAAGGTGCCAAATTGATCTCTGACTTGTAAAACTACTATGTGAGTGGTTAGAACCACTGTTTAACCTCTGGTGGCTGCCATGGGGGCTGTGTTTGTTAATGCGATCAGTGTTTGCAGTCACATAATCGGATTGGTGTTGTTTTGGTGTCTACAATACTGATAATCCTATCCAAAGTTTTTTAAATTTTTCTCAACCTTGTGTAGCTTGTCCTTAGAGTCTTTCACTTCCATCCTTAGTGAGACTATCTCATGTTCTAATCTTTCACACTCTAGATCTTTTGCCTTTAATTTTTTAGCCATACCTTCTTCAATCTTTCTTGCCTCTTCAACCTTAATTTTGAAGTTAATGATCTCTTGTAGAAAATTTTCTTTTGCCTTCCCATCTTCTTGAGCTTGAACTCTTAATACTGAGTTATCCCTTTTTAGTTCTTCAAGAGTAACCATAAGTCTTTCACATTCTATCTCTTTTACCTTTGATTGTTCAACCATACCTTTTTCAACTCTCCTTGCCTTTTCAACCTTATCTTTCAAGTTAGAGAGATCTTGTAGAAGTTGTCTTATATTTCTCATCCTCTTGTATTTGAACCTTTAATTCTAAGTTCTCCCTTTTCAAATCAACAAGTTCCTTAAGAGTGACTTCCTCCTTTTATCTTTCTTAATTTTTCTCTTTTCTTTGGTCTTCAATTTCTTATATTGTCCAAAGTAGATTTTCTTCTTCATACCTATTTTTACTATCCCTATTATCCTTTTATGAACCATCCTCTAGAAATTTAATTCTTAAAGTATCATCTTCATCTTCACCTCTACTAAAACCATTGCAATAATTTGCATCATGACCGAGTTGACCACAAACAAAATATTCTTCACCCTCTTATGAATAATGAGTTGCAAGGTGACCTGTCTTCCTACATATGGTACAAAACTTTATCAATTTGGTTATCTCTCCACTTATTGATTCATCTCTTAAAAATATTTCCATTCTTCCTCCCAAAACAACAATATTGAATTCATCTTCCTTTTCTTTCATGACCATGTGTGTTCTTTTATTCTTGTATCTTATGTTTCTGCTTTTTCCTTTATTTACCATTTGTGTTCTTTTAAGATCTTCCTTCAAGCTATTAAACCTTTTTTGAAAGAACCAGATCTAATACCAATTGAATAACACAAGCTTATACTGAGAGGGGGTGAACAGTATAAGACTACTTTTTTATTTTATTTTTCAAATAGTATCATTCAATATAATCAATAGAAATATCAATAATAGTAACCAAAGCAATGCACAAATCATCACACACAATAGAGACATAAATTTAATGGGGTTCACCCAATGTAGGCTACTCCATAGAGAAAATATTTCACTAAAATTTTCTCAATCAATCTCTTGGGAATCCTTTCTCTATTACAATGTTTATGGACCTATGTCCAAAGGATACACCAATACCCTAATCAATTTTATGGATCTCTATCCATAGGAGAACTCCTTTCTCCTTAGCTTTCACTGGTGATATTCTAGAAGAAGTATTTATCCCACTACTCTGGCTAATGGATCTCTATCCACTGAATACACCTATCCTCACTGCCCTGGCTAATGGTCTCTATACACTAGAGACTATCATCCTCTATACTCTATCACCTTCAAAGCTCTACCTCAAATCTGCACTAAACATAGTCCTTTATTCTAGAAAAAATCTTCTCAATATCTATCTCTGGTCTGGCACAAACCTATCCTCAAATCTGCACCAAAATTTGTCCTCAAATATGCACTAAACACAGTCCTTCTACCTAGCACAAATCTATCCTCAATATCTATCCTCAGATCTACACTAAACACAGTCCTTTAGTCTAGCATAAATATATCCTCAATATTTGTTCTCAAGCCTTAACACAAATCTTGACTTAATATCAAATCAAAACTACTAGATCTGTCTCAAAACTTACTCAAGGTTTAAACAAATCAATCAATCAACTATGCTCACAATTATTCTCAAAGACTTATCTCAAATCTACCTTATAAGCTTCCACAAAATCTCACACTACTCTATCCACAAGTCCTCTCAAGAACTTGTCCAAATTTTCTCAACAAGTCTCCACTAGAACTTGTCCAACTTTGTTCTCAATCCCTTTCCTCAAATTGTATTGTAAGCTTCCACAAAAGCTCACACAAATCTATACACAAGTCTTATCTAAGACTTGCCTCAAATATACTCAACAATTCCACACTAGGACTTGCCAAATATCATAGAAACATAAAGAGAATTGTTAGAGAATCAATATGCTTCACATTCATCACAATGTTCAATCACTTTTTTAGAAAAATATAGAGAATTGTTAGAGACTCAATATGCTTCACATTCACTTCAATGTTGAATAACTTTCAGTCACTCTTTTAGAAACATATAGAGAATTTTTATAAACTCAATATGCTTCACACTCACAAACTCTCAATCATTTTCTCAACTCAATTCATAATATAGAACAATTTATTTCATAGAACTTGAACTATCACATCAACACATCCACTTAACTAGGCTCAACCAACTCTACTCAACCAATCACTCAATGAACTAATCCTTGCTCACAAACCCTAGTCCAAGCATATTAACACTCACTCAAATATTTCCAACAATGTTTATCAATCAATATCACATAACAATGATACTCATTATCTTTACAAAACCTTGTTCAAGTTCTTCACTCAACCAATCACTTCAACAATAATGTTTATAAAACAAGGTTTTATCAACAAATCTTTATTCTAGAAAACCTTGAAGCATTAATTCAAAACACATTCAAAAATAGAAAACCTTAACTAAATCCTTTTCACTCCAACTTAGCATCCACAACATTCAACACCCATTCACTAGGAATAATATGCCCATACCTTTTATTTTATGTAGAAGTGCCCTTAGAAAACCTGCCTTAAACACAATCAATTATTTGCCAATTTCAAAGGTTAGGTAGCAATGTTTTATCAAACATTCACTCAATTTGATCTCTCAAATATTCCACCATACATAGCAATAAATTTCTTTTACACCTTATAATCTCCACACTTTCTAATCAACTTTTCAATCCACTCAATATTAAAAACAATACATTGTGAACATAGAACCTTTACTAGCTTATCACTCCAAAGTCTAGAATATAATTTTCAACATGCAATATTTACTACCCAACAAACTCTCAAAAATTAAATTCAATAAAACCCTTATTACTCCTAAAATAAATTTTGTAATATTAATTTTCAAAACTTAAAGCTAAATAAAACTAATAAAACAAGCCCTTATGTCTCCCAAGGTCAACGGTACTCACTACCCATGAAAGCACCACTACTGCCTAAACATCACCTTAGGTATCAAACAAACATTATATACCTAGCACCAAGCCTTAGGCCTTAAAAAAATAATATAGGGCACTTACCACCAAAATTGCTAAGGAGAATTAATCCCAACACCTCTTGCTAGCTAACGCACTATCACTTGAAGAGCCACCAGTAGGCCAGCCGCCCACATGGGTACTAAGGGTCACAACACAAATTTAGATTTGTTATTCCTCTGCCTTGTCAAACAAAATGTTATCACCAAAATAATCACCATTGGGAGTTGAAAACTTGACGTCCTCTTTGTTATGCAAAGCCAAGCACCGCCTATGCTACTCGTCTGATTGAAATTGAAAGGGAAGTCATTGTATTTATCTTTATCCTTCTCAGGAGATGTGAAAACCCTGCATCACTAGATTATCTCCTAGCACTTCATGCTCTATTCTCATGTCATTTAAAAATGTGCGAAATCCATTTCTCCACTGTGAGTAATGTCTGATTTCGTACGCTTAGAATAGAACAAAATTTATCGATTATTACAGACACCCCAATCCTTAACCCATGTCCTTAAATATATGAAAGAGCTTATATTTTTAAAACCATCAATATTTTGTTAATCACATGAGGTGACTTATTTTATCAAGGGGCATCAATGAATATTTAAAGGATACCTTATATCTCCATGCGCTCATCGACGTGCTCTTTGAAGTAATGTTTTACAAGTATCTTTTCGGCACAATGATCTTTAATAAATCTTTGTCGTCCAAATAATTTCGTGACCCATAGTATTTAATTATTTAATTTTAAATTATTTAAATAAATAATTTTAATATTAAATAATTTAAATCAAATGAACCTTGGCTATGATTTCAATTTTGGGAAATCAACCTCTTTTAAACCTTGGGTCCAATCAATAAATTAAACTTTTCTCTTTTATTTTGCCCAACCATGGTTTTAATAAAACCTTTTATTTTGTACTTCACATAATATTAAAAAATAAACATTATGAATATTTTTGCCATCAACCTTTTGCATTACTCCTTTTGACCTTTTGACATCAATGATAATTTCATCGACTCAAAATGTCCAAAATTTAGAAGATGATGTCACACCAACCTCAGGTATAAAATGAAGAAAAACAAACAAAATTTTCTAAATATTGCAATAAGTCTTCTATTCCAAGTTTTTGCATCTTGATTTTACATTCAATGGAAGTATATATAGACTCAAGACATACCCTAATATTTTAAAAAATATCTTTCTCCCAAGGGTTTAAACCACAATATAAAAATTCTATTATCAGGCTTCTACATAAAAAAATATTTTTTAAGAGTTCTCTTCAACCCTGACTACTCTTGAATATCTACTCGAATATCTTGCTATAAATGGTGTGCTATAACATAATGATAATAAACCAAATATTTTATTAAATTCTTATGTATAAATAATACAAGATGTTGGTTATTGTTAGCCTTTAACAAATCCCACTAATAGGCGGGTTGTTACAACAATGTAACAACCCACTACGTAGGATATTATAGTAATTATCCAAGATAGGAATCTAGATATTACCCAAGTAATGGGATAGTTACTCTAACACCCCCCTTATTCCATTATTTGGGATAACATATATAACTCCCCCCTTAATGTGAAGGAGAGAAAAATGAAAGATGCTTGTGTGTTGGCTCTGAATGTGGATCTAGATCTGGCTCTAGCTCTCAATGTACCTCTATATGAGTACCTCTGGGTATACCACTAGATCTACCTATAGATCTGCATCTAGATCATTACATTTGGATCTACATGTAGGTCTATATTTGGATCATTATCATTGGGTCTATCTTTAGGTCTATCGCTAGGTCATTGCCTCTAGGACTACCACTCGGTCTGTCATTGGATCTGCAACTGGGTCTACCATAGGTTTTACCTTTTCTATAGAAGCCATACAATATTTATTTCATTTTGGTCCATTGTGTGATATTTATCCATCCACAATCAATATGAACCTTGTTGGCCATTTTCACTTTGTACAAAAAATTTGTAGAGTGACTCGTACATCCACATGAATCACAAGGATGTAGATTCCAACACCTAGTTGCTACATGTCCTATTTTTCCATAGTGACTAAAAAAATGCTTTGTAGGAGTAGGAGATTTAGGTTTTACAAACATGGTTTTACTGGTACTTGCTTGTCCATCATAGCCAAGGCCTTCATTCTTTGGCCTGACATTTGGTATTATTAGAATTTTAATACCTTGTCCATGTTTACCTAATATTTCACCATTGAATCCCATTTTGTTCATCATTTTGGATCCAATGCCTTTGGTGTATTTTTTAAAACACCCAAGTTCTTCATCTTCATCAATGTTTTTAACAATATAGTATTTATCACAATTGATGAGATCATGGAGCTCATTTTAAGGATGTTCAGCTTTTAAGTCACTAGTATCACAAGCAAAATTTACCCTTGTTATGAGATCACTTGTGCTACAGCTGATATCTACCATTATAGGCATGAGGTCACATGTATCACAATAAGAATTGGCTATAATGGGCTTAAGGTCACTTGTGTCACAACAAGCATTCACCACCATGGGCTTAAGGTCACTTGTATCACAACAAGCATCCACCATTAGAAGCATGACCTCTGATTCCTCACTGATTTCCCTTTTCTTTTTACGTTGGGAAATTTCAAGTGAAACCAATGATATGTATACTAACCTTACAATGTTTAGAGCATCATTTTTCTAAAGATCTTCACAAGACTCATAATCTCTGAGAATGGCTCGAACACCACTACGTAGTGTGAGAAATTTGGCATCCTCATAAAAATCCATTCCTTCCATCCCTGCTGGAAAGTAAGGACCTTTAAATAATTTTGCACATTCATTTGGTTTTGGGGCTTGCTTTTTCTTTTATTTATCCATTTTATTAAGGTGTCAATCTTCATTGAAAATGCACCTTTTACAATGTGATTTTACAAAAAAATTGATAAGGTGGCTAAGGTGTCGATCACTGCCAAAAATGCACCCTTACAAGTTTCCCCTTTTTGTAAAATATGCTTTGATGGAAGAAATAATTTATCCCTTTGTTCCAAACAGTATTTTTACAAGGTGTTGTCCCCCCTTTCTGCAAAAATATGTTCTTATGGAAGAAATATCTATCCCCCCTTTTGTGCTAAAAATTGCTACTATGAAGCCTCTAGGGCTTTTACAAATATTACCTCAAATGACATTTACAACATGTGCTGCTTAGGCAAATTTTCAATTCTGCCCCCTAGGTAAATTTCTCCAAAGTCTTCCCAATTTTGAGCCTTTGAGGCTGTTTTCAAAATTTTCCTCCAAAATGAAGGATAGAAGAAAAAATGTTACACAAAATAAAGCTTAAGGGTTGTTTATAATAGTTTTGCAAGAAATTTTGATGCAATTTTTTTTTTTTTTGCAATGACAATTTCAATTAAGTTGAAGCAATTTTAATAAGAAAATATTTTAATGAATAAATTAAAGAATAATGATTAATAAAATATAAAATTATTAAAATATAATTAACTTAACAAATTTTAAAAAGCAAAAAAAGTTAGTAAATACCTTATTGTGTGTTAAAAAGATAATTTTAGCTTGCATGAGCTTTGAACCAGCGACCTGCTGGATACACAACGCCTTAGCGCAACTCTTGCAACCACCATAGCTACTACAGTGTTGGAAAAAAATAGATAAAAAACAATTATTTTAAGGTGATGTTGGGGAGTTTTGGGTACAAAAAAAAAAAAATAGGATAATAATCTCACATTCACCCTACAAGTGAACTCAGGGGATTTAAAAACATAGTCATGCAGACTATATTTCGATTGCCTTTGGGTAGTCTACCCTATCACCAACCAACCCTCACACAACATGTGTTGTCAACATGTTGTGCAACACCAAAAAGCTTTATCACATCTTCAAAACTGCCACATCAACTCATCTACCTTGAAAATTGTGCTTGGTAGGTACACATCAAATCCAATCTCCCACGTCATCTTTCCAGGTCGTCACTTTAGGTCAGATTCCATGTGTCCCAATAACCACATCAGTGGTCTAATTTTGATCCATGTCAACTTGCCACATGAGCAATCATGCTTCAAAAACCATGTCTATCCATTAGGTCTAGTGTTAGATATACCAAATCTCTAACACTAGAGTCTGATCTATTGGTTAGAGTCAATCTGTCGGTCTGGTCCTCCTGTATCAATTCCGAATAGATCTCCTCCATATTAGTGTCTGCCTCTCGAGATCCTAAGTCATGTGTTTGTCAGTAGTGATTGTTCCTAAGTTTTGTGTCCTATCCAATTGCATTTGTCTTGGGTAGAGAGCCTAGATCAACTAAAGCTCTTGTTAGGTCTGACTGTGAGGGTTTGTGCGGGTTTAACAAATTCACCAATTTTCATGTCAATCCATAGTTCAATAGATTTACCAATTTCCAACGCATTTAAGGTTGCTCCAAAGATGTCTAGACAAGATTCCACCTCCAAAATTAAATAGAAAAATGAAATAGGAATTCTACCTTGATCACCAAATCAAAGCAGAGTGATGCTCCTACTCTGATACCAATGTTAGAACATAATGATAATCAACCAAATATTTCATTAAAGTCTTATGTATAAATTATACAAGATGTCGGCTATTGTTAGCCTTTAACAAATCCCACTAATAGGTGGGTTGTTACAACAATGTAACAACCTACTACGTAGGATATTATAGTAATTACCCAAGATAGGAATCTAGATATTAGCTGTCGTGACCAATTCACAACACCCCAAAAAATTGGGGACCCAACTAAAAATTGGGAATTTTAAGAGTTTGTTTTCATGTTTGTTAGCTTTTTATTATGTGGTGTTATGAAGTTTTGGTATAGATTTTATCCTATGGTTTATTTTAATAGTTTCTTTGTTGTGATTTTGTTGTTTCATGTTCAAAAGTTATTCTTTTTCTTGGTTAATTTTTTTTTTTAATGTAATTATTTTATTCGTTTTATGTATTTGTTTTTTTTATGTTTGTTATTTTTAGGATTAAGTTATTTTATATTTAAAAGTGAAAAATTTTAATTGTTTTAAATTATAAAATTTTGATTTTTTATAATTTAATATATTTAAATTAATATATATTTTATTGAAAATGTTTTAATAAAAGATTTTTGTTTGTGTTTTATAGTATTTGAGGGAATCAAAATAGTCCATGAGGTGGATCATCCAACGTATTTTTCAAGAGAAAGAAGCACAAGGTTTTCAAAGTTAAGAGGTACGTTTATAAGTGAGCAACTCGTTAGAGCAAGTTGTGCGTATTGACAATTTTAAAAGTATCCTTCATCACACTCTTCTCCAGTGTGGGATAAATGTTTTGAATAATGAACGTGATGGGAAGTTTTCATGATGAATATTTATAATGGATAGACAGTAGCTGAGCGATGGAGGTTTGGTGAAATAACGGATTACCGATGGGATCATGCAGCCGAAATCCCCAAGGTAAACTTCATGGGTAAATTTGGGAATCAAAATTGTTCCTAATGAGGTTAGAAGCATCATTGCTTGTCTTTAAATACATGTCACATGACAGACATGAAATCATATACAGGTGATTGATGGGCAATTTATTGAATCATATATAGGAGCTCTGGTAGGCACAGGATTCATGGAATCAACAGTGTAGACAACTTTGAGATGTTTAAAAATTGAATGGGGAGAACATGTGGTCTTGTATTTGATAAAGTTATTGCATTTATAATAAGTTTAATGTAGTATTATTATGAGCAAATTGAAACGTAGGTTCAAAAATGGTAAATTGGGTGCAGTCACGATCGAGCAAAATGAAGGGATCATTGAAACAAAGAAATATGAGATGATGCCTATGTATAATCACGGTAGATTCAAGCACCGGTAAATAGAAATCATCAAATTTGTGATATGTGTATTAATATGACAATGAATATGTTACATATACGTCCTATTTATGGATATGGAAATATCCACAGATTTATGTGATGTAGTGATGAGGAATGAAGGGAATAGGGTCAAAAAAAATATTATAATGTTGTTGAAAAGGAGTTACCATGTTCACTGGTCATTTGAATATGTAAGAAGCCCAAACGACTGGCAGGAAGGTTGATGCATGCTCAGCCATGAAAAAAAATCCTAAACTCCATTGTTATTTTTGGTCAGCTGAACCGGTGGTTTCATCTCATAACGAAGATTTCATGGATACGTAAAATTTAATACATAATAAAGTCGTCAGAACAGATAAAATTTGATTTTCCCATGTTCAATTATCAATAGGAAAATGAATAGTTATCATATGAATTTAAGGGCAGAAAAAAAATTATTTCCAAGTTCGATAAAGATATAGTTTAAAAATTTGGTTATAAGAGGGTTACTCAAATTTGTTATAAAAACTACTAGAGGAACAAATTAAGAGAACCGAATGAAACTAAGTTTGGAAATTATAAATAGGCCATTTTAGCACAAAAGAAGGGGTCAGACAGATTGTAGGAAATCTACACATTGAAGAAAGAAGGAAGTGAGAAAGCAAAGGTAGGATATACAATAGGGCTGAACGCACAAATATTTTTAGAAGAATTATTTATTGTAATATCCATAAGTTTTATATCAAATTATTTTATTAATACAAGAGTGAATATGGTGTTTAGGGTTTTATGAGGAAAGTTGCTTTGCTAGAATTTTTTTTGAGACCTATCTGGTGGGCTCTACGGGGATGGCAGCAGTTTTTGGAGGAGGTATGAACAACTGGAGGAATGTAGTGATGGCATCAAGTCCGTCACAGAGCGTGCATGCTAGGGCTGGTATTTCTTTTAAAAATGATTGGAAGGAACAGGATTTCCCATTGCATGCCAGGAATCGCTTGTTAAAGAACAATGGATGTTTGGAACGATGTGAAGCGAGGCCGGTTCTAGTGGTTCAACTAGACTCGATGGCAGAAGATGTGGAGTATTTAACCAAACATGCACTTATTGGTAAATTTATGGGCATCCGAATTTCTCTTCCCTTTGTGGAGGCTTGGGTTAGGAAGACTTGGAACCCTGAAGGTGATGTGGAGGTGATCTTGAGTGCAAACAGCTATTTTATGGTGGTTTTTTCTTGTCTTGCGGATCGTAACAAAGCATTTGAAGGAGGTCCCTATTTTTGTAACCAAGCGGGACTCTTTCTTAAACCCTGGCATGTGGGTTTCAACCCATCAGAGGAGCGGCCGTCACGGGTTTCGGTGTGGGTTCGGCTTCCATGGCTCCCCTTGGAATTTTGGAGAAATGACATCTTGCATATGATTGCCCTTCTACTTGGGAAGCCGGTTGGGCCATCAGGACAGACTTTGGATAAAAAGGTAATCTCTGTTGCCCGTATCTGTGTTGAAATTGATTTAAACAATCCTATTCTAGATTCTATTGAAATACAGTTCGGATCAACCACATGGGTTCAAAAACTTGACTATGAAGCTCTTCCATTTCGTTGCCGGATTTGCCATGAATATGGCCACTTACAAAGAAAATGCCCTAAGTTTGTCCTACCTATGGCTTCAAATCCTGGGCCCTCTCAGGCTGTACAAAATATGGATAAAGGAAAAGCCCCGATAAAGGAGGGGGATCAAGATAAGGAAGGCTTTGTTATGGTAAAACCTCAAAACAAAGGAAGAAAGGCAAAAAGAGACATTAAGGATAACCAGCCAGATGCTCAGCTCAATCATTTTGAAATTCTAGAGAATCTTGATCAGTGCGTGGAGATACCTGAAACATCGCTACATGTTATAGATATAACAGGACCAAATCAGTTGTCTCTTCATGAGGTGGAACCAAGGGAACCAGATACAGGGGGTTTAAATGAAGAACAAAGGGCTTTGGTTTCGAGTATAGGTGATATGGTTGGCCCTAGCCCTGGAAGTGAAGTTATCTTAGAAAATGGCACAGATTTAGATGTGCCCTCTCCTACCCAAGCACTGATGCAGTCATCCATGGACTGTAAAACTCCTACGGTGTTGGGATTGCAGCATAAAATAATTAAAAAAAATGCTTCAGATAAGAATATGAAGGTGGGTCGAAAGAAAGACCAGGATAAAATTAAGTTAATGGGGGAGACTTTGGTAGAGTCAGGTTTGGTGAGAACATTGGACTCCCATTTTTATAACCCCCAAAAATGATTATACTTTCATGGAATGTAAGGGGGTTGAACAACATCCCCAGACAAAAAGTTGTTCGTGATTTGATTCGTGTTCATTCTCCGGATGTGGTTTTTATTTAGGAATGAGTATTGATAACTGGGAGAGTCTCCCATCTAGGGATTCTCAACACCTACGGGAGTTGATCCATAAGGATGTTCGGACTTAATGTGGTTTGTTTTTTTTTTGGTTTTCTTTGGGAGTTGACCTTGTCTGGTGATTTAGCCTGTCTTGTTGCTTATTTGAGTCCTGGGTGGGGGCTCAGTTGTACTTTGTAATCCAGACTTTTTATCAATAAATTTTCACCCCTTTATTTAAAAAAAAGAGTGAATATGGTGTTTTAATTTAATTAATAATTTGACATAGTTCTTTTATCTAAAGTTCCATTGAAGATAGCACTAGGTTTATTGTAGGACTGTGTTAATTCTGGTCTGTATAAATTTAGTTTTCCGAAAAGTTCTATTCAATTTTGTTCTATAACTTGTTGTTCGAAGTTTTATTTTATTTTTTACTTTAATCATTTGTCATTTATTTTAGATTAATTTTTGAATTAAAACCTAGTTTGGTATTATAAGATTTTTAATTTTATAACTATGTTAGAATTAATTTATCATCCAAATATTTAATCCAATTAACATTTGGATGAATAAATTTTACCGAAGAGAAAAAATCATATGAACTTTAGCTTTAATCTCATAAAGTTTAAAGTTCATAATTTAGATTTATACACATCAATCAAGTTTGGTTTATTTAAGCCCTGATTACGAATTTTGAGGATTCAAACTTTACAATAAGATTACAATTTATTTATTTCTAAATATTTAAATATAATAAATATTTGGGAAATAAATCTTACAGAAAAGAGAAATATTATATGGACTTTAGATTTATTGTTATAAAATTTAAACTTCATAATTGAGATTTATATACTTTTATGAAGTTTGGTTTATAAAAGCTCTGATTCAAAAATATAAAAAAATCCAAATTTTAAAATGAGGGCTACTATTTATTTGTTTCCAAATATTTAATTCAATTTAATATTTGGATAAATAAATATTATATCAAAGGGAAATTTATGTGGATTTTAGTTTTAATATTATAAAGCTCAAAACTTTATAATTAAGATCCATGTACATCAATCTTTAAAATTTACGTGAATTTATTTTGAATAAAATAAATGTTATTTTATGATTTAAGTAAACTTTATAAATCCTTGTTAAATATTATAAAGTTCTTAAACTTTATAATTAGGGTTTAAAAAAGGTTATTTATTATCTTTCATTTCATGTAAATATCATAGACAAGATCAAGCTTAATTTGTTAGTATAATGCTACAAGTGGTTCATGAGAGTAGAATATTATACAAATAAAATATTATTTTAGAATTTCAGTTAAGTTTGCAACATAGAGATTTATACTTAAGGTAAACTTAATTGTGACATTGAAAGGAAAATTTCATGAAAGATCACATACAAATATTTCAAATCAAAATACTTTATAAATCCAGGCCCCTTGTAAACAGTTGCTTGCAAATCACTAAGGTATTCTAAGCACTTATTTAATGCATTTTCATGATATATAACTACATTAAGTGAAAGGAACCTTGGATAAATTCACATTTCTTTGCAAGAGGGGATTTTAATCTTAAAATCCTAATTGTGAGGGTGATTTCGCGATTGGGTGAAATTATATCTCAACAAGAATTGGCGCTAGAAGGAAGGCATGAAAAATAGGTAATTTGATTTTAGCATTTCATTGTTTCAATCATTCACTTGTTCATTTTTGAAAATTCATGCTTAAACTACATTACTTGGATAGTGTGATTTCATTATTATATTTATATCATATTTGAGTGTTGTATTTTCAGAGCATCTAAGTTTCATTAAATTGGAGCCTAAGAAAATAATCACTAGATCTAAATCGACAAGATCCACTATTTTTTAGATTTTATCTCCTACTAGGAGGCATAGAAGAAGTCAAACTCAAACTGTGATTCTTCCATCACCTACTAGTACTTCAAATACAAATCTTAATTTATCATTAAACCCACCACTTGTTACTATGGCTACCCCAAATTTAGCATGGATGGGAAATCAAAGGAGTCCATTGAATATACCTGGTGATGTTCATGAGATGCCTAAAAGTGTAGAAAAACATTTGCCTAAGTATAAATATAATGGTGTACGTTTAGTAGAGGAACATATACAGGCATACACAGATGCATTATCTAGGTTACAAGTAGAACATGAAGATGTAGCTTGTATATTATTTACTCTAACATTGGATGAAGTTGCATATTATTGGTACATATGTTTACCTTATAGATCATTACTTCTTAGACCATGTTAAAATATGTATTTATTACACAGTTTAAATTTGCAATAGATCCCTCTAGCATTTATTTACAACTTGCATCTACATGGTGAGAGCCTAATGAACCATTATGCATGTTTAACACTAGGTTTCATAAAATATTTTCAAGACTAACTACTCCCTATAATATTGTAGAAGCGATCGTGATTCAAATATACTTTAGATATTTGAAAACATTGACAACAATGTTCGTTAGGAGAGTAGGACAAATCACAACTCTTACATGAGCTTATTAATTTTGTTCTTGATATTATTAGTTCAAGCAAAGATGATGATGATGATGAAGAAGAAGAGGATGAATATATCGAAGAAATTCATACATTGAAATAGTACAAAAAGGGGAATCATGGCTATCATTTGAGAAATAAAAGTAAGTCTTACAATTCTATTTCTAATCCTAATAACATTATCATTCCTTCAGATTATAATGCAAATAATAATCTTGTTCCTCCATATTCTCTTGATGCATCTAAAATTATACATAAAGTGCAAAATAATGAAAGAATGACTTATAATATTATTGAATATCTTAAGAAAACAAAATCCAATAGCAATCGGTTTGAAGTTGCATAGTCACCTAATCAACAAGAGTTATTAATGGAAGCTTTTGATAACCAAAGTAAAAAAAAAATTAAGAAAATCACTGAAGTGCACTATGTTGCATGAAAAGAGAAAGAGGAGGCTCCGCTTCTTTTAACTGCTAGAATTGCAAGTAAATATTTGCATAATTGCATGGTGGATTCTAGAGTTTCATGTAATGTGATGCCTTTTACGGTTTGTCAAAAGTTAGGTTTTAAACCATCTTCAAATAAAATTGTTGTGCAGATAGATAAAACAGAAGTAAAATTCATAGGCATGCTTAATAATGTTCACATTCAATTGTCATTAGATCCTAGAGTGCAACATTATATAAATATTCATATTGTCAATATTCCTGATAAGTATGGTTTGTTATTGAGGAGGTATTGGAGCAAGCATTTGAATGGATACTTTTCTACAAACTTTTCACACATGTGGCTGCCATGGAAAGGTGTAGCCAATCAAATACGTGTGGAAAGGGAGCCTAAGTTAAGAAACATGATCACTGGTTATAATAAAGAGTTTAATAATATTTTTTATAATGATATTGAGCTAGGCATATACACATTTGATATTGATTTGGTAACAGAGACTCTAGAGTCACCAAAAATGGTTGTAGGTAATTTTGAAGAAGAGTTTCTTGATGAGCTTGAAAATTATGAGGAAGATGCAATAGATTTTCATCTTATGTATCTAGATGATCATTATTATAATTGTTTAAAATGACATGAGGAATCATTTTTTGCTCACAATGCTATTTATGAAATTTCTATTTCATCTTATATGCAAGATGTTGAAAATTCTACCTCAAATGAAGATTTTAAAATTTTCATGCAATCAAAAAATGATGTGTCAATTGCAAAAATAGATAAGGTTCCAAAATTGAATCACTTTGAAGATGAATTTATTGAACACCTTGTTGAAATTAAAAATGAAGAAATGGTAAATGTTTCTTATGACTCATTTGTTATGAATGAGGAAAAGGTAAAGTCTTCTCTTTTACAGTGAGGTTTTCCTTGATTGAGTAATGTTGTTATTGAGTAGAATAAAGATTGCAGTGAGGTTTTCCTTGATTGAGGTTGTTATATGGACAATAAATATTTGATTATTTTATTTGGTATTTGTTCGTTGGTCATTAAAGATAAAATTGCTCATTTTGAAAGCATGCAAGACTTGAAGAAAAAATAAAGTGAGATGTTTAGTGTATATATTTATAAATTTGGACTAAGACAATGAAACTTGGAACAATGGAATCATCTTGAAAAATATTCGCAAGTTCTACAAATACATTAAAAGAATATCTTTTGAAAATCTGGAAGGATAAAGAGTTTTTTGGTTTTACAGATTAAGGTGAAAATTTAATATACTCAATTTGGCCTTACTTGATCTCTAACCCAAATGGTAGGTGAATTTTGAAAAACAACATCCAACTTGAATAAAACACAAGCAAAACAAATACAATGGAAAGTAATGATAAATTAGTCACCACAATCTAGATAGCCTTCATCGGGGCTATAGACATCTGATTAGCAGTGGATCTAGGTCTAGACTAAAATAAAAGAAAATGCAAAATGCAAAATTCACTTAATATTTGAGAGTTTCAAATAATCTCTATCGGGGCTATAAAAACCTGGTCGATAATAGAGCAAATATCTAAAGGGAGAAATACAAAGGTATACTTCAAAAATATTTCTAATAGCCTAAATGCAAAACTGATAAATGAAAATACAAATGGTTTTAGGGATATAAGAATGAACCACATTGCACACACTAAGCATATGCAAATGTTTCAGTTGTTCCAGATTGAAGTTTTCTTTTCACATTCTCGAGATATTACAAATGCTCATGTTTCTAATATTTCAGTTTTTTTGGTTTCAGAGTTGGGTTCTTAAGTTCGAAATGATTAGGAACATTTTCCAGTAGAGTTGCCATTTGTTGTTACCAATTCAAAACAGCCCAAAAAATTGGAGACCCACCTAAAAATTGGAAATTTTGAGAGTTTGTTTTCATGTTTGTTAGCTTTTTTATTATGTGGTGTTATGAAGTTTTGGTATAGATTTTATCCTATGGTTTATTTCAATAGTTTCTTTGTTGTGATTTTGTTGTTTCATGTTCAAAAGTTGTTCTTTTTCTTGATTAAGCATTTTTTTTATGTGATTCTTTTATTTGTTTTATGTATTTGTTTGTTTTATGTTTGTTATTGTTAGCATTAAGTTATTTTATATTTAAAAGTAAAAATGTTTAAATTTTTAAAATATTTAAATGTTTTAAATTATAAAATTTTGATTTTTTACAATTTAATATATTTAAATTAATATATATTTTATTGAAAATATTTTAATAAAATATTTTTGTTTGTGTTTGTAGGATTCGAGGGAATCGGCACAGTCCACGAGGTGGATCATCCAATGTAGGTATTGAGAGAAAGAAGCACGAGTTTTTTGAATTTAAGAGTCATGTTTATAAGTGAGCAACTCGTCAGAGGAATTTGTGTGTATTGACAATTTTAAAATCATTCTTCATCACACTCTTATCCAGTGTGGGATAAAGGTTTTGGGTAATGAACACGATGGGAAGTTTTCATGATGGATATTGATGATGGATAGATAGTAGCTGAGCGATGGAGGTTTGGTGAAAGAACGGATTACCAGTGGGATCCTGCAATCGAAAGCCCCAAGGGAAACTTCATGGGTAGATTTGGGAATTAAAATTATTCCTAATGAGGTTAGAAGTATCATTTCTTGTCTTTGAATACATGGCACACGATAGAAATAAAATCATATACAGGTGATTGATAAGAAATTCATTGAATTGTATATAGGAGTTCTAGCAAGCATAGGATTCATGGAATCAATAGTCTATATAAGTTTGAGATGTTCAGAAACTGAATGGGGAGGACACCTGGTCTTGTATTTGATGAAGCTATTGCATTGATAATAAGTTGAATGTAGTATTGTTATGAGTGAATTGAAATGCAAGTTCAAAAATGGTAAATTGGGTGCAGCCACAATCGAGCAAAATGAAGGGATCATCAAAACAGAGAAATACAAGATGATGCCTATGTATAATCACAATGGATTCGAGCACTGGTAAACATAATTCATCAAATTTGTGATATGTGTATTAATATGACAATGAAGACTGTTATAGATGGGTCCTATTTATGGATATGGTAATATCCATGGATTTATGTGATGTAGTGATGAGAAATTAAGAGAATAAGGTCAAAAGAAAGATTATAATATCGTTGAAAAGGAGTTACCATGTTCGATGGTCATTTGAATATGTAAGAAGCCCAAAATACTGGCAGGAAGGTTGATATGTACTCAGTCGTGAAAAAAATCCCAAACTCCATTGCTATTTTTGGTCATCCAAACCGGTGGTTTCATCTCATAACGAATATGTCAAGGATACGTAAAATTTGATACATATTGAAGTCATCAGAACAGATAAAATTTGATTTTCCACATTCAATAATCAATAGGAAAGTGAATAGCTATCATATGAATTTAAGGGCAAAAAAATTGATTTCCAAGTTTGATAAAGATATAGTTTAAAATTTTTGTTATAAGGGGGTTACTCAAATTTGTTATAAAAACTGTCAGAGGAACGAATTAAGAGAACTGAATGAAACTAAGTTTAGAAATTATAAGTAGGCCATTGCAATACAAAAAAAAGGGTTGGACATATTGTAGGAAAGCTACACATTTAAGAAATAAGGAAGTGAGAAAGCAAATGCAAGATATACAAAAGGGCTGAGCACACAGAGATTTTTGGAAGAAGTATTTATTGTAAGATCCATAAGTTTTACATCAAATTATTTTATTAAGACAAGCGTGAATATGGTGTTTTAATTTAACTAATAATTTGATATAGTTCTTTTACCTAAAGTTCCATTGAAAATAGCACTAATTTTATTGCATAATAACTTGTTGTCCGAAGTTTTATTTTATTTATTTTACTTTTATCTTTTGTTATTTATTTCAGAATAATTTTTGAATTAAAACCTAGTTTGATATTATAAGATTTTTAATTTTATAACTAGGTTCAAATTTGTTTATCATCCAAATATTTAATCCAATTAATATTTGGGTGAATAAATTTTATAGAAGAGGAAAAATCATATGAACTTTAGCTTTAATATCATAAATTTTAAAGTTCATAATTTAGATTTATACACATCAATCAAGTTTCGTTTATTTACGCCCTGATTTCGAATTTTGAAGATTCAAACTTTACAATGAGGGTTAAAATTTATTTATTTCCAAATATTTAATTTAATAAATATTTGGGAAATAAATTTTACAAAAAAGAGAAAGATTATATGGACTTTAGATTTAATGTCATAAAATTTAAAGTTCATAATTGAGATTTATATACTTTTATGAAGTTTTATTTATAAAAGATCTGATCTTAAATTATAAAAAAAATCCAAATTTTATAATGAGGGCTAGTATTTATTTGTTTCCAAATATTTAATTCAATTTAATATTTGGATAAATAAATACTCTATCAAAGGAAAATTTATGTGGATTTTAGTTTTAATATTATGAAGTTCAAAATTTTATAATTAAGATCTTGTTAGCGTAGTTATACTGTTATTTCATTATTTGTCCTATTTATGCATTTGTTATTTTGTTATAACAATATGCTATTGTACGCTGGTTGGTTTGGCAACCTCCGGCAATTCTTGTTATTGCAGTCTTATTTAAACTGCACAATATTTCAATAAACAATTGGTTCGATTTCCTAACATGGCATCAGAGCCAGATTGCTACGGCAATTTTTTTTGCAGGGAAGCGTGAGAAGAGAGGCTGGAGGAGGACGCATTTTTTCCTTCTGTGCTGGGGAGGCAATTTTTTTAAAAAATCAAGGGAATGGGAGTGTGCGAGTTGTTTTATTAAAAAAAAAAAAACGTTGTGCAATTTGCAGCGATTTGCACCTGCAAAGAAAAAAAAAAAAAAAAAATTTGTCGCGCGCAGACGCGCGACTGAGGGAGGGGAGGCCCCCCCCGCTGCGGACATGGCCGCACGCAGGCGTCCAACCCCCCCTTCCCCCCGTTGGAACGTGGCGCTGACGCACGCGAGCGTCCGGCCCCCGCCGGAACGCGGGCGGTGGACGCAGCGGAACGCGCGCACGCCCGACCCCCCGGCCGACGCGTGCCGGACGCAACGAGGACGGCACGGCCCCCTCGGCGTCGGATGCGCAAGGACGCGCGCCCCTCGACGCGCGAGACCTCGCGGAAATTTTTAAAAAAAAAAAAGCGCGCGACGGTAGCCGCGACCAAGCAGCAGCGAGGCCGCGATTTGCAGAGGAGTCCGCTGCGGAGGAGGAAGCTGCGCTCGGGCAGCAGGCTGAGGACCCTCCTCAAATACGAGGGGGCCCCTTGATCCTTTCGGATCAGCCCGCTGGCTCACGTGGTCGTGAGCCGTGCGGTAAGGCTCTGGGAGCCTGCAGGTCGAGGGTTCAAAGGTAAAATTTTCTTCTCAAAGTTTTTTTTTAATTATTATTTTTTAGTTAAAATTTTTAATTTTAATTTATTTTCTATAGTTTTAAAGCTTTATAAATTAAAATTTAATTTTAATTTATTTTTTCATAAGTTTTTAAAACTATATAAATTAAAATTATTTATTTTAACTTTAAATACATAATAATTATTAAAATGCTTTGTTAAAGAGAATTTTTTTTAGGGGGGATATTTTTTTCAAAAAATCAAAGGGGGAATGTGAGTAATTTTCTGAAAAAAGCAAATTTTTGGCATTATTGTAAAGGTGCATTTTCGGTTGTGTCCGACACCTGGAGGGTTAATTCTTGTGGGCACTTTTTATGTTGTATGTTGCATATTTCATTTTTGCACTACTTCATTAAAAGTTAAAAAAAAAATCAAATACACTCCCTAAGTCCCCGGAATAATTAAAACCCATCCGTGCAATTTATTGCACTGCAGCGTTCGGTATTTGTGATACCTCTGGCCAGCACTTACAGGTAAAGCTGTCGTGATTGCGCTACTGTATCCGCCGCCTAATATAGCTGCTACAACGACGTCTGAGCTTGTTCTCTATAAATCGTCGGGGAGAGATAAGTTTGCCATTTTTGCATTTTTTTACTCCATCCACTACCCTTAATCGCTCTTGTGTTTAGGCGTAAATCCTGACGAAGTATTCTTCATAGTGTTTAGGGGAAGTTACGCCCCACGCATGAGAAGAATCTTCTATGGTAGGTGCCATCAACAAGGCGATTCCCTTTCGATCTTGCTTATGTTCCACGTATCGTATGATCTCTAAAACTCACCTATAGTCTCCCTCACGTAAGGGCGGGTGATTTTTGTTGATCTTTCTAAATACCTATAGTTTCCCTCACGTAAGGGCGGGTATTTTGTACGGTATAACGGCCTAGCAAAAGGTATATCGAAAGGGGGACCAATTGGTGTTATAAGGAACCTTCACTATGGCCGTTGTTGCAAAGTTGATGGCTGATCCTCATCAGTTATTGAAAGGTCCAAATTATACACCATGGAAACATAAGATGAAGGCAATTCTCCAAATGGAAGATTTATGGGATATTGTTATTGGAGTAACACCTAGGCCTTCACCAGCATCAGGATCCATAGCTCCTACTGCTGATCAGATAGCTTTTGACAAGAAAGACAGTCGAGCAAAGGTGCTCATTTTGTTTGCTGTTTCAGATGAAGTGCAACCTCATATAGCTGACAAAGCAAGTGGTAAAGAGGCATGGGATGCCCTTAAAACCATCTATGAGGGAAAGAATGATTCCACCATTCTTCATCTTCAACAACAACTTCATAACTTGAGTTTGAGACAGGGTGAAACAGTTGAACTCTTTCTGTGCAGAGTGTCTGAATTGAAAGAGAAATTGAATTCTTTGGGAGATCCTGTGGACGAAAAGCTTCTCATTTCAATTGTGATGAGAGCTTTGCCTTCTTCATTTGATATGTTGATCACCTCCATCCAGGTGTCTCAACGACAAATTACCTACATCGAGTTGGTCAATCTGCTTCAACAACAGGAGGCACGCCAACTTCACAAGGATGATTCTTCCAATACAGCCCTATACACCAACGGGCAGGGTTCTAGGAAGAAAGGTAATGGGCAAAAAGGAGGCAACTTTCAGAAAGGAGGAAATTCTCAACAGGATATGAAAGGAAAAGGAAAACAACCTCAAGAGAAGAAGAGGTGGTGCAAGATCCGTGAGAAAGACAACCATGACACCAACAGGTGTTGGCATAAGAACAAGCGAGAGAGGCCAAAACAAACCACAAAATAAAAACAAGCAACCCCAGGTGAATGTTGTTGTTGAAGAATCGACTCGGATTACGAATGGGCACACAAGGTGCTCATGACTACCACAGATTCCACAGAGAGGGATCCTGTTTGGTATGTCGATTACGGAGCTAGCAAACATATGATTGGCGACAGATCGTGGTTTGAATCATTCGTGGCCAAAGAGGGCAAACCTGTCACCATTGCTGATGATAAAACCTACGGGGTTCAGGGAGAGGGTACAGTTTCAGTCACTCTTCCTGATGGCAAGTGTCAGATTGACAAAGTCCTCTATGTTTCGGGATTGGCTAACAATTTGTTGTCAGTCACACAAATCCTGGATAGAAATATGGTTGTCAACTTTCGTGTTGAGAATGGCAAGAAGTGTTGTACTATTACCAGGAAGGGTAAGCAGATTGCAACGACTTCATATAAGCACGGCTTATTTGCCCTAGATGCTATCTCTACTCCACATGTTGCCATGATTGTCTCTACCAAGGAGGCAACTTCCCTATGGCACAAGAGATATGGGCATCTTAGTTATGGCTACTTACTTGAGCTCAGTAAGTATGAGATGGTAAAGGGTCTTCCTTCCCTTTCTGCCACATTGCCAGTGTGCTCTGACTGCTTGGCAGGAAAGCAGCATAGAGTACCATTTGAGAAGAGCTCAACAAGAGCACAAAAACCTCTGGAGTTAATTCACACCGATCTGTGCGGTCCTTTCACACCCAACAGTTGTGGAGGGAAGAGGTACTTTCAGTTATTCGTAGATGACTACTCACGAAAGATGTGGGTTTTCTTTCTCCAACTGAAATCCGAAGCTTTCGCATTCTTCCACCAGTTCAAGAAATCCGTTGAGAAGGAGTCAGGAGCTTCTATTAAAACCCTCCGCTCAGATCGAGGGGGGGAGTTTACCTCTAAAGAATTTTTTGCATTCTTAGATAAGCATGGAATCAAGAGACAGTTAACAACTGCCTATACTCCTCAGCAAAATGGAGTTGCTGAGAGAAGGAACCGTTCTATCATGGAAATGGTTCGTTGTATGCTCACAGGAGCTACTCTTGGGCAAAAGCTGTCACCACTGGAGTATATCTGTTGAATAGGGCACCCACAAAGGCCCTAAAAGGAATGACTCCACAGGAAGCATGGAGTGGTCGAAAACCCTCCATATCTCATCTACGTATTTTTGGATGTCACGCTTTCATGCACATACCAAAAGAGAAAAGGAAGAAGCTAGATGAGAAAACACTGAGATGTATTTTTCTTGGTTATGATGAGCACTCTAAAGGATATCGTTTGATAGATCCTTTGACCAAGAAAATTCATGTCAGCAGAGATGTTGTCTTTGATGAAGCTTTCACATCACAGAGCACATCTAAAGTACACCTAGATCTTGTGGAATCTAAGGAAGAGAAGATTCCTTCGTCAACACGAGACAGGAGGTCCTTCTACATCTTCTTCAACACCATCGAAGAAGAATCCAAAATGGTGTACAAATACAATCGAGAGATGCAAATTTATCCACTCCTCCCAATTTGAACTTGGATAGACCTCGTACACGCAGTATGGCTCAAAAGGAAAAAGAAGCCAAAGAAACTGGTGAGGTTGATGATCTTTGTCAATATTTTGAGGAACTTTATGTAACTCCACGTACAAAAGTAGAGGATATGGATATTGATGATGACAGGGCGTTCATGTCTACCATAGACGATCTTGAACCTGCATCAGTGCAAGATGCTCTTAGTGAGCCTCAGTGGAAGGCCGCTATGGATACAGAGTATGAGTCTTTGATGAAAAATAAAACTTGGAAGCTTGTTGATCTGCCGCATGGAAAGAAACCCATTGGCTGCAAATGGGTATATAAAGTCAAGTACAAGGGAGATGGAACAATTGATAAGCATAAGGCCCGTCTTGTTGCAAAGGGCTATGCTCAAAAGGAAGGCATTGACTACGAGGAAACTTTTGCACCTACTGCTCGGATGACCACAATTCGAGTTATGTGTGCTATGGCAGCACAATATGGGTGGAAAGTTCACCGGATGGATGTCAAAAGTGCCTTTCTAAATGGTGATCTCCAAGAAGAAGTCTACATGACTCAGCCAGAAGGATTTGAAGTGGAAGGCCAAGAGCGAGAAGGTTTGCAAATTGGTCAAATCCTTATATGGTCCGAAACAAGCTCCTCGAGCTTGGTATATAAAAATGGACAATCACCTTATGCGGCATGGATTTAAGAGATGTCCAGTCGAGATGCAAACCTCTATTTCAAGAAACGAGGGTTACGAGATAGTGTTGCTTGTACTCTATGTTGATGATCTGCTCATTACGGGGAGTTCAGAAACTATGATCTCTCCTGTCAAAAGAAACTTGTGTAAATATTTTGAGATGACAGATCTCGGACTTCTCCATTATTGTCTTGGTCTGGAATTCAGCCAGAAGGAGCACTCCATCAAAGTGTCTCAGAAAAAATATGCCAAGACATTGCTAGAAAAATATCGCATGACTGATTGCAAGCCAATGGCAACTCCGATGGAGACTGGACTTCAGTTATCGCGATATGATGATTCACCTCAGGTAGATGGTACTCTCTATCGACGAGTTGATTGGGAGTCTCATATATCCGACCAATACTAGGCCGGATCTCGTATTTGTTGTCAACTATCTTTCGAGGTTCATGCAGGAGCCTAAGACCACTCATTGGAAAGCAGCAAAACGTGTTCTTCACTATGTCCGTGGTACTATGGAATATGGCCTAGAATACAAGAAGAACGACAAATTCTTCTTGCAAGGATACACGGACTCCGACTATGCCGGATCATTTGATGATCGCAAGTCAACTTCTGGATACATTTTTCATCTGGGATCCGGTCCTGTCTCTTGGCACAGCAAGATCGCGCCGCACGTGAAGCTGTGTGCGAAGTGATATGGTTGCGTCGCATTCTGACAAGTATGGGCCATCCATCAAAATCTCCAATACACTTGTTTTGCGACAATCAGGGTGTTACGAACCTCGTCAAGAATCCGAGTCCATCATGAAAGAACAAAGCACATTGACACACAATGTCATTTCATTCGAGATGAAGTTCCAAAGCACCGAATTCAGCTTCAGCACATTCCCACCGATGCTCAAGTTGCAGACATTTTCACTAAGGCACTTGCACGTGTCAAATTTGAATTGTTTCGCAGCTCTCTTTGTATTGCAAAATGATGTAATCAGGGGGGATGTTAGTATAGCTAGTAGTCATCCTATTACCCAAATAATGTAATAAGGGGGGATGTTAGCGTAGTTATACTGTTATTTCATTATTTGTCCTATTATATGCATTTGTTATTTTGTTATAACAATATGCTAATGTATGCTGGTTGGTTTGGCAACCTCCGGCAATTCTTGTTATTGCAGTCTTATTTAAACTGCACAATATTTCAATAAACAATTGGTTCGTTTCCTAACAAGATCAATGTACATCTGTCTTTAAAATTTACATGAGTTTATTTTGAATAAAATAAATATTATTTTATAATCTAAGTAAACTTTATAAATCCTTGTTAAATATTATGAAGTTCTTAAACTTTATAATTATGGTTTAAAAAATGTTATTTATTATCTTTCATTTCACATAAATCTCATAGACAAGATCCAGAGCCCGCCAAGATCACTACAAAGCTTGTTAGGCACCCACCAGAGCTTACCAAGTGCTCACCAGAGCCTATCGTATTCTCCAGGCTCGCTCTAGAGCCTACCAAGCGCCTATCAAAGCCTACCATCATCATCAACACGAACCAGAGCTTACCACATCAAATCAACAGGTGTCTTTAGGGCACCCTACCACAAAATCTGTAATGAAGCAATGGATCAACATCAAAAACAACAAGGTAAATCTGTATTTTTTTATTATCTGGTGCTATATCATTTTACACATTCAGTTACATAGATTTGGGGTTTTTAATCTGTATTTTTGAGGTTTCACACTGTGGAACCCTCATTTATTTTACTAATAACCTTATTATTTTCTATGTGTGTAGGGTTAGATAGCATCAATCAAGAGATATTGAATAGCTAATGAAGCTAGAATAGCTCGAAATCGGATATCACAAAGCCCACTCATTCTGTTGGGAGCAAAGCACATTGAAGACACTCATTTCTATATAGCTAGGGTTTCGAAGAACCCTAGAAATTGTAATTACTATATCAAAATAATTATTTTTGATAGAATAATTGTAGCAAGGATTTTCTTATCTCCCCCTTCATTATTGAATAAAATATCATTTTGTGCAATTATTGTCTTTCTAGAATCATTTCTTTTATATTTGTTTTACTGTCATGTTTTTGTCTCTTCAAATGGCAATCACTGTGGGACCCCACAAGGGTTCTACATTTTCATTTGATTTACTTTGCTAATATTATTTTGTTGTGTTTTACAAAGTTTTTAGGAGTGAAAAATCCACCAAATTCATTGATTAGGGTTTTTGGAAAATTTTGTAATAGTTATAGAAGGTGCATAGGCACTTTGTAGCACCTATTGATCATCATAGGCATCCTATTGTGCTTGCACAAGTGCTAAACTGCACCTGGAAAAAATTTGAAGTAGAGTGTAAGCTTCTGAGTAAGTCCCATAGCCCCTGTTTCAAGTTTTCAACTTACGTAATCTATTTTTCTACATGATTTTTTAGATTCTGAATATAAAGGGAATACAAAATTAGTAATCTAGAAAGGAATTCATAGTAGATTGCATTTAGGGTATTTGTGCATACATCACACAATTTAATTTTTTTTTTTAAAAAGGGTTACAAATTCAAGTGATTGTTGCATATTCTTGCTTGCATTTGAAGTTGAAAAGCATCCTTTAGAATTTGCATTTCTTAGAAGTTAAAGATTTCTTATTTTGTATATCTAAATAGGAACAATATTTGAATGCAAAAAGTACTCCTGCCCTTGGGTGGCACCTTTGGTAGAGAGGTGGATGAACCCTCCGGTTGCTATCTAGGTAGGGGGTTTTAAGCGGTGTACTTCACACTCTTTAGATGAAATTTGCATTCATATGTTGGATTCTGATTTAGATATATAAAATTTTCTATCTTTAACCTTGTTTGATAACAATAAAAAACAAAAAAAATAAAATTAATCACACACTGCACGTATCACATAAAATAGTAGTGGTTGGATTTCATCAGCAGCCATTGCTTCAGACTTGGTGATAGTGGCAGCCATTTCCATCCACCAATCTCTACCCTAGACACCATAGTATTACCCCTGAGAAAATGTGTTGGAGGTCATTACCAACAAGAATAACATTGCCCTGACCAGCCATAGTTTCTACCTTTATTTTGCATTAAGTAAGATTAGAACATCAAAACACACAAAACTATAACTTTAAAAAGATAATACACATTAAGGAATTATATAATCAATGAATGAGGTAAGCCACACAAAGGTAGCAACTTAGAATTGATTGTTTACTTCATTATCGATCATGTACAAGTTTCAGTTTTTGTGTTCATTTTGATAGTTTTAAGTTTTTATTTATATACTTTATGATATTAACACGAAATCAGAAGAAAGTAATAAATCAAAATAACTTAATGGAAAACACTTCAAATTCCCTCGCTACTTCAGTGGCAAACTCTTATCCATTCCTACCACAAGTAGGATTCCTTCCACATAATGTTGAGCAACATACCACCCACATGGACATGGACAAGATAGAGGCTATCTACAAGTCTTCTAACTATGTCCTTGAGCCCCTTAGTCAAGACTGTGTTGAACAACCAAAATTGGTTACAACTTGCCCATCCACCACCACCCAAGGATATCATAATTCTACCTATGAATATGGTATACCTTCTTCTTCTAGCCCAGCCCAAAACCTAGGTGTTTTTAACACTTACCCTTCATCTAGCCATATCCAAGCATATTTCAATCCCTTGTATGAGGAGTATGTGAATGCTGCCTCACAAATGTCGACCTCCCAAGTTGCCACATCAAGTGCAACTTGTGAAATATCCATTTATTCTAATCCATCGTCGTTACTTCCTTCATCTTCTAGTCTAGCTGCAACCATGTCAATGTCTACCATGTTCGAACAAGAGCTTCAGGATATATCAGGTGTAGTGAATAGATTGCTCTTACAACATAGAAATTCTAAGAAGCAAGTTCATGTTGACCCTATGATCCATGTGGTTCCAAACCAGCCCATCATAGTCAACCAAAATCCAACATGGGTACCCCAATATTCGATGGTTTCCATCCCCAATCCTCCACCAATTCATACCCCAAACTAGCCAATTACCATTGTTTATAGAAAACCTCTCAACCAATTCTTCCAACATCCACCTCATCAATCATCTTCATCTTTCAATCACCAATCTTAACCTCATATCCAAAGTAATTCATTCCACCAAAATAGGCTAATCACTCCACAACATTTTTCTTTCAGTCCATATCCCAATCATCAGGTAATCAAAGGCTTCCATATTCTTGGGGAAGATCCTAGAATGTAGTCCATTCAAAGATAGATTGATTAGTTGATGCAGAACACCCCTGGCATGTCAATACAAAAACTAACCTTAATTCAAATGATCCACCAACCAATTCATCCTTTGATACCATCATCACCATATCCAAAATATTTCACATTACCAAAGTTTGATAAATATAGAGGAACCGAGGACCCTAAGGAGCATGTGAGCTCATTTTTTCACACATGTTTTTGGATTCAAACTGATGATGCCCTCATGCTCCAAACTTTTCCTCAAACACTAGGTGAAGACGCCATAGAGTGGTTCAATCAATTTCCAACACACATCATTTACACTTTTACTCAACTAATGGATCTATTCTTGGATTGTTTTGCCCTAAAAATTAGAAAAAGGTCTCATTATCAAATATTTATTATTTAAAAAATGGTATGATGAGCCTATTTATGATTTTGGAAACCGTTGGAGGGAAGTTATAACCAAATTGCCATTCTCCCTACCAATGGATGAAATTATCAAATTATTCACCAAGAGTTACTTAAAACCCATCTCTTGGATGCTTCAGCTTGATACTTATCACACATTTGAAGAATATTTAGCAAAGGCTAGCATCATTGAGGAAATCAAAATCCAAGAAGGTGTCATTAATCCTAATAAGAAAGAATGGCAAAATAAGTACCAATATCAAAATAATCAATATAGCCAAAAAAAATCATCACAAGCCTCTACAGCTAATAAATCCAATCAAGTTAATCAAGTGGTGGTGAGCCAACCCGTAATGGCTCAACAACCTATGCAACAAAAAATTTCCTATCATGCGGTCCCATCAGTAACATAAGCACCCATGATGAAAAACACAGTGCCAATTGTGGAACAACCTCCCCATCGCAAATACACCCGACCTCAATGTTAATGCACTCCCTTAGCAGAGTTGTATTCTTACCTTTTTAGAAAGTTGTTTGAAACAAACAAGTTAGCCTTGCCTGAAGTCAAACCCAATGACCCAACCAAACGTCCCAAGAATTACAGAGTACACCTATTTTACCCATATCATAGGCAAAATGGTCACAACATCAACTCTTGCCATTTTTTTAAGAATATTATCCGAGATCTTATAGATTTGGAAGCCATCAATGTGGGTAATCCTTTAGCTCCACAAAACCAAAATTTGGGAATATAGATAAATATAGGGGAACCGAGGACCCTAAGGAGCATGTGAGCTCATTTTTTCACACATATTTTGGGATTCAAACCGATGATGCCCTCATGCTCCAAAATTTTCCTCAAACACTAGGGGAAGATGCCATAGAGTGGTTCAATCAATTTCCAACACACATCATTTACACTTTTACTCAACTGATGGATCTATTCTTGGATCGTTTTACCCTAAAAATTAGAAAAAATGTCTCATTATAAGATATTTATTATTTAAAACAATGGGATGATGAGACTATTTATGATTTTGGAAACTGTTGGAGGGTAGTTATAACCAAATTGCCATTCTCCCTACCAATTGATGAAATTATCAAATTATTCACCAAGAGTTGCTTAAAACCCATCTCTTGGATGCTTCAGCTTAATATTTATCACACATTTGAAGAAGCTTTAGCAAAGGCTAGCGTCATTTAGGAAATAAAAATCCAAGAAGGCGTCATTAAGCCTAATAATAAAGAATGGCAAAATAAGGACCAATATCAAAATAATCAATATAGCCAAAACAAATCATCACAAGCCTCTACAGCTAATAAATCCAATCAAGTTAATAAAGTGGTGGTGAGCCAGCCCATAATGGTTCAACAACCTATGCAAAAACCAATTGCCTATCATGTGGTCCCATCAGTAATATAAGCACCCACAGTGCAAAACACAATGCCAACTATGGAACAACCTCCCCACTGCCAATACACATGACCTCAATGTCAATACACTCCCTTAGCATAGTTGTATTCTTCCCTTTTTATAAGGTTGTTTTAAACAAACAAGTTAGCCTTACCTGAAGTCAAACCTGATGACCCAACCAAACATCCCAAGAATTATAGAGTACACCTATTTTATCCATATCATAGGCAAAATGGTCACAATATCAACTCTTGTCATTTTTTAATAACATTGTCTAAGACCTTATAGATTTGGGGGCCATCAATGTGGGTAATCCTTTAGCTCCACAAAACCAAAATTTGGGAATTTTTCAAACACCTCTTCCAAACCATAGAGAGTCCTAAACTAATGTAGGATGTAACAACCATAAAACACCTCCTAACCAAGTCAACCATGTCCAACAATACCAAAATTTGGTAAGAGAGGTTCATGTAGTCACAAGAGGGCAAAGGAAAAATCAATATAATGCCAAAAAACATTCAAATCCACTGACCATCCAAATATCTCCAAATCCATCCCCACCAATCCATCTATCCAATATTCCAAATCAACCAATCCATCACTCTATAATGCTAGTAGTAACCTTAAGTAGTTGGTTGACTACTAGCTTGAAAATAGCATCAGCTAAATTTTCTGTATATGAGCTTATCCAACAATCCCCTAGGCATAGATAATATTTAATGGAGATCCTTAAGTCTATTGAGTTAGAATCCCAAGACTCTAACATCTTCAACAATTTTGTAGGGATTATTAGGACATGCATAGAGCCATCCATCACCTTTTATGACTTTGAAATAAATTCAATAACCTTAGAATCTATGGATCCTCCATTGCATATCATGGCCTTGATAGATAAGAAGCCATTCAAAAGAGTCCTAATTGACACCGGCTCATCCATTAACATCATCACTATCGCTGCCCTTCACCACCTCAAGCTGCCACCTTCCCACATTTCATCATCATTCACCCTCAAAGCATTTAACGATACTTTGTGTACCACAATTGGAACTATTATTTTGCCCATTGAAGTAGGGGCTAGAATGTTGCACACAATGTTTCATATATTGGAAGGAACCATTGCATACAATGTACTCCTTGGTAGACCTTGGATGAGGGAAATAAAATGTGTTCCTTAAATTCTCCATCAATGCTTGAAATACGTTCATGATGGACAATTCCATTGCTTTATTTATGGAGGGTTGGATTCCTCAATTGGGATAAACCCACTTGATGAACCTAAAGAACCAAGATGTGCCAACATAAATAATATGGTAGGATTTCCATCCCGTTACTTTCACATAGTCAATTGGCAAGGTCAAGGTCTAGGTTCCCATGAACAAGGGATACATGACATAGTTGATCTTCCATATCGAGGAGCACATGATTGTTTAGGCTTAGGATACACCCTACTTTCCACAACCACTTCTCTTGAACAAGCTTTTCAAAGGCTTAGCCTAAAGGAAAAAGACAAAGACCCCCTGACATGTCCCTCAACCTCTTCTCTTGAAAAATATCTTCAAGATCTTAGCTTCAACAAAGAAGAAGATCCCCTAAATTTTTCCTACCCACTTACAGATTTCAATAATGAAAGTTATGAAGAGTATGAACTTATGTCCAACGCTTTTAACGATTGTGACAAGGAATTTCAGTCCATTGTTCCCCTTACCCAATAGGATGAGTTTTATCTCAAAATGTTCCCCATACATCACCTCATATTTCGCTTACTTCTTCCATAAGAACAACCTAACCCACCTGGTGAACCACCATCCACCTGAGTTCCATTTAGCCAAGCCAAAATTTGTAACATATGTACCAAAAAAAATCCAAAAACAAATTTTCTTTTATTTCATGTGCATAAAATTTAATTTCATGTTTATTGCTGCTATCCAGGGTTCACAAGACTCTACATCGGTTCAAATCCACTCGTTCCACCTATCCAATTCTAAGCCATCCTTTCTTTCGCTAAGTCAATATGAATCCTATTGACTTATTCACTCTACTTCGCAATCCATACAACTCGACTAAGCTAATTCCAATTGACATAAGCTTTGTTGACATGGACCAGATCTCTTCCCCACCCTCCTTTTTAGAGTTCATCCTATTCGAGGAATTTTTAAGGGCCTCTGAAAACTACATTCCTCCATCCCCTTCACCTTTACCTTCACCTTCAACCAAGGATCTTGAGGTTTTTCAAGGAGAGTTAGATAGCGATAAGTAGGAAGAGTTGGATGACATCTTAGAAGATATTAATCTGATACCAAAACTACATCAACTTGAAGGAAGGTTCACATATATCTATTGAAGATACCATCAAAGTAAACCTAAGTTCAGATCCTAACAATCCCCAAATTATCAATCTTGGAAAAATTTTATCATCCAATGAACAAGAGAAATTCATCGCTCTCCTCAAGAAGAAGAAATATGTGTTTGCATGGTCCTACAAGGATATGCCTGGCCTTGACCCTAGTCTTATGGTCCACAACCGCACCTTACATCCTGATGCCAAATCGGTCAAACAAAAGCTTAGGAGGATGAATCCTATTGTGACCCTCATAGTCAAAGAAGAACTTCAAAAGATTCTAGATGTCAATTTCATTGTGCCTATTTACTATCTTGAGTGGCTTTCAAACATGGTATATTTTCATAAGCCTAATGGGGTGATATGCATTTGCAACAATTTTTGAAACCTCAATAAAGCGTTTCCTAAAGGATGACTTTCCTCTTCCAAAGATAGATACTCTTTTTGATACCTGTGCTGGCCATGAAATGCTCTCCCTCATTGATGGTGTTCAGGATAAAACCAAATTCGAATAAATCTTGATGACCAACACAAAACAACATTCACAACACCTTGGGGAACATTTTGCTTCAATTTTATGCCCTTTGGTCTCAAAAATGTAGGAGCTACCTATCAAAGAGCCATGACTTACATATTCCATGATTACATGCATAAGATTATCGAAGACTATGTGGATGATCTCTTGGCCAAATATAAAACTCAACAAGAGCACATCGATGTGTTGGAAAATATTTTTGATTGACTTCTAGAGCATAAGGTGAGGTTAAATCCCAAAAAGTGTGTCTTTGGTGTTACCTCTGGAAAATTTTTAGGATTCATTATCTCCAAACAAGGCATTTAAGTTGACCTAAACAAATTCAAGGTCATAAAGGAAATGCCTCCCCCAACGAACATCAAGGAATTACGTAGTTTACAAGGAAAGATTCAATCAATCAAACATTTTATTGTGCAACTTTCTAATAAATGCAGGCCATTCAATCACTTGCTAAAAAATGGGGTGTCATTTGTGTGGACAGATGAATGTCAACAAGCCTTTGATAACATCAAGTGATACCATGCTTGCATAGAAAAATGAGCAAAATTGAGAGCAAGCTATTTATTACGTTAGTCAAACATTGGTGAGTTATGAAACCCAATACGCTTATATAAAAATTGTTCTTAGCAATGGTTTTTACCACTAATAAATTTTGACATTATATGCTTAGCCATACAACTTATGTTATAGCTGGAGAAAATCCTCTACATTATATGATGTCTTGCACTTACAATAACACTCGTACCACTAAATGGATAATGCTCCTTATAGAATTTGATCTCGAATTTATCAGCCAAAAATCCATTAAAGGTCAGGTTATAGCTAATCAACGTATGGAAGCTCCACTACCTAGTGATCATCCTTTGATTATAGAGCTCCCCGATGATTTAGTATTTTCTACTCACTTAATTAGATGAAGATGTCATTTCAGAGGAAGATGTTGATATCACCTTATTCTTTTATGGTTCTAAGTATGATAAAGGTCAAGGTGTTGGAGTTGTATTTCATACACCTCAAGGGATTTCCATCCCTTTATCATTCAAGCTAGAATTTTCATGCATAAATAACACTACAGAGTATGAAGCCTTAATATTAGGTCTTCAATTTGCTATAGCTATAGGTATCAAGCGTATTAGGATATTTGTATATTCTCAACTTGTTGTTAAACAGGTAACCAGATAATACCAATGCAAAGAACCTACCTGTTGGTCACAAATCTGCCACAGGAAAGGATTTTCTAAAACTATGCACCCTAGACCCGGCCAACATTGAAAGGCTGGGAGAAATAGATGTCTCCCAGACCAATATCCAGAGAGGGCTGGTTCCCTTAAAACTAATTTGATTTCAGATTAAAGTTGCAGGAAAGAGATGTAAAATACATAGAAAGAAACAAGAAATTATGAAAAGAGATGGGAAATATGGTCGTAGGCCGAATTTGTTAGATCGGGGAAAATAAACTCAGCAAGATGGACCTTCAAGTGTATGAACAACATGTAATAATAGAAAACAACATAATTCATCTACGACCTTGTGCAAACTACCTCCAATTGCATTCCAGAACTTACTTCCTTACAAGCAGTATTTAAATTCAAATGCAAAATTTAAATCTAACAGCAGATCAGAAAGACAAGCATAACTTAGAAATACATGGAATAGAAGGAAATTACACAGAAAGACATTTTAAAATCAGTGGCCAAATCTCTTTCATTCATGCAAAACAACTTGAAAGCTTTCACGCAATCTATCTCTCAAACTCTCGACCCTTTTTTTGAGATCTACATTGCTTTATATAGAAGCCTTGCTTCTTTGCAGCATTAAAAATATGAAATGGACCTCCTCGAGATCTACAAATTATGCAACAGAAACAAGGAAATGATATCCTTAAACAACCTTGGAGAAACCAAAAATTAAATGCCATAAGGAGGAGTTGGTCATCTTCATTAAATTGTTGTTCTTGAAAATATGTTTGAAACCGTTAGAAAAATCGTGAACAGTAGCTTCGAATAATGGAAATATTCAATTCTGGTAGCTTGGGCGTGTTCTTCTACCTTGACCGCATTGGAAAGCAGCAACACATTTAATTCTGGAGTGCTTTTAATTCTCGGAAATCACAAAACTGCATCGAACCATTTGAACTGCATTCTAGCACGAAATTGTAACAGGTCACAAAAACGTGACAGCTCACGAAATCACGTCTTTCTGCTTCGTACGCTTTTGCACTTTGAACCTGCAAAAATCTTCCATGTCGCAAAATCGTGACATATTCGGCTTCCATATCTCCTTCGCAACCTTGAACCGCAAAATTGTGACAATGCACGATTTTGCGACGTCCGTACAATTATGCTCTTTCTCTGCCCTGTTGTCGCGAAAATGTGACAATGCGCGATTTCGCGACGTTCTTCATATTTTGTTCTCTTCACTGCTTCAAATCGTGAAAATGTGACACTCTTGCCTCTGTGCTTCTTCAACTTCCACCATGTCGCGATTTTGCTACAGGTTCTGTTTCCTTGGACTTTGCTATTCGTCAACCATGAAAATGTGACACTGCACGATTTCGCTACAATTCTCTGCACTTAGTCTTTCTTCAACAATGTGTCACAAAATCGCTACCATTTTTTGCATTAAGTCTTTCTTGCTCACTACGTCACAAAATCGCTACGTTTGGCTACATTCTCCACTGTTCCCACTTCATGTCGGGATTTTGTGACGTCTGCTTCTTTTGGACTCATTCTCAAAAAGTATCGTGAAATCGCAACGCCATTCATGCCTTAGACTCTTTTATCCACCTGAACCGCGATCACACAACACGTAGCGATTTCACTACATCCTTTGCTTTTCTTGGCTTCATCCCACAAATGTCATGAAATCGCTACCATTTTATATCTTAAGCCTTTCTATCCACCCACGGTACAAAAACGCGACGCGTCATGATTTCGCAATGTCTTTTGCCTTTTACGTTGTGTGCCATATCGTGTCACGATTTCGCTACACTCTCGAGTCTCATCGCCTGTCGCTCAGTTATGTCGTGATTTTGCTACAACTTTGTCACTCTGCCCTCCGTTGACTATTTTGACCACGAAAATCTAACATGTCGTGATATCACAACGGTTTTACCCCCCTGCTGTCATTGACTGCATTGACCGTGATTTTTTGACACATCGCAAAATCGCTATGACTTTGCGTTTGTTTTCTCCCTCCTCATCCGACCCGCGATAACGCGACATGTCGCGATATCGCAATAGTTTTCAACTTTAGCTCTCCATGCTATTTTTTGTCGCAATTTCATGACAGCCTTCAGACTTAGCTTGTTTTTTGCATCAAAACCTATAGAGGAGTTAGAATTTCAATAGCTTATGCATGAATAAACAACAATCAAATAAATGTGGCAAAAATGCCAACATTCTTGGTGGCTCGCGGGGTATCAGTTCTATTGAATCCCAGGCCTGAATCCATTGGGCAATAGAGTCATGAAATTTGAGAATAGAGAGTTGGCTGTTGGGGTTCCTCTCGGTGGACTGCTACAACAACTCTTGCTGAATGATTGAAACTTCAAGGATTTTTTATTTGGCTGAACTGACCATGGAATGGAAATGAAAAATGATGGAATAATGGAATGGAGGAAGTGATGCGATAGCACAAACTATGAAAGGGGAAATGGAAGTGAATGGAATAATCAGAATGATGATAAGATGATAAACGAGGTGTGAACTGTGGATAAATGCTAAAATGACAGAGAACTTAGAAGAAAAGGATAAGAAGAAGCAAGAATAACAGGAAGGGAAAAAGAAACAATAGTAGTGGCTTAATGACTGCAAAAGAAAAAGGAGTAGGAGAAGAAGGGAATAAAGAGGGGAAGGGAAGAAATAGTGAGGAAGCCACTAACTGTTGGGAAAATAAAAAGAAAAAAAAGAAAGAAACACGTACCTACGGGCTCGCATACAAAAAGAGTCGACTTTCGAGAAAGACACGAACACAAACACGGCTTTGTCTCCTGGATCCCAAATCCTTGACAAACGCTCAGTAGACTTCTGGTTCTTTATTAGCTCAAAATCACCAAGGGTCTGTAACTGCTGCACTCCAAGTTTCCCAGCCATCCTAAGACCTAGGCATGATCGTTCAGTCCCAGTGCTAGTGCCATTTTTGTACTGTGTTCCATCAAGATAGAGCCGATCTGGCAAAGAATCTTGTTCAACTTGATTAGGTGGCAACTTGAATTCAACCTCTTTAGGCTGCATAATGGAATAACAACCAATTTCGGTCTGGATCAAAGCATTGAAATTGAGCATTGAAAACTCATCCTCCAAATATTCAGTTATCATATGAACAGCATGTTCTTCTTCTATCTTCTCAATATGAAAAGTGGAAGGTTTCTGATTGTAGACCCGGACTCGTCTTCCTTTGAATGGAATCTCCAAGTGAGAATAATCCAGTGCAAGGTAACCGCCCAACTTTGTGGTAAACTCTCTAGATAAGCACATACTAAAATATGGTTCTAGATCGACCACAACTATCTCTTGAATGACTGTAATCTGAGGCATAGTGTGTAAAAAAATCGAGACATCTTTGATTACACCCACCATTTTTATAGGAGTACCATCTAACTACAAAACTCCAAGGCTACTTCGTGTGAATTCCATTCCCATTGCTTCATAGACTGCCTTAGGCATGATAGTTGTAGCGGCACCAGAATCGATCAGGCAATTATGTACGATCCAACCCTCTATTTGCAATGACAAATAAAACGGGGGTGGTCTATTCCTTCCAGTAGCCGCAAAAGTTAACATTTGAGCCATAACTACCTGGGTTGGAGCTTTCCCCTTACTTTGTATGATCTTCAAGGATTCCTGTAAGAGATCTATCTATCCAGGCAACTGTAAGGTGTCATACATACTTACCTTAGCTGGTATCCATTTAAGTTCTTCAACAATGTTGTACTCCATGGAGGTATGTTCCTTCCTGCCACTAGCAGCTTCAAATTTGCTCTTATATTACTGGGTGGCCTCCACTCGTTGTTGTTTGGTCAATGATGGATACCGTAATGTTTCTTTGGCTTTCTCCTTTGTTTCTGATTACGGTTGGGAAGTAGAAGCTTGTTTCGTGTCTTTTACTAGTGATGGAAGTGGATCCTTCGACAAAACAGGTGATTGACGTTGCGTTGGGGAATCATGAGCCTTTGTTGGCATTTGCTGCTTCGTTGCTTGTACAGGAGGCACTTTCAATGGCTCCATCTTAGCCGAATCTACCAACATTGGTTTCTTGCCGCTGCATGTCAGTATTGCTATATGTTCCTCCAAAGACTCCATGGAAGTAAGATCCACCTCTCGAATCATGTTTACACGGCTTCCTGTAAGAACTTGCAAATAATTTTGGTGTACCATGCAAGTGGACTCATCATGTGGATCATTACAGGAAGAACACCAGTAAGATGGCTCATGTGAAACTTTAGAAGGGCCAGCCTCTTCACTTACTAGAACTATTGAGTTCCTTTCAGGTGCCTTCTCCATAGCCTTGCTTGAAGCAGGTTGTTCTCTAGTTACTGTCAACATAAATCTTTGTGGCTGATAGCTTCTTTCTACCTCTCTCCGTTCCATAGATGTCACCTTGTCAGTGAGAGATCTCATAGCCAACTGAATTTCTTGTAACATAACCAATTGAGGATCTAGGCTTGAGGACACAGGAAGTGCTGGTAAAGGTAATGGAAACTATGGGGAAGGTACTGCAGGAGTTGGAAATGGAGGGACTAATCGTGGAATGCTCGATGCAGGCAACTGGGGAACAGTTGGAGCAGGAAGCTGGGGAACTGGAATAGGTGCGATTTGAGGTGCGTTGGAGCTCCATTATGGGGTAGGATACATATATGGCATGGGCTATGGAAGTAAACCAGAATATAAATACTTAGGCAGATCAGGTATAATAGGCATAGTTACCTTCGGAGGAAGTCTACCTATAGCAATCATATTAGCTTCCACCTTCAACGCTTGTTCAAACAACTCTGGAAATTTCGTCACGTTGGACTGCCGGACAGCCCAATCGATAGGGTTTTGGAGAACCCTAGAAATTGTAATTACTATATCAAAATATTTTTTTTTGATAAAATAATTGTAATAAGGAGTTTCTCAGCTCCCCCCAGTTATTGAATAAAATATTAGTTTGTGCAATTATTGTCTTTCTGGAATCATTTATTTTATATCTATTTTAGTGTTGTGTTTTTGTCTCTTCATTTTCAAATCACTAAGGTATTTTAAGCATTTATTTAATGCATTTTCATGATATATAACTATATTAAGTGAAAGGAACCTTGGAAAAATTCACATTTCTTTGCAAGAGGGGATTTTAATCTTAAAATCGTAACTATGAGGGTGATTTCACGATTGGGCCAAATTATACCTCAAAATAATTGATGCTAGAAGGAGGGCACAAAAAAAATGTAATTTGATTTTAGCATTTCATTATTTGTTATCAATCATTCACTTGTTCATTTTTGAAAATTCATGCTTAAAATACAATACTTGGATACTATGATTTCATTGTTATATTGATATCATATTTGAGTGTTGTATTTTTAGAGCATCTAAGTTTCATTAAATCGAAGCATAAGAAAATAATCACTAGATCTAAATCGATAGGATCCACTATTTTTTAGAGTTTATCTCCTACTAGGAGGCATAGAAGAATTCAAACTCAAACTGTGATTCTTCCATAAACTACTAATACTTCAAATGCAAATCTTAATTTATCATTAAACCCACAACTTCTTACTATGGCTACCCCAAATTTAGAATGGATGGGAAATCAAAGAAGTCCATTGAATATGCTTGGTGATGTTCATGAGATGCCTAAAAGTGTAGAAAAAAATTTGCCTAAATATAAACATAATCGTGTACGTTTAGTAGAGGAACATATACAGGCATACGCATATGCATTATCTAGGTTACAAGTAGAACATGAAGATGTAGCCTGTAGATTATTTTCTCTAACATTGGATAAAGTTGCATATGATTGGTACGTATATTTACCTTTTGGGTCCATTACTTCTTGGACCATGTTATAATATGCATTTATTACACATTTTAAATTTTCTATAGATTCCTCTAGCATTTATTTACAAATTGCATCTACACGATAAGATCCTGATGAATCGTTATGCATGTTTAACACTAGGTTTCATAAAATATTTTTGAGACTAACTACTCCCTATAATATTGCAGAAGTGATCGTAATTCAAATATACTTTGGATCCGTTGATAGCAATGTTCGTTAGGAGAGCAGTACTACTCACAACTCTTACAGAAGCTTACACAGAATATCTAATAGTGGAGCAACAAATTATGCAATAAAATAATGGATTAGATCAGTTGCCATCAATTGGTTATCTAGGTATGCCTAATCAAATTCCAATGATCAATCATGCATTAACTAATCAAATTTTAAACACAATACCACATGCCATAAATTCAATGATGTATGCACAATCAAATAATCCTATGTTGTTAGAAAACCAGTTTGCTACACATAAGGTAGTGAATAATGATATACCTAATATGAATACATTTGGAAATGTAGCAGCAACACAAAATGCAACTTCATTTCAAAACTTTCATGCTCAACAAACTAATCCAATGTTTGCACAAGCTTTACAAAATCAGGGTAATTCAATGTATGCAAACCCTTGGTTAAATTAGAATGTTAGAATAATTTACCAAACCAAAATATTTCAAATGCTATGCCAAGTCAAAATGTTCCAATTTGGTTAAATTCAAATGCTCAAAATGTGTTACCAAACCAAAATATTCAAAATATCATGCCAAATCAAAATCAAAACAATTCTTCTAATATTGCTAATGAGTCTAATTCAGAAATGGTAGATATAAAAATGATGTATCAAAAATTAAGCAATGACATGGTTCAAATACAAAAGAAAAATGCTCAAAATTCATAATCAGGCCAAAAATTCACCATGCAAGGAAAACATTTTAACACAACCTAATAACGGTGGTGTACCAACTCCTATTAACAATAACAATGGTGCTTCTAATAGTTCTAGTCATAAAACTAAAATGGTTAATTTATAAGAAGTTGTGTTGGATAATTGGTGTAGATTACATGGCACTAATGAAAACAATGAGCTTGAATGTGCTGAATTTAGCCATGTTACAAATTTTATTCAGCAAGGATTGAACAAATTGGTTGCTAATGATGTTTATGATGAATCTAGTATGAGTAAAGGCAAAAGTACTGCTTTTGTTCTTGATATTCTTAGTTCAAGTGAATATTAGTATGAAGAAGAAGAAGAGGATGAAGATATCTAAGAAATTCATACATTGAAATAGTACAAAAAGGGAAATCATGGCTATCATTTGAGATATAAACGTAAGTCTTACAATTCTACTTCTACTCCTATAATATTATCATTCCTCCGGATAATAATGCAAATAATAATCTTGTTCCTCCATATTCTCTTGATGCATCTAAAATTACACATAAAGTGCAAAATAACGAAAGACTGACTTATAATATTATTGAAGATATTAAGAAAACTAAATCCACTATCAATTTGTTTGAATCTACACAGTTACCTAATCAAAAAGAGTTATTAATGAAAGCTTTTGATAACCAAAGTAACAAAGAAGTTAATAAAATTACTGAATTACAATATGTTGCATGAAAAGAGAAAGAAGAGGCTCCTCCTTTTCTTTTAACTGTTAGAATTGCAAGTAGAAATTTGTATAATTGCATGGTGGATTCTAGAGCTTTAGGTAATGTGATGCCTTTTGCGGTTTGTTAAAGTTAGGTTTTAAACCGACATCTTCAAATAAAATTGTTGTGCAGATAGATAAAACAAAAGTAAAATTCATAGGCATGCTTAATAATGTTCACATTCAATTGTCATAAGATCCTAGAGTGCAACATTATATAGATATTCATATCATCAATATTTATGACAAGTATGGTTTGTTATTGAGCAGGGTTTGGAGCAAGCATTTAAATTGATATTTTTCTACAAACTTTTGACACATGTGACTGCCTTGGAAATGTGTAGCCAATCGAATACATGTGGAAAGAGAGCCTAGGTTAAGGAACATGATCACTGATTATAATAAAGAGTTTAATGATATTTTATATAATGATATTGAGCTAGGCATATACATATTTAATATTGATTTGGTAACAGAGACTCTAGAGTCACCAAAAATGGTTATAGGTGACTTTGAATAAGAATTTCTTAATGAGATTAAAAATTATGAGGAAGATGCAATAGAGTTTCATTCTATGTATCTAGAAGGTCCTTATTATAATTGTTTAAAAGGACATGAGGAATCATTGTTTGGTCACAATTCTATTGATGAAATTTATATTTCATCTGATATGCAAGATGTTGAAAATTCTACCTCAAATGAAGATTTTAAAAATTTTATGCAATCAATAAATGATGTGTCAATTGCAAAAATAGATAAGGTTCCAAAATTGAATTATTTTGAAGATGAATTTATTGAACACCTTATTCACATTGAAAATGAAGAAATGGTAAATTTTTCTTATGACTCATTTGTTATGAATGAGAAAAAGGTAAATTCTTCTCTTTTACTATTGACTACTGAAAATTTGGGTACCAATCCACATGATTGTATTGGACATTCAAATAAAGAAATATCATTGATGGTTAAGAAGGCATTAGAAATTTTTCCTATTCATTCAAATGATAAAAATGTTCAAGTGGTTGATCAGGGAGTTGTATTATTTGACACATCCTTAGATAAACAAGACTTATGGTTTGAAAAATATGGACATATTTTTAATTGGGTGCCTAATTTTTATGTTTTTGAAAAGCAGGTAGTTGATGAAGATAAAGGGTTACAAGATGACAATGATGGAGCTCATAAATAAAAATAAGGAATTTCAATGGCTCACCAGGTTTTGGTAAAGACTACTCATGATATGTTAATTGCGGATGACAAGGTAGAATCTTCAAATCTTTTATTGGCTATGGAGCCTTCAAGTAATAAGTAGTATGATGTTCCTTTGAATACCTATGCTATTGATAATAATATATTGAGTGTTATTGACAAGAAATTGAAGATAATTCTTTAAAAAAATCAATAAATAAAACAAAATAAAACATGATTGAAGCTTTGAATAAAGTCCATAGGCGATTAATAATTGAAACTAGGATACAAATTCATAATGATTCTCATTTAGTAGATATCCTAGTTATTTGTAAATTGTTGAATAAATTTGATTGGCCTAAAAATATAGAAAATGATTTAGCTTTGAAATTGTTTCAAATAAGTTCATACTTGCAAAATCTCATGTTTGAAAAGATGATTCTAACTCTAAATCAGAAATTAAACTATGAAACTTGCATTGTAAGGAATAGATAAAAAGGAATTAAGAATCAGTTACTGTCTTATTTATTTTTTGAATTGAAACTTCACTATGAGATTGTTAATGGAATTAAAATAAAATTGTGGGGAGAGAAAGGTAAAATGAAATTCTTTGTTTGGTTTATCCTATTGTGTTTGGATTTATATAAATTTTGGTATGCATACCATAATAAGTATTGTTTTATTGGTGATAATCATATTTGGGATCGAGGGAGAGAATATTCTAATTTTTTATATATATCCATCTCATGACATAGAGTTTTGTTTTGTTTGTATATATTATGTTGTTTGTCATTTTTTTGTTTTTTTGTTCATGTTTGTTAACGTGTTGCTTAATTTGTGAAGTTTTTGGACGTGTTGTCTATTTATGTTGTAATAAGTTGGCTTTTGTCAAATTTTTGGAGTTCATTTTACATTGTAATGTTGTTATTCATTAGAATAAATATTGCAGTGAGGTTTTCCTTGATTGAGGTTGTTGTTATATGGAAAATAAATATTTGATAATTTCATTTGGTATTTGTTCCTGGGTCATTAAAGATAAAATTGCTCATTTTGAAAGCATGCAAGAATTGAAGAAAAAATAAAGTGAGATGTTTAGTGTATATCTTTATGAATTTGGACTAAGACAACGAAACTTGGAATAATGGAATCATCTTGCAAAAACTCCGAAAGTTCTACAAACATATTAAAAGAATATCTATTGAAAATCTAGAAGGGTGAAGTTTGTTGGTTTTGTATATTAAGGTGAATTTAATATGCTCAATTTAGCCTTACTTGATCTCTAACCCAAATGGTAGGTGAATTTTACAAAACAACATCCATATTGAATAAAATACGAGCAAAACAAATACAATGAAAATTAATGACAAATCAGTCACCATAGTCTACATAGCCTTCATCGGGACTATATATGTCTAACTGGTAGTGGAGCTAGGTCTAGAATGAAATAAAAGAAAATACAAAATGTAAAATTCACCTAATATTTGGGAGTTTCAAATAATCTCTACCAAGGCTATAAATGTCTGATCGATAGTAGAGCAAATGTCTAAAGAGAGCAATGCAAAGGTATACTTCAAAAATATTTCTAATAGCCTAAATGCAAAATTGATAAATGGAAATTTGAATGTTTTTATGGATATAAAAATTAACCATGTTGGGAAAAATATTGGTTAGTTTTTCTATGGTTCAATTAATTGCCCCTATTTAATTTTCAATCTGGGGTAGCTCGTAGTCTAATGAGTAGTCGTGCAAAATCTATGCTTGTAATTTCTCCTTCGAAGATGAGTCCCTTGGATTATGGTTTGGTGGGTAATTGGTATTTGTTGAATTTTATGTTTAAACCAATAATCTCATGCTAAGTCTAAGAAAATATGACTGAAAAAATTTAAAATCTAAATGACTACCTTGCTTGAAATTACAAAAAATAGGGGAAATAACTGGAAATAAATTAATTTATTAAAATAAATACAGAAAATAGGGGAAATAGGGAATAACTCTTTTGTAAGTGGGCCCATGCTTCCAGCAGGTTCTGCCCATGGTAAAATGATCATCGGATGCTTAGAAGATGTTTTTACAGGAAAATATGCAAAAATTTTATTAACAGTTGCAACAGAAGAAAATTACAATAAAAGATCGGGGGTCTTCTTTAGGGGTGGCCTGCATATTTATAAGGTATGCGGTCAGCCCTATTATAATTTTTAGGACAAATAAAAAAATGATTCGATGTTACAAATGTTTGCTTGATTAGAGGAATTAGGAAAAATATCGTGATATTTTAGTGTATTCTATTTCCATAATACATTGGTATTTGTTTACTTAACTTACATAAATGATTTATGTATCAGCTGGAAAATGGGTGACGAGTCACCTTTGACATTGTCCCATATTCAGTTGCAATTTTGGAAGTCCCTTCACACTGGTTGCTAAAGTTTTGCTCTATTTTTCCGACCACAGAATCATGCTAAATTTTGGCATTAATGGAAATCAGGCATCGTGGTTGAATAAGTCGAAAAGTAGCACCTTGTATGCATAAGTCGGGAAGCAGGCACCTTATGTCATATAATGGGAAGAAAGCACTTTTTCCATACAATGAGAAGTAGGCACCTTCCACCGTACAATGGGTAGTAGGTGCCTTCCATCGTACAATGGGAAGCAAGCACCTAACGAAAAGCAGGCACCTAACGGAATGTAGGCACATAATAGTTAAGTGCCAAAAAAAAGTCAGGTGCTTCAAAGTAATTTGGGTGCCTAACTTCGTACCTCCTTATCAATATTCTATAGATGTTTTTCCTTCATTAAATTGTGAGTGCTAGGTTTGAATGGGACCTCGATGAAAACATGCCAAAATGCAACAATTTTTATTAAATCTATATAAATTACACTTAAAGGCAAATATTAGAGAACATGCAAAATAAATTGTTAATTATATATATAATTTCCATAAAACATTTATATCTACAATAATATATGTTGCACATTATGGGAATAATAGTACAAAAATGAGCAATTCTATGGCTCATCATCCCCCCATGCTTAAGGGGTGGCACATCCCTATGCCACTTTGAGCTGGTAATTACCATTTTTGTTCACTTCATCCCAATAAGCTTTGTTGGTATATGTCCTCTTCTTCTTAGCAGCCTTGGCTTTCTCTTTGTCTCAAGTCTTTCACCCCTTTGATGCCTTGGGAGCTGCTATCTCCTGATCCTACTGCTTCTAGCATTTGCTATATTGAAATGGTTCACTTGGCCCTACTCTCTTCTTGGGTGGTTCTCTGGTCCAAGCCACCTTGCCCTTATCAATTTTTAGATAATAACTAGATAAACTGGTGGTATCCTTTTGGAATGCAGGCTCAACCATTTTCTAGTACTCATGGTGAGGTAAATTTTTACCCACAAGCACTGATCCTTTATCCCAAATGGGATGCTATATTCCTTAGCAACCCTAGATATAGGTAAATATGCCCCTATTGGGTCAATATCATGTTCAACTTTAACCTCTATTTTTGCCACTAGGGGAGTTTTGATGCTTGATGCTAGATCTTCCTATCGCACAAGGCCTAGAAATCCCATCCATGTAAAATATGCTTGAATTATCGAAGGTTTTCCATCCTCTGACCCATACAAATACCAAAACTGCTCAGGTTGAGAAACTAAAATTTTCTTATGAGGCCTTCTAGATTGCTTTTTGGCCTCCTTTTCTAATTCCTTCAGGGCTTTCTTGGAGGCCTTCTTCCAGTTCTTCTTGTCTGCCTTAATTTCCTCCTTAAGCTCATCAAATTCTTATTTTTGGGTAGCAAATAGATTCTTTGTTGCCTCTCATTCCTCATCAAAATCTAGCTTTGATTCCTTGTCAAATTCAATACCTTGGGGCCTTCAAGTCTACAACTCTCACTCTGGTTCTGGGTCATCACTGAGATGGCCTTATGGATTTTTAGTTTGATCTCATCTTTATATGTTGAACCCTAGGGTATGTTGGTGCAACTGTTATTTCTTTGTGTATAGGGGATTCAGGCTATTGAGCCTCTTTTTCCTCTATAGCAACTTGCTACACAACAGGGACTACTTCTTCCTCTTAAGGTTGTCTAGCCCCTGCATCAATTGGAGAGTGCTCTACCTCTCCCTCTTTGCCTAAAATTTGAGGCTCTTTGGCCTCCATATCCTTTTCCCCATATTCTCCCTCTTTTGTAGGTTGTTCTGCATTTTGAGGTTCTTCAACTTCAACCTCATCCTCCTGAATTACCTGCTCTACAGAGGGGGACATAGAATAGGGCTGCTCTACTTCCATTGCATCAGCATATCCCTATTCTATTTTTGTATCAATAGGGGCACTTTTGTTGTTCCATCAATCTGCACTACTATATCAACTCTGGACAGCTGCTCGACTCCTCTTGGTTCACCCTGCAACTACAATTGTCTCCATAGTTGCCAAATTGTTTAATACAATTCATGCATTTTTAATGTAGCCTCCTTTATGGACTCCTCAAATAGAGTTTATTCTTCTTTAAATTTATCTTTCCAAGAGGAAGCTTGTTCTTTAAAACTTGTAGTTGTTGCTACAAATCCTCTGTCTGGCCTTCTAGTGGTACATCTTCCATGGCCACCTCCTATTGAGGATTTGGCCCATTGGAAATGTCCTATAAAATGTGGGCCAAGTACTCCTCCTTGTTGAGCTCATCGATTGGTGTCTCCTCATCGGATGAGCTCAAAACCACCCTTGATGCCTTCATTCTTCTGCTTCACATCCTAGTGGAGATAGGTATGAAATCTTGCTCTACCTCATCTTAAAATTGAGGTGCAAAAGGAGACAAAGCCTGCCCTGCTTCCTACCCAAATTGTAGAAAATTAGGGGATGAGGTATGTCTTGCTTCCCCTATATTTTTAGTAGGATAGGATGCAAGTGTCTTCTCTTCTCATTCTATCGCCTATTGGGTTGACTGTTCATTTTGAATTGGTACCTCTTTCTCTAATTGTATCCCTATCATTGTACTAGTACCCAGAGCTTCCTCAATTATCACATTTCTATGTGACTCTACATATCACACCAAGGCCAAAATTATGCCATGGTGAGCTATGTTAGAGGTGGTTTCTACCTGGTATCGCCTGGCCTCATCTTTCAGGGCACATGTAAGGTAGTGGGGGATGTTGATTTTAACCCCATGTAGGATGTGATTGAGAAAATAGAAGTGGTTGGCATTCAAATGAGAGTACCTACAAAATCATGTGAAGAAGTGGATGATCTGCTCAAAAATTGCCCTCACGAGCTCAAGAATGTTCTATTTTGGCAAGCTAGTGCATGTCAGGTACTCGGTTGGTGCTCCAAAAAAATATCTACATAGAGAGGGTAAGGTTATCCTCTTTGTACATGTGCTCCCATGTCATAGGAAGATCTGTAACTTTGGTGATATAGGCCTCTGTGACTAGGATCTCCAGCCCTCACATGCGCACAACCCCATCTCTCATCGATGTCGTAAATTCATTTGCCACCACCACATCCTGGCCTTTATTGACCAGTCAATAGTAGTCCATCCATTCTACAGCATCCAACTATATTTGGACATCTATAGAAATACCCATGAAATCAATCGGTTCACTCTTCTTAAGGTCATGATTTTTTGACTTTTCCCCCATGCTTTGTCTTTAGTTCATAATTCACTCAATAATGTTATTGCCTATCCTTCGAATTGCTACTTTGCCTCACTACTCTATATTTTTCTCGTTGAATTTGGTTGAACAGTAGCTGGTAAATAGATTTTTAAAACAAATATTTTTATGCATGCAGGCAGTTAATTACCGTAATAAAAAATTATTATGGTTATCCACAGTAAATTTTCTTCGAGCATGTGCCCGATTGTATGGAGATGATAACCATAAACTATCGAACAATTAGAGGTGTGCCATGCAACACCATGCCAAGTGGATTTTTTCAAGTGGTTAATGTAATAATTGGGATTTATGCCGACACATTTCCATAGACACACATGTTCATGAAAACAATATAGACAAGAAACATAAAATTTAAACATTCACCTAAATTTGTTTCGTGGGTTCATATGTGCAGATATCCTTGGTGCATCACTATTGGCTGATATTTTATGATGGGGTAAACTACAATGGATAAAGATGGCCATGGTTCCCATGTAATAAATTTTCTTCGATGTGATTGGTTCTTGGTAGCTGCACTATGAGTTATTCAATAAATCCTACAAAATTTAAAACAAAAATTAGAAAAACGTATCACCTTGGGATGACAAACGTCCCCTCCTCAAAAGTTAGTTGATGTCAAATTTTAATTTTTTTTGTGGTGGATTTGACTTTGTACATGCATGGGGTGCTAATGTAGCTCTAGCTACATTCCAATGCTGACATGTTATTCTATCAAGGCAAAAAATGGCCATAGTAAACAAAAATTAGACACCTTTATCGTATGAAAATCGGGCACCTTCTTTTCGAATTATGGTGCACAGGTGCCTTAAAAACTGAAAATAGGCACCGTAGGAATCGGGTGCTTTGCTTAACATAGGAAGCAAGCACCTTAGCAATTAGGCGCTCTACTTAACATGGGAATTAGGTGCCTTAGCAATCAGGCGCTTATGCCTGACATGGGAAGCAGGTACTTTTTGCTAACTATCAGGTGTCGTACTTATAAAATAAACTTTATACAAAAAACATTCTACATATGCTAAGAATATTTGGTGTCAATTTCTCAAAAATTGGAAGTCAGCCATTCTCCTAAAAAAATCAGGAGTCAAGCGTTGATCTTCCAAAAAATAGTACGCAGGTGTCATCTTCGTAACATATTGGGAGTTAGATGCCATAAAGTGTATAACATGAAGCATACGCCTTCTATCATACAATGGGAAGCAAGAACTTTCCATCGTACAATGGGAAGTAGGAACCTTCCACCATACAATGGGAAGCAGGCATCTTCCACAGTATAATGGGAATCAAGTACCTTCTACCGTACAACAGAAAGGAGGTACCTTTCATCGTACAATGGGAATTAGGCACCTTCTCTAATAATGGGAAGCAGGTGCCTCCCCATCAAATACAAAAAATGACACTTTTATTTTGTTCAACGGGTGCTAACCTATCCTTGTATATGTGCTATCAGGTTGATCAAGCCCTTCAGTGCTTCTGATTGAAAAATAGGAATAGAATCAACATTCGTTCCTGAACCAGCAATTGAGTGTTTTATTATCCAAAAAGACCAATTAAAACACCCTTGTGGAGGTTCATGTTTAGTATTCCCCTCTCTGAATGGGTAATAGCTACTCCTACTGTAAGCAAATTCTCCTAGAAATAGTGGAAAGCACAAGTTCATTGATCATGTGCTTGTTAGGCCTAGGTCTCCTAGGCTGCTTAATAGTTGCACAAAGGGCATTATTCCTACAAAACAAAAACACAACTAAAAAAGAAAACTTTGAAAGAATAATTGTCTTTGGGACTATGTGGACTAGGTGCACATCTCAATTACTCAAGATAAAATTAGAATCAACTGGGGTTTCCCCCATGCCTAATCTAGACTCAATCATGTATACTTCAAACACATGGTATGGGCATAGGTGATGGTCATTGACTGTTAAGGTAATGTTGCTATCATCTATTGTTCTAACTCTTACAGCCACATTATTGATGACTTCATTCACTTCATATGGTCCCATCCAAAACTGCATGAGCTTACCCTTCCTTTCCTGGAATCAGGAATCATAGAGTAATGTCCATTCTCCCACTTTAAGCTTCTTTGGCCTAGTGTGGCATTCATGCCACTTGACTGTTTGTTTATGAATTATCTCTATTTTTTGCAGAGCCTCAAGGTGGTATTCATATAGCTGATTGAGCTACTAAATTATTTCTTTTTATATATCATCCATATTGATATTCAATTCTACAATAGTCCTAAGTTTTTTTACTTCAAATTCTATAGGCATCATGGCAATTTTCCCATAGACTAACTTAAATGGTGTGAAACCAGTAGTAGTCTTCCAGGTGGTCTTGTAGGCCCACACTACTTCTGGTAATCTAGTAGTCCAATCCTTCCTATGTTGTTACACTATCTTTGTCAGGATATTTTCTAACTCTCTGTTGGTCACCTCAACTTGCCCATTCACTTGTGGATGGTAGGGAGTGGTTTTGTTATGCCTGATTTTGTATTGTTGCATGAGTTCTTGGATCATCCTTGAAGTAAACTAAGGTCCTTGATCTGTTGTGATCTCCCTTGGGAACCCAGATCTTGTAAAAATTTATGACTAAAATAAATTTGCTATAGTTTTCTCCTTTAAATCACGTAAAGTTTGTACTTCAAACCACTTTATCACATAGTCAGTACAAACTAGGATATACCTCTTACCTCCTGACTGCATATTAATAGGTCCTATGAAGTCCATACCCCATTTATAAAATGGTTCAATGTGAACATATAGTTGGAGTGGCATCTCATCTTTGAGAGTAGGTCTGCCCATCCTCTAACATTGATCACACTGGCTCACATGCTTGGCTACATATTTGAATAGTGAAGGCCAGTAATAACCATACTACAACACTTTATATGCAGTCCTTTTCCTGCAAAATGGCCACCACAAGGTTCATCATGGCAAGCCTTCAGTATTTCAATTATTTCATCTCCAGCAACACATCTCATGATTTGATCAGGTTCTGTTTTGAACAGGCACCCATCAATCCATGATAAATCTGCATATTTTTAATTAAAGTTTATTTTTCATGAGGTAAAAGTGCAGAAGATACTCTACCAGTGGCTAAATAATTAGCCATATCTACATACCAAGGTATCTTATCATTCATAGAAAATGAATGTTCATCTGGAAATTGGTCCTCTATAGCTGCATAGTTTGGATGTATCAATATGGATAGGAAATCAGCTACCACATTGTCCTTTCCTGGCTTGTCCACTACTGTCACATCAAAATCCTACAAGTACAACATCCATATGATAATTTTGCCATTAATCCCTGGTCTATTTTTCAAGTATCTAATTGTTGAGTGGTCAATATGTACAAATACTTGATAACCTATAATGTAATGACAAAATTTTAAGAGCATGTATTACTGCAAGAAACTCTTTCTCTGTGATAGTATAATTTATTTCAGTACCTATAAGGTTTTTACTAACATAATAGATGGCATAAAAATCATCACCGTATTTTTATCCCAGTACTGAGCCTATTTCATTATTAGATGCATCAGCATATATGTGAAAAGGTATGGTCCAATTTGGACCTCTCAGCACTAAAGTAGTAGTTAGTTTTTCATTTAAGGTGTTGAATGCTTGTTCAAATTCTTCAGTCCAGATAAACTATGCATCTTTAGTTAACAATGTGGTAAGAGTTTTAGTAGTTTTTCTAAAGTCTGATATAAACCTCCTATAGTAACCAGCTGATCCTAGGAAACTACGAATGTCCTTTTGTATTTTGGGAGTAGACAGGGTTTGGATGACTTTAATTTTCTTTTTGTCTACTTTAATCCCATTTGTAGAAAGGTGATGTTCTAAAACTATCCCTTCCTGTATCAACATATAGCATTTCTCATTTCTTAAGGATAGATTAGTTTCCTCACAATGTTTAAGTGTCCTTTCCATATTTTCTATGGTAGTTTCAAAAGTTTCACCATATACAGTAAAATCATCCATGTATACCTCCACACTCTCTCCAATCATATCTAAAAAAATGCTAAGAACTACCCTTTGAAAGGTGGGAGGTACATTGCATAGGCCAAATGGTAAAACTTGATAATAAAATGTCCCCCATGGACAAGTGAAGGTGGTTTTATCTTGATCTTACTCCTCTATTTAGATATAATTATATCCACAGAACCCATCCAGGAAAGAAAAGTACTTGCCTACTAAGGTGTCAAGGACCTGATCTATAAATGGTAAAGGAAAGTGGTCCTTTGTATTTGCTTTATTCAAAAACCTCTAATCAACACAAATTATCCATTTCCCATTCTTCTTGGGAACCACCACTAATTGTGATACCCACTCACTATCTAAAATGGGATAGATGAATCCAACTATGAGGAGCTTTTGTAACTCTATTTTGAAAAAAAAAATCATGGTTGGATTCACTCTCCTCTATGGTTGTCTTACTGGTTTGACTTGGTCTTCCATATATATCCCATGTGTACAGGTCTCTGGAGCTATTTATCTCATGTCATAATACTCCCAAGCAAAGGTATATTAATGTTTTTCCAATGTTTGTTTCAGTTTGGTTTGTTGTTCAGTTATCAACTTGTTATCCATATTCAGTATTCTACCAAGTGCAACTTCTATTTGCTGAATATGGTGGTATTTTCGTCCTACTAATGGTAACTTAGGAGGAGGACAGGAAGGTTCTCCTTGAAAAAATTGAGAGATCATATTATCCTAATCACTTTCATCTTCCAACTCCTCAAGTGTCATCATAGGTTGGATCGTTGATAGATCATCAATATTTTGATTCTCATCCTCAGGTTATCCCAACAAATATGCAGACTGTGTAGGTGGATGTATGATCAGTTTATTTATATTTTGACCATCTAAAATGGTCATTTTCCCATATCTACAATTTATGTAGACATCATCTATTGCTAGCCAAGGTCTACCTAAGATTAATGGGTATCCACCTAGTCCAGACTTAGATTGTAACACTAAGAAATCTCCTGGATACTCCCATGCATCTACTGTAATAGTGATATCTTCTAGTATTCCATAAGGAAGTACTGTAGACCTATCTGCAAACTATAACATAGTTTTATTGGGCTTTGTGCGACCCCAGGGAGTGCACACCACGGCTAACCCTACTTGTAATGTTATTATTATATCAAATGTAGAAATAAAGATAAGCACATATAACATTAAAGTAAAAGAGCAAAGAAATATTCTTTTATTAGTGCTTCTAGATCTTGGTTGCATGTACATCTCTCTAAGAGATACTCATTTTGATGCAATCTATTATAGGTGGGGCAACGATGAATGTATCCCCTTGCAAATGGGTGGTGCACTTCTGCAGGATTCTTGATATCGCACATGAACTTGTCTGAGGGCTCATAGATGTCTCATTATCCTTCTCTCATCCAAGAGGGATATCGTGCTCTGAATGTCTTGACTTGGTCCTGTAAACCTATAGAACTACATACACAAAAACAACAAAGCATGCTTAGTAGTTCGAGCTACCTCCCTAGATGAGGTTGTTAGTATCAAATCTGATAAGCAATATAGATAAACATAATATGATTAAATGCAATAATACTAATGAAAAATGTGGGCATATCTCAAAGAACAATAATGTAAATGCATACAATAAATTAGATATATACTAAAAATAAATATTGAAATAGAAAGCAATCAAACCTAATGCTAAAACAAAGGAATTAATATCAAAATCCTAGGTTAAGCCTGCGGGCCACTTTCTAGGATAGCGGTCATGAAATAAACCTTTATCCTCATGATCCAAGGGCTATAGCACCAGGTTATCTACTCCAATTGATGTTCAAGGGTTATTGTATGTGTTAGGTACACAGAATGGTGGTGAATAATAATGTATGTGAATAACTGATGTATAGTCTCTCCTCAGCTGGATAGCACTTCATTTCTCCTTAAGGGTGCGTAGATTCTCTCTCCAATCTAATAGGACTTCGTTGCATAAACTCTAAAAATTATGATTATTTTTCTCTTTGTGGGAGAGTCCATATGTAGACTTCCCTCTCTTCCAGATCTGGACCTTGTATTTTCTAATAAGCTTCAATCCAAATCTTATGCGACTGACCGTCTTGGGTGGAAAGCATTAATCATAAACTGGCATTGAAGTGTATTTAGGAGGAACTCATGTAGTTCCTCGCCAAAATACACTCACAAAAAATACAAAGTGTAGTTATACTGCATGATCTGAGTCTGTATTCATGGCTAGACTATGCATGGTGCTAGCCTCTACCAGGTTCAATGGCTAGGTGTGGCCGTTGTAGTCTTCAGCGGACAGATGTGGAGGTCGCTCTACTTGAGAGATGCTAGGCCTGGATGGGTTAGATTTACCATTTTTGAGTGGTTAGGACAAGTTCTTTCTCTTGGAGATATCCAATAGGATTCATATAGTCTATGACTGTGTCCATATGGGTAGTCTCCTAAATATAATGCATTTTAGGTGTCTATAGATACCCCTTTTTTGGATGCATTATGGGAAAACACAGTGCAGAGCAAAAATAGACCACCTAGGATCACATTGTAGGTTGCATGATGATCATTGATCTGATCAATATTGGATGCCCTAGTCATGAATAAGGTGCACATCCTAGAATCATTGCTTCCAATAGGGTGGAAGGCTTAAATTTGTAGAATTTTGCACTCATTCATCAGGAGATCGGGTAGCTTTAGTACTACTATAGATCTGAAAGGAGGAGAGCTACAAACTTAACTATCATGTTTGTTTTTGTCCCTAGCAAATGGCAAGCTTATGATAGTTTTTGGTAATGATTCTTAATACGAACATAATTTGACATGATCGAGTGATATTTTTTTACTTTGATTATTTTTGTTGAAAATTTTGACTACCCCCCTCAAGCGACGAGTCGATGAGGAAATCAACAATTAATAAAGCGACGAGTCGCTTTGACCAGGATGAATGATTTAGATCTCTTTAGAGGGTTGCTTTTGTTGTTATAGGGTAGGTCCCATCTAGGTGTGATTTCAACCCTTTTTGGTAATTGTACATCTCTATCCCATGGGGTGGTCCGACCATAATGGCCATTTTAGGAAATTGAGGTGATAGCAATTCTATTGTAGCTTGTTGAATCACTATTTCTTATAGGAAAAAATGAGATGGATTCTCGCTCCCGTGGGATAGTCCAACCATCATGGCCTTCTTTAGGTTTGAAGTGAAGCGTCTCAATTTTACTTTAACTATTTTATCCCAAGCAGTCTTATGGTAATTTGATCATATTGCCAAATTGCATGGAGCGCTAATCACTTCAATCACCAAGTGTATAGAGAAAATAACTAAGTATGAGGCTCAATTGAGATTTTGTTGTTATTTGATTGTTTGTGTTAATTTTATTTTGATATGTATAATTTTTTTTGGTTTTGCGCATATTTTGATTATCTTGGACCAATAGGTATGCTTAATGGCCCATTTTGATGTGCTTTGTGCTGAGAAATTGAATGAGTTTCTTCTTATTTATCTACTGCTGTCAGCTCTAGTGACCCCCAATTGCCTCTTCATAGTCATTGTCAGGTCTAGTGGCCAACAAGTGTGGGTCGTTGATGCCAATAGTGGCTGAGGCTTGATTTGAATATATAAAAGTAAATTTTAAGGTTTTACCCTTCATTATTTCTAGTTGTCAATTGCACTTTAGATATCTAAATTAAGGAATGCAATTGTGACATGGAGTACTACCAGATTTTCTTTTTATTTGGATGATATGGCTGAATAGGGGGAGGCATCTATGAGCAGAGGATTTGGAGCTTCACGGGTATTCTACCAACCCTGACTTGCTTATTTAATTTGGTAAAATAAACCTAATTAATTAATCGGCTAAATGAACCACACTAAACCTATTGGAAACAAACTGAAACCGTCAATAGGTCTAGGCTAGGTTTAGTTTTAGTGGGTCTAGGCTAGTTTTAGGTATTTTTGAATTTTTTATGTTTTTTGGCCCATGGGGAACATCGTTGGCATGTCACCCACTGGCCGATGCCACTTAAATCGGCCTACCTAGCCTGAGGCTGGCCGCTGTCATCGTCAGTGACTGGTTTAAAATCTAACGATCAAATTTTTTATCATTGGAAATTGGCCACTGCCAGCTTCAACGGTCACTTCATGGCCATTCTTGGCATGAGCAGCTAAGAGGCCTTTAACTTATTTTTAATATTTTTGAAATTTTTATCATATTTGTAATTTTTGAAGTGTAGTTTTTTATTTTTTTGGATGTTTAGGTGAATTTTATCACTGTCTTACTAGCCTTAAGCTCATTTTAGATTATCTTGCACCATTTTTATTTTATGCATTTATTAGTTTCTTAGTGCATTTTATTTAGACATATTTTGCACTTTTAGATTTTATCTGCACGAGCTCAAGATCCCAAGTTGTTTGTCGACCTTCTCCCTAACATGGATGCCACAGACTGGCGTTGTCTCGATGCTTGCAGTCTCCATTATGTTACTAGGCTTCCAATGATCATATCGAATCAGGCCTATCTTACTACCCTGGCCCACAAGTGGTATTCCCAGACTAATACCTTTCATCTTCCCACTAACGATATGACCATCAAACTGGAGGATATCTATAGGATCTTTTGGATTCCTTTTGATGGTGTGCCTATTGTATCTTCTCCCATGAATGTTAGAGACATAGTCTTTGTGAGGGTCTTTGGGAGACATGTCATTGCTACCTTCCAAGATACCCGATCTGGCAGGGTTTCCATTGCTCGATGGTATTGGAAGGATATCTTCTCGCTGAGACATGTTGTATTGCTGATGGTGATTTGTAATATTCTATTGTCTGATTGCTCTAGAGTGAGGTTCACATGGAACCTCTTGGCTATGGTTCAAGACTTGGTGGATAGCATGGAGCCTATCATTTATGCTTGGGGAGCGCCCTACTAGTGCAGTGCTATGATGAGTTGTATCGCATCTAGTGCCACAGACGGGCCAAAATTCCTTGTAGTTTGCTCCTCCAAATCTGGGGATAGGAGCACATCAAGGTGTACCATCCAGGAGGTCTACCTATAAATTTAATTGATATAGTAGAGGAGGCTCAAAGCTATGGGTATAGATGGTCCTGAGAGCGCAAGGAGTATAATATTCGATGCCATGCAGAAGATCTCTCTCACTACATTGCATATTTTACTAGGTTGCAGTCCCAAGACATCATTTGGAGGCCTTACTATGAGTGCCCTACTTGGAGGAATCCAGCTAGTTTCATAGCTTAGAACTCGGTGCGACTGATGATTTATCGATCGTAATGATAGTATCAAAGAGCTCTTCTATTATTCTAGGGTACTCTAAAATTTTGGTATTTAGTAGGATGTTCCCCTTGAGCTAGTTGTATACCATCTAATTATCATAAATAAGAACCTTCCACCACCTTGAGTTACAATAGTTTTAGAGGAGGATGATCCCATGTAGTTAATCTGAGTGTAGTTGATGTCAGGGTTACAGAGGTGTATACCTATTGGTGGGTTATGCGATTGTGGTATGGTGGTGACCGCTTAGGGAATTCTATGGATGAGTCAGAGGTTGAGGATCCTAATAGGCATCGAGTGTGAGCTTGAACTGAGGGTTGGGGGAAGGTAGAGCAGCAGGTGGAGCAGGTGGTAGAGAAGCAATTTTCCCCTGATGAGGAGGAGTTAGCTCCTAAGGAGCAGGATTCCCCTCTCCAAGATCAGCTACACTAGGTAGAGGCTAAGATCCAGTCATCTCAGATCTAGGTACAGTAGTGGGATGCTACTATTATTGATCTTCAAACACAGGTTGTACAGCTTACTATCGAGTGATATGCTACTCGAACCTAGATTGCACAGGGGTCTACAAGTTTGGATGTAGGTACCGAGGTGTGACATCTATAGGGGATCATCAAGGAGAACAAGGACCATATGGCATCATATACCACCTACATTGTTACTTTGAGGTCTCAAGTTTGACTACTAGGTGCCACTCTTAGGGAGATACCCACAACAGAGAGGTCACAGTGTAGTATGCGAACTACATCATGGCATTCTTTGATCCAGCCTATCCAGAGGACCAATACTTGTATAGATAGGACTAGGGGCTAGCTCCCATAATTTGTACAGGGACAGAGCTGAGGGTGGAGGTGAGGCAGGGGTGCAGGCCCAGGTTGATGGGCTCATTATACTGGTTTCATTTTTGAGTGTAAGGTTGGGTGATCTACATAGTTGTAGCCTTATGATGATTTTATACCTAAATGTACTTATTTGACATAAATTTATATGATATCTAGACTTTGAGACTCATTATGTGTATCTTTTATGACTATGTTTTTATGTTTATGTGATGTAGTATCATTATATTATGTGATATGATGTTATGTGATGCTTTAGATGTTATTATTTGGATGTGTAGGTGGCCTAATTTGTGATTTTATGCTATATGGTGTGGTTTATATGGCTTATGCTTTATGATGCATGGATGATTATATGGCATGATCTAGATAATGATGATGGATGCATATATGGATGCAATGCTTATCGTTAAATGTATGTTTAATTTTAGTGTATTGTATGCATCTAACTTATGTTTTTATGATATGGTAAATGAAATGTGCTATGCATTATGCTTATGATCTCATGTGAATGAACATGTATTCTTTAATCACTTAAAACATATGATATGATGTGACATGGATTTTGACAATCTAATGGATGACACCACAAAATGTATAAAAATTATGAATAAATAATAACTCTTATAATAAGAATATTCATTTAGACATCCAAATGTGAGATGAAATGATGTGATATGTATGTACTTTCTTAATTAGCTTCTGTAAATTAAAATATATGCACAAAATAGTCAGTGGTCGTCTAAATCTCATTGCTGAAATTCATCTGGTATCTATCCTATTTCACGAATGCCCTTTAACGAATAAAACCTCCTAAAGAAATTTGGTGTGAGTGATGATATGAATTGTTGCTATGAGGTGATTTTTGAGGTTTTCCATGAGACTCAAACATCCTAACTGCTTTATCAGAAGTTGTATACTGATCATACAGACTCTCTGAAGGATAAATTTTTTGTTATGAAGACCTATATATTCATTATCCTTGTATGTTCAAATGAATATATTAGATATAACATAAGCATACCCTAGTTCCATGTGAGATTAATTTAACCCATTGTTGTATTGGGATCCTCAAATGTTTATCCTAATCCTAAGTTGGACTTAGTTGTATTAGACCACTAGGCAGGACAGGACACATAAAGCTAGCTCTTTCGCATGTAAACATTGGTCTACACAAAAACAAGATGCTAATGTGACAAACATATCATCGTGTGTAAGGATACCTTATGGCTCGCTTATGCTGATAATTCTAGGGATTCAATTTCAATACCCCATTATTTTATTCATGTTCATTTGGGATACTTGCTCATGCTTAGTGATGACAATCACTGCTTACTTTGAATTTTTCTTTTTCTTTTGAGCAAGGGATTTATGTAGTTATGATAATCACTGTTTTTTTTTTTTGAATTTTTATTTGTTAAGGATTTTTACTTGTTTTTATTAAAGCAAGGGATTTCTTTGGGTAGGGGTGAACTTGTCCTTTTGCCAATTCTCAACATTTTCGAACCGGTCGCACAAGGGGATGACCGAGATAAACTTTTCACCTTAGGATACCTAATACCACTTTGCAGTATTCATCTTTCCCTTGTTCCAACTAGAATCTTAGTGTTTTGATTAGTGATAGTATTTTGAAATATACCAGGTTCTATCAAAAGCAAAGATAACTTTCTACAAAATTTGATAAAACCACTAGGTATGGTTGAGTGGCATATTCCTTATAGCAACATGAGGGGTTGTGTTGAAAAACACAGTTACACGCATGGGTGATGGATGATGATGGATTTTTAAGATGCATGATTGATGTACAAACATGGTGTCATTTGTAAGATTGTGAATACAACCTACTAAATGCAAATGCAATGGATGTGAATGCCTAATGCAATGTGACTATATGGATGCAAGTGTGAATGCAAATGTTTTTGTATTTTTGATGCTTTCAATTGTTTTTTAGTTTTGATTATTCTGCATGTTTTTGAACTTTTTTATTTTAAATTGTTTTGACCAAAGGGCTTTAATATGCCTTTGGAGCATTTTGTGATTTGACCAAAGGGATTTAGATATCTTTAGGGCCTTTTTGGGTTGACCAAAGGGTTTATGTATACCTTTGGGGCCTTTTGTGAGTTGACCAAAGGGTTTATGCTACCTTTGGGGCTTTTTGTGAGTTGACCAAAGGGCTTTAATATGCCTTTGGAGCTTTTTTTTATTTGACCAAAGAGCGTTTAAGATGCCTTTAGAGCCTTTTGTGATTTTACCAAAGGGCTTTAAGATGCCTTTGGAGCTTTTTGTGATTTGACCAAAGGGCGTTTAAGATGTCTTTGGAGCTTTTTGTGATTTGACCAAAGGACTTTAAGATGCCTTTAGAAATTTTTTTGACTTGACCAAAGGACTTTAAGATGCATTTGGAGATTTTTGCTTTTAATATTTTCTTGTATGTTTGGTTTTTTATGATTTCTATTATTTTTGAAATTTATTTGAATGTTTTTTATATTTTGTTGATTTATGTGTGAAACACCTTTAGATGAATTATGTTGAGAGGTTTTGGCTCCTCAAAACCCTCTAGAATTATCAGGCAATATGCCCCAGGCCCAATCTTCTTAGAGATGATATAGGGACCTATCCAATTGGCCACAAATTTGTCTCGCAGATGTGGCGACAGATTTGAGTTCTATTGGTTTTCTTTAAGCACAAGATCTCCAACCTTAAAGTCTCTTAGGTGCACTTTATTATTATAATTTCATGTCAAACAATCCTGGTAAACATGAAGATGCTCAAGAGCATTGATGTGATGTTCATCCAGAAGGGTCAATTAATCCAAGCGAGCTTGTCGTGCACTGTCATCATTAATGAAATATTTCAATGAGATGTGCAATGTCAAAATTTCCAAATCTAGGGGCATAATGGCCTCAGCGTCATATACAAGTGAAAATGGTGTTGCCCCAGTGGGCATCTGTATTCTAGTCCTATAAGCCCATAATGCTAGGGGTAATTACAGATGCCAGTTCTTATGATTTTCTTTTACCGTATTCCTTAAGATGGCTACTATTATCTTGTTAAAGGCCTCTACTTGCCTATTTTCTTGTGAATAGTATGGTGTCGCAAAAATATGCTAAATTTTGTATTTGGTCATTAAAGCTCACATATTTTTGTTTTTAAATGATGGACCATTATTCGATATTATCTTGAAGGGTACCCCAAAATGATAGATGTTGTTGTGAAGTATGAACTTCATAATTTGAGGTCCAGTTGTCAAGGTTTTAGGGATTTCTTCCATCTATTTGGTGAAGTAATCAGTGGCTATTACTATGAACATGTGTCGACCTAAATACAGGGGAGAAATATTTTTGATCGAATCAAAACCCCACTAATAAAATGGCCAAGCCGCCTGAATGGGTTGTAAGGCCTAAGATGGCAAGTGTGTCATATTTACATGTTATTGACATTTAACATATTTCCTGACATACTCACAGCAATCCTTCTCCATGGTGGGACAGTAATAACCCATTCGAAGGATGTGCTTGAAAATGGCCATGCCACTGAAGTGGCCATCGCATGTACCATCGTGAGCTTGCAAAATTGCCCAAGATTATTCTTAGGGCTCTAAGTAATGAAGGAGGATTCCATCATAGCTTCGATGATACAATATAACTCCTAGAAAGACATATCTTATCATTTTTTTCTTGAATGCTCATCTTTCAGCATGTGAAAGTCCCTGTGGAAAACTTCCAAGCCTAAGGAAATCTTGTTATTGGGATATCCAATCGATAAGCTACAACCTCAATAATAAGATGGTTTGTTCCTCCTACAATGTGATGTATACAAATGCAGATTGAAAAACAACCTTATGGTGAATAGTGGCACCATTCTTTGTAGGACCCTACAATATCAAGGACCTCCAAGGTGCCATCTTTAATAATTCTTTGGATTTACATAACTAGTCATGGTCTGGCTCTATATGAATCATTTTGATTGATTCTTTGTTATCAAAATCCTCACACTACATCGCTAAGTGCGAGAGCATTTTCACATGAATGGTAGTGAAATTAGTAGATGTATTCTGAGGGATCAAGGATCCTAGAGATGCCATGGTGTCTACAAATCTGTTCAACAAATGAGGGATTGCCTCGGTGTCATACCACTTTATTTTTGCTAGATAGGTGTCAACAAGCTTCTTTTAAGCTTTCAAGAGTGGATCCTAGCATTGAAATAGTCCTTTGACTTGGTTGACTATGAGGAGGGAGTCACCAAAGATATTTAGCCTTTTGATTCTCATGGTAATGGTTGTTTGGATACCCAAGATTAGGGTCTCATATTCAATGTTGTTATTAGTGCAAGGGAAATCTAGCTTGAATGACAAGGGTATTAGAGCACCTTATGGTGTGGAAAAGACAATCCTAGCACCACCTCCTTGCTCATACTTTGAACCATCAAAGAACAAAGTCATGTCAGCTTTATTTTTTGGTTCTTCAGGTTTGGGTGCTTCTGATAGTGCAAAGACTGCATCATCAGGAAGTTCTATGGTGAGGAGCCTATTTTTTTGAAGAGGCACCTCAGCCAGCTAATCAACTATGACTTATCACTTGATGGACTTTTAGCTTATGAATTCCAAATCCAATTCTATCAATAGCATGACCACTTTGTAGTGCATGTGTTATGATATGTCTTGCTCATCATATATTGCAAAGGATTTTGTTTGGATATTACATATTTCATATGGCTCAGCATGTAGTGGCATAATTTCTTGGTTGTAAATACCACTACTAAGCATAGATTTTCTATGTATGCATATCTTATATTTTATCTCACCAAGGTGTGGTTGATGTAATATATTGCTTGTTCCTTGTCTTACATGTTCTTTTGAGTCAACATGGTGCCCAAAGAAAAATTGAATACAGATATATATAGTAGGAATGGCACATCCGGCCTTGGTGGAGCTAGGACTGGCGGTGTTTCCAGGTACTCCTTGATTTTAGTAAAGGCTTGTTGACATTCTTTGTCCAACTAGAATGGGACCCCCTTATGTAGTATTCTATTCATGGGTCGACATTTATCTGATAGTTGTGTGATAAATCACTTGATGGATGCTACTTTGCCCTGTAAGTTTCTTAGTTCTTTGATTTTCGTGGGTGGGGCCATTTCCTGGATAGCCTTTATCTTTGTTGGGTCTACCTCAATACCTCATTTAGAAATGATGAATCCTAATATTTTTCCATAAGTTACACCAAATAGGAATTTCTTGGGGTTCAACCTAACATTGTGCTCAATCAGGTGATCGAAGACCTTTCTAAGGGTCTCAGCATGCTCTTCTTGTAGCAATGACTTGGCTAGTAATTCATCAATGTATTCTTCCAAGATCTTGTGCATGTAGTCATGAAAAATGTATGTCACAGCCCATTGATATGTGGCACCAGTATTTTTAAGACCGAATGACATCACTTTGTAACAGAATGTCCCCCATGGAGTGGTGAACATAATTTTATACTTGTATTCATGTTTAATCTGAATCTGATTGTAACTAGAAAAATCATCCATTAGAGAAAGCATCTCATGACCTATAGTTACATCTACAAGAGCATATATTTTTGGCAATGGGAATAAATCCTGTGGGATTACCTTTTTGATATCCTTGAAATCCATGCAAATGTGGACTCTTCCATTAGTTTTTTTATGGTCACCATGTTTGATACCCACTTTGGATAGTCAATGGGAACAATAAAGACTACATCCAACAATTTTTACAACTCATTTTTAACCATCAAAGTGATGGTTGGATGCATATTTTTGAGCTTCTACTTGATCAATTTCTTCACAAGGTCTAGCAAAAGGTTGTGGACAACCAATTTTGGATCTAGCCTCGGCATGTCTTTGTAGGTCCAAGCAAAGATATTTGGTCTCTCTTTCAATAAAGGAATTATCATGGCCTATTCTTCTGGAGATAAGATTTTTTTGAACTTGAATTTCTTTGGTTGAGAAGGATCATCATTGATGTCCACCTTGAAAGTCTCCTCTATTGCCATATGTGACCCCTCCTCAAGCTGGTGAGGAGTGGGGATTAAATGAATGTCATTTGTTGGATTTATAGTTCCCATTAATTCAGGGCTGAGACCAGCATGATAGAAATCATGTGCGTAGCATGGTGCAAAATGGAATGGTTATAGCATCTCTTCAATAAGGAAGAAATATTCAAGCTATAGAGGTGAATTAGCGTGATCCCAATCAATAGCATCTAAGTTAAGACACAATAGTTTTGAATGATCTACTGGGTTATGGAGTGGAATGGTCAAATCAATGGAGATAATGTTTATGGATGGAATGAAATATCTAGGACCACATGGGTGAAGCTCCACATCCTGGGTGCACCCTCCATACTCGCGGTGAGGCTCTAGGGGTATAGGGATCTCAGTATCTGGTCTATGGATAGACGATATGATGGGATTATTAGGCAATAGTTGCTCTCTAAATTTTGGTGGTTCTGGGAAGACCATGTGATAAATGACCTTTGGATCAGGAGGTCTTCCTAGGAAGAGCATATTAGGATCTATGGTGTGAATTATCACTTCTATCTCAAAAAGCAGATATATCGGATGCAAGTGACGAGACCCAAGATAAGCTATCTTGATCTCGTCCTCAAAGTCATCATTGCTTATAAAGAAACCATTGGCATTTTTTTTAGCCCTAGGATGGGGTGGTGATTTACCTACTGATTCCCTAGATAGGTAATATCAGTCTCATCTTTGTAGTCATCATCATTTATAAAGAATCTATTGGTGTTTATCTCTGGCCCAATGATGATGAGGCCAAAAATTGCCTCATTTTTTACTTATCTTTGACATCTTTAATAAACCTTTTTGAAGTGTTTTTATGTTAATTTTTCTGATGAAGTACAATATATACTACTGTTTTCATGTTTAAATGTTTAGAAGCATTATATTCTGTTTTGCTGATTTTCTGTATTTTCTGTATTCTGTTTTGCTGATTTTCTGTATTTTCTACTTATTTTTGTTGATAAATCTGAAAATAATGATTTATTGTGAAAATGTGATAGTGCAATCATGTGCTGGGATACACAACGTTCATTTCATGCCTTCTAAAATGTTCAAATGCAAGAAAAATGCCAAAAACAGGTCAAAATTACAAACTGGCTGAAAACTGTATTTGCTGTTTTTTTGACCCATACAAATTCCAGCCAGCTATGCATACATAGCAAGGCTTGGAATTTGTCAAGTACAACTCATAAGGAGCATGCAAATAAGTTTGTTGAGGTCTTCATAAGTCTACTCCACCAAATCAGCAACAACGGATTCGCAAACTGTGCTGTAAACTGTTATTTCAGAACTGCTCCGAAATAACAGGAAGACTACTCCGGAACAACAGTAACTGCTCCGGAATGACAGAAACAAAAATAGTTTTGCTCCGAAATATGCGGAACAGCCCAGTTTTGACCAAAACGCGCAGAAAAGGTGGCAGAATGGCAGGAAAACGGTGGGAGCAGTTGTATTAATTAATTGTACACCTTTTTCAATGCAAAGACCCCCCAAAACTTGCAACAAACAAATCAGATTTTTATGTAACCATATTCTACATTTCAGAATGCAGCTTTAACAACATTCCTGAAATGCCTGAATATTGGAATTGTTCTACACCTGATTTGGCATATTTTTAGTATAAATAATTAGCTCCCAATCTGGTTGAGCTATTAGAAATTAGGAAGGGTATTAGGAGCTTTTAGGAATTATTAAGTAGCATTTTCAAAATTCTGTAATTGTAACATGCAAAATTTTTTTGCATGTGTATAATTCAATAAAAAGTGCAGTTTTTATCAGTTTTGGTGTATGATTGAAAGAGTAATCAAGAAGTAACTCAGAGCTGTTTCTTCACCTTCTTCTGAACTAGGGAGCAAGGGCCCACTTCCAGGAACAGGGGAAGGTTTTTACCAGGTTTTTCTTGTTAAATCTGTCTGCAGCAGGGGAGATAAGAAACCTGTTATGTTTTTATCATTTTCATGCACAACTTTACTTTTCTGAAATCATTTCCAGATTCTGAATTTATTGTTTTATCTGCATTATTATTTTTTGAGTTTTCCATTTCTGTCATTTAATTCTGCAAATTAGTTACGCTTATTTTTACCGCAATTTCGATTTTCTGCAACTTTCCTTTCGCTTCAGTTTTTGAATGCATTTTTCAGATTTAGCAAAAGTAAATAGGTTTCATTTAAAAGTCATTTCATTTCTGCAATTTAAATTTAGCAAATGTAATTAGGTTTCATTTCAGTTCATAGGATTATAAGCAAGCTAAAACCCCAAAAAACTAAATAAATATGCCATTTCCTAAGTAAACTAATCTTCAACTTGCTTAGCCTTCTATCGTATATAGCCTTTGGACACCGCCTTGGATTTGACAATTTAATGATTAAATGATGTGTTTAACGACACTCATCATTTTTGGCACCGTTGTCGGGGAACACGGTGTTGTTAGAGGGTAAAAGCAGTCCAATAATTGTTAAATGTGCTAAGTTGTGAACTTCAGAGTAAAATCTGGATAAATAACTGGTATAAATAACAGTTTTTGGATAAATTGAATTTTAGTTTATTTAGAAAGCAGGCATAGCAAGAAACCACAGGAAGAAAACTTCACAAAAGGTTGAAACTATGTTGTCAATTTTTTTTTTTCCCAAAAATGTTGGAATGTTTATAGAATCTCAATCATCCACTTCAAGAACTGCAGGATCATTTGAGAAATCATTACAAGAAAGAAATATTAGTAGTTCAACACCACTTTTTCTTGACAAATTCATACAATCAGGCCAAATTGATAAGATTTACAATTGTTTTGGGGAGCCTATAATGGAAGAATCACTAGAGAATCAAAGGAGATCCAATAATGTGGTCCACCTTAGTGCAACTAGTGCACCTCCTAGAACTTTTCAAAACCCAATTCAATTAGATCTTAATCAAAGTGCTCCCATGAATATCATTCCACCTTCAGTGTTACCAACTTTCATGGGAGTCACATCTGAAGACCCTGATATGTTTTTATTTGAGTTTAAGATTGTGTGTCAGGCTCATGATTACATTAATGACAAACAAAAGCTCAAACTGTTTCCTTCCACTCTTAAAGAGTCAGCTCTACGATGGTTTATCACCTTAGCACCCGATTCAATTAGAACTTGGAATGAGATGGAAAACATATTTTTGGAGAGATACCAAGAATATTGTCAAGTCAATAATCCACATGATGAATTTCTTACAATGAAACAAGAGGAAACTAAAATTTTAGAAGACTATATAGATAGATTTTCTTTTGTTCATAAGAGATGCGGTAATGTTGAACCTAAAATGTGCAAAGTCATATTCTTAAGAGGACTGCAAGATGAATTTAGGGATGCATTGGATATTTTGGGAAGAGGAGATGTACATGCACTTGAATTTCAGGAAATCATTAAACTTTGCAAAAGATATTCTCATTCAAGGCATAAAAAACACAGAATTGGTAATGATAAACATGATTTGAATGAATGCATGAAAGAGTTTACTAAAACTGATATTTCTGTACATCTTGATAAAACAATCAATAAAAAAGGTAAATCTGCTGAATCTTCAGATTGTTCAAAATGTAGTAATAAGCAACACTCTCTTCATAATTGTCCTTTAAACAAAACATTTATACCTACTACATGTAGCATTTGTCAAAAAGGACACCCCACAGATCAATGTAGTTTGTTACCAAAACTCAAAAGTGTCTTTGAAAAACAGTCTCAACCTATGAAAGAACATAATTTTGTAGGACAAGGACAAGGGAGTAATTTTATTAAGTTTCCATATCAGAATGCTTCTCAATTTCCTGCACATTGGGGAAATAATCCTTGGTATATGCCATGGTCTGCATCAGGTCCACTTCAACAATGTTGGAGTCAACCATCATGGGCATATTCCCAAGAATGGTCTCAACATGGTTGGGTGCAACAACAATGGAATCAACAACATCCACCATGGTTACAACCAAAATTACAAGGGAATCAATGGGTACAACAACAAAAACTATACACAGGGCAACAACATTATCAAAAATATAAATTAAACTTGTTGCCTACTCATACTCATAACTTCTCTTATAGACAACTACACCAACAAGCAAACCAACCTTCGTTTTCATTTCAACCTGTGGTCAATCCTAACATTGTTAAACAGGTAACCCCTGTATCTATGGCTGAATCAAAAAGTACAACCATAATGAATGCTAGTGATTGTGATAAAACTCAATTGTGTTCAGGTAAAACACTACTTGAACCTATTCCACTTATCAGTGTAGAAAAAGGAGTTAAAAGGAATAAACTTGAAAATAAATCTACACTAAAACAAGATCTCCCACAAGATAACTCATCAAAGCAAGTACCATGTTTTGAACAATCTAAAATATCAAAATTGACATCTTCAAAATCAGATTGGATAAAGGAATTAACACATTTAACTGTTAAAATCTCTTTACTTCAGTCTATTAAAGATGTGCCAATCATTAATAAGATTGTTCAAGAAATGTGTTTTAAGAAACGAAGGAAAAAGAAGAAAGTGTATCCTGAAAACATACATGTAGGTGAAAAATCAATAAACTTGTTTACAAGAAAATTTACTCCACCTCAGTGTGACTATCTAGGAATTTCATTGTTTCTTAAATCATATAAGGAAAATAAAGATAGCAATTTAACTTTGGCTTCCATAGTTGTAAAGGATAACGAAGAACAGTTTGATTCATCCAAAAAAATTGTTTTTGCTAAAAGTGTTCAAAATTCAGATTTTAAAGATGAACAAACTACTATTAAACAATTATTATGGAATGATGCAAAACAAAAACTTGAACATTTGTCACACATTCCAATACAAAGCAATTTTCTTCATTTACCACATGGATGTCATCATGTTTTCTCATCTTTTCATTTCCATTTATCAAAGTTAATTCCTTCAAGAATTGTTTTTGATAAACATTCACAAAATTTTCATTCTCTTTTACCACTCCATTGCTCTCTTAATTTGTTAATGCAAACTTTTCCAAAAATCAATGCAGTACAACCTGGTATGAAACAAATTGAAAAGCAGCCAAAACAACCTTTGAAAAATAATAGTTGGCTGACTACAAGCCAGGAAGTAAATTTGTTTGATATATTGATTTATCTTAATGCTTTACTAACACTTTGTACATCTTTAGCAGTTGGCATTAAGTTATTGCAGGTACAGGAACAAATTTTGCAGTTGAGTGCATTTGATGAACTTTGGTTGGAAGCACTTCACCAAACAGAGTTCAGTCAACAAAAATGGAAAGTTTGGCATGGTGATCACATTAAGAGCAGCAAGGATGAACTAAAAGAATTTGAGAATGGAGTTCAACTTTCTTTGGTTGATAAGTTAAGGAGGAAGTTAGTGGTGAATGGATATTACCTTCAGATATACCATACACCATTAACTAAGAAGGAGTTCTTGAAGCAGATTCCATTGGATGTACACATGATGGAAGAGAATTTCTCTTCCATATCAGATTCAGGGTGATGCTGAAAATTTTGAAAAAAAAAAAAAATACACGAAAAGCAAAAAGAAGAATAATCTTGTTTGTAAATATCCTTCATGGGTACAAGCAAGAAGAGAAAAAAAAGAAGAAAAAAAAAAAAAGAAGTTGGTTGAAAACCAGAAATGGCAGCCTCTTCTGATGAAAAAAAAAAAAGAAAAAAAAAATAAAAAAATTCAGAAAGTGAAAACCTCTCAGGAGGCACTTCTGAGTTGGCTTACATGAAAACCAGTTATCTGGCATGTTTGCCTTGTTTTCTTCCATTACCATTGTCATCCATTTGTCATCATTGTCATTCATTTCTCACCATTGTCATTCATTTCTCACCATTGTCATTCATTGTCATTCATTTATCGCCATTGTCATTCATTTTTTGCCATTGTCATTCACCAGCATTGTCATTGTCATCACCAACATTGTCTCTGTGTCTTCAGAATTATAGCACTGCACTTGTCAGATAGAAATCAGCAAGTATATTCAATTGTACAGTTGCAGAGAAGTAATCAAGACAGGTATGTGTTTCTTTACATTTTAAACATTGTAAATAGTTAAAGTATGTAGTGTATAGATTCACTTATTAGCATTTAAAGCATTCATAAGGTTTAGATAAGGATGTCTATTTAGTCAAAGAAATGGGGAATGACAAAAGCACTAGAATGAACAATACTCCAGAATGACAAAAATGCTTCAGAATGACAGTTGCTTCGAAACATCAAAAGCTCCATAATGAATAATGTTGTTTGTTGTTTTGAAATTTGGTTGCGTCGAAAGGATAAGCTTCGGAATGCATCAATTTTTCTTTAAAAAAAAAAGGAAAATTCAGGAATTGACAAGTGGCAGTTTTTGTCAAAAAAAAAAAGGTTTGTTGTGCAAGTTTTGTTCTGGCACAAGAAACAGTCCTTTCGAAATTGACGAATTCGGCCCAGAAACGCAATTCCAAAAAAAAAAATAGAGAACTTCAGAAAACTTTCGTGAACAGAGCAGAAGAGAAATGGGTGGCAAGAAGAACATAGCAGAACCATAAACCAGCCCTGTAATTGCCTTAGTTGAATACATAGACTCTAATTCTGAAAAAGAGTCAGAGGCAGAAGAAAATGATGAAGAGGAAGAAGATATTCAACTACAGCTACATGCAGCAAGGAGTGTAGTTAAAACACAAACAGGTTGGATAGAAGCATGTGAAGCTTCTATTACAAAGAAGGACCAACTAAATGCAATTTTGCAACAGAAAGTGAAGGATTTAAAGGCCAAAATTGCATCTCTAGAGCCACAACCTGATGAAACAGGGCATGAAATTCAAATAGTTGATATTCTGCTAGAATTGGCAATAATTGCACTTGGAGCAAATTCACCTGTCATAGAGAAACCTGTAGTTGCTGTTGAAGAGGAACAAGAACAGGAAAATTTACAGTTCTCTCCAATTCCTGCTGCAGGTATTGAACCTGATTTGCCCCTTATAGCAACATAAGACATAGGAATTCAAGTTGAATTGCCTTTGGTAGAAATAGAGGAAAAAGGGGTGCAAGTTAATTTGCCTTTAGCAAAAATAGCAAAAATTGAAACACAAGCAGATTTATTAAGGGCTGAAACATCTGACAAAGGAATACAGGTAAATGATCATCCCTGTTCCTTGGTTCTTTAACAGTGACCCATAACCAGATGAGCAATTTCAGTAGTGGCTCCAGCAGATAAAACAGACCAGAGGATACTACAAGGTTCCTGGAGCTAAATTCAGCTACAAAGATAGAACAATGGACAGAGATCTTTGTTCTATTGTAGCTTCACAGAATGCATGAGGACATGCATTAAGATAGGTTGGGGGGAATGATGAGGCCAAAAATTGCCTCATTTTTTACTTATCTTTGACATCTTTAATAAACCTTTTTGAAGTGTTTTTATGTTAATTTTGCTGATGAAGTACAATATATACTACTGTTTTCATGTTTAAATGTTTAGAAGCATTATATTCTGTTTTGCTGATTTTCTGTATTTTTTGTATTCTGTTTTGCTGATTTTCTGTATTTTCTACTTATTTTTGTTGATAAATCTGAAAATAATGATTTATTGTGAAAATGTGATAGTGCAATCATGTGCTGGGATACACAACGTTCATTTCATGCCTTCTGAAATGTTCAAATGCAAGAAAAATGCCAAAAACAGGTCAAAATTACAAACTGGCTGAAAACTGTATTTGCTATTTTTTTTTACCCATACAAATTCCAGCCAGCTATGCATACATAGCAAGGCTTGGAATTTGTCAAGTACAACTCATAAGGAGCATGCAAATAAGTTTGTTGAGGTCTTCATAAGTCTACTCCACCAAATCAGCAACAACGGATTCGCAAACTGTGCTGTAAACTGTTATTTCAGAACTGCTCCAGAATAATAGGAAGACTGCTTCGGAACAACAGTAACTGCTCCGGAATGACAGAAAAAAAAATAGTTTTGCTCCGAAATATGCGGAACAGCCCAGTTTTGACCAAAACGCGTAGAAAAGGTGGCAGAATGGCAGGAAAACGGTGGGAGCAGTTGTATTAATTAATTGTACACCTTTTTCAATGCAAAGACCCCCCAAAACTTGCAACAAACAAATCAGATTTTTATGTAACCATATTCTACATTTCAGGAATGCAGTTTTAACAACATTCCTAAAATGCCTGAATATTGGAATTGTTCTACACCTGATTTGGCATATTTTTAGTATAAATAATTAGCTCCCAATCTGGTTGAGCTATTAGAAATTAGGAAGGGTATTAGGAGCTTTTAGGAATTATTAAGTAGCATTTTCAAAATTCTGTAATTGTAACATGCACAATTTTTCTGCATGTGTATAATTCAATAAAAAGTGCAGTTTTTATCAGTTTTGGTGTATGATTGAAAGAGTAATCAAGAAGTAACTCAGAGCTTTTTCTTCACCTTCTTCTGAACTAGGGAGCAAGGGCCCACTTCCAGGAACAGGGGAAGGTTTTTACCAGGTTTTTCTTGTTAAATCTGTCTGCAGCAGGGGAGATAAGAAACCTGTTATGTTTTTATCATTTTCATGCACAAATTTACTTTTCTGAAATCATTTCCAGATTCTGAATTTATTGTTTTATCTGCATTATTATTTTTTTGAGTTTTCCATTTCTATCATTTAATTCTGCAAATTAGTTACAGCTTATTTTTACTGCAATTCTGATTTTCTGCAACTTTCCTTTCAGTTCAGTTTTTGAATGCATTTTTCAGATTTAGCAAAAGTAAATAGGTTTCATTTAAAAGTCATTTCATTTCTGCAATTTAAATTTAGCAAATGTAATTAGGTTTCATTTCAGTTCATAGGATTATAAGCAAGCTAAAACCCCAAAAAATTGAATAAATATGCCATTTCCTAAGTAAACTAATCTTCAACTTGCTTAGCCTTCTATCGTATACAGCCTTTGGACACCGCCCTGGATTTGACAATTTAATGATTAAATGATGTGTTTAACGACACTCATCAAATGATGTGGCTCGCATGTCTAGGCCACATGTAGGCCATCTCTGTTGAGTCCTCTAACTTGTATTTACTCTCATCTAACATGTATCCACCCTCATCCGAGATGTATCCACTCTTGTCTGAGATGTACCCACTCTCTGTGTAGCCTATCCAAGCAATGTTTTGCACATATCAAGGCCCATGGTAGACCATGTCGTCTTCATATTCATTCTTTCTTGGGACATAATAATACTCCTATCACTCATATCCATGCATTGGCTCTTCCTCCCATAGGATATCTCCTAATGGGGGTGCTTCAAGAGAGGATTTAGGGTGATACTTCTCAGGTGGTACGATATTGACCATCGACACCCATCTGTCACCCAAGTAGTTTTTGCTAGGGGGTTGATAAGGATTCCAGTCAATTTCCTTGAACCAAATGCTTAACCTATCTATGTTTGCTTCCAAATAATCGACACAACTTTGTGTTTGATAGCCTAAACTGCACCTATCATTAGGTAGTTGGTACTACGACTAAAATGGTAGTCAATGTCCTTGCTTATATAGGCCTAGGCCATAGCCATGCCAATGACACTGCTCAAAGTACTTCAAAGCAAACTCAAGATTCGAAAAGTAATGAATATTCATGGTGAATGGTTCATCCTCATCCCTTTCAAGATCAAGAGCAATATGGGAATAATCTAAACCAGTATATATAAATTTGGTTTGATTAAGGGGAAACCCTAATGGCACTACTATCCCTACTGGCATATTTGGGACTTTTGGTCATCCTATGTCTTGTGCAAACTCAATGATTTGCATGAAAGTCATGTTCTGCACAATATATTCACCTAGTCCTGTGTGGAATAGCTGAACTATCACCTAGGGTTTAGATGATGCTATTGATGATGCAGGTGAGGCAAATTAAGGCACCTCCTTGGCTATTTCTTGGGAATCTTCTTCCTCCATGGGAGTAGGCATTCCTATAACTGCTATGGTAGGAAGCTCCTTGGGTCCTTTCTCCACTAGGGGCGCATTCAGCTTTTGTTTATTTTTTTCTTATATGTCAAAGGCTTTTTATAAGTTCCAGTAGTCTTAGATTCATGAGGTGGTGTCGATGTGGATGGGTCACTTCACACTGATCTACTTTTGCTCTCTAGTTGTGTGTTTGGGTATGAAGGCCTTATGTACAAATGCATTGATGGAAGGACAAATTCCCTCGACAATTCAACTTGATGAATGTACTTGAATAGCTCTTCATCGAATGAAACCACATGCACTTGTCCCTCATTTACATACTTGATGCATTGGTACAAAATTAAGAGCACGCACTGCATATCCTTGATCTAGGGATGCCCTAGAAGGATGGTGTATTGCATCACCCCTTACAACACATGACACATCACAAGTATGGTCTTATGTCCTACCTTTATAGGTAAAATGATTGTACCCACTGTGGTGCATAGCACATCATTGAAAGCCCTCAACATGTAGGAATTTGGTACAATGTTGGACTTAGGGATATTCAAATGCCCTATAGCCTTTGTAGTGATGATGTTTATCGATGATACCGTATCGATCAGAATCCAATTGAAGGGTATGTTGTTAAATAACGTAATAATATGTAGTGGAAGGTCTGCTAAGGTAGTAGGAACTACCTTAACTTCATGATCATAAAAATAAATCATAGGCTCTTGACACTATTTGCACTTGCCCCACAAAATATGTGAATGCATTTGGGTTCTAGGTCTGGAGCTCAATTATTCTCAAAACCTCCATCAAATTCTCCCTATGCCTAGGAGATTGTTGTATAAGATCATAGATTGATAACTTGGTTGGAGTCATTTGTAGATTTTATTCTAATCTACTCCAAATAGTTACCATAGGTCTCATTTGTGGACTTGGGAGATTATTTTGCACCTGTCTCTACCGAGGTGTAGTTAGGATATTAATGGGAGCTGCTAGAGGCTATGGTTACCCATATCTTAGACTTCTGGTTGCCACGTTAACTATCTCAACCATTTTAGTGCATCCATGAATAGGTTGCTCGACTCAAACCTAGTTGACTTGGGTACCCTGATCTCTAAGGGCTTCATGATTTGGCAATGTGTTCCTGAATATACCCATATCTCTATTATCAAGAGCTAGCAAGTTTTCAACTTTTATCTCTCCCTTTTCAATAATGTTTTATACAACATTATTGAATCTGATGTAATTTTTGATGTCATACCCCTGTATCCTATGATATGGTCAGTATTGATCTTCCCTATACCCCTTGGTTTGATATGGTTAGGGTCAATAAGTTGTACGTCAAGAAATCTTATCCTTTGTGCCTCACTCAACTAATTAAATATCGACTACATCGATTCCTTTAGATGCGTGTAATAACGAGGAATTCGATATTCCTTGTTTCGGACATGGTTGTTCTTAGGGTCATAGTTGGCCAATGAGGAGAGAGCTTGATAATTCTGGGATTGTTATCCATTCCCATCCTTTGATGTGGCCAATACAACTTGATTAACTTGTGCAAACTTGGCATGCTTCTGCTTATTCTTGTCATTCCAATTGTTCTTGCTCCACTATTTCTTGTTGTGGAGTTGGAGGTCTCCCTCATCGACCTTTATTTCTTTAATAAGCTTGGCTTGAGCCAAGGCTTCTTCAAATGATTCATATTGTTGTAGTTGCAATAACAAAGAGATGTGTTTTGTGTAGCTCTTCGTGAACATTTGATTGAGCTCTTCAGTGGGGACAAAGAATAATAGTTTTTCCATTATTTTTCTCCATCTATTCCCATAGTCCATTACTGGCTCATCATAATATTGTATCAAGTTATCCATATCAGATAGGTTCACCTTCTTATTGATGTCGAAGGAGAAGCATTCTAAAAACATTTTTACCAGTTTCTCAAAATTGGCGGTGCTATGCTTGGGCAACTGATTGAACCATTGAGTCAATGTGCTTAAGAATACCATGATAAATGTCCTCAAAATTAGGGCATCATTATGCTTAAGGTGGAAGCACACATTCATGAAGTTGGTCATGTGTTCTTGTGCATCTTCCTCTCCCTTAAACTTGTCCATCCTAGGCATCTCAAAGTGTCTATGATATGCACGACTCAGGACTGAGGGGCACAGAGGTTGGTTGTGTATCTTTCTCAATGTCAACTTTTATCCTCTTATGTCCTACTTCTCGAGAGACTTGACTCTCTCGACGAGTGTTTGGTATGCCTTCAAGGAAATAATCTCCTATTTTTGAAGGTTCACTTGTAGTGGTAAGGGAGGTAATTCCATGTTTTATTGGTATGGGCATATGTCCTCATATCTCGTAATAATGAAGTTGGTCACGTGTCTTGCATGTATTCATATATCCTCAGCATCAAGGCATTGTTCTACTTAAGGTGGAAGCACACATTCATGAATTTGGTCACGTGTTCTTGCACGTCTTCCTCTCCCTTAAACTTATCTAGCCTAGGGATCTCAAAGTGTCTAGGATATGTGGGACTCGGGACTAAGGGGCACAGATGTTGGTTATGTATCTTGCTCAATGTTGACTTCTATCCTCTTATGTCCTACTTCTCGAGATACTTGACTCTCTCAATGAGTTTTTGGTATACCTTTGAGGAAATAATCTTCTATTTTTGAAGGTTTACTCATAGTGGTAAGGGAGGTAATTTTGTGTTTTCTTGGTATGGGCATATGTACTCATCTCTCATAACCATGGATGGAGGTTCAGGATATGCTTGTTCCTAATCTTCCATCCCTACTCGTTTCTCATTAAATTGTGTTTGTTCAAGGTCTAGGTGTTGTTTATTTTGTGAAGTGTGGTGAGCATACTCATTTCCTTACCTAGTGCTTCTCTCCTACTGAGAATAGGTATGTCTCTCATGTCAGTATATTTCACCACCTATGTGTGCATCTGCTTGAGCTAGCCTCTCTACTAGCTCCTCACGCTCAGCTCTTTCTTATCTTGAACATTGTTCTTGTAGGTGCAGATGCCTCTTCCTTCACTCTTCTTTCTCAAGAGCTTCTACATGCTCTTCCTCAATGCATAGTGCTTCCTCTAACCTATGTATACGGTTAGATTGATCTGCTACTAAAGGTTCATGGATTTCTAACTCTATGTAAGGAGTTCTAATGTTTATGCCCCTTGAGGAGGCTCCTACTGTGTGCTTGTCCTTGTTCACCAGGGTGACTTGTTATGTGTACTGTGTTATAGGTTGAGTACCCCTATGATCAAAAGCAGTTTATGTAATGTGGGGCCATTTTGAAGCTTTCCATAGTTTATTGGTGCATCTAATATCTATGCTACATGAACTTCCTAAAGGAGAATTTTTGGTAGCAATACTTCTTGGAGCTAGTCTCGAGGTAACTCGATCCAACTCATCAAGTTGTCAGGTTCTCCATGACTGATCCCACGAAGTCCCATTGGCACCAATGAGATCATAATCCAAGGGTGCCCTCCCATTTGTAAGGATGCTATAGGATGTCCTAGGTATATGACTGGGTGTAACCCTAGTGTCTTACCCTTCAATGGGATAATTTTTCCTGTGTATCATGTGAATCTTGGGGTCTTACAACCCCTGCATGCCTATGTGATGATGGAGGCCTTGATTTCTCCTCATGCCAACGTAATTATGGAGGCCTTGAAACCTTTGCACATCTGTGTGATGAGGGAGTTTGTGATGCCTCTGCATGTCAGTGTGAAGAGGGAGGTCATGATGCCTCCGCTTTTCTATGTGGTGAGGAAGACCTTGAGGTCTCCTCGTATCTGTGTTATGAAAGAGTTTGTGATGCCTTCGTGTGTCTGAGTGATGAGAGAGGCTATGTGGCCTCCTCATGTCTATGTGATGAGGAACCAGGATGTGGCTCTCTTGTTGGGGTTTCTCGAGGAGTCCCCCCAAGGATTGAGTCATCATTCCTAATACTTGTCAAACTTCATTCGATGACACTATGGGTGGGCGGCTCAATGCCAGTGTGACTGTGATTGTGGAGCATCTATTTTTGCCTCGGTGGTGGATCGAGGGCAATTGATCCAAGTGTATACCATGGTGACTTATGAGTTATCTTCTTAGGTGAATTCCAAACCACACAAACAAACAAGCATATGTTTATCTCTTTTAAGGATTTATGTGTGTGTTCCCTAAACTGTTTGGTGTGTTTTGATTCGTTGAATATATAAGCTAACTCTCATCATGTTTTTCACTTTTTGTTGGATGGTATACTTAAATTGTTTAAAGGATTTCACCTATATACTCACACAATCTGAATATGGTGATGAAATCCATACTTGATGAGGTAGCATAGGTACTACCAACCCTCACCTGGCACCTCGTGCATAGTGATACACCCCTCAAGGAGGAGTGCATGCTATTTTGCATGGTTAGGATATTTTTTGGATCGGCCTTGGCTACGAATGGGTCCCGATGATACTCTTTCTCACGATCCAACCAAGTGGTTATGACCTCCATCATTGGTCTCGATTAACAGGTTGGATATGAGAGCCCAACTTCGTTGATGTTAAATATAAGACGTGATGTGTGTGGGATTATTTTTAACCTTGCATGTAAAAAAAATGCATCACCCAGCAAACATGATCTTTCTTATATGCCTAAGATAAAAAATGATTCATTTAAGAAAGATGCATGTATTCAGCTTATATGAACTTCAAAGAATGTATTCTATTTTATAAATTAATATCCACTAGCTGGATCGCATGCAAGCAAACTAAACACACAGAGGCCTAGCACATTGGATACTAGGGTAGACCTTACAAGTAGAGGCCCGTTGTTCCTAGCAGCACCTAGAGAAAATTAAATAAAATCCTAGGAAACATCAAATACATTTTATTTTTCCCTTTCCCTTTATATTTTCTTGATTAAACTATGATTTTGCTTGATGTTTCTAGAAATAAAAAATTGTAGACAAAGAAAATAGGAAAATAGAGGATGGTACCTGTTGGTCATCAAATCCGCACAGGAAAGGACTTTCGGTGGGTTTGCGTGCCCTGGACCTATGACCAACGTTGAAATGCCTAGGGGAAGAGATGCCCCTCATGCCAATCTCTGGAGAAAGGCCGGCTCCTATACTAATCTACTTTTGGGGTTTGAGACAAGAGTGCAGGAAAGAAATAAAAGGAGTTCGGGTTAGAGAAAGAAATAAAAAATGATAAGGGTTAGAGATTGATTATTTAAGATGGGGAAGAACAGGAAGCACAATTACTCACTAACAACTCGAATAACAGCAAGAAATACCAAGAATAACATGAAAGAAACATAATGCCAAACTTCCTATGTATCCTCTGGATGGGTTCGCAGGGTTCTCCTTTCTCTTCTTGCTAGAATTCAGGATTCAGAGTAATAGCGATTGAGATAAGGGAATAACAGAAACCTCAATCCACCAGGCAGCATAAAGGAAGGCGACAAGGTGTTTTTCCTCTCCTATGTATCCTTCAGGGTGAATTTTAGGGGTTCAGTCCCCGATCGCACACCGGATTCAGGATTTAGAGTCTCAGTAGGCGAACGAGAAAAGATGAAAGAATTAAGCATAGAAGGCAGCATAAAAGAGAGAAATAGAGCACAAAAAGTCTTTAGTATTAAACACAGGACATCAAGTTATAGCAGCTTTCTAGCAGAAAGTTCCCCCCTTTTACATTGCAAAGCCTAGGTTTTTATAGAGGACCCGGCCCTCTGGATAATTATTACAAAAATGATAGAGTACACCCTCGGGCCCTGAGAAATCGGCTCCTCGCTACTGCTACGGATGATCTCTCAAATCGGCTACCAAAACTAGTAACAGTGACCGAGTCAGCCGGGAAAATATGCATTAAATGAGCCACCTGGGTGTCCTTGGATTGTAGGTGCGGTGCTCAAGTGGCGGCCATGCTTGCTGGGCTCTTCTTCTTGGGCTAATACTTCGCATCCAATTGCCAAAAATGAGCAGCGGGCTTTTCGGGCAAGAAAGTATGCATTTATGAGGCTTTTTGATTACCTCAGGAAAATACCCAACTTGGGAAGCGTTCCTAGAAAGCACCTTGCTAATTTTTGCTTCGTAAAACTACTTTGGGGGCATGGAGTGCCGAAGCCGATCCTCCTCTATCCTTTGCTGCTTCGTTGATGGGTTGGGACAAACACTTCGGGCCGATCTTCTTTTGAAACGGTGGTTCGGGGGAGTTTTGGCCGAAGTACTTTCTCGACTTCTACTGCTTCGAGAGAAATTTGGCCGAAGTGGATTTTAGAAATACTTCGGGCCCGAAGTATTTTCTTTGCCTTAGCCGATTCGGACTGTCTTTTCTTCTTCGACGAACTTGCTTGGGTGCCGCTTCGCAAACTCTTCACCCGAAGTAGTCGCTGGGAATGCTTCGGGTGCGAAGTGTTTCCTTCGGACCTTTTCGACAAAGTTCTCACCCGAAGTGATGATTTGAAGCGCTTCGGGCCTGAAGCTCTTTTCTTTTCATTTTGTCCACTAGGGGGCGATAGGGAAAACCAAAATTGCTATAACTTATAAACAAAAGAAAACTTTCAACAAAACAAATATTATACAAAGTTTCAATTTTTTGCCCCTTGGTGGAATGTGACAATATTGTCAACATTCTTGGTGGCTCGCAGGGCAACGAGCTCGTCTCGGTGGTAGAACCCTCAGATTTTATCCATTGGTCCATAGTTACCTCCAGACCCTTCTCCTTGTTCTTTTTCTAGGGGCACTTCCATAGCTTGTCCTTCCTCTTCCTCTTCTTTCGCTACTACTTCTTCCCCCGCCACCATTGCTTTTGCTACGTCCTCAGTTGTTGGCAGTGGGGCCAGGCGGATGTGGATGTCTTTTAAGGTTTGACGAACCTGAGACCAAATGCTTTTCATGAACAGCTCTTGATCCTCCAGGGATTTGACCAAAGCATGAAATCTATCGATTTGCCTGATTTATGCATGCTGGGACCTGGTCTGTAGATCATTTAGGGAAGTGGCAATTCTATAGTATTTCAATACGTAATCAGCAACCTGCTTCTCTGTTATTGGTTTGGCCCACTCGTTTATCTTTGAAATGTCGCCTTCAAACTACTACCACTTCGGCATGATATCTTCCTTGGCTAAAGGCTTCCCATCATTATCCGTGAAGCTCGGGAAGCCTAAGGAGAAGAGGTACTCGAAGTACCCCATTAACGCATGCCTCTCGCTTTCAAATGCATCCAATAGGATCTTTGTCTTTTGAGCTTTCTTGGCTATGGGGAAAAAGGCATGAATTGTGGCCTGGGCTGTTGACCAATCCCTTGTTGTCTGACTCATCGCTGCAAGTTTCAAATCTTGATACCTTGCACCCTAGACCTTGAGGGCCAGCTTGAGTCGGGCTCTGACATTCTGAATGACTTCTTTGACAATTGGCCCTCCTTCGACGGTGGCAACCTGGGCTTCTATGGTGTAAACTAAAACTGAAAGGGCACTGATAGCCCGAGACCTAAAATTCTTGAGCAAATATGAGCGAATCTCCTTGATTTTGCTCCTATCAAATAGCCCTAGGCTTTCCTTCTCATGTAGCTATATTTGAGCTTGCAAGATCTTACTTTCAAGTTCCTTGGCCCTTAAATCATTTTTGGCCTGTCTTTGTGCTTGATTCTCAGCTATGCACTCCAACTGGGCTATCCACAGCTTTAGGGCATGTGCTTCCTTCTGCATCAGCTTGCACTATTCTTCGGCCTCTGCAAATTTGGAGTGAACCCTTGCTATCTCCTCCTCCAACTTGATGTTAGCATTCTTGGCTTCGAACCTGCGCTTGTTGGCAATGTTGGCATGTGCCTTGAAGGTCTCGATTCCAATGTGCATAGAGGCGGAATCCTTATCCACATTTAGATGTTCCAAGTCCTCTTTATCCTAATATTCATAGTCTGCTGGAGTCATTTCATCCAGGGGCTTCTAGAATTTGGGTATCTTCCTTACTTTATGCAACTTTCTCGCCTTGAAATCGAAGACGACACATTTCTCAACTTGAGCAAGGGAGCACCCTCTCCTATTTCTTGCCTCTTTTAACATTCTCTCTGTGTTTTGTCGGGCTTGGAGGAGTTTTTTGGCCAAAGGGCATTCTCGTATTGATGACAGTTCGAAGTTGAATGTGGTTGGGTCTACAGCTGAGGTATTGAACAAATATAAGGAGTTGAAGGGGGTAGCCTCACCCGAAGGTTCAACATTAGGGGTGATGGGGGCTTCGGCGAGGGGGAGCATGTTATGTACAACGGAGGAATGAGCCTCGAGGTTTGGCATTGGACTGTTAGCTTCACCCTGGTTGATGACTGAAGGGTTGGTGGTGTGGCTAGGTGAAGTAACTTTGATAGGTTTGTCCTGGCCAGAAGACTCGGGGGGAGTAGTTAGGGACACGACGTAAGAAGGTGACTGACCTTGTGGAGGCAGGGGGGATAGGTGAGAGATTTCGGCCAGGACCGGGGTGGACTTACGAGCAACCATAGCGTGAGGTGAAGAAAATGTACCTACATTCCCTCCTGGCAGAGCGGCCATGGTGATCTCCTGGGTGATTGGCTCTTGTTCCTTCTGGGCCTTGGTACTCTCGGCTTCAATGACTTCCACGAGTTCCTCTACGTCGATGACATCTATGTTTGGGATCGTTTCAGCACTTGGTGGAGTTTTTTCATTGTTTGCTTTGGCCAAGCTCGATACTGATCTTTCGGTAGGAGCACTCGAAGTTCTTGTATGTGGTCACTTTGGGAAGTTCGAGGGTGCCTATGTAGGTTCCTGCTCCTTTCTTTTCCTCCTCTTAAGGGGTTGCTCTAATTCCTCTATTGTTTCCAAGACCCAATATTGGTCTGACACACAATCACGAATTCCCTGTCCATTGTTAGAAGCCCATGAGAATTCATCTTTCGGTGATGGACTCTCATAATCCACCATTCTCTTAACTGCTCCATGTCCCAGTCTTTTAACTCCTCTTTCAAATTGTCCCTTGCTTTTTTCTAGAAAGTGGAGTCGGGAGTTGGAAATGGGTACTGGTCTGGGTCGAATTCGACCTCCATAGGATAAAAGTCATGCCAAGGAGGCAACGTCCTCATCTCCTCTAAGTGCCACTCTAGGTCCGTATCATTGGGGTTATTCCTCTACTCCAGAATTTTGAGGTGAGGATAGACATGGAAGTTTTTGCTTTTCAAATGGTCTCTCATCACCCCCAACGGGTCGTAGAGCCACCTCTATGGTATTTGAAGCAGACCAAAATCGGCGAGCTTCTCCTCCAGGTATATGTTCTGCTTCAGGGTGAAGACTTCGATCACTCCCATCTTGAAGGGGAAGTCACAGGTGTGTGCCCACTTCCATCCGTGGTCGTAGGTTTCGTCGGTCGCGTCACTTTGCCAAGCAACTTCTAGGGCAAATTGGTACTCCAAAGGGAAAAAGGGCAGCAAGAAGGGCTTCCCTGTGAAGCCGAAAATGCGGATCACAAGCCCTTATGTCAACTAAAACACGTCCCCTCTTCTCTCCAGTACAACTTTATCTCTAAGGCAGAGAGGCACCCGAGGGCTAGACCCTGTCAGAATGTGCATCGCAGGTCCCAAAAATTGTTGATTGAAAGGGTAATAGGACTCTGACCTCAGCAAGAGATGAGTCCATTGATATATAGGTAAAGGGATCCCATCCTCGCCGACTGGTGAAACATCACAATGGTGGAGGGCTTTATGTACATGAAAGAAGAAAAGACAAACCAAAAAGAAACAAGGCTGGAAGTGCGGCTCCTTGCTAGCATCCTTCATGGATGTCAACCGCGTATGCAGATTTTAGGCCACCCATTATGCCCAATCGAAGAAAATTGGGTTGGTGTTCGACCGCGAAGCGTCGGGGGCATAGAACTCTCCTCTACAAATGCATTCGGCTAGCGACACCTGCCATGGGTATACCAAAGTATCACTTGACAAACCTCCTACCCATGTAATGATAGAGAATATATCTATTTTTTTGAAGGCCTCTAAGGGCAGGGGCATCTGGGGTCGCTTGTCGGAAGAAAGTCTGCTTTTGAGGTTTTCACGCAAAAAGTTCAAGATGAAGGGATTAGCAGTGAACTTATCCATTTGTTCTCTTAGGCTAACATTACGAACAGTATAGCCTTTTGGTGGCCTTTGTTGTGGTGCAAACACTGCCTGCACATCCTCCTTCAGAATGGAAAACAATTTTTTACCCGAGGCGTCCAACACCTGCCTGGTTTGCGATTGATAGTTCTGAGCAATGGCGTATATGAGCTCAGGGCAGTGATGTGTAGGAGGGACCAAATACCAATATATGTGGGAATAATATGCCGCAGCCCTCTTGTTCTCCATTGAGAGCCTTCTTTTCATGAAGTTGATGGTATATCGGAGCTCGGCTATGATTCTTGAGAGCTCTGGGTCTCTGATTTTTGCCCACTTATCGACAGGTGGTTCTATGCTAGGCTCATCGTTAGACTCTTCCCTTTCTTCCATCACTTGTTTTCCTAGCTGTGGGAGAGGATTGACCCTCCTAGGTCTCTGTTTCTTTTCTTATGTGACTCTCGCATTCTCTAGAACCACCGTCTCTGGCTCTTTCCCTTTCTGAGTGGGGTTCTTCCTTCCCATTGTGAATGATCGCAGCAGAATAACTTATGATGTAGGAGAGTTTAGCACTTCAAATTAGGGATGGGATAATCATGGTGAATAGTGGAGCCTTTGATGCAGAAGCTCTCCGAGGTGACAGAATGCAGACTCGACTCTCACACTTGCAAATGGTTTGTTCTGAACAGGCATCTGCATTTTATAGCTTCAGAGGGCAACTTTTGGTATTTATGGCAACCATCGTAATTACTTCATAGACCTGGCCCAAAATTATCATTGTGGCATCTGATTGACCATATAGTGGCGTCGTACGTAGGGCCATGCAATTCGGAAATTGGATTTTGTATTAGGAACGCAAATTGCTGCCACCGGGTACCCTGGTGCGACTTTTTTGATTAACAAACTACCTTGGGATGAGTGCCACTTCTTTCATATTGAGTTCATCTGCTTCGACCCCCTTTTGAGGTTTCTATTAGCATGTTCCTCGAGGCACATCCTAAACGTGTCCACCTCGCATGTGCGGTTCGATGGCATGGAGTTGGTGAAGAAAATACTTCACCGTGAAGTTCTTCAGGCTGATTTTTTTTGTTTCGGGCCCGAAGTTCCCCTTTGCTATGCCATTGCTTCGGTTTACGAATACTGTCGATCGAAACCCATTTCATCGAGGAGGGCCTCACCAAGAATTACTTTAGACAACACCTTTGGCACATTTCTTTAGCGAAGCATTTTCCACGTCCTTGATTTGCATGTGGTTTGGTTCTACGAGGATGGAATGTTTCATGGCGAACTTCCCTTCGTCAGCTACTTCGGACCGAAATCCCCCAAAGGCAATTTCAATCGTGCTTTGCAAAGCCGAAGCTAGGAACCTGGATTTTATGGTTGAAGTGGCACCTGCTCATCGTGATCTTTCGAACAGAGTATGGACAAAGAACTGAAAACCCTATATACAAAGATATATACAATTTTTTTTTTTTTTTGGAGTTGATAACTCAGCGATTGAAGGTCTTCAGGTGAAGACCATTGATGGAGATTGGTAAAACTTGGCCATTCGCATCTTTGAGGATGAAGGAATTGGTTGAATTCACTTTTACTATTTCAAATGGTCCATCCCAGAATGCATCCATTTTGTCATGATTCCTAGGCTTGGCCTTCCACGAATCCCACCTCCATACCAGGTCTCCTGCTTTGAATGTGCGATCAGATGATTTCCTTTTGAACCATTCCCGGGTGACCTCAGCATGTTGTGCAAAGTTCTGGTAGGCCTTTTCACGTTCCTCTTCTAGTCATAGTAGCTGGACCAGGCGTTCCTCCATCGGGTTGGCTCTATATTCTTCTAGCAACTATAATGCAGGGATCTCGAGGTGAGTGGGCAGGATGGCCTCCTTGCCGTAGACCAGAGCATAAGGTGAAGTCTTGATTGACCTTTTGACAGAAACCCAATTAGCCCACAAGGCCCGATCCAAAAGGAGGTGCCAAGTTCTTTTGTTTTGATCGATCAGCTTTCTCAGTATCCTCAACAGGGTTTTGTTGGTGGATTCTGCCAATCCATTGCCCTGGGGGTAATAGTTGGAAGACACCTTGTGATATATCCCATACTTGTATAGGAACTCATTGATCTTTGCACCCATGAAACTAGGACTGTTATCTATAATAATTGTTTTGAGGATGCTGAAGCAGGTAATCAATCCTTCCAGGAAGGTGACAATAGTATCTTGATTAGCATGTTTTGTGGGGACTGCCTCGGCCCACCTGGTAAAGTAATCAGTCATAGTCAGAATGAATTTGTGTCCAACAGAGGAGTTTGGAAATATGGCCCCTATGAAATCTAATCCCCATTGCTAAAAGGGGGCTTCCATGTGTATCGGTCGGAGTGGCATCGAAGCATTTCTATTTTGTCCGACGAATCTCTGGCATTGCTTGCACCTTCGACAAACGGAGAAGGCGTCGGCAAAGAGTGTGGGCCAATAGTAACCCGCCTTGATTATCTTTAGCGTCGTTGCTCTTCTAGCAAAGTGTCCTCCAGATAGTCCTAAATGAAATTCACCCAGGATTCTCTTCTTATCATCATATTTTATGCATCTGATGAGGACGTCGTCAATGTTCCTAAAAAATAGGCCTTCTGGGCGCATAGCGTATCAAGTGGACCGCATCCTGAAATGCCTTCGTTGTGAAGCATTCAGATGTGAGGGGCATCTACTGATGCTAAAATATTCCACTATTTCACTGACCCAATATTTCTTGACCTCTTCTTGATTAGCGAGGCATTCTCCTGTTGGTAAGTCTTCCGACTAACAGTCTGTTATTTTGGCCATTGCATTCTTCGCCAGCTCTTGACATAGCGCGCGATCGCGAACCAGTTTGGTGGGCTTGATCTCAATATCGAACTCTTGGATTTTGCTTACCCAACCAGCTCTCTTGCTTCATAGTTCCCCTTGAATAATGAAACTATGTACATCGGGGTGAATGACAAATATTGTGGTTCAACTTTGAGAAATGAACTGTTTGAATTTCCTTAGAGACTTCATTACTACATGCACTTGATGCTCGATGAAATTGTACTTTTCTTCATGGGGATTGATTATCTAGCTGAGGAACGTAATGGGACATTCCTCTCCATATTCCCCCTTTTACGTCAAGACCGTGGCGTAGCTTTCAGGTTCTCCTATTGCATACAGGATAAAATCTTGACTGTAGTCGGGGTTGATCAAGACCGGTGCCTGAACAATTCGGGCCTTGATTTCTTTGAATGCTTTTCTCCTCTCTTTTGTCCAGACAAATTCTGCACCCTTCTTTAAAATCTCAGACATCGGCTTAATGACCTGGGTGAAGTCTAGGACAAACTTCCTTACGAAGTTAATCTTCCCGAAGAAATATTGAAGGCTCTTTTTATCCATTGGGATTGGGAGTTTCATCAGAGCTTCGGCTCTGTCAGGATCCATGGTGAGACCCTTTTTTGAAATTGCGTGTCCCAGCAGCTTTCCTTTGCTAACTACGAAGATAGACTTTTTTGGATTGATTGAGATGCCAAACTCTCGACATTTTTTGAAAATTTGTTGAAGATGTTTTGGGTGGTTTTCTCTCTTTTTGGAGAAGACAGTCATGTCATCCAAATAGATAACGATGACCTTGTTCAGAAGCTCGCCAAAAGCTAGATCCATCACCCTCTAGAAAGTAGCTCCCGCATTTGAGAGGCCAAAAGGCATTCGCTGGTAAGTGAATGTGCCCCACTTGGTTGTGAATGCGGTCTTATAATGGTCTTCATCCCTGACCCAGATTTGATTATATCCAAAGAAACCATCAAGTAGGGAGAATCATTGAGCTCTAGCCACCGAATGCAAGATCTAATCGATCTGTGGGAGAGGATAGTGGTCCTTGAGGGAAGCATGATTCAGGTTGCGAAAGTCCATGCATAACCGGATGTCTCCATTCTTTTTTTTGACAGGGACCAAGTTCGCTACCCAGGAAGAATGCTTGATGGGATAAATGATCTTTGCTTCGAGCATTTTTAGTAGTTTGGCCTTCATCAGGACCTCGATCTTTGGATTAATCGGCCTTTGCTTCTGTCGGAAAGGTTTGGCCCCTTCTTGTAATTCGATTGTATGTTGGATCAGTTGCCAATCATATCCCTTGAGGTCATGATAATACCAATCCACAATATCTATGTACCTTTTACACAAACATCGAATTCGCTCTATTTCTTTTGTAGTACAATCGGTCTCGACCTTTATTACTTTCCCTAGTTCCAGTTCCAAATCTTGATATTACTACACGTTGATCTAAATCCTATGGTAAAGCAATCGATCATTTTGATCGAAAAGGCTTTCAAGCATGATCAATCCTTTGGGAACATGGTTGTTCTTCAACTGGACCAATCCTTCATATTCTTCTTCATTCGGGCTTTGGCCTTTGACTGTAGTAGCTTCTTGGATCATGAAATTGACGATCTGCTCATCATTGTCAAAGACTTGCCAATGTAAATCTCTGTCGGGGACAGAGGGTCTATAGATCATCCTTACAGCCTTCAACTTATGCACCATATCATCCACTAGAGAATATTGGGTTGTGATGGATGCTAAGATGTCTGCATGTTGATTCTTTTCTCACATAACAGATTGAGATTAAGGGATTCAAACTGGTCAAACAGGTCCCATACCCTATTGCGGTATGATTTAAGATAGTGCTTCTTTGAAGAGCATATGTTGGTGACCTGGTTGCAAACTAGTTCAAAATATTTGAATATTTGAAGATGCCTTATGCCTAACTTGTCAGCTTTCTTGAGTCCTAAGCACAAGGCTTCATACTCTGCTGCATTGTTGGTGTAGCTCCATGTCAATCGGTAGCAATATTCCTTTTGCTCATCGGACGAAAAAATCAGAAGGATTCCTGCCCTGACGCCATTTTTGCATCGGGTATCGTCAAAGAAAAATTTCCACAGTCCTTCTTGAGCAGAAACCTTCCCCTCCATTTTGGCTGGTATCTCAGACTTGGCGATGGTGTAACACCCCAGCTCAGTATCTATTATGGCATTGAAATCTGCCAATGAAAATTCATCTTCACAACATAACTGTGCGAGGGATTCCTGGACTAGATCCACTTGCTCTAGCTCCTCCGCGATCGTATGCACAGGGCCACTGCTCTCTTCTTCGAACATCTTCTAAACCAGGAACGTAGAAGGCTTTTCATTATAGATCTTCACCTTCTTCCCTTTGAAGGGGATCTTCATATGAGTGTAGTCCATGGGCAGATATCCACCCAGCTTTGCCATGAATTCCCTCGATAGGCACATGCTGAAGTAGGGTTCAAGGTCCACGACTACCACCTCTTGTATGACTATGATTTGAGGTGCCTTATGTAGCCGAATAATAATATCTTTAATGACTCCTACAGTATTTATTGGGGTACCATCCAACTGGAGGACTCTGTGACTACTTCATGTGTATTCCATGCCTATTTCCTCGCATACTGCCTTCGGCATTACTGTCATTGCAACTCCAGAATCTATCATACAATTATGCACGATATATCCTTCCATTTGTAAGGCTAAGTAGAACGATGGTGGTCTATTTTTTCCCGTGATGGATGCAGAGAGGGTCTGCACCAGGGAAAGCAATTCTGCCTTCTTTGTATTGATCCTATTTAATGATTCTTGCAGTAGGTCCACTTGTCCAGGAAGTTGTAGAGCATCATACAGACTAATTTTGGCTGGAATCCTCTTCAACTCTTCTACGATGTTGTAGGCTGGGGAGCTATGCACCTTAGGTTCCTTTCTTGGTTCGTACTTGGTGCGATATTGCTCTGTCACTTCGACCCTTTGTCGCTTGGTGAGCGAGGGAAACTTGAGCTTCTCCTTAGCCTGTTCTTTGGTCTCCACATGAGGTGGTTCGGCAATGGCCTTTTGGGCCTTTTCTTTTACTAGAGCTTGCGAAGGAGCTTCGCTCGAGGCTGAAGAGGACGTTTGTCCCTTCTCAAATCAAGCGTGTACCTTCAAAGGAGCCATCTAAGTAGCATCCACCTCTATTGACCTTTTTCCTCCCCTGGTAAGGACTATGACTGGCTCTTCCTCATTGATGGACAAGTTTCGATCCAATTGTCTAATGATGTTGACTTGGCCGCCTTGATCGCTGCTTGTTAGTGTCTGCACGTAGTGTTGGTGCAACATGCATGTATTCTCCTCGTGAGGATCATTACATGTAGAGAACCAATATACACGATCGAAAGTGCTTAGGGCTTCATCTATCGCAGCATTTCTTACCGAAGCTTTTCCTTGATGGACCGCTTGATCTTTGGTAAGTGCAGGCATGGGATAAGACCTTCTTGGTAGAAACTCCTGTTGTGCTTGCTTCTTCTTGAAAATGGTCATGTCATTGGACAAGGTCTACACTATGGAATTTAACGATTGCATTTCTTATAGTATTTTGTCTTGCATATCATCGGCCTTGGGAACTGATGGTAAAGAAGCCATAGTCAGTATCGGAGGCAGGGCAGGATGTTGGAGGGGTGCTAGCAACATCAAAAATGTTGGATTGATAGTGGGGGGTGTAGTTGAAAGTGTGGGGAAATGTATCTATGGCGTGGTGATCTACAACACAATGGGATTCGGGTTCCAAGATGATATCGGATATGTAGGGGTTGTAGAAATCTGTGGAGCGACTGTGCTCGCATACTGGGCTTGAAGGAACTCGGGGAGTATGGGCATTGGCATTCTTTGAGGGAGTTTGCCCATGGCTATGAGGTTCATTTTTGCTTTCTTGGCTAACCCATACAACTCTGGAAAGGTATTGACATTTGAGTACCTTATCATAAGCCCTATATCAGGGTTGAAGGCCCGAAGGAAGTAGTACGCCATGGCTTCGTCAGTTGGGCGAAGTCCAACTGGGACTCTTTGCTAGGTTCGAGCAAACCTAACATTGAAGTCCGCAATATCATCTTGTGGATGTCTTTGGATTGAAGTGAATTGCTATAGAAGAGAAGTTGAATCGGTGGACTCATTGAAGCCTTGCATCAACTGCTCGGCTAACTGGTCCCATTTCGTAATAGTGCCGAGTGGCAGAGATCTATACCAATAGAGGAGTTTTCCTCTAAGGGAGAGAACCAGGAGCTTCACCATCACTCGCTCTTCTATGATATCATGGATTGCCACCAGGGAAATGATGTCTTGGATATGCTCTAGAGTAGTCTTTCCATTTTCATCGAATTTCGGGAGCTTTTTGATTGCAGCAGGTGAAACTTGCCCTTGGCCTATGAGATTCAATGGTGACGAAGAATTCCATGCTAGAAATAATCTGGGTGGCGGTTGCTGCTGCATTTTCTATTGTTGTTATTGTTGTTGCTATGCCATATTTGTGCTTGGGTTCTATGGAACAGAGGTCCCCGAAGTCCCTCTTGGGTTGCTCGTCAAAAGGCCAATAGGAACGAAGGCACTAGGATGCTTCGGTGAGTTGGGAGGATTTGGAGGAAAACTAGCTACTGTGCTATCGAAAGTTAGGCCTTGCTCGTCAATAGCAGCCTCTTGCGAGGATGTTCCACGTAAGAGATATTCGAGGGTAACTAACCTAGAGTGTTCCCCAAAGGCATCAATATCAATCTCAAAGAACTCAATTTCCTCTCCTCTATTCCTAACTCTCCATCTTGTTTGCATGAAGGCACAGGCTTTAGTACTGGTCTTTACGACTTGAAGATTCTCGGGTAAAACAGAGTCGCCAGATGCTAGGAGTCTCTTAGTAATGAGAGCATCGATTCTCACTACTACTCAAGGGATGAGACTGATCGGATCTCACCGAGAACTTTGTTAGAACTACTGGCTCCGGTGAAGACGGTCTAGAAGTTTTCTCAAATATGGGACCTTGTGTCCCATCGAGCGTGTCAAAAACTGTTAGTCATCAAATCCACACAAGAAAGGACTTTCGATGGGTTTTCACGCCCTGGACCTGCGACCAATGTTGAAAGGCCGAGGGGAAGAGATGCCCCTCGTGCCAATCTCTAGAGAAAGGCTAGCTCCTATACTAATCTGCTTTTGGGGTTTGAGAAAAGAGTGCAGGAAAGAAATAAAAGGAGTTCGGGTTAGGGAAAGAAATAAAAAAGGATAAGGGTTAGAGATTGATGATTTAAGATGGGGAAGAACAGGAAGCATGATTACTCACTAACAACTTGAATAACAGCAAGAAATATCAAGAATAACACAAAAGAAATGTAATGCCAAACTTCCTATGTATCCTCTGGACGGGTTCGCAAGGTTCTCCTTTCTCCTCTCGCTGGAATTTAGGATTCAGAGTAACAGTGATTGAGATAAGGGAATAACAGAAACCTCAATCCACCAGGCAGCATAAAGGAAGGCGACAAGGCATTTTTCCTCTCCTATGTATCCTTTAGGGCGAATTTTAGGGGTTCAGTCCCCGATCGCACACCGGATTTAGGATTCAGAGTCTCAGTAGGTGAACGAGAAAAGACAAAATAATTAAGCATAGAAGGCAGCATAAAAGAGAGAAATAGAGCACAAAAAGTCTTTAGTATTAAATGTAGGACATCAAGTTACAGCAGCTTTCTAGCAAAAATTTCCCCCCCTTTTACATTGCAAAGCCTGGGTTTTTATAGAGGACCCAACCCTCTGGATCATTATTACAAAAATAGTGGAGTACACCCTCGAGCCCTGAGAAATCGGCTCCTCGCTGCTGCTACGAATGATCTCTCAAATCGGCTACCAAAATTGGTAACGGTGACCGATTCAGCCAGGGAAAGACGCATTAAATGAGCCACCTAGGTGTCCTTGGATTGTAGGTGCGATGCTCAAATGGTGGCCATGCTTTTTGAGCTCTTCTTCTCGGGCTGATACTTTGCATCCAATTGCCAAAAATGAGCAACGAGATTTTCGGGCAAGAAAGTATGCATTTATGAGGCTTTTTGATTGCCTTGGGAAAATACCCAACTTGGGAAGCATTCCTGGAAAGTGCCTCGCTGATTTCTACTTTGCAAAACTACTTCGGGGCGTGGAGTGTCGAAGTCGATCCTCCTCTATCCTTCGTTGCTTCGCTGGCAAAACTGCTTCACTGATGGGTTGGGACAAACACTTCGGGCCGATCTTCTTTTGAAATGGTGGTTCGAGGGAGTTTTGGCTGAAGTACTTTCTTGACTTCTACTGCTTTGAGAGAAATTTGGCCGAAGTGGATTTTAGAAATACTTCGGGCCTGAAGTATTTTCTTTGCCTTAGCCGATTCGGACTGTCTTTTCTTCTTCGACGAACTTGCTTGGGTGTCGCTTCGCAAACTCTTCACCCGAAGTAGTCATTGGGAATGCTTCGGGTGCAAAGTGTTTCCTTCGGACCTTTTCGGTAAAGTTCTCACCTGAAGTGATGATTTGAAGTGCTTTGGACCCGAAGCTATTTTCTTTTCATTTTTTCCACCAGGGGGCGATAGGGAAAACCAGAATTGCTATAACTTATAAACAAAAGAAAACTTTCAACAAAACAAATATTATACAAAGTTTCAATTTTTTTGCCCCTTGGTGGAATGTGAAAATATTTTCAATAGTACCAACCTTAACTCCTCATCTTATGATGAACTCCCTACCCTCTGTTACAATTTTTTTCTCGTCGTTTTTTACCAAAGCAGCTGATTCTAGCCATTGACTGTAGGAGCGGCTAAGATCAGCTGGTTGTTGTCGATCAGAGTGGCTAAACCTGCAGGTCGTTGTCGACCAGAGCATCCAAACCTACAAACAAAAAACTTGTGAATGTCAATAAATTGACTAAAAAATAAAACTTGGTAGGGGTCCCACCGTGATCACCATCTATGCGACCCTGGGGAGCACGCCCTGCAGTTAACCCTACTTACAATGTTATTATTATATCAAATGCAAAAATAAAGACAAACACATATAACATGAAAGTAAAAGAGCAAAGAAATATTCTTTTATTAATGCTTCCAAATCTTGGTTACATGTACATCCCTCTAAGGGATACTCATTTTGATACAATATATTATAGGTGGGACAACGGTGAATGTATCCCCTCCCAAAGGGGTGGTGCACTTCCGCAGGCTTCTCGATCTCACACACAAACTTGTCTGAGGGCTCACTCATGCCTCCTTATCCTTCTCTCATCCAAGAGGTATCTCATGCTCGAAAATTTGACTTGGTCATGTAAACCTGCAGATCTGCATACACAAAAACAACAAAGCATGCTTAGTAGTCCAGGCTACCTCCTTGGATGAGGTTGTTAGTATCAAATCTGATAAGCAAGATAGATAAGCATAATATTATTAAATGCAATAATACTAATGAAAAATGGAGGCATATCTCAAAGAACAATAATGTAAATGCATACAATAAATTAGATCTATACTAGAAATAAATTTTGAAATAGAAAGTAATCAAACCTAATGCTAGAACAAAGGAAAAATTTTCAAAACCCTAAGTTAAGCTTGCAGGCCACTGTCCAAGATAGCAACTATAAAATATACCTTTCTCCTTATGATCCAAGGACTGTAGCACAAGGTTCTCTGCTCCAATTTGTGTTCAAGGGTCATCGGATGTGTCACGTACAGGAATGGTGATGAATAATACTAGATTAGAATAACGGATGCATAGTCTCTCCTCAATCGGATAGTACTTCGTTGCTCCTCAAGGGTTAATATATTTGCTCTCCAATATGATAGGGCTTTGCTGCATAAACTCTAAAAATTATGGATTTTTTATTCTTTGTGGGAGAGTCCATATATAGACTTTCCTCTCTTCTAGATCTGGACCTTGGCTTCCCAGAGAAGCTTCAATCCAAATCTCATGCTACTAACCATCCTGGGTGGAAAGCTTCAATCACAAAATAGAATTGAAGGGGCAGTTAGGAGGAACTCATGTAGTTCCTCACCAAAATTTGCTCGCAAAAAATGCAAAGTGCAATCAGACTGCATGATTTGGTCTAGTATTTATGGCCAAACTGTGCATGTTGCTAACCACTATCAGGTTCAGTGTCTAGGTATGGTCATTGTAGTCTTCAACGGCCATATGTGGCAGTCACTCTGCTTGAGAGTGGCTAGGCCTGGATGGGCTAGAACTACCTTTTTTTAGTAGTTAGGACCATTTATTGCTCTTGGAGAGATCCAAGAGGATTCATATGATCTGTGAATATGTCCAAATGGGTAGTCTCCTAAACATGATACATTTTAGGTGTATAGATTTTAGATTGGTCAATTTCAATTTTTGCATGGTCTCCTAGGGCATTACATTGATGACAACCCCTAAATCTACTAGTGTGTTGGGTAAAACACAACCTTCTATTTCTATAGTCAGTATAGGACATCTTGGATCTGAATACTTCTAGCTGTAGGTATTTCCTAACATAAGGTCAGCTAACTAACCTACCAAACTAATTTATTTAGCTGGTTTCCTCCCTGGTTTCTTGAGGCACGACTCTATTATGGTCTTCCCATAAATAGATATGTCTCTAATGTCCTGAAAGAGAGGGATTGTGACTATTAAGTTCTTTAAACTGGAGAGGATATCAAACTTTGTTTGTATTGGTTTATTGTATTTCTACAACCTTTGTGGAAAAGGTGTAACCTCATCTTTTTTATGTACAAGTGTTGATTCTTCTTCTACCTCTTTTATAAGGGGTGATTCCCCTTTCTCTATTTCTATTGGTTCCTCTTCTTCTACAAGAGGAGTGACTTTTACACTTTGCTTTCCTAACCTTAACAGGATAGGATCACAATCTACCTTAATATTATACATAAGGTACATCTAATTTTCCATTTGATAGGTTGGTTGCTTGTTGTTTGGATTTGATGTTGACTATGCTGGTAACTGAGTCCTTGGAGTAGGTAAAGTTGGTAAACTTGACTGTAGTGGATATGGAGAAGTATGTTGTGGATATTTATTCCAAGCATTCTGATTTCTCCACAGCTTCCTAGGCTACTGATATTAGTTCCAAGGATAAGGGTTGTAAGGATTTGCTCCTTGGGGAAATGGATTCCAAGGTTTTTGACCATACCAACCCATGTTGGGTGGCTAGGCTTGACCTTAGTTTTGGTAATTTCTGCCCCCATAGGATGATATTCCTGATTGCATATTGTTACCCATAGGAGACTTCAATTCCTCCTATTATCCATGAATTATACCTCTACTACTTTAGGTTCCTCTTTAGACTTCATTAATTGTGGACACGGTTTTGTTTTACGATCCTTCTTACAAACAGCACATACACAAACTTTATTTTTTGGGCACTCATTTTTGAGGTGTTTGCTTCTGTATTAGGATAGAAGTATGTCAATGCTACCTCATTCTCCTGCTTCTTTATCTGAAGTAGAAGAGTATCCATTTGAAAATCCAGATATGATAACATCTCGCTCTTAAGGTCTTCTAGCATTTTGCCTATATCTATTTTAGTGGCAATGGCTGACTGCTTAACATTTATAGGGGTTAACTTACCCTTTCTTCTTTATAAATTTTGACACAACTGTCGAATATCATCCATTTGGTGTTGGTAAATGTCTCCACCATAGATCATGTTTAAAGCTTCCAAGGATTCATTTGTCAGTCCTTTCAAAAAAATGCTTCTTATGGACCTATCTCCTAGTTTTGAATAGGGTGATCATTGCAAATTGAAGCTAAATCTATCCCAATATTCTTCCACAAATTCTCCTTCCTTTTGGGTCATGTCTAGGACTTCCTATATTGCATCTCTTGCTCTGCAAAAATCCTGATACTGATCCAGGAAAAGTTTCTTCAACTGTTCCCAAGTAGTTATTTGTTTATCCCGCAAGCTGATGAACCAGCGCAAAGTTGAATCATCAAGGATAAAAAGGGAATAATTTTAGTTTTTTAGGATCTATGGTGTAATCCACAAATCTACATAAAACATCAAATTTGAACAGAATCAGGTCTAGATCTTCTGTTGGTAGTCCTCTAAATGTTGGAAGGTGGGCAAGAAATATGTGTTTCATCTTGTGATCTCCCCTACCTCTCCTATTCGAAAACTAAAACTAGTGGATGTTTCCTATGGATTTTTTGCCATTCTGCCTACTACTAGTGTTTCTACCCCTGCTTCATTCAAAGTAGATGTCAATGGTTCTATTTCATTTCTTTTATCCTTAAAAATGATGGATATGTCAGCGTTAGAGATAGTTTCATCTAATACTGCTTGCCAACGTTCAGCATTCAGTAGATCCTCCTCATATTGAACTCTACTTATCTCCGATCCTACTCTAATATTCTACTTGATTGTTTCAGAAGGATCCTATGCAAATAGTGGGTTTTCCCGCCAATGCACAAGTGGAGATTGAGATGGTGAGAGTTCAGTATCAGGTTGAGGTTCTATTGAAGCAAAAGTATTTTGAGAAATAACTTCTTTATTTTTGACAAAACAATTGTCTGGTATGTTGTTCTTAGGTGGATTCATACAAAGTTTCAAATGAAGGTTTCTAAATAAAACACTCTAAACTACTGTAAATATGCTTCTCTTAGAATAAGAAATTACAATAGCTACTCCCCGACAATGATGCCAAAATGTTGGGTAAAATATTGATTAGTTTTTCTATGGTTCAATTAATTACCTCCATTTAATTATCAACCCGAGGTAGCTTGTAGTCTTGTGAGCAACAGTGTAAAATCTATGCTTGTAATTTCTCCTTCAGAGATGAGTCCCTTAGATTATGGTTTGGGGGTATTAGGTATTCGTTGGAGTTTATTTTTAAACCAATAATCACATGCTAAGTCTAAGAAAACAAGACTGAAAACATTTAAAATCTAAATGACTACCTTGCTGGAAATTATAGAAAATAGGGAAATAACTAGAAATAAATTAATCTATTAAAACAAATATAGAAAACAAGGGAAATAGGGAATAACTTTGTTGTAAGTGGGCCCACACTTCCAGCTGGTTTTTCTTGTGGTAAAATGATCACTAGATGCTTAGAAGATATTTTTATAGGAAAATATGTAGAGATTTTATTAACAGTTAAAATAGAAAAAAATTACAATAAAATTTTGGGGGGGTCTTCTTCAGGGGTGGCCTGCATATTTATAAGGTATGCAGCCAGCCCTGTTACAATTTTCAAGATGAATCAGAAAATGATTCATTGTTAGAACGGTTTGATTAGAGGAATCGGGTAAAATATCATGATATTTTAGCATATTCTATTTCTAAAATACACTGATATTTATTTGTTTTACTTACAGAAATGATTTATGTATCAGCTAGAAAATGGGTGACGAGTCACCTTTGACATTGTCTCATGTTCGGTTGAAATGTTGGAACTTCCTTCACGTGAAAGTCCTGTTGACTAGGAAACGATTGTTCTTAGCACATAATCTTAAAAACTTTAAAAGACATTCACCCCAAAGTGGAGTGAACGCTGCCTTCACCCCATATTTGGGGTAAATGCACTTTTTTGCATTGCCATCATGCTTTGAACTTGGGCCCACATCAAACTTAGTTTTTTGAATGTGTTTTCACCCCACTGAGGGGTAAAATTCTTTGTCGAACTTAGCTTTTTCCTTTTCCTTTTTATGTTTGCCCCAAAGTGAGTCGAATGAGACTTTCACCCTACTTCTAGGGCAAATGCACTTTTACCCTTCCTTTTGCTCAACAATAAATTTTTCAAAAGACATCTTGGTCTTGGGGAAGGCGATATAGAACTTCAAAATTCTTTTAGGTGAAAGAGCCATTACATTTTTCTTTTCCATTGAATTTTCAAGTGTTGTTTTCCTTTGACGTCCTCAGGTGATATTTTTTGATTTCTCATAAACAATTTGACTTGCAGCACCCATTATTTTTCAAGCATAAAATTTATGAAAGTGAGAAAGAATATTAACACAAAAATACTGCAACACATTATACTGGCCAAAAATACTGTATCATAAATTCAAATATATTTTTTGCTTTTACAATAAAAAATCCTTCAACAAAATTTGATCAAAATTTTAATGTGGCATAGTGCAAAACTACCAACAGGTATCTAAAATGTAAAAATACCTCTAATATCCTTGCTAGGGGATATAAGAGGTGGTGTTGTATAAACCTTCTCAGGACCATTCATTCTCTGTTTCACCCTTAGGTGGGCTTGGTCCAAAATGACAACTGCACACTCATTGTTTCTATATCCCTATGAGCAAGGGCTTCTAACCTAGAATACCCTTAGATAATCCCAAGGGTAGTGAATTTCCTAATTATTAAGTCTATGAAACTATGCGTAGGAAACTAGGGTGTCTAGGGGGAAAGTTGATGATTGGAGATCAAATCCAACATTATCAATCTCAATCAATGATTGGTGATGAAATCCAATGTCATCAATCTATTTCTAGAAGAACGTGCAAGTGTGTGATTAAACTGTGTTTGGATTTTATCTATGATGCACAAATAAAAGCTACGCTAGGAGTACAAATGTAAATTCTAAATTTTTCTAAACTAAATACTGCAAATAAAATCCTAAACTAGGAATGACGCTTTGCTACCTAGAATGCAAGGAAGCAAATTCTATCCTATGAAGAGAAATGTGATTTTCTGTAAGCAAATGGCAAGAAATTGAAACCTATTTTAGAAAAAGAAAATATGATTTCCCTAGCCTAAGAGCAAGAAATGAAACATAGACTAAGAAAAATAAATGTGATTTCACTAAACTCAGGACAAGGAATGAAACCTAGACTAGGAAAAGAAGACGTGATTTCACTAACTTAGGAAAGCAAATTTAGACTAATCAAACAAAATGCAATTTTTGGAAGAAAAATATAAACTAAGAAAGTAACAACAAGATTCTAGTCTACTCAAACAAGTAAGCAAACAAATCTAAGCTAAGGGACAAGAAAGAAAATTCCTATGCTAAGGTGTACTAAGTAAATGCTATCCTATTGAAGATAAGGTATGATACTGAAAAGGAAATGACATGAAGGCAAATCTATTCGATAAAAAGGAAAGTACAAAACAAGAAAGGAAATGATGCAAAAGGAAATCTAGGCTAAGGTAAATTAAATGACTTGAAATAAAATATAGTAAAATGGAAAGGAAATTAGGAAACAAGAAGGTAAATGATATGAAATGAAATCTATCCTAAGGGAAAGAAAAATACAATCTATTCTAAGGTAAAGAAAAATGCAAAAATAAGAAAGCTTTTTTTTTAAAACACAAATTGGAAGCTGACTTAGAATTGAAGTTAGAAGTACCAACCTGAGGTCCTAAGCTCTCTATATTTTGTATGGGGCTAGTGCATACACTTTGTTTTCCCAAAATTTTGTTGTTCAACAAAAATTGTCCTGGTCTTGATGATTTACAGTAGAAATAATCCTTGTCTAGACGTTTTATGTTGGGAGAGACTTTTGGTCTCCCTCTCTACTAGGGTCTATTTTTGTGCCATAAAGAACTTATTTTGAGGACTTTTTGTGAAAAAACTAGAGAACTAAAAATTATAAATTTGAAAGAAGTGCAAAAAATCAATCCATCCTAACTAGATAAACTCTACTAGCAATTTGAAACATCTACTCTACCAGAGACCAAATCTAAGATAGAAATATATCAAATTTGTAAAAAAATAAGTGAAATGTGTTGGTATCACAATGGCACTAAGAGGGGGGGTGAATTAGTGACTTAAACAAAAATTTCAAACCCTCTAAATCTGATTTTTCAAATCTTATTTTTAGGACAACAAAGAACATAAATTCAAATCCACACAAGACACATAAAATGGCATCACATAACACAAGGATATGACGGGAAAACCCAAGATGGGAAGAAAACCCTGTGAGAAAAATCTCCCTGAGTCTACTGCTCAGATCGAGCCTCACTGCAAATGAAGCACAATGATGTTTTTATCAATGGGGCCAAATGGAGCCTAATGAAAGGAAATGGGTCAAATGGAGCCACACCCAAAATTATTATTCACCCACACCTACCACCCTTTTGATCTAAAATATGACAAAATAGATGGCATAAAAATGCCTACAATGAAAGCAGAACTCACAATAGTCTGCAAGTACAAAACTCACCACATACAACTACTGCAATGTGAATAATGAATAAAGAAAACCCTTGCAAATGAAATACCACTTTAGGACTATCACAACACCTATAAATGATATACCAATATGATCTAAATAACATGCTCAATATGCACCCACAGCTGCAATAACAAAATCTAAAGTATTCACACTCTGCTAAAAATTCGATAACATTTAAAAGGAGGGGAAGCAAGGAGGAGCACCCTTTAGGTATGAGCTCATGTGGAATATGCACCCAGACATTACAAAAAAAAATCAATCTTGGTCGCAGGAGGAGGTACCCAAAAATTAAAGAATATCAAGTATCGAATAAAAATTTGGAATAAAGAGGTTTTTGGTAACATCAATTTAAGAAAACAACAGCTTAAAAAGGATATCCAATATATAGAGGAAACAATGGAGAAGGAAGGGAGAAAACTAGAGTGGCATGAAAAGGAGAATGAAGAGAGAAACCACAAATGGTTTCCAAAACCATGTGCAAAAACCACTCCAAAAACCACACACCTAGCATAGAAAATTGCCAATTTCAACATTGAAATTCAAAATAACTTCCATATGAGCACTCCACACTCCATAAATCAGCTCTAACCTGCACTAAAACTCCAAAAATGATATGCCATGACCACTACAGAAAATGGGATCAATATGGATGCCACTTCCTCAAAATTTTCCAAAAAGATGCATAAGATATCCCAAAAACTACCAAAAATAGCTCCACACTACACCACATAACTCCAAAATGGGTCCCACCAAGAGTGAACGACTTCTTTTCCAATTTCCCATATTATGCAACATAAAATTAAATTATATTCACTAGGAATATGACCCCTATCACCTATGTTGCATAAAAAAATTAATTAAATGTATTTTTCCCTCCATTCCTAAGTCCTAGAACACATTCCAAGGAACTTGGAGATGACAAAGAGTGGAAAATATTAAATTAAATAATTAAACCAATGCTCATAGGATAAATAATACATTACAACACATATGAGCAATAATCCATGCCACCAAAAATCAAAAAATAACTTTCTCACCAAAATTGCCTTCGAACTAGGTGTGCTGGAAAACACATTGTGTTATGCAAACATGGACAAATTTACAGGATGAACACCAATCTGAATGGAAACTCTGAATAAAATGCAGGATGCCATGTAGAATGGTGTGTAAAACAATGACAACACTCCAAGAGGCCAAAAATGGACTAAAATTTGAGGTGTGATAGGTGAAAGAGGACACCTTTGAACCCCTCCAAAATTCTACAACCTATAAAGTATGTTTTTCTATGTATGGTGTGGGGTTTAGAGGTCCCACCATGATTACCAAAATGTGAACGAGAAAACGTGTCAATTCACTACAAATTCAATAATTATTACATTGATATTACAAATGCCCATTGGGCTACAAGAGGGTCTTCCAATGAGAAATTCCTTTTCAGTACACTTTTTGGAACTTTTTCTTTATTTGACCACCTCAAGAGGGGTGGGTTTATGCTTGTGTGCCATCGCTAGTTTAGTAGAGCATCCAAACCTACACAACCCAAAATAATTTTTAGTAGCACTTGTTGGATCTACCTCAGTTAGATCCAGTTTTATAAGAGGGGAAAACAATAAAAACTTAGACTAATGCATTAAAGAGAGCTAAAAACACTTTAAATTGTCTTACCTCTATAATTGGTTTGTTGGTTTGCAAGTGACTAAAACTGGCTCTTGACAGGAATTGTAAACCACCCCTATCTATACGGTTTCTATTATGTTGACCTAGATGAAAACTCCTTTGATCGAAATCTTCTACTGGTTGTCAAGTAGCTCTACTCCGAGTCTGGTGGCTATCTAAATCCATATTTGCAACCTATTTAAAAAATAAAGGCATACAAAGAGAGGCACCAAATGATATCCACGGGGTTAGCACAAGGGATGGATTGCATACAAATAGGGGTTGGAATAATTTTGGTAAAGTTTCTCTAAGCTTCTATCTCATTCCTTGCAAATGAAAGAAATGGATGCCTATTTATAGAATTTAAGAAGTATTAGGGGAAAAAAATAATTGTTAGAGATCTACTCATGGAAGTACAACCTAATATTTTTTATCTTCAAGAATCTAAAATTGACACAAAAAAACTTGACATTATTCGGTAAGAGGTTTGGATGAATGCTGAATGGATCAAAAGCCCAACACAAGGTATTGCTGGAGGGTTTTGCATATTTTCGGACAGAATGAATTTTGAGGGCACTTTAATTATTCAAGAAGAGAGATTTTGCATAGTCAAATTGAAGAACAAAAAAACTAACTTTTGTTGGGTAATGACAGGGGTTTATGCTCAAAATGATGATCGTGAGAGATTCCATATGTGGAATAAGCTATCTTTTTAGAGGAGTCTCTTCATTAATTTGCATTGGATGGTTTTGGGTGACTTCAATGCAGTCTTAATTACAGAGGATAAAAGTGGAGGGAGGATTAACATCACTCAAGGTATGCAAGATTTTAATGATTTTATTCAAAATAATAAGTTTATTGACCTAGATATGTGTAAAGGTAAGTTTACATGGACAAACAGAAGGATGGGAGAATCACATTCAAAGGCATCTGGATAGAGTTATTATTTTTGATAATTGGTTAAGTATAAACAGTATTCATAGACTTACATGTATGCCTAGAATAGGATTAGATCACAATCCCCGTTTGCTAGATATTTAAAAGGAGGGGAAGCAAGGAGGAGCACCCTTTAGGTATGAGCTCATGTGGAATATGCACCCAGACATTACAAAAAAAATCAATCTTGGTGGCAGGAGGAGGTTCAAGGATCAGAAATGTACAGAGTTACCCAAAAATTAAAGAACATCAAGTATAGAAATCAAAATTTGGAATAAAGAGGTTTTTGGTAACATCAATTTAAGAAAACAACAACTTAAAAAGGATATCCAATATATAGAGGAAACAATGGAGAGGGAAGGGAGAAAACTAGAGTGGCATGAAAAGGAAAAACAACTCCTCACAGAGTATCATAATACCATTGCCCAAGAGGAAATTCATTGGAAACAAAAATCCAAAGTTTTGTGGCTCAAGGAAGGTGATAGAAACACTAAATTCTTCCATGTTTTGACTATGAGACATAGGAACAACAATAAAATCCTCTACCTTATAATGGAATATGATAGAAAGTATGAGGATTTAAATGATATTAAAAATATGGCCATTTCTTTTTTTAGAACCTTCTTAGCAAAGAAAAACAGAGTGCAACATGGAAATAGAAAGCATCATTAACAATGTTCCCAAAGGAATTAATGATAGCATGAATGACTATCTATGTAATGTAATCTCTAAGGAGGAAATTAAAAGAGGTGTGTTCTCTATGGAAGCATCCAAGGCTCCGGGGCCAGATGGTTTCCCACCAGGTTGTTTTCAACATCATTGGGATATTGTTGAAGAAGATGTAGTCAATGCAATCCAAGAAGCCCAAGAATCTGGTAAGTTGCTGAAAGAATGGAATAATACCTTCCTTGATCTAATTCCCAAGAAATATGGGGCAGATAAATTGCAGGACTTTAGACCAATTAGCCTATGTAATACAATTTATAAAAAATTTACTAAAGTTTTGGCCAATCGGTTGAAAAACATCATCCCCTCAATCATTAATGAAGATGTAATGTCCCTAATTTTTAATTATTAGGATTATACATAAAATGTGGTGTGTTAATGTTTATGTGGCTTGGAAAAGAAAAATAATAATAAATAAAATAAAAGAAAAGGGGTTATAAGGGTTAACACCACATTAGGGAGTTATAAGGTTAATTTAGCTATTTTATTAAAATAAAATAAAATATAATTCTCAATGGAGAATTAGGGTTTTGGTTGATAAAAGGAGGCTTGGGCTTTATTCTACACATCCATTGTTATTGTAATTGATCTCTTTCTCTTGTATTTGGCTGCAAAGTCATTTGCAATTCTTCTGTGGACGAAACCTTGCAGAAGTGAACCCTTGTGGACGAAAACCTGCAAGAGTAAAGCCTTGAGGACGAATACCCTCTTGGTTGAGGCAGAGGACGAAAACCCTTTTGTCTCTGAGGGGCAAACTCATCCGGGGTTTGCATATGAGCTTGCATTGATCAGCATTTGTGGGCAGAGTTTCAACATTTCAGCCATTGAGGGCTTTATATCAGAAATTGATATCCAAATCAGCATTCAAGGTTTTTTGGCATTTGTTTGGAGGGATTCCGTTTGCCACAGGCCATATACTGTTGATTCGACTTCAAAATTGGATAGATAATTTCATGCCATTCATTTTGACAGGTTACACGACATGGTTTCGTTAAGAAACGAAAGAGTTATGGCATTTTGAGTTCTCCTGCCAGTCCAGATTTCTAATATCGCGCGCGCAGGAATTTCAAGCTGCAACAAATTTTGGACCTGTTCTTCATTAGTTATTATTTTTTGCATTTCAGAGACTTATGCAGTTCCCCATTGATCAAATTTGTGAGTTAAAATATTGGTTGTAATTGTCCTCTTTTCAGATTCAATTAAAGCAGTGTTTTAATGAAAAATTATGGTGTTTTTCCATGATTATTGTGTTAGACAGATAGATCTGAGTGTGATTTAATTGATCCCTAAATTATTGCAAGAAAATTGATATTTCATTAGCTAGGGTTTGCCAAATTCAAGTTAGGGTAGCACACTACAAAAGATCAAGGAGGTTATGTGGCAGGTAAGCAGATTACTGAAAGCATCATTCCCATTTATGAAATAGCACACTCTCTTCAAAGGAGGAAAGGGTCAGGCATGTTCCTTAAGCTGGACATGAACAAAGCCTATGGCAGGGTTTCATGGTCCTTCTTAGATAAAATAATGGAGCAAATGGATTTCAACGAAAAATGGAGGGCATGGGTTGGTATATGTATTTCTAACCTCTACTTTTCAATCTTGATCAATGGACAATTTGTTGGGTTCTTTCCTTCTACCAGAGAAATCAGACAGGGAGATCCGTTGTCTCCATATCTCTTTATCATTATGGCAGATGCCTTGGGAAGAACTTTGGAAAGAAAGAGAAAGGATGGTAATATCAAAGGTCTAAAACATTCATCCATTGGTGAAGCTTTGTCTCATCAATAGTTTGTGGATGATACTTTCTTGCTAGGGGAAGCTACAAAGGAAGAAGCTTTGGAGTTTAAAAAATTCCTTGATTCTTATGAAAAAGTTACAGGCCAAAAAATAAATTATGAAAAAAGCAGGATTATATTTTTAAACACGGAGGAAAGTATAAGAGATCAAATAGTTAAAGTGTTGGGTTGTAAGGAGGAAAAGTTTCCTATCACCTATCTTGGTTTACCTTTTTTTATAGGCAATATGAAAGATGAACTTTGGAATCCAATTATTGATAAATTTAATAGGAAAATTCAAGGTTGGAAGGGATCTCTGATATCGTATGTAAGGAAAGTACAACTCACAAAACACACACTTCAAAGCCTCCCTATTTATTTCATGTCTTTCCTAAGGATGTCAAGGAAAGTGGAAGAGACTATAGAAAGACTACAAAAAAATTCTTATGGGATGGCACTGAATGCAAAAAAAACATATACATCTGGTAGCCTAGGATACATGTTGCCAGCCTTTATAGAATGGGGGTCTTGGACTGAGGAAGTTGAGAGATCTAAATAAAGCCCTTCTAGCTAAACATGGTTGGAGGCTTTGCACTGGAGCATCAGGGAAATGGGCTAGCATTATCCAAAACAAATACTTTGAGGGAAAAAACCACTTTATTAGTTGTTCTAATCCTCCACGTGGGTCTAATTTCTGGTAAAATATAATCAATAGAAAGAAAGTTCTATGGCAAGGTCTAAAATGGAGAGTAGGCAGGGGAGAAAAATTTGACTTTTGAAAAGACCCTTGGATTCAAGAGGAGCCTTTAGCAAACTACATAAAGTTCAAATATATTAAATAACATTTAACCAAAACCTATGGTAATAAAATTAATGGTTACATTCATAGGGTGGGTGATTTTCAGGAGTGGAAAATCATGCAAGAAGATATGCAAGGCCCGGGGGATAAAGATCTACAAAACTTCCTAAGGATTTATTATTTAGGTAGATTTTTAGAGGAGGATCAAATAATTTGGGGAAGAAACCAACAAGGCCAATACTTGGTGAAGGATGGGTATAGAGTCTTGGTCAAAGTAACTTCAGAGAAACCGGATCTTAAAAGAATTTGGAAGCTAAACATCATCCCTAAGTTTGCTATATTTTTTTGGACAACCATTCTCAATAAGATCCTTACAAAATATAATATGTTCAGAAGAGGAATTATGGTTCCAATGGTTTGTGTCTTATGTAACAAAGCATATGAGTGTGTGGACCACCTATTTAGAACTTGTGATTTTTTTTGTGATATCCTAAATATGTTATTGAGAGAAGTTAATGTTGCTTGGGTCATTCCAGATTCTCTAATCAGTATTTGGGAACAATGGCACTTAGGAAGCAATATTTTTTGGCAAAAATGCATTCCACATATTTGCTTAGGGATTTGGTTGGAAAGAAATAGACGAGTTTTCAAAAATAAAACTAGAGGAATAATTGGGTTTATGCCAGGATAAAAATAGACCTATTGAAGGATTGTATTAAAAACATTATTGGCCAGGAAAATCTTGCAATGATCCTCTCTAGAGAAAAAGACATCTTAAATATGGAAAAAATCAATAAGGTGAGACTAGATACTAGATGGGAACGTCCCCACAAATATTGGGTAAAAATTAACTTTGATGGAGCTGCAAAAGGTAACCCGGGTCATGTTGGTGGTGGGGGCCTCATTAGGAATGACAGAGGTCAAGTAGTGGTTGCATATGCTGAGGATCTAGGAATTACCACAAATCACCAAGCTGAAGCAAGGGCAATGCTTACAGGCCTCCGAATTGCAGTGAATTTGGGTTTTAGGAGAATTGTTCTTTAGGGGGATTCCAAGAATATTATAACTTCCCTTCAAAAAGGGGAGTTAAATAATTCTAGCATTCTCCAAATAATTACAAATGGAAGGACTATCTTGGGAAACCTATAAGAAATTCAAGTTAAACATATTTATAGAGAGGGAAACAAAGTTGTTGATAAAATGGCAAATATGGCAGTTAAATCCGAGAATTTCAAGGTTTGGTCATATGCCCTCATAGAGTTGGAAGAGATTATAAGAAATGATAATAAAGCCAACAAATAAAGAGGGCAGAGCAAAGTAGAAGCACACTAAATTACATTATTGTCAGCAGTTTCTTTATCATTTATGTAAAGCATTGAGCACTACATCAGCCATGTTAAATAGAAGGATAGCGGGAGGAATATTATTTCAACTTCTCCATCAACAAGTTTAGCCCAGGTTTGTTTGTTTTACTAAGATAGGGCTATCTTGCATTTGTATGATCTTCTCTTGTTTTTTTCTTGTACATATTTTGAGCTCTATGTAAAGGGTTGGGGCCCTTCAACCCTTTTTTTTATCAATACCAAAAAAAAAAAGGATTAGGGGAGGTGAGGTGGCATGTGATGTGGCATGGGTGCACCATGCCTCATCATTATTTTTGGGTGGAGGGAAGTCCTCACAACACCCATATGAATTAAATGGGCATGAATGCACCATGCCCCATTAATGCATGGGGCTGGAGAAAGTCTTCACCCCATTAAGGCACATGGGAGAAAGCCTTCATGTCATCAATGCATATGGGTGGAGAAAGTCCTCATCCCATTAAGGCATTGAATGAGCATGAGGATGTGGAGAGTAGAGGATAAGGTAGACCAGGGTGATAGGTTAGGCTAGGGTCAAAGAGTAGACTAGGGTGAGGTGGACCTAGGCTAGGTGAGGGGGATGGTCACATGGTGACCATGGGCTATATGTAGAAGGGGGCTTAGTGGGGAAAAGGGGCTAAGATGGATAATTAATGTTTTAATGCAAAATAATTGGATTTTTGGAACAAATTGCAAAACAATTAAACATTAACATTGCACAAGGGATAATGTGACATTTTTAGGTGTCTACAATATCATATCCCCTTATACCTATTCCTAGGTACCATAATATCATAGTTGACCTTGATTTAATGCACTGCGAGGATGGAAAAAGGATGCCTTAAAATTCCTTATAAGCTTGCATCTCAGACCATATCTTATCACACATTTCCTCATCAAGGTACATGCACTCAATGCATATTCAAAGGCCCCTCATCACCTCATAATCGGTCTGGAATGCATCAACATAAAAAAATAGGGTTGAGGTAGTACCCCATTGCATGAAGAGGGCTATAGAGCTAAGATGTCCATTGCTTCTCAATGATATCATAAATGGGACCATATTTGGTGTGGGCATGTCCATAAAATGATGTAATTATCTCTTTTTCCTATCCATAGCCTCATATACATGTCATTGTGATTGTTCTCCATCAACAAGACTAAGAACCCTCACCAAAGGCTCTGACACCTGAAAATAATAATAATAATAATAATAATAATATTTTACAATACAAAACTCATATATGGAAAAAATAAATTAATTAAAAATATAAATAATAATATAAATTAAAAATCTTAGTCTTGTACCTTGATGGCCTCATTCATGGTTATCCAGAAGGGCTCCTCAAACAAATAGTCATATATCTTCTACCCCTCACTAGAGAGTCAGTAGCTAGCAACATCTTTGGAATTTTACTCATTACTCACAAACGTCTTCTTCAATGACCCTCTTGCATCAAAGAGGCTCTATAATGTCATGAAGTTTATGGCAAAGCGTGTAACTCCAACCCGCACTAGCTTCCTTCCAATAGTAAATTGCCTCTGGAGCTGGACTCATATATGGTTATAGATGAATTTTGTAATAGTTTTATACTTCTATACAACATCTAACACCAAAGGTAATTTTCCAATGTCTTCGAGGAGCAAATCAAGACAATGGATAGCACATGGGGTCCAAAAGAGGGTGGGAAATCTCTCCTCCAAAATCTTACCAACTGTTAGATATGTTGTTATGTTATCAGTGATGACTTGGACAACATTCTCCTCCTATACCTCCAACACAACTCTGCCAACAACCTTACAAACACTTCAACACTCTTAATTTATGGCATCCAATGACTTGAGAAATACAATTCCTCCTATAGAAGAAACCAAAAAATTAATAAAGGTTCTTCCTCTCCATCAGTCCACCCATCAGACATGATAGTGCAACTTTTCTTCCTCCACACCCTACACTGGTCTTCAAGCAAAACTTGAATGTTGTCCACAAATTCACAAGGGAGGGGGCCCTTAAGGTCATCATAATCCTAGACCGCAACTTGTGATGGCATCTACCATGCCCCGTCAGTACGGAGACTTTGCCACAATGAAGGGAAGGTCATAAAAATACCAAAAATTGGCAACCTTCCTCGCTACCCTTTGCCTCTCTTGATTCCACATAGCCATACCCTCAAACATGGGTTGCACCCTTGGCACAAAATATTTCAAAAAAATAGGACTCATTTGCCCCACTCCCTAAGTGTGCAACTTATGGACTTGAACTCGTGTGGTAAAATTCATTAAAGGTGTTGTCAATACAATTTGTACAAGGTCAAGAAGAGGAGGTTGAGATTGTCTTGCTTTGTCTTTGTTTGAGCTCTTTTTTCTTCTCTTTGTTATAGAGGATGGCATTGCATTCTCTCTCAACATCAATTAACACCTATGGGTATATCCTGACATTTTTATTGTTTGCTTTGCCAAATGGAATTTGAGGTGGTATATGCGTCCATGAATGAGAGACCCACAAAAATTGCAGCAAATGTCCCCTTTCTTATGGATGCACATGGAAACAAGTAACAACAAACAATTACTTTAAAAAAAAAAACCTAAACTCTAGCTTAAAGTCTAAACATTAACAACTAAAAAGACAACAATGCATAAATAGTTATTAGGCAACAATACTTACAAATTATTACTTAAAAGGAGAAAAAAAACAAGACAACTGAAAGAGAAAAAAAAACAATTGAAACTTTGACCTAGTTTTTCAAATTTCTAGCTCAAATGCAACAGTTGGGTGGTTGTTGCATTCAATTTTTATCTTCAAAAAAAAAATACATGCTTGAAATAGAAAAAATAAGGAAAAAAAAAGTTTGCAAGAGTTTTCTTACCTCAAGTGAATCCTTTAGGTGATTTTTGGTGATTGTCAAATTCCTTCAAACTACAAAAACAATGTTGTTAGGATGCGCTTTAGTGTTTTTTTTTGTCTAGTAGTAGGTAGGTAGAGCTCTCTCTAGTTTGGAACAAGCAAAATAAGGCAAAATGAAAAAACAATGAATTTATATCATTTTCCCAACTTGTGTTGTTGTTGCCCTTTTTTTTGTAATGGGAATCATTATTTTTTGAAAAAATCAAGAAACCTAATTTTTTGCCAATTTTTTTTAAATTATGATTTCCAATCTTGATTGACTTAGCAAGGCCAAATCAAAATCGAAAAAAATCGCAAATTTCTACCAATTTTTTCTACAATGGTCACAACCATGCATTTCTCTGCTCACCATATTGTCTCATCTCCCAATATGGCACCCAAGATCTTCCTTCTCATATCCTATGAAATTCTAGCACTTATATCCACCCATTGCTACAACCATTGCTAATGGTGGTGGTAGTTCATTAGATTCTTCTTTGATCAATAAACCTTCTTTTGACAACTAATCTTCTACAAACAATCATTGATTGCTCCCTACTACACTTGTACTTCGCAAACAAACGAGCATTGGTTATGGTCTTTCAAGCACACTCCTTTGTGGTTGCCCTTATGCTTTACTCCCATCCTCTCCACCTCTAGGAACTCCCTTGCACTTGTGTTGAACTCACCAATTGCTTTGTCCCACTTGTCCTACATGATCCTCTCTGTCAAGCTCCATGTTGGTGCCTTCTTCACCACTTCACAAACGTCTTTGTCGGCCCAATTCAAGTTTGCTTGCTGCACCTCCACTAGCACATCTTCCTCTGTCGTCAATAATATCTGCCTTTGCTCACTTTGTTCTTTGTCTGAACTTCTTTCCTCTCAAGGGGTGCACACGTGCTCCACGTTTGGTGACAGAACTCCAACTATGTCGTTTTTTGTGCATAATTCATAGTCAAGTTATCTCAACACATTGGAACTTTACATGTTGCCAACTTCATTGTCATGAATTATGTCATCATGTGTTTCATCATCACAAATTTTGCCATCATGTATTTCATCATCACATGTTTTTCCATCATGAAGTCCATCACACACTTGTCCTTGTGCAAGTCTTTGACTCACAAATTCTTCCCTCATTCTTCTACTTGTCCATATGCGTCCACATATCCCATGTCCTTGCATTAGATTAGCTACCATTCACATCCTTAAAATGTCACCATAGTCACTAGTTTGAACTTTAGACAAAACCAAATGTAGCACAATGATGGTTTTCAACTTTTAAAGGAACCTGAAAGAGTAAATGACAACAAAAATTAAGAACTACAATATTCATAAATACAAAAAATATATGTAGAGACAATGAATTAGTGTTGCACATTGTCATTATAATATAATATGAATGGCAATTAGACACATCAAATACTGCAACAATATCACAATATTATTCACATGTTTTCTTCACAAACAAGATGACTTGATTCTATGATGTTACAAGATGATGATGTACTCAAAAATGTAAGGGATCTATATATACTACTCTCAAACAAGGGAGATAGTTGCCAGCATCCGCAACTTCCTCATACCAATCCCTAACTACCATATGATAATGCATGACATTATCTTTGTTCGTACACTAATAATGTCTACTATTTAACACAATATGACAACATTCTAATAAACACTTGATGTGTAAGTTGTACAAAATGACAAAACATGCATACAATCAAATTTGCTTTTGTGTACTCATCTACGTACATGCTCATTCATGCTTGAGGTGGTGTTTGAATTGACACGACATCATAACTGGCTCCTACAACTATCTCCTACCTCTAAAAATGTTGACATATTCATTAAATACATTCATGCTACTTGGGGATCAGGTCATTGTACAAGAGTAACAAGAGCTAGAACAAGGTTCTCGATCAAACAAGCAAGTTGACCTTCCAACTCATCATTTATCCTTCAATCTATCAATGTAGTTTGCATACCACGACAATTGGACAACATGGTGGCAAATACGCTCCTTCAGCTCTTGGTTGTTCTTATCAAAATTAGGATTATCTCCCTCAAGCACTAAAATTTTCCAATTTGCCTCTACCAGTTATGCTTGCAACACAAAAAATTATTAATCTTTTCCCGTTGTTGCTCACACTACTACATATGATCCCTATACTCCTTTTGTTGTGTGTCAAGTTCCCTCTTTTGCAATTCAAATTCAGCTTTGACATTCTTTAGTTGTCAAAGTTCATACAACTCCTTAGCTTGGGCTTATTGCTACTTGGCCATGTCATGAAATATCTATAGCCCTGTAGTCAACCACTAAATGCCCTATAGTCAACCACTAAATGAGGTAAGGCAAGTAATTCAGGCTTGCATATGTGGGTTCCAACTAGAGAGCCAACCTAAATTTCTTCACCATTAGATAAGTAGGGTAAGTCTCGAGCTTCTTTGAAATGTAGATTCAAGAAGGATGGAAACAACACCCTTGTACCCTCAAGAAGCTTTGTCAATCCAATCATGGTCTAAATGTTGCCCTTTCCAATCTACCATGGTTGTGTCTATGCAAGCTTGGTCAATTGTGTCATCCTCGCTTCCTCTTAGCCCAGCCTGCTTAACCACTTCATTGTCCATTGTGAGCAACAATATCCATTATTACCCAATGGCACTCACTTCAAACTCCTTTTCAATTCTATTCAAGAATTCATTGAGATGACCAAAAAAAATTTGCAACTACTCATTGTTTATATCTCCATGTACTAGTGGTCTCCTCATGCTAGGATACTCCGACGACATATGCTCACTACTATCACTATCCCACTCAATGTCTCCATCCACTTGATCATCCCATAGAACTTAATTATCATCCTCTTCATTAGGCTCCCCCTTAGCCACTTCTCCCTTCAACGTAATTGCTCGTCAAGTTTTCCCTTCACCTAAAAGTCTTCCTCTAATCATTGGTTACTTGGCCCATCAACCTCCATCACACTTGTTGATTCCTCCCTAATAGGACAAATACTCTTTTGTTTATGGTAAAATATAAGTCGATAAGGGACAAGTAGTGAATCTGCCAATGCAACAACAAACGATACAACACATTTTGTTGCATTGATGACTATGTGGGCATTTGTGCAAGGTATCACACACATAATGACACATATTGGTGCAATGAAGCAAGTTGGTGCAACTGCACAAGAGGAGAGGCATGTGGTATGATAATGAGAAGGGATTATGCAAGAAACGTAGACGATGCAAAAGTTATGCAAGAGAGTGATGTGGCACAACCATAGAGGGAGACCATCTGTTAGGATCCTATCCTAACACCATGTTGTAATTCTCATTTACCTATGTAATAACCCACTTCCAACGTGGGGATCCTATTTTAATGTTATTATGCAATACTTAGTAATGTAGGTGGCAATAAAGGTACCTCGCCAAGTGGTACCATCTCATGTAACCATTTTTATCAATATTGTAACCGATGTAGTAAGATACCTCGCCAAGTGGTACCATTTCATGTAACCATTTTTATCAAGATTGTAACCACCATTTGGTGGGAGATTCTAGCTCGAGTGGCATTTTGCATGTAAGCCACCTCTTGAGCATTTAGGTAGGGTTGCATGTAGTTTTCCTTTAAAAATATATGAAGCCATGTACGAGATTATCCTTTTGCAAGCTAATGAAATATTGAAGGAGGTTGCCCCCTCGAAGAGGCCCGCGATTCAAGTGTTACTGTGAGATTGTTTCATTTCTGTAATTGATTTCTGCATAGTGATATTGCGTTATTTGATGTATGTGAGTTATTTTTCAGTATTTTGTGTGAGTGTGCTTTATTTTAATAGTAGGTTCCTAACAAGTGGTATCAGAGCGCTTTCCAGGGCCAAGTTCTGCTGCAACTGAGATGATTCTTGCCAGTCATTCCGCTTGTTAGGTATAATTTTCCTGTGTTTTTATTTCTATTTTTCCTTTATCAAAAAAAAAATCCAAAAAAATAGTCATTTTTTTCGCAGAAAATCAAAAAATACCAAAAAAAATATAGTAGTTGTGTAGGTTAGAAACCCTGTGCCGGGGTTTTAAAATATCATGAAGGAGTTGTCGTTATTGGCTAAGCTAGATAGCCCATAAAGCGTCTAGTGAAGTGAGGGGCGATCAGGCTCCAATACCCAGGCCTCAGACAACACTCGCACATGGAATTGAGCTCCCACGTATCTTCGGGTATATCGGGAGACAATCTAGGTTTAAACAAGATTTTATCCATTAGGAAGCTTTTTGGCCTTGTATTATCCATAGTCCATGGGACACAACATCCCGGACGATTACCCTCCCGTATTGTCAGAGAGGCAGATAGTGTGCTCAAGGGTATGTGTGGAATCCTCCTTGAGTAGTGGCCTAAAATATTGGTCCGAGCACTATTGTTCATCACTGCGGTATAACAGAGGGCCTATGGGTATTACATACTCCCTTGCTTAGCATACCCTGGTTCTACAAAACATAACTTCCACCTGCAAATCAACACCATCCCTGTTCTGTTAACCTGCATTCACAACCCCAAAAGTGAGCATACGGAGAAGGCATTCCTTATCACAAAAAACAAACTTGCATGCACCAACAGTCAAGATAGATCTTGCAAGTGTCTACAGCACCCGTGGTCAAAAATAGAATAGTCAGGATAGTGACAAAAATAGTCTAGTCAGTAACAGAGATAGTCAGGTCGATAGTAATAACCCTCTATAATAGTCCAGAATTACAGACTTCCAGTGTCAAAAATAGTACTATCAATGTCAGAGAATCCCCAAGGTCAGTGATAGGAACAGTGTCAGTAACCGCAATACAGGTGACAGAGGAAAGAACATGATAGTGACAGGGTGGTCAGGGTGCAGTATACAGGTCCGAAACAGTTGATCCCAGGTCCCAAATTTTGAACTGTAACTCCAAATCAGAAATCGAAAACACCAACATAGAAAAAAAAACATTGAAATTTTATTAAAATATGGATATCTCTTCACACAGAGCTCAGATTGACTCAAAAATTTAGCAGAAAATTCTACACTCTATTCTAGACAAAATTGTCCTTGGCAGCTCCTGGTCAAATTTTGCACCAAATTTCTAAAAATAGCAAATTTTGATTTTTCTTGCTAAGGCCATAACTTTTCATCGGTCCATCAAATTGATCCAAATTTTTGGGAATAGAATCTACTTGTTATTCTGCACAAAAGACCCTCAAGGACTCATTGGTGAAATTTTAAGTACAAGTGGAAGAAATTACCTTGACATCGACTTGCAACCAACAGGAGATCACAAAAAGTCAAGAAATTCAGTATATCTCCTCATTGAGCGCTCAGATCAAACAACCACCGGAGTGGACCCTATCCTAAAATCAGTGTTGCAACTCATTTCCCAAATTAAATTTTGGACCCTTACTAAAAATAGTAACTCCTAAAAATTTGAGGTCTATTTTTAGTAAATCAACACAAGAGGGACCGCAATGGCAAGCGACACTCGAGGACAACAACAAAAGGATTTAGACTTGGGCACATTATTGGCCGACCTACAAAAATCCATTGCTGACTTGACCTCTACAAACAAGAACATAGGCACAGAGATTCGAGAGCTTCGACTGGATCAGGATAACACTAGAATCCGCTTAGAAGAACAACTCATAGAGATGGAGACCAAATTGCAAGGTAGTACCAAAACTGAACACCATGCTGAAAACTCTGAACGAGGTCGACGAACACCAGATAACAATCACGCTGATCGGGATCCAACCTTCAGAATGCCTAAATTAGACTTCCCTAAGTTTAGTGGAAAGGATGTCGATGGGTGGTTATGTCGGGTTGATCAATTCTTCCGACTCCATAATGTCCCTGTATATCATCGGGTTCAGATGGCTTCCTTCAACCTAGAATCCGAGGCCTTACATTGGTTCCAATGGCTACGGGTTGCTAACCCTGATCTATCTTGGGAGGACTTTGAGTCCCAACTACTCACCCGATTTGGCCCCAATGACTATGATGACTTTACAGGTGCACTGACAAAGCTGAAACAAACCACCTCAGTTCGTGATTACCAGACCCAATTTGAGAAATTGGCCAATAAAACTAAGGGTTTGAATGAGGGATTCTTTATGAGCTATTTTGTTAGTGGGTTACGAGATGATCTCCAGGCTGAAGTCAAGATGTTCAAACCCCACACCATGATGGAGGCTATCAGTTTAGCCCGATTGGCCGAATCTAAACTCTCAGCTCAAAGGCGGACACCATGATTTTTGCATAACCGACCTTCTTTCCCTCCTCGAGTCCAAAACAATACTGATAATAAACCTCCTGCTCCCAAGCGGCTGACTACAGAGGAAATGGATGCGCGTCGCGCCCAAGGGTTATGTTATAATTGTGATGAAAAGTTTACGAAGGGGCATAGATGTGCAAATAAGAGATTGTTTTTAATAGATGTGGAGGAACCAGAAGACAATGACCATAGTGATGAGGAGAGTGATACAGTTGAGGCACCAACTCCACAAGAAGAGGAACCATCAGAAACACCAGCAGAAATTTTAGTCCATGCTCTTGCCGGGATTACCACCCCACAAACCATGAGAGTTGTGGGTTATTTCAAGGGCCAACGTCTCACAATTCTTATTGATTCAGGTAGTACGCACAACTTTATTGATCCTCAGGTGGCCAAACGGACCAACTGCTATATACACTCATGCAATTCTTTTGAAGTCATGGTGGCCAATGGAGGCACCTTACCTTGTAAAGGTAAATGTCAAAATTCAGATAGGGGATTATGAACTCAAGCAAGATATGTTCGCCCTCCAATTGGGAGGATGTGATGTTGTGTTAGGATCCCAATGGATGAGCACCTTGGGCACTTTCTCCTGCAACCTTGTCGAACTATGGCTGCAATTTTCACAAAATGGACAAACATATACCCTCAAGGGTATCAAGGCTGGCCCTACACAAATTATTAGTTCCAATCGCATGGAGAAGTTGTTGAAAAAGTCCTCCCGTGGGGTCATTGCACAACTATTTTCAATTCAGCCACCCACTTCTACAACAGATCCACTTCCAACAGATTTGCAACTTGTTCTAACCAAGCACAATGGCATTTTTTCAGAACCAACTACACTGCCACCTCGTCGCTCTCATGACCATGCTATTCCACTACTTTCGAGTAGTGCACCCCGAACATCAGACCGTACCAGTATCCTTATGCTCTCAAGTCAAAAATCGAGAATATGGTACAGGAATTGCTCAAGGCAGGTGTCATTCGACCCAATACCAGTCCCTATTCTTCTCCAGTTTTGCTAGTTCGCAAGAAAGATGGCTCGTGGCGATTGTGCATAGACTACCGTGAGCTCAATAAGATCACCATCAAGGATAAATTTCCCATTCCGGTAGTGGATGAATTGTTGGATGAATTACATGGAGCTATGTACTTCTCCAAGTTGGACCTTCATTCGGGGTACCATCAAATCAAGCTCAAGGACGAGGATATTCCAAAAATTGCTTTTCGTACTCATGAAGGTCACTATGAGTTCTTGGTAATGCCATTTGGTTTGACAAATGCACCATCCACATTTCAAAGCCTTATGAACAACATCTTCCATCCCTTCATGCGAAAGTTCATCCTGGTTTTCTTTGATGATATATTGGTTTATAGCCACTCGTGGGAAGAACACCTTACCCATGTGGATCAGACATTACAATTATTGGCCCAACATCAACTTTTTGCTAAGCGGTCTAAGTGCTCCTTTGGTCTGATTGAAGTGGAGTATTTAGGACACATTGTTTCCAAAGATGGTGTCAAGGTCGACCCCAAGAAGATTCAGGCAGTTCAGGACTGGGCAAAACCCCGCACTCTCAAAGGACTTCGGGGATTCTTAGGACTTACAGGTTATTACAAGAAATTTATTCGTAATTATGGGAAAATAGCAGCTCCCCTCACATCTATGTTAAATAAGGACTCTTTCACTTGGACAGGGCCCGCTGATCACGCCTTTCTTGAATTAAAGCATGCCATGACCACCACACCTGTTCTAGCCATGCCAGATTTCTCTAAACCATTCGTCATTGAAAGTGACACTTCCGGACGTGGCATTGGGGCAGTATTGATGCAAGAAGGGAGACCCTTGGCCTTCACTAGTAAGGCACTCTCTGAGCGTAATTTGGGAAAATCTACATATGCCAAGGAGATGTTGGCCATCTTACATGTTGTCACCCATTGGAGACCATATCTCATTGGGCGCCATTTCTCCATTAAAACAGACCATCAAAGTCTCAAATATTTCTTAGAACAATGGGTTGCTACCCCAGAACAACAAAAATGGGTTTCTAAACTCATGGGCTATGATTATGATATCACCTATAAGAAGGGCAAAGAAAATCTTGTGGTTGATGCTCTCTCTCGCCAATTTGAGGCCCTCAGTATGCTATGTGCTATCTCCGCACCTGTCCCCCAATGGATAGATTCCTTACGATAGGAGGTACTTCAAGATGCAGACCTACAAGCTTTGATGGCTTCACTTCAAGCTGATCCGACTTCATACCCAGGCTACAATTGGGATGGCCAGGATTTGCGTTATCGCCAACGCCTTGTTATTCCCTCGTGCCTCGCCACTCCGTGACCTCTTCATGAAGGAACTACACACTGCTCCCTCTGTAGGTCATTCTGGATTTCTCAAAACATATGAACGCCTCAAGCGCACATTCTTCTGGAAAGGGATGAAACAGGACATCCGTGACTTCGTGGCAGCTTGTGATACCTGCCAACGGATGAAAGGTGAAACAATTCGTTCTCCGGGTACTCTTCAACCATTGCCCATTCCAGATCAGGTTTGGACTGATATTTCTATGGATTTTATCGAAGGGTTACCTAAATCGGGCGGTAAGTCTGTTATTCTCGTGGTAGTGGATCGCCTTTCGAAGTATGCTCATTTTTGTCCCCTTGCCCATCCTTACACAACCTCCACCATTGCCCAAATATTCCTTGATTCTATTTTTTGCCTTCATGGTATGCCCACCTCCATTGTGTCCGATCGAGACCCAACCTTCACTAGTCATTTTTGGCAAGAGTTGTTTAAGTTGCAGGGAACGAAGCTCAAAATGAGTTCAGCTTATCATCCACAAACGGATGGTCAAACTGAGATTGTCAACAAATGTTTGGAGACCTATCTTCGTTGCTTTGCATCAGATCATCCTTCTCAATGGGCGAAGTGGCTTCCTCTGGCCGAATGGTGGTACAACACGTCCTATCATACAACTACCAAACTCACTCCTTTTGAGGTTGTTTATGGGCGCCCTCCACCCACGCCTTCTTCATACATTCCAGGCAGCTCCAGGGTCCAGGCAGTCGACATTACTCTTCGCCAGCAGACCGATGTCCTTCACCAGCTGAAGCATAATTTGGACATGGCCCAGAACCGGATGCGACAACAGGCCGACCAACATCGATCCGAGCGTAGCTTTGATGTGGGTGATATGGTTTTCCTTCGCTTGCAGCCGTACAAACAGTCATCCCTCCAACTCCGTCGATGCCAAAAACTTGCTGCAAAATTCTATGGGCCCTACCAAGTTCTACAGCGGATTGGTTCCACTGCTTACAAATTGGCTCTTCCGCCCACCTCCAAGCTCCATCCTGTTTTCCATGTTTCATCTCTCAAGAAAGTTGTGGGCACACAGGTACAGGTTCAATCAACATTACCAGAATTGGATGAGGAAGGGTCCATCTTACTTGAACCAGAACAGTTGTTGGATCGCCGCACCCGCACTCTCCGCAATCGTACCATCACAGATGTCCTTGTCCAGTGGCGTGGGCTCCAGCCAAAAGATGCTACATGGGAGCCTCTCCATCAACTCCAACACCAGTTTCCTCAATTTCAGCTTTGAGGACAAAGCTTTTCGAAGGGAAGGACATGTTAGGATCCTATCCTAACACCATGTTGTAATTCTCATTTACCTATGTAATAACCCACTTCCAACGTGGGGATCCTATTTTAATGTTATTATGCAATACTTAGTAATGTAGGTGGCAATAAAGGTACCTCGCCAAGTGGTACCATCTCATGTAACCGTTTTTATCAATATTGTAACCGATGTAGTAAGATACCTCGCCAAGTGGTACCATTTCATGTAACCGTTTTTATCAAGATTGTAACCGCCATTTGGTGGGAGATTCTAGCTCGAGTGGCATTTTGCATGTAAGCCACCTCTTGAGCATTTAGGTAGGGTTGCATGTAGTTTTCCTTTAAAAGATATGAAGCCATGTACGAGATTATCCTTTTGCAAGCTAATGAAATATTGAAGGAGGTTGCCCCCTCGAAGAGGCCCGCGATTCAGTGTTACTGTGAGATTGTTTCATTTCTGTAATTGATTTCTGCATAGTGATATTGCGTTATTTGATGTATGTGAGTTATTTTTCAGTATTTTGTGTGAGTGTACTTTATTTTAATAGTAGGTTCCTAACACCATCATGACATACTGAGACATGAACCAAAGTCAACATGATAGGGAAAATATGGACAATGTCGAAAGAAATAGTAGGCATTGATGTTGCTTTAGAATCCATGGATGTTGTTCCTAGGATACCCATAATTTCATCATTGTAAAAGCATCCCTTGTGATCATCATAATCATCTTGTATGGATCTTGAGGATCATATTTGAGTATGAATATTATCATCACCATCATTTATCCATTCTTATTTTGTAAAGCATTCATTTCTTGACGTCTCCCTTTATTTTCTTTCAAACACTTTATACTTTGGAATGAGGGATTCCATAACATTCCTTACATTGCCTTTATCAACTTGCAAATGTGTTTTATAATATGTTTTAATTCTAACAAAATATTAGAAGAAATATTTCTTTACTTCCTCCTCCATTATGTGATGTTGAAGGTTCAAAAGACCAGCTTGATCTGCATTAATCACTAGGTGTATAGCCATATAGGAAGCATGCATTCATCCTACTCCTCCTTGGCAAATCTAAAACATGGAATCAAACCAATATCAAAATATAAAAGAAAAGGCAATGACAAAGGTTTGCAGAATAAGAGAGAATCTCTTCATCCACTTCACATAATTGATGATAAATTTGAATCCTTCTATCATAAAAGATAACAATCCTAGACATCAATGTTTGGAGAAGAAAACCACTCAAGGTTTAGATCAATCAGTAAATTATGCTATTCAAAGAAGATATTAATGCAAATGCGCTTGAAGATAGGCTGCAGCCATCAGAGACAGACTTAAATTTGTCTCAAAAACACAATGTTGGTAGGAACCACTTGTGCAACAAAGACAAGATGCCTGCCAATCAATAATCAACTACCAAACTTATTTAAAAGAGGTACTGATAAATGCTTTTTTATCCAGTTGATATAGTGGTGCTATATAGATCCAACAGCAATGCATCCACTAGAAACACAAATAGTCCATACAGGAATATCTGATATACAAATGAATTCCACATATTGGGCATATAACAATATCAATGATTCAACATGCATGAAGATCTTTATATACAAATCCAACCTACTCAAGTGTCTATAATCTGAACTTCACTTTCTCATATGCTTATGGGTCAAGCACTAAGGTAGAAGAGAAAAATAAGAATGGCAGCAAAGGCCTTTCTACTTTGTGCTCCATGTTGCAAAAAAGAAGCAAACAAAATGAGGCATTCCCACAACACCAGCATAAAATAACCAAAAGGATCAGTGCAACAGTGGGGAATATGATCATCGTCACTCCTAGCAGCATAACAACTTACATGTTAAGAGGAGATGTATGCCAAGAGGGAACTGGCATCACCAACCACACAAAAACTAAAATTAAAATCAAAACAAGCATAATCCAGGATGATTAGAGACAAGTTCGCTTGATTCAATTCAGAGCCTTGAAGGAAGGTTCCTTCCCAATACACTGGTTAAATGGAAATGCACAATTCTGACAGATAGATTGGTTCTCTTGGAGAGGCATCTCTTTGAATTTCCTTCTTAGAAGAAGTATACAGCCACCTACAAGAATTAATTAACACAATTGACCCTGATGACAAATCTAAATATGCACTTGAAGAATGAGCCCTGAGTTCTGCCAAGTACAATAACAGTTCTCTGTTTTGATTCTCATGCTCTATACAGAAATATTCAACTAAAACTCAATGTTGTCAAGAAATTTAACTTTGGTGAGTCAGTTGAAACCAAAGAATGTTGGTTAAAGGACTATTTCCATTTGGTCCTTGCCATGCATACTTTAGCTCAATGTACATCGGTTGAAAGTATCAAGCATAGGCTAGCTTAAACTAGGACCACAGCTGGCTTGCGTGTATACACTGTATAGTGTGGCAATAAACACGGCATGGAACATGTAGTCCTGTCTATGAGTTTGAAAGAGAACTCTGGTCTCAAAATGGCCAATGGTTTCTTGGTGTCTTCTGCAAACCTCTCCTTTTGAGGTTGATTAGCTTTGAGGACCCCAAAATATATAGGAAACTGGCTTGGTGCATTTGTTTTGTTTTGAGTTTCTCCACATTCTCTTACCTTGGGAAAATAAGATGTAAACGTTTTTGAGATCCAAGAAATATTTTGCAACAAGTTTTCATAGATTTTTGGATGACTTAGCAGCTCAGGTAGGTGTTAAGCTGCTATTGATTAGTAGTTTAGGATCCTTATTGACATGGGATATGAATCAGGAATGCTGCTTCTCACTAAAGTGGGAAAGAATGGGTACCGTTATGAACACTATCTAATATATATTGTATTGTTTCTTAATAAAAAAATTTAGTCTCCCTGAAAGAGAGTGTTTAAGTGGATCGCAGGCACGAGCTGTCTATGATTAGTAATTTGTAAAAGCAAAGTTGTGCATGTCTAAAGCTTTGAGGACTCTATTTCAGAATAACAACATCCCCAGATGTGGAGAAAATATAATTTGACCAATCTACCACTCCAACACTCGGTTCCATTGTTGAATCACAAAAGGAGAATACCTATTATTTTAAATCCTTATCAACAGATTGTATGCCTACCCCAAAATCAATATAAATTTGGATGCATGACAGTTTACTTGAGGTGTGCTTCAAATCAGGAATTTTGGAAATATGTTAAATTTTGGTGCACCTTTTGAAGATCAATATTAGGATCTTTTACATTTGATCTAAACTCTAATCTATTACATGCTTGTTCATATATTTGTCTTTGCTCTGCTGAGTTCTTCTTACTAATCCTAATAAGAAAAGGACTTCTCAATTGCTGAATAACAAACCCCCCTAATTTTCTTTCATTTTTATGCAAGGAACAAAGCACATAAGAAAGTTATCAATGACAAATGGGACCCCTCAAGAGCTGATGAATGATTCCAATAAGTTTGATTACAAAATAGATGCCATTAGAAATACCATAGATACAAAAATAAAAATTTGTGAAGAATTTCATTGATTCAAGATCAGAAGATTCTTTCATATAAAATAATTTCACCCTATGGCTAATGTTAAAAACCAATCAAATATTTTCTTCCCAAATACCATGGATTTGCTCTTGCACTTCTTATAATCTTATTAGAACAAACTGCTAAGATGAGTTTGTCAACAAAAGTTATGAGCAAAACAACTGAGATTCAGAATATGACAAAGGACTATGCATTTACTATCTACCCATGTCATATATTGCTTTGAATGACAAGTGTTCCAATCACAGAAACAAAATATTCAAATGACCATATTACTTTTTCAACACTTTTCTCAAGTACAAGAAACACAGCAGTGCTCATGACCGCACATCACAGGAACAAGCTGAAATGGCCCACATGCATAAATATTCCAAATTATAAATAAACATGTATCTCTCTATTTTTTATCCCTTATTCTTGCTCTTGCCAGCAAAAGGTATTTCTGTGGCCTTTAGAAGAACCAAAATAATCTACAATTGAATTGTGTTCTTAGATTTTAGACAAATTAAAGATTTTTCCAATAAGAAAGAGCTAAGAAGCACCTATGAAATAATTCCTAGTAATTTCCTAAAACAGAAAAAGGAGGGAGGCATTTCCCAAATGTTCCACAATTGTTTTTACCGAAATGGTGTTTGGATGCCAAAATTGTCTTGAGTGTGTGTATAGAATGGGACACAGCCAAATACCGAAAACAAGAAAAAGAAAAAAAGTAATGAAAATAAGCATGCAACCCGTTCTCAGGGAGAATAGTATTAAGAATGTTTAAGCCTCTTGTTTTTCACATTTACTTAGCATGATATAAATGCCAGGATTGAACAAAGTTAAAAGTTTGTATCCATTTCTAATCTCTGCTGCCTCATCTGAGGCAGGACAAAAAAAGAATTACTGAACATCAACAGATTCAAGAGACTGGGATGTGGATCAAAATTCTCCCAGAAGTTCCAGCTAGCTCTAACACCCCTAATACTGTTAGCTCTTAGGTTGTGAATTATATATAAGTCCAATAAGTTGTTGACTCTTGGTCATTGTTTGTAATGAATTTGGATATCATTTATGAACTATATATTGACCTTTGATATTTGAAGCATCATAAAAGCCATAACAAAAAATATGCAGTTTGTGAAAATGACATTGTTTATAAGACACAACCATGCTAATGGAACACTTGACAGGTCTTATTGGGCCTTTTTTGTAAGTATTGATGTGATGCCAACATGGAACATTAGAGTATTTGCATATTAATGAATACTGCTATAGACATGAATTTTGATGCAAGGCCCATATGGAACGTGAAAGTACTTTTATATTAATAAATACTGCTATAGCCATATAACACGACTTGAAAATGCACTAACCCATGATAAGAATTGTTATCGTTTCATGTAACACTAATGGCATATGGTGGTCAGTGGGACAGTGTGGACAACAGCGGTTTGAAGATGCAAGCAAATTCTTGCTTTAGTGTTGTATGGTAAACAGGTATTGGTCATAGCAGCACATTGCCAAACCCAAATTACGTCAACTGCAATTAGGCCCATGATCACATGGTGATGTTACAATTAGGGGGTATAAGCTTGGGCATATAGCATACCTCTACAGGCACAATCTCAAGTACAGAAATACTGAACAAACATTTGACACATCATACAGAAATAGTGCCCAAGTAGGTGTGCATGTATACGAACCCTATATTCTACTTTCTGATAGTTGTCTTTTGTGTTCTAGGTGATACAAAGACATCATGTGACACATTTTAATGTTTTAACCTAGTGTAGAATCTATGGTATTATCTCAAAAATCTAATTCACAAAATGACAATCATCTTGTTCCCCATCACAGATCCTATTGACAAAAATATTCTCATTTAAACCCCACTCTTATTTTACATGCAATGTGCATATGCACGTCATGTGCATCTTTCTTCCTTTACTTTCATTGCTTGCATGAGTAGTGCAATTGAGGAATGACAGATCCTAAACTATAACAGCCCATCAAAGGAACAGGCTACGAATATTCTGCCATCAAATAAATGATGCATATGGACAATTCTTTAAAAAAATTATATAGCTTGCCCACAAAATTAGCTGCAAGGGTGGAGTGATTTCTACGGCAATATAGTCATAAATGCCATCACCATGAAGCAATTCAGAATTTCTTAATGCAATGTCCTCTCAGTAGATAGATTCCGGCTGTACAAGGGAAATTCCAAAAGAAAAATCTGTTTGAACACTGTCGGCAATTTCCCATAAATTGCTGGCGGAAGCAGAAACAACGGACTGCAATAAAGTAACAAAAGATTGATTAAATATTCAATTATGCCAGCTGAAGAAAAATTCAAGCAAGGGACTCTCAAACAACTTTTATTTGAGCACCCCACTCTAATTTAGTAACCATAGCAAAGTTTAATACGTCCCATTACTTAATCTCATAAAGAAACACCAAGGGAATATTTTTATTTTTAAATTATTTAAAAAAAACAAAGCACATTTGTTATGAAATCTGAAAAAAAACATGCACCGGTTGATAGACAAAGACAGATTATGATAATGCATTCCTATAATTATGAAAATCATGTCAACACAAAAAAGGACTCCCTGGTAGAGGGTTACATATTCATATAGGGATTACTGGAAAAAGAAAATTTCTCATACAAGTAATGGCCGGAACTTACCTAGTAATTCTTTTGTAATAACGGTACTCCACAAGCCCACCAAATTTCTTGTCTGCTGAATACTGAAATTATCATAGAAATGGATCCAATCATGTGAAACATTTTTATTCAAGGTATTTCCTCTGAGAAAAATGCCTATTCCATTCCCATATGCAAAGATTAATAGGTATAAGAAAAAGTTACCTCAAGCAATGGTATGCCACTCAGAAAAAGTAACAAGGCTGTGATGAAAATTGGACCAGTAACTGCTACCCACTTAGAGCTACCTGTTAGTACAGGCAATGAAGCTACAAATACTCCCCACCATAGTAAGATCTGAACAGAGTGCAGGCAGGGAATTCCTAGAAAATATATGTAACCAAACAAAAACCATAAAAAAGAAAAGATCAACTTTTCAGGCTTTGATGTATTAACCAACCTCGCCGAAGTAATTTGGATGGCGAGACCACTTCCATAAGCCTACATTACACCACCTTCCTTCATTTGTCGAGTCTTCTTTGAATTTGAGTTTCTGCTGATCTGATATTGCTTCTATTAGCAAACCAATAAGGTACATACTCCACCCTATGATATCCTCGAACTGGAGGCTGGGGTTTCCATTGCTTGCATTCACTAATGTCACTGGCAAGCTTACAGTCCAAACCCATAGTGCCTAATCACCAGAGAAAAATTTACAGACGGTATTTTTGATTGCTTTGCAAATTTAGTTTGCTTGGAAAATTTTCTTTTTCTCAATGAATTAGGTTATTCTCCCGCGCAAGTTTCCAAAAGATCAGACCTATTATGAGATAATGATACCTGCAAGCTCCAGAAGACTGCCAACATGCTTAAATTATTGCGCATCTTATCAAGGCGTCGATCTTCACCCCATTGCAAAATGCTAAAAGCAAAATTCAAACAACAATGTTGACAAAGACCAGCAATCCAATGGATCAGTCAAAGAGAGGATGCAAAATGCTATGAAAGGAAAAACACAATACATATTACAAAGTATAGACATAAAGACCACAACAAACATTTGTATCATTTGCTCTCACCTCTGTGGTTTTTCCCCAACATGAATTTACAACTAGTACACTTATTGCCCACAGAGTTTCTTAAAACATACATCGTACTGCATCCTAAATCAGGGTGGATCTTGTCTTGAGGATATAGAAAACTAAACTAAGAAATTAATAACACATGTATCTGTATTACTAATGATGTCTTCTTTCCCTATAAATCTGTGTACAACAGAACAATGCAGACCAAGACTTCTAAAAGGCATCTACGGTTAACTCATAATGAATTCATATTAGTGAATAGTGGCATGTAGAGAAATATTCCTTATTTACAATGACAGATCTTTGTAGACAGTCATCACGATCAAGGTCATGAGTCGAGACATTGAAGTCGTTGTGTTACATTGTTTTCTTCTGTTTTGATATGATAGAATCAAGGATAGAATAATGACATTCCTTGTAGAGAGTTGTTATGGTTGTTGGGGGTATGTTAATTTTGTTATTATAGGTAAGAGGTAGGTGGTTGGAAAGGTGCAGCAGTTGCACTGGGTCACCCTACACTTAGGGACTATATGTGTGCAACCCTCTAGGTCTTGATCATCACATTTTCCCACGCTATTCTCCTAGTGTATTACATATTCATTAAAGAATACAATAGATTTGTGCCTTGATCTATCTTTGGATGTATACTGCATTCTGTATGTCAGTGATCTTTCCATTGTATTGATTTTGCATGATATTTCCATTGCATTATACTTTGTTGCATTGTAATATACCACATGGTATATTACTGAAAAGCGTGACTTGAATGCTCACACATACTACATTTTTGGCATCATTTGCCTAAATGTATTTGGGTCAGAGTAGATGGTATTGATGAAAATGAATTACGACAAGCATTTTGCAGCAAAATGCTTGTCGTAATGATGACAATTGAGAGATCAGCCAACACAAATATTAACCAGAATTGCGGGTAAAAGAACATGCAACCAGAGCATGGACGATGAGAGAGCATACACAAAAGTCAGAAAAAGAAGCCAGAGCATCCCAAATGATCTGCCCCTTCCTCAACAGGAAGGAAGTGTAAACGAGGTCATTCAATAGAACCTCCTCAAGATGAGAGAAAGTTGACTGTAGCCTCCTCCAAGATACTTGTTGAAGGAAAGAGTGGTTGTGTAGACCCCTTCAAAAAGAGGAAAGAAAGGGGCAAGAAAGTCCAAGATGCTGATTTTTTACTCCAAAGATGGTTTCTTCTCGGCAGGAATGAGTTTGGCCCCCTTGAGAGGAGGAATCTCTTTGCCAGAAAATCTCTGGTCTTTATCACTGGACTAACAAAAGGCAAGGTGAAGAGGATTTTAAAGATTTATTCTTTGACAAGGAGCAAAGTGCATATAGACAGGGCTCAAACAAGAATCAAGACAACAAGATTAAACAAGGGATTTTCAAGGCACCAAGAGTGGTATAGGCTGTGCATTTGGCAGTGCAGGAGAAGTTCAATATGGAAGCGACTACAGATGTTGCATCTGACAGTGCATGCAATGAGTGTCTGATACGAGTGATCGTGAAGCAGTGTGTCTGGTAGTGTAGGAGACAAGAGTTTGCCATAAGAGTGGTAGCAATATTGGCAAGATCTTGGTATATATGATCATCGTAGTTGGCATGACAAGAATAGAGATTAAACATGTAAAAGGAACCAGATGGATCTTGCAATGTGCTAAGAACAAAGACTGGAGAAAAGTCAATCAGCCTAATGCTGAATCAACCAGTGAGAATGATAGCCAATGTTGGGAAGGAGAGAGGCCCCAAGATTCATGGTGATGAGAAGAAAGATCCAGTTGGACATTGCAAAACCTGCATCACAATTTAGAAGGCAAACTGACAAGTGGAGTAAGTGAACTAGATAAGGGTGTTCCTTGCAACATTGCTTAGGATCACAATGGGCTTGTACACAGAGCTGCCATAAGGTAAGTATAGAACTGGAAGTAGTTACGAGATGCCTTTGAGACGAAATTCAAGATGTTGTGCAATGAAAACGAGATCATTACAAAAATGTACAATATAAAGCGAAGCAAGATGGAGTCTGTCCATTTCAATAGTATAAGATTGACAGAGTTGGTTAACAAGTTGGAGAATAATTGAAAGACAGACTTAAAAAGTTGATTTGTCAAAGGACTCCTTCCTGATTGTAGGAAGAAGATAAAAGTTGTCCCTTTGATGTCGTATCAAGAGGCCTTTGATCAAGCTGTGAATATAGGAAGTGAACCAAAGACATCTTCACAAGGTCAGACTCGGGCAATCAGCTAATCCTACCATGGTAATAATGATGGAGAGGATATGTTAATCGATACTCCATGTACAGAAGCAATAAACATGTTTGAAGAGTTCAACATACGATACCTCTTCCAACTTCTAATCAAGATCAACTTTGTTCCCTGGATACCTCTTAAATCCAGTTTAATGTGTAAAGTTGAATGAATTTTCCATATTTTTTAATTGCAAGCTACATCCATTATAGAATGCCTTTAAGAAGATAAAAGTAGTCCCTTCGATGTCGTATCAAGAGGCCTTTGATCAAGCTGTGAATATAGGAAGTGAACCAAAGACATCTTCACAAGGTCAGACTCGGGCAATCAGCTAATCCTACCATGGTAATAATGATGGAGAGGATATGTTAATCGATACTCCATGTACAGAAGCAATAAACATGTTTGAAGAGTTCAACATACGATACCTCTTCCAACTTCTAATCAAGATCAAATTTGTTCCCTGGATACCTCTTAAATCCAGTTTAATGTGTAAAGTTGAATGAATTTTCCATATTTTTTAATTGCAAGCTACATCCATTATAGAATGCCTTTTCAGGCTTTGAGTAGTGAATTGGCAATTTCTGCTTCACAATCTACAAAGTATGCAATGCTATGGTTACAATAGAGGCTTAGTGCTCATCTAGGTTGTTCAGAATTCTTAGGTAAGGTTATTCCTTTATAGCAAAAGAAGTTCATTTCTGATTTCGCTTTCAACTCTATTTCTATCTTTTCTAATTGCAAATTACATCCATTATGGGATGCCTTCTCAAGCTCTGAGTAGTAAATTGGCCTTTTTTGCTTCACAATCTACGAAGTATGAAATGTTAGGGCTTCTGATGGAGACCTGTAATGCTCATCTACGTTGTTCAGACTTCTTGAATAAGGATATCCCTTAGGCCATAGCAAAAAGAGTCCTGATTTTGTTTGCAATCTCATTCCTTTAAGATATTTCTTTAAGGCTTCGAGATCATGAAGTTGTAACCATTCTTCAAAGAACCTTTTGATCTCAACACACTAATATGTATAATCTCCTCTGGAACGATTCTTTAAAGAACCTTTCAATCTCTACGTGCTATTATGTATAACCTCCTTTAGCTCTTAACAAATAGAAGCCAACTCCGTATTAGACTCTGTTTTCCTCAGTTGCAAATCCAGGTTATCATGCCATTGTTTCTCCAGTTGAATCTCATACATTGTTTCTCCATTTGAATCTCACCCTGCGATTCCTGGCTGGTATGGTTAGCATGACCTGCTTCAAAATGAGTTTTGTTCATAAAGCCCATTCACTCTGCAAAGCCTTCAGGGTTTAGCTGTTTAGAAAACCCTCAAACTCTGCACCTGACTTCTGTGCATTCATTTCCTACATTATTGCTTCTGCTTGAAGATCAAGGATAATTATTTCAACAGTTTCCAAGGACTCTTTAAAAAAGTTATTCTCTCTCATCAGTGTTGCTTAATGCAGACCTCTATCTAGTCACATTTTCTGCACATGCACAAGATACTTGAATTGATTGATATTATCAAAAATTTTGGAGGTTATTCATTACTCCTACTTACTTCCAATAAATGATGAAGATGGGCTTGATTTGTCCTGCTTGTTGCACTTGTAGGCACTAGTTCTGACTTGCCACCTCAGTAAAAGAAATAAAATTTGTGCATGGAAGTCAAGTACGCACATGTTGAAGTTTTGGCATAGTGTGGATAAGTTTGATAACGTTGTAATAATCTAGGCAATAATGTAATGATGAGATAAGGAGTTGTCTTATGTGAATATATTAGTTGTCATGTAGTTTGTCTTGTAGTTAGGAGATGAAATGAAATGAAATGCAAGACAAATGTAATGTGAGATTAGTGAGGTGTCGGGGTTGGTAGTTGCCAATAACTACCTTTCCTCAAGTTTAAATAGACACGAGATATTGTACATACCAAGAGAGTATATTATTCACATGATAGTTTCTGCACAGAAGTAGATATTGTATATGCTGAAGATAGTATGTTGATGGGAGAAGTCGTATGCAGTGTATCCGTATAGGCTCATATGTAATGCAATATCTTGTTAATATCAATTCATCATTCAGCCATTGTTTTGTGTGTATTGTTGCATGTGTTATTACTGATTGTTATTGCAGTAGATATAATTTCCAAAAAAAATTTCTATCATATTCTGGTCATCGTACTATGTCTGTACAAGGCTGTCCTATGCAAGCCTAGGCCATCTGATTGAAAGGAAAGTTGTTTGGGCAAGTGCTAACATGTTTGAGGAATTGTGCCAGGCCGTTTGGACCTTAGACTGGGCCATCTAACTTGTGTTGTGCAAGGTCGTCAAAGAGGAGTTGGTTCAGGCCATCTAGGCTGCATCTTGAAAAATTGTTGACTAGTTAACCTATCATTCATATTAGTTCCTCTAAGTGTGGAATTCCATCACTGTATTACATTTGGCATCGTTGTCATTTGAAGTTCGAGCCAGTAACTGTTGTCACTTCTGCAACATGGTGTACATTAAGCTTTCCAGTAATTTCTGCTCCTCAGAAACTTTGTTCTCTTTTTCCAATATGTTTTTATCTCTCCTGAGTTTTCTTCCAAACCCTTGCTACAGAACCTAAAACAGTGTGCAGTTGTTTCTGTCTACTGACCATGCAAGGAAATTCTTCTTTCGATGGCGGTGGTATTTTGTGACAAGTCCCCTGATGCAGTTTGGCCCCAGGGAGAAGGAGCACACTACCAGCAGGGCGCAACACAGGTTAAAATGGTCAAAGGCGCAGCACCCGACCTCGGCCTGAAAAATGACTAAGTGTAGGCCGGGCTCTGGCGCACTCCATCAGGTGCGCCGGGCTCTAGCGCACTATCTGGTTGCGCTTCACTTTCGGGCCTGTCAACTCCGGCGCCGGTCATCTCCAGCTGCGCTCCACATCAGCAAAGTTAAGGTGCATCCTTATCCATCCGGGCGCAATCATTCTGAGAAGCTTCCAGACTGGACGTTCCGGGATTTCAAGTTTATCTTCCACGGAAGCGGTCCCCACGAGTGAGGAGGCAGCACCAGCAAGCCAAGCCTGTCAGGGCATTGAAGGAACTCAACTGCATTCTTGGGGAGTCATCAGTCCCGGCCATGCCTGAATAACTATTTCATGACTGTACTCTCTTGTAACTCTTATCTTGGCTGCCACCGCCATAGTTTGTTGGTGTGCATTTAATGTTCAAGCGGCAAAATTCTCTATATAAGCCTGCCTTCTTATTGTAAAATGGATGGGTGTTTGCTAGAAGCTTGTTGTAACTCGGATTCTGCTATAAATATAAATAGTGTCTGGCTCTAACTCTGGACTTCTGATTGTGTGTATGTCTTCTATTGCTTATCTTCTATTTAAATTCTCTGCTTTATCTGTAGGCTTGAATTCTAGTATCTGGATTTAGCTTCTGGTAAAACGTGAATTCTGGAGTAGCACTGGGGATTATGCATGCTAGCTGTTCAGTTTTAATTTATGTTAGCGTTTATGTTAAATGGCTATTTGATTCGACCTACAGTTAAGTTATCGTGTTGTTAGCCCATCACCCCTATTCTATCCGGCCTGTGGCCATATTTCCCATCCCTTTCAGTCATTTCCCATTCCTTTCAGTTCCTTAATCTTTAAAACCCCCAGTTAGAATAGCAAGGGAACCAGCCCATCTCTGGAGATTGGCACGGGAGGCATTTCTTCCTCTCGGCCTTTCAATGTTGGTCGGGTCTAAGGCGCACTAAATAACCAAACCCTTACCTAAGGCAGATCTCTGACCAACAGTTTCTGGCACGCCCGATGGGACGCAAACGTTCCACTGCATAAGCAGTACTAAGAAGTTGATGTTCGTCTTATTGCTGACAAATCCGAACATCTGGCGACTCATACGAACTCAGATACCTCTGAACCTCGCAGACCAGCTTAAAATATCACGCCTTCATGCGTACGAGGTGGCAGATTAGAAATACAGAAGAAGAAGTTGAGTTCTACGAACTTGACATTGACGTTCTGGGAGAGCGTCCTAGAGTGGTCAGGCCAAATATCCCATTGGACGGGACATCTTCGCAAGAAGCTACTGTTGCTACACGGAATCCAACTCCCGACAACACAACAACTAGCTTGCCCCCAGTTCCGCCTAATTCTCCGGATCATCAGAATACTCCAGTTCCACCTGACGTTGATTCAGGTGCTCCGAGTGTTCCCATTGTTCCGGCCCAGCCGTTGCAGCCACCACTCCAAGCAAATCCGCCACCCCATATGGCGCAGCCAAATCCGCCCAGGCTGTTTCCGGCCTGGAACCACACTGGACCTCTTGCCCTACAGGCTCAACACACTGTACCGCCTGCCGCCTTGAAAGCTTTACCCACTTATGACGGCACGGGAAAGATGGCGCATGAGCACATTCAAGACGTCGCAGGACTGGCAACTATCCACCAAATTACCAATGAAGATGTCATGGTGAAGTTGCTAGTGCTTTCACTAAGAGGTAAGCTCCTCTACTGGTACCGGTCGCTCCCGACCGGCACCATCACCTCATGGGACCACCTGGCAGGGCAACTCATAAGGGGCTTCAATGAGCAAGCAGACCCCTTCTCTCTGCTACACCAGTTTACCTCTATCCAGAGGCACCCTCAAGAGGAAATAGCTGACTTCAATGTTAGGTTCGCTCGAACCTGGGAGAGAGTCACTCCCGGCCTTCGGCCCACATCTGAGCAGGCGGCGTTCTACTTCCTGAGGGCGTTCCACTCTGATATTAGCATGAATATCCGGTATGCTAATGTTAACACGTTTCCGGAATTGTACCAACAAGCGCAGAAGGCGGAAGCCGACCTGGTAGCCATCGGGAAGTTGCCTCCAAAAGCGACTACACCAATTTACCCGGATTTTCCACAGAACATGTATCCAAGTGCATCCGCTTCCTCTGCACCTCAAATGTACCAAAATCAGCCGTGGGCTCCTAACCCACAAAATCAGGTACCGACTCCTCAATATCCAAACCCCGCAGTTCCCCAGCTTCCGACTCCTCAATACCCAGCATTGTCAGCACCGTCAACACCATTATCATTACCCGCGCCCACATCTACGACATCTCTAAATGCAGATCAGGCCAAAGAGTTGCGGGATGTGTATGGGTTTATGAAAACCATAGCGAATGATATGGCTGTCATGAAGAAAAGCCAGTTCAGGGATCAGGGCTACCCGCCAAGGAGACCTCCGCCCGCGATCACAAGGGAGCAAGCTACCTCCACCGGAAGGCCTCAAGACAGAAATTTTGTGGGGCCTGCCCCCCCCCCCCCGCATGGCGAGGAAACTTGCATGGTTCACATAAACTATGTACAAACACTTGCAGAGAGTGCGCTCGGCGGACAGGTAAATATGATAAGGGAGGCTGATCATAATTTCATGATCCCCCTATCGAGCAGGTCTCTGTCCTGATGCGAACAAGCAAGAAGCCGATCGAGGTTGACCCGGTGCAAATGGAACCACTCAAGGTGCCTGTCAATCCCAGACCGCCAAGCGAGAGGGTAGCCGCCCCACCAGGAAAAGAGCAAGCGCAAGTACCGGAGCCTGCGGACAGTGCTCGGTTAAGAGACTATCTGCCCCCAAGGGCAAGAGCGAGCGCCCCTCAGCCGCAAGCTTCGACCTCTCAGCCCCTGGCGGAGGCAAGAGATCAGGCGAGGGAAAAGTTGCGGTACCCCTCAATCACCAAGCGTCAAAGAGTGGAAGCAACGCAACAGTACCGGACCCGGTACGAAACCGCAAAAGAGGGAGGCGAGTCTGGCGCTGGAGCATACAATGTCGTCGAAGAGTTAAGGAAAATTTCGGCTAAGGTAAGCCTCTTTGACGCGCTCCAATTGCCAGGTCAAGTTGACCTATTGCAAGAGTCCCTCAAGTCCGTTAAGGGCAAGGGGAGGCCGACCCAGACCGTCTTGGTACAACCGCTGACCACCTCTGCTACCGGTAAGAACAGGCCGTCGCCGTTTTACCTATCCCTCAGGATGGAAGGATGGGTAGTACACAACTGCATGGTTGATTCTGGCGCCGCCACCACGGTAATGCCCAAAGTTGTATGCGAATTCATGGGCATGGAGTACACTAGGAGCAGTCCTGGAGTGCTCCAACTGGATGGAACCCCGGTTAGGACAGTTGGGGTCATCAAGGACATCCCGATCGTGCTGCACAAGATGCCGCAGATCACAGTAATCCAAGAAGTTGTGGTAGTTGACTTGGAGCCCTATTTCAGCATGTGCTTATCAAGGGAATTCACTGCCAAGCTTGGAGGCTATCTGTCTCTCGATTATTCACATCTGGAGGTCCCCTTCAGGGGGAAGAGGGTAAATATTTTTAATGAGAAACCCTCTACCTTTCTCATCGAAAGAATCCAGGATGTGGAGAAACCCATGGACTCAGTCAATGTTATTGACGAAGTCGAAGAAGTGGAAGAAGAGGTGGAGTTGATGGAGGAAGCTCTGGATGAGCTGCGCATAGAGGATGAGTTCTCTATGCGTGATTTCAATGCTATGATAGAATCAGACATTGGGTGTTACTCGATAACTAAGCCCGAAAAGGCTAAAATGTCGAGTGATGCTGACCCCATGGATGACCAATTATGGAAGCTCTTCTTTGATGGCGCCCGATGCAAGAATGGCGTTGGAGCTGGAGTTGTCCTCATCTCTCCGTCTGGAATTCAGAAAACTTACTCGTACAGACTCGCTTGGAGCTGTACTAATAATGCCGCCGAGTATGAAGCCCTGTGTTTGGGGTTACGAAAGGCGGAAAAGTTAGGAATAAAGCAGTTACAGATATTCGGGGACTCCGAATTGATCTGTAACCAGGTCTCCAATAAATGTGTTGCCAAACAACACTACCTCAAAGCATACCGTAATAAGGTATGGGATCTGCTCGAGTCCTTCTCGGCCCTTAACATTCAATTTATTTCGCGAGAGCGGAATAAACATGTTGACGTTTTGGCGTCCATCGGAGCAAGATGCTCCCCGACCGAGAATCTGATGCAAAGGCCGAAAATAGTGAGGGTTATCTACCGGCCCTCCGTGCCAGATAAAAATATCCACTGGCAGGTCTTTGACAATGACGAGCAGATCGTCAATTTTTTGATTGATGAAGTTGGAAGCATTGAAGATAGAGCTCTCAATGATGAAGAATATGAGGGCCTTATCCAGCTGAAGAACAACCACCTCCCCAAGGGTTTGATCACCCTTGAAAGTCTGTTTGACCAGGATGACAGGGCTCTTCCCCACAAAATCAAAGTGGATGCAAGGGAATACCAAGAGCTAGAGCTGGAGCCTGGGAAAATGATCAAGGTAGGGACTGATTGCACACCACAAGAAATTGAGCAGATCAGGATCCTCTGTAGAGAGTATCCAGACATCGTCGCCTGGAGCTACCACGACCTAAAGGGGTATGACAGAAACGTCATTCAGCATACGATTGAACTCCAGGAGGGAGTTAAGCCCACCCGACAGAAGCAAAGGCCTGTGAATCCAAAGATTGAAATACTAATGAAGGCCGAGCTTCTAAAAATGTTGGAGGCAAAGATAATCTACCCCATCAAGCATTCATCCTGGGTAGCGAACCTAGTCCCGGTTCGGAAAAAGAACGGAGACATTCGCCTCTGCGTCGACTTCCGAAATCTTAACCAGGCATCCCTGAAGGATCACTACCCGCTGCCCCAAATTGATCAGATTCTGCATGTAGTGGCAGGCGCCCAGAGGTTTTCCCTTCTGGATGGCTTCTCGGGGTATAACCAAATTTGGGTCAAGGACGAGGACCAGTATAAGACTGCCTTCACCACCAAGTGGGGCACCTTCGCGTATCAACGCATGTCGTTCGGCCTCTCCAATGCCGGAGCAACCTTCCAGAGAGCAATGGACTTGGCCTTTGGTGAATTGCTCAACCGTGTCATTGTAATATATCTAGACGATATGACGGTTTTCTCCCACAGGAGGGAGGAGCACGGTTTACATTTGCGGCAGGTTTTTGAGAAGTGTCGGGAGTTTGGGATATCGATAAACCCAAAAAAATCAATTTTCGCGGTCAAGGAAGGCAAACTCCTTGGTCATCTCATATCATAGAGGGGTCTTGCTATTGATCCCGCTAGGGCCGAAGCCCTACTCAAGCTACCTCTGCCGGCGAACAAGAAGGGCCTCCAATCCTTCTTTGGGCAGATAAATTTTGTCAGGAAGTTTATTTCTGACTTCGCCCAGGTAGTGAAGCCTATGACTGAGCTCCTCAAAAAGGATGCGGAGTTCCTATGGACAGAAGAGAGAAGGCAGGCGTTCAAGGAGATCAAGCACCGGATCGCCCAGGCTCCCGTCCTGGTAAACCCCGATTATTCCAAAGACTTCATCCTATATGCGGTCGGGGAGCCAGAAAGCTATGCGGCTGTGCTAACCCAGAAAAATGATGACGGGGACGAGCGGCCCATAGCATTCCTCAGTCAAGTCATTCTCCCGCATGAAGAGAAGCACAATTTTATTGAAATTCAAGTGCATGCGGTAATGAGGGCTCTGAAGAAGTTTCGTCATTTCGTCTCGCAGAGCAAGACGATAGTGTACGTGGTACACCCGGACGTCCGAAACTTCATCAGTCAGGGTGAGCTTGGTAACAAGAGGGCAGGTTGGATCACCAAGATCCAAGAATATGATATAGAGGTCCGGCCCACCAAGTTGGTCCGTGGTCGGGCTCTATGCCTGGAGCTTGCCAAGAGCGCCGCAGCTGAGGTAACAACTTGCCAATGGGAAGATCCATTGCCACAGAGCAATCTGGCGAATCAGTCAACAGATAGCAGGGATTGGACTGAAGACTTGGTAGAGTACTTCAGCACTGGACAGTGCCCTGCCGGCCTCGACTCTTCGCAAAGGAGGCGTTTCAGGCTTCAAGCCTGCAGGTATGTATTATTGCCCGAGGGGTTGTTCCATCAAAACATCGACGGTGTCCTCCTGAGGTGTGTCAGGGGGACCGAAAAACAGAAAATCCTGGATGAGTTCCATTCTGGAATGTCCGGGGGCCATCTTGCCGGAAGGCCGATGGCTTTAAAAATAATAAGGGCGGGCTATTTTTGGCCCACCGTTTTTGCCGATTCCTTCAGTGTGAGCCAGAAGTGCGATAAATGTCAAAGATATGTTGGCCGCATCAGGAATGCTTCCCTGCCTCTGCACCCGATTCAGGTTGAAGCTCCATTTCAGCAATGGGGTTTGGACTTCATCGGAATAATTGAGCCTAATTCTTCCGCAGGGCACAAATATATCTTGATGGCTACAGACTACTTCACCCGATGGTCGGAGGCAGTGCCCACCAAGCGGGCTAATCAGGACGTCGTCATCGCTTTTCTGGAAGGGCTGATAACCCGTTTCGGAATACCGGATGCCATAGTAACAGATAATGGTTCCCATTTCATTGGAGCCAAGATGTGCGCATTCGCCAGCAAGTACGATATCTACCTGAAAACTTCGTCAAACTACTACCCGCAGGGCAATGGTTTGGCGGAGTCTACTAATAAGAACTTGCTCCGGATCCTGAAAAAGACGTTGGAGGACAACAAGCGGACCTGGCACCTACTTCTAGATTTTGCGCTATGGGCGGATCGAATTTCCATCAAGAAATCCATTAAGACGTCCCCATATTCCCTGGTATACGGGAAGGAAGCAGTGCTTCCAACGCATATTGAGTTGCCAGCACTACAGACTCTCCGGTCACTGGATGGCGAGGAGGAAGGGTTTGATCCGGTTAGCGTCAGAATTGCCCAACTGCTGCAGTTGGAAGAGGAAAGGGAGAAAGCCTATCAGGCTTTCATGAAGCATGTCGTTACCACGAAGAATTGGTTCGGCAAGAGGACCTCTGATCGCTCTTTCCAGGTTGGGGACTTAGTACTTAAATGGAATGAGAAGAAATCCAAACCTGGAAACCACGACAAATTTGATGCATTCTGGGAGGGCCCGTTTCAGGTTTCTCAAGTCCATCCGGTAAACTCTTTCACACTGCAGGATCTGAATGGGTTTACTCTGCCACTATCAGTTAATGGCATTCACCTGAAGGCGTACTACCAGTGAGGGGTAGTACGGGAGTTTCTTGTACAACTGTACATATTTTTGTGTTTTCCCTATGCATTCCAGTTTGCTTTTTGGAGTATCCCTTCGCCTCTCCCCGCGCTATCAATAGCATAGTTTGCGGGCCAGAATCCTAACTGGCGGGAGAATGGCGAGGGATGCAGTTTTGTTTTTTCTGTTGAGCCATGATCTAAGGTAGGTAGCAGTTTGCGCCCAGCTCCGACGCACATCCGAAGGTGCGCCCAGCTCCGGCGCACATCCAAGGGTGCGCCCAGGAGGGGTGCACAGCCTAAGGTGCGCCCACCTCCGACAGACATCCAAAGGTGTGCCCAAGAGGGGCGCACAGCTGCGAGTGCACCCAACTCCGGCGCACACCCAAAGGTGCGCACAACTCCAGCGCTCACCCAAAGGTGCGCCCAGGAGGGGCGCACAGCTTAAGGTGCGCCCAGCTCCGACGCACACCCAAAGGTGCACCCAGAAGGGGCGCACAACCGAAGATCTAAGGTAGGTAGCAGTTTGCGCCCAGCTCCGACGCACATCCGAAGGTGCGCCCAGCTCCGGCGCACATCCAAGGGTGCGCCCAGGAGGGGTGCACAGCCTAAGGTGCGCCCACCTCCGACGGACATCCAAAGGTGTGCCCAAGAGGGGCGCACAGCTGCGAGTGCGCCCAACTCCGGCGCACACCCAAAGGTGCGCACAGCCTAAGGTGCGCACAACTCCAGCGCTCACCCAAAGGTGCACCCAGAAGGAGCGCACAGCTTAAGGTGCGCCCAGCTCCTACGCACATCCAAAGGTGCGCCCAGGAGGGGCGCACAGCCGCGAGCGCGCCCATGTAATGTCCCCTTTTCTAGGCAGTCAGTGTGCAAAGCAGATTAGCCTATACATGAGCTCCCGTAGGCTAAATCGGATGTAGGGGAGCCTTTGGAGATATCATAATCTTTGAAAAAACCCAGAGAGCTCTTGATTGACTGTCATTTGGGCTCGTTCGGAGGTCATTTGACGGGATTTCTATTTTTAGCAGTGGTCGTTTTTAGGGTTTCGGTCAACGGGTCAACTGCAAGATTACACTTCGACGAATTGGGTATCCAGAATTGTTCAAGTTTTTCATTCTGACAAGCGAAGGTCCAGTATTTTAATGGCCGAAGTTAATTTCATTAAGTGACATTATTTTAATATTTATAAAGTTTGTACTTTATATTATAAAGGGTCACTTATAACGTTGTAAAAAGGGGGCACTTTATAAAATAATTTTAAGTGGTTGAACCTAGTGCACAAGGGGGCCTGTTGAGGGAAAATAAGAGAAAATTAGAAATTAAATTATTTTTTGTGCACAACCCTAATTTTGCACATTGTAAATTAGAAATTAGAAAATACCTCTATATTTTTGGATTGTCTGTGTTTCCACGCAAATTGTATCAACAAAATAAAAAGATTGAAAATTAGACCAGGGGAGGGTCATTATAGCCCAACTCCGACACACACCCAAAGGTGCGCCCAGGAGGGGCGCACAGCCGAAGGTGCGCCCAGCTCCGACGCACATCCAAAGGTGCGCCCAGCTCCGACGCACATCCAAGGGTGCGCCCAGGAGGGGCGCACAGCCGAAGTTGCGCCCAGCTCCGACGCACATCCAAAGTTGCGCCCAGGAGGGGCGCATAGCCACGAGTGCACCCAACTCTGACGCACACCCAAAGGTGCACCTAGCTCCGGCGCACATCCAAAGGTGCGCCCAGGAGGGGTGCACAGCTGCAAGTACACCCAACTCCGACGCACACTCAAAGGTGCGCCCAAGAGGGGCGCACAGCCGACAGTGCGCCTAGCTCCGGCGCACATCCAAGGGTGTGTTGCCTCAACCCTCTGCCGCTTCGTTAGAGACGGATACTTAAGCTTTTCTCGAGCCTGCTCCTTGGTCTCGGCCGGAGGCTGAGTCGCTGGAGCTTTGACTGGTGGAGGCTTCTCTTTCGTCGGCGGAGGCACAGGTGTTTTGTCGGGAGCTTCCGCAGCGGGTTGCACCTTCTCTCTTCTGGTATACACCTTTAATGGCTTCATCTGGGCCGCATCGACCTCGATTGGCCTTTTCCCTTCCTTGGTCAGCATAGACACTGGGTCCTCTTCTGAGACTGCAAAATTGCGCTCTTCTTCCCGAATCATGTTGATTTGCTCCTCCTGGTTGCTGCCTGCCAAGGTTTGGATATAATGTTGATGCAGCATACAGGTGGATTCCCCGTGAGGGTCATTGCACGTAGAGCACCAATGTACACTATCTGGAGTGCTTGATTCAGCGTTGTTAACAGGGCTCTTCATAGTAGAACTAGACGTTAGGGTGCTTCCCGTCATAGCAGAACTAGACATTAGGGCTCTAGACATCACAGGGGCAAAACTGGACGTCAGGTCCTTAGACGTCGCAAGGGTCAAACTAGACGTCAGGTTCCAGGTTGGACGGCTAGCCGTCTGACGGCTACCAGACGTCAGGGGCTAGACGTCTAGGACTGCCTCCGTCTTCCTTCCATAAACCTACAATATCATCACAATTCCTGTTCCTTGCTGCAGAAACTGGTCTTCAACACTCCTCAAGGGACAAAACCTGCAATGTAAGTTAGCACAACACAACCTGCAACTCATCCATTAATGCATCACAATTTGTACTCAATAGCACAACCACAAGATCACCATACACGCAGAATATGTAAACAACATAACAACATTGGCATTATAGTAGAATGATCATCATACAATGTTTGAAAGGGGGGCTTAAATAGGAGGGGCAAAGTAGTTCCCCAACCACTTCCTAAAACCACCCCAACCGTCAGCCTTAACGTCTGCTAACTAATTTTGCTTAAGACGTCTAACTACTTGACGTCTACCCTTAGACGTCTAACTAGGCGTCTACATCTTTAATCAAAACAATAACAATGACGGTTGTTTTTGTCCTTTTATGCCATATGCGTTTACAATTCAGCCTTCATTTCATTGGTTGTTTTTCCAATCAAATCAAAACATTAACATACCAAAATTGCTATGTACAATTCAAAATTGATGGACACAATATTCCAGCCAGTCCTAGGGTTTAGAACTGCTGTCTACATTTGTCTCCCTCATATATTTTTCAGTTTATCCCAAATCTCTTCTGCTGATGTGCAATGCATAACTTTTACAAACTTTGTTTCCCACAAACCATTTAAGATTCCATTCATTGCCTTTGAATTATTCAGTTGTAAGAGCTCACCATCTTTGTCTGTAGGTGGAGTAGCTAGCGGTTTGTACCCATCCTCAACTGCTTGTCATATATCATTTCCTAGTGCCATTAGGAAAATCTTCATTGTCACACTCCAAAATGCATAATTGTTCCCATCGAAAAATGGTGTCTTATTCCCTGATCCACTCTAAGAATCCATCTGTGTTCCTGTAAGATTTTCCTTCAAGCTGTTAAACTCTTCCGAAGGAACCCGCTCTAATACAAATTGAAGAACACAAGCTTATATTGAGAGGGGAGAGTGAACAGTATAAGACCACTTTTTACTTTTCTTTCCCAAACAATATTATCCAATATATCAATGGCAATATCAACAGTAGTAATCAAAGCAATGCACAAATCACCACACACAATAGAGACCAATTTAACGTGGTTCACCCAATGTGGGCTACTCCACAGAGAAAATCTTTCAATAAAATTTTCTCAACAAATCTCTTGGGAATCCTTCCCTATTACAATGTTCATGGATCTCTGTCCAAAGGAGACACCAATCCCCTAATCAAGTTCGTGGATGCCTATCCACAGGAGAACTCTTTCCCCTTTGCTGGTTCGTGGATCTCTATCCAAAGGAGAACTCCTTCTCCTTTGCTCTGGCTGGTGATACTGTAGAAGACTACTGCCTCCACTGCACTGGCTTGTGGATCTCTCTCCACTGAAGACCTTTGTCCTCACTCAGAAGACCTCTGTCCTCACTGCCCTGGCTAATGGATCTCTATCCACTGGAGACTACTGTCCTCTACTCTGTCACCTCCAAAGCTTGCTCTCAGCTCTACTCAATCTCTGTCTCAAATCTGCACTAAACACTGTCCTTCGGTCTAGCACAAATCTGCTCACAAGTCTGTCTCTGGTTTGGCACAAATCTGCTCACAAGTCTATCTCTGGTTTGGCACAAATTTGCACCAAACACTGTCCTCAAATCTGTCCTCAAGCCTTAACACAAAGCTTGATCCAATCTCAAAATAACTCTGCTAGATCTGCCCCAAGCCTTAACTCAAAGCTTGAACAAATCAATCAATCAACTCTGCTCTCAAGTCTTCTCAAAGACTTGCCTCAAATCTGTCCACAAGTCCTCTCAAGAACTTGCTCAATCTTCTCTCAAGTCTTCACCAAGACTTGTCTCAAATCTATCCTCAAGTCTTCACCAAGACTTGCCTCAAATCTGTCCAACAAGTCCTCCCTAGAACTTGTCCAATCTGCTCAACAAGTCTTCACTAAGACTTGTCTCAAATCTTCTCAACAAGTCTTCACCAAGACTTGTCTCATATCTGCCCTCAACAAGTCTTCACCAAGACTTGCCTCAAATATGTCCAACAAGTCCTCCCTAGAACTTGTCCAATATACTCAACAAGTCTTCTCCAAGACTTGTCTCAAATCTGCTTGTAAGCTTCCACAAAAGCTCACACACATTTGTCTATAAGCTTTTACAAAAGCTTACTCAATTATGTCCTTAAGTCCCCTCTAGGACTTACTCAAATTTGCCCACAAGCTTCCACAAAAGCTTGCTTATTTCTGTCCACTAGCTTTCACAAAAGCTTATTCAAATCAATTGCAAAACTTGCATACACAACTCAACTTTATCCTTTCAGAAAACCTCTTCAATCACAAAATAAGTTTCACTCAAAATCTTGTTTAACCATAGAAACATATAGAGAATGGTAAGAGACTCAATATGTTTCACACTCACAAATCACTTTATCACTTTCAAACTCACTTTCAAATCAATTCAGAAATAAAGAATAATTTGTTTCACAAATCTTGAACTATCACTCCAATGCTCTCAACCAAAAATGCTCAATCAACTGCACTCAAAGCATCCACTCAATGAAACACAACTTGCTTACAAACCTTAACCAAGTGTTTCACTTTACTTCCAACAACTCACACTATAAACCTTGACTCAAGATAATTCCAATGTCACATAACAATGATACTCATGTTCTTTCACAAACCCTAGTTCAAGATAGTTCTCAACTTCACATAACAATGATACTCATGATCTTTCACAAACCCTAGTTCAAGATAGTTCTCAATTTCACATAACAATGATACTCATGATCTTTCACAAACCCTAATCATGCACATGAAGGCTCACTCAATTCTTTCCAACAATGCTTATCAAACAATCTCACATAACAATGATACTCATGTTCTTTCACAAACCCTAATCATGCACATGAAGGCTCACTCAAATATTTCCAACAATGCTTATCAAACAAACCTTTTCACTCCAACTTTGCATTTCACAACTTTCAATCAAACATTATTTCACTCACAAAGATGATATGCCCATACCTTTTGTTTTGATGAAGATCTGACCTCAAAACCTGTCTCATTCACAAACAAATTCTCTTTGCCACTTTCAAGGTTAAATAGCAACAATTTATCTCAAAGTCTCCACTCAAATATTTCCTTCAATAATTATCTCACCATACAAAATTATTAGCTCTCAAGTACACCTTATAATCTCCAAACTTCACAAAAATAATATTCAAATCATAACCAATCAAAACTTCTTTGAAACACTTTATAAACCCAATTTTCACACTTATCAAAATAAAAATTAATTCCTTTGTTTAACACTTTTAACTCCAATCTTCACACAATAATATTCAACACAATTAATTTCCTTTCAAACACCTTATATCTCCAATCTCTATTTTTAATGCTAAGTAAAAATTAAAATATTTAAACTCCCTATCTTTTACTTTAGCAAAAATTAATCAAAGCACCATTAAAAATCACATGCCCCCTAGCACTATTCACACCTTGGCAAAACAAATTAACCGCTTACTTTAGACGATGGCCCACGTTAAAAATAATGCCCTCACGACTGCGCTCGACTCAAACCTGCGGCCAACCGTCGCCACTGCGCCTAAGCCCTAAGGCTTGGCTGTCGTTGGGCCACACGCCCAAGACAAAACCAAAGGCGCACGATGCGCCTTTTACCCTGCTCTCCGGCGCCTTTCGAAAATCGACGAAAACCTTTGCCACGCTCAAAACGAAGGGGACGCAAATCGAACCCCTGACCTGCCTTGCACAAATGCCTTAACCAGCCACCGATCGCCGCTTGCACTACCAAGCGCTTGGTGAGATTTTTAATGCTCCACTTTGTCTTATTACAAGGTCAGCCCTTTTTTATTTTTAACACATGCAAATCCTCTTCTCTTCTCTTCAGCGCACAAAATCTTTTTCTCTCTTGGGCATTCGAATTGCATGGATGGGTTGAAATAAAAAATATTTCCCCCTTTTATATCCTTTTCTATGTACTCCAAAACGTCGACGCTTTCCAATTTGAATTTTAATTCAAATTTTAAACTTAGACTTATGACGCCTTTAATATTTATTTAAATTAAAATTTTAACCTATGGTTAAAATATTTTAATTTAAATAAATTAAATTATAACCTTCACATTCTGTCAAATGGGTCTTTGAGGATTTATATTTTAAAGACTCCTTGGACCTCATTTTTCTTCACTTCAACCTTTAGCCCGGAATATTATAATATTATTATGTCCTTTTAAACCTGCTTCTCCTTCCTTTTAATCTTTTAGGCCGCTTTAGGCATATAATATTAAAATAAATATTATATCCTATTTCTTTTAACCTCTTCCTTGCCTTTTGGAAAAACCACCTGATGACATTAATGACGACTAAACTTGAACATCAATTTCTTGACATCAATAACAACAAAACTTGCTCATATTTCCAACAAGATGCAGATGGGTGGTTATGTCATGTTGATCAATTTTTTAAACTCCATAATGTCCGTAGATATTTCTAGGTCTAAATAGCTTCCTTCAATTTGGAATCTGAAGCTTTACAGTGGTACCAGTGGTTGCAACACACCATTCCCGATCCTTCTTGGGAAGATTTTGAGTCCCAATTACTCACTCGATTTGGCCCTAGTGAGTATGACGACTTTACAAGAGCATTGACAAAGTTGCGACAAACCTCTAAAGTTTCAGATTACCAAAACCAATTCGAGAAATTGGCTAACAAACTAAGGGGTTCAATGAAGGGTTTCTTATGAGTTGTTTCATCAGTGGCTTGAAGGATGATCTTCAAGCTGAGGTCAAGATGTTTAAACCACATCTATTGTTGGCCACGGATCCGCCACCTGGGAAGGACTTGGTGTGTCAATGCGCCCTAGATCCGCAGACCAACATTGAAAGGCCGGGAGGAAGGGATGCCTCCCGGGCCGATCTCCGGAGAAGGCCAACTCCTTTTCTAACCTACTTGGGGGTTTTTAGATAAGAGTGCAGGAAAGAGATTAAAAAGGTGAAGGGAACTGAAAAGAGATTGAAAAAGATAAGGGAATAGGAAAAAGATGTAAATATCACGTGTTTTGGGTGAGGGAAGAACAAGCAGCACGATCGCAAATTTGCATCCGAACAAACAACCATCAAAACAAAGCATGTAACAAAAATTGCAAACTGCGATTCTATCCTATGTATCCTTCTGTTTTGTATTCCAGATCCAAATAATCACCAATGCTCAAATCCAGGATTCAAAATTCAAACAGACAGAAATATAAATGGACATGAAGTAGAAATATTAGCAGAAGGCAGCATAAAAGACAAAGACAAGAAGCAGAGCCAAGGATGCCTTGAGTTAAGTAGAAGGTGGTCCGTCACAACAGAGTCCTCCAGCAATATGGTCCACCCCCTTATTACAATAGAATGAACTGCTATTTATAGCAGAATTTTCCCCCCGATTACAATGTGGGCACAGATGCCCAAACCTACAAAAGCTGCAAAAAGCGGCCAATTTTGATCTTTGTCGGCCGTATCTGTATTTGCGGCATGCTTTTCCTTGATTCCGGTATGGCTTCTGACAGATTTGGTAGCTGGGAGGGGATGGCCCATTACTGCGATGGATGCAACGGTATTTTGCCTTAAATGCCCGCTATTGTTTGTCTTCAATGGTCACCCACTACGCCGCTTAAGTATGGCTTTGGCTGTACTTTAATGGGCCCTGATCCCGAAAAATCTTGACTTTTCTCCTCTGGGGAAATTAGCTGCTTAGCTGGCAAGATTTGGGCGGGAAACAACATTGAAATGCTCAAAAAGAATCATTGTTGTCCTGGAGCTGTCTGGCTGCCGAAATATTCAACATTTTTATAAGTGTCAAAACGCTGCCCTGAAGCGCTTCAGATATGTGAATTTGCCCTCTAGCGCTGCCAGACAACAACGCTTTACGACGCTTTTCACTCCTTAACAAAATTGACCCTTTTTCCCTTTTTTCACTAAGTGTCCAAGAAATACCCCAAAGCGCTCAACCCTTGCAATTTTGCCCTGCAGCGCTTTAGGGCTCATTTTATACTTAGGAATTTTTGGGCTCCTTTGCTTTCTCTTTGGCAGCGCCAAAACTGCCCCGAAGCGCTCTTGACGTGGTGTTTTACCGTGGAGCGTTGTCATGCTACAACGCTCTGGGGCACTTTTCGACACTTAAACTCTTTTTATCATTTTATCTGGCAGTAAGAGGATATGCTTCAAAGCACTCCAGAGATGGAAACTTGCCCGGAAGCGCTGCAAACTGCAGCGATTTGGAGCGATTTCCCATACTTAGCCAAAATTTCTTGCACATTTTCACAATCCGGCCTAGAGCTACTCCAAAGTGCTCTGGAAAGGGGAAACTGCTCCAAAGCGCTCAAGACTGGCAAATTAGCCCTGGAGCGCTCCAAACTGCAGCGATCTGGGGCAATTTTCCATACTTAGAATTTTTTCGGCCATTTTTCACCTTTTTGTCCCAACTGCCCGGAATTTGCTTCAAAGCGCTTTAGGCTAGCAAAATTACTCCAAAGTGCTCCAAGGAACAGTGATTTGGGGAGGATTTTTGTACTTAGTCAAAAAAGCATCGATTTTTCAACTTTTTCAAATTTGCCCTAAAGCGCCCAAAATTGGCAGATTGCTTCAGATCACTGCCTAGCTGCTGCAATTTAGGGCCGATTCCGGAAGATTACAAAATTTTCAGAATTTTCAGAATTTTCAAAATTTCACACCCCTTGCAAAATGTGGCAACAGCTATTAGCTTGGCATAGTTGGTCGAATCCAAATTCTCAGCTCAAAGGAGGACGTCTAAATTTCCACAAACTAAACCCTCTTTTCCTCCCAAGTTTCCAACTCGTAATAAAATAAATTTTTTCCCCACAAATGCTTGACTACAGAAGAAATGGATGCTCGATGCACTCAAGGTTTGTGCTACAATTGTGATAAAAAATATGTTCGAGGGCATAGGTGCACACAAAAGAAGTTTTTCCTCATAGATATCGAAGATCCAATCAACAACGACGAAAGTGATGATGAAATAGAACCGATAGAAGATCCACCCCAAAATGAAGAAGTACATGAAGAATGACATGCAGAAATTTTTGTACATGCTCTTGTCAGGATTACTACTCCCCAAACCAAGAAAGTTGTGGGTTTTTGCAAAGGCCAACGTCTTACAATCCTTATCGATTCTGGAAGTGTACACAACTTTATTGATCCCCGAATTCCCAAGCAAGCCAATTGTTATACCCACAAATGTAATTCCTTCGAGCTTATGGTGGCCAATGGAGTGAGTTTGTCTTACAAAGGTAAATGTCGCAATGTTAAAGTGAAATTAGGAGATTATGAGCTTAAAACCGATATGTTTGCTCTACAATTAGGCAGATGTGATATTGTATTGGGAGCTCGGTGGTTAGGTACATTGGGAACCATCTCATGGAATTTTGCAGAGCTTTGGATGCAATTTTCACAGAATGGAAGGTCTTACACTCTTCGGATTTCACAAGCAAGGCCTCCTCAAATGATCAGCTCAAACAGTATGGAGAAGTTGTTAAAAAAATCTTCTCATGGGGTCATCACTCATATATTTGCAATCCAACCACCTACTTCAGAGGTGGACCAAATTCCTGACAATTTGCAACTTGTTTTGACAAAGCACAATGCAGTTTTTGCCAAACCATCAGATTTTCCACCACGTCGCTCCCATGACCATGCCAATCCATTGGTACCTGGCAGTGTACCGCCTAACATCAGGCCGTACCGATACCCTCATGCCCTTAAGTCAGAGATAGAGAAGTTAGTACAGGAATTGTTAAAAGTTGGAGTCTTTCGACCAAGTAACAATCCTTACTCTTCTCCTGTCTTATTGGTGTGAAAGAAAGATGGGTTCTATTGTTGCCATTGCACAACGTACCCCTTTGGGGACCCACTTGAAATTTTGTTTGCTTTGAGTGTTTTCTTCAATAGTCATTAGAATCATTTTAAGAATCAATCATTAAAACATATCATTAAAGGAGAGATGAAATATTCAACCAAGTCAATGCTATTTTAGTCTAAGAAGTTATTTTTTATAATCATGGCTCTCCTCACATCAAGAATTTGGTATAACACGTCAAGTCTTTCAAATGTACTTCAAATTCAAATGTTTGATTGTATTACACCAAAGTGTCCCTTACTCTCTTAAAAATCATTGTGATCACTTATCTCAAGTTACATCCTCATGCAAGATATCAGTCATGGTATTTAGGCATTGTATTCATGCTTAAATAAAAAGAGAAGGTGGTCATGAAACCACGTAAGAGATTAAATTGTACGAGTCAATGGAAAATTAAAGCAATTTCGATATGAGGGCATTGAGTGCTCCTGAAGGTCACCTCAAAATTGTACTAGTTGGGAATTATTAATTTTTTGTATGATGTATTGAATGCTTAATTTACATAACATCTAAATTTAAGGTAATTAAAATTATGACTTCTTTCCATCATGTAGCACAGCCTGATGTTGGTGCTTTTAATGATTAAAGACAGGGAACTCAACGGGAAGAAATGCTTAAGACGTGAATTGGCTTATCTCTCTGACTGCGCCATGAGATGCGTAAAGTTAAAGGTTTACATGAAGAACTGGGGACCACAATCCAGCGAACCGCCCGTCCCATACATTGCGCGACACGGATGTATTGCATGTTAATCCGGAAATACAACAGAGCTTTGGAGGCATTTTTTAATACAGCGATGATTTTTCAACGGTGAAAGACATTTAGACATAGAATTGAGTCTCATAGAATTGGTGGCATGTAGACATCGCAGATGCCAAAATCAAAAGTGCAGAGATTGCATCAACGCGAGCGGCAAGATGAAGGAGCTTCTGCAGACAAAGACCGCGGCGGACAAGATCAGGGAAGACATTTGCATGTTTATTATCATCTCTAGGTTTAGATGAGGAAGTTGGATGCAACAGAAGCGTGGAATGCGTAATGTTGAATAGTGGGCGTCCGTGTGCATACGTTGACTATGGGGAGGAACAATACGTAGTCAAGTGTTGGAGCAGAATAACCACAAAGAGATGACCTTAATGCAAATGTTGCAAGCATAGGGAGAAGGGAAACGAAATTGAATTGTGAGGAACAACACAGTGATAAAAAATTACCGACCGACAGTTGCATTGCACAAGGCATCATGTTCGAGAACAACGCAAGGCGAGAACAGTGGCAGTATACGAGAATACGACATCCACAACACTATTAATTTCATCTATGGAAAAGTTTTTATTAATTGTAATATGCTGATCCAAGGTGAGGCGAACCTTTTTGACGGTTCAAAATAAAACTGATCCAAACAACAGGATGATGAAGCTGATCTGAATTCGTGGTGCTCTTGTATGGCTCTAAATCGTTTCTATGTAATAATGAAGGTCTGCGTCAATGTTTTCACATATAGCATGGCTCGATGATGATGCGCAGCATTCCTACAATGTCACCTATACTCATATGGAAACCTTGCCATTGAATAACGAGCAATGGGATGAGGTGACAAAATTGGTGCACCGAATGTCACAACCACTATTAAAGAGGCGAGATCGTGGGAAAGAGTATTGTGGTCAAAGTTATTTCGCACCGAACAATGTAGTGGGATATTTCACACCTACGGATTCATCACGGTCTTGGTTTCATCACAGAATCGCACAGGATAAATACAAAGTCGTGGCACTATTTTTTTTTAATTCATGAGTTATGAGAAGAATGCGTTGTCCATTCCAAATTTTAATGCAATGTTGGGAAACTTAGGATTGGCACGTCTGAAATATGTTTAATGTTGAAATGTCCTCCTTACTCCTGAATGCACAGTAACCAGAATGCGTGGAATCGGATATGTGCAGAATTGGTGATTTGTTTTGTAAATAGCCTACGCACTTTTGAATGTTAGCCTCGAAGTTACGCCGAAATCATCGAAACCGGAGAAACCGAGAGAATTCAAAAGAGCAATTGCCTGACAAGAATGGCATTGAATGTCATTATCGCGCACTTGAAGACAGATGTGCTGGGTTGGCCGGCAGCAGCAATGCAGGATATTAATCGGATGTACAGAATTGTTGCGTTTTTAAATCAATAATCAGATGTTATTGAACAAATAGCGGGTACACTAGTTGAAAGTGAAAAGATGATACAAATGCTTGTGTTAATTAGTGTTTAGTTCCTGTTCAGGTAAATCACCTCACCAGGTTTGGAAAATTAAGTCAAAGACGGAATTATTGACGGTGCTCTAAAGAGTTATATTAATTCTTTTTATAAATATGTTAATACGTCAATAATACAAATATTGAAGAATGGTTACGAAACCTGTTGTGAAACCTGTCACGGAACGGAATAAACTGAACAAACGAATTGGAAAACTGAAAATTTCATATTATAAATAGCCATTGATATTCAAGAAGGGGTCGGAAGCATTTTAGAAGAAGAGGAATAAGAGATCAGAGTTCGTTGTTAAAGAAAGAGTTTCCTCCCGGGTTGCTGGATTGAAGGTTTTCATCCATTGTAATTTCCAGATTCAAGGTTTTCTGAAAAAGTATTTGATTGAATATTTTTTTATTTCAATATATTAAATTTATTTGAATAATGTATGCACATGCGGATGGTGTCATTATTTAAACAATAATTTTTAATATATTGTTTATTTCCTTAGAAGATTGCACCAGGTTTAATGCAGATTGTGTGAAGACAGGTTTGTTTAAATTTGGTTAATGTTCATATTATCTTCTCTACAATTTAGGGTGAAAATTCATAGGTTACAGTAACCTGTTCTGTTTCTTTTTATTTATTTTATTTTATTTCATTTTATTTTTCTTTCCTAAACCCTAGCTTTTGCATTTTTTTTTAAAGTTCATCGAATAAAAAAATCAAAACCCTAAAAAAATATACATAAATATGAAAATTCAAATTTCAAATTTTCATTAAGGTAAATGATTATTTCAATATGAAAATTTGAAGTCCCGACATTGCATAGTTTATAATAATCATTTGATTTTAATCAATTATTGTCCAAATAATAATATTAAATGCAAACTTTATAAATTTTGGATAATTTGATTAAAATAAGTTTCAAAGGTTAAAATCAAATATTTATTGAATTTCAAGGTTATTATTCTGAAATGAATATTTGATAATTAACTACACATTTTAACAATTTTCATGAACAAATTTTTTTTTTACAAACTTGAATTTTTGCAAATCAGATCAATTAAAAAAAGCCCCTTGTTAACAGTCGTGCATTTCTGAGATATCCAACTGACTCTACATTTCACATATTGATAAGCTTACAAGCAAATTGAATACATCAAACAGAACCTTGGGAAATTAAAATATTTCTTTCAAGAGAGGATATCCTGACAGAATCCTGACTGTGGGTATGTTTTTGTAATTGGACAAAAATATCACTCAACAGGTCCTGGCAATTATGTATCGATTTTCTTGATCTCAATAAGCTCACCATTAAAGATAAGTTTCCTATTCTTGTGGTGGATGAATTATTAGAAGAGCTGCATGGGACTATGTTTTTCTCCAAATTAGATCTTCGCTCCGAGTAGTCATCCCTCCAGCTTTGCAGGTGTCGGAAACTCGCTACCAAATACGATGGGTCCAAATACTGTGGGCAATCAAGTGCAAGTTCAATCTGCCCTCCTAGAATTGGATGAAGAAGGTTCTATCTTGCTTGAGCCAAAACAATTGTTGGATCGTAGACGCGCACTCTTCGCAACTAAGTCATTACGGAGGTCCTTGTTCAGTGGCGTGGTCTACAACCGGAAGATGCTACATGGGAGTCTCTCCAACAGCTTCAACACCAGTTTCCTCATCTACAACTTTGAGGACAAAGCTTTTTGAAGGTGAAGGACATGTTAGGACCCCATCCTAACATTATTTTTGTAATTTTCATTTGATTATTTAATGACCCACTTCCAACATGGAGACCCCCTAAATAATGTTATTTTGTAATACTTTGTAATGGTATGTGGCAAGTAAGGCGCCTAGTCAAGTGAAGCCATTTCATATAACCATTATCAAGAATGTAACCGATGTTTGGTAGAAGATTCTAGCTCGAATGGCATTTTGCATGTAAGCCAACTCTTGAGCTTAGGGTTAGGGTTGCATGAAGTTTTTCTTTAAAATACATGGAGCCATGTATGAATGTATCTTTTTGCAAATTAATGAAATATTAAAGGAGGTTTCCCCCTCAAAGAGGTCTGCGATTCTGTGTCTTGTTGGCTACGAATCTACCATGAAGAAAGGATTTTGTGTTAATGCGCCCAAATTCGCCCACCAACATAGAAAGGCCGGAAGGAAGGAATGCCTTCCATGCCAATCTCCGGAGAAGGCCGGCTCCTTGTGGGTTTTGGTTTTAAGCTAAGAGTGCAGGAAAGAGATAAAAATGCGGAAAGAATTTACAAATGTGATTGGAGTTGGGTGGGGGGAACTAACAGTACAGCAACACATCAATCACCACTACTTACTGCATTATAAATACAAAGCATAACCAGAAACTGCAAAGTCTAAGTATACTTTCTGTATAAAGCAGTGTACGCACAGCTACAATGGTCCCCTAGCAAACATTCTCCCTACAAGGAGAACTAACAGCACGACAATGCATCAATCACCACTACGTACAGTAACATAAACAGAAAGCAACCAAGAGATGTCAGATCCAAGTATGTGTGTTGTGCAGAGAATTTGTACGCACAGCTACAATGGTCCCCTAGCAAACATTCTCCCTACAAGGAGAACTAACAGCACGGCAATGCATCAATCACCACTACGTACAGCAACATAAACATAACACACAAACTGAAGGAACTGCTACCACATTTATTCTATGTATCCTCTAATCGATTAAGTTCAAGGGTACTTGGCCACCAAATGCCGAAGTGAATCAACAAGCCATGACACAAGCAATGCTTCAGGTATACCTGACCACCAAATGCTGAAACGAATCAACGAGCCGTGACACAGGAAAACGTAAAGCAGACATGTAAAGTAGAGGCAGCATAAAAAATAAAAGCAGTAGAACAGAGCCAGGCATATACTTTATATTTATAAGCAGAAGCACGGTTACAATGGTTCCCTAACAAACATTCCCCTTCCACCCCTTTACAATGAAAATGCGGTGGGTATTTATAGCCCAAAGTCCCTCCCGTTACATTAATGGGCACAAAGTCCCAGTCAAACATTAGCTGACAAAAGCAGCCGCGGAACTGCTGATGCCGACATCCGTCGGTCGGATCGTACTCTCGGCATGGTCTCCCTGAAGGTTGAACAGCCACATGGCAGCGCGTTAGGTAGAACTTCACATTGACAGGAATGCGGGTAGCTAAGGCAGGTGGAAACTCACATCAGCATTAAATGAGGCAGCTGGCATAAGTAGTGCGGCCCATGCTTGTCCTTTTGCTCGGCATGTCTTGGCTCGGATCCCAAAGTTGGACACTTGTCGGATGATGTTGCTTGACACGTGTCTGCCTTGAAAGGCAGTTTATCCAACTTCGCCCGGGATCAAAGTGCTGTCGGGTTGTGCAGGCAGAAAACAACGTAGTCGGGAAGGCCTTCATGCCTTGGGTGCATTTCTGAGTTTATTTCCCTACTGCGCACCTGTCAGAGGGCGCACTCTGACTTCGCTGCGAAGTCGGGTTGCGCACAAGTGAAAGCTGATTTCTGCCGCCGTACGGACTTCACATAAAAACTGGGCAAAGTCGGACTTCTCACCAAAACTGGGCGAAGTCGGACTTCTCACCAAAACTGGGCGAAGTCGGACTTCTCGCGAAGTCGGACTTCTCGCGAAGTCGGACTTCTCCCCAAAACTGGGCGAAGTCGGACTTCTCCCCAAAACTGGGCGAAGTCGGACTTCTCGCGAAGTCGGACTTCTCACCAAAACTGGGCGAAGTCGGACTTCTCCCCAAAACTGGGTTTCCTGGTTCTGCTTCCCGGGGCCATAACTTTTGATCCGCTGACCCGATCGCCTATTATAATATATCGTCGGAAATCTGGCGAGAAGATCTGCAATAATAAATTATCCAGAGTTCATTTTGTCCATTTTATCGCCCCTGTTTATGGCCCGCGAAAACCCGAACACCTCAGCATCCTCTTTGCCGCTTGAAAGCTCCATACTTAGGCCAAAAATTATCAAAAGACTTAATGTGGCAAAATTGCCAACATTCCTGGCGGCTTGCGGGGCATTGAGCTCGCCTCGATGTGAGGACCCAGGCCTTTATCCATTGGGCAACAGAGTCACCCTCGCTGTATTCTTGATACTCACTGCCAGCAGCCACCTCTTTCTGAAACCCTTGGCACCCACGGCCCTCTTGGAACACTCAAAAAGAAAACACTGCACAGACTGAAATAAGGAAACAACTAAAACTTTGAATACTACCCGGCTTATTTATACAAAATTTTGCGGCATAATTGGCATGCCGCCAACACAAATCTAGCTTTGGTTGCCTATCCGGTGAACCTGCAATGTCCGGACCAGATCTGATTGTACTTCAGATGATCTTTGAAGTCCGGCTGGCCTCCCAAAGTTTGCCAAGTCGCGAACATGGTGCAACGTGGCAGGTTGTCATTCATGCCGATACCCGTACAATTGATGAACAATGTGACAAGGAGATTTTTCAGACGGGAGCCCTCTTCGGGTACCGGTTGCGGTGATGGTTGGAGCCAATACCACCACGGTGGAGACTGTAGGTGAACATTCATTTCTCCGCTTGTGAGGTCAAGGCTGCTCACCAAACCTTGATTCCTCCGGGGTGTCTTCTATTAGCTTAAAAAAAGGGGCGCCTGCGATCAAGAAATCTGGATCTTCGACTCGGTCGAGTCGCCGAGTGATTTTGCCGGATGAAGGCAAGCCAAAGATTCACCAACTCGGGCTTCCTTAAAATATGAAGACTGATCGTCTCACCTCACGGATTCGTCTATGCGAGCTAGGTAATCAGCCAGCGTGACGCGCTCGCCTGGAGCGTTGGTATTAACTTCGTAAAGTCAGGCTGGTTTTCTGGGTTCCTCGCTCGCCACCTTCTCGTTTGCATGAAGGCGTCAGGACCGGTCTTTTGGACTCAGAGAATATGAACGTGCAGAGTCGCCAGGTGCTCTGATTTTGAACAGCAATGAAGCGAGCACCAGTGCTTCGATTCTGTTTGGGGGTGAGAAACTTCCTTGTCCCACCGAGTATTCGGAAAGAAACTGTCAGCCCGAGTGAGGACGAGCTTGAGATCTTCCAAATGTGGGACAAAGTGTCCCACCGGGCGTGCCAAAAGAAACTGTTGGCTACGAATCTGCCATGAGGAAAGGATTTTGTGTTAATGCGCCCAGATTCGCCCACTAGCTAGAAATGCCGGAAGGAAAGAATGCCTTCCGTGCCAATCTCCGGAGAAGGCCGGCTCCTTGTGGGTTTTGGTTTTAAGCTAAGAGTGCAGGAAAGAGATAAAAATGCGGAAAGAATTTACAAATGTGATTGGAGTTGGGTGGGGGGAACTAACAGTACAACAACACATCAATCACCACTACTTACTGCATTATAAATACAAAGCATAACCAGAAACTGCAAAGTCTAAGTATACTTTCTATATAAAGCAGTGTACGCATAGCTACAATGGTCCCCTAGCAAACATTCTCCCTACAAGGAGAACTAACAAAGACGGCAATGCATCAATCACCACTACGTATGGTAACATAAACAGAGAGCAACCAAGAGATGTCAGATCCAAGTATGTGTGTTGTGCAGAGAATTTGTACGCACAGCTACAATGGTCCCCTAGCAAACATTCTCCCTACAAGGAGAACTAACAGCATGGCAATGCATCAATCACCACTACGTACAACAACATAAGCATAACACACAAACTGAAGGAACTGCTACCACATTTATTCTATGTATCCTCTAATCAGTTAAGTTCAAGAGTACTTGGCCACCAAATGCTAAAGTGAATCAACAAGCCATGACACAAGCAATGCTTCAGGTATACCTGACCACCAAATGCTGAAACGAATCAACGAGCCGTGACACAGGAAAACGTAAAGCAGACATGTAAAGTAGAGGCAGCATAAAAAATAAAAGCAGTAGAACAGAGCCAGGCATATACTTTATATTTATAAGCAGAAGCACGGTTACAATGGTTCCCTAACAAACATTCCCCTTCCACCCCTTTACAATGAAAATGCGGTGGGTATTTATAGCCTAAAGTCCCTCCCGTTACATTAATGGGCACAAAGTCCCAGTCAAACATTAGCTGACAAAAGCAGCCGCGGAACTGTTGATGCTGACATCTGTCGGGCTGGACTGTACTCTCGGCATGGTCTCCCTGAAGGTTGAACAGCCACATGGCAGCGCGTTAGGTAGAACTTCACATTGACAGGAATGCGGGTAGCTAAGGCAAGTGGAAACTCACATCAGCATTAAATGAGGCAACTGGCATAAGTAGCGCGGCCCATGCTTGTCCTTTTGCTCGGCATGTCTTGGCTCGGATCCCAAAGTTGGACACTTGTCGGATGATGCTGCTTGACACGTGTCTGCCTTGAAAGGCAGTTTATCCAACTTCGCCCGAGATCAGAGTGCTGTCAGGTTGTGCAGGCAGAAAACAGCGCAGTCGGGAAGGCCTTCATGCCTTGGGTGCATTTCCGAGTTTATTTCCCTACTGCGCACCTGTCAGAGAGCGCACTCCGACTTCGCTGCGAAGTCGGGTTGCGCACAGGTGAAAGCTGATTTCTGCCGCCGTACGGACTTCGCATAAAAACTGGGCGAAGTCGGACTTCTCCCCAAAACTGGGCGAAGTCGGACTTCTCACCAAAACTGGGCGAAGTCGGACTTCTCCCCAAAACTGGGTTTCCTGGTTCTGCTTCCCGAGGCCATAACTTTTGATCCGCTGACCCGATCGCCTATTATAATATATAGTCGGAAAGCTGGCGAGAAGATCTGCAATAATAAATTATCCATATTTCATTTTGTCCATTTTATCGCCCCTGTTTATGGCCCACGAAAACCCGAACACCTCAGCATGCTCTTTGCCACTTGAAAGCTCCATACTTAGGTCAAAATTTATCAAAAGACTTAATGTGGCAAAATTGCCAACATGTCTATTGTGAGTGTTTAATTCTGCATTTACTTTTTGCATTGTGATATTCTGTTATTGTATGAATCTCAACTTATTTTCAGTATTTTGTACGAGTTTATTTTTTATAGTAGGTTCCTAACAGAAGCAATCATCAATAGAACAGATAGTGGCACAAGTATTGAACACGACAGTGGAAGTGAAGGTGTCCAATTTACTTGGTGCATTACCTAAGCTAAATGCGAAGGTAGGAGATATCACACGCACAAGGAAGGTTATGGAGCCAAGATGTCGAGAGGTGGTCATGATCAAGAAGGATCAGTTTATCCATCCAACAGTATTGATGATTGAAGCAGGAAAGAAACCAACGCTGATTCACATGGATTTACTGAAATATAAGCTGACACAAGTGATCGTTAACGGAGGGTCTAGCATAAATGTCATGCTAGAGAAGACCTAGAAGGATATTGGAGCACCATTCTTGTGGTCTCCAAATTTTCATTTATATGGTGCAAATCAATATGGCATAGAGATGAAAGGTGTACTGATGAACCAAAAGGTGAAGATTGTTGATCAAGATTTCATCATGGATTTCATGGTGATCGCCATGCAGAAACCAACTTATGATGCATCGTTAGGGTGGGGGTGGTTAAAAATGGTGAAAGTAAACCACAATTGAGAGAAAAAACGTCTAACATTTGATAAGGGACAACACAAATACATGATAAATCTCAACAATCAATCTGTAAGTCAAGATATTGCAACATCTGACAAATCAAGAAGTTAGTCATCAGAGGACAGCGGACATGAGCCAAATAAAGGTGTGTTGGAATTTCAAGGGTCTACAAAACATGAGAATTCTGATAATAGACTTCTTTGTTGTAAAAAAGAGGACTGTGAAATGTTTCTCCCACATTGTTTGTGTATTCACACAGAAGAAGAGACCCAAGATGAAAAGAGAAACACTGTGGAGGAAGTCGACGAGCCAAGTTAGAAGAAGAAATCTGCACCAAAGAAGGATGAAGATAAGTGGACATTTCCCAAGAATTTTGCAGAGTACACTGTCAAAGAGGCAGTAATTGATGAGAAACCAACCCATCTGATTGATGTGCTCAAGGCAACGAACGAACCTGACACTATCCGATATGGTCTGAAAATGGTGCAAGTAAATCTCGATGAACAAGGGGAAGAAAGGATCGTCCAATGTGGAGATGAATGGGACCCCGTGTTGAAGGGCGCTGCTTTCAAAATTTTCTTGCTATATAAGGATATCTTTGCAAGGACATATAAGGATTTGAAGGGGATCCCACCAAAGTTGTATACATCGAATCCCACTGATTTTGGGTGCACAACTAGTAAAGAGAAGGCCATACAGGATAAATCAAAAGTATGCAGCCCTGGTGAACGCAGAGATCCAAAAAATGCTAGATGCGGGTATTGTCTTCAAGGTAACAATCAGTAAGTGGGTGTTACCAATAGTAATCACCTTGAAGAAGGAAGCAAGTCAGATCCGTATCTGTGTAGATTTCCGTAGTCTGCTTGCGATAACAATCAAGGACCGCTTTCCCATTCTTTTCATGGATTCAATACAAGAAGAAGTAGCGGGACACAAGACCTATTCATTTTTGGATGGATTCTCGGATTATAACCATATTAGCATTGCCGAGGACAAATTGAAGACTACCGTTGTCGTGGAAAACGAAATCTATGAATATAATTGGGTGCGTTTTGGTTTGTGCAATGCACCAACCACATTTCAAAGGATAATCTTATACATCTTTGAGCAAATGTCCAAGGTCTTCTTAAACAATTGGTCATTGTACAGAAGAATGGACAATTGGTTCGTTAAGAAATTCTTGCAAAGTGTCCTACCCATTGGATGCCTTGACACACAAGAATGTTCCTTTCAAGAAGACAAAGGAGCGTCAGAAGGCCTTTGAGAAGCTAATGGCAAAGTTGGCACTCTGGTATTCCGAACTAGGATAAAGAGTTTCTTGTCCACGTAGATGCATCAAATTTTGCAATTGGATGCAAACTGGCCTAGGAGGGGCAGTTTGGGCTAGATCAGCCCACCTATTTTTCGATTCGGTTGTTGTCTTGGGTAGAGAAGAATTACAACACTACAGAGAAAGAAGCTTTGGTAATGGTATATGTAGTACAAAAAATCAGACATTACCTGCTTGCCAACCCCTTTGCCTTCTATGTAGATCAACAAGCCGACTATACACGGAGGAGTCAGCAAGGTGGCTTGTTACGTTACAGGAATTTGTGTTCCAAGTAGTGGTGAGACCCATGAAGTTAAATTCTTTTTTGCATGGTTAGAGGAAGTAGTAAGTTTAGCTGAAGCTAACAAGAAACATTTGAAAGGAACCAATTCAAAATAATGTTCTAGAGAACTACAAAATGTTTCAAGGTTTCCATTTATAGATCAATACAATAGAGGAAACTAACAGTCCACATATGGTAAAGCAGAATATGATTTTGTGGAGCGATTAGAAGTTTTGTATGTTGAAGCAAAAGAATGGATTATTTGAGTTGTTGGTTGTTGGTTGTTGGTTGGATTATGGAACAGAGTATGGATTGGACCTTTCAATTTTTGGAGACTTCTAAACTTTTTATTACAGTTCTTGTGGTTACACTTATGCTTTAGGAAGGAAACTAACAGTCCAGATCTAGTAAAGCAGTCTATGATAACGTGAAGTTCTAGAAATATTACTTTACTAAGATGTAGTGCGTAGACAGTAGAGGTGGAGTTTTGGTATTGTGAAGGTTGCTTTAATTCTTCAATGACTCGATTTTATCTTCCTCTCTATGAGCATGGAATGTTATTTTTCTAGTTCATATATATGGAAAAGTGACTCAATAGATTTTCACTCTAAAAGTCTTTTTAGGTATGTTATTTTTCTGTTGCATATATATGTAAAAGTGACTCATGATTTTGCGAGTCAAATGTTTAAATGGATTTAAAAAACTCTGGTTTATATATATGGAAAAGTGACTCAACATGTTTTCCAAAGGGAGGGGATGTCATTTTTATGAATTTTTCTAGTTTATATATGTAAAAGTGACTCATAGGATTTTAGGGTAGAGAGCCAACAAAGGAATGTTATTTTTCTGGTTTATATATATGGAAAAATGACTCATATGATTTTCACTCCAGAGGGCTTTTTAACTTTAAAATTTTTCTGTTTCACTGTAGGAAAATGTCAAGAAGAAAGATGCTGAATATTTGTATTTACAAAGAAAATTGAAGAAGATCCAAAATAGAATATCAAGAATTCAGACTTTTTTTGAAAAAAGATGTAGGTATCTAGCTATAGCATCTTAATTGAGATGAGAATTGAATCTATTTGTAAACTCTCAAGCTCTAAAGGAGAGAGTTGTGATTTGTCAAGGGTGGGGGATCCGAGTACAAACCCCTTTTTCTCCAGCAAAAAAATAATAATGGAACATAACCTAGAGTAGACGTAAATTCTCCAAAAAAAATCAAAATAATTGGAGAAAGAAAAAAATTGGATCTTCCCTTTGCCTTTTTTGCCAAAGGTGCTTACAAAGCTCCAAGAAGTAATTTATCCTAGAAGTCATAGGAATTATCAAAGGCTCTGAATAAACTTTCTACATGACCAGGCAATGAAGCTCCATACCGGCTCTGATACAATGTTGGATTCCACATCTATTTCCATAAATGAACAAAAGCAATCCATCCATTCAAATCTTATACATACAGTATAAAAAAGGACGAAAAAAATAAGATATAGTGCGCACCCATATGCACCATAAATAATTACTATATTATAAATAGATAAGAATCACAAGACTTCGATACAATGGATGGAGTGGTAGGGGGCATTTATACCTATACCAAAACCCCGATTACATAAAATGAGTTTAACCTAAGCCGACATAACAAGATGACTTAGAGGTTAATTACAAGTTAAAAGGTGGGTTTAACCATAACAAGGTTAACTACAACCCATAGGGCTTATATAATAAAATAATATAATAAATTAAATACATTTGTACAATGATTGCTGGTATGCCTATACAAGATTAAATCATACAATGTCGGCCTTGGCCATAAGTCAAATTACACTTTCAACAAGAATGGGGACGGTTAGGTCGGAATCCAAGGAAATTAAGTCAAGGTAGCAAGCAATGACTGAAAAGGTAAGGGAAATAAGTGAATAACAATATAAAACAATGAGGAAAATTCCAAAGATATGACAAATAGACAAAACTAAAATATCAAAGATGTCATGCAATAAAATAAAGGAGAGTAAAAAGCATACTTTTTCTTGGCTACTAGAGTTGGAATCTTTGATTCCTGGCCAGAGTATTGACAACACCAAAGGATAAGATTCTTGCCAACAACCTCCACCACTGACTTTATGGTCAGGACTTCAGCCAAAGGATGTCCCAGGAAGAGCAGAAGAAATGCTAAGCAATGGGAACAGTGATTAGAAGGTCCATTGTTAGTCCCTCTTTAAGCAACACCTCATAGTAACACGAAACGAAGAGCAAGACTTCTTTCCCTTAGTCCTTAAAGGGTTGGTAATGAGTTTAAGACAATGAGAGATTTGAGGGTTTTGAATCAGCAGCAAGTATTATAGGGTTATTTCAGCTATTGCAAGTTATTTGACGTTCTCATTGTTAAGATGCATTACAAATGGAAAGTTTCCACCATTTTATACATAAATTTCACTCTTAAGTTGTGAGGATGAAGGGTTGCAAAACCGTCAGTAGACACATTGCACTTTTCTCGCATAGGAAGAATGCACGAAATGGTTTAGGAGGCCCTGAAAGAGCCAGAAAAGTTTAAACATTGAGTTTTTTATCCTTCTAAGACAAAAGTGCCACCATATATAGCCATTTGACTGCTTTTAGCAAACATTTTAGTATCAAGCGGTGCTCTTGTAGTTAGGCATATATAATAAGAGGGACTTTAGTTTTCCACTAAGAATTTCCCAATTCGAATGTAGAAATGAGTTCAGAAGGCAAGAATGCATAAGGATAAAATCTGGGATCAACAGGAGTTCATTCAGTCTTTTAGAAGGTGCTTTTGCTGTAGTAGGCGCTTTGGTTTTAGGAGGTGTTCTTGCTATAGAAGGCACTTCGGTGTCTTTTAGAAGGCACTTTTAATGGAGTAGGCACTTTAGTGTCTTTGAGGAGGTGCTTTTATCAAGATGGATGGAAAAAATAAAAAGGAATGGTTCTAAGGCTATGTCAAGGGGTACGAAGGAGGTTACTCTAGGGGAACAAGGATGAATAGATTAAGTCCATGAAGCAAGGCCTACCCACTCTGTTCCAAAGGCCATTGGCCAAAAAGAGTTGAAAGTTTGGATGAAAACAGAACTTGTAGTTTCTCCTACTATACATGACCTGTTCAGGGAAAAGAAATTGGTGTATCCTTGATTGTTCTTAACATTCTACAGATGTAAGTTTCTTTTACATATCAAATGTTTTTTTATATGAAACTTTCATGCATGGAACATTCAGAATAGTAATTGCTAGAGATTTCATACTACTAACTATAATGAAGGCCTCAATAAGTGCAGAAATATTGATCAGTGTCCAAAACTCTGTCACTTTGCAAACATAAGTACTTGTGTTATAACTTTTATAGGCCATTCTCTATCATGATCAACATTTTATCTTCCCACATTAAGAAAATAAACATTATTAACATAGACTTACTCCTAATGAATCATATCTCAACACATACCGTAAAAGTAAAAAGAATGCTAGACGAAGCCCCCATATTACTACCATTAACGTCACTATAACCTGAAACTCAAATTGAAACAACATTGATTAATAAGATGCAAAAGAAAAGTAGCATTAACTGCAATCTGCAATCTCATTTTTGTCAATGAGAAAGAAAACAAGATCATAATTGCAAATTTTACTGACTATTGCAATTGCAAATTAACATAAATAATTTAACTCTCAAATGGAATAAACATGGTCGTATAACAAATGTATTTATTGACCGGAAGGTTTGGCCACAAATAATGAAAAACTCCACTTCAGAATAGAAAGCTCTAAAGGAGAATATTTGAGAGAAAAGGAGAGTACCTAATGAAAAATATAACAGATAAAAGAAAGTATTGCTTTGATACCACTTGTACTGAAACTCTTTATACAATATCTGTAATGGATAAAATATACTAATAAATGATACAAAGATAATAAATAGTACTACAATGTGAACTTCTATTTTCCTGTGGAGATATGAGAGGGCCTATAACTATTAGCCATGTCCCTTACTAAGCATATTTGTAACATGTGTTCATCCATAGACATTAATAGAATTATCTTAAATTGATATAGCAATGAAGTGTGTAATTCTCTTACTCTCACACATTATATACATATATCTCTATTACTGTCACACTATTTATGTATTTGTTATTGTTGGTCATCAAATCTGCCCAGGAAAGGATTTTGGGAAGTGTACGCGCCCTACACCTGGACAAGAGTGCAGGAAAGAGATAAAATAGTAAGGGTGTAGGAAAGAGATAAAAAATAGTAAGGGTGCAGGAAAGAAATAAACAATGTAAGGGAAGAAATATTGGTGATTTAAAGTGGAAAAGAACCAGCAACACGATTACTGGCTAATAGCCCGAAACAGCAGCAATAAATACCAAGAATAAAACGAAATGAACGCAATGCTAGCCCTCCTATGTATCCTCTGGACGAGTTCCAGGATTACCCTCCCCCTTACGTCGAAATCCAGAATTCAGAATTACGGCGACTAGGAAATGAGTGAATATAACAGAAACACTATCCACAGGAAGCATACAAGAGAACTATTACAGCGTTTTTGCCCCCTATGTATCCTTCGGGAAAATTCCAGGGTTCTATCCCCAATCGCACACCTAAATCCAGAATGCAGAATTACAGTATGCAAATGAAGAAAGAAATAACAGAAATAATCACAAAAGGCAGCATACAAGAGAGAAATTAAGCCCGAAGCTCTTTAGTATTAATCGCAAGGATTCAAGTTACAGCAGCTTTCTTGCAGAAAGTTCCCCCCCCGTTTCATTACAATGCCTGGGTTTTTATAGAGGACCCGACCCCCTGAGCCATCAATGCACAAAATGGAGGAGTACATCCTCGAAAACTTGAGAAGTCGGCTCTCGCAGCTCCCGTGACTGAGTTCTCAAATCTCTTTCTATAACTGGCAGCGGCGACCAGGTCAGCCGGGGGAACTCACATTTATGAGCCGCCTGACTCGTCCCAGGTTTCTGGGTGCAGAGCTCGAGTGGCCGCCATGTCCGCCGGGCTCTCCGTCTGAGGCCGATACCTCTTTTCATATTGCTAAAAATGAGCAGCGAGTTTACCGGGCACATAAAAATCCATTTATGAGGCACTTGATTGCCTCAGAAAAATACCCGGCTTGGAGTGCGTGCCCTTGAAGCGCTTCGCCGATTTCTAGTTCGCGACCCTGCTTCGCAATGGATGTAAGCCAAAGCAGATCATCTCCCTTGATTATGCACTTCGCACGAAGGAGCTTCGCAAAACCGCTTCGGGGATGTAAAATGCCGAAGTATATTTTCCTCCTCAAGACGAGGCTCTCCATCTTCCGCTACTTCGCCAGGACGGCATGTCAAAATTTGCTTCGCGAGGTTCTCCGCCCGAAGTGGATGCTTCGCTGATGGGCTTGTCAAAACGCTTCGCCGCGAACCTTCTTCAAAACTGCGGTTCGGGAGGTTTTTGGCCGAAGTGCAATTCTGCCTTGGAAAAATGTTCTGCTCTTTACGGACCGCTACTGCTTCGGGTGAAAGCGCCTCACACGAAAGCTATCCAAAGCAGATGCTTCGCAATGACTTTGGGCGAAGTAAAAGTGGTTCGCCAGTAGGGAGGCCCGAAGTGGATGCTTCGCTGATTTTTTGGCGAAGCATTTTTCAATGTTTGGGCTTCTTCGAATCCCGCTTCACAAAACTTTCGCCCGAAGCATCGGTTTGGGCTGCTTCGGGTGCGAAGCTCTTTTCATTCCTTGGCGAAGCTCCTAAACTTCCTTGCTTTCCTTCTATTGGCGAAGCTGTCCTTCCTGTTGTGCGAAGCTCTTAAACTTAGCTTGCTCAGTAGCGAAGCTATTCTATGTACAAGGGGAATGGCAATGAAAGCCAAAATTGCTGCAATACTTTAAAATGTTGTTTCTAAAAAAACAAGGGAACAAATTCATGAAATAAAAAGAAACACTTTACAAAATTTTGATTTTACTACCCCTCTAGGCAATGTGACAAAATTGTCAATATTCTTGGTGGCTCGCGGGGCAACGAGCTCGCCTCGGTGCAAGAACCCTCAACCTTAATCCATTGGGCCAGAGTTACCTCCAGACCCTTCTCCTTTTTCTCCTTCCGGGGGTGCTTCCACGACTTCTTCTTCTTCTTCTTCCTCTTCTTCCTCTTCTTCCTCTTCTGGCGAGGCTTCCTGTTGCGGCGGTTAGGTAAGGCGATCGCGGATGTGTTCCATGGTTAGGCGAATGTGAGCCCAGGCACCTTTCTGGAAAGGCTCTCGGTCTTGTAGTGCTTTGACCAGAACATGGAACCGATCAATTTGCCCTATGTCGGCATGTTTAGCTCTTGTGCTCAGATCATTCAGGCAGGCCACGATCTTGCAATGTCTTAGGATGAAATCTGTGACTTGCCCTTCTGTAATTGGCTCTTGCCATTCGTCTATCTCTGAGACATCGCCTTCAAAATGTAGCCAAGCCGGTTTGAGCTCTTCCTTAGTCAAAAGGTTCCCATCCTCATCCGTGAAACTTGGGAAACCTAATGAAGAGAGGTCTTGAAAGTAACCCAGTGATGTGCGTTGCTCGTGTTCAAATACATCCATGAGGTCCTTCGCCTTCTGTGCTTTCTTCACCTTGGAGAAGAAGGCGCGGACCGTGGCTTGAGCTGTGGACCAATCTCTGGCTGTCCGGCTCATCGTAGCAACCTGTAGGTCCTGATATTTGATACTTTGGACCTCAAAAGCCAATTTGAGTTGGCTTCTGATTTTATGGATGATCTCATCTACTATTGGCCCTTCTTGAGCAGCGGCATACTAGGCTTTGGTAATGTAAGTCAAAATTGACAGGGCACTCGAGGCCCGAGATCTGAAGTTTTTGAGCAGGTGCGAGCGGATTTCTTTTATTCGACCCCTATCAAATAGCTCCAGGCTCTCTTTTTCGTACAACTGTTGCTGCATCTGCAAGATTCTGCTTTCAAATTCCTTGGCCTTTAGATCAGCTTCGGCCTGTATCTTGCTCTGATTTTGAATTGTACCTTGCAGTTGTTCTACTTGCTGTTTTAGGGCGTATACTTCCTTTTTCATCATCTCGCACTGCTTCTCCGCATCTTCCAGCTTGGAGCGGGTCCTGGCTAGCTCCTCCTCCAACTTGATGTTGGCGCTCTCTGCTTCAAATCGGTGCTGATTGGCGATATTTGCATGTGCGCGGAATGTTTCTATTCGTACATGCATAGATGCAGATTCATTATCTACATTTAAGTGTTCCAAGTCCTTAGTTTTCTCCTGATAGTCGTAATCTGTTGGAGTCATCTCGTCCAGAGGTTTCTGGACCTTGGGGACATTTTTCACCTTATGCAAATTTCCACCTTTCAAGTCAAAAACGGCGCATTTTTCTACTTCGGCCAGAGAGCGCCCTCTCTTTTTCCTCGCCTCCTTCAGCATCTTATCTGTGTTCTACCGGGCTTGGAGCAGCTTTTCTTCCAGGGGACGTTCCTTAATCATGGACAACTCTGTTTCAAACGACGCTGGATCTCCAGCCAAAGGGGTGAACAAATACAATGATTGTACAGGGGATGCCTCACCAGTGGATTCGGCGACGGGTGTGGTGGGAGTTTCGGTGAGAGTGACAACGCCGTGCGTGACAAGGGAGCGGGAGACGGGGTTCGACATTGGAGTACTACCTTCACCCTGACTAGAAACCAAGGGAATGGTGGCGTGGGCGAGCGAAGTAGTATCGACGGACTTGTCCCGGCTTATCGACTCGAAGGGGGTAGATATGCTTGTGGGGCTAACGAGATCACGAGGCGAATTCGCGGTGGCGAAGGGCAACATGTAATGGGGTGACCGAACTTCAAAGAGAGTAAGACTGATGAGGACCTTCGGTCGAGACCGTGGTGGACATACCTTGAGAAACCAAGGTGAGGGGTGAGGAATGCGTACCTGCATGCTCCCCTGATGGAGCAGAAGTAGTGGTTTCCTGTGTGATCGGCACTTGTTCCTTTCCAGCTTCTGCACTTCCAACTTCCACGACTCCTTCGAGGCCCCCTTCTTGTTGGAGGAGTTCTTCCACATCGATGATGTCCACGTCTGAGACTGCCTCGGCCCTTTGCGACGCTGTCTTTTCAACACTTGCCTCGGTTGAGCTCATCACAGGCTGTCCGCTAGAAGCACCTGGAGGTTTTGTACGTGGTCGCTTCGGGTGGGTTGGAGGCACTTGAGCTTGCTCCATCTTCTTTCTTTTTCTTTTCTCCCCCTTCTCTGATTGTTGCACCGACCCTGCGGGGCTCATGTCATGGCTTTCCACAGGTTCCTGAGGTAACTCTTGTGGCGTCACCTCTGCTTCCTCCTCTTCCTCTTGTTCCGAAGCATCATCGGCTCTCCTTAGGCTTTCGCCCGAACCTGGGGCACTAGGGGGAATGAAGTCGGCGAAGGAGATGGGCTTCCAAGTTCCAGTGTTGGCTTCGTAAACAACTGCAAAGTCTCTATCCGTCTCCAAGGGCCCGTATGATTTCATCTTCTGACGGTGGACTCTCATTATCCACCACTCCTTCAATTGTTCTTCGCCCCAACCCTTTAATTCTTCCCTCAAGTCATCTTTCATTTTCTTCCAAAATGTGGAGTCTGGGCCCGGGAAAGGGTGCTGAACTGGATCATACTCGACTTCCATGGGGTAAAATTCATGCCAGGGAGGCAAGGTTTTCATTCTCTCCAGATGCCACTCCAAATCTCTCCCATTAGGGTTGTTTCTTTGCTCTACGATTTCTGGGTGAGGGCAGACATGAAAACTTTTGAATCGGAGGTGATCCCTCATCACCCCCAAGGGGTTGTAACACCACCGTTGAGGAATTTGCAGCAAACCAAAGTCAGCAAGCTTCTCCTCCAAGAATACATGCTGCTTTAGGGCAAACACCTCAATTACCCCCATTTTGAATGGGAGGTCCCATGTGTGCGCCCATTTTCGGTCGTGGCCGTATATAACATTTGTCGTGTCGCTCTGCCGAGCGACCTCCAACGCGAACTGGTATTCAGAGGGGTAGACGGGTAGCAGGAAGGGTTTCCCCGTGAATCCGAACAAGCGAATCACAAGCCCTTGCGTCAATTGAAAGACGTCTCCCTTTTCCTCCTTCACCACTTTGTCCCTTAGACTGATAGGCACCCGAGGGCAAGAACCCTTCAACAAATGAATAGCAGGTCCTAGAAACTGCTGATTAAAAGAATAATACGACTCCGTCCTCGCTAGGAGGGGAGTCCACTGATACACCGGCAGAGGAGCTCCATCCTTGTTGCTCGAAGAAATGGCGATGTGGAGGAATTGCTTATGAACATGATAGAAAAATAACCAGACTAGGAAAGAGCAAGGCCCGAAGTACTGGCCCGTCCCATAACTCTTCATGCTGGTTAGCCATGTGTGCAAGGTCCGAGCCACCCATTCAGCCCAGTCGAAGAAGACCGGGTTTGTGTTTGGCCTTGACGAATCTGGGGCATAAAACTCCCCTCATGAAATACATTCGGCCAATGACACTTGCCAGGGGTGCACCGAAGCATCAGTTGACAAGCATGCGACCCACGCAATGATGGAGAAGATGTCCGTGCTCTTGAAATCCGTCAAGGGACGAGGCATCTGAGGAAGCTTGCTTGAAGGGAGCCCGTCCTTGAGGTTCTCGCTCAAAAATTTTTTGATATAGCTAGAGCTGGTGAACCTCTCCATTTATTCGCTCAAGATGACATTGCGAACCGTATAACCCTTGGGCGGCCCTTGCTGTGGCGCGAAAGCTCCTTGCACATCTTTTAAAATTGAAAACAATTTGTGGCCTGCGGCGTCCAACACTTGTCTGGAGGAGGGCTGGTAGTTTTGTGCGATGGCACAAATTAATTCGGGACAATGGTGCACGGGCGGGGTCAGATACCAGTATATCTGCGAGTAATAGGCGACGGCTCTCTTGTTTTCCACGGAGAGTCTGCTTTTCATGAACTCGATAGTGTATCGGAGTTCGGCCACGCTCTTTGAAAGTGCAGTGTCCCTTATTTTCTCCCACCCATCAATTGGTGGCTCTTCAAGTTGCTCCTCTTCTGAATCCTCCCTTTCCTCTACAGCTTGTTTGTCGGAGCGGAGGTTGAGGTTAACCTTCTTAGGTCTGTATTTTTGCTCTTCTTTGCCCTTCTTTGTTTTCTCTGGGCCTGCTACCTCGGGCTCTTTCCCCTTCTCCTTAGAATTCTTCTTCCCCATTCTGGATATACGCGGCAGCAGAGTCTTCAATGCAGAGGGCTTCGACGCGAAGGGCGAAAGAAATGCAGGCTATCAACGGGGCTCTTAATCTTGCATTAACAATTGGCGAACACCCCTTTTACTGCTAAGCCTCGCGTTTTATAGCCCTAAAAGGCAACTACCTCAATTTATTGCGCCTGCCAAAATTAACTTCGCAACTTGGACGGAGGAGGTCGTTTTGCCATTTGATTGGATTCACGGCGGCGTGGTACGCGGGCCCATGTGTTTTGATGATTTTGCCTAGCATTGGAAACCTAACTTCCTGCCACCTCGTACCTGGGTGCGAGCTTTTCTCCTAACTGAATCCTCTCGGGATGTGCCCCGCCACCTTTGCATTAAAATCACTTGCCCCGGCACGTCTTTCAAGGCACGTTTTAAATGCTCCTCGTCTCGCGCGCTATTGGGTTGGCAAAGTTGAAACCGGCGCTGAAGACGCTTCGCGGCGAACCTCCGATGTGAGCTGATTTTCTATGCTTCGGGCCCGAAGTAGTTTTACCTCGCCGTGTCACTGCTTGCTTTGCGGAAGGTTAGCCTCCGAAGCCTATTCCTCTTGAAAAATGATTCGCTAATTTTCCTCCGAAAATTGCTTCGCTCAAACTCCTTTTGCGAAGCACTTCTCACGCCTTCATCTTGATGTTGTTTGGTCTGAGGACTCCTTCCAGGCCAAAGTGCTTCGCTACGAAGCATCTCGCATCAGTCACTTCGCACACAAAGTGCCCGAAGGAGATGCTCGCGAAACCTAGCGAAGCTGGGGCTTGTCACGGTGGTAGTGTGATACTTAACCTCTTGGCGATCTTATACAAAGATAAAAAAAACTTATATACAAAAGTAAAACTTGAACCATTTTTTTTTTTTTTTTGACATTGTTTGTTTCATCTCAGCGATGAAAAGTCTTCAAATGAAGACCATTGACAGAAATCGGCAAGATCTGGCCATCTGCATCTTTGAGAATGAAAGAGTTGGCTGAGTTTACCTTCACGATTTCGAATGGTCCGTCCCAGAAAGCGTCCAATTTATCATGATTCCCAGGCTTGGCCTTCCAAGAGTCCCACTTCCATACCAAATCACCTACTCTGAAAGTGCGGTCGGAGGACTTTTTCTTGAACCAGTCTCGGGTGATCTGGGCATGCTTCGCGAAGCTCTAATAGGCCTTCTCACGGTCTTCCTCCAGCTGCAGTAGCTGAGCCAGCCTATTCTTCATAGGACTAAATTCTTCTTCTTCATCCAACAGCTGCAATGCAGGGATCTCTACATGGGTTGGTAAGATGGCCTCCTTGCCATACACCAGGGCGTAAGGTGATGTTTTGATTGACTTCTTGACAAAAATCCGATCGGCCCACAAGGCCCGATCTAAGAGGAGGTGCCAGGTTCTTTTGTTATTCTCTATGAGCTTTCTTAGCACCCTTAACAGAGTCTTGTTAGTTGATTCTGCCAAGCCGTTACCTTGTGGATAGTAATTGGAAGACCTTATGATATATCCTGTAGAGGAACTCGTTGATCTTGGCGCCTGAAAACCCGGGACCATTGTCCGTTACGATTGCTTCTGGGATGCCGAACCGGGTGATCAAACCCTCTAGGAATGCAATGACGGTCTCCTGGTCGGCATGCTTTGTGGGTACTGCTTCGGCCCATCTGGTGAAGTAGTCGGTTGCAGTCAGGATGAATTTATGCCCTGCGGAGGAGTTCGGCGATATAACCCCTACGAAATCCAACCACCATTGTTGAAAGGGCGTTTCTACCTGTATCGGTCAGAGAGGCATAGGAGCACTTCTGCTTCGGCCGGCGAAATTCTAACATTGCTCGCATCTGCGACAGACCGCAAAAGCATCACTGAAGAGTGTAGGCCAATAATAACCCGCCTTAATTATCTTCAATGTCGTTGTTCTTCTTGCGAAGTGGCCACCGGACAACCCTGAATGAAATTCTCCCAGGACTCTCTTCTTATCTTCTCTTATGCACCTGAGAAGAACGCCATCGATGTTCCTGAAGAATAGGACCGCATCCTAAAGTGTCTTCGCTGCGAAGCATTCAAACACGAAGGACATCTCCCGGTATTGAAATATTCAACTATCTCCCTGACCCAGTCCTTCTCATCCTCTTCTTGATTTGCGAAGCACCCCTCTGCTGTTGAGTCATCCCACTGACAAACTGTCACTTCGGCCGCGACGCTCTTCGCAAGCTCCTGACATAGTGCGCGGCCGCGAACCAATTTTGTGGGTTTGATCTCGACATCAAACTCCTGTATTTTGCTGACCCAGCCGGCTCTTTTGCTACCCAATTCTTCTTGAATAACGAAGTTGCGCACATCAGGATGAATGACGAATACTTTAACCCGACTTTGAGAAACGAAGTGCTTGAACTTCCTCAAGGATTTCATTACTGCATGCACCTGTCTTTCTATGAAGTTGTATTTCTCTTCATGGGGGTGTATTACCTGGCTTAGAAACGCGATGGGGTGTTCTTCGCCATCTTCCCCCTTCTGTGTCAGGACTGCAGCATAGCTCTCAGGTTCTCCTATAGCATATAAGATGAAATCTCGATTGTAGTCGGGGTTGGTCAGGACTGGAGCCTGAGCAATTCGGGCCTTGATCTCTTCAAATGCCTCCTTCCTTTCGTCCGTCCAGATGAATTCAGCGCCCTTCTTCAAAAGTTCGGACATCGGATTGATGACTTGGGCGAAATCTGGAACAAGCTTCCTTACGAAGTTGATCTGGCCAAAAAAAATTGTAGTCCTTTCTTATTCGTCGGGAGTGGGAGCTTCAAGAGAGCCTTAGCTCTATCAGGATCTACGGCGAGACCCTTCTCTGATATCACATGTCCCAATAACTTTCCCTCATTGACTGCGAATATGGACTTTTTAGGATTGATTGAAATGCCAAACTCTCGGCACTTTTCGAATATCTGTTGTTCGGGAGAAAACGGTCATGTCATCCAAATAGATAACAATGACCTTATTCAAGAGTTCGCAAAAAGCTAAATCCATGGCCCTCTGAAAAGTGGCCCCCGCATTCGAAAGGCCGAATGGCATTCGTTGATAGGCGAATGTTCCCCACTTAGTAGTGAATGCGGTTTTATGCTGGTCTTCATCCCTAACCCATATCTGATTATATCTTGAGAAGCCATCGAGTAGGGAGAAGCGTTGAGCCCCAGCCACTGAGTGCAAGATCTAATCAATCTGCAAGAGAGGGTAATGATCCTTGAGCGAAGCCTGATTCAGGTTGCGAAAATCCACGCATAGTCGTATATCTCCATTCTTCTTTCTAACAGGGACTAGATTCGCTACCCAAGAGGAATGCTTTATGGGATAAATTATCTTCGCCTCGAGCATTTTCAGGAGCTCGGCTTTCATCAGGACCTCGATCTTTGGATTAACGGGCCTTTGCTTCTGCCGAAAGGGTTTGATCCCCTCTTGCAATTCAATTCTATGCTGGATCTGTTGCCAATCGTATCCCTTTAGGTCTCGGTAAGACCACGCCACTATGTCGGGATACCTTCTGCACAGAGATCAGATCTGTTCTAGCTCTTCCGAAGTGCAATCTGTTCCAACTTTTATTGCTTTTCCAGGTTCAAGCTCCAAATCCTGATACTGCTTTGCATTGACCTTGATCCTGTGACAAACTGCTCGATCGTTTTGATCGAAGAGGCTTTCAAGAGTAATTAATCCCTTGGGAACGTGATTATTCTTCAATTGAACTAGCCCTTCATATTCCTCATCATCTGAGCTCCTTTCAATTGTTGCTGCTTCTTGAATCATAAAATTCACAATCTGCTCATCACTATCAAAAACTTGCCAATGCAGATCTCTGTCTGGGACAGAGGGCCTGTAAATCATCCTCACAGCTTTAGGTTTATGCACCATGTCTTTTGCGAGAGAGTACCTAGCTGCGATGGATGCTAAGACATCAGCATGTTGGTTCTTTTCGCGAGGAATGGACTGCAGATTGAGATACTCGAATTGGTCAAACAAGTCCCATACCCTATTACGGTATGCCTTGAGATAGTGCTTCTTTGAAATGCACTTGTTTGTGACATCAATTCTGAATCTCCGAAGACTTGGAGATGCTTTATGCCTAACTTTTCTGCTTTCTTGTGTCCTAGGCATAATGCTTCGTATTCTGCTGCATTGTTGGTGCAGCTCCAAACCAACCGGTAGCAATATTCCTTTTGCTCCCCTGATGGTGATATTAAAAGAATTCCTGCCCAGCACCGTTCTTGCATCGGGCGCCATCGAAGAACAATCTCCATAGTCCTTCTTGGGCACATGTTTTATTCTCTGACTTGATGTGTTTCTCTGGTTTAGTGATGGCGTAGCATCCCATCTCCGTTTCTATCATGGCATTAAATTTTGCCAATGAAAACTCATCTTCACAACTTAGTTGCGCAAGGGATTCCTCGACCAGGCCCATCTGCTCTATTCCTTCCACTATCGCATGCACGGGATCACTGCTCTCTTCTTCGGACATCTTTTGCACGAGGAAAGTAGAAGGTTTCTCATTATAGATTTTTACCTTCTTCCCTTTGAATGGAATCTCTAAGTGCGAGTAATCCATAGATAGATATCCTCCCAGATTTGCTGTAAACTCTCTTGACAAGCACATACTAAAATATGGCTCAAGGTCGACGACCACCACCTCTTGTATCACCGTGATCTGAGGCATCTTGTGTAGTCGGATAGGTATATCTTTAATTACACCCACAGTCTTCACAGGAGTACCATCCAGTTGGAGCACGCCATGGCTGCTTCGAGTGTACTCCATTCCTATCTCCTCGCACATTGCTTTGGGCATAACTGTCGTCGCGGCCCGGAGTCAATCATACAGTTATGTACAACATACCCTTCCATTTGTAGAGACAGGTAGAACGGAGGTGGCCTATTCTTTCCTGTAATGGACGTGGACAGGGTCTACACTAGGGCGAGCGGTGCTAACTTTCTCGCCTTAATTGTCTTCAATGATTCTTGCAGCAAGTCCACTTGTCCGGGTAACTACAATGCGTCATATAGACTAATCTTGGCCGGAATCTTATTCAGCTCATCTACAATATTGTAAACGCGGGAGTTGGGCACCTCAGATTCCCTTTTTGCCTCATACCTGGTGCGATACTGCTCCGTGGCTTCGACCCTTTGTCGCTTGGTCAGCGAAGGAAGCTTGAGCTTCTCTCTAGCTTGTTCCTTAGTTTCCACCTGAGGTGAATTTGCAGGGGCCTGTTGAGCCTTTTCTTTTACTGGTGGAAGCTAAGAAGCTTCGCTCGGGGCTTGGGGAAGTTGTTGTCCCTTCTCGTGGCAGGCATGCACCTTTAAGGGAGCCATTTGATCAGCGTCTACCTCCATCGCCTTTTTTCCTCCTCTGGTGAGGACTGCAACTTGCTCTTCTTCGCCAATTACCAAGTTCTGATCCATTTGCCTGATAATGTTGACCTGACCACCATGACCACTGCTCACCAGCGTTTGCACATAATGTTGGTGCAGCATACAAGTATTCTCTTCGTGAGGGTCATTACACGTGGAGCACCAATGTATGTAGTCGGAGGTGCTCGGAGCTTCATCAATCACGGCATTTCTTGCCGACACTCTCCCTTGCTGCACCGCTTGATCTTTAGTAAGCGCTGGTGGAGGATAAGACCTTTGTTAGCATACTATTCTGTTCCTGGCTATATTACGTTATTTAGTTTTATTTAGCGTACTGTTACAACAGTGTAACAGTTCTGGTTACGCCAGCCGGAGCTATTTTCAGCCATTGTAAATTGTATTTATTCCGCTGCTGAATAATGAAAAACTAATGCTTGTTTCATTTCATGGCATCAGAGCTTTTATGATTCTCTGGGCGAGGTGCAGCGGAGAATTTTTTTTGGGCGAGATTTTTTTTATCAGCCTGTGATATGTGCGCTATCTCCTGAGCAGATTAAAAAAAATTTGAGCAGGCGTCGCTGGAAAGGAGGACGCAGCCCCCCGCGACATCGCGCCACGCTCGCGCAGGCCCGTGCGATAGGAGACGGTCGCGCAAGCGCAGCGACAGGAGCGCAGGCCCGCGCCACGCCAGCTCTGCGCACGGATTGTCGCGACGCGACAGAGCGCTAACGTCTGTCGCGCGAGCGCTGACGACTGTCGCGCCAGGGACGCGACAGAGCGGTCTCGTCTGTCGTGCCACGCGACAGAGCGCTCACGTCTGTCGCGCGCCACGCGACGGAGAGCTCGCGTTCGGCGCCCTCCTTGGCACGGACGTCGACGTCCGTGCTGTGTAGGGAGCACAGCGTAGGCCGCCACGCGACAGCAGGGCTGTCGCGCACTGCGCAGGGGACCCCCCCTCCCCCGCGCGCGGGAAGCGGGAATTCAAAATCCCGCTCCCGCTCCCACGGGGGGTATAAACCCCCCGCCCACCCGCGCAGCCGCGAAATGCGCCGTCGCGCTCCCTCCCCCCCGGTTTTTAAATTCCCGCCGCTGTTTTTTTTCAGACGGCCCCCCCTCCCCCCCGCACCGTGAAATTTTTCGAGAGTGCCGGGAAAGGAACGTTGCGGAGTGCCGGGAGCCGCAGAGCAGCAGCGCGTGAGGCCGAGGAGGAGGAGCATTCGGGTTGAAAAGGGAGGAGGTTGACTGATCCTCTCGGATCAGCCCGCTGGCTCACGTGGTCGTGAGCCGTGCGGTAAGGCTCAGGGAGCCTGCAGGTCGGGGGTTCAAATCCCGCCGACTCCCCCAAGGTATAAATTTTTTTTCAAACGTTTTTTAATTATTATTATTTTTAATTAAAATTTTTAATTTTAATTTATTTTTTAATAGTTTTTAAACTTTATAAATTAAAATTTATTTTTAATTTATTTTTTAAAAGTTTTAAAAACTATATAAATTAAAATTATTTATTTTAACTTTAAATAAATAATAATTATTAAAATGCTTTGTTAAAGAAAGCTTTTTAAGGGGGGATATTTTTTTCAAAAAATCAAAGGGGGATAGTGAGTAATTTTTCGAAAAATAGCAATTTGGCAAATTGTAAAAGGTGCATTTTCGGCTGTGACCGACACCTTGTGGGTTATTCTTGTGGGCAGTTTTTTTATGTTGTATGTTGCATATTTCATTTTTGCACTATAACATTAAAAACTTAAAATCAAAACACTCCCTAAGTCCCCGGAATAATTAAAACCCATCCGTGCAATTTATTGCACTGCAGCGTTCGGTATTTGTGATACCTCTGGCCAGCACTTACAGGTAAAGCTGTCGTGATTTGGCTACTGTATCCGCCGCCTAATATAGCTGCTACAACGACGTCCGAGCTTGTTCTCTATAAATCGTCTGGGAGGAATAAGTACGCCATTTTTGCATTTTTTTACTCCATCCACTACCCTTTATCGCACTTGTGTTTAGGCGTAAATCCCGACGAAGTATTCTTCATAGTGTTTAGGGGAAGTTACGCCCCACGCATGAGAAGAATCTTCTATGGTAGGTGCCATCAACAAGGCGATTCCCTTTCAGCACCGCTTATGTTCCACGTATCGTATGATCTCTAAAACTCACCTATAGTCTCCCTCACGTAAGGGCGGGTGATTTTTGTTGATCTTTCTAAATACCTATAGTTTCCCTCACGTAAGGGCGGGTATTTTGTACGGTATATTGGCCTAGCAAAAGGTATATCGAAAGGGGGACCAATTGGTGATATAAGGAACCTTCACTATGGCCGCTGTTGCAAAGTTGATGACTGATCCGCATCGCTTATTGAAAGGTCCAAATTATACACCATGGAAACATAAGATGAAGGCTATTCTCCAAATGGAAGATTTGTGGGATATTGTTACTGGAGTAGCAACTAGGCCTTCACCAACAGCAGGATCCACAGGTCCTTCAGCAGATCATATAGCTTTTGACAAGAAAGACAGTAGAGCAAAGGTGCTCATTTTGTTTGCTGTTTCAGATGAAGTGCAACCTCATATAGCTGACAAAGCAAGTGGTAAAGAGGCATGGGATGCCCTTAGAACCATCTATGAGGGAAAGAATGAATCCACCATTCTTCATCTTCAACAACAACTTCATAACCTGAGTTTGAGGCAGGGTGAAACAGTTGAACTCTTTCTGTGCAGAGTGTCTGAGTTGAAAGAGAAATTGAGTTCTTTGGGAGATACTGTGGACGAAAAGCTTCTCATTTCACTTGTGATGAGAGCTTTACCTTCTTCATTTGATATGTTGATAACCTCCATCCAGGTGTCTCAACGACAAATTACCTACATCGAGTTGGTCAATCTGCTTCAACAACAGGAGGCACGCCAACTTCACAAGGATGATTCTTCCAATACAGCCCTATACACCAACAGCAGTGGTTCTAGGAAGAAAGGTAATGGGCAAAAATGAGGCAACTTTCATAAAGGAGGAAATTCTCAACAGGATACGAAAGGAAAAGGCAAACAACCTCAACAGAAGAAGAGGTGGTGCAAGATCCGTGAGAAAGACAACCATGACACCAACAGGTGTTGGCATAAGAACAAGCAGAAAGGCCAAAACAAACCACAAAATAAAAACAAGCAACCCCAGGTGAATGTTGTCGTTGAAGAATCCGACTCGTATTCTCGAATGGGCACACAAGGTGCTCATGACTACCACGGATTCCACACAGAGGGATCCTGTTTGGTATGTCGATTCCGGAGCTAGCAAACATATGATCGGCGACGATCGTGGTTTGAATCATTTGTGGCCAAAGAGGGCAAACCCGTCACCATTGCCGATGATAAAACCTACAGTGGTTCAGTGGAGAGGGTACAGCTTCAGCCACTCTTCCCCGATGGCAAGTGTCGATTGACAAAGTCCTCTATGTTCCGGGATTGGCCAACAATTTGTTGTCGATGACACAAATCCTGGATAGAAATATGGTTGTCAACTTTCGTGTTGAGAATGGAAAGAAGTGTTGTACCATTACCAGGAAGGGTAAGCAGATTGCAACAGCTTCATATAAGCACGGCTTATTTGCACTAGATGCTATCTCTACTCCACATGTTGCCATGACTGTCTCTACCAAGGAGGCAACTTCCCTATGGCACAAGAGATATGGGCATCTTAGTTCTGGCTACTTACTTGAGCTCAGCAAGTATGAGATGGTAAAGGGTCTTCCTTCCCTTTCTGCCACATTGCCAGTGTGCTCTGACTGCTTGGCAGAAAGCAAAATAGAGTACCATTTGAGAAGAGCTCTACAAGAGCACGAAAACCTCTCGGAGTTAATTCACACCGATCTCGTGCGGTCCTTTCACACCCAACACTTGTGGAGGGAAGAGGTACTTTCAGCTATTCGTAGATGACTACTCACGAAAGATGTGGGTTTTCTTTCTCCAACCGAAATCTGAAGCTTTCGCATTCTTCCAGCAGCTCAAGAAATCCGTTGAGAAGGAGTCGGAGCTTCTATTAAAACCCTCCGCTCGTATCGAGGGGGAGAGTTTACCTCTAATGAATTTTCTGCATTCCTAGATAAGCATGGAATCAAGAGACAGCTAACAACCGCCTATACTCCTCAAAGAAATGGAGTTGCCGAGAGAAGGAACCGTTCTATCATGGAAATGGTTCGTTGTATGCTCACAGGAGCTACTCTTGGGCAACAATATTGGGCGTAAGCCGTCACCACTGCAGTGTATCTCGTTGAATAGGGCACCCACAAAGGCCCTAAAAGGAATGACTCCACAGGAAGCATGGAGTGGTCGAAAACCCTCCATATCTCATCTACGTATTTTCGGATGTCACGCTTTCATGCACATACCGAAAGAGAAAAGGAAGAAGCTAGATGAGAAAACACCGAGATGTATTTTTCTTGGTTATTCTGAGCACTCTAAAGGATATCGGTTGATAGATCCTTTGACCAAGAAAATTCATATCAGCAGAGATGTTGTCTTTGATGAAGCTTTCACATCACAGAGCACATCTAAAGTACACCAAGATATTGTGGAAACTAAGGAAGAGAAGATTCCTTCATCAACACAGACAGGAGGTCCTTCTACATCTTCTTCAACTCCACCGAAGAAGAATCCTAAATGGTGTACAAATACAATCAGAGATGCAAATTTATCCACTCCTCCCAATTTGAATTTGGATAGACCTCGTACACGAAGTATGGCTCAAAAGGAAAGAGAAGCCAAAGAAACTGGTGAGGTTGATGATCTTTGTCAATCTTTTGAGGAACTTTCTGTGACTCCAAGTACATAAGTAGAGGATATGGATATTGATGATGACAGTGGCATTCATGTCTACCATAGATAGTCTTGAACCTGCATCAGTGCAAGATGCTCTCAGTGAGCCTCAATGGAAGGCCGCTATGGATACAGAGTATGAGTCTTTGATGAAGAATAAAACTTGGAAGCTTGTTGATCTGCCGCATGGAAAGAAACCCATTGGCTGCAAATGGGTATATAAAGTCAAGTACAAGGCAGATGGAACAATTGATAAGCATAAGGCCCGTCTTGTTGCAAAGGGCTATGCTCAAAAAGAAGGCATTGACTACGAGGAAACTTTTGCACCTACCGCTCGGATGACCACAATTCGGGTTATGTGTGCTATGGCAAGCACAATATGGGTGGAAAGTTCACCGGATGGATGTCAAAAGTGCCTTTCTAAATGGTGATCTCCAAGAAGAAGTCTATATGACTCAGCCTGAAGGATTTGAAGTGGAAGGCCAAGAGCAGAAAGTTTGCAAATTGGTCAAATCCTTGTATGGTCTGAAACAAGCTCCTCGAGCTTGGTATATAAAAATGGACAATCACCTTATGCAAGCATGGATTTAAGAGATGTCCGTCGATGCAAACCTCTATTTCAAGAAACAGTGGTTCTTGAGATAGTGTTGCTTGTACTCTATGTGGATGATCTGCTCATTACAGGGAGTTCAGAAACTATGATCTCTACTGTCAAAAGAAACTTGTGCAAATCTTTTGAGATGACAGATCTCGGACTTCTCCATTACTGTCTTGGTCTGGAATTCAGCCAGAAGGAGCACTCCATCAAAGTGTCTCGTAAAAAATATGCCAAGACATTGCTGGATAAATATCGCATGACTGATTGCAAGCCAATGTCAACTCCAATGGAGAATGGACTTCAGTTATCGCGATATGATGACTCACCTCGGTAGATGGTACTCTCTATCGACAGCTGATTGGGAGTCTCATATATCCGACCAATACTAGGCCGGATCTCGTATTTGCCGTCAACTATCTTTCGAGGTTCATGCAGGAGCCTAAGACCACTCATTGGAAAGCAAAGAAACGTGTTCTTCACTATGTCCGTGGTACTATGGAATATGGCCTAGAATACAAGAGGAACAACAAATTCTTCTTGCAAGGATACACAGACTCCGACTATGCCGGATCATTTGATGATCGCAAGTCAACTTCCGGATACATTTTTCATCCGGGATCCGGTCCTGTCTCTTGGCACAACAAGAAGCAACAGTGGTTGCTATTTCATCAACGGAGGCAAAGTATCGTGTCGCACGTGAAGCTGTGTGCGAAGTGATATGGTTACGTCGCATTCTGACAAGTATGGGCCATCCATCAAAATCTCCAATACACTTGTTTTGCGACAATCGTGGTGTTCTGAACCTCGTCAAGAATCCACTCCATCATGAAAGAACAAAGCACATTGACACACAATGTCATTTCATTCGAGATGAAGTTCCAAAGCACCGAATTCAGCTTCAACGACATTCCCACCGATGCTCAAGTTGCGGACATTTTCACTAAGGCACTTGGACGTGTCAAATTTGAATTGTTTCGCAGCTCACTTTGTATTGCAAAATGATGTAAGGGGATGTTAGTAGTCTAGTATAGCTATTAGTTATTACATTACCCAAATAATGTAATAAAGGGGGATGTTAGCGTACTATTCTGTTCCTGGCTATATTACGTTATTTAGTTTTATTTAGCGTACTGTTACAACAGTGTAACAGTTCTGGTTACGCCAGCCGAAGCTATTTTCAGCCATTGTAAATTGTATTTATTCCGCTGCTGAATAATGAAAAACTAATGCTTGTTTCATTTCAACCTTCTCGGTAGAAACTCGTGCTGCGCCTGCTTCTTTTTCATAATGGTCATATCATTGGACAGAGTTTGCACTGTGGAGTTCAGGGACTGAACTTCCTGTATTTTGGCTTGCATATCATCGGCTTTGGGAATAGGTGGCAATGGAGCCATCGTTGGTATTGGAGGTAGGGCGAGGTGTTGAGGTGGTGCTGGCAATACAGGAAACGCCGAAGAGACAATGGGCTGTGATGCCAAGAATGTAGGAAAATGGATTTGCGGAGTAGCGATCTGAGATACGATGGGATTCGGGTTCCAAGACGAGATCGAGTACGCGGGGGTTGCAAAGATCTGCGAAGCGGCTGCATTCGCATACTGGGATTGAGGGAAATCGAGAAGTATGGGCATCGGCATCCTTTGGGGAAGTTTACCCACAGCTATTAGATCCATCTCCGCTCTGGGCTAACTCATACAACTCTGGGAAGGTATTGATATTCGAATACCTTACCATTACACTGATATCAGGGTTGAAAGCCCTAAGGAAATAGTATGTTGCAACTTCGCTAGTTGGCCGAAGTCCAACTGGTATCCTTTGCCAGGTTCGAGCGAACTTAACAATGAAATCAGCGATCTCTTCTTGTGGATGTCTCTATATCGTTGTGAACTGATGCAGAAGAGAATATGGATCGGCGGACTCATTGAAGCTTCTCATCAATTGTCCGGCTAACTGGTCCCATCCCGTTATAGTACCGGGTGGCAAAGATCTATACCGATAGAGGAGCTTCCCTCTAAGAGATAGAACCAGAAGCTTTACCATAACTCGCTCCTCTGTGATGTCATGAATCGCCGCCAGAGAAACTATGTCCTGGATGTGCTCCAAAGCAGTCTTCCCAGTTCCATCGAACGTTGGGATTTTTTCATAGCAGCAGGCGGAACTTGCCCTTGCCCCGCTAAATTTAGCGGTCCGGAAGAATTCCATGCCGGGAACAATCTGGGCGGCGGTTGTTGCTGCTGTTGCTACATTTGTTGTTGTTGTTGTTGTTGTTGTTGCTGCTGTGCCATGTTCGCGCCTGGATTCCGAGAAACAGAAATTCTCGAAACTCCTCGTTGATTGCTAACTGGTCGACTAATAGGAACGGAGGCACTATGATGCTTCGGTGAGTTGGGAGGATTGGGAGGAAAGCTAGTTGTTGTGCTATCTGAGGTTAGCCCTTGTTCGTCAAAAGCAGCCTCTTGCGAGGATGTTCCACGTAACAGCGACTCAGGGGTGACCAACCTGGAGCATTCCCCGAAGGCGTCAATATCAAGCTCAAAGAACTCAGTCTCCTCTCCTCTATTCCTAACTCTCCATCTTGTTTGCATGAAGGCACAGACTTAGTACCGGTCTCTTACGACTTTAAGATTCTCGGTTTGAACAAAGTCGCCGGATGCTAAGAGTCTTTCGGCAATGAGACGAGCATCGATTCTCACTACCACTCACAAGGTGAGACTGACCGGGTCCCACCGGAGTGCTGAAACTGTTGGTCATCAAATCTGCCCAGGAAAGGATTTTGGGAAGTGTACGCGCCCTAGACCTGGACCAACATTGAAAGGTCGAGAGGAAGAGATGCCCCTCGTGCCAATCTCCGGAGAAAGGCCGGCTCCTTTACTAAACTACTTGGTGTTTTTGAGACAAGAGTGCAGGAAAGAGATAAAATAGTAAGGGTGTAGGAAAGAGATAAAAAATAGTAAGGGTGCAGAAAAGAAATAAACAGTGTAAGGGAAGAAATATTGGTGATTTAAAGTGGGAAAGAACCAGCAGCACGATTACTGGCTAATAGCCCGAAACAACGAGCAATAAATACCAAGAATAAAACGAAATGAACGCAATGCTAGCCCTCCTATGTATCCTCCGAACGAGTTCCAGGATTACCCTCCCCCTTACGTCGAAATCCAGAATTCAGAATTACGGCGACTAGGAAATGAGTGAATATAACGAAACACTATCCACGAGCAGCATACAAAAGAACTCATTACAGCGTTTTTCCCCCCTATGTATCCTTCGGTAAAATTCCGGGGTTCTATCCCCAATCGCACACCTAAATCTAGAATGCAGAATTACAGTATGCAAATGAAGAAAGAAATAACAGAAATAATCACAGAAGGCAGCATACAAGAGAGAAATTAAGCCCGAAGCTCTTTAGTATTAATCGCAGGGATTCAAGTTACAGCAGCTTTCTAGCAGAAAGTTCTCCCCCCTGTTTCATTACAATGCCTGGGTTTTTATAGAGGACCCGACCCTCTGAGCCATCAATGCACAAAATGGAGTACATCCTCGAAAACCTGAGAAGTCGGCTCCCGCAGCTCTAGTGACTGAGTTCTCAAATCTCTTTCTATAACTGGCAGCGGCGACAGGGTCAGCCGAGGAAACTCACATTTATGATCCGCCTGACTCGTCCTAGGTTTCTGGGTGCGGAGCTCGAGTGGCTGCCATGTCCGCCGGGCTCTCCGTCTGAGGCCGATACCTCTTTTCAGATTGCTAAAAATGAGCAGCGAGTTCACCGGGCACGTAAAAATTCATTTATGAGGCACTTGATTGCCTCGGAAAAATACCCGGCTTGGAGTGCATGCCCTTGAAGCGCTTCGCCGATTTCTAGTTCGCGACCCTGCTTCGCAATGGATGTAAGCAGAAGCAGATCATCTCCCTTGATTATGCACTTCGCACGAAGTAGCTTTGCAAAACCACTTCGAGGATGTAAAATGCCGAAGTATATTTTCCTCCTCAAGACGGGGCTCTCCATCTTTCGCTGCTTTGCCAGGACGGCATGTCAAAATTTGCTTCGCGAGGTTCTCTGCTCGAAGTGGATGCTTCGCTGATGGGCTTGTCAAAACGCTTCACCGCGAACCTTCATCAAAACTGCGGTTCGGGAGGTTTTTGGCCGAAGTGCAATTCTGCCTTGGAAAAATGTTCTGCTCTTTATGGACCGCTACTGCTTTGGGTGAAAGCGCCTCGCACGAAAGCTATCCAAAGCAGATGCTTCGCAATGACTTTGGGCGAAGTAAAAGTGGTTCGCCAGTAGGGAGGCCCGAAGTGGATGCTTCGCTGATTTTTTGGCAAAGCGTTTTTCAATGTTTGGGCTTCTTCGAATCCTGCTTCGCAAAACTTTCGCCCGAAGCATCGGTTTGGGCTGCTTCGGGTGCGAAGCTCTTTTCATTCCTTGGCGAAGCTCCTAAACTTCCTTGCTTTCCTTCTATTGGCGAAGCTGTCCTTCCTGTTGTGCGAAGCTCTTAAACTTAGCTTGCTCAGTAGCGAAGCTATTCTATGTACAAGGGGAATGGCAATGAAAGCCAAAATTGCTGCAATACTCAAAATGTTGTTTCTAAAAAAATCAAGGGAACAAATTCATAAAATAAAAAGAAACACTTTACAAAATTTTGATTTTACTACCCCTCTTGGCAATGTGACAAAATTGTCAACAGTTATCATGCCACACACATATGCATGTCGAGAAGGCAGTCTATAATGTGATGGATGAATAGATGGGTATCCGTCCTTACCCATTGATCAAAATCATTCTCTTCTTCATTACATTCATAAATTGTGTAATTCTATTACTCTCACACATTATATATATGTAACTCTCTATCACTCTCACACTATTCATGTATTATTTATCGTAACATGCATATATGCATGTTGGAAAGGCAGTCTATAATATGATGGATGAGTAGACGGATATCTGCCCTTGCCCATTAATCAACATCATTATCTCTTTTCATCAGGACCTTCCTCCCTTGAACGGTTAAATATAGTGGAAACACTGGAAAGCACAAGGATGTTGCTTTCTGCTTTTTGATTCTTTACAATGATATTAAGGAAGTTGAAGCTCCCACTGTAATGTATACCGATACCATAGAAATGGCTACAGAGGAAATTTGGATAAAATCTTCACTCACAGTATCAATACCTGTTTTATAGTAAAGAAATGGCTACTGAGGAAATTTGGATAGAATCTTCACTCACAGTATCAATACCTGTTTTATAGTAAATGGCAAAAGCACTTTTACCAATATGATACCCGTAAGACAGCAATATGAAATGTACACAGATGTTGATATTGTAGGTAGTGTTATCAAAATGGTAAGAATTATTTCTCATCACGTAACTCAGAAGAAAAATTTCTTAACAGCTTAATTGTTGAAGCATTTTTGGTAGCTAAGAATACAACACATAATTATAATATTAATATTAAGTTCCCACAACACTCAGAAAATGCTTTTCCAAACAATATAGATATTAGAAAAATCTGTTTAAAAAGCACATTAAAATGTTAGAATTGACTCCAAGATTAAACAAAATGCATTGCAACGATGATCAGCAAATCTAGTAATCACAAGTTAACTCTTCATTTGTTAACACTTTCAAGGAACCCCCTTTGTTTTTAGCACACGTTAAACCATAGTAGTCAGACTCTTTTGGACTCCCGAGTACTCCGCCGAATCCGATTCTGAGTGGGCTCAACTGCACCGAGCCCACTCCGACTCCTTTTTTTTCTAGACTCCACCGAGTCTGGCCGAGTCCGAGTCCGCCCCGGACTCCCGAGTCCCGACGTCGAGACTCGGCTGGCCCAAAAAAATGGAAGTTTAAAAAAAAAAGAAAAATTACGTCTAGGGCGGTTAAGTGTTGATGATGCTCCACGACTTAAGCATCCACATTGGCTAGTGCGCAATCACGAACAAGACGCTGAAATCTTTGTTTATTATATTAACGAGAGAATGTGCAATTTTGCTTTTCAAACCTTCAGAATGCTTATCCCTCAATTATAATTTAGTTTAATACAAATATATCTTTCATTGATGGATACATCATCCGCGTCTTGTTTGGGAATGGGAACCGCTTCAGAATGCACGTATGCATGTCCTGTGGGATGTGGCGATTCGGGCGGAGAATGGCATGATTTTTGGAGGCGTTCGATCAAGGAAGGCTTGAGGCCGCCAGTGTTGAGACCTCTTCTGGAAAGTTCGTAGTGCAGTTCTTGCACCTTCATTTTCTTCCATTCTTTTCTCTCCTTCAATGCACCCTCTCCCGTCGCCGTCACTGCCACCATCGCCATTGCAGCCAATACACACCACCACGCCGCAATGGAAAAAAATTTAAAAATGATAATTTATTTCGCTCTGAAACCCTCAACCGCCAACGAAACAATTGCTACGCACGAAGCTCCCCCAGACTAATGAATGTCGCTTCTACCTTGAATTTTGGTAAGCAATTTTCAAAAACGAATTCCCATTCTAAAACCAAAAAAATGGCTAGGATTAAATATTAGCTTTATTAATATTGAAGAATTTTTTTTTCAATTTTTTTTTCTTAGGAACCTTTTAATAAAAGTAAATTTAATAGATCCCAACCAACCATGCAGGAAATCGAATCTAGACAACCCACCGATTATTTTTAAACATGGTATTTCAATATTTTATTTATTAAACATGGACTAAGTTAGGGTGATTCCATCCCATGGTTTCTCTATTAAACATGGTATTTGAATATTTTATATATTAAACATGGTGGACTAAGTTAGGTTGATTCCGTCATACAATAAAGTTTATCATTATTTAATGTTTTTATTATTATTTAATGTTTTGTAAAATGTTAATAATGTTTTTGAACTTTATATATTAAGTTTTATTTTATCATTATATTATTTATTTATAATTTTATAAACCAAAGTGGTCATGCCTGCAAAGGTCATAGTCTGTTCCGAATCCTCTGAGTGCACGCCATACCGACAATGATGGTATGAATCTCAAGCGACCGGTGGTCCTCTTCATGTCGGGTTATAAAATAATGAGGTGGTATAGGCTTGTTAGAGGCAGCCCCTGTAATTTGAACCTTGCACTTGGCAGTTACTAAAAATAGTGTGGATGTAACCAACTCCATATGTATCCAAAAAAAAAAAATTATAAAACAATTTTATTAGCTTGCTATTAGAATATGCTCCTTCCTCTTGTTAATTTCTTATTTGTATAATGTTGAATGTTGAGTGTGTTAGAATATACTAATAAGTAATATGCATGAAAAAACTTATTTTTTCAATAAAAATTTGTATTTTTTTTTCATTTTTTCTTTTTTCAGAGATTTTACCGAGTCTTGCCAAGTTTTTTTGCTGAGTCCCGAGCCTGACTCCCGAGTCGAACTTTCCGAGTTCGAGTCGAGTTCGAGTTTTGCTACTATGCATTAAACCACAGAGTTTGTTTCTAAACATGGTGCAAGCTATGCCAACAAGAACTTCACAAAAACATTTCACCCCTCATTCTTTTTGGACAGAAATGGTTCATAACCAAAAAATATATTTGACCCAAAACTCAAAAATCTAAAAGCCTTCTAATAAGCACCATTCAAGTACCTCTGCAAGGAAAGCCAAATGAACACCTAGAAGAACATACTGAAATCTTTCCAAAGAATTACAGCCTCATAATACCTGTCTAAAGTGCCATGTCCTTTTTAAGATTGCTGTCAACAAGGCCAATATCACAAAGTTTGTAGCTCCTAGACAAAAAAGGCACACCACTTTCAAATGTTAGGCCCCAAGACATGATAATTGAAATAAAATACTCATTTTCCTACTTTTTGAGTTTATATTCTTTAAGCATACATAATTGCTGTATTTTACTTTTTCCTTGAAAGAACCCTTTAAGAAACACTTTGTCTAGATGTATGTAAATTTTGTAGTAGTGATGAGGACTCTAGATGTAAAATAAACAAAGGTTATAGCATAAGAATCCTAGATGTAAAACTAAGAAAACTCTGTGCCATGCTCTATTTCCTCTCCTGTGATAGTCCTCAGGTGGCCAATAATTTGTAGATATGGATAAAAATATCAAAGGAGACTTTCAAGGCCAGTGAAATGCTGTGACTAAATGTTGACAGTCATTTGTGTTTAATTTGTTTTGGTTTCTTGAAGTGATAAAGCTAATGGGAACTGATGGACATATTTCCTTTGTGTTTGTGCTCATCTTTTGTTTCTTTTTCTTTTTTTCTTTTTTTTTTTGTGTGTGTATAGACTTCATAAAAGCCAGCAAGTGCTACCACAGCACTGAAAAACAAATGCCTGTATGAAAAGAGAGAAATTAATATCTCTAATGAATGCCTTGGATTCTCGAAATTGTTTTTGAGATAAGCAGATGGAAGATTGGACCTTTAAATTGAAACAGCATAAGGGAAACAGTCCGTACTGGTAGTGTAAAGGTTCTTAATAGATCAAATAAGAAACAATTGATACATCTGTAAGAGGAACATGAGATGCAGCCTGGAACCTCAATCAGGGTCCCCAGATCAGGTTCCTAGTTTCAATGCTGTAAATATATGCCAATGGACGTGGAATGTGAGCATTGAAACAAGATATAATTACATTGGATAGATAAGATACAAGAATTCTATCAATATCCATGGATGACCAAAGCAGATCACTTTGACTCAGCAGAAATAATATGTTACAATGCACTATAGAAACTAATAAAGTACTAACAACATACACAAGAGTAAATAAACTAAACTACTATACAACACCAGATCTCAGCATCATGGGATCAACCCAAAAATGGGTAAAACCTAAAGAAAATTCACATTCTTTAGCCAGCCACACACTTTGGCCCTTACATCACCCAAATGAATGAGGGAAGGGTCTTATTTATACAACTAAAAAGTAGTTGCATCCTCCAACTACCCAACACCTCATCATTTTTCTAAATTACATTTGGCATGCATTTGATTTACATTTACATTTCATTTTGTGAGTCACTTTATGACTTAACTGGTACGTAACTTAACATTACACATTATCACATATAATATCACATCACAACTTTATAACTTCATTATACATACAACATTTCAACAAACAATTTGCGTACGAAATAGAAATAACACAAAATAACAAAACTTTATTCACTAATTATGCAGACATGTCAATTTGCCTCCTTACAAGTGCCAACTCCAATCAGTAGTGGAATACAAAGAAGAAACAGAATGGCCATCATCACCCACTGTCCAAAAAGAGCCAACATAGGATCTAATGATGCTCTCATGAGAACAGTCATAACTAAGTGAGCCTGGTTGGATAATCCTGGGTGGACAAAGTCCACCCCTCAAAACTCTCATAACATACATGTCTGAGGAACCAATAGAAGAAGACAAGAAACAGTAAGGCGTATCTGTCTAAACCCCCTGGGCAAGTGAGGAGTGCAGACACCTAATGCTGGAGGTCCATAATGTGTTACAACCACATGCAATGATACAGCATGGCTTAGGAACCGGCAGCAAAATATCTTTTCACAGTTACATGAAGTTTGCTAACACTTTTAAAATCAGAAGGCCAGACACAGCAGCTACATCAGTTTGTAGAAAAGTGGTGACCAATCTAAAACATGGCAAACTAAGCAGTGATTGGACGGTAAAAGAAGGTAAGCTGCTGGGACATGTCATCTCCGAGAAAGGCCTCGCCATTGACCCTGACAGAGCAGAAGCCCTCCTTCGCTTGCCAGCCCCAATTGATAAAAAAGGGCTGCAGTCCTTCTTCGGCCAGATTAACTTCGTGCGGAAGTTCATCCCGGACTTCGCACAAGTGATCAAGCCTATGGCCGAACTACTGAAAAAAGATACAGCTTACGAATGGACTGATGAGAGAGAGCAAGCCTTCGAGGAAATCAAGGCTCGAATTGCACAAGCTCCGGTGTTGATAAACCCGGACTACTCCAAGGACTTCATCCTCTACGCGGTGGGAGAACCGGAAAGTTACGCCGCAGTCCTAACTCAGAAGGGAGACGATGGCGAGGAGCGCCCCATAGCGTTCCTGAGCCAAGTGATTCAGCCGCATGAAGAAAAGTACAACTTTATAGAGCGGCAGGTTCACGCGGTCATGAAATCCCTTCGAAAGTTCAGGCATTTTGTCTCCCAGAGCAAAACAACCGTCTTTGTGATTCACCCGAACGTTCAAAGCTTCATCATACAAGGAGAGTCGGGTCACAAGAGAGCAAGATGGATTGCAAAAATCTAGGAGTTCGACATCGAAGTGCGGCCTACCAAGCTTATCAGAGGCCGAGCCTTGTGTCAGGAACTGGCCCGAAGCACTGTAGCCGGCATCTCCACCTGTAAGTGGGAGGACACAGCAACAAGCATCACCCTAGCCAACTCCTTATCGGAGGAGAGTGATTGGACAGATGAACTGGTGAGATATTTCTGCACCGGAAGATGTCCAGATCACCTGAACGCCTCACAACGAAGGAGGTTTCGGCTAGGTGCACTCAAGTACACTCTTCGCCCCGAGGGGCTTTACTTCAAAAATATTGACGGCATCCTGTTGCGGTGCATCATGAAATCAGACCAGTCCAGGGTCCTCGGAGATTTTCATTCCCGGATGCCTGGAGGTCATCATTCTGCAAGGCCTACGGCCTTGAAAATAATTAGAGCCGGGTACTATTGGCCCACTCTATTTACAGACACTCATGCGGTCTGTTCCAAGTGTGATCAATGCCAGAGGTTTGCTGGCAGAAACAGAAAAGCACCCCTGCCTCTTCAACCAATTCAGGCCGAGACTCCGTTCCAACAATGGGGTCTAGACTTCATTGGGGTGATTTCGCCTAATTCCTCTGCCGGACACAAGTTTATTCTTACAGCCACCGATTACTTCACACGGTGGGCAGAGGCAATCCCAACCAAAAACGCGGACCAAGAAACGGTCATCGGGTTCCTTGAAAGCCTGATTACCCGCTTCGGGGTTCCAAAGTCAATTGTAACGGACAATGGTTCGGGGTTCGCAGGCGCTGTACTCACGGAGTACACTGGCAAACTTGGCATTTATCACAAAATGTCTTCTAATTACTACCCGCAGGGGAATGGCCTTGCTGAGTCTACTAACAAGAACCTCTTGAAGATCATCAGAAGGACCATTGACAGGAACAAGCGAACTTGGCATTCACACCTGAACCGAGCGCTGTGGGTGGACAGAGTTTCATTCAAGAAATCCATCAAAACGTCCCCTTATGCGCTCGTCTATGGTAAAGAGGCTGTCATGCCAGCCCACATCGAAATCCCTGCCCTATGGATGTTGGACGAAGACAGGAGCAGTGGAGACCCGGTGGATGACAGACTGTGCCAACTTCTGCAGTTGGAAGAAGACAGAGAGAAAGCATACCAAGCCTTCACCAAGCATGTTGAAGCCACTCAAGGCTGGTTTGCGAAAGGCACCACTGCCCGAGTTTTTAAAATCGGGGACCTGGTGCTGAAGTGGGACTCATTGAAGGCGAAGCCGGGCAACCACGGAAAGTTCGATGCCCTCTGGGAGGGCCCTTATCAGATTGCCCGGGTGAACCAGCTCAACGCTTACATACTTTGGGATATGGAGGGTCAGCTCCTGCCTATTCCCGTTAACGGGTTCCACTTAAAAATTTACCGCTGTTGAAGGTGCCCAATGGGCCCTTCCTTGTACAAATTTCCCTTATGCATTTTACTTTTCAGCATGTACAGTTTTCCAGCTTTCAGTTTTTCCATTTGTTAAGAGCCCAAGTAGGACAAAAGGAGAAGACACAGACTTCGCAGCGAAGTCTGGTGTCGCCCCTCAGAAAGAGCGAGGTTCGTAAAGCGAAGCTGCCAAAAGCAGTAAAAAACGGCTAAGTCTAGGTGCGCAACCCGACTTCGCAGCGAAGTCGGGCTGCGCACCACCCGAAAGGCGCAGTTGGAGAAGAAGCATCAAAAGGGAGTTAAGTGTTCGGACTGCGCTGACTTTCAAGGCGAAGTCTGACTTCGCGCGCGAAGTCCGAATACACCCGGCTTTCGCGCGAAGTGCGAGGTGCGCCCGATCTTCGGGCGAAGTTCGAGCGCGCCCCGTTTTTCGGGCGCAGCTCGAGTGGTCCATCACGAAAAAGGCAAATAAACCTAAGTGGGCCCAAAGCCTCGTCCAAAAAATTGCGAAGTCCGATTGCGCCCATCCAAAGGGCGCAGTTGGGAAGTGAAGGCAGCAACAGAAAAGAAGCAAGTGTCGGTTCGGACTGCGCCCAATTTTGGGGCGAAGTCCGATTGCGCCCTGTTTCCTGGGCGCAGCTTGGATGGTTTATAAAAATATACTCCAAGTGTGGGCCCAAGGCGCGCAACGGCAGTGAAGGTTGGGTTTCCGAACCAAAAGGGTTTTTCCTCGAGCAGTGTGCCCAGATTGTGGCAGTGACGTCAGCCATGGCGCAGCAATCAAAGTCAAATTTAATGATTGCGCAACCTTCAAGGAAAACGCAATCAAGGAAGCATGGCGCGGTAACCAGGGTACATCTTTCAAGACGTTCTCCTGTGCGGCCATCAAAAAACATAATGCCTTCACTAGCCGGCCAACCTACTCCCTCCTGCGCACCATTAATGATGCTGTCATTATCTAGAAAAGGGGGTCTGGTGCACCAAGACATGCCAAATCGTGTAGATTATTCCTGTGACTGCGAAATCTTGTGCAGACGTCCAGAGGTCATAATTATTGTTGTTTCGAAGGAATGGACAAAGGAAAGTTGCCAATGCCAGCGCAATCCAGCGAAGGGCGCGAACTGGGAGATTTACCGCAGTCAAGTGCTTTCAGGAGTGAGACGCCGCAGGATCAAAAGTCAAAATCCTGGCCAAAGAAAATACAGCGTGGGCAAGCCCCACCACCACCGATTAATTACCTGTCTGGGTACAAGGACGGCTTGTTTTCCATGAGCCTTACTAAACTGCGGATAAATGTGGAAAATTGGGCTGATAAAGTTTCGCCCTCTCACCATTTCGGGGCTGCGTACAAGTCGAACCTTTATCGGTTCTTGTGCCCTCCTGTCCATCAATGCCCAAAGCTGGTCGACCTAATTGTCAGACATTACAGACCAGCTACCCGGCAAATTTGCAACTCCAGCGGAAAACCCTTGTTCACACTTCGCAAAGAGACTGTCCAGCCGGCCTTCGTCCCAGGGTTGCAGTATGACTCCAGCACGATTGTCAGAAAGATAAATCTTGGCGAGCAAGCGGGGCGCTTTACGCAATCAAAAAGGATGAGGGATTTCCTCAATTCAGAGCTGAACGCCCCGCTCGCAGCTGGACAATGGCCAACCGGCCCCATACCCCTGGAAAGGTTTCAAAGTAAATACATATACACCATCCTGGCATGGGTCCTCGGCTGCGACTCTGACGAGCTGGTACGGCCGTACCAGCTAGCACTGGCAGAATGTCTCCTATGTGGGGAATCTTATGAACCAGCAGCGCAGAAAAGTGGGAAGCGCCCGATCTTCTTCGACTGGGCGGACTGGCTTGCATATGCCATTCACTCCAACTCGGTGAAGCTACGAAAAAGTCATCAACTGAATTTCGATTCGGTTCCTTCTTGGCTTGGCTATGTTTGTATCATTTGCACTCCCGTATGTCGATCCCTAACCTGAAGAAGGTAAATGAGAAGGGAGAGCCACAGCTCGTCTATGAATGGACGGATGACCTATACCGGAAAGGGTCTTATTACAAGTTCAACTTCAACTTTCTGGGCTTGGTCATGTCAGTCTTCAACGATGGTGAGATCCCTCGCCCCCCGCAAGAAATGACAAACTATTTGTTGAATCACAAGCTCGGGGACGTTTTTAGACTGACGCAGGGGATCGTGGTCAGAATCTACGGATTCAAGGGCAAGCCTCCTCTGCTGCCCTACTGGTGCACGGATCATCAGTTTGGGATGGAGGTTGCACGGCAGATGGATTATGTTGAAGAGGAGTTCGGCTAGGGAAAGAAAAAGGGCCATATCTTTCAATATCCTCTTTCCTAGGCGAACGTCGAAATATCAGAGATAGGACAGCATGTCTATCTCGAGCGAGAGCTCTTTGGCACTGGCCTGATTCTGCTGCCGCAGCGCTGGAAGTACGACCCATACGGGATAAGGGGAAAGTTTGCACATAGCTACCCCCGGGCGGATATAATCGAAGACAGATGTGATGTGGTCCATGTTGACCTCGACTGGGAGATTGACTCGATGGAAGCATGGCCTCCGTGGCAGGAGTTTTACTGCAAGGAGGTAGCATATGACCCCGAGCGAAACCCGGACCACAAGTTCACTTCTCCGGGATTTAAGAAACTCATCACCAAGCTAGTAGGCCTTAACTGGCCAAAAGAAAAAGTTGTTGAATGCTGGAAGATGAGGTGTCACACGCAGCACGATAAATCCATTAGAAGGAATCTGGTCGTTGATGATGATTTTTCAGCTCTATATGACCAGCACATTGACAGCTGGCGGCCTTTCGCATTCCGAGATTACGTTCCCCGAGGTCCCTTCGAGGGTTATAAGGGGGGATCTTCCTCCCAGCAGTTGTACACTTTTGCAACTCTGCCATGGGCCCATCAGATATCCAAGTGGACCCAATGCAGCCTGTTGCTTCCAAGGTGGCGCCCGAAAAGGCGAAAAAATCAGTCAAGTCAACGCCCGAGGTGGCTCCTCAGGCACAAAAGACGCCAGCGCCGCCAGCGAGCGGACCGGCCGTGGCAAGTCTTCTGCAAGTCAAACCTCGATACAAGTTTACCGTGGGAACATCAGCGCCCGCTGCACCTACTTCATATCCTTCTTCCGAACCAGCCATTGCTCCAGAAAAGAAAAAAAGGAAGAGAGTTGAAAGGGTCAGGCGACCTAGCCTGACGGTGCAGCAGTCAGTCGCAGAGCCGCAGCCGCGTCCAGCCGCTCCAAAGGTTGTTTCTCTGGATAGTCCTGAGCCAACCGCCGAAACCAGAACCGCAGACATTCATCCAACATCGGCTCAGGCAGAGCCCGCAGGTACGTCCGCTGCCCCGCTCCCTCAGATCTCATCTGGCCCTACTCCGACTCCATCTCCCGCTCAATCCGAGCAAGCCATGGCCGCATCTTCCTCCCCATCTCCACAGCCTTCTAGCGGCCAACATTCTTTCGACCAGTTTGCTCAGGACCCCAACGCCTTCCTATCCCTGAGTCAAACCCCAAACCCTTCACCTGTGGTTAGTGCTGAACCTGCGCGTTCACCGCTGCATCCATCGCCTCAGCCGCTTGAAACCCTTCCAGCATCAACCGCTCCTCTCCCCGGTCGCCCTCAAAAGCGGCCGCTCCTTCCAAAGTCCTTCCGGTTTCTCCTATTTCCCTGTTCGCAAGAGAGACGTCACAGTAGAACCCTAGGCTGGGGGAACCGCACTTCATGGACGATCTCCAGAACATGGACGACTTGCCTCTGGCAACAAGAGTCGTAGAATATCCTATCTCTTTTCTCCAAAACTTGAAGCGGAGGAGACCTGAAGAGATTGCCACCCCGATAAAGCGCACCAAGTTTGACTTCGAGAGGAGAGTGCTCACGACAGAAAAGATAACTCCAAAAGTGAAGAAGCCTCTCCGGGAAATGACCAGGGCGGACTACGAGCTTCAGAGAAAGGAGAAGAGCTTTGACGATATCCACCAGCAATACGAGATTCATGGAATCCTTCGTAAAGTGGATAATCTCCTTGTCAAAAATCTGGAGGAACAGGAAGAGCTTTTCCGGTTGCAGGACAAAACAAGACAGCTTGAAGAGGACCTATCTAGGTCCACTGAGCAGCTGGAATCGGCGCAACGAGAAATAGATGAATTAAAAGCCCACTGGCCGCTTCTCAGCAAGAAGCTGCAACGGAAAAGCAGGCAGCCCTGGAGCAGATTTCTCAGCTCCAGGAGTCTTTGAAGCGAGCGCAGTCGCAATCTGCAGAGAAAGCATCTCAAGCGAAGGTCTTTTCAAAGAGCAAAGTTAAGGAGATGCGGGCTGATCTGCTGCGGGGATGCAAGCCCCACATGTGTAAAGCCATGTCAGTCCTGGATTTCGCATCTAGGATCCAAGAAGTTTCTGCCCAGGGAAAGCCTGTGGTAGAGGAGGCCGAGCGCCAGGCGAAGCAATGGCTGGACCTGGTGATAAAACTTCAAGAACACGAGCGCAATGGCCTCCAATTCTCCCCCATGTCCTCATTCGCTGCAGAATGGGCAAATGCAAGGGTAACCTTGCATAAGTATTTTAAGAAAACAGAAGAGGTGAGAGTTGCCAGACGAATGTTGGATGCATTCGAACATGAAAGAGACATTTGTCCGGCTCCCCTTCATGCTCTCTCCGAACTAGGGTGCCCGGGCTATGTTGTGAATGGTGAGTTTCTCACCCATGAGCAAGTGAAAAAGAATTGGCTGTCTTTTGAGGCGGATACAGCCTGAAATCGATAGTTGGACCGAGCCAATTCAAGAAAGTCGGGTTACCCGGATGGTGTCCAAGTCTTTGCAAGATCAGCTCCTACTTCCGGGAGCCGGGAAAAGATACCTCACCATCGACTTGCACGCGATCGCTGCATTCCACGCAGCATTAGAAGAAGTTGCTGACCGCCGACCCTTCGAAGCAGAAGCTTGGGGCCAAGCCCAGGCCACATACAAGCGCATCTGCGAGGCAGAAGCTAGCACTGGAGAGCATTCGGAAGGCGAATCAGAGGAAGCAGCTGCCGGAAGTGGATCTAAAGAACAGTTGTCGCAAGGGGAACGGCCAGAGCAGCAGAAGGCAGGGGAAGTAAGTTCCTCTGCACCCAATGGATGAAGGCATGGATTCTTTGCGCCGAGGCGAGCTCGACACCCCGCGAGCCGCCAGAAATGTTGCCACATTTTGCACGGGGTGCAATGTTTTCAATTTTTGTAAGAGAGCTGCTCTTCCCTTTCCCTCTTCCTCTCTTTCCCCTTCCTCTTCTCCCCCTTTCTCTCTCTTCCCTACATTCTCATTCTTCCTTCTTTCTCTTGAGCCCCTCAGTCAGATCTCAAATTTGACAGCAGTTGCCCTGAAAAATGGCTTAGTGTCAAGGCGCAATCCGACTTCGCAGCGAAGTCAAAGTGCACCCTCCAGTTGGAGCGCAGCAGGAGTGCAAAGTGCGCAGTGCGACAGAATCAACCAGAAGAACAAGTGTTCTGGGCGCAACCCGACTTTGCAGCGAAGTCGGAGTGCGCCCTGCTTTCTGGGCGCACTTGGTAGCAGGCTAGCAGGAAAAAAGACCAAGTGCTGGGGCGCGACTCGACTTCGCAGTGAAGTCGGAGTGCGCCCCCTTTCCAGGGCGAAGTCCGTACGGCGGCAGAAATCAGCTTTCACCTGTGCGCAACCCGACTTCGCAGCGAAGTCGGAGTGCGCCCTTTGACAGGTGCGCAGTAGGGAATAAACTCAGAAATGCACCCAAGGCATGAAGGCCTTCCCGACTACGCTGTTTTCTACCTGCGCAACCCGACGGCGCTCTGATCCTGGGCGAAGTTGGATAAACTGCCTTTCAAGGCAAGCACGTGTCAAGCAGCATCATCCGACAAACTTTGGGATCTGAGCCAAGACGTGTCGAGCAAAACGATAAGCATGGGCTGCACTACTTATGCCAGCTGCCTCATTTAAAGCTGATTGGAGGTTCTACCTGCTTCAGCTACCCGCATTCCTGCTGATGAGAAGTTCTACCTAACGCGCCGCCACGTATCCGTACAGCCTCCGGGGAGACCATGCTGCAGTGCAGTCTCGCCGGACAAAGGTCAGCATCAGCGACTCCATGGCCGCTTTTGTAAGCTAATGTTTGACTGGGACTTTGTGCCCATTAATGTAATCGGGAGGGACTCGGGCTATAAATAGCCACCACGTTTTCATTGTAAAGGGGTGGAAGGGGAATGTCTGTTAGGGAACCATTGTAGCTGTGCTTCTGCTTCTTAATATAATGTATATACCTGGCTCTGTTCTACTACTTTTATTTTGTATGCTACTGTTGGTTACGAATCTGCCATGAGGAAAGGATTTTTGGTTAATGCGCCCAGATTCGCCCACCAGCATGAAAGGCCGGAAGGAAGAGATGCCTTCCGAGCCAATCTCCGGAGAAGGCCGGCTCCTTTTAGGGGGCTTGATTTAAGCTAAAGGGAACAGGAAAGAAATAAATGAACGGAAAGAGACAAATGTACAGAAAGAGATACAAATATGTCCAAAGGTTGGTGGGGGGGAACTAACAGTACGGGAACACACCAATCACCGCTACTTATTGCATACAAACACAGAGCATGACAAGGAACTGCAAAACCTAGGCGTACTTCCGATACACCAGCAGCGTATGCACAGCTTCAATAGCTCCCTAGCAAACATTCCCTACAAGGAACTAACAAGGAGGGATCGTATCAATCACCAGATACATACACTGACAGGGGTAGAAAGTAAACCTAGAGATGTCAGAGCCAGGTATATGTGTTAGGTAGAGAGTTTAACCGCACAGCTTCAATGGCTCCCTAGAAAACATTCCCTACAAGGAACTAACAGCAGGGGATCGCATCAATCACCAGATACGGGCCAGCAACGTCACACACAACTGATGGAACTGCTACCAAATTTATAATGAATGCTTTAAATAATGAAGTACAGATGGTGCTTTAAGCAAGCAATGCTAGAGGAACCTGATCGCCAAATGCCAAAGTGAATTAACGAGCAGCGACACGGGTGGGCCTAAGGCATATAATGAAAGACAGACATAAAAGAATAAAGACAGTAGAACAGAACCAGGCATACAGATTGTATTCATAAGCAAAAGCACGGTTACAATAAGCACAGTAGTTCCCTAACAAACATTCCCCTTCCACCTCTTACAATGAATTTCAGATGGGCTTTTATAGCCCGAGTCCCACCCGTTACATTAATGGGCACAAAGTCCCAGTCAAACATGAGCTGACAGAAGCGGCGAAAGAGCTGCAAATGCTGACCTTTTGTCGGATCGGGCCGTACCCGCAAGCATGGTCTTCCCGGAAGGCGGACAGCCTACGTGGCGGAGTGCTGGGTAATTCTTCAAGTCGGCAAGCTTGCTAGTAGCTGGAGCAGGTGAAACCTCAGATCAGCTTTGAATGAGGCTATTAACGCAGGCGGTGCAGGCAGCCCATGCTTATCCCTTTTGGTCGGCAGCCTTGGTTCAAATCCCGAAGTCGGACACTTGTCTGATGATGGGTTATGCCATGTGACACATGGCTGCCTTAGAGGGCAATCTATCCATCTTTGCTTGGGATCGGGGCTCCTTGGGATGCGTGCAGAAATCGGTGCGATCGGGGAAGGCCTTCAAGCCTTGGTCAAATTCCGGGTTTGTTCCCCTATCGTACACTCGTCAAGGGCGCATTCCGGCTCCGTTGAGAAGTCGAATCGCGCACGTGCGAACACCGGTGTCCGCCGCCATATGGACTCGCTCCGACCATTTTACCTTTTTTCTGCATTGACCTGCCAGTCTGCCGGTGCAAGGTGCGCCCAGAAGGTGGGGCGAAGTACGCACTTCGCACCAAAACTGGGCGAAGTACGCACTTCGCACCAAAACTGGGCGAAGTACGCACTTCGCACCCAGACTTAGCCAATTTCAGATAGACCTGCTGGAAAGCTGGAAAATCAACTGGGGAACTCCAAGGAAAAAGGGGGAGAGAAAGAGAATGGGAAAGAAAAGGAAAGGGAGAGAAGGGAGAAAAACGGAAGGAGGAAAAGAAGAGTAGCACTGTTACAAAACAACATTGAAGACATTGCACCCCGTGCAAAATGTGACAACAGCTGCCTCTCTTTTGTCATATTTCTTGTGTCATTGCTCGCTGTTGTGCTGAACTCTGAACTCCAGCATTTGATGGCCAAGTACTCCTGGACTTCATAGATCAGAGGATACATAGAATAAATTAGGTAGCAGTTCCTTCAGTTGTGTGTTATGTTTATGTTGTTGTCCGTAGTGGTGATTGATGCGTTGTCGTACTGTTAGTTCCTTGGAGGGAATGTCTGTTAGGGGACCATTGTAGCTGTGCGTACACTTCTCTGCATAACACATACTTGGATTTGACATTTCTTGGTTACGTTTTGTATTTATGTTGTTGTCCGTAGTGGTGATTGATGCGTTGCCGTACTGTTAGTTCCTTGGAGGGAATGTCTGTTAGGGAACCATTGTAGCTGTGCGTACACTTCTTTATATAAAAAGTATACTTAGATTTGGCAGTTTCTGGTTATGCTTTGTATTTATGTTGCAGTAAGTAGTGGTGATTGATGTGTTGTTGTACTGTTAGTTCCCCCCACCCAACTCCAATCACATCTGTAAATTCTTTCCGCATTTTTATCTCTTTCCTGCACTCTCATCTTAAACCATAAAACCCCACAGGAAGTCGGCCTTCTCCGGAGATTGGCACGGAAGGCATTCCTTCCTTCCGGCCTTTCAATCTGGTGGGCGAATCTGGGCGCGTTAACACAAAATCCTTTCCTCATGGCAGATTCGTAACCAACAGATCCCTTCCAAACTGCTGAAGTGTACGGCTGATAAGCTGATCAAAAACTATGAATAATCAGCAATACAAGCTTCTTCAAAACCCAAGCAATCTAATTCAAAATAGCCTCTAATGGTTTGGCCTCACTGGAAACATCTGCAATCTGAAGTAACTCTAAAAATGGCACCAAGTGCACCCCAAAACTCATCAACAACCTGCCACTTTGAAGCTCAAATCATTCCCCGTCACGGAAATGCCACAATCACTCCAAGGATATCTTGCAATCCCAAAAGTGATGTTCTTGCTGGAGGGTTTCGTCTCCAAACAAGCCAAATCTGCCCTTGCCTGTGGTTTTTCGTCACAAACAAGCTGGATATCTTCCTGCAAACTCTGCTGCAAGCAAGCTCCTTTCTCCAAACATGAAATGTAATAACCAAAGATGTCTTCAAATGCTCTCACAACCTCTATTTATTCTTTTCTCGAGTTGGTCGACCCAATGTGGGTAGAATGTGGGATTAAACTTCTTTCTTTTTTACTTGCTTTATGTCAATAATTCATTTACTAATGAGCACATATAATGACTTAACTCCACAATATCACTTAATCATATTATAATCTCCAAAAGTGGCATCCAAGCTAGGCATTAATAAAACCACATTAAAATATACATTATTTCCTTCAAAATGAGTACTCATAAGCCCCCTAACAAATTATAAAGTCATACTTAGGAGAATAATATAATAATTTAATGACTTTATAATAATTATAACTTCGACGATTAAAAACTCCATGACCGCTCATCCAAACTCACATCCGAAGATAGAAATGAGTACCCATTTGGCCAAAGATGCCAGTCGTACTTTCCGTTTCCCGAGAATCCAACCCTAACTGACTTACTAAAAATAGTAAGTCTCTGAAAATATTGCCAAAAACGGTCCTGAAAGTTGACAACTGTGAATGCAGATCGTCCAACAATATCTCCATAACACCTAGTGGTTCCTAAACACTCGACATTGCCTACGAAACCTTATGAATAGGCAAGTCCATATTACGCTCTGTTAGCTGACTAGGATGGGGACATTACAGTCCTCCCTCCTCGAGATTGCTTGTCCTCAAGCAATCCAATCTCAAAACATGACAATATCAAAAATAATTGCCATGCAATCCCTGGATCCCAGATGAACCGATGAGCTTCATATCTCCAACTGAGATAAATCCTACACTGCTGACCCTCTGCAAGTGTCATCTCGTGTAGTCCTCTATCTAGAAGTGCAATCAGTCTTTGAAATAGTTCAACCAACTCACAAGTAAACTGCTCTCCACAATCCCGGTCAAGCTCTGTCACCACACTGAAACCGAGCATATCCTCTAAGTCCCAAATCAACATCCTGTCGGAACTAACACGCCGACGTTGCGCCACTCGATCAAAACCAGAAGCTCATAGTAACACAACCGCACACACCTCATCCGTATTCCCAAATGACAACACCCCAAACTAGACTGAAAAACCGGTGTGAGAGGACAAGTAAATCAAGGACGGTAAGTTGAGGAGATGCTGGAATCAACCCCCCAACAACTCCCAACAACCAAAGTAACCGATCCCTGACCAAAAAATCTCTCCAATCTTTCTGTTGACATAAGATTGGAGTTAATCGGTTGCTAATCCACAACCGAACAATAATGACCCATCTGGGAGTCTGAACTAACTCCCGCCACCAAATAGCCAACGGAAGTGACATCAAGGCACGATCTCCACAGATCACTGACCTCCATGGGCACACACCTCCCGGATCCCATGGGCCAAAGAATATCCTAGTAGTCATGTCAACTGCCAACTCGGTGAAACAACAACTAAACCACTGACAACTACCTGGATCCCAAATCCATATGTGGTCCTCTGCCATATCGCCCGAACCAAGGAAAAATCCAAGATCCAGCACCGAAATATCATAACTGCATACAAGCGAAGAGTTGTTCAGCCATAACTCTGTCTCTGCACTACATCCATCATGCTGAACCAAACAATCATCCCAGCAATGAATCACCTTACCCTCTAATGAAGAAGGCATCTCATACCCCAGTGAAGTATACAACCCGCTATAACCATTTTTCAACCCACCACTATGTGTCATCCGAAAAAAGGTCCACTCATCTACATGTGGGCTGAAATCAAAATGACTAGCATACCTCACTATACAATCCATATGAACCTCACCAACTGAACCCCTGTGAAGCTCCAAAGAATCCCCTGAAGTATGGCTCGCATCATCATCCTCAGGATCGGAATCAGGTAATGTACCATCATCTACTGCACCAAATGAGGAAGTAGCATCCATTAAAGAAAGCATATCATCACTTCGCTTATGCACATACTGATCGACTTGAGTGAATGCGAAATCATTATTACTAATCAATCCTTCCTCACGTCCAATCTCATGTATCCCCTCAATCAACTACTTAACCACCATAGTATCCGAATTAGTCTCTGAATCATGTGAAGTGGATGCAACAGATGACTGACTTTTCACTGTGAAAAGGGAGTGATGAGCTAAACTCAACTCAAGACAAAGCTCATCAATCTCCTCATCTTTTCGAGTGAGCTCTCGGGAAGTCTGCTCTACAAACCGCATAACCCGATCCCTATCAGATAATAGCCTCAAGTAATCTGATTTTATTACCTCTAATGCTCGCTTGATGGCCTGCAAATTTGTAGCAGTAGCTCCAACTATCAACTGGTGTCGTCTCTCTCCAAGTTGGGTTGTCCGATAAAGGCATTCAACAAACTCATGTGTGCTATTCAAATGTGTCAATGTGTGGACAACCTGCTCATCTGTAACTTGTATGTGATCCTGCAATGAATTGGAATCATCAACACAAAATAAACTCTCGGGTGTATCCTCCAATGCACAATGATCAATCTTAGGCCCTTTCACTGCATTGCACTCACCAACCTCATACTCTGAAGTGATGACAGAACTATGCTCATCCTCTAAATCACCAACTACATCAACAACTGAATCCTCAACCACAAGATCAGCGTGCTCATCAATACACACCTCTCCAATATCCAACACACAAGATGAAGTGACCTCATCCTCATCAATTACTATTGCTGCTTTGTTTTCCCCATCAATACAAGAATCAACCTGAACCTCGGTTATGCATGAAACATTGTCTAAATTTTCAACCTCCTTGTTTTCCTCTTCGCTGTCCACAACTGTGCTTGGCTGCAATGCGTCGTTTCCCTTTGTCCCTGTTTTTATTCCAACTGCTAATGGAGGCTTCAACCACTTAGGATGATGTTCTATTATTGTTGTAAAAAACTCATTTTGTTCTTGAAATTTTTGCATCAGCTCTATCATGAGTTCCTGGATAGTAGCCATTACCAACACACTACTGCAACTTTGTAACCCTCAGGCTGGCAGGATAAGCTGAGCTCTGATACCACTGTAATGTCCTACCCCTTTCGAAGGCAAATAAATTTGCCACCCAAAGAGCCAGGTTCTGATCTTGGGTTCCAAAATGAAAACTTGAATGTCTTGTTTTTTGATTGCTTTGATATCACGTGATTTATGCAAATATGAATTTTTTATACTTTTTGCAATAATACAAATTCTGGAAATAAAAATAGCAGCAAACTAGAAATGCTTGTATCTTAAAAACTACTCCTCCAATGACTACGAAATTTAAGCACAAACTTCTTCTAATGATATTGAGCAAACCCAATGAAGGAAATTGTACAAGGATAAGTGTACCCGGAGATCTAAAGGCCTGATATAATTCTGGAAGTTAACACCAGCAACAACAAACTTATATATTCATTAAATATGCTTGTAATACAATTTCTCCAGCATACTAATTGTTGTTTGGCTGTCCAACAAAGAGAAGACCTCATACAACACAATGAATACTCCAAATGGGAGGCGTTTGGCCTCAATAAGTGCACGCCCTTCACTGCAACTGGTACGACCTGTTAAAACCCTTCACAAATGACATAGATCCCTTCCAAACTGCTGAAGTGTACGGCTGATAAGCTGATCAAAAACTATGAATAATCAGCAATACAAGCTTCTTCAAAACCCAAGCAATCTAATTCAAAATAGCCTCTAATGGTTTGGCCTCACCTGGAAACATCTGCAATCTGAAGTAACTCTAAAAATGGCACCAAGTGCACCCCAAAACTCATCAACAACCTGCCACTTTGAAGCTCAAATCATTCCCCGTCACGGAAATGCCACAATCACTCCAAGGATATCTTGCAATCCCAAAAGTGATGTTCCTGCTGGAGGGTTTCGTCTCCAAACAAGCCAAATCTGCCCTTGCCTGTGGTTTTTCGTCACAAACAAGCTGGATATCTTCCTGCAAACTCTGCTGCAAGCAAGCTCCTTTCTCCAAACATGAAATGTAATAACCAAAGATGTCTTCAAATGCTCTCACAACCTCTATTTATTCTTTTCTCGAGCTGGTCGACCCAATGTGGGTAGAATGTGGGATTAAACTTCTTTCTTTTTTACTTGCTTTATGTCAATAATTCATTTACTAATGAGCACATATAATGACTTAACTCCACAATATCACTTAATCATATTATAATCTCCAAAAGTGGCGTCCAAGCTAGGCATTAATAAAACCACATTAAAATATACATTATTTCCTTCAAAATGAGTACTCATAAGCCCCCTAACAAATTATAAAGTCATACTTAGGAGAATAATATAATAATTTAATGACTTTATAATAATTATAACTTCGACGATTAAAAACTCCATGACCGCTCATCCAAACTCACATCCGAAGATAGAAATGAGTACCCATTTGGCCGAAGATGCCAGTCGTACTTTCCGTTTCCCGAGAATCCAACCCTAACTGACTTACTAAAAATAGTAAGTCTCTGAAAATACTGCCAAAAACGGTCCTGAAAGCTGACAACTGTGAATGCAGATCGTCCAACAATATCTCCATAACACCTAGTGGTTCCTAAACACTCGACATTGCCTACGAAACCTTATGAATAGGCAAGTCCATATTACGCTCTGTTAGCTAACTAGGATGGGGACATTACAGGGACATTGGGGGAAATCGGAGGCCTTTGCGCTCATACTCTTCAAGTTTCATAGCCAAGTCTAGCCATTGCCTCGCTTGGTGTTCGGCCTCCTCTACCACAGGATTTCCCTGGGCAAACACTTCTTGGATCCTGGATGCGAAATCCAGGACCGATATAGATCTGACAACGTTGGGCCTGCATCCCTGTAGCAGACCAGCCCGCATCACCTTGATCTTGTTCTTTGAAAAGGCCGTCATCTGTGATGTTTTCTCTTCTAGCTGCGACTGGGCCTGTTTCAATGAATCCTGGAGCTGAGAGACCTGCTCCAGCGCTGCCTTTTTCTCCTCTGACAGTTGTTCGGCTGTCTGTTTTTGCGCTGCGGCCTCCTGCTGAGAGGCGGCCAGCTGGGCTTTCAGTTCATCTATCTCTCGCTGTGCAGACCCCAGCTGCGTGGTGGCCCCGGCCGAGATCTTCCTCCAGCTGCCTTGAAGTATTCTGCAACTGAAACAGCGCCTCCTGATTCTCAAGTCTCTTGACAAGGAGATTATGTGTTCTACGACGAATACCGTTGATTTCGTATTCCTCGTTGATGTCATCAAAGCTCTTCTCCTTGACTTGATGCTCATAGTCTGCCTCGGTCATTTCCCGGAGAGGCTTCTTCACCTTTGGGATCAACTTCTCAGTTGTCAGCACTCTCCTGTCCAAGTCGTACTTGGTGCGCTTTACCGGGGCAGCTATTTCCTCGGCTCTCCTCCGTTTGACACCTTGGAGGAAAGAGGCGGAACATCCTGCGGCCTTTGCTGCCAAAGGCTGGTCGTCTGCGATTTGCATGAAGTCGCCCATGAAGTCTAGGTCTTCCAGCATCGGGCCTTGCTACGGCATCTTCCCTGTAAACAGCGAAGCAGGAGGGATTCCAGGAGTGGCCGCTTTTAAGGGTGACCGGGTCCTAGGGGAAGCGAGCGGCTGAGTGGGCGCGTTGGCGGGGTTTTGGATAGATGAGGTGAGCGGCGCGGCGATGTATGTGCAGCTTCGACGCTGGCCACAGGCGAGGGTTCTAGGGTTTGGCTGAGGGACTGGAAGGCATTAGGGTCCTAGGTGAACTGGTCGAAGGAATGGGGACTGCGGGATGTTTGGACAGTCTGGGAATATGGGGATGCAACTACTGCTTGCCCTGATGCGATGGGGGATGGCGTTATGGCAGGGCCGGTTGGGACTTGGGGAAGCGGAGTAGTGAACGTACCTGCGGGTTTCGCCTGAGCCGCTGTTTGGAGGACGTCTGCAGCCCAAGTGTTTGCTTCTGCTTCAAGGCTGTCTAGTGAGACGATTTCTGGCGCGGCTGTCCCTGTCTGCGCTGCGGCCGACTGCTGTACAGATTCCTTAGGCCGCTTGGCCTTCTCACTCCTCTTCCTTTTCTTTTCTTCTGGTGCAACAGCTGGTTCAAAAGAGGGAGAGGAGGTTGGGGCGGCAGGCTGAGATGTGCCCACGGTAAACTTGTACCTGGGTCTAACTGGGAGGATGCCTGCCGCGGCCGGTCTGATAGCTAGTTCCTCTAGCGCTTTTTCCGCTTGGGGGACCACCTCAGGAGTTTACCTCTCTGACCCTTGCGCTCTTTCGGGTAATGCTTCAGGAGCTGGAGGCTGCATTCGGCCCACTTGACTGCTTGCTGGCGTTGCGCTAGAAGTTCCGGGAGTAGACGATTGTTGGGACGATGACCTCCTTGTATACCTTTTCCTATCGCCTCGGGGAACGCAATCTCAAAATGCGAAAGGCCGTCACATGTCAGCGTATTGATCATATAGGGCCGAAAACTCATCATCAACGGCCAGCGTCTTCCGGTTGGATTTATCGTGCTGCATGCGGCATCTCATCTTCCAACATTCAGTGATTTTGTCCTTTTGCCAGTTGAGGGGCGCCACCTTGGCGAGGAATTTCTTGAAGCCCGCAGATTCCAACCGGTGATCCGGGTTTCGCTCTAGATCGTATGCCACCTCTTCACAGTAAAAATCATGCCATGGAGGACATGATTGCATTTGCTCAATGTGCCATTCAAGGTCAGCACCTGTTCTGTTGCCCCTTTCCTGCATGATCTCTGCTCGCGGGCAGATATGTGCAAATTTACCCCTGACCCCAATTGGGTCATACTTCCAGCGCTGAGGAAGCATTATCAGACCCATGTCGATGAGCTCTCGCTCGAGGTAGACGTGCTGTCCAATCTCGTGCACTCGGATGTTCGCCCAGCAAATCGGATATTGAAAAATATGGCCTCTCTTTTTGCCCTGGCCGAACTCTTCTTCGACATAGTCCATCTGACGCGCAATCTCCATCCCAAACTGGTGGTCAGTGCAAAAGTAGGGCAGCAGGAACGGCTTCTCTTTGAATCCGTAGATTCTGACCACGACGCCCTACGTCAGCCGTAAGGTGTCCCCGTACTTGTGTTTCCTCAGATAGCTTGTCATGACCTCTGGCGGGCGGGACGCCTCACCATTGAACAGCCCCAGGACCATGCACAGAAATTTAAAATTAAACTCATAGAATGACCCTTTTCTGTACAGGATCTCGGTCCATTCATACACGGGCAGCGGCTCTCCTCTTTCATTTACTTTTTTCAAGTCAGGAACCCTGATCCGGTAGTGCATGTGGTACAGGCACAGCCATGTGAGGAAGGAGCAAAACCGAAACTCCGTTGTCTGCTTCTACTGCAGCCTGACTAGGTTTGAATGAATGGCGTACGCCAACCAGTCTGCCCAGTCGAAGAAAATGGGACGCTTCCCACTCTTTTGCGCTGTGGGGTCATAAAACTCCCCATGCAGAATACATTCCGCCAGTGCCAGCTGGTACGGGCGTTTTTTTTTTTCAGAATCACAGCCAAGTACCCATGCCAGGATGATGTATATGTATTTGTTCTCGAACCTGTCCAAGGGTATGGGGCCTGTCGACCACTGTCCCGCTACCAGCGGAGTCTTCAGCTCCGAGTCAAGGAATTATCTCATCCTCTTTGTCTGCGTGAATCTGCCCGTCTGTTCATCCAGATTAATCCTTCTGACAATTGCGCTGGGGTCGTAGTGAAGCCCTGGGGCGAACGCTGGCTGGACGCTCTCCATGAAGAGAGTGAACAGCACTCTTCCCTTGTTGTCGCAGACTTGCCGGGCAGCTGGTTTGTAATATGTCACAATGGATTCGACCAGCTCTGGGCATTGATGAACAGGAGGGCACAGGAACCAGTACAGGTTCGATTTGTAGGCAGCCCCGACATGGTGTGAGGGCGAAACCTTGTCGGCCCACTTCGCAATATTCGGCCGCAACTTGGTGAGGCTGATAGAAAATTTGCCATCTTTGTATTCGGCCAAGTAATTGACAGGCAGCGGCGGAATTTGTCCTCGACTTCTCTTTGTCCGGGTTTTCCTTTTCTGCTCTTGCGGCGCTTCGCTCTCATGAGTGCTTGATTCAGTCTGTTCCTCAGCTTCGCACCCTTCGTCGCTGGATTGCGCCTGCACCGGCGCTTTCCCCTTGTCCATTTTCTCTATTAGAATTGGCAGCGACGAGAATTACGGCTTCTGATTTCTCAGTTCTGCGCTTTGCAGTCTCGGAGTCAGCTCGACAATCTGAATTTTCTGAGTATGCCAGGGCCCTTTTTCTAGGCAAGGATTGCATTATTAATGGCGCGAGGGAGGGAGTTAAGGTGGTTAACTTGAAGTTGGTGGGAGCGTTATGATACTTTGGCGGCTGTGCATGGGTTTAATCTTGAAAAGCGCACCCTAGTTGCAGTTGGTCCAAACGCGCCTTGCTTTCTTAATGACATCGTTTTTGAAAGTTGCGCAACCATTAAAACTTTTTTGGACTTCGTGCTTTTGATGACGTCATAGCCGCCGCCTGGGCACACCTTTTGAGGGAGAATTTTTGGCCCAGGACCCAACTTCGCACTGTGCCGTACTGCGCCGTCCGGGCCCACACTTAGAAAGATTTTACCATTTTTCCTTGCCTCCCGTGACAGGTCACCCAAGGTGCGCCCAAGAATGAGGGCGCACTCGGACTTCGCCCGAAAAATGGGCACAATCCGACTTCGCTCAGATTTGCTTGCGCAGTCTATTTTTTACACTTAGCCATTTTTAGCCTTACTCTTCCCAACTGTGCTCTCAAGACGGTGCGCACCCCGACTTCGTTGCGAAGTTAGGGTCCGCACCCAACACTTAGTCAAATTCTTGCCTTTTTTGCCAGCTTTCTTTTCTCAAATTCCCGATGTCGCACTGCTCCGGGAGCGATGCCCGACTTCGCTGCGAAGTCGGGGTTTGTTGTATGCTTCACTTAGGCTCTAGCAAACTAAAAGCTGAAATGCTGAAATAAATATATACAAGCTGATAAAAAATGCATAAAAGAAATATTTACAAGGACCGACCCGCCTGGGGTGCCTTCAATGGTGATAAATTTTGAGGTGGAAGCCGTTGACGGGAATGGGAAGAAGTTGTCCCTCCATATCCCGGAGCACGAATGCATTGAACTGGTTCACCCGGGCTATCTGATAGGGACCCTCCCAAAGGGCGTCAAATTTACCGTGATTGCCCGGCTTTGCCTTCAGTGAGTCCCACTTTAGCACCAAGTCCCCGATTTTGAAAACTCGGGCGGTGGTGCCTTTTGCAAACCAGCCTTGGTTCGCTTCAGCATGTTTGGTGAAGGCCTGGTATGCTTTTTCTCTTTCTTCTTCTAACTGCAGCAGCTGGCACAGTCTGGCGTCCACTGGATCCCCGCTGACTCTCTCTTCATCCAACATCCAGAGTGCGGGAATTTCTATGTGGGTTGGCAGGACTGCCTCCTTGCCATACACGAGCGCGTAGGAGGATGTCTTGATAGACTTCTTGTATGATATTCTATCCGCCCACAAAGCCCAATTCAGGAGTAGATGCCAAGTCCTCTTATTCTTCTCTACTGTCCTTTTGACAATTTTCAGTAGATTCTTGTTGGTGGACTCAGCCAGGCCATTCCCCTGCGGGTAGTAGTTAGAAGACATCTTGTGATAGATGCCATACTTGCTGGTGTACTCTGTGAGTATAGCGCCTGCGAACCCCGGACCGTTGTCCGTCACTATTGACTCTGGGAGCCCGAAACGGGTGATGAGGCTCTCGAGGAACCCAATGACCATTTCCTGATCCGCATTGTTCGTGGGGATCGCCTCTGCCAACCTAGTGAAGTAATCGGTGGCGGTAAGAATAAACTTGTGCCCCGCTGAAGAGTTAGGCATAATGACCCCGATGAAGTCCAGACCCCATTGCTGAAACGGAGTCTTGGCCTAAATTGGTTGGAGGGGCAGGGGTGCTTTTCAGTTTCTGCCCAGCAAATCTCTGGCATTTATCACATTTTACACAGACCGCATGTGCGTCTGTGAAGAGAGTGGGCCAATAGTACCCAGCTCTGATGATCTTCAAGGCCGTAGGCCTTCCAGAATGGTGTCCTCCAGGCATCTAGGAGTGAAATTCTCCAAGGACCCTGGGTTGGTCGGTTTTCTTGACGCACCGCAACAGGATCCCGTCAATGTTCTTGAAGTAAAGCCTGTCGGGGAGAAGAGTGTATTTCAAGGCATTTAGCCGAAACCTCCTTCTTTGTGAGGCATTGAGGTGATCTGGACATCTCCCGGTGCAGAAATACCTCACCAAGTCATCTGTCCAGTCACTTTCCTCTGATAAGGAGTTGGCTAGGTTGGTGGTTGTTGTCGGATCTTCCCACTTATAGGCAAATATCTCGGTTGCAGCGCTTCGGGCCAGCTCCTAGCACAAGGCTCGGCCTCTGATCAGCTTTGTTGGCCGTACCTCGATGTCGAACTCCTGGATTTTGGCAATCCATCCTGCTCTCTTGTGACCCGGCTCCCCTTGTATGATGAAGTTCCGGACGTCCAGGTGTGTCACGAAGACAGTTGTCCGGCTCTAGGAGACGAAGTGCCTGAACTTTCGGAGAGACTTCATGACTGCGTGAACCTGCCGCTCAATAAAGTTGTACTTTTCCTCGTGCGGCTGAATCACCTGGCTTAAGAACGCTATGGGGCGTTCTTTGCCATCGTCTCCCTTCTGAGTCAGGACTGCGACGTAACTCTCGGGTTCTCCCACCGCGTACAGGATGAAGTCCTTGGAATAGTCCGGGTTTATCAACACCGGAGCTTGTGCAATTCTGGCCTTGATCTCCTCGAAGGCCTGCCTCCTCTCGTCAGTCCACAGGAATTCAGCATTCTTTTTCAGCAGTTCGGCCATGGGTTTGATCACTTGTGCGAAGTCCGGTATGAACTTCCTTACAAAGTTGATCTGGCCGAAGGACTGTAGCCCCTTCTTGTCGACTGGGGCGGGCAAGCGGAGGAGAGCTTCGGCTCTGTCAGGATCCACTGCAAGGCCTTTCTCGGAGATGACATGTCCCAGCAGCTTACCTTCTCTTACCGCGAAGACTGATTTCTTCGGGTTAATGGAAATGTCGAATTCACGACATCTCTCAAATATCTGCCGCAGGTGGGAAGCATGGTCCTCTCTTCTGTGAGAGAATACAGTCATGTCATCCAAGTAGATGACAATGATCTTGTTAAGCAGCTCTCGGAAGGCCAGGTCCATGGCTCGCTGAAATGTGGCGCCAGCATTGGACAAGCCGAAGGGCATGCGCTGATAGGCGAACGTTCCCCATTTGGTGGTGAACGTTGTCTTATGTTGGTCCTCATCTTTGACCCAGATCTGGTTGTACCTAGAAAATCCGTCTAAGAGGGAGAATCTCTGCGCTCCAGCAACTATGTGGAGGATCTGATCGATTTGGGGAAGCGGGCAATGGTCCTTTAGTGAGGACTGATTTAGATTTCTAAAATCTACGCAGAGACGAATGTCTCTGTTTTTCTTCCTCACGGGAACCAGATTCACAACCCAGGATGAATGTTTGATGGGGTAGATTATCTTGGCTTCCAGCATTTTCAGGAGCTCGGCTTTCATCATGGCTTCAATATTCAGTTTTACGACCCTCGCCTCGCTGGAATGGTTTCGCACCATCTTCTAGCTCAATGGTATGCTGGATTATCTGTTTGTCATACCCCTTCAAGTCCTGGTAGCACCAGGCTACTATATCGGGGAACTCTTCGCACAATGATCTAATCTGTTCGAGTTCCTCTTTGGTGCAGTCCGTTCCGACCTTGATTGTCTTTCCAAGTTCAAGCTCCAGGTCGACGTACTGCTTGGGGTCTACTTTGATCCTGTGTGATATCGCTCTATCATTTTGATCAAAGAGACTTTCTAGTGTAATCAGTCCTTTTGGGACATGATTATTCTTTAACTGTATCAACCCCTCATATTGCTCGTCATCAGGGTCTCTACCTTCGATTGTACATGCTTCGGTAACCAAAAAAGTGACGATCTCCTCGTCACAGTCAAACACCTACTAGTGGGTGTCTTTATCAGGCACAAAAGGCCTGTAGATGGTACGAACCGGCTTCGGCTTCTGGACAGTGTCATCAGCCGGAACGTACCTGGCTCCAACAGACGCCAGAATGTCAGCGTGCTTGTTTTTCTCATGTGATATGACTTTGACATTCAATGAGTCAAATGACTCCATCAGGTCCCAGACCCGATTACGGTACGCCTTGAGATAGTGCTTCTTGGAGGCGCACTTGTTCGTAATCTAGTTGCACACGAGCTCTGAGTCGCCAAAGATCTGCAGATGTTTTATCCCCAGTCTCTTCGCTTTCCTCAAACCCAAGCACAGGGCTTCGTACTCTGCCGCGTTGTTGGTACAGCTCCAGGCCAGCTTGTAGGTGTAGTCCTTCTGGATCCCGGTCGGGGAAACCAAGAGTACGCCTGCACTGGCGCCATTTTTGCATTGGGCGCCATCAAAGAAGAGCTGCCATAGCTTTTCTGGTGCAGGTCCTACTTCTTTCTTGGCTGACTGGTCAAGCCTCTCAGGCTGAACGACGGTGTAGCAGCCTTGCTCAGTCTCGATCATGGCGTTGAAATTCAACAAGGAGAACTCATCCTCCACCTGCAACAGCTCAAGAGCTTGCTCTGTCATGTCTACCACCACCAGTTCTTCCTCTGTCAGCTGAATCATGCAGTCCTGCGACTCTTCTCCGGGTATCTTCTCCACTAGAAATGTGGAAGGCTTCTCGTTGTAGATCTTCGATCTCCTTCCTTTGAAGGGCACTTCCATATGCGAGTAATCCAGAGACAGATTCCCACCCAGCTTCGCAGTGAACTCCCTGGAGAGACACATGCCAAAGTAGGGTTCCAAGTCGACAACCACAACTTCTTGAATGACCACTATGTCAAGAGCTTTGTGCAGCCGGATCGGGATGTCTTTAATGACACCGACTGTCTTGACAGGGGTGCCGTCTAGTTGCAGCACGCCTTGGCTGCTCCTTGTATATTCCATCCCAATTTCGTCGCAGACGGCTCTTGGCATAACAGTCGTGGAGGCACCAGAATCCACCATACAGTTGTGTACGATATACCCTTGCATCCGTAATGACAGATAGAAGGGAGGTGGTCTGTTCTTCCCCGTGGCAGAGACTGTCAGGGGTTGAACCAGGACAGCAGGCTGTATCTGCTTGCCGTATTTCATGCTCTTCAAAGACTCCTGCAGCAGATCAACTTGCCCTGGAAGCAGAAGAGCGTCATACATGCTTATCCTTGCGGGGGTCCTCTTTAGCTCATCCACTATGCTGTAGCCTGAAGTGCTAGCTCCTGTTGACAATTTTGTCACATTGCACAAGGGGTAGAAAAAAACATCAAAAAAAAAAAATCAAAATTTTATAGTCTTTCCTTTTGCAGAAGTATTTCTTTTTGTTGCTTTGAAATTATCTGTAAGTGTTGCAGCAATTTTGGCTTTCAATGCCACCCCCTTGTACACAAGATGAAGAAGGAAAAGCTTCGCTGCCAAACGGGCCAAAGAAGATAGCTTCGCCACAAGAAAGAAGTGTCGCGATATCGCTACATGTTGCATTTTCGCGGCTCAGAGCGACAAGAGGGAGCAAGAAAGAAAAGTGTCGTGATATCGCGACATGTCGCATTTTCGCGGTCGAGAGCGACAAGAGGGAGCAAGAAAGAAAAGTGTCGCGATATCGCGACATGTCGCATTTTCGCGGCCGACAGCAAGGAAAAAGCACAGGAAGGAAAAAGTGTCGCGATATCACGACATGTTGCATTTTCTCGGCCGAAAGCAAGGAGGAAGAGCAGAAGACAAAAGGTGTTGCGATATCGCGACATGCCGCATTTTCGCGGCCGAAAGCGACAAGGAAGCGCAAAAGAAGAAAAGTGTCGCGATATCGCGACATGTCGCATTTTCGCGGCCGACAACGAGGAGAAAGCGCAAGAAAGAGAAAGCGTCGCGATATCGCGACATGTCGCATTTTCGCGACCGACAACGAGGAGAAAGCGCAAAAAGGGAAAAGTGTCGCGATATCGCGACATGTCGCATTTTCGCGACCAAAAGCAAGGAGAAAGCGCAAAAAGGGAAAAGTGTCGCGATATCGCGACATGTCGCATTTTCGCGGCCGACAGCGAGGAGAAAGCGCAAGAAGGAAAAAGTGTCGCGATATCGCGACATGTCGCATTTTCGCGACCGACAGCAAGGAAAAAGCGCAAGGAGGAAAAGTGTCGCGATATCGCGACATGTTGCATTTTCGCGGCTCAAAGCAAGGAGAAAGCGCAAGGCATAGAAATGTCGCGATATCGCGACATGTTGCTTTTTCGCGACTCGAAAGGGGCACACACTCCAAGCCGGGTATTTTCCCGAGACCATCAAAGTGCCTCATAAATGCATTTTTACTTGCCCGGTAAGCTCGCTGCTCATTTTTGGCAATTGGAAGCGAAGTATCAGTCCCTGATGAAGTATCAGTCAAGCATGGCGGCCACTCGAGCATTGCACCCAGAAACCAAGGACACTCAGACGGTTCATCAATGCATATTTCCACGGTTGACTCGGTCACAGTTGCCAGTTCTGGTAATGGATTTGAGAGCTCAGTCACGAGGGCCGCGAGGAGCCGACTTCTCAGATCTCAAGAGTATACTTCGCCATAATGACTCAGAGGGTCGGGTCCTCTATAAAAACCCAGGCATTGTAATGTAAGAAGGGGGAGAACTATCTGCTAGAAAGCTGCTATAACTTGATGTCCTGCGATTAATACTAAAGAGCTTTGGGCTCAATTTCTCTCTTTTATGCTGCCTTCTGTGTTTGATTCTTTTGTCTTTCTTCATTTGCATACTGTGACTCTGAATCCTGAATCCGGTGTGCGATTGGGGCTTGTACCTTGAAACTTGCCTGAAGGATACATAGGAGAGGAAAAACGCCATATTGGTTTTCTTTTATGCTGCCTGGTGGGTTGTGGTTTCTGTTACATTCGCTTCTCCTAATTGTCGTTACTCTAAACCCTGAATTTCGACGAAAGGGAGAAGGAGAATCCTGGAACTCTCTCAGAGGATACATAGGAAGGTTAATGTGGCATTTCTTTCGTTTATTCTTGGTGTTCCTTGCTGCTATTCAAGTTGTTAGTTAGTGATCGTGCTTCCTGTTCTCTCCCACTTTAAATTATCCATCTCTCTTCCCTTACCCCTTTTTTATTTCTTTCTCTAACCCTTACTCCTTTTATCTCTTTCCTGCACCCTTATCTCCAAACACCAAAGTAGTTTAGCATAGGAGCTGGCCTTTCTCCGAAGATTGGCACGAGGGGCATCTCTTCCCTTCGGCCTTTCAATGTTGGTCCAGGTCTAGGGTGCATACACTTACCCAGATTCTTTCCTAGGCAGATTTGACAACCAACAGCTCCCTCCGTTTCTTTCGCAGGCTCATACTTGGTCCGGTATTGCTGCGTGGCCTCGACTCTCTGTCTCTTTGTTAGAGACGGATATCTCAGCTTCTCCTAGGATTGTTCTTTGGTCTCAGCTGGAAGCTGAGCTGCGGGAGATTTTGCTGCGGGGGCTTTCGCTGTGGGAGGCTTGGCTGCAGGCAATTTTTCCTTGGCCGTGTAAGGCCACAACCTCTTGTCAGGTGGCAGCCCAGCAGGTTGCGCCTTTTCTCTCCTGGCGTATACCTTCAATGGCTTTGCAGCAACTTCAACAGGCTTTTTGTCTTCTTTGTCAGGGGGTAACGCCAGATATTCCTCTGGGACGACGAAGTTGCCTTCGTCGTCCAGGATCATGTAAAGCTCTTCATCTTCTATGGCGCTGCCTGCCAGAGTCTAGAGGTAATGCTGGTGCAATGTGCAATCTTCTTCTGAATGCGGGTCGTTGCACGTGGAGCACCAGTTAACCTGGTCAGAAGTGCCAGGTTGGTCTTCAATGGCAGCATTTCTTGCAGGGGGCCGCCTCTGAACTTGCCGTTCTACAGCTTGATCCTTTGTCAATGCCGAAGGAGGGTATGGCCTCCTTGGAACATATTCCATCTGAGCCTACTTCTTCAGTATAGTCATGTCATTTGACATGGTATGGTACCCAAAGGCCAGAGCCCGTACGTCTTGGAGGATTTTGTTCTGAATATCATTGTCTGGAGGCGGCAACTGAGCTGGCGGAGGTAATGCAGCCAATGGAGGTGCAAAATACTGCACATACTGAGGGGGAGCTAGGAGTGCTGGATAATGTGGAGGAGGAGGCGGCGGGTTAGGATAATGAATTTGTGGCGGGTCGTAGGGATTTACGACCGGTGTCGGGTTCCATTGCTGCTGGGGTTGCTGTCCTGAAGATGACGACATTACACCAGAGGCCGATGGGTACTGGGATTGAGGAAAGTCAGGGTAAATGGGTGGCTGTACCCTATGCAGGAGTCTACCTATGGAGATTATGTCCATTTCAGCTTGTTGGGCAGCTTCGTACAGGGCAGGGAATGAGTCGACTCGGGCTATCTTCAGCAACAGGCAAATGTCTGAGTTGAAAGACCTCAGGTAGTAGTGCGCAGCCTGACCCGCTGAAGGTCGTAGTTCGCAAGGTACTCGTTTCCAAGACCTCGCAAACCGTATGTTGAAGTCTGACACCTCCTCTTGGGGGTGTCGCTGGATTCTTTGGAACTAATGCAACAAAGAAGAGGGATCAGCGGACTCGTTGCATCCTTTTACGAGCCTACCAGCCAGCTGGTGCCATCCCGTGACAGATCCCTCTGGCAGTGATCACCAGTAGAGAAGCTTTCCCCTTAGGGAAAGGGCCAGAAGACGGGTCTTCACACTCTCGTCTGTAATGGAATGTAGCGCAGCCAAGGCCAAAATGTCCTGGATGTGTTCGTACGCCGTCTTGCCGTAGCCATCGTATGTAGGGATGGACTTTAAGGCAGCGGGGGGCACAGCTTGTTGTCCGACTAGGGCCAAAGGCCCCGTAGAGTCTACCGTCGGGAAAAGATCATCATCGTTCTGCTGGGCAGCCATGTCTTCTTCTCCTCCGGTAGTGCACTCGGTATCGGTACCGTCCAAGGATGTAGATTGCTCTTCAGCCTCGGCCTCTTCGATTACAGGCTCGGATTCGTCTATGCAAGCTTGGCGATCAGCCAGCCTAACGCGCTCTCCTGGAGCGGCAATATCAATTTCGTAAAGGTCAGGCTGATTTCCCGGATTCCTTGCTCTCCACCTTCTCGTTTGCATGAAGGCGTTCAAACCGGTCTTCACGGACTCAGAGAATATTCAGGTACTTGCAGAGTCGCCAGGTGTTCTAATTTTAACAACAATGAAGCGAACACCAGTGCTTCGATTCTGTTTTGGGGTGGGAAACTTCCATGTCCCACCGGGCGTGCCAGAGAAACTGTTGGTTACGAATCTGCCATGAGTAAAGGATTTGGTATAATGCGCCCCAGATTCGCCCACCAGATTGAAAGGCCGGAAGGAAGGGATGCCTTCCGTGCCAATCTCCGGAGAAGGCCGGCTTCCTATGGGTTTTTTTAGTGTTTAGCTGAGAGTACGGGAAAGAAATAAAAGTGCGAAAAGAGATTGAAATAGGATTGGTGTTGGGTGGGGGGGATGAGCAGCACGACAACGATCAATCACCACTACTAACAACAATCCAAAACAGAACACACAATAGAAACTACCGCTGTCATATATCCTATGTATCCTCTATCTATGCATTCCAGGAATACTTAATCACCAAATACCGGAATCCAGAATTCAGAATAACAGTAAGCAATGAAATAAGAAACATGAGGCAGAAATGACAAGTACAGGCAGCATAAAAGAACAACAACAGCAAGATAGAGCCCAGTGTGTATCTTGTATTCAGAGGCAAACGTATGGCTACAATGGTTCCCTAGCAGAATATCCCCCTTCCACATTTTTACAATGAAATGTTGTGGCTATTTATAGCCCAAGTTTCCCCCATTACAATTACGGGCACAAAGTCCCAGACCGGACAATAGCTGACAAAAGCGGCAAAAGAGCTGCTAATGCTGACTCCTGTTGGCGAGGACTGTACCTGCAGCAAGGTCTCCTTGAAAGCTGTACAGCTACGTGGCAGTGCGTCGGGTGAAACTTCTAGTCAGCAGGAATGCGGGTAGCCGTGGTAGATGGAACTTTGCATCAGCTTAAATGGAGGCAGTTGGCGTAGGTAATGCGGTCCATGCTTGTCCTTTTTCCCATCACATCTCGGCTCGAACCCCGAGGCTGGACACTTGTCGAATTCTGATGAGTGACACATGTCTGCCTTGAAAGGCAGTTTGTCCAACTTCGCCCGGGATTAGAGCGCCATCGGGTAGCGCAGGTGGGAAACAGCATAGTTGGGGAGGCCTCCGTGCCTTAGCCAATTTCTGGGCTTGCTTGATGAATGTTGCCCAACTGCGCACCGGTCAGAGGGCGCAGCCCGACTTCGCTGCGAAGTCGGGTTGCGCACCGGCACTTGGTTGTTTCGGCCGCTGTTCGGACTGCGCACAAGAAGGGGGGCGCACCCCGACTTCGCTGCGAAGTCAAGTTGCGCTCCAGCACTTAAATGAATTCTGCAATCACTGCTTCCCAAATGCGCACAGGAAGAAGAGCGCACCCTGACTTCGTTGCGAAGTCAAGTTGCGCTTCCACACTTAGCCAAATTCTGCTTCGTTTCAGCCTGCCTTCGCACTTCGCATTCCCTAGTGCGCTCCAACTTGAGGGCGCACCCCGACTTCACTGCGAAGTCGGGTTGCGCCCTAACACTTAGAAATTTTCAAGGAATACTTGCTCTGTTTTGGGAATGTGAAAAATTGAAAACATGGCACCCCGTGCAAAATGTGGCAACAGGAGGTAGAGCACATACTGCAACATCCAGACCTTCGATTGCTTAAGGACAAGCAATCTTGGGGAGGGAGGACTGTAATGTCCCCTCCTCGCTCTTGATCAGTGCCATAGCCCGTTAGCCTATCTTTGAGCTCCTGTAGGCTAGTCGGAGTAGTGCTAAGGAGTTATGAGTCCTTCCGAGGGCTCTGTTGGGTGATTCTGATGGAGTTACTATTTATAGTAACTGCTAATTTTGGCAGTGTTAGCTTTGGTTTGCTTCATTCCACATTTGCAGTGTTCGGGTTGCCTTATTTGATGAATTTATTCAGTTGCTAAGGTTGGGCAAAATATTTGGAAGTTATTAAAGTTACTTTTTAATTAAAAAGGACAAAATGAAAAAAAAGTAACTTTATGTTTTTTTAAAAACAACGTTGTCCTACTAGGCCAAGGGGGGGGCGTAGGAGTTCTCAAGGCAATAAAATAATATTATTTTATAATGTGTTTGGAGCCAAAAAACCTAAAAATGAGGCATGGGGTTTATATTGGAGTTTTGGAGCTCATTTGCATCATCTTCTTTCTGGCAACATAACAGAACTCTGTCAAATTTGCTTCAGCAATTGCAGACTTTCGTTTTTGGAGACGAAAACCTCCATTGGTATCACTAGTTTCGGGGGTTAAAGGTCCACCCTAGTCAGTTATGGGTGTTTCTACTTCAGGGGACACAGATTTGAGCTTGATTTGCAGCGGTAGGGTTTGTGATTTCGATAACTTCGGTGGGTGTTTGAGGAGATCTTCTGGGTCTTCTAGTTTTTGGTCATTTTCATCTGGGTGTGCTTCATTTTAGTGTTTTGTGGTGTGATTTGAGGGTTCTTGGAGTTGGCCGTACCCTTTTCAGCAGGCTGTACCATTACCTTGGGGAAATGTGCAATAAATTCAGTCAACTTTCGGGTGTGTCTGTTGTCCAGACATTGGCGCCTAGCTTGTACAAGATTGTTGCATTTTACGGCATGTCATTCGGAGCCCGTTTGATGAAGTTATGAGCATTTTGGTGTGTTCAGCTGTGTATGGTTTATTTCCAAAATTTTGTATCAAACCTGTACTTGCATTTCCACGTCAGAAATTTGAATAATATAATGTTGTTTGGTGTTGGGTTTCAGTTTGTTTCATTCCAGTTCATGTTTATGCAATTTAGAGTTTTTCTTTATGCATATGTTCACACATTATAAAGCAAAAAAACCCCAAAACAATTGCATATAATACCTATCAGCAAAACATCAGAAAAAGCACAAAAAAAAATCAGACATAAAACAGAAACAAAGAAAAAACCCTTAGTTATTTCAGAGCAGCAAACAGGGGTGTCTATTACAAAATGGAATAGGTAGCATTGTCAGAAATGGTGGAACGAGACCCCATAAAATCATATGTTGAAAGCAGTTTTGGAGAGAGCCGGTTTAAGTGTTATAGCATAGGCACCTCCTTTTGACAAAAAATTCTTCAATGTGTATTTGTTACAAATAGTGCATTCATATGACGCAAAGACAAACTAAACTTTATCCACCTCGGAAATCGGCGTATCAGGGTAGAATTCTCAGCAGAGAATTTTCAGCGGACATTCGAATTGCCCCAAGGAGGACAAATAATAAAGAAGGTAAATGTGGATCAAATCAAGTGGCACCGATTGATTAGTGATTTGACGATACTTAAATCTCCAAAGGCAACCAACTCTTTTGGTCGAGGAGGTCGAGGAATCAAGCAAAGTCAACTGAAGACCAAAGAACTCCAATGTGTCATGAACATTGTGATGGCACGGTTATCAAGAGAAGCACAATCATCTTAAATGCCCATGTGGTTGGCACAATATGTGGAGGGCATAACACAAGGTGTGCAATACGATTGGGGCAAGTACTTAGCACAAAGAATTCAGAGATTACTGCAACGAACAACTAAGAATTTCTCCATGACATTTCATGCAATTGGAGTTATGCTAGATGCAATTTCTCAGGCTAGCATACCTTTTTATGGAATGACAACACCAAGGGATATTCCAAAGACCAACCTTCAATTCTAAGATGGGTAAAAGCAGTACCAATAAAGAAGCCTACTCCAGAGAAGCCAAAGCCTAAGAAAAATACAAAGAAAACGGAACCAGTCGTAATTGAAGAAAGTGAGGCTTCTGAGGAAGAGGTACACCATAGGCGTAAAAGAAGGAAGCTGAATTTGGAGCAAGAACAGGATAAAGTGGTCCCTAAACAATTGCTGCAGGAGCAGTCAATGCCTCAAAGGAGGGCGAAAGAAGGACCAGCAGCAAGTCCTGTATGAACAAGGAGGCAACATGGGAAGGGAAAAAGGATGCCACAGGAACTACAACTTCTAGCATTTATTGAACAAAAGAAAATATTGCCCACAGAGCCAATGAAGGAAGTTGGAGTAGGATTGGAAGAACTGGATTTAATGGAAATAAATCTGCCAACAAAGGAATCTCAACCAAAGAAAATTTGTGGGTCACCTACTCTAGTAGATGTACAGGAATTCGAATTATTGGAGGTGCACAACAATGGCTGAATGAGATAAGAACGCCACCCAGAGTCGAGGAGGAAAGTTCAGAAAAGAATAAGGAAGTAGTGGTTGCTCCACAAGGAAAGAAACAGCCCCAAATCAGAATTGTAGTGAGAAGTGGCATTAGTCAGAAATCAGGAGGAGAGGAGAATGTGGAGGATGGAGATAAGAAAGAACAACCTGATCCAATGGCAGGGTCTGAGGAACAGAACATAGAGCAACGTGATCCATTGGAAGGGTCACAGGTGTAAAGTGATGCACAACACAACCAGTCAGAAAATGAATAGGAGATTGCTGCAAAACAAATAGATCCGCCAAAGATCACTATAGAACAGGTGGAATGGCAGGAAATAACTGTAGAGCAAATCAACCAGCAGGGAGGAACTGAAAATATGCAACTGGAGGACAACAGAGAACTTCCTTCCAACTAGGAGGAAGTAGAAGAGGAGGAACAAGCGGATGGGATCCGTCAAAGGTTGTAGACACATTTCCTGATTGAAGTACCCACTTTCGAGATATTCGGTGGAGAAGAAGCAGAAACTGATGAGCGGGTAGACCAATTTTTTGAGCGAGTAACAGAAATGTTTGATACTACTTGACTGCAGTTTTGGATGGGCTATGTAGGGAAGCTAAAACATAGGAAGGCCAGATCTTAAGATGAGATAGACAAGGTGATGAATTAGGTACGAAATAAAGAAAGAATAAGAAAACAGGCTGAAATCTATGCACAACAACCTTGGCAGTTACCTGCTAGAGAGGTCACTAGCATGTAAGGGGTAAATGACCTATCAAAAGGGATAAAAACCTATTATAGAGTGCCTCTGAGGGTATATATAGACATAAGTCGATACTAGCAATGTCAAGCAGATATGGCAGAAATCAAATACCGGAGAGCACCACCAGAATTGGCATTTTTGTTTCACAAGTATAATTTCCTAACACATTGGATAGAGTGGCTTACCTTAGGTTTGGAGCACTTCCATCAGGCCAAGGAATCACAACAAGGGAAACAGAAGTATCAAGAAGAGAAATGGCTACTATGGGAATGAAATTGAAAGGATTAAGAAAGAAGCTGAAGCAAGGCAGAAAGAAACAGAAATTGAAATGAACAATATGAAACAGGCTTTTGAAGACAAATTTAAGGTCCAAGAAGAACAATGGAAAATCATAAAGGATCGAGTGGAAGAACAAAGAAATCAGTTACAAGAAAAAGAAGAGTTGTTGAAAAAGTATGCAGATCAGTTGAAACAAGAGGAACAACTGAAAATTAATAGTGAGCAACTCAAGAAACAGGAAGAGTAACTGAAAGCTAAAGACGAGCAATTGAAGAATCAAGAGGACCAATTGAAAATGAATGATGGACAATTGCAGCTCAAGTAGAAGATGGCTGAAATGCAAAAGGATATGAAAAGATATAATGAAAAGCTTATGGAACAGAAGGCCATACTTCAAGTTCAAAAAGAGAAACAGTAGGCTCATCATATAGAGCTAGAGTAGCAGGATCAGGTGATTGCTGAAAAGAAAGAAGAACTAGCCATTGCAGCAAGAACCGAGACTGAGTTAACAGAAAAACTTTGGAAAGCAACCTCAGAACGGGAGAAGCAATTGTTACAGGACTTAACTACAGCAGAAGAAAAAGCAAATAAATATGGGGTAAAAGCGATAGAACTTAACCAATATGCCATCCAGATTAAGGGATGAAAGGGCAATCCTCCAAGTTCAAGTACAAGACCTACAAGCCGCACATTAGGAGCAACCAACTAAAGGAAAACAGCAAGCATCAGCGGGGACGCCACCTAATTTAAAAGGTAGGGCAGATGTAGGTGGTAACTCTACCTCCCAAAAAAAGAAGAAATAAAGTGTAATGTCCCCTTTCTGAGCAGTCAACTCGTTATGGTGTTCTAGCCTACTTCTAGGCTTCCGTAGGCTATGAAAGGTGCGTGGGAGCCTAATGGAGGTCGTTTAGTCATCATCCGGATGCCGAGTGCTTTCTATCGCCTTTCTTTCGGAGCCATTATGAGCATGGAAGCATGGACTTGTTGCCACATTTTGCACGGGGTGCCATGTTTTCAGTTTCTGTAAGTGAGCTGCTCTTTTCCTTTCCTTCTCCTCATTTTCCCTTTCTTCATTTCTCCCTTTCCCCCTCTTCCTTGCAGTTTCATTCCTCCTTCCTCCCTCTTCTTCCCCCAGTGAAGTTTCCAGCAAGTGTTCCCTGAAAAATGACTAAGTCTGGGGCGCAACCCGACTTCGCAGCGAAGTCGGAGTGCGCCCCCAGTTGGAGCGCAGTAGGGAACGCGAAGTGCGCAAGCAGACAGGAACAAGCAAAATCTGACTAAGTGTCAGGGCGCCACCCGACTTCGCAGCGAAGTCGGGGAGCGCCCTTTTCCCGGGCGCACTTGGGAAGTAGCAAGAGAAAATCAGCTAAGTGTTGGGCGCCACCCGACTTCGCAGCAAAGTCGGGGTGCGCCCCCTCTCCAGTGCGCAGTCCGAACGACGGTAAAGACAGCAGAGTACCGGTGCACAACCCGACTTCGCAGCGAAGTCGGGGTGCGCCCTCTGACCGGTGCGCAGTTGGGCAAGCAAGTCCAAAAATTGACTAAGGCACGGAGGCCTCCCCAACTGCGCTGTTTTCCACCTGCGCAACCCGACAACGCTCTAATCCTGGGCGAAGTTGGATAAACTGCCTTTCAAGGCAGACACGTGTCATTCATCAGCATCCGACAAGTGTCCAACTTCGGGATTCGAGCCAAGACATGACCGGGAAAAGGACAAAGCATGGGCTGCACTATCTACGCCAGCTGCTATCATTTAAGGCTGATAAGAAGTTCCATCCGCCTCAACTACCCGCATTCCTGCTGACCAAAGGTTTGACCCGACACACCGCCACGTAGCTGTACATCTTTCAGGGAGACCATGCCGCAAGTACAGTCCTACCCGACAGAAGTCAGCATCAGCAGCTCTTCAGCCGCTTGTGTCAGCTATTGTCTTGTCTGGGACTTTGTGCCCATGAATGTAATCGGGGGAAACTGAGGCTATAAATAGCCCACTCATTTTCATTGTAAAGGGTGGAAGGGGAATATACTGCTAGGGAACCATTGTAGCTGTGCGTTTGCCTCTAATACAAGCATATACTTGGCTCTGCTTACTGTCTTTTATCTTGTATGCTGCCTCTCCTTGTCATTTCTGCCTCATGTTTCTTGTATCATTGCTTACTGTTGTACTGAATTCTGGACTCTGGTATTTGATGATCAAGTATTCCTGGAATGCATAGATAGAGGATACATAGGATTAATGATAGCTGTAGTTTCAATGTGTGCTTTGTAAAGGAATGTTGTTAGTAGCGGTGATTGATCGTTGTCGTGCTGCTTATTCCCCCCACCCAACTCCAATCACATTTGGATTCTCTTTCCGCACTTTTATCTCTTTCCCCGCACTCTTATCTTAACACTAAAAACCCCACAGGAAGCCGGCCTTCTCCGGAGATTGGCACGAAAGGCATTCCTTCCTCCCGGCCTTTCAATCTGGTGGGCGAATCTGGGCGCAATAACAACAAATCCTTTCCTCATGGCAGATTCGTAACCAACAGTTTCTGGCACGCCCGGTGGGACATGGTAGTTTCCCACCCCCAAACAGAATCGAAGCACGAGTGCTCGCTTCATTGCTGTTAAAAATCAGAGCACCTGGCGACTCTGCACGAACCTGAATACTCTCTGAGTCCGTAAAGACCGGTCCTAACGCCTTCATGCAAACAAGAAGGTGGCGAGCAAGGAATCCGGGAGATCGGTCTGACCTTTACGAAATCGACATTGCCGCTCCAGGAGAGCGCGTCAGACTGGCTGATCAACAAGCTCGCATAGAAGAGCCCGAGGCTGAAATCGAAGAAGCCGAGGCTGAAATTGAAGAAGTAGAGGCCGAAGAAGAATCTACATCTTCGGACAGTACCGATACCGAGTACACTACCGGGTCAGAGGAAGACATGGCTGCCCAGCAGAACGATGATGACCTCTTCCCGACGGTAGACTCTACGGGGCCGTTGGCCCTAGTCGGACAGCAAGCTGTGCCCCCCGCTGCCTTAAAATCCATCCCTACGTATGACGGCTATGGCAAGACGGCGTATGAACACATCCAGGACATTCTGGCCCTGGCTGCGCTACACTCCATCACTGACGAAGGTGTGAAGACCCGTCTGCTGGCCCTTTCCCTCAGGGGAAAGCTTCTCTACTGGTGGAGATCACTGCCAGAGGGATCTATCACGGGGTGGCGACAGTTAGCCGGCAGGCTCGTGAAAGGATGCAACGAGTCTGCTGATCCCTCTTCTTTGCTGCATCAATTTCAAAGTATACAACGACACCCCCAAGAGGAGGTGTCAGACTTCAACATCAGGTTTGCGAGGTCTTGGAAACGAGTACCTCGCGAACTCCGACCTTCAACGGGTCAGGCAGCCTACTACTACCTGAGGTCCTTCAACTCAGACATTTGCCTGCTGCTAAAGGTAGCCAGAATCGACTCGTTCCCTGCTCTGTACGAGGCTGCCCAACAAGCTGAAATGGATATTATTTCCATCGGCAGACTCCCGCACAGGGTACAGCCGCCTATTTACCCTGACTTTCCCCGATCCCAGTACCCATCAGCTTCAGCTTCTGGTGCAATGTCGTCCACATCAGGACAGCAACCCCAGCAGCAATGGAATCCAGCGCCGGTCGTAAACCCTTACGGCCCGCCACAAATTCACTATCCGCCTCCTCCTCCGCATTATCCAGCACTCTCTGCTCCCCCGCAGTATGCTCAATATTCTACACCCCCTCCATTGGCTGCATTACCTCCTCCAGCTCAGTTGCCGCCTCCTGACAATGATATTCAGAATAAAATCCTCCAGGAGGTACGAGCTTTGGCCTCCGGATATCACACCATGTCCAACGACATGACCGTTCTAAAGAAAAAACAGGCCCAGATGGACCTTGTTCCAAGGAGGCCATATCCGCCCCCGGCACTGACAAAAGATCAAGCCCCAGAACGGCGAGATCAAAGGCGGCCCCCTCCGAGAAATGCTGCCATTGAAGACCAACCTGGTACCTCTGACCAGATCAACTGGTGCACCACGTGCAACGACCCGCATTCGGAGGATGACTGCACACTGCACCAACACTACCTCCAGACCTTGGCCGGCAGCGCCATAGAAGACGAAGAACTCTACATGATCCTGGGCGACGAAAGCAACTTCGCCGTCCCAGAGGAAGATCCGTTGCCGCCTCCTGCCAAGGAAAACAGAAAGTCTGCCGAAGTCGCTGCAAAGCCCTTAAAGGTGTACGCCAGAAGAGATAAGGCCCAACCTGCTGGGCTACCACCTGACAAGAGGCTGTGGCCCTACACAGCCAAAGAGAAGGCTCCTCCGGCAAAGACTCCCGCAGTCAAGCCTCCCGTAGCGAAAGCTCCCGCGCCTAAAGCTCCCGCTGCTCAGCCTCCAGCTGAAACCAAAGAACAAGCTCAGGAGAAGCTGAGATATCCGTCTCTAACCAAGAGACAGAGAGTTGAGGCCACTCAGCAGTACCGGACGAAGTATGAGCCGGCAAAAGAGGCGGAAGGAGCTAGCACCTCGGGATACAGCATAGTAGACGAACTGAAGAGGACCCCCGCAAGAATCAGCATGTATGATGCTCTTCTGCTCCCAGGGCAGGTTGATCTGCTGCAAGAATCTCTGAAAAGCATGAAGAATGGCAAGCAGATACAACCCGCTGTTCTAGTGCAACCCCTAACAGTCTCAGCCACTGGGAAGAACAGGCCACCTCCCTTCTATCTGTCATTACGGATGCAAGGGTACATAGTGCACAACTGTATGGTGGACTCTGGTGCTTCCACGACCGTTATGCCGAGAGCCGTCTGCGACGAGATCGGGATGGAGTACACAAGGAGCAGCCAAGGCGTGCTGCAACTGGACGGCACCCCTGTCAAGACAGTCGGTGTCATTAAAGACATCCCTATTCGGTTGCACAAAGCCCTCGACATCGTGGTCATTCAAGAAGTCGTGGTTGTCGACTTGGAACCCTACTTCGGTATGTGTCTCTCCAGGGAGTTCACTGCGAAGTTGGGAGGGTATCTGTCTCTGGACTACTCGCACATGGAAGTGCCCTTCAAAGGAAGGAGACTGAAAATCTACAATGAGAAGCCTTCCACATTCTTAGTAGAGAAGATACCCGGAGAAGAGGCGCAGGACTGCATGGTTCAACTGACGGAGGAAGAACTGGTGGTGGTGGACATGACAGAGCAAGCTCTTGAGCTGCTGCAAGTAGAAGATGAATTCTCCTTGCGGGATTTCAACGCCGTGATCGAAACTGAGCAAGGCTGCTACACCGTCGTCCAGCCTGAGAGGCTTGACAAGTCGGCCAAAAGAGAAGTAGGACCTGCACCAGAAAAGCTGTGGAAGCTTTTCTTTGACGGCGCACGATGCAAAAATGGCGCCGGTGCAGGTGTACTTTTGGTTTCTCCAACCGGGATCCAGAAGGACTACACCTACAGGCTGGCCTGGAGCTGTACCAACAACGCGGCGGAGTACGAGGCCCTGTGCTTGGGATTGCGAAAGGCGGAGAGGCTGGGGATTAAGCACCTGCAGATCTTTGGAGATTCGGAGTTGGTATGCCACCAGATTACGAATAAGTGCGCCTCCAAAAAGCACTATCTCAAGGCGTACCGTAATCGGGTGTGGGACCTGATGGAGTCTTTCGACTCGTTGAATGTCAAGGCTATATCACGCGAGAAAAACAAGCATGCTGACATTCTGGCGTCTGTTGGAGCCAGGTACGTTCCGGCTGATGACACTGTCCAGAAGCCGAAGCCGGTCCGTACCATTTACAGGCCTTCTGTGCCTGATAAGGACACCCACTGGCAGGTGTTTGACTGTGACGAGGAGATCGTCACATTTTTGGTTAACGAAGCATGTTCAATCGAAGGTAGAGACCCTGATGACGAGCAATATGAGGGGTTGATACAACTGAAAAATAATCATGTCCCAAAAGGACTGATTACACTTGAGAGTCTATTTGATCAGAATGACAGAGCAATATCACACCGGATCAAAGTAGACCCGAAGCAGTACGCCGACCTGGAGCTCGAACCCGGAAAGACGATTAAGGTCGGGACGGACTGCACCACAGAGGAACTTGAGCAGATCAGAGCATTATGCCGAGAGTTCCCTGACATAGTAGCCTGGTGCTACCAGGACTTGAAGGGGTATGACAGAGATATAATCCAGCATACCATTGAGCTAGAAGATGGTGCAAAACCATTCCGGCAGAAGCAGAGGGCTGTAAATCCGAAGATCGAAGCCATGATGAAAGCCGAGCTCTTGAAGATGCTGGAAGCCAAGATCATCTACCCCATCAAGCATTCATCCTGGGTTGCGAACTTGGTTCCCGTGAGGAAGAAGAACGGAGACATTCGTCTCTGTGTGGACTTCAGAAATCTGAATCAAGCCTCCCTCAAGGACCATTATCCGCTTCCCCAAATCGATCAAATCCTCCATATAGTTGCTGGAGCCCAAAGATTTTCCCTCTTAGACGGCTTTTCCGGCTACAACCAGATATGGGTCAAGGATGAGGACCAGCATAAGACGGCGTTCACCACCAAATGGGGAACGTTCGCCTATCAGCGCATGCCTTTCGGCTTATCCAATGCTGGCGCCACATTCCAGAGAGCCATGGACCTGGCCTTCAGAGAGCTGCTCAACAAGGTTATTGTCATCTATTTGGATGACATGACCGTATTCTCTCACAGGAGAGAAGAACATGTTCCCCACTTGCGGCAAATATTTGAAAGGTGTCGTGAATTCGGCATCTCCATAAACCCGAAGAAATCTGTCTTCGCGGTAAAAGAAGGTAAGCTGCTGGGGCATGTCATCTCCGAGAAAGGCCTAGCCGTGGACCCTGATAGAGCAGAAGCTCTCCTCCGTTTGCCCGCTCCAATTGACAAGAAAGGGCTGCAGTCCTTCTTCGGCCAAATCAACTTCGTGCGGAAGTTCATACCGGACTTCGCACAGGTAATCAAGCCCATGGCCGAACTGTTGAAAAAGGATGCAGAATTCCTATGGACTGATGAGAGAGGGCAGGCCTTCGAGGAAATCAAGGCTCGAATTGCACAAGCTCCGGTGTTGATAAACCCGGACTACTCCAAGGACTTCATCCTGTACGCGGTGGGAGAACCCGAGAGTTACGCCGCAGTCCTGACACAGAAGGGAGACGATGGCGAAGAGCGCCCCATAGCGTTCTCGAGCCAAGTGATCCAGCCACACGAAGAAAAGTACAACTTTATAGAGCGGCAGGTTCACGCTGTTATGAAATCTCTCCGGAAGTTCAGGCACTTTGTCTCCCAAAGCCGAACCACTGTCTTTGTGATACACCCGGACGTCCGAAGCTTCATCATACAAGGAGAGCCGGGTCACAAGAGAGCAGGATGGATTGCGAAAATCCAGGAGTTCGACATTGAAATACGGCCAACCAAGCTTATCAGAGGCCGAGCCTTGTGCCAGGAGCTGGCCCGAAGCGCAGCAGCCCAGATGTCCGCCTGTAAGTGGGAGGATCCAGCGACAACCACCAACCTAGCCAACTCCTTACCAGAGGAGAGTGACTGGACAGATGACCTGGTGAAGTATTTCTGCACCGGGAGATGTCCAGACCACCTGAATGCCTCACAAAGAAGGAGGTTTCGGCTAGGTGCACTGAAATATACTCTTCGCCCCGAGGGGCTTTACTTCAAAAACATTGACGGCATCCTGTTGAGGTGCGTCAAGAAAGCAGACCAACCCAGGATCCTCGGAGAATTCCACTCCGGGATGCCTGGAGGTCACCATTCTGCAAGGCCAACGACCTTGAAAATAATAAGAGCTGGGTACTATTGGCCCACTCTCTTTACATATGCGCAATGCGGTCTGTACAAAATGTGATCAATGTCAGAGATTTGTCGGCAGAAATAGAAAAGCACCCCTGCCCCTTCAACCGATCCAAGCCGAGACTCCGTTTCAGCAATGGGGTCTGGACTTTATTGGGGTTATTACGCCGAACTCTGCAGCAGGGCACAAGTTCATTCTTACCGCCACCGACTACTTCACGCGGTGGGCAGAGGCGATCCCCACAAAGAATGCGGACCAGGAGACGGTCATCAGGTTCCTCGAGAGCCTCATTACCCGCTTCGGTGTCCCTGAGTCAATAGTGACGGGCAATGGTCCGAGGTTCATAGGCACTGTACTCACTGAGTACACCGGCAAATACGGCATTTATCACAAAATGTCTTCCAATTACTACCCGCAGGGGAACGGCCTTGCCGAGTCCACCAACAAGAATCTGCTGAAGATCATCAGGAGAACAGTAGAGAAGAACAAAAGGACTTGGCACCTGCTCCTGGACCGGGCACTATGGGCGGATAGGATATCCTTAAAAAAGTCTATTAAAACGTCCCCCTATGCGCTCGTATACGGCAAAGAAGCAGTCTTACCGACCCACATCGAAATTCCCGCTCTCTGGATGCTTGATGAAGAGAGAGGCAGCGGGGATCCGGTAGATGACAGACTTTGCCAGCTGCTGCAGTTAGAGGAAGACAGAGAAAAAGCGTACCAGGCCTTCACCAAACACGCTGAAGCAACACAAGGCTGGTTCGCAAAAGGTACCACTGCCCGAGTTTTCAAAATCGGGGACTTGGTGCTAAAGTGGGACTCGCTAAAAGCGAAGCCGGGCAACCACGGCAAGTTTGATGCCCTCTGGGAGGGCCCCTATCAGATTGCCCGGGTGAACCAGTTCAACGCATTTGTGCTCTGGGATATGGAGGGACAGCTTCTCCCCATCCCCGTCAATGGGTTCCACTTAAAAATTTACCACCACTGAAGGCGCCCAAATGGGCCCTTCCTTGTACAGATTTCCCTTCTGCATTTTAGTTTTTCAGAATGTATATATTTGTTTCAGCTTTCAGTTTTTCAATTTTCATAGAGCCTAAGCAAAGGCAAACCCCGACTTCGCAGCGAAGTCGGGTGTCGCCCCTTAAACAGTGCGAAGTCCGGATGGAGGCAGCTGAAAAGAGGGCAAAATTGACTAAGTCTGGGTGCGCAACCTGACTTCGCAGCGAAGTCGGGCTGCGCACCATCTAGAGGGCGCAGTTGGGAAAGACAAAGCAGAAAACGGCTAAGTGTCAGACTGCGCAAGCAAATTCGGGCGAAGTCGGAATTTGCCATTTCCCGGGCGAAGTCCGGGGGCGCCCCATTTTTCGGGCGAAGTCCGAGTGCGCCCCAACTTCCGGGCGAAGTCGGATTGCGCCCTGAATTTCGGGCGAAGTTCGAATAACCCACCACACTAAGCATGAAAAATTCTAAGTGTGGGTCTAGGGCGAAGTTGGGTCAACGGGCCAGAAATTCTCTCTTGTAAACCGTGCCCAGGCGGCAGCGATGACGTCAGCAATGGCACGATGCTCAAGGAGGTTTAATGATTGCACATCTTTCAAGAATTATGCATTAAAAAAGCAAGGTGCGTTTTTGGACCAACGGCTACTAGGGTGCGCTTTTCAAAAATAAACCCATGCACAGCCGCCAAAAAATCATAATGCCTCCACCAACTCCAAGTTAACTACCCTAACTCCCTCCCTCGCGCCATTAATGTTGCAGTCATTGTCTACAAAAAGGACCCTGGCGCAACCAAAAAATTCAAATCGTTCAAGCTGACTTCCTGACTGCAAGGAATAAAGCTGACAAACTCAGAAGCCGTAATTTCTGCCTCTGCTGCTTCGAAAAGGATGGACAAGGGGAAAGCGCCCGTACAAGCGCAATCCAATGAAGAACAGCGCGAAGCTGAGGAATCACCAGAGTCAAGCGCTCATGAGAGCGGAGCGCCGCAGAAGGACCTGTTGGTCATCAAATCTACCTAGGTAAGGATTTTGAGTGGATGCATGCGCCCTAGACCTGGACCAACATTGAAAGGCCGAAGGGAAGAGATGCCCCTCGTGCCAATCTCCAGAGAAAGGCCGGCTCCTACTAAACTACTTGGGTGTTCGAAGACAAGAGTGCAGGAAAGAGATAAAAGGAGTTAAGGTTAGAGAAATAAATAAATAAGGGTGACAAGAGTGCAGGAAAGAGATAAAAGGAGTTAGGGTTAGAAAAACAAATAAAAAAGGGTAAGGGAAGAGAGATCGGTGATTTGAGGTGGGAGAGAACAGGAAGCACGATCGCTAACAGACAACTTGAATAGCAGCAAGGAACACCAAGGGAAAACGAAGGAAATGCAATATCGACCTTCCTATGTATCCTTCGGGCGAGTTTCAGGGTACCTTCCCCGATCGCACACCAGACGCAGAGTTCAGCATCCAACATACGAACAAAGAAAGACAAAAGAAGCAAACACAGAAGGCAGCATAAAAGAAAGCCAATACGACACTTTTCTACTCCTATGTATCCTTCAGACCGAGTTTCAGGACACAATCCCCGATCACACACCGGACGCAAGATTCAGCATCCAACATACAAACGAGGAGAGATAAAAGAATCAAGCACAAAAGGCAGCATAAAAGAGAAGAATTGAGCTCAAAGCCTTTTAGTATTAATCGCAGGACATCAAGTTACAGCAGCTTTCTAGCAGATAGTTCCCCCATTTTTCCATTACAATGCCCGAGTTTTTATAGAGGACCCGGGCCTCCGAATCATAATTACATAGCGAAGAAGAGTACGCCCTCGAGCCCCGAGAATCGGCTCCCGAGGCTCTCGTGACCGAGCTTTCAAATCCGTTACCAAAACTGGAAACTGCATCCGGGTCAACCATGGAAAGGTGCATTAATGAGCAGTCTAGACGTCCTTGGTCTCCGGGTGCGGTGATCGAGTGGCCGCCATGCTCGTCGGGCTCTCCATCATGGTTTGATACTTCATTTCTGATTGCCAAAAATGAGCAGCGGGCTTGCTGGGCACGAAAGATTGCATTTATGAAGCACTTGATCGCCTCGGGAAAATACCCGGCTTGGAAAGCGTACCTGTGAAGCGCTTCGTTGAGTCTTCATTTGCAACTTCGCTTCGCAATGGTTCTGGGCCGAAGCAAAAACTCCTCTTTGATATGTACTTCGCAAAATTGAGCTTCGCAAAACTGCTTCGGGGGCGGGGAGCGCCGAAGCATATCTACTTCGTAAAACGGACCTCTTTGCTTTCGCCACTTTGTCGTCAAAATTGCTTCGCCGATGCCTTGGAGAAATACTTCGCTGCGATCCTCTTCCAAAACTGTGGTTCGGGAAGATTTCGGCCGAAGCAATTGTCTTCAAAAAATGTTGCATCCCTTTACTTCGGATAGAAGTACTTCGTAGAAAATTAGCCGAAGCAAATGCTTCGCAATGTGCTCTTGCCGAAGTAAAGATGGTTCGCTGATGGAGGGGCCCGAAATGAGTACTTCGGCAACTTTCTGGCGAAGTACTTTCAATGCTCTTTGAGTTCCGCTTCGCTGATTTTCTGGCCGAAGTGACTGATGGAAATACTTCGGATGCGAAGTAGTTTTCTTGATGACTTCTTTGTATATCTCTTCGGCGCAATGCTTCGCAGGAATCTTGCCCGAAGTAGCCGCTTGAAGCGCTTCGGGCCCGAAGTTCTTCTTATTGCTATTCTTGTATTCTACTTCGGTGATACTACTTCGCAAAAACTCCACCCGAAGCGGTGTTGAAAATGCTTCGGGTGCGAAGCTCTCTTTTCTTTTGAATGCCGCTTCGCTCATCTTTTGTCCGAAGTAGCTGCTGGAAATGCTTCGGGCGCGAAGTAGTTTCTCTATCTTTTCCTTGTATTTTCCTTCGGCGAAACTACTTCGCAAAACTTTTACCCGAAGTAGCGCTGGAAATGCTTCGGGTGCGAAGCTCTTTTCATTTTTCTTTGGCGAAGCTCTTTTTTTCTAGTTTGTTCGGCAGCAAAGCTTTTTCTTCTTCATTCTGTATACAAGGGAGTGGCATGGAAAGCCAAAATTGCTGCAACACTTACAAATGCTTTCGAAGCAACAAAAAGAAACACTTTACAAAAGGAAATTTTTTGATTTTTTTCTACCCCTTGTGTAATGTGACAAAATTGTCAACAGGACCGAAAAGAAAATCCCGGACGAAGAGGCGCATAGTTGGGCAGACTCCGCCACCACCCGTTAACCACCTGGCCGGGTACAAAGACGGCTCCTTTTCCATCAGCCTCTCCAAACTACGGCTGAACATTGCCAAATGGGCAGACAGGGTTTCGCCCTCACACCACCTCGGAGCTGCATACAAATCGAACCTGTATTGGTTCTTATGCCCTCCTGTTCATCGGTGCCCATAGCTGGTTGAAGCAATTGTACAATATTACAAACCAGCTGCCCGGCAAGTCTGCGACAACAAAGGGAAAGTGTTGTTCACACTTTTCCGGGAGAGCGTCCAGCCAGCGTTCGCCCCAGGGCTGCAGTACGACCCCAGCGCAATTGTCAGAAGAATAAACCTAGACGAGTAGACGAGCCGATTTACGCAGACGAAGAGGATGAGAGAATTCCTCAACTCGGAGCTGAGGACTCCGCTGGCGGCCGGACAGTGGCCAACTGGCCCCATACCCCTGGACAGATTTGAAAGTAAATATATCTACATCATCCTGGCGTGGGTCCTGGGCTGCGACTCTGACAAGATAGTATGGCCGTACCAGCTGGCACTGGCAGAGTGTCTCCTGCACGGAGAATTTTATGACTCTACAGCGCAGAAGAGTGGAAAGCGCCCGATTTTCTTCGACTGGGCGGACTGGTTGGCATATGCAATTCATTCAAGCCTGGTCAGACTGCAACAGAAGCAGTCAACGGATTTCCGGTTCTGCTCCTTCCTCGCATGGCTGTGCCTATATCACATGCACTATCGGATGAATGTTCCTGACTTGAAGAAAACAAATGAAAAAGGAGAGTCGTTGCCCGTGTATGAGTGGACCAATGTTCTGTACAGAAAAGGCTCGTTCTACGAATTTAATCTGAAATTTTTGTGCCAGGTCATGGGGTTGTTCAACCGCAAGGCATCTCGCCCGCCGGAAGTCATGACAAAATACCTGTGGAATAAAGAGTACGGGGACACCTTCCGACTGACTCAGGGCATCATAGTGAGAATCTACGGATTCAAAGGGAAGCCGTTCCTGCTGCCTTACTTCTGCACTGATCACCAGTTCGGGATGGAAATTGCGCGGCAGATAGATTATGTCGAAGAGGAATTTGGCCAGGGCAAGAAGAAAGGCCATATCTTTCAGTATCCCTTCACCTAGGCGAACACTGAAGTATATGAAATCGGGCAGCACGTCTACCTCGAACGGGAGCTCATGGACATGGGCTTAATAATGCTGCCACAACGATGGAAATATGACCCAGACGGGGTCAGGGGCAAGTTCACGCACATCTGCCCCCGAGCAGAGATCATGCAGGAAAGAAGAAACAGAACTTGCGTAGACCTAGAATGGCATATCGAGCAGATGCAATCATGGCCTCCATGGCATGAATTCTATTGCGAGGAGGTAGCATACAATCCAGAGCGAAACCCGGATCACCGGTTGGAATCTGCGGGTTTCAAAAGATTCCTCGCCAAGGTGGCACCACTCAACTGGCCACAGGACAAAGTCATCGAGTGCTGGAAGATGAGATGCCGCACGCAACACGATAAATCCAACTGGAGGACACTGGCCGTCGATGATGAATTTTCGGCCCTATATGACCAGCACGCTGACACGTGGCAACCCTTCGAATTTCGAAATTGCGTTCCCCTAGGCACAAGAAAAAGGTATATAAGAAGGTCTTCGTACCGGCAATCGTCAACTCCGGCTACTTCCAACCCAACTCCGACAAGTAGTCAAGTGGGTCCAATGCAGCCTGCAACTTCTGAGACGGTGCCCGAAAAGGCGCAAAATTCTGAGAGGTCAACCCTTGAGGTGGCCCCTCCAACAGAAAAAGTGCCTGCGCTGCCAGCTAGCAGATCGACTACGGCGAGCATTCTTCCAGCCAGACCCAGGTACAAGTTCACCGTAGGAACGTCAGCGCCTACCGCCCCGACATTATCTCTTTCCTCTGGACCAGCCACGGCGCTAGAAGAAAAGAAGAGGAAGAGAGTTGAAAAGCCAAAGCGGCCCAAAGAGCCTGTGCAGCAATCAGTCGCAGTACAGCCGGAGGCAGCAGCGCCAGAAGTTGTCTCTTTGGACAGCCCTGAACCAGAAGCAGACACCCGGGCTGCAAGCGTCCCTCCAACAACGGCTCAGGCGGAGCCCGCAGGTACGTCCACTGTTTCTCTTCCCCAAGTCTCAGTCAGCCCTGCCAAAGCCCCATCTCCCATCTCATCAGGGCAAGCCGTAGCCGCGTCTCCCTCTTCCCCAACTACTCAGCCCTCTAGCGGCCCACATTCCTTTGACCAGTTTGCTCAGGATCCTAACGCCTTCCAATCACTGAGTCAAACCCTAGAGCCCTCCCCCGCAGCCAGCACTGAAGTTGCTCCTTCGCCGCCGCGCTCCTTACCCCAGCCATCCAAAACCCTACCAACACCATCCACTCAGCCGCCCGTTTCCCCTAGGACCCGGTCGCCCTCAAAAGCGGCCACTCCTTCTGGAATACCTCCCGCGTCTCTGTTTGCAGGAAAAATGTCGCGGCAAAATCCAATGCTGGAGGATCTGGACTTCATGGGCGAACTACAGAGCGCCAATGACCTGCCTTTGGCAGTAAGCGCCTCAGGATGTTCCGCCTCCTTTCTCCAGGGTGTAAAACGAAGGAGAGCTGAAGAGATAGCTGCCCCGGTAAAGCGCACAAAGTTTGACCTGGACAGGAGGGTGCTGACAACTGAGAAATTGATCCCGAAAGTAAAGAAGCCTCTCCGAGAGATGACCGAGGCAGACTACGAGCTCCAAAGGAAGGAGAAAAGCTTTGACGACATCAACGAGGAATACGAAATTCGTGGATTCGTCGTAGGACAGACAATCTCCTCGTCAAACATCTTGAGACCCAGGAAGCGCTGTTCCAGATGCAGAATAACACAAGGCAGCTCGAGGAGGACCTAGCTAGGGCTACTGCGCAGCTGGGATCAACGCAGCAAGAGATAGATGAGCTTAAGGCCCAGCTGGCCGCCTCTCAGCAGGAGGCCACAGCACAGAAACAGACAGCCGAGCAGCTGTCAGAAGAGAAAAGAGTGGCGCTGGAGCAAGTTTCACAGCTTCAAGATTCGCTGAAACAGGCACAGTCTCAACTTGCAGAGAAAAAGTCACAAGCGGCGGTCTTTTCAAAGAGCAAAGCCAAGGAGATGCGGGCTAATCTGCTGCAAGGTTGCAAGCCCAACCTTGTTAAGTCCTTGTCGGTCCTGGACTTCGTGTCCAGGATTGAAGAAGTATCTGCCCAAGGAAAGCCTGTGGTAGAGGAAGCCGAACACCAGGCGAGGCAATGGCTGGACCTGGCTATAAAACTTGAGGAGTTTGAGCGCAAAGGCTTCCAATTTGCCCCTATGTCCCAACTTGCCTCAGAGTGGGCAGATGCAAGGGTAACCTTGCATATTTATTTTGACAAGACAGAGAGGATTAGAACTGCCAGGAAGGCGCTGGATGCCCTAGAACATGAAAGGAACATTCTCCTGGCCCCCTTTCACACTCTGTCTAAACACGGGTGCCCGAGCTACATCAAAGATGGCGAGTTCCTGACCCTTGAGCAGGTTAAGCAGAATTGGCTGTCCTTCGAGACAGATACAGCAGAAATTGATAGCTGGGCAAAGCCAATTCAAGAAGCTCAGGTCACCTAGATGGTGTCGAAATACTGTAAAATCAACTCCTCCCTAAAGGAGTTGGGAAAAAGATATAACACCATCGACCTGCACGCGGTCGTTGCATTCCACGCAGCACTAAGAGAGATCAGCGACCTTGCTCCCTTCCAAGCAGCAGTCTGGGACCAAGCCATGGCTGCATACCAACGCATCAGCGAGTGGGAGGCCGACAGTGGAGAGCATTCAGATTCAGAAGGTGAAACTGAGGAGGCAACTGCTGAAAGCGAACCTGAAGAAGAACAATTGCCCCGAGGGAAGCGGTCAGAGCAGCAGAAGGCAGGGGAAGGAAGTTCCTCTGCACCCAAAGGATGAAGGCATGGTTCTTTGCGTCGAGGTGAGCTCGACACCCCGCGAGCCGCCAGGAATGTTGCCACATTTTGCACGGGGTGCCATGTTTTCAGTTTCTGTAAGTGAGCTGCTCTTTTCCTTTCCTTCTCATTTTCCCTTTCTTCATTTCTCCCTTTCTCCCTCTTCCTTGCAGTTTCATTCCTCCTTCTTCCTCCCTCTTCTTCCCCCAATGAAGTTTCCAGCAAGTGTTCCCTGAAAAATGACAAAGTCTGGGGCGCAACCCGACTTCGTAGTGAAGTCGGAGTGCGCCCCCCAGTTGGAGCGCAGTAGGGAACGCGAAGTGCGCAAGCAGACAGGAACAAGCAAAATCTGACTAAGTGTTGGGGCGCCACCCGACTTCGCAGCGAAGTCGGGGTGCGCCCCCTCTCCAGTGCGCAGTTCGAACGGCGGTAGAGACAGCAGAGTACCGGTGCGCAACCCGACTTCGCAGCGAAGTCGGGGTGCACCCTCTAACCGGTGCGCAGTTGGGCAAGCAAGTCCAAAAATTGACTAAGGCACGGAGGCCTCCCCAACTGCGCTGTTTTCCACCTGCGCAACCCGACAACACTCTAATCCCGGGCGAAGTTGGATAAACTGCCTTTCAAGGCAGACACGTGTCATTCATCAACATCCGACAAGTGTCCAACTTCGGGATTCGATCCAAGACATGATCGGGAAAAGGACAAAGCATGGGCTGCACTATCTACGCCAACTGCTATCATTTAAGGCTGATAAGAAGTTCCATCCGCCTCAACTACCCGCACTCCTGCTGACCAAAGGTTTGACCCGACACACCGCCACGTAGCTGTACATCTTTCAGGGAGACCATACCGCAAGTACAGTCCTGCCCGACAGAAGTCAGCATCAGTAGCTCTTCAGCCGCTTGTGTCAGCTAATGTCTAGTCTAGGACCTTGTGTCCGAAAATGTAATCGGGGGGAACTTGAGGCTATAACTAGCCATGCAATTCATTGTAAAAGGGTGGAAGGGGAATATACTGCTAGGGAACCATTGTAGCTGTGCGTTTGCCTCTAATACAAGCATATACTTGGCTCTGCTTACTGTCTTTTATCTTGTATGTTGCCTCTCCTTGTCATTTCTGCCTCATGTTTCTTGTATCATTGCTTACTGTTGTACTGAACTCTGGACTCTGGTATTTGATGATCAAGTATTCCTGGAATGCATAGATAGAGGATACATAGGATTAATGATAGCTGTAGTTTCAATGTGTGCTTTGTAAAGGAATGTTGTTAGTAGCGGTGATTGATCGTTGTCGTGCTGCTTATTCCCCCCACCCAACTCCAATCACATTTGGATTCTCTTTCCGCACTTTTATCTCTTTCCCCGCACTCTTATCTTAACACTAAAAACCCCACAGGAAGCCGACCTTCTCCGGAGATTGGCACGGAAGGCATTCCTTCCTCCCGGCCTTTCAATCTGGTGGGCGAATCTGGGCGCAATAACAACAAATCCTTTCCTCATGGCAGATTCGTAACCAACAGGACTTACTATTTTTAGTAAGTCAGATTGTAGGGTTTCTGGTCGGAGGGCAGTGTAGTGTTGTTCTTCGCCGAAAAGGGTATCCAGATTTATCTTTAGTTGGCAGATTGATTAACAAGAGGTCAGAGATTTTAATGAACAAAGATTTGATTATATTAAATTAAATTAGATATTTAATTTAATATAGTTATAACTTTATTTTATAAAGTGGAGATATGACGGGACATAAGTCACTTAAATGATAAATAATATTTTATAAAGTGACTTGGGAGTTATGTTATTTATAAAGTTACTTTATTCCGTAAAGTGAATTTATGTTTTTAAAGGCAGCAACTTAAGTTATAAAATAAAGTTGTTGACCCCTTTTTGGGTGCCTAGGTAAAAAGGGGGACGTGGGACTTAAAAAGAAAATATATTTTAAGTTTTATCACACATTGAGTGTGCAAATGGAGTTGTCTCAACAAAAGGTATACATATTCAATTGTTTGCCTTCATGATAGACATTCTGGATATTGGAAATTGGTTTCTCTGAAGAGACTTCTGGGAGTTCTGGCTATAGGCTCTATCGCCTGTTGGGGACGAAATCCTCCTTCGGTAACAATATCTACGGGTGTGAAAGATCACTTTTGGATATTTATCTGCCGATTTCATTTAGAGATCGGGACTGCATTTCACAAAGATATTTCACAGGGGATTTACTGGAGACTGACAGAGTTTCAAAGCAAATCGTGGCATCTTCAGTCGGAGACTCTTATACTGAGCGCACCATTCTGGGTATCACTGTATGTGATGATATATTGCTGTTCAAAATCGATAGCAGCAAAGGAGTATGCTTGTATTGTTATTTTAAAGCTATTTAGCTATTTATGTATCGCTGCATGTGATGATATATGGCTGTTCAAACTCTGTAGCAGCAAAAGGGTATGTTTGTATCGTTGTTTGAGTTGATTTGTCACCTGGGTTTTGTTACTTTGTATGCCAGATTATTAAATTCGTCAGAATCAGTTGCATGTTACCCTATCTTTTGGAGTTTTAGTTGCATGTTACTGGGTATTCGTGAGAATTGATTTTAAAGTGTTTCATGTGTCTGGGTATTGTTATTTGTGCATTATTTTGTAATAATCTCCAGAAATAGTTGCATGTCATTTCTTTCTTTAGAGATTTCGGTTGCATGTTTGTGGGTTCTCTTGAATATTGATTTAGAAGAGTTTTAAGCATCTGGGTATTGTTGCATGCAACTCTGTTTGTTGTATTATCTTATACGTTGTTACTCCAGTCAAAAAACACAAAAAAATCAGAAAAGCAGAAATCAGAAAAAAATTATTGTAGAACAGGGGTGGTTTACTACATAAAGTGTGTATAAATTGCAAATTTTTGACAATTTGTGCATTTTTGACAGAATTTTGTAAATGAAATGAAATGAAATATTATTAATGTCCGCGGTGGGCCAAAATAAGACCCAGGGGACTATAAGAAGGACAATAATGATTGGCAGCTAGCAAGATAAAAATCCCAACAAAGAAAAGAACTAAGATAAATACAAGATGAAACCCTAAAAACAGGCCAAAGAGAAAGGGAAAAGAAAAGAAAAGGGAGAGCAGAGGGGGGGAGGGCTGCAGTCCAACAGAGAGGAGTGCATGCCAAGAAGAATGGAGAGAGAGGAGGGGGAGGGAGCAGCCCAGGAGGGGCAAGCTCCAAGAACCCCCGAAACTAATCTCTCCTAACAATCGAGGCCAAAGTACTGAAGCTGAAGAAAGTCCATGATATGTCTCTGCCCATTGCTAGTTCGGAACCCTGACAAACTGTTGGTGCGCTGTCTAGTGACCCTGCTTCTGTTCGAACTGGAAGATGTGGGGCGTTTCCGATCGAAGTCACCTGGTCCATCGGATTTGGTGAAGTATGTTGTGATGAGCTGATAAGGAGGGTGAGATCCATTTGGAGAACTGTTTTGTCGTCGAAGATGAGTTATCTCCCTAAGAAAGAGTGCAAGACAACGCTGGTCCGAGTATCTGAAGAAGGTAGAAAAAGATCGAGAGTTGTCCCTGAAAAGGCAAAGAAACCTACCCCGGATCTCATAATAAATAGGACAACAAAAAATAAAGTGATGAAGGGTTTCAACTTCACCCATGGAGAAAAACAAGCAAACCCGCTCCTCCGTGGGAAGATGGTGATCTGACTCAATCCGAAGTTGGTGAGAACACACCCTGAGTTGCCCAATAATGATTCGAAGACTATGCATTGTGTGTTGTTGAAGGTATTGTGGAGGAACTATTCTGCCCTTTTGTATCTGTAAGAAGTGCTCATGGTAGAAATACAGCTTGGGGTAAAGAGGGGCAATAGGAGAGATCCATGTGCATTTGGTGTACTGGAGACTAACATCCTTCTAAATCTCGTGGAGCATCTTCTCCTGACTAAGCCGAGAGGGGGGGAGAACCCCCAAAGAATAAGGGGGAGCCTTTCTATCCGTATCTGAATGCTGGCTAGGAGAGCAGAAACCTGAAAATACCAGCTCCTCCGACCTCCCGAGAACTCGGAAAGAGTTCCATTGAGGAACGAAGGGCGAGGTAAGGGTACCGCCTGCAACCTTCAGGGGTATCTCCAAAAGTACGGATCCTGTGAAGATAACCGATAATTAGGAAGATAATATCAAGCTGGATTACTTGTCAAATTGTATGATCGTCCCCAAAATGTATGATCGTCCCAAACTGTATGATCGTTTACTTGTCGAATTGTATGATCATCCCAAACTGTATGATTAAGCCAAACTATATGTTTTGGTTAGACTGTATGATTGTGCACTATACGCTTTGGGATTGTACGATTAGGGAAAACATACAATTGTACATCATAAGATTGGAATTATCATACGATTGGACAGCAGCAACTGTACGATTGAGATAATGAAGGATTTAGTGCTCCATTCCTGAATCTGTCACCACCTCCCCTACTGGGAATACCACCACTCATGCTACAGTGGAAGGTTGGAGTCTTAGTTTCACTTCAAAAAGAGGTCGTTATTTGAATGATGGCAGTATTTCAACTTGGCTTTGCTATGTGCAGGCAGGCAAGCTGGTCTGCATGAGCCAATAAACGTTTGTATCAGATGTGAATAGTTATGTTATATGATGTGTTTGATCTTTTGTTGTGTGAGAATAATTAATGTCATAAAGAGCATGTGATATATATAGCACAAGAATACTTCTAATGATTTTTAGCATGAAGATAATCACTTCCTTCAACAACTACAGCAGTTATCGTCTACAAATCTCCACCTGCACAGACCACTTGTATACCATATTGTCTAGATTAAGAGCATGCTATTATTGGAGGGACGCTCATTGTGTGTTGTACACTCGACTGGACCATAGTCCAAATATGTATTGCAAATGATTGGAATGTGAAAAATACATGTCGTGTGTGCTATATACTAATGCGAGTTCTTTCTGTTGTGTTCTCCTCCTTCGTATAGTATGAAACTATATTGTAGCATATTGCATTGTGTATTTGTTTGTGTGACTAAAATACTCCCACATGTTACACTTTGGCATGGGTAATTATATGAAGTTTAGTCAAATTTGGTGACATCGATGTACAAGAGATGTGATGAGCCTTTTGCTCTAGAAGGTAAACAACAATGACAATAGGGAGATCAAATGAGATAATATAGTTCTATTGATGTCCATAGACGACCAAAGTAGGACAATGGAACTCATTGGAAAGTGTTTTTACAATGCACTATAGAAACCAAAAATCACTACAAAAAGAAGCTAAACTGGAGTTTAGAAACAAGTAAACTACACCAAAATGGAACAACTATATGGCATTTAATTATAGCCCCAAGTGTTGGACCCAAAAATGGGTAAACCTTAACATGGTAAAAGTAATGATGAAGAGAAAGCCAGCAATCAAGGTAAAAGAGAGATAGAAAAGAGCTCCAATGGATTCAAGCAGCGACACTAATCTATAGTGGGATAAGTCGAACTAAAGTTTGTTAACATCACCAACCATTCCAAATAAGAAAACACAAGATCTAATGATGCTCCTATAAGAATGACTAGGACTATGGGATCTTGGTCAGCTAATCCTAGAAGGACATCAAGTTCAACTCCTTAAAACTCTTCTAGCATCCATGGCCAAGGAACCAATAAAAGAAGATAGGAAACTAGAAAGTCGCATCTGTCTGCAATTTTTGAGTACCTAAGAGTTGGACAAGACCGCATTCCATAGTATTATAGTCCTACCCTACCGCATGCAAGAAGAAAGCACCAAATTCCCCTTAAGCACTCTCATAAGCAAGCAAGGGCTCACAATTTTGCCATTAATGTTCTAGAGAGTTGTAGCTTCAAACAAATGCTTGTTACTCTCAATAATAAAATATGATGAAAGAATGAGGTGATTAGTCGAGTGGTAGCCAATCTCCCCTATGATAACCAGAGTTGAAGAGTAATAGCTTTGTGAAGATACAAAGCCAAATAATCAAGATAACTACAAAAAGCAGTAAGAACGATCCACCCAAGCCTCTTATTAGGAATAGTACCTCCCTTGAATTTCATAATAAACAACACAACTGAACATCAAATGTTCTTCAGTCTCCACCTCCCAAAGAGAGCAAAGATTACATACCCTATTTTCTTGAGGAATATGGCAGTCTATCTCTACTCGCAACTAATGTAAGCAAACTCTGAGCTAATCAAGAGGTTGTGTCTTATGTCATTTGATATACTCAGGATGAGTAATAATGCCATCCTCAATCCTCCTGAAAAGTTTAGTGTAGAACCTCAACTTAGGACTAAGAGGCTGAGACAAAGCAACCCAAGTGATCTGAATATATTATCAATAAACATCACCTTGGACTGCTTGATTAATCACCTTCTTGGCAGGAAGAAGATAGGAAGAAGCATTTAAAGAGTTTTCGAATGAAGGTAATCAATCTATGGACAAGCCAACTGATTGAAGAAGAGAAACATCTTCCAAGTACCATCCATGATGATGACCAAAAATGCTCCTATAGGAAATCCATTATGCGTAGCAAAGTGCCAAATATGGGTATCTCTCTGTGCCTAAGGCGATGAAGCTAAAACTTAATTATGAAGATGCTCTCAAGGTGAAAAGGATGAATGTCAAACTTAACCCGAACTATACATTGTGGAACTATTCATTCACATTGTGGAACAAGCATTATCTAATTCCATGCTCCTGGGATTGACCTTAGATAAGCAAGATAGAAGGCCAATATTGACAACACTTAAAGAGCTTGGTGCAGATCTACAACACAACAAGCTTACCATACCATTGCATAAAAATGAAGACCCAACAATCCTTCAAATTACTGCACCATCATGATTAATCCTCTTTTTGCAAAATTGTTTGGCAACATAGTAGAAAGCAAAATCAGTCAGCAGGCAAAAAATCAAGGAAAGAGGACAATAGGGCAAGCAGGGTTTAGATCAAAGTATTCAACAATAGATCACTGCATTACTTTACGGCACCTAATAGAGAGGATATGGAATGAAAGGAGAAGTTTATTGTTGTATTGTGGACTTGAAAAAGGCCTTTGACACAGTACCTAGAGGTAAATTATGGAAAAGAATAGAAGAAATTGGTGTGCCAACTATCACAGAGCCGCTGTACACAAACCTTATAAGCAGGTGGTGGCAAAAATCAGAACTCTAAAAGGACTATCAAAGTGTTTTGGGAGTGATATCAGGCGAAACAGGGTTGTCCATTTTCACTTACTTTATTTGGCCTTTACATTGACAAATTGGAGGAATGGATAGAAAGGATGAGAGGAGAAGGAATAAAATTAGCTAATTATGTATTGAAACATATTTTGTATGTCAATGACCTCATTTTTATTGGCAAGACACTTGAAAGTTTAAAAGAACATGTAAGAGCTTTAGAGCATTTTTGTAAAAGTAAACATTAACAAGACTAAAAATATGGTCTTCTCTGTTGGAAATGTGATGCTAAGTAAAAACTATTGCTATGCATATTCCCTGTCATGTCAGTTAGGTAGTGGAATTTGTAACTGAAGGGAAGTAAAAACTATAGCTATGCATATTCTTTGTCATGTTAGTTAGGTAGTGGAATTTGTAATTGAAGGGAAGTAAAAACTGTAGCTGTGCATATTCCTTGTCATGTCAGTTAGGTAGTGGAATTTGTCATTGAAGGAAAGTAAAAATTGTAGCTGTGCATATTCCTTGTCATGTCAGTTAGGCAGTGGAATTTGTCAGTGAAGGGAAGTAAAAAAACTGTAGTTGTGCATATTCACCAAAACAAGATTGTAATGACTGCAATATGTGTGTTTTTGGCTTAACCAAAAAATAAAAAATCTGCTATGTAAAATTTCCTTGTGCTATGTAAAAGAGCAGATTTCACATTTGGTATCAAAGCCATTGTTCATCTTGGGTTGGAGTGAGCTTGAGTATCTAATCTTTCTAACCATTGATGATGTCCAACAGTATCTCCCTTCCTATTCCAAAGTTTGTGGGCAAGGTTATAACTACTAGAGCATTCAGATGAGGACGTTGTTGACTGTGAAGTATCTTTGGGATATTGTTGAGGCTGGTTATGATGAACCAGTAGATTGGTCTATTATGCCACATAATGATAGACAAGCAAAGGAGGCCAAGAAGAAGAATTATTTGGTGTTGTACCACATTCAATCAGCTCTAGACAAGAGCTTGTTTTCAAGGATTGCAGATGCAAAATCAGCCAAGGTTGCTTGGAAGGCTCTAAAAGAGACTTACCAAGGCAGTGACCAAGTGAAAGTGGTCAAGTTACAGACCTTGAAGAGAGAGTTTGAGAACTTGAGGATGCAAGAATCTAAAAGTGTAAGTGAATATTGTGTTAGAGTAAAAGATGTGGTTAAAAAAATGGCCACTCTTGGAGAAACAATGGAGAATGAAGTTGTTGTGAAGAAAGTGCTAAGAATCCTAACATCAAAATGCAACAATGTTGCCATCATTAATAAAGACAGTAAAGATTTAACAACATTGGAGTTTGATCACCTTGTTGGTTCTCTTCTGTCACATAAATAAAGACTAAGAGACACCTTTGGTGAAGGTGAAGAGAGGCTTTTGCCTCAAAGGTAAGTGTTGGTTACGAATCTGCCATGAAGAAAGGATTTGTTGTTATTGCGCCCAGATTCGCCCACCAGATTGAAAGGCCGGGAGGAAGGAATGCCTTCCGTGCCAATCTCCGGAGAAGGCCGGCTTCCTGTGGGGTTTTTAGTGTTAAAATAAGAGTGCAGGGAAAGAGATAAAAGTGCGGAAACAGAATCCAAATGTGATTGGAGTTGGGTGGGGGGAATAAGCAGCACAGCAACGATCAATCACCGCTACTAATAGCATTCCTTTACAAAGCACACAAAGCAGTCAACGGATTTCCGGTTCTGCTCCTTCCTCGCATGGCTGTGCCTATATCACATGCACTACCGGATGAACGTTCCTGACTTGAAGAAAACAAATGAAAAAGGAGAGCCGCTGCCCGTGTATGAGTGGACCGATGTTCTGTACAGAAAAGGCTCGTTCTACGAATTTAATCTGAAATTTCTGTGCCAGGTCATGGGGTTGTTCAACCGCAAGGCATCTCGCCCGCCGGAAGTCATGACAAAATACCTGTGGAATAAAGAGTACGGGGACACCTTCCGGCTGACTCAGGGCATCATAGTGAGAATCTACGGATTCAAAGGGAAGTCGTTCCTGCTGCCCTACTTCTGCACTGGTCACCAGTTTGGGATGGAAATTGCGCGGCAGATAGATTATGTCGAAGAGGAATTCGGCCAGGGCAAGAAGAAAGGCCATATCTTCCAGTATCCCTTCACCTGGGCAAATACTGAAGTATATGAAATCGGGCAGCACGTCTACCTCGAACGGGAGCTCATGGACATGGGCCTAATAATGCTGCCGCAGCGATGGAAATATGACCCAGACGGGGTCAGGGGCAAGTTCACGCACATCTGCCCCCGAGCGGAGATCATGCAGGAAAGAAGAAACAGAACGGGCGCAGACCTAGAATGGCATATCGAGCAGATGCAATCATGGCCTCCATGGCATGAATTCTATTGCGAGGAGGTAGCATACGATCCAGAGCGAAACCCGGATCACCGTCTGGAATCCGCGGGTTTCAAAAGGTTCCTCGCCAAGGTGGCGCCGCTCAGCTAGCCACAGGACAAAGTCATCGAGTGCTGGAAGATGAGATGTCGCACGCAACACGTCAAATCCAACCGGAGGACGCTGGCCATCGATGATGAATTTTCAGCCTTATATGACCAACACGCTGACACGTGGCAACCCTTCGAATTTTGAAATTGCGTTCCCCTAGGCGCAAGAAAAAGGTATATAAGAAGGTCCTCGTCCCGGCAATCGTCAACTCCGGCTACTTCCAGCGCAACTCCGGCAAGTAGTCAAGTGGGCCCAATGCAGCCTGCAGCTTCTGAGACAGTGCCCGAAAAGGCACAAAATTCTGAGAAGTCAACCCCTGAAGTGGCCCCTCCAGCAGAAAAATTACCTGCGCTGCCAACTAGCAAATCGGCTACGGCGAGCATTCTTCCAGCCAGACCCAGGTACAAGTTCACCGTAGGAACGTCAGCGCCTGCCGCCCCGACATTATCTCTTTCCTCTGGACCATCCACGGCGCTAGAAGAAAAGAAGAGGAAAAGAGTTGAAAAGCCAAAGCGGCCCAAAGAGCCTGTGCAGCAATCAGTCGCAGTATAGCCAGAGGCAGCGGCGCCAGAAGTTGTCTCTTTGGATAGTCCTGAACCAGAAGCAGACACCCAGGCTGCAAGCATCCCTCCAACAACGGCTAGGCGGAGCCCGTAGGTACGTCCACTGTTTCTCTTCCCCAAGTCTCAGTCAGCCCTGCCAAAGTCCCATCTCCCATCTCATCAGGGCAAGCCGTAGCCGCGTCTCCCTCTTCCCCAACTACTCAGCCCTCTAGCGGCCCACATTCCTTTGACCAGTTTGCTCAGGATCCTAACGCCTTCCAATCACTGAGTCAAACCCTAGAGCCCTTCCCCGCAGCCAGTACTGAAGTTGCTCCTTCGCCGCCGCGCTCCTTACCCCAGCCGTCCAAAACCCTACCAGCACCATCCACTCAGCCGCCCGTTTCCCCTAGGACCCGGTCGCCCTCAAAAGCGGCCACTCCTTCTGGAATACCTCCCGCGTCCCTGTTTGCAGGAAAAATGCCTTGGCAAAATCCAATGCTGGAGGATCTGGACTTCATGGGCGAAACTACAGAGCGTCGATGACCTGCCTTTGGCAGTAAGCGCCTCAGGATGTTCCGCCTCCTTTCTCCAGGGCGTAAAACGAAGGAGAGCTAAAGAGATAGCTGCCCCGGTAAAGAGCACAAAGTTTGACCTGGACAGGACGATGCTGACAACTGAGAAATTGGTCTCAAAAGTAAAGAAGCCTCTCCGGGAGATGACCGAGGCAGACTACGAGCTCCAAAGGAAGGAGAAAAGCTTTGACGACATCAACGAGGAATACGAAATTCGTGGTATTCGTCGTAGGACAGATAATCTCCTCGTCAATCATCCTGAGACCCAGGAAGCACTGTTCCAGATGCAGAATAACACGAGGCAGCTCGAGGAGGACCTAGCTAGGGCTACTGCACAGCTGGAATCAGCGCAGCAGGAGATAGAGGAACTTAAGGCTCAGCTGGCCGCCTCTCAGCAGGAGGCCGCAACGCAGAAACAGACAGCCGAACAGCTGTCAGAAGAGAAGAAGACAGCGCTGGAGCAGGTTTCACAGCTTCAGGATTCGCTGAAACAGGCGCAGTTGCAGCTAGCAGAGAAAACATCACAGGCGACGGCCTTTTCAAAGAGCAAAGCCAAAGAGATGCGGGCTGGTCTGCTGCAGGGTTGCAAGCCCAACCTTGTCAAAGCTGTATCGGTCCTGGATTTCGCGTGCAGGATCGAAGAAATATCTGCCCAGGGAAAGCCTGTGGTAGAGGAGGCCGAACACCAGGCGAGGCAATGGCTGGACCTGGCTATGAAACTTGAGCAGTTTGAGCGCAAAGGCCTCCAATTCTCTCCTATGTCCCGACTTGCCTCAGAGTGGGCAGATGCAAGGGTAACCTTGCATATTTACTTCAAAAAGACAGAGAAGATAAGGGCCGCCAGAAGGACACTGGACGCCCTAGAGCATGAAAGGAACATTATCCTGGCCCCCTTTCACACTCTGTCCGAGCACGGGTGCCCGAGCTTCGTCAAGGATGGCGAATTTCTGGCCCTTGAACAGGTCAAGCAGAATTGGCTGTCCTTTGAGGCAGATACAGCAGAAATTGATAGCTGGACAGAGCCAATTCAAGAAACTCAGGTCACCCAGATGGTGTCGAAATACTGTAAAATCAACTCCTCCCTAAAGGAGTTAGGAAAAAGATATAACACCATCGACCTGCACACAATCGCTGCATTCCACGCAGCATTAAAAGAGGTCAACGACCTTGCTCCCTTCCAAGCAGCAGTCTGGGACCAAGCCAAGGCTGCATACCAACGCATCAGCAAGTGGGAGGCCGACAGTGGAGAGCATTCAGATTCAGAAGGTGAAACTGAGGAGGCAACTGCTGAAAGCGAACCTGAAGAAGAACAGTTGCCCCGAGGGAAGCGGTCAGAGCAGCAGAAGGCAGGGGAAGGAAGTTCCTCTGCACCCAAAGGATGAAGGCATGGTTCTTTGCGTCGAGGCGAGCTCGACACCCCACGAGCCGCCAAGAATGTTACCACATTTTGCACAAGGTGCCATGTTTTCGGTTTCTATAAGTGAGCTGCTCTTTTCCTTTCCTTCTCCTCATTTTCCCTTTCTTCATTTCTCCCTTTCCCTTTCTTCCTTGCAGTTTCATTCCTCCTTCCTCCCTCTTCTTCCCCCAATGAAGTTTCCAGCAAGTGTTCCCTGAAAAATGACTAAGTCTGGGGCGCAACCCGACTTCGCAGCGAAGTCGGAGTGCGCCCCCCAGTTGGAGCGCAGTAGGGAACGCGAAGTGCGCAAGCAGACAGGAACAAGCAAAATCTGACTAAGTGTCAGGGCGCCACCCGACTTCGCAGCGAAGTCGGGGTGCGCCCTTCTTCCTGGGCGCACTTGGGAAGCAGTCAGGCAAAAAATCAGCTAAGTGTTGGGGCGCCACCCGACTTCGCAGCGAAGTCGGGGTGCGCCCCCTCTCCAGTGCGCAGTTCGAACGGCGGTAGAGACAGCAGAGTACCGGTGCGCAACCCGACTTCGCAGCGAAGTCGGGGTGCGCCCTCTGACCGGTGCGCAGTTGGGCAAGCAAGTCCAAAAATTGACTAAGGCACGGAGGCCTCCCCAACTGCGCTGTTTTCCACCTGCGCAACCCGACAACGCTCTAATCCCGGGCGAAGTTGGATAAACTGCCTTTCAAGGCAGACACGTGTCATTCATCAGCATCTGACAAGTGTCCAACTTCAAGATTCGAGCCAAGACATGACCGGGGAAAGGACAAAGCATGGGCTGCACTATCTACGCCAGCTGCTATCATTTAAGGCTGATAAGAAGTTCCATCCGCCCCAACTTCCCGCATTCCTGCTGACCAAAGGTTTGACCCGACACACCGCCACGTAGTTGTACATATTTCAAGGAGACCATACCGCAAGTACAGTCCTGCCCGACAGAAGTCAGCATCAGCAGCTCTTCAGCCGCTTGTGTCAGCTAATGTCTAGTCTGGGACCTTGTGTCCGAAAATGTAATCGGGGGGAACTTGAGGCTATAAATAGCCATGCAATTCATTGTAAAAGGGGGGAAGGGGAATATACTGCTAGGGAACCATTGTAGCTGTGCGTTTGCCTCTAATACAAGCATATACTTGGCTCTGCTTACTGTCTTTTATCTTGTATGCTGCCTCTCCTTGTCATTTCTGCCTCATGTTTCTTGTATCATTGCTTACTATTGTACTGAACTCTGGACTCTAGTATTTGATGATCAAGTATTCTTGGAATGCATAGATAGAGGATACATAGGATTAATGATAGCTGTAGTTTCAATGTATGCTTTGTAAAGGAATGCTGTTAGTAGCGGTGATTGATCGTTGTTGTGCTGCTTATTCCCCCCACCCAACTCCAATCACATTTGGATTCTCTTTCCGCACTTTTATCTCTTTCCCTGCACTCTTATCTTAACACTAAAAACCCCACAGGAAGCCGGCCTTCTCCGGAGATTGGCACCAAAGGCATTCCTTCCTCCCGGCCTTTCAATCTGGTGGGCGAATCTGGGTGCAATAACAACAAATCCTTTCCTCATGGCAGATTCGTAACCAACAATGAAGAGTCTCAAAGAGTGATGGTGCTAGTACAAGCAACCAAGGACAAGGACAAGGTAGAGGGCAAAATCAAAAATTTTTAAGAGGAAGAGGAGGAAGAAGAGGCGGACCTGCTGCTAGAGGAAGAGGAAGAGGAAGACTTGACAAGAGAAATGTCCAATGCTACCACTACAAAAGGTATGGACATTTTGAAAAAGAATGTAGAGTAAAAGCTACAAATGAAGGAAAAAGATAAATTATGCAAATGAGAATGAGGAAGTTTCAAGCAACTTGTTCTTATCCTATGACAAGGCTGAAAAGACTCTTCAAGAGACTTGGTATCTTGATTCTGGCTGTTCCAACCACATGACAGGCAACAAGGAGTTGTTTGCTACTATGGATGAGAAATTCAAGACCAAGATCAAGCTTGGTGATAACAAGTTTTTGGAGGTGGCAGCAAAAGTAATAATGGACATAAATACTAAGGAAGGTAAAAAGCAAATTCATGATATTTATTACACTCCTGATCTTAAGCATAATTTGTTGAGTGTTGGGCAGCTTTGTGAAAAGAATTACAGAGTTGTTTTTGATGATAAGCAATGTATCATATATGATAAGAACCGTGGGAACAAAGTTGTCACTATTGTTCCCATGTCAAGCAATCGAATGTTTCCTTTGAAGTTTGGAGGTAATGGCAGCAGCTTGTCAAATGTTGTTATTGAAGATAAGAGTTGGTTGTGGCATTTGAGGTATGGCCACTTAAACTTTCAAAGTTTGAAGTTGTTGACTTCTCAAGAGCTGGTTTTTGGTTTGCCCAAAGTTGAAGATCACAAAGAAGTTTGTGAGGGATGTGCCAAAGGCAAGCATGCTAGAGAAAGGTTTCCAAGAGGAAAAGCGTGGAGGGCCCAACATCCACTCCAATTAGTTCATTTTGATATTTGTGGCCCAATGCAAACCAAAAGCTTGGGTAAGTCATCTTATTTTATTACTTTTATTGATGATTTTTCCAGAAAGTGTTGGGTATATTTTTTGAAGAATAAAGATGAGGCTTTAGATGTTTTCAAGAGCTTTAAAGCCTTTGTAGAAAATGAAAGTGGATATAGAATTAAATGTTTAAGGACTGACCATGGTGGTGAGTATTGTTCAAGGCTGTTCACATAGTTTTGTGATAAGAATGGAATCAAGAGGCAGCTCACAACTGCCTACACTCCTCAACAAAATGGGGTGGCTGAAAGAAAGAACCGGACTGTAGTTGAGATGGCAAGAAGCATGCTTCAAACCAAGGGGCTGAGCAATTCTTTTTGGGCTGATGCGGTTGCTACAGCAGTATACATTCTTAATAGGAGTCCCACAAGTGCTCTTGATAAGATGACTCCTTATGAAGCATGGTATGAGAAGAAACCCAATGTTAATCATTTTAAAGTTTTTGGTTGTTTAGCCTATGTTCATGTTGCTGATGAGAAAAGGAAGAAGCTTGATCCAAAAAGTGAGCCTTGCATTTTTGTTGGATATTGTGAAAATAGCAAAGCTTATAGGCTCTACAATCCAAAGACTAGTAAAGTGGTGGTTTCTAGAGATGTGATTTTTAATGAAGGGGGAGTATATGGTCATCAAAGAGGCCAAGCTGGTAAGACCATCAATGTTAGTAATGGTAGTGTTGGTGGTGAACAACCCACTAGTGTGCCTACTCCTCCATTAAGTCCTCCAAGCAGTCCTTCAAGTAGTTCTTCAAGCAGTCCTAAGGAGAGTTCATCAAGTTCTTCAAGTAATTCATCACCCATTATTGATCTTATGAAGACTAAGAAGGGGAAGAGAACTCTTCAAGCTCACCCACCAAGTCAAATGCTTGATAGCAATTTTGAAAGGAGGCTTACAAGAGGCCAAGCTCAAGAAGTTGATCAAGTTGTTTCAAGATTGGAAAGGCTGCACATATATGGAGATGATGAAGAAGATCCTAAAGGTGAGTCGGTTAATTATGCTTTGATGTCTCAAGCTGAGTTTGAACCTTCTTGTTTTGAAGATGCTTGTACTAATGATGTGTGGGTGCAAGCAATGCAAGAAGAGATCAATTCCATTCAAAAGAATGATACTTGGGAGCTTATGAGACTTCCCAATGGTAAGAAATGTGTGGGTTCCAAGTGGGTCTACAAGACCAAGTATAACAGTGATGGCAGTATTGAAAGACATAAGGCTAGACTTGTTGCTAAAGGATTCACACAAAGGTATGGAATTGATTATGAAGAAACGTTTGCACCTGTAGCAAGGCAAGAAACAATCAGAATGGTCATTGCTTTGGCAGCCCAAAGGAGATGGAGTGTGCATCACTTGGATGTGAAAAGTGCCTTCTTGAATGGGTACTTAGAAGAAGTGTATGTACAACAACCACAAGGTTTTGAGGTTAAAGGTAAAGAAGACTTTGTATACAAGTTGAAGAAGGCCTTGTATGGCCTCAAGCAAGCACCAAGGGCTTGGTATGCCCAGATAGATGGATACTTTCAACAAAGTGGCTTCAAAAGGAGCAAGAGTGAGCCTACCCTCTACTCTAAGAAAGAAGGTAATGATATTCTTCTTGTATGTTTGTATGTAGATGATCTGATTTATATGGGCAGCAGCTCAAAAATGAAAGATGAATTCAAAAATGCTATGATGAATGAGTTTGAAATGAAAGATTTGGGGTTGATGCATTACTTCCTTGGAATGGAGGTTCATCAACGTGAAGATGAAATTTTTATTTGCCAAACAAAGTATGCTAAAGATATGTTGAAGAAGTTTTGTATGGACAAATGTAAACTAGTTCCCACTCTGATTGCTCATGGAGTAGTGTTGTGCAAGGACGATGGAGCTGAGAAAGTAAATGTGACAGGTTATAGGAACATTGTGGGAAGTTTGATGTTTCTCACTAACACTAGACCAGACATTGCTTATGTTGTTTCTCTTGTTTCAAGGTACATGAATGAACCATCTCAAATTCATTTGAAGGCTGCCAAGAGAATCTTGAGGTATGTGAAAGGTACTCTTGATTTTGGCATTCATTATTATGCAACTAAGGAGATGGAGCTTGTTGGTTTTAGTGATTCTGATTGGGGCGACAGCTTGGATGACCGGAAGTCTACTTCTGGCAATTGTTTTTCTCTTGGTTCTGGACTGATCACATGGAGCTCAAAGAAGCAAGGATCAGTTGCTCTTTCCTCCACAGAAGCTGAGTATATTGCAGTCACTTCAGCTAGTGCACAAGCCTTGTGGCTTAGGAAGGTATTGGAGGAGATTGGTGAGAAGCAATGTCATCCTACAGTCATTTTTTGTGATAATATGGGTACAATTCAATTGGCAAAGAATCCCATCCATCATAGCAGGTCTAAACACTTTGATTTGAAGTATCATTTTATCAAGGATATGGTACAAAAGAAAAAAATAGAGTTGAAGTACTATAGCACTCAAGAGCAGCTTGTTGATGTGTTCACAAAAGGAGTTGCCAAAGCTCAGTTCTTAAAACTTAGAGATAGTCTTGTGAGACCTCTCAGCATCAAGGGGGAGAATGTTGGAAATGTGATGCTGAGCAAAAACCATAGCTATGCATATTCCTTGTCAAGCCAGATAGGTAGTGGAATTTGTAACTGAGGGGAAGCAAAATGTAACTGTAGCTGTGCATATTCTCTATCATGTCAGTTAGGTAGTGGAATTTGTAACTGAAGGGAAGTAAAAATTGTAGCTATGCATATTCTCTATCATGTCAGTTAGGTAGTGGAATTTGTAACTGAAGGGAAGTAAAGACTCTAGTTGTGTATATTCTCTGTCATGTCAGTTAGGTGGTGGAATTTGTAACTGAAGGGAAGTAAAAAAACTGTAGCTATGCATATTCACCAAAAAAAAAAATTGTAATGGCTGTAGCTGTTGGTTACGAATCTGCCATGAGGAAAGGATTTTGGGTTAATGCGCCCAGATTCGCCCACCAGCATGAAAGGCCGGAAGGAAGAGATGCCTTCCGTGCCAATCTCCGGAGAAGGCCGGCTCCTTTGGGGGGGTTTTATGGTTTAAGCTAAGAGTGCAGGAAAGAGATAAAGGAACGGAAAGAATTTACAAATGAGATTGGAGTTTGGTGGGGGGAACTAACAGTACGGAAACACATTAATCACCATTGCTTACTGCATCATAAATACAAAGCATGACAAAGAACTGCAAAACCTAAGTGTACTTTCTGTACTAAGCAATATACGCACAGCTACAATGGTCCCCTAGCAAACATTCTCCCTACAAGGAGAACTAACAGCACGGCAATGCATCAATCACCACTACGTACGGAAACTCAAAACAGAAAGCAACTAAGAGATGTCAGAGCCAGGTATATGTGTTATGCAGAGAATTTATACGCACAGCTACAATGGTCCCCTAGCAAACATTCTCCCTACAAGGAGAACTAACAACACGGCAACGCATCAATCACCACTACGGACAGCAACGTAACACACAACTGATGGAACTGCTACCACATCTATTATATAAAGTTCAAAAGTGCTTGACCACCAAATGCTGAAATGAATCAACAAGCCATGGCACAAACAATGCTAAAGGCGCCTGATCACCAAATGCTGAAACGAATCAACGAGCCGTGACACAGGGAAGCGTAAAGCATAAGCATAAAGAAATAAAAGTAGCAGAACAGAACCAGGCATACAAATTATATTTATAAGCAGAAGCACGGTTACAATGGTTCCCTAACAGACATTCCCCTTCCACCCTTTACAATGAAATCATGGTGGGTTTATATAGCCCGAGTCCCTCCCGTTACATTAATGGGCACAAAAGTCCCAGTCAAACAATAGCTGACAAAAGCGGCGAAAGAGCTGCAAATGCTGACCTTTTGTCGGACCGGACTGTACCCGCAGCATGGTCTTCCTGGAAGCTGGACAGCTAGGTGGCGGTGTGTTGGGCAGAACTTCTTCTTAGCAGGAATGCGGGTAGCTGGAGCGGGTAGAACCTCCAATCAGCTTTAAATGAGGTCACTGGCATAGGTAATGCAACCCATGCTCGTCCTTTTGCTCGGCACGTCTTGGCTCAAATCCCGAAGCTGGACACTTGTCAGATGATGGATGATGTTGTTTGACACGTGTCTGCCTTGAAAGGCAGTTTATCCAACTTCGCCTGGGATCAGAGCACCATCGGGTTGCGCAGGCAGAAAACAACGCAGTCGGGAAGGCCTTCATGCCTTGGGTGCATTTCCGAGTTTGTTTCCCTACTGCGCACCTGTCAAGGGCGCACTCCGACTTCGCTGCGAAGTCGGATTGCGCACAGGTGAAAGCTGATCTCTGCCGCCGTAAGGACTTCGCTCCAAGCACTTAGTCGTTTTTCTGCCAACCTGCCAGCCTGCCATAAGGTGCGCCCAGAAAGAGGGGCGAAGTCGGTCGGAAGCCTTCATCCTTGGGTGCATTTCCGGTTTGTTTCCCTGCGCACTTGTCAGGGCGCACTCGACTCGCTGCGGTCGGACTCGCGGTGAAAGTTGATCTCTCCGCCGTACGGACTTCGCTCCAGCACTTAGTTGTTTTTCCGCCAACCTCGCCGACTCGCCACAAGGTGCGCCCCGAAAGAGGGGCGAAGTCGGACTTCGCACCAAAGCGGGCGAAGTGCGGCTTCAAACCAAAGCGGGCGAAGTACGAACTTCGCACCAAAATCGGGCGAAGTGCGAACTCGCACCAACGCCTTCGCACTAACCGGCGAAGTGCGGCTCCCCAAGCGGGCGAAGTGCGGACTTCGCACCAAAACGGGCGAAGTGCGAACTTCGCACCAACACTTAGCCATTTTCCAGGGCAACTGCTGTCAACTCTGAAATTCAACTGAGGGGCTCCAAGAAAGGGGGGGAAAGAGAGAATGTAGGAAAAAGAGAGAAAAGGAGAGAGGAAGAAAGGGAAAGAGAGGAAGAGGGGAAAGAAAGAGCAGCACTGCTACAAAACTGAAAACATTGCACCCCGTGCAAAATGTGGCAACATTTCTGGCGGCTCGCGGGGTGTCGAGCTCGCCTCGGCGCAAAGAATCCATGCCTTCATCCATTGGGTGCAGAGGAACTTGCTTCCCCTACCTTTTGCTGCTCTAGCTGTTCTCCTCGCGGCAACTGTTCTTCAGATTCACCTTCATCAGTTGCCTCCTCAAAACCATCTTCCGAAGGCTCTCCAACTTTTGCTTCTGCCTCACAGATGCGCTTGTATGCGGCCTGGGCTTGGCCCCAGGCTTCTGCTTCGAATGGCCGGCGGTTAGCAACTTCTTCTAATGCTGCGTGGAAAGCAGCGACCGCGTGCAGGTCGATGGTGAGATATCTTTTTCCTAGTTCCTGGAAGTAGGAGCTGATCTTGCAACATTTTGACACCATCTAGGTGACCTGACTTTCTTGAATTGGCTCAGTCCAGCTATCAATTTCAGCTGTATCTGCTTCAAAGGACCGCCAATTCTTTTTCACCTGCTCGTGGGTGAGAAATTCACCATTCTCAACAAAGCCCGGGCAGCCAAGTTCTGAAAGAGCGTGAAAGGGAGCCATACAAATATCTCTTTCGTGTTCGAATGCGTCCAGCATTCGTCTGGCAACCCTCACCTCTTCTACTTTTTTAAAATATTTATGCAAGGTTACCCTTGCATCTGCCCATTCTGCAGCGAATGAGGACATGGGGGAAAATTGGAGGCCATCGCGCTCGCGCTCCTGAAGATTTATTGCCAGGTCCAGCCATTGCTTTGCCTGGCGTTCGGCCTCCTCTACCACAGGCTTTCCCTGGGCAGAAACTTCTTGAATTCTGGATGCGAAATCCAGAACTGACATTGCCTTATATGTGTGGGGCTTGCATCCCCGCAGCAGATCAGCCCGCATCCCCTTAACCTTGCTCTTTGAAAAGACCGTCGCTTGAGATGCTTTCTCTGCAGATTGCGAATGCGCCTGTTTCAAAGACTCCCGGAGCCGAGAAATCTGCTCCAAGGCTGCCTCGCTTCTCGTTGCGGCTTGTTGCCGGGAAGCGGCCAGCTGGGCTTTTAGTTCATCTATTTCTCGTCGCGCCGCTTCCAGCCTGCTCGGTGGACCCGGATAGGTCCTCTTCAAGCTGTCTTGTCTTATCCTCGCAACCCGAAAAGCTCTTCCCTGTTCCTCCGGACTCTTGACAAGGAGATTGTCGCCTTTACGAATGATTCCCCGAATCTCGTATTGCTTGTCAATATCGTCAAAGCTCTTCTCCTTTGTCCGGAGCTCGTAGTCCGCCCCTGGTCATTTCCCGGAGAGGCTTCTTCACTTTCGGGATTATCTTCTCTGTTGTAAGCACTCTCCTCTCAAAGTTAAACTTGGTGCGCTTTACCGGGGCGGCTATCTCTTCATGTCTCCTCCGCTTCAGATTTTGGAGGAAAGAGATAGGGTACTCTACAGCTCTCGTTGCCAGAGGCAAGTCGTCCGTATTCTGGAGGTCGTCCATGAAGTCTGGTTCCCCCAGCCTAGGGTTCTGCCGAGACGTCTCTCCTGCGGGAATGGGATCAGGAGGAACCGGACGGACTTTGGAAGGATCGGCCGCTTCTGAGGGCGACCGGGGAGTGGAAATGGGAGCGGCTGACGCTGAAAGGGTTTCAAGCGGCTGATGCGGTGGATGTAACGGTGAATGCGTGGCTTCAGCACTAACCACAGGTGAAGGATTTGGGGTTTGACTCAGAGATAGGGAAACGTTGGGGTTCTGAGCAAACTGGTCAAAAGAATGGGGGCCGCTAGAAGGGTGTGGAGACGGGGAGGAAGATGCGGCCATGGCTTGCTCGGATTGAGCGGGAGATGGAGTAGGAGTAGGGCTAGATGAGACCAGAGAGAGTGGGGCAGCAAACGTACTCGCGAGCTCCGCCTGAGCCGATGCTGGATGGATGTCTGCGATTCTGGTTTCGACGGCTGGCTCGGGACTGCCCAGAGAAACACGCTCCGGAGCGGCCGAACGCGGCTACGGCTCGCGATCGGGCTGCTGCACTGTCAGACTAGGTCGCCCGATCTTTTCAACTCTCTTCCTCTTCTTCTCTTCTGGAACAATGGCCGGAGCGGGGAAGGAGATGAAGCAAGTGCAGCAGGCGCCGATGTTCCCACGGTGAACTTGTACCGGGGTTTGACTTGCAGAAGGTCTGCCGCAACCGGTCTCGCTCTTTGGTGGTGCCGGCGCTTTTGTGCTCGAAGGGTCACCTCGGGCGTTGACTTGATCGAGCTTCTGCGCCTTTTCGAGCACCACCTTGGAAGCCACGGGCTGCATTGGGTCCACTTGGATGTCCGTCGGGCTCCGCGCTGGCAGTTGCCGAAGTGTACAACTGTTGGGAGGAAGGCCCTCCTTTATAACCCTCAAAGGGGCCTCGGGGAACGTAATCTTGATATGCGAACGGCCGCCAGCTGTCATGATGCTGGTCATATAGAGTCGAAAAGTCGTCATCAACGGCCAGATTTCTCCTAGTGGATTTGTCGTGCTGCGTGCGGCACCTCATCTTCCAACATTCGATAATCTTTTCTTTTGGCCAGTTAAGGCCTGCTATCTTGGAGATGAATTTTTTAAACCCAGGAGAAGAAAACTTGTGGTCCGGGTTTCGCTTGGGGTCATATGTCACCTCCTCGCAGTAAAAATCCTGCCATGGAGGCGAAGCTTCCATCAAGTCAATTTCCCAGTCAAGGTCAACATGGACCACATCGCATCTATCTTCGGTTATATCTGCCCGGGGGCAGAGATGCGTGAACTTTCCCCTTATCCCGTAAGGGTCGTACTTCCAGCGCTGCGGCAGCAGAATCAACCCAATGTCAAAAAGCTCCCGCTCGAGGTAGACATGCTGTCCTACCTCGGAAATCTCAACGTTCGCCCAGGAAAGAGGATATTGAAAAATCTGGCCTCTTTTCTTTCCCAGGCCGAACTCCTCCTCAACATAATCCATCTGACGGGCAACCTCCATCCCAAACTGATGATCCGTGCACCAGTAGGGCAGCAGATGAGGTTTGCCCTTGAATCCGTAGATTCTGACCACAATCCCCTGCGTCAGTCTAAAGACGTCCCCGAGCTTCTGACTCAGAAAAGAGTTCGTCATTTCTTGCGGGGGGCGAGGGATTTCGCCCTCGCTGAAGACTGACATGACCAATCCCAAAAAGTTGAAGTTAAACTTGTAGTAAGACCCTTTCTAGTATAGGTCATCCGTCCAGTCATAGACGGGCTGTGGCTCTCCCTTCTCGTTGACCTTCTTCAGGTTCGGGATCGGCATCCGGGAGTGCAAATGATACAAACAAAGCCAAGCTAGAACAGAACTGAACCGAAATTCGGTGGACTGCTTCTTCTGGAGCTTGACCAGGCTGGAGTGGATGGCGTATGCCAGCCAGTCCGCCCAGTCGAAAAAGATGGGACGCTTTCCACTTCTCTGCGCTGCTGGTTCGTAGGATTCTCCACACAGGAGACATTCTGCCAGCGCTAGCTGGTACGGCTGTACCAGCTCATCAGAGTCGCAGCCGAGGATCCATGCCAGAATGGTGTATAAATATTTGTTCTGAAACCTCGCCAAGGGCATGGGGCCGGTTGGCCACTGTCCAGCTGCAAGCGGGGCGTTCAGCTCTGAATTGAGGAAATCCCTCATTCGTTTTGTTTGCGTGAAACGTCCCGCTTGCTCGCCCAGATTTATCTTTCTGACAATTGTGCTGGAGTCATACTCCAACCCTGGGGCGAAAGCTGGCTGGACAGTCTCCCTGCGCAGCGCGAACAAGGGTTTACCGCTGGAGCTGCAAATCTGCCGGGTAACTGGTCTGTAGTGTCTGACAATCAGGTCTACCAGCTCCGGGCATTGATGGACGGGAGGGCATAAGAACCGAAAAAGGTTAGACTTGTACGCCGCTCCGAAATGATGAGAGGGCGAAACCTTGTCAGCCCAACTCTCCACATTTGTCCGCAGCTTAGTCAGGCTCATAGAAAACGAGCCGTCCTTGTATCCCGCCAGGTAATTTACCGGAGGTGGTGGGGCTTGCCCACGCTGTACTTTCTTTGGCCGGGACTTTGACTTTTGCTCCGGCGGTGTTTCACTTCTGAAAACACTTGGTCGCGGTAAATCCTCGGGTTCGCACCCTTCGCTGGATTGCGCTGGCATTGGCATCTTTCCTCTGTCCATCTCTCCGAAACAACAATAATTACAAATTCAGGGCGTCTGCAGAAGATTTCGCAGTCACAGGAATAATCTGCGCAGTTTGGCATGTTTGAATGCGTCTGACCCCCTTTTCTAGATAACGACAGCGTCATTAATGTCGCGCAGGAGGGGGTAGGTCGGCTGGCAAGTGAAGGAGTTAAGTTTCTTAGGTGGCTGCGCAGGAGAATGTTTGGAAAAAGGTACCCCGGCAGCCGTGCCATGCTTTTTCGATTGCACTTTTTATTGATGACTGTGCAATCATTAACTTTACCTTAAACGCTGCGCCATGGCTGACGTCACTGCTGCTATCTGGGCACACTGCTCAAGAAAAAACCCCTGGGCGCGGAAACCCATATTAAAACGGTCGCAATGCGCCTTGGGCCCAGCTTGGAATTTTAGAATATTTTATTCATTTTTTAAACAATCGTCCAAGCTGGCCCAGAAAACAAGGCGCAATCGGACTTCGCCCAAAGTTGGGCGCGATCCGACTTCGCCAGCGCAGTCGGACTTCGCCCGAAATTCGGGCGAAGTTCGAACTTCGCGCGAAGTTTGCATTGAGACTGTTTCTGCTTTCTTTTCTTACCGCGCCCAAGGGTTGAGCGCAGTCCGCCCCCTTGCAAACTTTGGAAGAATTGGCGAGTACTGTTTTATTGCCTCTTGGGACCGGGTGCACGAGCTGCGCTAAGACCATGAAGCGCGTTCGGACTTCGCCCGAAGTTCGGGCGAAGTTCGAACTTCGCGCGAAGTTTGCACTTCGCGCGGGAGTTGCGCGCAGTTCGAACTTCGCGCGCAAGCCGGCCGAAGTCGGACTTCGCTCAAAACTGAGCGCAGTCCGATTCTTTGTGCCTTTGCAGTTTTTTTTTTTTATTCAAACTTCGCGTTTTGTCTGGCGCGCAGCCCGACTTCGCTGCGAAGTCGGGCAATGGCCAACACTTAGCCGTTTTTTGCTTTGTTTTCTTCTTCACTCAAACAGCCCCTTCACGAACTTCGCTCCTTCTGAGGGGCGACAACAGACTTCGCTGCGAAGTCTGTATTCTCTCCCATGCCGCAGTTTAGCTCAAAAAAATAAAAAATTGAAAGCTGGAAACTGTACATGCTGGAAAACAAAAATGCATAAGGGAAATTTTTACAAAGAAGGGCCACTCGGGCACCTTCAGCAATGGTAAATTTTTAAGTGGAACCCGTTAACAGGGATAGGTAGGAGCTGACCCTCCATATCCCGAAGTACGTAGGCATTGAACTGGTTCACCCGGGCAATCTGATAAGGGCCCTCCCAGAGAGCATCAAACTTCCCGTGATTGCCCGGCTTTGCCTTATATGAGTCCCACTTCAGCACCAGGTCCCCGATTTTAAAAACTCGGGCAGTGGTGCCTTTTGCAAACCAGCCTTGAGTGGCAGCAATATGATCAGTGAAGGCCTGGTATGCTTTTTCTCTGTCTTCTTCCAACTGCAGGAGTTGGCACAGTCTGTCGTCCACCGGGTCTCCACTGCTCCTGTCTTCGTCCAACATCCATAGGGCAGGGATTTCGATGTGGGATGGCATGACAGCCTCTTTGCCATAGACGAGCGCATAGGGGGACGTTCTGATGGACTTCTTGAATGAAACTCTGTCCGCCCACAGCGCCCGGTTCAGGAGTAAGTGCCAAGTCCGCTTGTTTCTGTCAATGGTCCTCCGGATGATTTTCAGGAGGTTCTTGTTGGTAGACTCGGCAAGGCCATTCCCCTGCGGGTAGTAATTAGAAGACATCTTGTGATAGATGCCAAGTTTGCCAGTGTACTCCGTGAGTACAGCGCCTACGAATCCCGGACCATTGTCTGTCACAATTGACTCTGGAACCCCAGAGCGGGTAATCAGGCTCTCAATGAACCCGATGACCGTTTCTTGGTCTGCGTTCTTGGTCGGGATTGCCTCTGCCCACCGTGTGAAGTAATCGGTGGCTGTAAGAATAAACTTGTGTCCGGCAGAGGAATTAGGCGAAATCACCCCAATGAAGTCTAGACCCCATTGCTGGAACGGAGTCTCGGCCTGAATCGGTTGAAGGGGCAGGGGTGCTTTTCTGTTTCTGCAAGCAAACCTCTGGCATTGATCACACTTGGAACAGACAGCATGAGTGTCTGTAAATAGAGTGGGCCAATAGTACCCAACTCTAATTATTTTTAAGGCCGTGGGCCTTGAAGAATGATGACCCCCAGGCATCCCGGAATGAAAATCTCCGAGGACCCTGGGCTGGTCTGATTTTCTGACGCACCGCAACAGGATGCCGTCGATGTTTTTGAAGTAAAGCCCCTCGGGGCGAAGAGTGTACTTAAGTGCACCTAGCCGAAATCTCCTTCGTTGTGAGGCGTTCGAGTGATCTGGACATCTTCCGGTGCAGAAATATCTCACCAGTTCATCTGTCCAATCACTCCCCTCCGATAAGGAGTTGGCTAGGTAGATGCGTGTCGCTGTGTCCTCCCACTTACAAGCGGAGATGCCGGCTACAGCGCTTCGGGCCAATTCCTGACACAAGGCTCGGCCCCTGATAAGCTTGGTGGGCCGCACTTCGATGTCGAACTCCTGGATTTTTGCTATCCATCCCGCTCTCTTGTGACCCGGTTCTCCTTGTATGATGAAGCTTCGAACGTCCGGGTGAATCACAAAGACAGTCGTTTTGCTCTGGGAGACAAAGTGCCTGAACTTTCGGAGGGATTTCATAACAGCGTGAACTTGCCGCTCTATAAAGTTGTACTTTTCCTCATGCGGATGAATCACTTGGCTCAGGAACGCTATGGGGCGCTCCTCGCCATCGTCTCCCTTCTGAGTTAGGACTACAGCGTAACTTTCGGGTTCTCCCACTGCATAAAGGATGAAGTCCCTGGAGTAGTCCGGGTTTGTCAACACCGGAGCTTGCGCAATTCGAGCCTTGATTTCCTCGAAGGCTTGCTCTCTCTCATCAGTCCATTCGTAAATCGTATCTTTTTTCAGCAGTTCGGCCATAGGCTTGATCACCTGTGCGAAGTCCGGAATGAACTTCCGCACGAAGTTAATCTGACCGAAGAAGGACTGCAGCCCTTTTTTATCGATGGGGGCTGGCAAGCGAAGGAGGGCTTCTGCTCTGTCAGGGTCAATGGCGAGGCCTTCCTCGGAGATGACATGTCCCAGCAACTTTCCTTCTTTTACCGTGAAGACAGACTTCTTCGGGTTTATAGAAATGCCGAATTCTCGACACCTCTCAAATATTTGCCGTAGGTGTGAAACATGATCCCCTCTTTGGTGAGAGAAAACGGTCATGTCATCAAGGTAGATAACAATGATCTTATTGAGCAGCTCTCGGAAGGCCAGGTCCATGGCCCTTTGGAATGTGGCACCAGCATTGGATAAGCCAAAAGGCATGCGCTGATAGGCGAACGTCCCCCACTTGGTGGTGAACACCGTCTTATGTCGGTCCTCATCTTTGACCCAAATCTGGTTGTAGCCGGAAAATCCATCTAAAAGTGAGAATCTCTCGGGCTCCAAAGAACGATGTGTAGAATCTGGTCGATTTGGGGAAGCGGATAGTGGTCCCTGAGGGAAGCCTGATTTAGGTTTCTGAAGTCGACACAGAGACGAATGTCGCCATTCTTTTTCCTCACGGGCACCAAATTCGCGACCCAGGATGAATGTTTGATGGGGTAGATGATCTTGGCTTCCAGCATCTTCAAGAGCTCGGCTTTCATCATGGCCTCAATCTTCGGATTCACGGCCCTCTGCTTCTGACGGAATGGCTTGGCGCCATCCTCTAGCTCGATGGTATGCTGGATGACATTTCTGTCATACCCCCTCAAATCCTCGTAGCACCAGGCCACGATGTCGGGGAACTCTTGGCACAGTGATCTGATCTGCTCAATTTCCTCCGACGTGCAGTCTGTTCCGACCTTGATAGTTTTACCAGGTTCAAGTTCCAGGTCAGCATACTGCTTCGGGTCTACTTTGATCCTGTGAGATATTGCTCTGTCAGTCTGATCAAACAGACTCTCCAACGTAATTAGTCCTTTTGGGACATGATTATTTTTTAACTGTATCAACCCCTCATATTGCTCGTCATCAGGGTCTCTACCTTCGATTAAGCCAACTTCGTTAACCAAAAATGTGACGATTTCCTCGTCACAACTGAACACCTGCCAGTGGGTGTCCCTATCAGGCATAGAAGGCCTGTAAATAGTGCGAACCGGCTTCGATTTCTGGACAACGTCATCAGCCGGAACGTACCTGGCTCCAACAGACGCCAGAATGTCAGCGTGTTTGTTTTTCTCACGCGATATCGCCTTGACATTCAACGAGTCGAACGACTCCATCAGGTCCCACACCCGGTTGCGGTACGCTCTAAGGTAGTGCTGTTTGGAGGCGCACTTGTTCGTAACCTGGTGACACACCAGCTCTGAATCTCCAAAGATCTGCAGGTGTTTGATCCCCAGCCTCTCCGCCTTTCGCAAACCCAAGCACAGGGCTTCGTACTCCGCCGAGTTGTTAGTGCAGCTCCAGGCCAACCTGTAGGTATAGTCCTTCTGGATTCCGGTTGGAGAAACCAGAAGCACCCCTGCACCGGCGCCATTTTTGCATCGCGCGCCATCAAAGAAAAGCTTCCACAGCTTCTCAGGTGCAGGTCCCACTTCTTTTGCAGCTGACATGTCAAGCCTCTCGGGCTGTACAATGGAGTAACAGCCCTGCTCTGTCTCAATTACGGCATTGAAGTCCCGCAAAGAGAACTCGTCTTCAAGCTGTAGCACTTCGAAGGCTTGCTCAGTCAGCTCTACTGTCACCAGTTCTTCCTCCGACAACTGAACCATGCAGTCCAACTCTCCTCCGGGTATCTTCTCTACTAGGAAGGTGGAAGGCTTCTCATTGAAAATTTTCAGTCTCCTTCCTTTGAAGGGCACTTCCATGTGTGAGTAGTCTAGAGACAGGTACCCGCCCAACTTCGCAGTGAACTCCCGAGAGAGACACATGCCGAAGTAGGGAGCCAGGTCAACAACCACGACCTCTTGGATGACCACGATGTCGAGAGCCTTGTGCAGCCGGATAGGGATGTCCTTTATGACACCAACTGTCTTGACAGGGGTGCCGTCTAATTGCAGCACGCCTTGGCTGCTACGTGTGTATTCCATCCCGATCTCGTCACAAACGGCCTTCGGCATCACAGTCGTGGAAGCGCCAGAGTCCACCATGCAGTTGTGTACTATGTGCCCTTGCATCCGTAAAGACAGATAAAAGGGAGGCGGTCTGTTCTTCCCAGTGGCTGAGACTGTCAGAGGTTGAACCAGGACAGCGGGCTGTATCTGCTTGCCGCTTTTCATGTTCTTCAGGGATTCTTGCAGCAGATCCACTTGGCCTGGGAGCAGAAGAGCATCATACATGCTGATTCTAGCAGGTGTTCTTTTCAACTCGTCTACTATGCTGTAGCCCGAGGTACTAGCTCCTTCTGCTTCTTTTGTCGGCTCATACTTCGTCCGGTACTGCTGGGTAGCCTCAACTCTCTGTCTCTTGGTCAGAGACGGGTACTTCACCTTCTCCTGGGCTTGTTCTTTGGTTTCAGCTGGAGGCTGAGGTACGGGAGACTTAGCCGGAGTTGGGGATTTTGCCATAGGAGGCTTGGCTGGAACAAGGGCAGCCTTTGCCGGAGAAGGCTTGGCTGGAGCTTTATCTTTGGATGCCTTCTCCTGGGCTGTGTAGGGCCACAGCCGTTTGTACGGTGGCAGCCCATCGGGCTGCGGTTTTTCTCTTCTGGCGTAAACTTGCAAAGGCTTGGCAGCATCTGCGGTTTTCTTTTCTTCCTTGGCAGGCGGCACTAGATTCTCCTCTGGGAGGGCAAAGTTGGCTTCGCCGTCCAGGATCATGTAGAGCTCATCGTCCTCTATGGCGCTGCCGGCCAAGGTCTGGATGTAGTGCTGGTGCAATGTGCAGTCTTCCTCCGAATGCGGGTCGTTGCACGTAGTGCACCAGTTAACCTGGTCGGAAGGACCAGGCGGGTCTTCTATAGCAGCATTTCTCGGAGGCGGACGCCTCTGCAACTGGTGCTCCGGGGGCTTGTCTTTTGTTAGCGCCGGGGGCGCATATGGCCTCCTAGGAGCGAGGTCCATCTGGGCCTGCTTCTTCTTCAGAGCGGTCATGTCATTGGACATGGCATGATATCCTGAGGCCAAAGCCCGCACCTCCTGGAGGATCGTATTCTGAATGCTACTGTCAGGAGGCGGCAACTGTGCCGGTGGAGGCAATGCGGCTAATGGAGGAGGGTTAGAATAAGGTGCGTACTGCGGGGGAGCAGGAAGTGCTGGAAAATGCGGAGCAGGAGGAGGCGGGTGAGGATAATGCAATTGAGGCGGGCCGTAAGGAGTTACGACCGGCGCCGGATTCCACTGCTGCTGGGGTTGCTGTCCTGATGTGGACGGCGCACCGCCAGAAGCAGGAGGATACTGGGATCTGGGGAAGTCGGGATGAATGGGTTCCTACACCCTGGACGGGAGTCTGCCGATAGAGATAATGTCAGCTTCAGCTTGCTGGGCAGCCTCGTACAGAGCAGAAAACTCGTCTATTCTGGCAATCTTTAGCAGCAGGCATATGTATGAGTTGAAGGATCTCAGATAGTAGTGAGCAGCCATGCCAACTAAAGGCCGAAGTTCACGAGGTACCCGTTTCCAGGATCTCGCAAACCTGATGTTAAAATCAGACACCTCCTCTTGAGGATGTCTCTGGATAGCTTGGAACTGATGCAGTAGAGAAGTAGGGTCAGCAGACTCGTTGCATCCTTTCACGAGCCTTCTGGCAAGCTGGGGCCACCCTGTGATGGATCCCTCTGGCAGCGATCTCCACCAGTAGAGAAGCTTTCCCCTCAGGGAAAGGGCCAGCAGACGGGTCTTCACACTCTCATCGGTAATGGTATGTAATGCGGCCAGGGCAAGGATGTCCTGGATGTGCTCGTACGCCGTCTTGCCGTAGCCGTCGTATGTAGGGATAGACTTTAAAGCAGCAGGGGGCACAGCTTGCTGTCCGACCAGGGCCAAGGGCCCTGTAGAGTCCACCGCCGGGAAGAGATCATCATCATTTTGCTGCTGGGCAGCCATTTCTTCTTCTTCTCCTCCGTCGGTTGTGTACTCAGTGTCGGTACTTTCCGAGGATGCAGGTGCTTCTTCTTCCTTGGCCTCTTCTATTTCGTACTCAGCTTCGGCTTCGGCTTCGGCTTGAATTTCAGCCTCGGCTTCGTCGACACGAGCTTGCGGATCAGCCAGCCTGGGAATTTCGCCTCGAGCGTTGATGTCCAGTTCGTAAAAGTCAGGCGGGCTTCTCGGATCCCTTGCTCGCCACCTTCTTGTTTGCATGAAGGTGCTGGGACCGGTCTTTCGGACTCAAAGGATTTGTTCGTGCAAAGTCGCCAGGTGTTCAGATTTCGAACAGCAATGAAGCGAACACCGGTGCTTTGATTCTGTTGGGGGTGAGAAACTTCCTTGTCTCACCAAGTGCTCAGAAACCACTGTCAGCGCCAGGTGGAGACTGATCAGAAAATCTCTCTTCAAATGTGGGACCCTGGTCCCACCGGGCGTGCCAGAGAAACTGTTGGTTACGAATCTGCCATGAGGAAAGGATTTTGGGTTAATGCGCCCAGATTCGCCCACCAGCATGAAAGGCCGGAAGGAAGAGATGCCTTCCGTGCCAATCTCCGGAGAAGGCCGGCTCCTTTGGGGGGTTTTATGGTTTAAGCTAAGAGTGCAGGAAAGAGATAAAGGAACGGAAAGAATTTACAAATGAGATTGGAGTTTGGTGGGGGGAACTAACAGTACGGAAACACATTAATCACCATTGCTTACTGCATCATAAATACAAAGCATGACAAAGAACTGCAAAACCTAAGTGTACTTTCTGTACTAAGCAATATACGCACAGCTACAATGGTCCCCTAGCAAACATTCTCCCTACAAGGAGAACTAACAGCGCGGCAATGCATCAATCACCACTACGTACGGAAACTCAAAACAGAAAGCAACTAAGAGATGTCAGAGCCAGGTATATGTGCTATGCAGAGAATTTATACGCACAGCTACAATGGTCCCCTAGCAAACATTCTCCCTACAAGGAGAACTAACAAAGACGGCAACGCATCAATCACCACTACGGACAGCAACGTAACACACAACTGATGGAACTGCTACCACATCTATTATATAAAGTTCAAAAGTGCTTGACCACCAAATGCTGAAATGAATCAACAAGCCATGGCACAAACAATGCTAAAGGCGCCTGATCACCAAATGCTGAAACGAATCAACGAGCCGTGACACAGGGAAGCGTAAAGCATAAGCATAAAGAAATAAAAGCAGCATAACAGAACCAGGCATACAAATTATATTTATAAGCAGAAGCACGGTTACAACGGTTCCCTAACAGACATTCCCCTTCCACCCTTTACAATGAAATCATGGTGGGTTTATATAGCCCGAGTCCCTCCCGTTACATTAATGGGCACAAAAGTCCTAGTCAAACAATAGCTGACAAAAGCGGCGAAAGAGCTGCAAATGCTGACCTTTTGTCGGACCGGACTATACCCGCAGCATGGTCTTCCTAGAAGCTGGACAGCTAGGTGGCGGTGTGTTGGGCAGAACTTCTTCTTAGCAGGAATGCGGGTAGCTGGAGCGGGTAGAACCTCCAATCAGCTTTAAATGAGGTCACCGGCACAGGTAATGCAACCCATGCTCGTCCTTTTGCTCGGCACGTCTTGGCTCAAATCCCGAAGCTGGACACTTGTCAGATGATGGATGATGTTGTTTGACACGTGTCTGCCTTGAAAGGCAGTTTATCCAACTTCGCCCGGGATCAGAGCACCATCGGGTTGCGCAGGCAGAAAACAGCGCAGTCGGGAAGGCCTTCATGCCTTGGGTGCATTTCCGAGTTTGTTTCCCTACTGCGCACCTGTCAAGGGTGCACTCCGACTTCGCTGCGAAGTCGGACTGCGCACAGGTGAAAGCTGATCTCTGCCGCCGTACGGACTTCGCTCCAGCACTTAGTCGTTTTTCTGCCAACCTGCCAGCCTGCTACAAGGTGCGCCCAGAAAGAGGGGCGAAGTCGGACTTCGCACCAAAACTGGGCGAAGTGCGGACTTCGCACCAAAACTGGGCGAAGTGCGAACTTCGCACCAACACTTAGCCATTTTCCAGGGCAACTGCTGTCAACTCTGAAATTCAACTGAGGGGCTCCAAGAAAGGGGGGGAAAGAGAGAATGTAGGAAAAAGAGAGAAAAGGAGAGAGGAAGAAAGGGAAAGAGAGGAAGAGGGGAAAGAAAGAGCAGCACTGCTACAAAACTGAAAACATTGCACCTCATGCAAAATGTGGCAACAGTAGCATAAGTGTGTGTTTACTGTTTAGCTTAACCAAAAAAAAAAACAATTCTGCTGTGCAAATTTTTTTTGTGTTGTGTAAAAGAGCAAATTTCACATTCTCTACTCGAAGAGAGCAAAGGCAGCCATACATTCTATTTGAAGGAAACCCTTTAGAGGTAGTAAGAGAATACAAACACCTTGGGTTAGATTTTCAAAGCACAATCAATTGGGGAATATGAAGGATGAAACGAATACAAGTAGGATAGAGGGCACTCTATTCATTGCTAAATAGGTGTAGAAAAGCAGAGTTGTGGGATTGGAAAACTATTAGGGTCCTTTTTGGGTTATTAGTTGTTCCAGTGGTGCTATATGGGTCTGAGTTGTGGGCTAGAAATACATCAAACTTTAAATGGAGACAGATAGAAAGAATTCAAAAGCAACTGAATGCAAATAACTTCAGAATTAAAGCATCAGTCCCATATGAGATTTTACTTGTTGAAACAAAGACTTTTCCATTAGAAGCAAAAGCTATAATAAAGCTATTGGGGTACCTAAAGAAAATAAAAAGAATGGAAGATAGCAGGTTGCCAAAACAGGTAATCAAAGAAACACTAAATAGAATAAAAGACACATGGGTGAAACAAAACAACAAATGGATGGAAAAATGGAGCATTAAATTTCATGAGGTCCCAAACTCCAACAAAGAAATTAAACAGTGAGAGGAGATTTCAGACTTGTCATGTGGACTGAAAATTTAGGAAGGAAAAAACAGTTATACATCAACAAGTTCAACTCAAACTGTGAACATAGCCAAAAGAAATACATAGATGCAAAGATCAAATGGAAGGAAAAAATGCTTGTAGCCCAACTCACACCATCTCAAATGTAAAACTAGGAGATGAACAATCCCCGAAGAGGCATAATTAAAACAAATGTGTCTTTTTCACAACAAGAATAGTGGAGACCAAAAAACATTCTGTTATGGAATGTGAAGCTTACAAGGACATGAAGATTGCATATAAGGACAATCTAAAATTAAACTCACTAATGGAATTTTAACACAGAAACTCCTCATCAAAATCATCAACAAAAGAAACACACTCTAAAAGATGATAAGTGGATGTTGAGCTTTTTGACTTTGTTGAACAATTTTTTTTCTTGGATGCTATTAAACTTTGGAACTCTTAATAGGAGGTCCAAGGTTTGAATCCAAAAGGGAGTAGATTTGTGCACCATCTTGGTTCCATAGACTGATTTGGTCTCGTGGAAGTAATTCAAATCACTTCATTTCATTCATTCAAAATCACCAATTCTTGAACACTACTACGATACAAGACAGCATGTATAAATAGAGGATATTGTATTCTTGCCAATGAGGACCACTTCTTGAAATGAAAGATGTGGAAGGCAATAGAGATTGAAAACATCAAAAGTGAAAAGGGAGGAAGGCCTTAGGTTAAGTTATAGAGGAAACCTCTTATTAACCATATTAAGAAGAGTCGTTAAGGTAAGTCCCAGTCTTTATAATAGGGTTAAACATATTTAAGTTCTAGATTTCGGGTCAGTTTAGTCTTTATAAGCTTAGGGTTTTAGACATGTGAAACTTACATGTAAATGAATTTCACAAAATACTTCCTTAAAACACACCATATTTAAAACATACTAATATTAGATTATGTTAACATAAATATTTTAACTTGTTGGTAAAGAATTATTTCTATTTCTTCACTCCATAGCTAACTCTATGTAGTATTCTTGAGAAATATATTTAGGGTTTTGTTATAGAAAAGAAACCTCACCTTTCCCTTCCTTGGCTACTATGAGTAAAACACACCCCTAAGGCTGGGTCCTACATGGGGCCTTGAAACATCAGGAATGCCATTACCTTACTTGGTAATCCCAGAAGTATTCACCACTAACCTTCCAAGTTGTAGAAGCCTAAAGTCTTTCAGCATAAGGACACATTTGGAAATGGTGCTGACAAAGAAAAGAAAGCTTGGCCTTTGTTGTTCTATTAAGGCACAATCTTAAGGAAGTTTTGAAAGTTTCCTTGACATTGTCAAAAATTCTTCTACAACGCTTTCAATATATTTTTGAAAATTTGAATCATCGGCATGCTGATATTTTGAAACAGTTAAGAGTGGTGGTTTAAAAAGAAATTTGAAAGATAAAAGCAAAAAACTTATTTCTATTGGTCAAAGTGATGAAACAAAAGCTTGCAAGTTATATCATGTAGGAACCAATCAATTTTGTTTGTAGCAATGTTAAGTTCAATTAAAAATAAAAACAAAATCACATTAGTCCTTGAGCAATATACATGTGAAAGCAATTAAATATAAACAAGGACAAAAGGCAGCATTGCTAAGTCAACGTAAAGTAGGAAACTACATAGAAAAAAAAAAGAGGAACAAGACTATGAAGTGGAGAGTTCATCATCTAATATTACCTAAGTAGCTTGTGGAACAAGTAGACATGATTTTAAAAATGTCGTCCACAACTCCCTCTACAATTGCGGTCTCTGCGGGCGGGATTTCCCAGGCCCCCTCTAGGGATCTGGAGCAAGGCGAGATCCCCCCTCGGAGGATGCTCCCACGAACCCCGACCCGGACCCGGGCGGGATGACCTACCTGGAGAAGGTAATGGGGACGGCAAAACCCAGCCCCTCTGGTAACCCTAACCACCCCCCGTGATCACTAATGGGGAAAACATGGTCCTTCCAGTCTCTCTTATGGCAGACAAACTCTCTTCAGAATCCCTCTCCCTGGTCGGCAAGTTTGTGGGAGGGAGACCTGACATGGAATCCATAAGAAGATGGGCCAGATTCAAATGGCGCACAGCAGGGAGCCTCCAGATTGTGGCCCTCTCACGGGGTTTCTTCCTGATATGCTTAAATAACCAGAATGACTATGCCCGAATCCTCATCGGGGGACCCTGGTTCTATGGGAGGAAAAGTCTGTTTGTGACAAAATGGAAGCAAGATTTCAATCCCCAGACTCAGGATATCAATATTGCTCCAATCTGGGTTCGCCTCCCTGATCTCCCCATCCAGTTTTTCCACGAAGATATCCTAGGGTGGATTGGAACGTACATTGGGGACCTGGTCGCTCTTGACCCTGCAACTAAAGCCCGGTCCCGCATGGCCTATGCTCGAATTTGTGTCAATGCCAACCTTGCTTCCCAACTTCCTACCCGCCTAAACCTCATCTATGGGGATTTCCACTGGTGTCAAGCTATTGAGTACGAAAACAAACCAGCATTCTGCATCGAATGCAAAACCCAAGGACACCTTCGAGCCCATTGTCCGTCCCTCAAGCCCCAGCAGGAAGCACCTAGCACAAAGGATCCCCCCCTCCTCAGCAAAATCAGGCGGGAGAGCGCAACGATCGATCCAGAGGACCCGGGAACCATAGATCGAACAACGAAAAAGGAAAGCAGGCCGCTATCCAGGACCCTCCGTCCACCAACCCTTCTTCAGACGCAGATCAGGTATGCTCCATGTTTGCTTTTCCCAACAGATTTGGGCCTTTAAATGGTTCTGATGATGAAGTTCTTCTCCCTGGATCCATCCTCGTGCATCAACCCTCCACCCTTCCCCACCCCCATCCCTCTCCCTCTAGATATGGGCCTTCCATCCCTAATGTCTCCTCCCCCCCCCCCTTCCCAGCCCGATCCCCTTCTGGAACCCTTGCTGAAGGTGAACCCTCTTCCCCACTCTGGAGTTGCTTGCCCCTTGGAAGAACCCCTATCCCCAACTAAATCCAACCCCGAATCCCAGGAGGATGCTTTCAGTCCCACCCATTCCAGAACGGACATCAGCTCTATCATCACCAGAAGCAAGAGAGGCCCCATTGATACAGGGGGTGAAAGAAAAAGAGGTCGACCCACCACCTATGAACAAAGCAAGAAAGACACGGACGACCAGGTTGCCAATGGAGTGCAGCTAACCCTCAGTTCAGCCTTGTTCACTCAGGCAAAGGATGAGACGAAAAATCCCAAACCTCCCTCTATCTCAAGCAAGGGAGGCAAGAAACCTGCCAAAATATCTAAATGAAGATCCTCTCCTGGAACATCAGAGGGCTTAACAACATGAGCAAACAAAGGTTAGCTCGAACCACCAGGAAAGAGTACAAACCCTCTATACTCATCCTTCAAGAAACAAAAACTGACGTTGACAGAACTCACAGCGTAGTCCAGAAAATTTGGAAGACTGGACAATGGGCCTCATCCCCAACGGAGGGATCTGCAGGAGGTCTACTGTGTCTTTGGGACCCTGATAAGGTGGAAGGCAAAGTCATCTCCAGCTCCAGCAGAACCTTAAACATAATGTTCTATTGCAAAGAAAACAAATTCACGTGGGTGTTGTCTAACATCTACGCCCCAAATAATCCTATGGAAAGATTCAACATGTGGAAGTCCCTGTCCCTCATGAAGGATGCCTTTTCCCACCTCCCGTGGATGATAGCAAGGGATTTCAATTCTCCTCTCTTCCATTCTGATAAGAAAGGGGGAGTATCCTCCCCCTCCAAAAGCATTGTAGACTTCCAGGCCTTTGTCGCCGAAAATGAACTCATGGACATTCAAATTCGCGGCCACCAGTTCACTTGGAGCAACAAGAGGGCGGGCTCTAAGCATATTCAGGTTAAGTTGGACCGGTTTTTTCTCTCCCAGCAGGCCATTCCCCTGTTTGGAGACACATCCCTGATCCCCCTTCCCAGAATAGGCTCTGATCACTCCCCCCTCCTTCTGGAATCAAATAAGGCTCCATCCTTCTCAACCCCTTTCAGGTTCGAGAACATGTGGATCCATCATCCGGATTTGAAACAAAGGATTGAAGACTGGTGGCAGACCCCTGTCTCTGGTTCAGCTATTTTCAAAGTATCCCACAAACTCAAGATCATAAAAGAAAACCTGAAAACTTGGAACAGGGAAGTATTTGGGGATATTTTCGATCTCAAGGCAAAAACGTTAAGTAAACTCAAAGATCTAGAGCAGCAAACTCAGCATGATCAGTGGACCCACCAGCTCAGGGAAGAAGAAAGGCAGTTGCTCGCCGAATATCATAACATCCTAGCCAAGGAAGAGACCTTCTGGCGCCAAAAATCTCGAGCCCTTTGGCTCAAGGAGGGGGATGCCAATACTAGATTCTTCCATGCTTCTACTCTGCGAAATAGAAGCACAAACAAAATCAGAGAGCTCACCTTGAGGGATGGCTCTGTCACTCAGGACATCATCAAGATCCGGGAAGAAGCCTCCACCTTTTTCAGCAACATTATGGGCACTAAAAATCCCTCCAATCTTGCAGCCCAGGAAGCCCTGCTAGAAAATATCCCCCCCTTGGTTACCCCTGAGATGAACAAATCCCTGATCCAACCCCTCTCTGAGAAAGAAATCAAAAGTGCTTTGTTCTCCATGAAAGCTGATAAGGCTCCTGGACCTGATGGGTTTCCCCCTAGGTTTTTTCAGACCTTCTGGGACATAGTTGGGAAAGAGGTGAGTGATGCCATCATGGAGCTTCAGAGAACCAAAACCATCCCTCGAGGAACTAACTCCACTTTCATTGCCCTGGTTCCTAAAAGCCCCCAATGCAAATCCATGAATGACTTCAGACCAATAAGCCTATGCAACATCCTTTACAAGATCCTAACCAAATCCCTAGCTCTCAGGCTTAAGAAGATCCTCCCCTCCATCATTGATCCGTGCCAGGGAAGCTCTGTAGAAGGCAGATCAATCACTGATAGCATCATATCTCTTCATGAAACCCTCCACTCGTCCCAGTGCAACAAAAAAGCGGCCATGTTTCTGAAACTGGATATCAGCAAAGCTTTTGATCGGGTGGATAGGGCTTTTCTCCTCAAAGTTCTAGCTCGATTCGGCTTCCACACATAATGGGTTCATCTCATCAAAGGCTGCATCACCTCACCGTGGTTCTCAGTTTTAGTCAATGGGTCTGCTGCAGGTTATTTCCCTAGCCTCAGAGGGATCAGGCAGGGAGATCCCCTGTCCCCCTTTCTATTCATCATCTTGGCCGAGTCCCTGGGCAGAGCTTTCAAACAGGCTGTGGCTTCGGGATGCATGTCAGGTATCAAAGCTTCTTCCGACTCTCCCCCCTGTCTCACCAGCAGTTTGTTGACGATACTATTGTTGCAACATCGGCCTCCGTTGTCCAAGCTAAATCCATCAAAGGGATCCTTGATACCTACGCATCTGTTGCAGGGCAAGAAATCAACTATCTTAAGAGTAAGTGTTATTTCCTGAACACACCAAGTAACAGGCAACGGAAAATTGCTCGAATCCTCCAATGTTGCATCGCTGCCCTCCCCACCTCCTACCTGGGACTCCCACTGTTCACCATGAACCCGAAAGAATCTATGTGGGACAATGTCATTGAGAGGATCAACCGCAAGCTTGCTGCCTGGAAGGGCTCCCTCCTTTCCCAAGCAGCCAAAGCAACCCTCACCTTGGCAGTCCTCCAAAGCATCCCGGTCTATTTCATGTCAGTCTTCAAAGCTCCTGCCTCTGTTCATTCCAAAATCGAGCAAATTCAAAAAAGGTTTCTTTGGGCCGGCCCAGAAAACTCGAGAAAATTCCACCTTGTCAGTTGGGACAAAGTATGCCAGCCCAGGGACCAGGGGGGACTTGGTATGAGAAGATCAACAAACATAAATATTGCCTTACTAGCAAAACAGGCCTGGAAGTTGTTCACCAACTATAAAGCAGATTGGGTCACTATCGTCCAAAGCAAATATCTCAAAAACTTACCCCTAATGGACAACAACATCCCTACCAATGGATCAGCCTTCTGGCGGGGCGTAATCCAAGCGAAACCTCTTATCATGAGAGGGACACGATGGCAGCTAGGCATAGGCGCATCTATTAAATTTTGGGAAGACACGTGGTTGAAAGACAAACCCCTCAAGGATCTGCCTGAGGTGTCCAGACTTAGACCAAGTCTCGAAAGGAGATGGGGAAGCAAAGTGGCGAACTACATGGATAGAGGCAAATGGAAGATTCCCCCAGAAGACAACGAGCACCTCTTGCGAGTCGGCAAGATTCTGTCCAAGATGCTTAGAACCACCATTATCCCTACCATAGTCTCCCCAGATTACCCAGTCTAGGCGGGAACTGACAGTGGGGATTTCACAGTCAAGTCTGCCCACTCCATGTTAGTCAAATCCCGGGTTCCCACTATTCCGTTCAAGTTAGCTTGGGTTAAGCGCCTTGTCCCGAAAATTGGGTTCTTTGCCTGGACAACCATTCAAAACAAGGTCCTCACCATTGATAATCTTATGAAAAGAGGGATCCCTGTCCCCAACAGATGCCACCTCTGCCTGTCCAACTGGGAATCCGTTGACCACCTCCTTTTAGAGTGTGAGTTCACTAGGGACGGCTTAGATCACATGTTCACCACCTTTCAAATCCATTGGGCCCGCCCCAACTCCCTCCTGGACATGTTCATCCAATGGCCTGCTCCCTTCAGAAATCCCAAAGTAGCTTTCCTTTGGAAAATTTGCCTCCACCACTTCATTTGGCAGGTTTGGCTCGAACGCAATCGTAGGGTCTTCTCAACCGCCTTTTACAACTCCACCTCCATAGCCATTAAAGCCATTTCATACGCTTCTGAAAACTCCCATCTTCTCCCGTGGCCCAGATCCCCCTTAAGCAAGAGTGAGGCTGACATCATCAATTCCCTCAACATCCCCCTTCCCACCTTATCCCCCCCTCGACCCATCCCAGGACCAAAGCTCGTTGGATCCCCCCTCCTGAGGGATGGGTAAATTTGAACTTTGATGGCGCATCGAAAGGGAATCCCGGTCTGGCCGGGGCAGGGGGAGTGATCAGGGATCACAGAGGAAAGATGGTTATGGCTTTTGCAGAGAATCTTCATCATCAAACCAACAATATGGCCGAGGCGTGGGCCCTGTGGCGAAGTCTTCACCTCATCAAGGGGTCATGTGTCAAGATCCATGTTGAAGGGGACTCTCTTAATATCATTGGTTACCTAATCTCCAACAAAGCCCCTCCGTGGAATATCAAATCCCTTATCCAAGAAAGCAGGAAGCTGTTAAATCAGCATTGCCAGGTGGAAGCCAGTCATACATACAGGGAAGCCAATCGGCTTGCGGACAGATTGGCCAACATGGGCTTAGGGCAAACACCCATCACCGTGTGGCACGACTCATTCCCGCCAGATGTCCTCCAATTTGCGGCGTCGGACAGTCACGGCAGGTACTCCAAATCCATCCACGCTAACCAATGATTTATTTTTTCAATATTGTGCAGGATCTGCTTCGGGCGTCCCATTGTCCGAGAGCCTTGCGATGTGTGCTCCAACACCCCGTGGTGATTGGCTGCTCCGTCGTAATCCATCAAAGTCATCATGCAAAGTCAAAATGCGGGTTTCCATCCGCGGTGTCCCAACGCTCTTTGCCAACTCCCATTGCCACGTTTTCAGCCGCACCTCCTTTCCCTTCCATGCCCCTACCCACGTCTGCAGACCTTGCCCAAGTTATCACCTCCGCCCGTGCGGATATGGTCCCTAGGCTTCCCCTCAATCCTCGCCATCCTCGGCTTGGCATCCCCCCATCCACCTGTCACCCATCCGCGAGGCTCGGCATGAGCTGCTCGCCTCCCCCGATCTATTTAATTCCCCACTCTAGCCTAGTCCGCGACACTCCCCTCTGCAAGTCTATTCTGTGGGCCTCCTCCATCACCTCTCTTCCTGTCCCCACCACCGCCACCATGGCCTACCTTGAACCGAGCTCTCTCCAGCTGGACACCCTGGCGTCTGCTTACCTGCAGGGCGCCCAACTCACCACCCTGTTATCGAAATTCCGTGGAGCTGAGGAAGACATCACTAAGGACTTTGTTCGTACGTGGTCGAACGACCATGTCTGCGTCAGGAACCTGCGCTTTAAGGTCACTCCGGAGCTGATTGGCGAGATTGCAGAACTGTCGATCGGTGGGCGTCTTGTCCGTCGTGACAAACACTGCTGGGAACCTGAATTGGAAGGTTTCCCCAACTACCAGAACTTCTTGTGGGATGGCCATGCCCTGGACCATCAATCCCTTCCTCCCCCGTTCCCCACTATTGCCATTCCCCTCATTCAGTACTTGGCCTGCGATGATCCCAACAAGCCTATGGCCAGCTTCCACCTTGCCCTTGTCAACCATGTCCGGGGATACAAACCCATGAACATTCCTGGGTTCCTTTATCGATCCATGCGTCTCTCTGTAGCCGTTGCTCGCAAGAAAAGTGCCCCCCCTGCCCACCAGGGGTTGTTCGTTGTTATTTACTATCACGTTCTGGCTAATCCCCCCATTGCGGCTACCCCCTTGCAATCCTCCCCCCCCTTCTCCCAACCCCCCCAAAGCCCTACTCACTCTATGTCTAGTGAGCTTATGGCCAGCGACGGAGTTCCCAGCACCCCGGCCTCCGAGAAAGGCGTTGTTGCAGCTTCCCCGTCCATACCATCCCCTTCCCCTTCCAAACCCATCCCCTCCCCTCCCGCCCCCACTCCTTCCCCATCCAAACCAACCCCTTCCCCATCCAAACCCATCCCGTCCCCATCCAAACCCACCCCTCCCGCCAGCAAGAAGCCTTCTTTGGGAAAACGTAAAGCTAAAATTGAAGAAGCGGCCACCCCTGTTCGCAGGTCGTCCAGGGCCAAGAAGCCCAAAACGGAATCCAGCCAGAATTCTCCTCTGGAGATTGAAGACCTCAGCGGGGACTCGGCCCCCACATCTGGCATCTCCAACCGTCTCACCCGGATGTTTCTCCGGAGCTTCATCATCGCTTTCGAAAGCACGAGCGCCGCCCTGAAGCACGCCCTCCAGCAGTGTGTTGACCAAGCTGAAGAGGATATCACGGAGGTCGACCCTTGATCTGCTCTGGGTCTGTCTGTTTTTGTTCAGAGTTTTTATGGGGTTTATTGCTGCAATTTTTGGTGATGTTTGTTTTTGTGTCTGGCTACCCGCTTGGTTGGGTCTCCCTGTGTCAGCCCCTGCGAGGGCCCTAGCGATTATCTATGGGTTATTTTTGTTTAGTTTCAGCAGCCCCTGCGTGGGCAAGCACAACCTGTTTACCGGCATTTACATCCCCTGCGAGGGAATTTTGGCAATAGTATCCCCTGCGCGGGATTGGTTAGAATGGTGTAGACTGATCCCTCATGACAGAGGATTATGCAACATGAATGCACTTCAACTTGATGAAGTTTTTGTATATCTGGGGTTGGGACCCAGTTAAAACCCTCTGAAACAAAACTCCAACTTACCAAAAAAAAATGTAGACATGATTTTACACTGCATTACAATAAGTAAAATAGGAGGAACTTCCATAATCCATATCAAGGAAAATGTACACCAAAACCAGTTATCCCAGATAAATTATGCATTAGTTAGTATGGTTTTAAACTTTTATGAACCAAATTCTTTTAAAGATGCCTGTGTAAAATAAGGCTGACAAGGTTGGATATGATGCACTTATAAAACATTATACATGGAAGTGTTGTAGCATGTAGGCATTTCATGGTAGGTGGGTTTACGTCCAAGATTTCCTATATTAAAAAATCCACAAATATTATCATGACTCTGTTTCCATGTAATTTGATCTATTTCAAGCTACGTTGCCAGAAATGAGAAACGTGAAACATGAAAGGGAAATAGAGCCTAAGAAAGGTTGTGTATAAGAAACAGATTTACATACAGAAAGCAAATCTCATAAGAAATGAACCCTTTCTAATGTCCACACCTTTTCCTTGGCCATCCCCGTAGCTCAACAACAAAAACCGAATAAAATTGATTGGATGAAAAATACTCAAAAATATCACATTATAAACCCTATCAATGCTGTTTTCAAGGTCAAGTTTTGCAGTCAGACACAAGCAACGAAAGACCTACAGGCAACAGGCTTTCCAATTGCGTTGCCATCAAAGATGCAAAAAAACGCAATACGGAGCTTTCCCTTCGCGTCTCTGGCAACATAGAACTCAAGTACCTTGCTCATTGTTTGTCACTGCAACATGTATATTTAAGGCATCTTCAACAGGAATATTGGAGATATCCTCCTCATCTTCTGTTCCTTGGAAAGAACTTGAACTGTCATTCTCACTTCTTTATTCCTTGACTTCAAACATTCATTCGAAAATGGATGTTTCCTGCCACAAAATATATTTGACTGACCTGCAGTTGGATTTTCCAAAATACCACAACTCAATTAATAATGAAATTCTTTGATAGCGGATCATACAGCCTATAAGCTTCAGCTTCTTCACCATATCCCTTAGATATATATTGCATTGTGTTTTACTATCCAAATTTTGTCTCTTCTCTCATGGAATATGAGCATAGGCAATAAAACTAAAGATGCGAAGTAGTACTAGTTGTTGTGGTCATCATATAAATATATTTTTTTAAATATATATTTCTTTTCCCTTCAAATTCCTCTCCTTTCTTTTAGTTTTTAATTTCGTTCTACCTGTAGTTTGCATCCACTCCAACCTTCTTTTATTGTCATCCCCTTTGTCAGTAATCCTTATTGCTTCAGCCCAAAAAGAAATATTTCTGCCATGCATCATAATTCTTGTCGTTTCCATGATCTGCCTGTTTTTCCTCTCTACAAGACCAGTCTGTTGTGGAGTGTTTCCTTTTATACGCCAACTCAAGGTGATCACTCGGGAAGTACCTTGACCCTCCTAAGGATGGTTTATTAATGGATGCCAGACAATGGATCGGTGTCATCCATCAGCTTTCCCTGCGAGCCATGTTTTTATGCAATGCTTCTCTGTGTTCTTTGCAAACTAAACAACATTTGCATTTAGCTGCTGCCTTCCCAATGTTGGAAGAACTTTTTCATCATGCCATTTTGAGCAACTTCAAAGAATGAAATTTAAGTGGCCATGCCTCCAATGCCAAAGCATGTTTTTATCCACGACTGCTCCTACAGCTTGCATCTTCCTGCAACAGCTCTAAATCTGTACACTCCTTGATCATCATAAGCAATTCCAACCACCTTATTACCTTGAATATTGTCCCTTATCAACCATTTAATGTTTTTAAATTTTTCTTCAATTTCTGATTTATGAATTCGATAAAGTAGATAATTCTTGCATATGTATAACATTACAAAATCAAAAAAGAATAGAATAAAATCATTAGTATTCCCAAAAAATTGGAAGCCCAGTTTCTCGGTTCAAACCCATTCAATTATATTTCTTGTTCGCCCTTTCTGGTAGCATGGCATGCCATAAAATCTTTTTAACTATTAGCCTCTCTCTGTTACACCATTCAAGCTCAGGTCTGGCCTCCGGGCAAACAATCCTAATTAAAGGTTATGGTATTCTTGGCAACAAGAAGAAGCACGTAATATCTGCAAATGCAAGTTGGTAAAGCCAACCAAGATGCTGATTATTGCTCACTAAGATTAGAGGTCATTTCAATTTAACTGAGCAAAAGCAAATTTTAAAGGTTTAATTGCATTATTTGAAAGAGATGCAAGGAAAAGTTATGGGTTATTTTCTACTACTTGGCTAATTTTTCACAAAGTTTTGAAAAACTAAACCCATGAAATAACAAAATTTTCAAGTCCATAAGGTTGTCATCTATTAGTAAGATGAAGCACTTATTGCATCCATGATCTCAGTTGGAAATCACACCTAATTTAGTGACATGGGCTTCTAAGCTAATGTGAAATACTATTACGGGCAATTTTCACACTTGTTTAATTATAGGAAATAATCAAATTTCTCTAGAATATAAAGAAAACTTATTTCTTGAATGCAAAACCTGCTAACTATTCTATACTTTTAAAGGATTTCCCTGCCTTAAAATTAACCCAGAATAATCACTTCATATCTTGGATTTATGTGCAGAAGTGAAGGTAAGCGGCTTGAATTTCCTATATTTCGGACTGTTTTCCATTCTGTAGTTTTATTATATGCCAAGTGATCATGTTTTGTTTTTTCACTTCTAACCTGGTATATTCAAATACAATTCAATTCCTCTATTTTATGTGCAAATAAAGGCAGTCCCATAAAGATAAGTTCAAGACAATTCAAAATTGTTGTGGACATACAAACTACAACCATTTGATATGTTCTAAGCCACAAAATATCAAATAAAGTCGCAAATCCTCTGGTTCATGTACAATCAAAGACAGCTGACAAAAATCTGTGCAAAACAGGTCAAATTTCTGTAAATTTTCAAGAATATAAGAAATATTTGAATAATATACTTCTCAACTTTAAGATGCTACAACCTGTATGTTCCACCACCAATTTTCCATTTTGCAATAGTAGTATATGTTACATACAATCTTTTGTGTCTTCTATTCTAATAAATTCAATTCAAGTCTGAACCCCTCTAGTTTATGTGGGATGAAAGTCCGCCTATAAAAATATTTCCAGAACAGGTCAAAACAATTGCAATTTGTTAAGGATGCCTGTGCATTATATCAAATTATTCTCAATTTTAAGATCATACAACCCAGAATCCATAGATTTCATCTCCTATTTTTCCATTTTGCAATATTATCATACACAACATACAAACAATCATTTGTAGTTGATAAATATAACATCAAAATAAACCCAATATTTGTTTATGGACAATCATTTTATCTTTTTAAGCAAATAAATTCAAAACAAGTCCCCATTCCTTCAGTTTGTGTACAAACAAAAGCAATCCATAAAAACATATTAAATGAAGATCAACTTTTTCTGTAAAGTATAAGGCCTCAATATTTGATTAGATATCTTTCAATTTTAATCTCGTACATTATACAACTTCAAATTTTATATAGGAAGCCCTGGCAGGTCTGATAGTGAAGGTTTGTGTGCTCCAGATAGGAGGCCCAGGTTCAAGTCTGATGGGAGGTAGATATTTGATTTTTTTTGTAGTTCATGTTCAAATGAAAGAAGCTGATAAAAATATTTTCAACAAGGTCGACTATGTGAAATTTGAAGAAGGCCTGCGTACTAAGTAAAATATTCCTGAATTTTAATATCCTACAAACTAAAATCCATAAAATCCACCGATAGTTTTAAATTTCCCAGGAAGGCCCGGTTACTAAGAAAAACATTCTTGAATTTTAAGATCCTTCAAACTAACGTCCATATATTTCACCCATTGTATTTGAATTTTCTGTAGTTTACGGGCAAACGAAAGCAGCTGATAAAAGTACGTTCAAAAAGGTCAGCTATTTGTGAATTTTGAGAAAGGCCTGAGTACTAAGTAAAATATCCTTGAATTTTGATATCCTGCCAACTACAGTTTTCAATTTCCCAAGAAGACCTGAGTGCTAAGTTAAATATTTCTGAATTTAAGATCCTACAAACAACGATCCATATATTTGACAGACTGTTTTTAATTTCCCAGTATTTTCATATATTACAAACAATCATTTGACCTCTTCTATATTCTGACGTTAAAAAAGCAATAAAGTGTCGTGTGTGGAACAGAAGGCAGCAGAATAAAACTTTGCCAAAAACAAGTTATTTTTTTTAATATGCGAGAAAAGTCGTAATAAATAAAAATAGTTCTCTTACAACCTGCATTCCGTATATTTCAGCGGCTATTTTCCCTTTTCAGTTTAAATAGAATCATAAGTCTCTTCTAAGGTAACGAATTCAAAAGAAGTCCGGATTCCTCTGGTGTGAGCGAAAAAAAGGCAGCCTTGAAGACACGTCTCAGAAGAACGCCTAAAATGTAGTAGCTGTCGAGTATTTTGCCTTTATTTCTTTTCAATTTTAAGCTATTTTGCACTAATTTCCATACAATGAAAGAGTACTAATTTTCATACAATGAAAGACAAATGGAAGAATGTATTTAGAAGATATGTCTACCTGCGAAGTCTGTTACTTTGTCAAATTTCAAAGCCGCAGTTGTCACGAAAAAGATTAGTTGATATGCTACCTGCAAGAAGCATAGCTAGAATTAATATATGTATATCTTTGCCTCAAATAACATTTATTTAATTTAAAATAATTAAAAAAAAAATTATGGTTTCAATTGGTGTAGAAAAGCCTTAATTACAGTGACAAGAGCAGTGATGGCCAAGAAATTTTCGTCCATATTTGCAAATATCCTCTGCATAACATTCACAGAGATGAAATCATGCGTCCATTCAATTGACGTTATTATATTCAGCGACAGAGTGAGATTCGAACTCATACGATCAGCAAGGGTATGAAACTTTGAACTACAAGTTCCTCGATAATGTTAGATGTTTCAATTGGAGCCACAGAATTTGTGTTCTTTGTTTTTGGGAAAATGTTAAAGAATGAAATAAATATAATTGTTAAATACTTAATGGGCGTAGGCCTGTGTCCTTTTTTTAAATTAATAAATTAAATTAATTGAAAATCAGAATACATCTTCCCCTTATGAGGTTCATGATTATTCTTCACATCTAATTTACTAGCCCTAGGATTATTTATGTGGATTATTCCCTCTCACATCTAATCTATTAGGACTATTTATGTGGAATTATTCCCTCTCATATCTAATCTACTAGGACTATCTATGCGGAATTATTCCCTCTCATATCTAATCTACTAGGACTATCTATGCATAAAAAGAGTAACTATGTAAAGCAAGGATATAAAAATTTAGATACAACAAGCAATATTATCATCAATGGTAAGAAAAAAAAAAGAGTTTCCTTGTGGTCGGTTGAGACTACTATCTCTCACATCTAATCTACTACAACTATCTACATATAAAAAAGTAACCATGTAAAGCAAGGATATAAAAAATAGATACACCAAATAGTATTATCATCAATAGTAAGAATAGAAAAAGGAGTTTCTTTATTCCGTTAAGATCATCATGTAGGAGGATATCCATAGCAAGTAAAGTCTCTTTAATCAAGAGCTCAGTTAGCCATCACATTTGCCAACCTGTTTTGATCTCTAAAGATGTGTATGAACTCCACTATTTCAAAGTGTTATTTTTTTTAATTTACATGGTGGAATCGGTAGCCGCCACGAATCCGGACAAACTGTTCGGCTTTTTATGGCAGCCACAGTATTCTGTGTTATCCGCCCCGAAAGCTACCACACAGTTCTTTGCACAGTCTGTCCCTATAACCACCATGCCACAATCATTATAAACTTTTTTCGTCGCTGAAAGCACTAGTAAAAAGGGATATTTCAAAGCGTTGTTGGGTCATTTATATTTGCTCAAGTATTCTCTATATTCTCCAATATGTATTATTTTGTTTGATTTGTCCTTTAAAGTGGTTAATCATAATTTAGGAGTCTGATTCCACCTAAATTTTCCTTCATTCCACCTTCAGAGCCTTCTATAATCCCCTTAAGATGGCATATCCCTGTGTTAGGTTATTGGATAAGATACCAAGGTTTTTTGTGAAGATAAAAACAAGTGCACCATTCGAGAGGTGACTTATTCCCCCATACTTGCTCTTCCTAGATTTTCCCTTAAGGATCCATCTGTATTAATCTTACCTATTCCCTTTAGAGGAGGCTTCCAATTTCCATATCTAATTACTTGTGCTAATCTTACCTAGTCCCTCTGGAGGAGGTTTCCAATTCCTAGTTCTGATTACTTATGCATGATTTGGAGTTGTCTATAATGACCCCTCTTGGTGAGACTTCCTTTGTTGTTTAATTCATGTACAAATGAGTTGATATCAAATACATGATTCTATCAAGATGAGTAATAGTTGTACTTTATGCTTTCTAAATTTGGATTTTGCTTTTTAGAATATGATATTGTTGATGAATTTTGTGGTTGCAGGATCAAATACTCTTAGAGGTGGATTGGTAAAAGACAACCCACTAGAGTTGAGAGAAAAGAGAAATGATCGATGAAATTATCATCAACAACTCAAGGGTAAAATAAAACCCTTATATAGATGCATTGCATATGTGTATGTTGATTAAAAAAATGCACCATTAGGCAAGGAGGTTTTTATAAAGCAAAAGAGTCACTCTTAATAGGTAGATGATAACATTGCAATTATCGTAAGGCCTCCTATTTTTTAAAGAACATTATGTGTGCATAAAGTTGTTTTGCATCTTGTGTTCTTGCATATGAATTGGAGCATGGAATTTGTTGATTAATGGTTATCAATAAGGTATTAATAATAAGATCATATTATTAATACTTAAAATATTAATATCAATGTTAATGGTTAATATTAACATACGGTATTTGATCGAAAGTAAGTGCGAGCACGAGCTGGGAGCAAATGCAGTTGGAAGCGAGTGCAAGTGCAACCAGGAGTGAGTGCAATCGAAAGTGAGTGTGAACGTGCAAAACTTTATTATTATTAACATAAACCATTCACCAATATGCAAAAATATCAAATCATTCATCCACAATACATTATCCACAATAACAATCCACAAATGAGAGAGAGATAGATAATACCCTTAAGGTAGGGAAACACCAATAATAATCCTTAAGGAAGGAATAACTCCACAAGATCTCCCAAGGTGAGAGGCCACTTCATGGGCACGACGATTACATAAGATTATTCTTCAATTCATATGAATGATTACAATAACAAATATTTCTTCTTTATATATCCATATTCATATTCTACTTTGGAGAGCCTACTACTAATATAATATTATAATATAATATAATATTATAATACAATCAACCTTGGGTTATGTGTGGCCCATGCCAACCCTTATACAATATAATAATATATCCCCAAATATTTATTCCTAGGTACCCTACCATGCCACCCTCCTTACAAATGTTTCGTCCTCGAAACATATGAAGAAACCTGATAGTATGATTTGCTAAGCAATGTTAGCAACTGGTACTAATCTCGATCATCCATCCATCCAAGTAAAACCCGATGATGTCGGTATGCCATTTTGTTACTTGAGTATCCAAATCTACTTCGTTGGCTTCACGCTTTTACTGATGTATTTTGATAACTTGAATGATAGGTCCACTTGTTCCTTGATGTCGATGATCCACTATGAAAACCAGGATCCCTATGCTTTCTCTGCCAAACACTGCCATAGTTGGTGCCCTTTTGATTCCATGTAGAACCATAATATTGTTGCTTTGAACCATACCTCCAAGATTGTTGATGCTCATGGTGGTGTGGATGGCGATATGGTGCAACCTTAACTTGATGTTCTACCTTATTTGACTTCTCAACCTTTGGCTCCATTGTTTTAAATTCTTCTACACATTGTCCTTTCATGTCTTCTTTGTTTGGTGTGTCCTTGTGCTCTTCTATCAAAGCTTCCTTGGACTCTGTTACTATTATTTCCACGGACTCTATTACTGCTACTTCTTCCATGGATTTTGTTGTTGCTACTGCCTTCTTGGATTCTGTTTTAGGTTCTTCAATTTGTTTCTCTACAACCACTTCTTGATTTTCCTTGCATCCTTGATCCTTAAGCTAAGAAATATCCTGCAATGTTATCTTCTTTTTCTTGTACCATAACTTCATAAACTTCTTTTGCACATTAATGTTAACAATACCCAAAGAATCTAACCAAGGATAACCAAGAACAATATCCTCATCATTCATCTCAATAGCATAGAAATTTGAATGTAAAACATATTTATCCATGGTGATCTTCAAATCTTCAAAAATCTAAACATTCTCACCCTCTAGTTGTATGTCCTTAATTTTTGTTGCTTGAACTTGCAACTTCTTAGCCAAAGCAATATTAATAAAATTATATCTGCTACCAGGGTCAGTGGAAATAATAACCTGTTCCTTTTGAATGCTTCCATGAACCTACAAAATAGACTTTTTAGATTCAAACAATTTTCTTTGTCCATTTTCTAATTTATTTTCTACCAAAGGTATGGTTTCCTTCGTCTGCATACTGACATATTTTTTATCTTCCCTGACCTTTTCCTCTTTCTTCTTGAGTAATTTTATTTATTTTTCATAGTCGTCGATCAAATCCATTAGGTGATCTACATAATATGGGTCCCATTTACTCAAGAATGCATGCTCCACTTCCTCCAAAGTGTATTCATTATTTGTTTCTTGACAAAAAATTATCCACCAAGACAAAGCTTTCCCTTTAAGAGATAAATTAAGGAAGGATCATCAGGGGCAAAAATTTTCCACCATTCCATAGCATCAATATCATCTTCTCCAAAAAAACTTTGGAGTGCCATTGTGCACGCCCTAATGCAACCGAACTAAACAAATTTCATCTTTTGAAAAATTCGTGACTGGAAAATTCGTCACTACCTTTATTCCAGATGATTGAATTCAGAGGGTCGTATCTCCCTCAATACTACTCGGATTTCTTCATATGACCACTCATTTTAAAGCTCTTCAAATTCTGCACAAACTGGTCCAAGAATCGCCTGAATCGGATAAAATCTCGCAGAGATATGGCTTCTGAAATATGAGACGTTTTTCTAGAAAAAATCTACGAAATTCGTCACTATCCTTGTTTCAGATGACTAACTTCAAAAGGCCGTATCTCCCTCAATACTACTCGAATTCCTTCATATGACCACTCATTTTAAAGCTCTTCAAATTCTGCACAATCTGATCCAAGAATCGCCTGAATTGTATAAACTTGCGTAGAGATATGGCTCCTAAAATATGAGACGTTTTTCCAAAAATAATTTGCCCTAATTCTAAGGTTTCACACAAAAATCCCCACTTTGCCAAAATCGTTGCTCTGATACCACTTGGTGCATAACTTTATTATTATTAACATAAAGCATTCACCAATATGCAAAAATATCAAATCATTCATCCACAAATAATTATCCACAATAACAATCCACAAATGAGAGAGAGATAGATAATACCCTTAAGGTAGGGCAACACCAATAATAATCCTTAAGGAAAGAATAACTCCACAAGATCTCCCAAGGTGAGAGGCCACTTCGTGTGCATAGACGATTACATAAGATTCTTCTTCAATGATATGAATTATCACAATGACAAATATCTCTTATTTATATATCCATATTCTTATTTTACTTTGGGAAGCCTACTACTAATATAATATTATATAATAATATAATATTATATTATAATACAATCAACCTTGGGTTATGTGTGGCCCATGCCAACCCTTATACAATATAATAATATATCCCCAAATATCTATTCCTAGGTACCCTACCAGTGAGTGTGGTTGAAAGCAAGTGCGAGTGCGAGCTAGGAGTGAGTGCAAGCTGGGGGTGAGTGTGAGTACAATCGAAAGAGAGTGCGAGGGCAGTCGAGATTAAGTGTAGTCGAAAGTGCGAGTGTAGTCGTAAGTGAGTGTGAGTGCAATCAAAAGTGAAAAGCGAGTACGAGTTCAAGTCGGGAGTGAGTGCAACCAAAATTGCATGAGCCTAGAATGATGAGGAAGTATGAGTAGAGAAGCGAAAAGTAGAAAGCAAAGTGTGATCAAGGAACAAGTGCCACTTCTTGTTCCAAAAAAATTAAAGGATATATTTGAAGAATATTTAGGTAACATGGAAAGAAAGTCATTTGTGAAAGTTCTTACATAAATTATGAATGACCAAGTTGGAAGTATGGATGTCCTAGCTAGCATTAAGAGGAAGAGCAAATCTATGGCAAACCTAGTACAGGTAGCGTATTCTACACTAGAAGTGATTATCAAAGATGAGACCATTGAGCATGATATAATGGTTCTTAAAACTAGAGGGTTAATATGTAAGTTTCATGGATATTATCTATGTTTTTATGAGATTCAAAACTAGATTAAGTGGAAATGGGGATTGAATTCAAATTACTCCATGACTTTCTTCCAAAAGAATGTTTCCTCATTATTTTCAATAGTTAAAAATTAAGGGATAATATAATGGATGGAGGCTCGTGGTTTAGGGGTAAAGATGCATTATATTTAAGACATTGGAGTGAGAATTTTTTTGTGGACACAGAAACTATTAAAAGGATTTTGGTATGGATTAGGCTTTTTGGACTTCCTTATCAACTCATCAATAAGGAGGTTTTGAAGAATATTGGTAATACTCTAGGTGAATTCATCTAGGAGGGACCAACTACTAAGGAGAGAAGGCATTTTGTATACACTCGAATATGTGTTGCCATGGATATTTCTAAACCTTTACTGCAATCGATTATGATTAAATTTGAATCAAGAGAATGGGATCAACAAGTGGATTATGAAAACATTGCATTTCAATGTTACAAATATCATGAAACTAGGCACATGGTAAGAGACTATAAAGTGAAAATAGAGGAAGAGATGGATTTTTTTGGGCATGTGAATAGATTCAATTTGAAATAATGAGATCATATCATAGGAGAAGCTAGGTCAAATCAAGGATTTTCCACTCTTAAGAAAGTGGCTAGAAAAATCCCTCTACATCATCATATGGAAAAGGCCATTATAATTCACTTGAATCAACCATTAGAAGAAAAACGATATGGGGGATGAGGAAGTACAATTCACAAGTTCAAATATAGGAGCTAAAGGTGTGAAGGGTGGAGGGAAGGAAAATTTTAAAACAAAGGAAGATGAAGAGATAAAATTTAAAGCAAATGAGGTGAAGGAGGTCAAGCTTAATCTAGGTAAATCACTTTTATTATCCTCAAGTAGCTTAAAATCTTCTCCTTGCAATAAAAATGAAAGCAGTATGGTGTGTATTCCTTGTGCTTTAGGATATCAAGAGCAATATAGTAAATAAAATCTTATGGAGGATATCCAAGGAAATTTAGGGTTTTTAGGCCAACATAATAAAGTGATGTCTTTGGAGGATCATCTATGCAGTTTAGAGTTTTCAGGGTAACATAAAGAAGAAAATGCTAATGAGGTTATTCATTGCACTTTTGACTCTTTAGGGGAACATAAATCTTTAGAAGATAAGTCTCATTTTGAACAATATAAAAAATTAGAAGATATTGATGAAGATGAGAGTTTTGGTGGGAATGGAAGAAGGAGAGGAATGCCATCAAAGTAGGAACAAAGAGAAAAAGAAACTCAAAAGGATATTGATTTGGGAAGCCAAATAAAAATATCACAGGTGTTAACAAGAAGTGGGGCTAAACCCACTAATAAAAATAAAAAGTGATGATGAGGAAAATGATATCATCGAATATTAGGGGTATGAATAAAACCCCTTAGAAAATATTTATTAAGGAATTAATAGGATGTTATAGCCATGAGTTTATTTTAATACAAGAAACAAAATTAAGCAATGAGGAATGTAAGGATGTTTTTAAGAAGATTTGGAAGATAAATGATTGTTTAGCATTTTTTCTATAGAATCTTCTGGTGGTATTGCAATAATATGGGACAAATGCAAATGGGATTAGCAACTACTATAAGCAAAAAGTAATTGGGTTGCTGGATTATTTTGCAAGAAAGAGGAAAACATCAAAGTTGGGGTTATAAATGTATATGCTCGAACTATAGTTACTCCTTGTGAAAGATGTTGAAAGGACCTTAACATATATTGTCAAATACAATAATGATTCATTATGTTCTATGGATTCTTGGGGGTGATTTTAATATTGTTCTATCTCCTTTGGAAAAGAAGGGTGGCATTCTCTTGGGGGTGATTTTAATAATGTTCATAATCTATTACTAGAAGCAATCTCCTGGTAGTGTGAGCATATTTATAGAGAAGGAAATTTGGTAGTAGATAAATTAGTGAATTATGATGTTGATCTTCATCCTAGTGCAATTCAAATTTTAGAAGGCAACTGCCCAAGTGAGATTTTATGTCTTAATCAAAATGATGTCAAGGAGATGATTGTGGAAACATAGCACTTCGAGGAAGTTGAAGAATATATTTAGGAGAAAAAAGAAATGAAAAAATGGTTATAAAAAGGTATGTTGCAGCAAATGTAATATTTTGGTATATTGATAGGAGTGGCCTCCAATAGAAGCCACATATAACCTATTAAAAAAATATTAACATTCGGTATTTAATTAAATAATTATTTTAATTATTAACATTACCTTAATGTTAGAAATTAATACTAGCATTAGAAAACCATAATAATATGGAAATTGTGAGACAAAATAATGGTTTAATTTTGAAATGTTTGTCTCACTTAAAATGATTTAATTTTTTTCGAGGTTAATGATTTAAATATTAACATTAATAATTTAATTGTTGTTTGACAATATTAATTATCTGTATTTGTAGCGCAAGTGGAGAAGGTGAGCATAGACCCATTGAATGGGACGCCCATGGTCCGAACCTCTACGATGCGAAGGGGGACAAAAAAAATCTCTTGTGGCTTTCCTCTAGATAGTGGTATACCCAGATGGGACGACATTGTAGGTCACCTAGAAGTGGCTCTAGAGGATTTTTTCTAATCTAAAAGAAGAGTGAGTGAGTAGCCGAGTTAGTGTGAGGCGGCCAGTTGAGGTCTGTGATTTGTATTGTAGGTCTATTCAACTTCGATTCAAATCACACTCACTACCATAAGCCCTTTTAAGCCCCCAAGGGCTAGGTGGATTGGTAATTATATGTATGGCTAGGCACTTACCTAGAAGAGACCTAGGTTCAAACCTTGGGGGTATGCCTATTGCAAAGGTAGTAGTCAACTTTGAATCCTCTGAGTGCATGGTAGACCGATGACGATGGTACGAATCCTAAGCGATCGATGGTTCTGTTCACGTTAGGTTATAAAATAGCGAGGTAGTATAGGCTTGTTGGGGGCAGCCCCTATGGTTTGAACCTTGCACTTGGCAGGTACTAAAAATAGTTTGGATGTAATCAACTCCATATATATATAATATTTAACCCCTTAGATAATATCTTTTATAAATATGAGGGTGGAGGGGGGTTGCAGAGCAATGGACTAGCATGAATGGTTGAGTGTCAAGCATGCATTGCTAATCACTTCCATCTCCTTCTCTAAGTGTTATTTAAATGGCTTGGCCTGCCAAGTTTGGGGGAAGAAAAAGAAAGAAAATAACAAATGAGAAAGAGACCGATTACTCCATATATGGATTGGTAAAGCAAGAGCTTGCATTTATAGGTCTCCTTACAAACATCTTCACGTAAGTTTCAATCATATTGAAACAACTAGTTTGAATTAGTATTTCTTCTTCTTTAGTAACTAGAATCCATGTCAATATCTATAGTAGAACTTTCTAATCATGTGGATAGTAACTTAGGCATGTGCTTAATCGTAAAAACAAAGTGGAAGGATCATTTTTAAGAAAACATTAAAGTGTCCATGGAACAGATGAACTTTCAAAGCATAGTGAGGAGAAGGTTGCCTATATTTGCAAACATTTAATGTTAAAAAAAAATGGAGCATCTTGTCACACTCTATAACTTTAAATTTGTATTGCACTTGCATAGACTTAGTATTTATTTTTATTGGGGCTTGAAGTAGTTGTAGATGATTAATCCATAACTGAGAAGTGAAAGAACCTATTTTATTTAAAGGAAGCTTCCCTCTACTTTAGACTGTGTAGTTTGAGTACGTTAGTTATTTTTAATTTAAGCCTAGACATCCCAAAAGAGCGTCTTCCTAGAAGATGTAATGGAAGAAAGGAGTCAGTCATAATGTTAATAGGAGCTTTCGAATATTGTTTACAATATGTAACCAACCAATGAAAAGATTGTTAATCCATGAAGTTTGGTATTTTTTCCCAACCTTAGTCGTGTAGGTGCATGTATCATAGTAGCTTGTCTTTCATTTTATGTTATCATGGACATCTGATTAAAATTTAGTGCTTGGAAATTAACTTTTACCTTTACGATCCTTGGTTGCTTTTCCAGAGAACTTTGCTTGATACATAGTTGTTTTCTTCCAAGTTGTATGGAAATTATTGTCATCTATATGATAATCAAACATTTTAACTAATAGAAGCACATTTAAATGCATTTTTATATTTTCAAATAAACGAATATATTATATCTTAAACAATCATAAAGACACAATGTTGATGGCTTTTTACATCGTTGAATGTAAGCGCATGTATATTACTTAAAGTATTAATTAATAGTTTTCATTGAGGCGAAGGTAAAAGAAAAACTAACCAAATCAAAGGTTTCTATTTAAATGATAATTAATGGAGAAGGGTTTAGAACCCGACTACTTAAAACAAAAACATATACCATACCAGATACTATCAAAATCTAAGGTTTTATTTAATCGATGTTTAATGGATAAGGGTTTAGAACCTAACTACTTAAAAAGTAAAATATCATATTTAAATATTAGTTAAAGAAACAAAGTTATAATTCTTTAGACATTGATGTGTAATGCTAGGGAGGAAAACATTATAATCTCTAGCAGACTGTTTGATGAGTATATATTTTAAATAATTATTGTTTTACACAACTGGTCTTTTGGGAATAATTAACTATTATCGATATCTTTGACTTAATATTGTTCTATAATGTAATTGTTTGTTAGACAATGTTATTTTCAAATATATATACACATAACTGAGTTTATTTATAGAAAAGCAAGATATTGTCCAAGAAATAAACAATAGAGCTTTCAATAAATGGATGAGACATGAATGGTTAAGGAATCCTTGTTTCTTCTTTGGTGTTTGTTTGTATTTTTTGCATCATTTCACTTGCAAAATGCATACTAGGGTTGCACATACCTTTAAAGTTGTCCTGATACCTATAAGCCACATTCAAGTACATTGGAGAAAACTTGCTATATAAAAGACCTGAAGGGGAAAAAGAGATTTGAGACTGTTATGTATTCAAAAAATGATATGTAATATTTGGATATGAGAACCATGTTATGTTATGCAATGTAATGATTTTTTTTTTTTTAAGCGAAAACCCCTTGCAGGGCCGCCTTGGTATGAGAGCACACGAACATCGGGTTCTACACCATCAAAGTCACCCGAGAGTCGCACCCGACCCTGCCCGCACCAACATTATCAATTGGATTTTGGATACCCAATTCAACTTTTTGGTAGGGTGGAGATTTGAACATGGGACCTCCCTTGGAGGATTGCCCTCTCCTCTCCAACTCACCTACAACACCTGGGTATGCAATGTAATAATGTAATTGAAAGCATGTAATAGTTAATAAAACTTCTAGAATGAACATTGATATGTGAAGATTTTGAATTAAATATTCATGTTATATTATTTGAGTATTGTTTAAATAATGGAAGATTAAATTCTCGGATAGATAACTATTTTAAAATGATATAATCTATAATTAATTCTTTAGGTGCTTATTTTATCTTAACTTTATGTTAAATTCTAGTGTTATGATCAAAATAAATATCTATTTAAAAACTTTTAATCCTTAGCACTGCGAAATGTTAAATTGTACTAAATATTCATTTAGAAGGATGATTATGAAGAACACAAGCCTATACTAAGAGGGGAGGGGTGAACAGTATAAGACCAATTTTTACTTTTTTTCCAAACCAATATCAATTAATGTCCTTAATTACAATAACCAAATATAACAGTGTGCATTAATAACTCAGATAGCAGTAGTAAGCAAGAGCACAAGTCACCACACAAATGAGACACAACAATTTACGTGGTTCACCCAATGTGGGCTACTCCATGGAGAAAATATTTTACTAAACCTTTCTCAATCAATCTCTTTGGGAATCACTCCCAATTATAATGTTTATGGATCTCTGTCCAAAGGAGAACTCTTTCCCTTTTGCTCTAGCTATGTGATCTTCTAGAAGACTCTGTCTCTTTGTTGCACTTACTAGTGGACCTCTCTCCACTTGAAGACTCATCACTTAGATCTGTCTTCAACTATGCTAGTTGTTGGATCTCTATCCATTGAGACTCTGTCCTCTATACTCTATCACCTCCAAAGCTCTATCAATAGGCTCACTAAGAACCTGCTTAATAGGTTCACAAAGAACCTGGTTAAAAAGCTCACGCAGAACATGTCCAATGTTGAATAACAAGCTCACACAGAACCTATCCAATGCTGAAGAACAAGCTCACACAAAACCTATCCAATGCTGAATAACAAGCTCACATAGAACCTGTCCAATGCTGAATAACAAGCTCACACAGAACTTGTCCAATGCTGCTCCAACAAGCTCACTAAGAACTTGTCCAAATCTTCTCTAGCAAGCTCACCAAGAACTTGCCCAAATCTGCTCTAGCAAGCTCACCAAGAACTTGCCCAAAATTATCCATAAATTTGTTCCAACACTGTCCTCAAATTTGTCCCAACATTATCCTCAAATATGTCCCAACACTGTCCTCAAATTTATCCCAAAGGCCTTCTCAAAGGCTCAATCAATCATGCTCAAGTAGTACTCAAAATGAACTCAACAATGAATGGCAATCTCAACTCAAATCCACTTCATAGAAGCATAAAGAGAATTTTTAGAGACTCAATATGTTCTAATCTCACTCTCAACCCAAATCAATCTCAACTCAACTCATAGAAGCATAAAAAGAATTGTTAGAGACTCAATACGTTCTAAACTCTCTCAACTCAAATCAACCTCAACTCAATTCAAGTCAACCTCAACTCAACTCAAGTCTTATAGAACCATAAAGATAATTGTTAGAGACTCAATATGTTCTAAATTCACTCTCAACTCAAATCAACCTCAACTCATTTCAAGTCAACCTCAACTTAACTCAAGTCTTATAGAACCATAAAGAGAATTGTTAGAGACTCAATATGTTCTAACCTCAATCTCAACTCAACATAGAATGATGGAATAGTTTATTTCATAGAACTTGAGCAATCACTTCACACATCACTTGACTAGGCTCAATCAACTCAACTCAACCAATCGTCACAAGGGATAACTCTCTCTCACGCAACCCTATTCCAAGTATGTATCAACCAACTCAAATGTTTCCAACAATGCTCAACCACAAATCTCACATAACAATGATACTCATGTTCTTTTCTAACTCAAGTTCTTTCACAACCAATGTGCTTCAACCACTATGCTTATAACACAAGGTTTAAACACAAATCTCAATTCAGAAAACCTTGATGCATTCAACCAACCACTTTCGAAAAGGAAACCACAAACAATCATTTTCCCTCCAATGATATTTCTGAAATCAATCACCATAAAAAATCAATAGGAGAATGTGCCCATACCTTTTATGAAGTGAAGAAACCCCTTTGGAAATATGCAACACTCAACACACTTTGAAACAAAACAACCTTCACTTTGAAACCCTTTACAAAAACATAAATATCTCTCTACATACACCTTATTTCTCCTTCTAAATGAGTTATTCAAATAGCCCTCGAAATAAGCTTTCCAACGATATATAATATGATATACTTTTATAAAATGAAAATACCAAAAATATCTTCTTTTCTAAAAGTGCTTTTAAACTTGCCTTCCAATAAAAAATCAAATCAACCCTCATCACCTTATTCCTCCAACATTAGGCAATAATAAAAAATTTATTAATAAAAACGTTACTTGCCTCTTAGAGGGAATCAAACCCTCATCTCTGCCCAAACAATCCTCAACCGCGGCGCCAAAGACCACGCGAGCTACATGCTCGCATAGGACGAAGAGCGCAGAATGCGCTTTTGTCCTTCTCCCCTTGCTCACGTCAAAAAAACGTGGGCCAATTCTCTTGCTCGAAACTCTAACCCGTGGGAATCGAACCTCATCTCTTTCGCAAGCAAAAAACTTTGCACAATCCTCGCTCGTCGTTGGACCACACTACCACACAAATATTTCAGCACTTTTCGTCTTATCTCCTCTGCATTCGATTCTAAGGCTTTTGAAATAAGAGCCTTTGCATGCAACTTTCCTTTAATTTTACAAACGTCGACGACGCTTTTAAATTAATTTCTTTTTGATGATGACGTCGGTGCTGAGGTAATTTTAATTTTAAAATTTAAAATTAAATTTTAAATATTAAAATTTAAACCAAATATTCAAAATTGAATATCTCCATCTCTAGGGCACATTTTTCGATGAAACAAAAAGCCAACCTGGGTTTTAAGAAAAACACATTTGAAATATGCCATCCATGGTTTTAAATAAAACCTTTTATTTTACATGCCTTGGTTTTCACAAAAACCTTGTATATATCCATGTTCTTCGAAATATGAATGCTTTGGTCATCAAAAATCAATGTTACCTTGTGACATTAATGTGACATCAATGACAACATAAAACAACTCAAATTTCCAACAATATATCCCTTTGTCATTGATGGCAACACCTCTAAATCAAAAACCACAATCATTGCAAAAACCATCTCTGAGAATCAAAGTTGCTCCCCTTGACTCAATACTCTCTATGGAGGCTGCTCCCCCTAACTCAATGGTCTCTATGGAGGCTTCTCACCCTAACTCAATGATCTCTTTGGAGGCTGCTCCTCCTAACTCAATGCTCTCCCTCTTACTCAAATCTCTTCCCCTTTGACATCAATGGCAAAAGGGACACCTATGGGGCTAAAAGATATGACTCTTAAACTTAGCCCCATCACCACCTTCTCTCTTGAGGTGATTAATTTTGGGGTAGGAGTACTTTTACTCCCATCTCACATTGTTTCTTTCCTCTATCAACTTCCTTCCATGTTTTTGTGATATCCTTCTCTTGATGAATTACTTGATCTTCTTGTCTAGAACCTGTTTGACCTTCTTGCCTTGAACCTATTTGAAATTGAGTCCTACACCATTTTGCAATATGCCCAAATTTATTGCAATTAAAACACTTGATATTGTAGCCTTTGTATGGTGCCCATGTCCTAAATTATTTCTTGAAGTAATTTCCATGTCCATTTCTTTCTTGAACCCTGTATTGTGAATCTTTGTTTTCATAACCATTATTACCATGACTTTTGAACTGTGTAGCTCTAAAACAAAAACCATGTTGCTCATGTCATTTGCACTGAAAAGCTTTATGACCAATCCTATTACATGAGAAGCAATGTTCCTAAAAATCATACCTTCTTCCTTTGAAGTTTCTTCTAGAAAAATAAAACTTCTTTGATCCATAGACCCTACAATGTATAGCCCTATGTCCAAATCCATTACAAGAAAAGCAATGTCCTTGAAAATCCCTTTGTTCATGCCTTGGTTCCTCATCCTTTTCTTGACCATTATCCCTATGATCATCTTCAACTTGTTCATTGCATCCTTGAACCTTCTTTGTAGCATCTAAATCTTCTTCCTTAATTTCTTCCTTGCTTTTCTCTTCAACAGTTTCATTTCCTTTTGAACTTGATTCACCTATCTCAAAACAAGATTCAAACAGAATATTTGGAGCCATAGGAACTTTGGAACTTTCTTCATAACACTTAGGTGCTTCTTGTTTCCCTTGTTCTTCTTTAGAACTAAGTCCTGTTATGATGACTGATGACCTTTGTGCACTGATAGTCCTTTCTAAGGTCCTTGAATTTTTCTCAAACTTGTGTAGCTTGTCCTTAGAACCTTTTAATTACATCCTTAGTGAAACTATCTCATGCTCTAATCTTTCACACTCTAGATCTTTTGTTTTTAATTTTTCAGCCATACTTTCTTCAATTTTTGTTGTCTTTTCAACTTTGATTTTGAAGTTGGCGAGTTCCCGTAAAAATCTTGATTTTGCTTTTTCATCTTCTTGAGCTTGAACCCTTAATCCTAATTTCTCTCTTTTTAATTCTTCAAGAGTAACCATAAGCCTTTCACATTATATCTCTTTTACCTTTGACTTCTCAATCATACCTTTTTCAACTCTTCTTGCCTTTTCAACCTTATCTCTCAAGTTAGATATATCTTGTAGAAGCTTTGTCTTACATTTCTCATCTTCTTGTATTTGATCCTTCAATTTTGAATTTTATCTTTTCAATTCAACAAGTTTCTTAAGAGTGGCTTCCTCCTTTTTTTTATTTGAATCTTCTTCTTCTTCAACATCACTTCCATTATAATCTTCTATAGCAAACAAACTCTCAAGATTTCTTTGACCATGCTTGTTTCCTTGATGTATCATTTCATCTTCACTATCACTAAAACCATTGTAATATCCTGAACTGTGATCTCTTTGACCACACACAAAGCACTGTTCTCTTTTACCTTCTATTCCTAGGAATAGATGTTCTTCCTTTTTTTTCATAACCATAAGGGTTTTTTTCTTCTTGTGTCTCATGCTTCTACTCTTGCCTTTCTTTGTCATTTGTGTTCTTGTAGAATTTGACCTCAAGTTGTTAGCCTTTCTTAAGGAACCCGATCTGATACCAATTGAAGAACACAAGCTTATACTGAGAGGGGGGGGGTGAACAATATAGGACCAATTTTTCCTTTCTTTCCAAACCAATATCAATTAATGTCCTTAATTGCAGTAACTAAATATAACAGTGTGCATTAATAAATCAGATAGCAGTAGTAAGCAAGAGCACACGTTACCACACAAATGAGACACAACAATTTACTTGGTTCACCCAATGTGGGCTACTCCACGGAGAAAATATTTTACTAAAACTTTCTCAATCAATCTCTTTGGGAATCACTCCCAATTACAATGCTTATGGATATCTATCCAAATAAGAACTATTTCCCCTTTTGCTCTTGCTATGTGATCTTATAGAAGACTTTGTCTCTCTGTTGTACTTATTGGTGGACCTCTCTCCACTTGAAGACTTCTCACTTAGATCTATCTTCAATTATGTTAGCTGCTGGATCTTTATCCATTGAGACTTTGTCCTCTGTACTCTGTCACCTCCAAAGCTCTATCAATAGGCTCACTAAGAACCTGCTCAATAGGTTCACACAGAACCTGCTTAAAAAGATCACACCAAACCTATCCAATGCTAAATAACAGCTCACACAGAACCTATCCAATGCTGAGTAACAAGCTCACACAAAACCTGTCCAATGCTGAATAAAAAGCTCACACAGAACTTGTCCAATGTTGAATAACAATCTCACATAGAACCTGTCCAATGTTGAATAACAAGCTCACACATAACTTGTCCAATGCTGCTCCAACAAGCTCAGTAAGAACTTGTCCAAATCTGCTCTAGCAAGCTCACCAAGAACTTGCCCAAATTTGCTCTAGCAAGCTCACCAAAAACTTGCCCAAAATTGTCCACAAATCTATCCCAAAATTGTCCTCAAATATGTCCCAACACTGTCCTCAAATCTATCCCAAAGGCCTTCTCAAAGGGTCAATATATCATGCTCAAGTAGTACTCAAAATGAACTCAACAATGAATGGTAATCTCAACTCAAATCCACTTCATAGAAGCATAAAGAGAATTGTTAGAGACTCAATATGTTCTAATCTTACTCTCAACCCAAATCAATCTCAACTCAACTCATAGAAGCATAAAGAGAATTATTAGAGACTCAATATGTTCTAAACTCACTCTCAACTCAAATCAACCTCAACTCAACTCAAGTTAACCTCAACTCAACTCAATTCTTATATAACCATAAAGAGAATTGTTAGAGACTCAATATGTTCTAAACTCACTCTCAACTCAAATCAACCTCAAATTAATTCAAGTCAACCTCAACTCAACTCAAGTCTTATAGAACAATAAATAGAATTGTTAGAGACTCAATATGTTCTAACCTCAATCTCAACTCAACATAGAATGATGGAATAGTTTGTTTTATAGAACTTGAACAATCACTTCATAAACCACTTGACTAGGCTCAATCAACTCAACTCAACCAATCATCACAAGGGACAACTCTCTCTCACACAACCCTATTCCAAGTATGTATAAACCAACTCAAATATTTCCAACAATGCTCAACCACAAATCTCACATAACAATGATACTCATGTTCTTTTCTAACTCAAGTTATTTCACAACCAATATGCTTCAACCCCTATGCTTATAACACAAGGTTTAAACACAAATCTCAATTCAGAAAACCTTAATGCATTCAACCAACCACTTTCGAAAAGGAAACCACAAAAAATCATTTTCCCTCCAATGATATTTCAAAAATCAACCACCATAAACAATCAATACGAGAATGTTCCCATACCTTTTATGAAGTGAAAAAACCCCTTTGGAAATATGCCACACTCAACACACTTTGAAACAAAACAACCTTCACTTTGAAACCATTTACAAAAATATAAATATCTCTCTACATAAACCTTATTTATCCTTCTAAATGAGTTAGTAAAATAGCCCTCGAAATAAGCTTTCCAATGATATATAATATGATATACTTTTATAAAATGAAAATACCAGAAATATCTTCTTTTCTAAAAGTGCTTTTAAACTTGCCTTCCAATAAAAAATCAAATCAACCTTCATCACCTTATTCCTCCAACATTAGGCAATAATAAAAAAATTATTAATAAAAACGTTACTTGCCTCTTAGAGGTAATCGAACCCTCGTCTCTGCCCAAACAATCCTCAACAACGGTGCCAAAGACCACACGAGCTACGCGCTCGCATAGGACGAAGAGCGCAAAATGCGCTTTTGTCCTTCGTCCCTTGCTCACGTCAACAAAAATGTGGGCCAATTCTATTGGTCAAAACTCTAACCCATGGGAATCGAACCTCGTCTCTTTCACAAGCAAAAAACTTTGCACTCCCCTCGCTCGTCGTTGGACCACGCTACCACACAAAGATTTCAGCGCTTTTCGTCTTATATCCTCTGCATTCAATTCCAAGGCTTTTGAAATAAAAGCCTTTGCATTTATATGCAACTTCCTTTTAATTTTACAAACGTCGGTGGTGCTTTTAAATTAATTTATTTTTGATGATGACGTCGATGCTGAGGTAATTTTAATTTTAAAATTTAAAATTAAATTTTAAATATTAAAATTTAAACCAAATATTCAAAATTAAATATCTCCATCTTCGGGGCACCTTTTTCGATGAAACAAAAATCCAACCTGGGTTTTAAGAAAAACCCATTTCAAATCTGCCATCCATGGTTTTAAATAAAACCTTTTATTTTACCTACCTTGGTTTTCATAAAAACCCTGTATATATCCATGCTCTTCAAAATATGAATGCTTTGGTCATCAAAACTCAATGTTACCTTGTGATATTAATGTGACATTAATTACAACATAAAACAAATCAAGTTGCCAACAGATTATGTATACATGTGTTAAGTTAGGACCCATGAAATTGGAAGGGAAGAAATGTTTTGGACATGACATTAGAATTTTATTTGTAAACCTTTGAGATAAGATGAACCCAATCCTAGTTGAGTTGTGGCGATGCAATCAACAAAGTATTTGTGAATGATAGATTCTAAGTGATATTTGTGAATGATATATTCTAAGTGATGAGGTTTGGGTGGTCCTAGCAGTGAGTCTTGGATGATTTCTAGCAGCGAGGTTTGGAAATCTTAATGATGGGTTGGTATGGGACAACTGATCAGATCATTCATAAAGCAATATAGTGGTGGTTCCTTGTGGCGAGGCAAGCATGAACATGATCATCATTAGGTGAGTGGTGATGGTCTTAGTTAGCTCATGGGAAGATGAAGTTAACTAATCATTAAGTATGTAGGGTTAGGGATTAGGCATAACCTTTAAGTGTTATGATCCTTAAAGGGTAACCTCCATACCGTGGTCAAGTTGTCCTTTACATGTGAGTGTATTGGAAATTGGGGACCACCAATAGCATCTTTTTTAATGGTGATGAGATTAGAAAAGTAACCCCCCCAAAAGTATAAGAGATTGAACACTCTTGTCCATTTGAGTATCATCTATAACAACTATGAACTCAAAGGTGGGATACCTTGTACTAATAAATAAAATTATTAGGTCTTCTTTTGGGTTAGTCATTAAAAAAAGTCTTCTTTTGGGTTTTTCATTAAAAAAAAAGTCTCTCTCCCTTGGATTGAGTTTGCAGGTTGTTACAATTGGTATCAAAGCCCAAGTCATAGGACTCAATGCTTCCATGAAAAGAACCTAGGTTGATGTTGGCAATTTTGGGTTCCTTGGGTACATTGCATTTGCTCAAGTGTAGAAGTTGTCATTGATGTCAAGAAGCTCTTGAAGGAATTTGAATTAATGTCAATTAATGTGCAGACTTGGGCAGTGAGTTTCCAAGAAGATCATTCAGAGCATGGACAGTGAGTTTCCAAGAAATTCACAGTAGCCCATTTGCAAAAGATCAAAGAAAAATACAAGTAAGAAAGTGCGGGCAAAACTGTCACGATTTCGCGACATGTTAGAGGAGAGAGAAAGTGCGGGCAAAACTGTCACGATTTCGCGACATGTTAGAGGAGAGAGAAAGTGCTGGAAAAACTGTCACGATTTCGTGACATGTTAGAGGAGAGAGAAAGTGCTGGTAAAACTGTCACGATTTCGCGACATGTAGGCAGAGAAAAAGGCAAGTGGAAAAACTGTCATGATTTTGCGACATGTTGGCAGAGAAGGAGAGCAAGATGGAAAGTGTCACGATTTCGCGACATGTCACATTTTCGTGACTCGAAAAGTGCAGGAAGGCAGAGAAGGAAAAGTGTCGTGATTTTGTGACATTTGCAAAGAAGGTTGTATGGATGAAAAAGTGTCATGATTTCGCGACATGATGCAGAAGTTAGAGTCCGCAGTGTGAACTGTCGTGATTTCATGACAAGTTCGAGGAGAGATAAAGTATCTCTAAAAATGTCACGATTTTGCAACATGCTGCAAAAGACGAAGTGAGGACTATCATGATTTTGCGACATGCTGCAAAACTCGAAATGAGAACTGTCACGATTTCGTGACATGCAGCAAAGGAAAGAGTTTGAAATGAGAAGTGTCACGATTTCGTGACAGGCAGTGGAGAAAGCGTACGAAAGCTAAAAGCATCATGATTTCATGACAGGATGAAGGAATAACTTATGGATGCAAAAAATGTCACGATTTTGCGACATATTGAGATGGTAGCATTTAGTTGGAGAAAGTGTCATGATTTTGCGACAGAAACAGGAAGCAAGTCTTCAATAGAAGAAGCGTCACGATTTCATGACGAATTAAAGAAGGAAGAGCTCGAAGGCGAAAGTGTCATGATTTCATGACATGTTCCAGTTTCATGGGCGTAAGGCAGAGAAAAGCATAAGGCAACGAAAGTGTCACGATTTCGTGACATGTTTTGTTTTCGCTGGTGCAAGCCGAGAAAAGGTTGAGAAAGCGAGAAATGTCGTGATTTTGCAACAAAAGTGAAGATGACGTCAGCAGAGGCAGAAGTTTCATGATTTCGTGACAAAAGTAGAGAAGAAGGCCATGAACACAGAAGGGTCACGATTTCACGACAGAAGTGAAGATGACGTCAGTAGAAGCAGAAAGTGTCACGATTTCATGACAAGAACTTAAGTAAAGTCGACAAAGGCTAAGGTGTCGCGATATCGCGACAAAAGCCAAAGGAAGGCGTACGGTTGTAAAAGGTGTCGTGATATCACGATATGTTGTAGTTTTGCAGCCAGAGCTACAGAACTACAAAAGTCGACAGAGTTAAATCTGAGCCAACGAAGATGAGGGTTTTGTAGTCGACGAAGTTTAGGGTAACAACCGACTATAGTTTAAGTTTTGATCTTGAAATTTATGCTATAAAAGGAGGGCTATTTTGAGATTGATTGCATCGAATAAGTATCGAACTTGCGTAAGTTAAGTCTGTGGTGCACAGAGAGCGAGTCATGTCAAATCGAGTGAAGTGTGCGAGATGCAGCCATAACAATGCAGATAGCGCAGAAGTGGCGAGTTGATGCGCAGAGTGAGAAGTTCGATAGCCGAGAGCTGAGTGCTACTGTGTTTGCGCAAACAGTGCAAAAGTAGGTTTTGACCAAGTGCAGCTGTGCCAAATCGAAGGACTGTGTTTGGTGCAGACCAAAGAAAGAGGAAGAGGACAGACTTGTGCCAGATCGAAGGACTGTGTTTGGTGCAGATCAAAGAAAAGAAAAAGAGGACATTTGTGCTAGACTGAAGGACTGTGTTTAGTGCAAATTCGAGGACCAACTTTGAGGTGATAGAGTTGAGGACAAAGGTCTCCGACGGAGCAGGGAATACAGGTGTCTTCTGTGGATAGAGTTCCATTTTCTAAGGGCAGCAAAGGCAGAGGTCTTCTAGAGGATCACCAGCCAAAGCAGAGTTAGGGGAAGGTATCTCCTTTGAGTCAAGGATCATAAAATTTGTAATTAGGAAGGTTTCCCAAAGAATTTGAGATAAAATTTTAGAGAAAAGTTTTGTGGACGTAGCCCAGCCATTCTGGGTGAACCACGTTAAAAATGGGTCTTCAATGTGTGATGTTTTCTGTCTTGTTTAATGTTGTGTTCATGCCACTGCTATCTGAAATTAAAATTATTAAATGGTTAAGTCTTATACTGTTCACCCCCCTCTTAGTATAAGTTCATGTTCTTCAGTTGAACCTTGACTTCATGTGCTACTTTTAAAGAAAGCTTACTCTTATAGGGACCTTAAGTCGATTTGGGATATGGTGAGTATTGCACACCATATTGATCAGTCAGACCAATTGAGTAAAAATATTAGAAGGTATAGTTTCTTATTGGGATCAAAACCTAATCTGATTCCTTTTGTGGATAGGAAGAAATGACACCTATTTTAAGAGGAGGATATTTTAAGAACTCGAGGTCGATTATGATGGAATAAGCTACAATACAACCTAGAAAAGGAAAACAAACTGACGAATTAAGATATTCAAACAAGAGGGTTGAAAATCTTACAACCATAGTTATATTGCTAGAAGAGCAGATGGAGTAACAACAAAAAAATGTTAGAAATACTTGTTAATTGAGAATCCAATAACAAGAATTCAAATAATATATAAGAAGAGAATATTTCTAGAGAAGCCTAAGAGGGTAAAGCTCGAGTAGAGGCTAAGCTTGCCAAGGACTTAAAAAAGGTTGGGGTACCCAAATTCAATGGAAAGAAGGGGGTGATGTAGCAGAATCTTGGTTAAATGAATTAGAAATTTACTTTTCATTAAATATTTACTCATCAAAAACCTAAATTGTTTGGGTAGCCCTACATTTACATGATATTGCCTTAGATTGGTGGAATACATTTAAAGTAGAGAGAAAAATCCAAAAAGCCTATCTTAGTTGGAATGGTTTTGTAAGGGAGTTTAAGAAAATATTCTTAATTGATCAATTCTACGTTGAAAATTTTGAGAAATTTACTATGCTCCAACAAGGCACCTTGACCGTGGAAGCATATTACCAAAATAATTTAAAACCTCTGAAATATATTCTTTAATACAAGACTAAGGAACATTTGAAGGTGCAAAAGTTCATCTTGGGAGCAGATCCTAAAATTTGAAGAGTAATAAATTTGCTTAAACCCAAAATCTTACCAAAGGAATATGATTTGGTCAAATAGGAAGAGACAAACCAATATACTAAGAAGACTTTATTTAATTATGAAATGTTGACAAAAGAGGAAAAGAAAAACTAAAAAAAAAGGAAGAGTGTTGGTTTTGTAAAATGGAACAAAGAACCAAACAAAATGAGTAAGGGAAATTTAAGAGAAGGTCCAAGGTTCAAAAATAGGAACAATGGGAAAAAGGACTATTACAAGAAGAATTTTTAGAAAAGAGATAACCAAAAGCCTCATTTTTAGAAACATAATGATTCAATATAAAAAGAGGATATAAGGGACAAAAGACAAGAGAAGCCTCATCTACCAAAAATGAATTGTTTTGTGTAGGAAGGACGAAGGTCCTCACTATGCAAAAAAATGTCCTCAGTAGACAGGTCATAGTGGAAAAATGAATAAGCAACCACATTGAATCTATGCAGCAAAAAATATTTTGAACTTGGATGGCCAAGCCACTCCTATGCTTTTAAATGGTAAGTTGTTTAATAGAAATGTAAATGTTTTAATTGATTGTGGAACTAGAGATAGTTTTATTTCTACTAACATTATGAGGGACATAAAAAAAACTTGGATTTTAGGCAAAAGGGTGGAAAATTGAGTATGAGTCTAGGCAAACCCAGTGTTATGCATAAGGGATCAAGACCAAAATGTATTTATCAAAATGGGGTGAATATGTTTTAAAGTTGAGACAAATAGTGTCCAAACTCATGTAGAGGACATGGAAAATTGCATTTTTTTCCACGAAAAATTATAAAAATGGGGTAAATCAATTGCAAAATCTTGCTACCACTCGTTTTTCGTATATTCTTGTGATAATATAATAATATTTACTAGATCCATCATTTTAGATTGCCAAGATCTAGCATCCTTTAAGGGTTTTTACACATTACCCTTACTAGATCTCTACTTGTTTTTTCTCAGGTATTGCATTTCAACAACTTTAGAGCTCATTTTGGAGGTCTTTTGAGGGTTTTTGGAGGATTTTACCAAGTGCCAAGCAAATCATAGATTTTTTTAAAGCATATTTCTCATTGAGCTAGGTGGTTTAAAAAATAAAAATAAAATGGAGCTCTATATCAAAAGTTACACTTTATAGAAGGTTTTCAATTGATCGATTGGTCCTCTACAACCGATCGACTCTTTTGTTGATCGATTGCTCCTCTTCAACCGATCGACTCTTCTATCGATCAATTACTCTATAATCATTAGATCTTCTATCGATAGACTACTCCTTTACAAATTATTGACTCTTCTATCGATATACTACTCCTTTAAAATTGATAAACTCTTCTATCGATAGTGCTTCTCTACAACTGATCGACTCTTCTATCGATAGACTACTCTACAATCGATTAACTCTTTTTTTGATAGACTACTCCTCTACAACCAATCAACTCTTGCATTGATAGACTGCTCCTCTAAAATCAATAGACTTTTTTGCTAATAGACTAGTCCTCTACAACTAATCATTATTTTCCTCAACTAATAGTCCTTGCTTTTTGTCAATAGACTGATCCTCTACAACTGATCAACTCTTCTATTGATAGACGTTCCTCCTTTCCTTATGTCGATAGACTGATCCTCTACAACCGATCATTTATTCTTCTCTCTACAACTGATCCTATCAGGTTTTTGCATATCATTTTTTGCTACAAGTCATTTTTTGATGAGAATGAATGTTTTAGATGTATGAGTATCGATGTCACATTAGATGTATATATTGGTGGTATAAGAGGTAAATTTGGTGAGATAGATAAAATTATTTATAATTTCAAGGCGAAAAAGGTCCACGATTTAGGCGGGAGTGTTGGCGATTTAAAATAAAAAATGATAAAATTATTATCAATATGGGGTGAGCTAACCTAAAAAAAAATTAGACCCAAAAGTTTTGGGTAAATGGGCACCGATAAAGGGTCCCCATATTCGCCAATTTTAAATTTTGAAAATCCTAATATTCGTGAATTAACAATGATTTGTTGCTATGTATAACCCTGGGTAAACCTATTCAGTGAATCAATGCTTACCTATAGTCAACATTTCCTTACCCAATGGATCAACTATATGGCACCTATATGTAGCATCGTTACATGCCTTTGAAATCATTCTAGGGATGGAGTTGCTAAAAGCCCATGGAGCCATAATCATTTTCCAAGAAAAATGGATGGATTATATTGATTAAGCTAAACAAAGATTAAGGGTCCAAAGCAAATAGGGATTCTTCCTACCATATTTATTATCCACTGTGTAATTTAGGAAAGTATTTAAAAGATATGGAATGGTGTATGTGGTTAAAATAAATGGAAGGGAAGAAAATGATGGATATTCAAAACTATTTAAGAAACATCCAATATTGCATTAATTTAGGAATGTATTTCCAAAATATCTTCTAGGTCTTCCTCCACGTCATGAATATGATTTCACTATTGAATTAATGCCTGGAGCTAAAACTATTGCTAGGACACCCTATAGAATGATCCCTATCAAGTTAGAAGAGCTAAAGGTGCAACTCTAAGAATTTTTGGAAAATGGTTTTTTAAACCTAGTGTATCACCTTGGGGTGCTTTGGTGTTATTTGTAAAGAAGAAAGATTTTTCCTTAAGATTATATATTGACTACATTATTCTAAATAAGGTGACCATCCAAAATTGGTATTCCTTACCAAGAAATGATGAAATTTCAATCAATTAAGGGATTCCATGATTTTCTCAAAAATTGACTTGAGATCAAGATATCATCAGTTGAGAATTTTTGAGGAAGACACTCACAAAACTACATTCAAAACAAGATATGGACACTATGAATTCATGGTTCTACCATTTGGGTTGACAAATGCACTAGCAACTTTTATGAATCTAATAAAAAATATGTTCAAGAATTATCTAGATCATTTCGTTTTGATATTCCCAGATGACATCTTAATATATTCTTGCACTCAAGGGAAACATGATCAAAATTTTAGAGAGGTTCTAGAGGTGTTCAGAAAAAAGTAGTTGTATGAAAAACTATCAAAATATGAATTCTATGTTCCACAAGTACAATATTTGGGGCATATTATATCTGTAGAGGAATTGTTGTTGATTCAAAGAAATCGAAGCCATACTAAATTGGCATGTACCTACCAATGTGTTTGAAGTTTGAAGTTTCATGAGAATGACTAGTTGTTATAGAAGGTTTGTGAAGGATTTCTCAAGAATTGCATACCCTATTACCAAAATTCAAAGGAAAGAAAAAAAGTTCAAATGGACAAAAATGTGTGAGGCTACCTTTAAAAATCTAAAGAATAAACTGACTACAACCCCAAATTTTAAAATACCTAACCCTTCAAGGAATTTTATGGTTTACACAAATGCTTCCTTAAAGGGATTGGAAGGAGTGTTATCCCAAAATGAAGATGGAATAGCCTATGAATCCAAGAAAATTAAGAATCATAAGCTAAACTACACTACACATGACCTAGAATTAGTAGTGGTTGTCTATGCTTTCAAGGTCTAGAGGTACTATCTATTAGGAAAATATTTTGAGCTAAGGATAGATCATCAAAACCTAAGGTATATTTTTACCCAACCAATGTTGAATGCAAGACAAAGAAGGTGGATGGAGTTCTTAGCTGAATATGACTTTGGTATATAATATATCAAAGGGAAGTAAAACAAGGTTTTTAATGCCTTAAGTAGGAGGAGGCATATAACGACATTAACCTCATGTCATATCGAATTGATTAATAAATTCAGGGAAATACAATTACAAGACTAGTATTGTGTTGAAAATTGGATTAAAATTGAGACAAATTCTGAGGAAAATAAGGATTTTAACATAAAAAATAGGCTATTAAGCTTCAAAGATAGGGTTGTTATACCCAAGACTGGTGATTTAAAGAGAATAATTATGCAAGAGGCACATTATTCTCCATATTATGCTCATCTAGGAGGTGCAAAAATGAGAGAAAATATGAAAAATATATTTTATTGACCTGGAATGAAATGGGAAATAAATGGTTTCATTGCTAGATGTTTGGAATGTTAAAAGGTAAAGATAAAATATCACCATCCAACAAGAAAAATTTACCCATATGATATACCTACTCAAAAGTGGCAAATCATATCCATGGATTTTATTGTAGGTTTACCTAAGACAAGGTACCAACATGATGCAATACTTGTGGTGGTAGACAACTTGACAAAGGTTGCATATTTCATACTAGGAAACATCAAGGATGATGCAATGATTGTGGCAAATAAGTTTTCTAAGGAAATAATCCAGTTACATTGTTTTCTTGAGGTAATCACATCAGACAAAATTTTTAGATTTATATCAGAATTTTGGCAAGCTCTTCATTGTGCCTTGGACACTAAGTTGATTATCATATTTGCTTACCATCCAAAAATAGATGGGTAGATAGAGAGGTTTAACCAAGTCCTTGAAGATATGCTTTGAATGTATTGCATGGATCAAAAGTCTAAGTGGAAAGACTATTTGTATTTGGTAATAGGACCCATGAAATTGGAAAGGGGGGAAATGTTTTGGGTATGATATTAGAATATTATTAATAAACCGTTGAGATAAGGTAAACCTAATCCTAGTTGAGCTATGGTGAGGTAATAAACTATGTATTTGTGAATGATACATTATAAGCAGTGAGGTTTGGGTGGTCTTAGTGGTGAGGTTTAAAAATATTGATGGGATGGTATAGGATAATTGATCAGATCATTCATAAATCAATATAGTGGTGTTTTATTGCAGTGAGGTAAGAATGACCATGATCATCATTAGGTGAGTGATGATGCTCTTAGTTAGCTCATGGTAGATCAAGTTAAGTAATCATTAAGGCATCACACCATAATAATCCTACATAGATTATAGTATGTAGGATTGGGAAATAGGCATCACATTTAAGTGTTATGGTCCTTAAAGGGTAACCCCCATGCTGTAGTCAAGTTGTCCTTGATAGGTGAGTGTATGAGAAATGAGAGGACCACCAATAAGCATATTTTCTAATGGTGATGAGATTATAAAAGTAAACCCTAAAAATATACGAGAGATTGGTCACTCTTATCCACTTGAGTGTCATCTATAATGACTATGAAATCAAAATTATTGGATCTTCATTTTGGGTTAGTCATTGTAGAAAAAATAAAGTCTCTCTTGGGTTGATTTGTGGGTTGTTACATTATCATTTTTTATGTGACCACCATTTGAGACACTTGTAATTTGGATATTATCTAATTCCACTTTTGGTTAGAATTTTGGGGCTCTTTTAACAAGTATTGGATTTAATCCATCATATTGGTTGGGATACTTTGCAAACAAAGTGGTTGTCTCTATATTATTAGTTCTCTCCTTCCACAAATTCCATAGAAGGAGGGTCGTCTCCACCTAAAAATTTTGTTGAGTTGGTTGGTCCATTTCCTCTCATTTAGGCCACTTTATAAAAGATATCTCAAACCAATGGATGCTTAGCAATATTACCATTTGTTTCCATAGTATGATTATGATGGGGTATTATATAAAAAGGTGAGATATTGTTTCCTCATTCTTCCAATATATCTCACATATGAAAGGCCTATGCATCCATTTTTTAATCCATTGTTCCCCTATTAGCACCCTTCTATGAAGTAGAAGCCAAATGAGAAATCTAAATTTGGTCAAAGGTTTTATGCCCATAGTTGTGTGAATATATAACTTAATGGGCTTGGGGTATTCTAATAAAGGGCTAAGTATGTAGAGGTAATTGTATATACACTTTTATTTTTCTTGCCCTAACCAAGAGTGTCCTACTCTTGATACCACAAGAGTGATCTCATATGGATGGTCCTATAAATTTATTTTCTCTGATCCTCTTTGGATTGGCCACTCCTCTATTGGGATCCATTGCCTTCCTACCTCCCAACTACTACTTTAATATTGACAATATTTGGCTACCTTAACCCAATTGTTTCATTGAAGATTCTCCATCAACGATCTCCAAGTTGATAATTTAGTTATTAGAGGAGGATGCCCATCCCATAAATTTGTCTAGAAGTTAGCCTTTTGTCCATTATGGATAATCCAAAATAATATTTCCTTGATCATATCCTCTCCTATTATAAGTCCCATTAATATGGAAGATCCTTTGCTAGGAAGCAAAAATTGGATAAGCTCTATTAGGGTTTTATTCTTTGCATATTTGACCCTCAAAATTTGAGCCCATATTTCTTAGGGGATTTTAGAAATGTCCAATATAACTTAGTAGCCAGTGCCTTGTTATTCTTGACAACTAATATGATTCCTAGTCCTCCCTTATTTTTTTGTAAGCATAAAATATCCCATTTCACCAGTGCCCATTTTCATTCCTCCTTGAATCCATTCTAGAGGAATCTATAACTTATTTGATCCAAATCTTTAAGAAATATCTTAGGGATAGCTAGTATTGAGGAGACATAAATAGGTATGGCATTGAGGAATGTTTTTATTAGGGTCATCCATCCTATAGAAAGTCACCTATTAGTCTATTTTTCCAATTTTGCTTTCACTCTCTCTAACAACCAAGTCCATTCCACCATTTTTTACCTCTCAACTATAAGTGGAATTCATAGGAAGATGATTGGAAGAGATATCTTCTTGTATATCAATTTATCCAACAATATTATCTCCTACCTAGGTGAGCAATGAAAAAATATAGTCTTGGATTTTTTTTTCATTTATAAGCTGTCCAATCGCTTTCGTAAATTGTCCTAGAATAATTTTAAATTTGAAGGCCCCCCCTGCTACTGATTTTTCTAATATTGTAGAGCCATCAACAAATTGAAGGTGAGTAATTAGTTTAGCTACAATTTTTATTATTATTCTTTCCAAAACTCTGGTTTCCCTATTCTTAGCTAATATTCTACTCAAAAAATAAACTAATATGATGAACAAGTATGGGGATAAGGGGCCTCCCTGCTTGATATATTTGAAATTTGTAAATAGTTAGGTAGGAGCTCCATTTACTGTAACAGAATCCAAATACATCCCTTGATCCATTCTACCCAATCACCTGAGAATCCAAATAGTTTCATCACCTTTAGAAGGAAGTGTCAGTCAACTCTATCATATGCTTTGGATAGGTCTAAACTAATAAACATGGAGGGTATTTTATATACCTACATAGAGTGGATGACCTCCTAAGCTAAGACTATCTCATCCAAGATATGTCTTCTTCCACAAAACCACCCTATTCTAGAATAATAATTTTGTGAAGAAGATGTTTAACCCTTTCTACCATGATCTTAAGGATGATTTTATATAGGACATTACAAAGGGAAATTGGTCAGTATCCAGAGATGTGTTCAAGCTCCTAGGTTTTTGAAACCAATGCTATATATCTCTTGTTCACCTATTTGAGCACCAATTTGGCTATCTTAGCTTCTACTACCACTTTTAATAGTTCTTCCTTAAGGATACCCTAAAATTCTTAGTAGAATTCTATGGGAAATCTATTTGGGCCTAGAGTTTTACCTTTTTGCACCTTGAAAACTACTTGATGTAGTTCTTTGGCAGTAATTAGGGTAGTCAAAGTTACATTATCTTCCTCTAGGATGAGAGAAGGAATATATTGGAGCATTTACTATTGTACCTCTTAGTTCAATGGTTTATATTAATAGTTGGGCAAAGTATTCTCTTGATATATCTTTCATCCCAGCCCATGTGTGTATTGAATCACTCACAATTGTTTTAGGAAAGAGATGAAATTGTGTGACCACCTTGCTAGAAGATATTTATGGAAGAAACTAGCGTTCCTACTTCCATCTTGGAGCCATTGGATCTTAGATTTATATTTCCACAATATCTTTTCTCTTTTGTTCCACTCATCTAGCTGAGTAGTACGCTTAGTCTCCTCCTTGCTTTGGATGTCAATAGTGCCATCCATTTGTATTTGCTCATTTAGGTCCTCAAGTTTGGTTGAGATATGTTGTTTCTTTTCCTTAATATAACCAAAATCCTCCCAGTTCCATGTTCTCAATTTGGACTTGAGGTATTGAAACCTCCTAAAAAAATTGTACATCTTCATACCATGCCTAGGTTTACCCTCTTACCACCATTGTTGAACCTTATCTTGAAAATTACTATCTCAAAATCACATTAGATAGAATCTAAAAGGAGCATGATTAGGTCTATTTTTCCACACTTCCAAAAACACCGACCAATGATCTGATTTTGCATTATTCAATGTTTTTGCTCTTGGAATATATCCATTTCTCATAATCTCCTCTGATAACATAAACTTGTCTAGTCTTTCTAGAATGCATGTTGGGTCCTACCTTTTATTAGACTAGGTCATCATATTATTTTTTGGTTTGATATCTACCAGATGAAGAGATCTAATATGCTTTATCATGAGGTCAATACTTTAGACACTCAAAATGTGTCAATTTTGTAACCATCTAAACCCGTTTTGCAATCAATCCACCAAGATCCCAAATTTTCCCAAATTCTCTTCGAATTCCTCTATTCCCTCTCTAATTCCTCAAATTTCTCTCTAATCCTTCTTAATTTCCTCCAAATCCCAAAATCTCTCTTTAATCCTCCTAATTTCTCCAAATTCCTCTGATTCTCTCTAAACTCTTTCATTCTCTCTATAATCCTCCTAATTTCCTCTAATATCCCTAATATTCTATCTAATTTCTCTAAATCCCTTCAAATATTCTAATTCCCCCTCTAAAATCATTAGATTCCCTTTTATTTCTTCTATTCCTTCTCTAATTTTCCTAATTCCCTCTAATTTCCTTAATTCCTCTAATTCCCTCTAATTTCCCTATTTCCTTTAATTTTCTATATTCCCCCCCCCTCTAATTTCTCTAGATTCCTAAAATCCTCCTAAATTCATCTAATTCTTCTTTAATTCTTTTTAATTCCTCAAATTCCCCTAAATTTCTTAAATTCCTAACAAAATCCCCAAATCATCATAAAAAATCCCAAAATCCCACTTAATCCCTAATTCCCTAATCAAATCTAATAAAATCCCTAATCATTTCCTAACCCCTAGTCAAAGCCCAAGTAAAATCCACAATAAATTCTCAAATCCCAAATCAAATCCCAAAAAATCCTAACCAACCCTCAAAATCCCCACCAAATCTCTTAGGAAATACCCACATTAAATCCCAAGTCCTTCCAAACCCTCTTAGCAATTTTGTATAAATTTAAAATTCCTCAAATCCTAAGTCAAAGCCTCTTATAAATATTCATAATAAATTCCTAAGTCCTTCCACATCCTCCTTTGAAGTTTTTTAGGAATTTAAAATTCCTCGACATCACGCAAGGTCTCCACATCCCCATGCCCATTTATGATACTTGGGTGAATGGAGGACTCTCCTCATACAAGGTCATTAATGTAGGAATGTGCACATTCCTCCAAATGGAAGTCTCTATATTTTCCTTATCTTCCACACCTACCACATCGCTGCCACCTCATGCCACTTCACCTCCTATTCACCACCACCATTTCTATTGTAAATTTCCCTAGCCAAAATTTTGCCAAAATAATTCTAACCTTTTGCTCTCTTGTGTGTGCTTAGGCATCTTAGGGTGATCATCATCCTTTGTGTGCACAAAACAACTATGAAATGAAGTCATCTTGAAGCATACATCCGCATTATTCTTGAAGTTGCTCTTAAATGGGCGGTCAAAACTACACCAGACTGGCACCCGAGTCTCCTAGCATCCCATAGAAGGTCCATACCAAATCTCAATACCTCCAAAGCAATAGAGAGCCAACCGCTAGCCCCCATGGCAGTCAGCAATCCCAACCATAACCCCCTGGGCAGTTGCATCTTGAGACGAGATATATACTCCAAATTAGTAGCAAGCATATCAACAAGGTAAAAAAAGGTAAATTTTTAAGCTTTTGTAACATTTTCGTGCACTTTTATTCCTTTTATCAAGGTTTTTAGAGTTTTTGTATTTGCATATTTATAGGTTTTAGGCGTAATCAAGATAGGCCCTCTTTATGCTACTAATCCTTTGTTGTGGGTTGTGTGCAGGTGCCATGGAGGAGTATGCAGCCTAGGATGGTCCAGCTATCGAGGCTATTGAAACCTATCCACCCTTTGGAGGTGACAAGAGCATACTATTTGAACACCATTCACATTGCATGTTGTAAAAGGAATTTCCTCCATTTTGAGGACCCTATTGTAAGCCTCTACAGGGTCACTTGTGAAAGTAGAAGAATTGTAATAAAACTCTTTATCTTTAATGCAAATGGTATATCTTTTCTTGGTCATAAATACTACTATCAAGAGTGTGATTTCCCCTATATTATCTTCTAATAAAAGTATGGTGTTGAAATCACCACCTACAAGTGACCAAGCTCTAGGGAAATAATCGATAATATAAGCTACATTCCTCCATTGTTTTCATTTTTGATCCAGGCTAATAGGAGAGTATATATTGAGACATAACCAATACTGATAAGAATGTCTACTTTGGGCTAGTAAAGCCAGAATCCTCTAACTTCCCATTGTTTAGTGTATCCCTATCTCTTTTGGATCCCAAAGACATGCCACTCATCCATAAGCTCCTTGGGAGCTTAGGGATTCCACCCTACATGTAAACCAAAACTTTTTAGCAAAAAATTGTATCTCTTCTTTTAAAACTTTCATTTCTTAAATGAAAACCGTCTATGGACGATGTTATTGAATCATTCATTTTGCTTCATTATGATTTATCATGCTACCCTTAAGCCCTTGATTATTCTAGGTGATTGTTAGGTACCCAAGATAAGTATTTAATATTATAGTATTATACAAATATTATAATATTATATTAGATGTAATTATCCCTCATGTATGTATAAGTGAGAGTGATAGGTAGTTGGGCATTATAGGTATGGGCAAAGACTTATATAGAAGATATGGAGAAGAAAAATATTGTGTCTCATATTGAGATATGTTAAGGAGTGACTTCCTTCCAATACAAAGCATGTATGGTGTTGCCCTACCTTAATGGTTTGAATTATCAATTGAAAGCATTTAAATAATTTGCATTAATTTCATATACTATACTATGCGTAATTATTGTTGTAGTTGTTTTATTTAATATTATTTTAAATTGTTAATGAATTTTGTGGATAAACAAAGAAGGTTCATAACAATGATGCACTTCATCAAGCATGGGGGCTGAAAATGTGGGTAAGATCCTTGATATTACCCATTGCTATCAACTTTGCACCTTATTTACCTATTTTATGTTGAGTACTTTTCCCACCTGCCCTTTGGTATGTATCTAGCTTCATACTTTTAGTAGACTCCTGACTTGCTCTTGTTGGTTCTGGGATGGACTCCAAACCTAACGTAGGTGAGAATACCACCATGGTCCTATTAGAATATTATTGGGTGTCACCTCCACTATCTATTCCTTTATGAGTTTCTCCATTTGATTGGTTAGAGTCATTATCTTTCTCTTGGATTCTATTTTTCTTTTGGGATATCTTCAACTTTTGGGGTGGATTCTCTTGTGGGCTACTTGGTAGATCTAGAATTTGCTCGATGTTGTGATTTATTAATTCAACTATTGGTTTATTTCTTAGGGCTTGAAGAGGATTTTCTAAGATCTCTATCTCCATGATGTTCTCCTCATCATCCATTAGGAGGTTAGCAAACTGATTTATCTGCCCCAACAGAAAGAAGCACCAACCCCTAATTTATCTGCACCAACAGAAAGGAGCACCAACCCCTAATTTCTCTGCACCAACAGAAAGGAGCACCAACAACTTATGGCCTCTTTGAATGGCATATTTAAAACCTCTAATTTTTTTTTGTTTCTCCTTCCATGACTGTTCATTTTCTCCTTCCATGACTGTTCGTTTTCTCCTTCCATGACTGTTCATTTTCTCCTTCCATGACTGTTCGTTTTCTCCTTCCATGATTGTTCGTTTTCTCCTTCCCTTGTGCATGCATGTGTTTTGGTTTCCAAAAAGGCTTTTCATTTCTATTTTGTGGCCCTTCGTTTCTTTTTCTCCACATGGGCATGCGCCCGCTTCTTTCCATGTGTAACGACCATCTTAGATGATTTCAAATCATTAAAGATTCCTTATGTAAAGTTTTGTCTTATTCATTGAATTTTGTCCTTATGTGACAAATTACCTTATTCAATATTCAATTTATTCCTTATAGGTCCACGTCACTATGCAGTTTTCAGTTTCACTATCCTGGTGTTCATCACTAATATCAGATGCACTGTCAACTACTCTGTTCCTTTGGCGAAAATGCAACATGTCACGATATCGTGACACTTTTGTTTCTCTGCCTGCCTACCCTTTTTGAGTCACGAAAATGCAACATGTCGCGATATCGCGACACTTTTTTCTCTGCCTGCCTGCCCTTTTTGAGTCACGAAAATGCTACATGTCGCGATATCATGACACTTTTTCCTTCTTGCTCTTTCTCTTTGCTTTGGACCGCAAAAATGCAACATGTCGCGATATCGCAACATTTTTTTCTCCTTGCTCTTTCTCTTTTCTTTGGACCGTGAAAATGCAACATGTTGCGATATCGCGACATTTTTTTCTCCTTGCTCTTTCTCTTTGCTTTGGACCGTGAAAATGCAACATGTCGCGATATCACGACACTTTTTTCTCCTTGCTATTTCTCTTTGCTTTGGACCGTGAAAATGCAACATGTTGCAATATCGCGACACTTTTTCTTTCTTGCTCTTTCTCTTCTCTTTTGGCCGCGAAAATGCAACATGTCGCGATATCGTGACACTTTTTATTTCTTGTTCTTTCTCTTCTCTTTTGGCCGCGAAAATGCAACATGTCACGATATCACGACACTTTTTCTTTCTTGTTCTTTCTCTTCTCTTTTGGCCGCGAAAATGCAACATGTCGCGATATCGCGACACTTTTTATTTCTTGTTATTTCTCTTCTCTTTTGGCCATGAAAATGCAACATGTCGCGATATCGAGACACTTTTTTCTTTGCGGTGTTTTGTTTTTTCTTTGATATTTAGCATATTGGCCACTTCGATCTTCTTGGAAAATATGCAAAAATATGGGTCCCCAATTTTGGGGTACGTTGTGGAGCAGCCACAACATGATAATTTTTTCAACTTTACACAAACAACCTATAACAACTTCACCCAAACATCAAAAACATCCTCATAAGAATTTAACCTCTCTCCACTTGAAGACTCATCACTTAGATCTGTCTTCAACTATGCTAGCTGCTAGATCTCTATCCATTGAGACTCTATCCTCTATACTCTATCACCTCTAAAGCTCTATCAATAGGCTCACTAAGAACCTGCTCAATAGGTTCACACAAAACCTGCTTAAAAAACTCACACAGAACATGTCCAATGTTGAATAACAAGCTCACACAGAACCTATCCAATGTTGAAGAACAAGCTCACACAGAACCTATCCAATGCTGAATAACAAGCTCACACAGAACCTGTCCAATGCTGAATAACAAGCTCACACAGAACTTGTCCAATGCTGCTCCAACAAGCTCACTAAGAACTTGTCCAAATATGCTCTAGCAAGCTCACCAAGAACTTGCCCAAATCTGCTCTAGTAAGCTCACCAAGAACTTGCCCAAAATTATCCATAAATTTGTCCCAACACTGTCCTCAAATTTGTCCCAACATTATCCTCAAATATGTCCCAACACTATCCTCAAATCTATCCCAAAGGCCTTCTCAAAGGCTCAATCAATCATGCTCAAGTAGTACTCAAAATGAACTCAACAATGAATGGCAATCTCAACTCAAATCCACTTCATAGAAGCATAAAGAGAATTTTTAGAGACTCAATATGTTCTAATCTCACTCTCAACCCAAATCAATCTCAACTCAACTCATAGAAGCATAGAGAGAATTGTTAGAGACTCAATATGTTCTAAACTCTCTCAACTCAAATCCACCTCAACTCAATTCAAGTCAATCTCAACTCAACTCAAGTCTTATAGAACCATAAAGAGAATTGTTAGAGACTCAATATGTTCTAAACTCACTCTCAACTCAAATCAACCTCAACTCAATTCAATTAAACCTCAACTTAACTCAAGTCTTATAGAACCATAAAGAGAATTGTTGGAGACTCAATATGTTCTAACCTCAATCTCAACTCAACATAGAATGATGGAATAGTTTATTTCATAGAACTTGAACAATCACTTCACACATCACTTGACTAGGCTCAATCAACTCAACTCAACCAATCGTCACAAGGGATAACTCTCTCTCATGCAACCCTATTTCAAGTATGTGATGCGTAGTCGTTATACCATCATTAATTCTTAATGAATCTGTCAATCCAGGGCAGTGTACAAGGCTATCTGCGAAAGAAGAAGTGAAACAGCTATAACTTAGGTCAATTTAGAGCAATAGGTCATATTGGTGAAACCGGTTGTATGGGGGGTTTTAGGACATTCCTATATCTAAATTGCATGAAATAAACTTTAATCTAAGTTGCAGAATTGGAAACTAATCATTAACTACAGAAATGAAGTTCTAATTACAATTGCAGAATAAGACCTAATTATATTGCAGAAATAACAGTTGTAGAATTGAAAGTCTGATCCTAATTGCAGAAAGGAAATCTAATTACTTTTGCAGTAATGAAAGTATATATCTAATGTGGAAATAAAAACTATCAAAGTTCTGTAATAGAAGGTTGTCAATCTTCTGTGCAGGATTTGACAGCAAAACATAAAATACAAGAAATTGCTGAAAAATAATAAATTATGGAAATAACAGTCTAAAATAAAGTGGAAGCTTTGCTAAAGGTAAAGATTACAGCTAAAACATTAAGCACAAGATTAATCTAAGCATAAATAAACTAAGACTGCAATTATTGTCAGTTGTTTACAAGCAATTGAAATAACAAGTTCTACAACTCATTCTGCTACAGCAAAATTAGAATAAAACCTGCTGTTAGTCCTCCTTCTAGGTCTAGAAGTGGCCAGCCTCTTTGTCCAGAAGAAGGTGTAAGTATCTCTCTCTTTCAAAATCTTAATCACACTCATTTACAAGCAATATGAAATAGAACTGGTGCACTTTATTGATTAAAAGACATGATTACAATAATTCTATTGAAAAAGCTATTACGGAGTCATGCTGATCAATTTCTATCTATTTTCTGTTTCTTCCTTACTTTCTACTTCCTCTGCCTCTATATCCTATATGCTACTACCACTCTCAGCTCAACCTAAACGAGAACAATATTTATAGATGTCCTAAGGTCTGATTACAAACAAAGAATATCTCAAAAGATCTAATGCTACAATGCTGCAACAAATTCTGGTTTTATCCTAAAAGAAGATTAAAACTTGATCTTTCCCTTAATGATGGCTTTGGTCGGAAATGACGACAAAGACAGATGGAAGATCTTTTCATTTACCTTTTCCAACCTTTATTTCCCTTTTTTCGGCTTCAGAAATCGGTCAACAAGTCAAAAAGCGCACTCTGTTTTCATTCCGAAGATAAGTGGCTTCATTCCGAAGACAATGCAATTCTCATTTTGAAGATCGCTCATTTCAAAGATACTGCATTCTCATTTCGAAGATTGCTCATTTTGAAGATACTGCATTCTTCATTCCGAAGATCCGCTCATTCCGAAGATACTACATTCTTCATTCCGAAGATTCGCTCATTCCGAAGACGCTGTGTTCTCTCATTCTGAAGATATCTGTTCATTCCGAAGATACTTTAGAATGAACAAATGTATGCTTTTCCAGTGATTTCTTCTGCATATCTTAGGTGGGTTATCTCTTAATATCAAATTCCAATGGTCTTCATCCCTTTTCTTATGTGAATTCCATGCCTTGCTATTTATGGACAGCTGGCTAGAATTTACATGGGGAAGACCAGTTTTTGCTGCACAACAATAGTTTGCTTGCACTGTTGCTAGATTTAGGTGAAATAAATGTTTGAGACAAATCAAAACATGATTAGTGAAATGCTTCTATTATTCTAAGCATATCCTATTTTAGCAAATCATAGCAAAAAGAACACAAAACTATGCAAAAAGCTGTAAAATCAACATATAATATTTCAAATACATTGATCATGCAAAATGGTTAATATACAACATATTGAATCAACTTAACTAACATATCAGATAAAACATAAGAGTTTATAGGCATTTTTAGTGTTCAAAACATGTTATGATTGAGGCATTTCCAGGCCTCATCATTTTCCCCCCAACTTAGATTAATGCATGCCCTCATGCATTCTATTGGGCTATGGAATCACATATGTCCATGTTTAGATTCAATGACCTATAGAATAATGTGAAGGTAAATCGTCATTCCGAAGACAGACCCTCATTCTGAAGATAGATCCTCATTTCGAAGACAGATCTTCATTTCGAAGACAGATCTTTATTCCGAAGATGATGCAGCAAGTCGTCATTCCGAAGACCAAGTTTCATTCTGAAGACAAATTGTCATTCCGAAGACAAAGTTTCTTTCTGAAGACAAAGTGCAACATTCATTTTGCTGTCATTTTGAAGACAATTTCATTCCGAAGATAATACAACAGACATTGTTTTTGGCATTCTTGTTTCGAAGATTAGGCAGAAATCAATATTTTCATTCTCAAAACATGTCTTAAGTATGCCAACTCTTATGAATACCTTTTATGCTAATGGTTAATTGTCACATACTATATACCAATCATTTTACAATGAGGAAATGTAAGAAATATATACCTGATAAAAACAGTTAATGCCGTTTTGAAGAATGAGCGCCTTTGTTGATATTTTCTTGAGATTTTTTGCAACATTTCAAAACAAGTGCACTTGGTGAATTTGTACAATGATGGTTCAGAAATTTCTCAAGGTTATGCATGTCAGAAAACTGGTTTTCATGCATACCAACCCAGTAGTGCCTTAAGAAAATGTTTTCACTACTGAGTTATTCATTTTTCTCTCTTCTTTTTTCTTGATTTTCTCTTTTTTTTTTTTTACCTCTCATTTTCTCTCTTTTTTTTTCTTGATCCTGACTATGCCCATGAAGGAATTTTATGATTTCCCTTGAAACCATGCCCGTGAAGGAATTCATACTCAAAATTTATTCATCTTTTTGTTTTCTGTTTTTTTCTAATTTTTTTGTATTTTCTGCTTTTTCTTGAAATCCACTGATCATGTTGATTGTTTTGAAGTGGAAGAGGGAATCTCTTCCACTGCTGTGTATCCAAACTATCAAGTTGTTGCAAGAATTCTTCTTTAGTCGGAGGTGTATGGTATACCCTGAGGCAATGTCCATTCACTACCAACTTTCTTCGTGACCCATCAATAGGGGATAGACGAGCTGCTTCGTTGTTAAATACCTCCTCCATCCAGTAAGGTCCCAACCATCTAGTTCTCAATTTTCTAAGGAAGTCTTCGTATTGAGAATCAAACAGTAAATCCCAATCTCCTTGTTGAAGTTTTCTCTGCTAAATGTGACTGTCATGCCACAACTTCCTCTGCTCCTAAATTACCTCAGTTTGGTGCAGAGCATCCAATCTAAGTTCATCCAATGCATTTAGCTGTAGAATCCTGTTTGTCTGTGCCTGCGACAATTCAATTTCAATTTCCAGTGCTATGCGCAATGTTAGTAGCTCAAATTCAATAGGTAAGAGAGGCTTTTTACCAAAGACTAGTTCATAAGGTGTGAATCCAGTAGTGGACTTCCAAGTAGTATTGTAGGCCCAAACTACTTCAGGTAATTTATCTAGCCAATTTCTCCTATGAAAAGCTATTGTTTTTGTCAAGATGCGTTCTAGTTCCCTATTTGTTACTTCAACCTGGCCATTTGCTTGTGGGTGGTAAGGTGATGATTTCCTATGTTTGATTTCATAAAATTTTGTAAATGCTTTTATGACTTTGGATGCAAATTGGGGTCCTTGGTCTGTGGTGATAGACCGTGGAGCTCCAAATCTCTGAAAAATCTGAGTATACAAGAAATTAGTGACCTTCTCTTCACGAGCATGTTTGAAAGCACGCACCTCTACCCACTTTGTCAGGTAATCAGTGCATACTAGAATATGCACCTTTCCTTGAGAAGGTGGATCAATAGGTCCTACAAAATCAAGCCCCCCACCTCTCAAATGGTTCTAAAACCATTTGAGGCTGTAGTGGCATCTCATTTGTATGAGTGGGTTTCCCCATTCTTTGGCATGCATCACAATGCCTGATGTACTTTTTCACATCCTTATGAAGAGATGGCCAATAATATCCTGTCCCTAGGATTTTCCTAACTATGCTTTTTACAAAATAGTGTCCACCTGAGGGTTCATCATGACAAGCTCTAAGGATATCATACACTTCATCCTTTCAGATGCATCTACGTAACACATGGTCAGAACTGCACTTAAAAAGCATACCCTTAATCCATTCAAAAGAACTCTGTTTGATCAATTGTTTTTTCTGTTTTGAAGTGAAATGTGGAGGAACTTTCCCCGTGACCAAATAATTGGCTATATCTCGCAAACCAAGGTGATTGGACTGATATAGCAAATAGTTTTTCATCAAGAAAAGTGTCATCAACTAATTCTCCTTCATCTGTGTTCTGCAACTTGGACAAGAAATCTGCCACAACATTAGCTTTTCCTGGTTTGTTGATTATAGTGATATCAAATTCTTGTAGCAACAACAACCAATGAATAATTCTTGCACTTACCATAGGTTTATTCATCAAATACTTAATGGCCGTATGATCTGTGTGAATAAATATTTGATAACCTTGTGATATAATGCCTCGAATTTGTTGATGGCATAAATTCTTGCTAGGAATTCCTTCTTAGTTGTTGTATAATTTTTCTCGGCTCTGTCAAGTTTTTGCTAATGTTGTAAATGGTATAATGTTCACCATTATCAATTTGTCCTAATGCTTGCTCCAATTGCTTGTATTGGAGGCATCGATCTGTATGTGAAATGGTAATGTCCAATTAGGTCCTCCGAGCACGAGTGGAGTTATCAATTTCTCTTTCGAGCTTCAAATGCTTCCCGACACTTTGCAGTCCAGGAGAATTCAGAATCTTTAGTCAATAGGGCAAACATAGGATTGGCTATTGTACTAAAGTTGGGAATAAACCTGCGATAAAAACCAATGTGTCCTAGGAAGCTTCTGACATTAGTCTGAGTTTTAGGAGGAAGGATATTCTTGATAATTTCAACCTTCTTTGGATCAACTTGGATCCCTTCAGGAGAGATGTGATGACCAAGAACTATCCCTTCCTTCATCATCATGAAGCATTTATCTGGATTTAAGGATAAGTGGTATGTTTCACAACGAGTTAAGACTTTATCAATATTTTCCAATGTAAAATCAAAATTTTGTCCACATACTGTGAAATCATCCATGTATATTTCAACGCTTTTGGTGGTCAGATCAGCAAAAATTGCTAGGACTGCTCGTTGAAAAGTTGTTGGGGCATTACACAAACCAAAAGGTAAAACCCTATAGGCAAATGTTCCCCATGGACATGTAAAAGTTGTATTTTCTTGATCTTCAGGTGCAATCTGAATTTGATTATATCCACTAAATCCATCAAGAAAACAAAAGTATCTTTTTCCAGCAAGAGTATCTAACACCTGATCTATGAAAGGTAATGGAAAATGGTCTTCGTATGTCACCTTATTCAACTCTCTATAGTCTACACATACTCTCATTTTTCCATTTTTCTTAGGAACTATTACCAATGGAGAAACCCATTGGCTATCAGAAATTGGGTAAATGAATCCTACTTCCAGGAGTTTTTCAATTTCTTCTTTCACAATATCTCTTAAGGCAGGATTCAATATTCTTTGAGGTTGTCTGACTGGCTTGACTTCTTTAGTATAGATTTTGTGGGTACATATATCAGGATGAACTCCTAACATATCTTTGTAGTTCCAAGCAAAAGCATGAACATGCTTCTGTAAGACAACTATCAGTTTTTCTTCCTCTTCCCTAGTAAGTCTGTTGTAGATGTTCAAAAATTTGCCTGGCTAGACTTCTATTTGTTTTGTATTTAGAAGGACTGAATTCACTCCTTCATACCTGGTGATTAAGGGATTAAGAGGACATTGTTGATATGGGAGAAAAGAAGCGATTTGTTTTATTACTGCTTGAGGGAAGCATATATTGTATGGAACAGTGAGAAGGAAAAATCAGATGATGGTCCCATCCATGTGGTAGTGAAACAGAGTTTCCCTGTGATAGCACAGATGGTTCATCTTCAGATTTTTGACTCTCCTCATTACTTATCAACTATTGGATATTTGTTGTTTCCCCTTCTAAACCTTGTTCATGCAGAACATTCATCAGGATTGTTTCATTTTCTAAGTTTTCTGTGTCACTGAGGTCTTCTATGTGTTCTCTTACTACTAAGGTAGCTAGTGTAGAAATGACCTCTTCTGGTTCTTCCTCTAAGTCAGAAAACCATATATGACCTAAAAATTTGCTAGATGGTTTTGCAGGAGGATATAAAGAAATCTGGTTCAGATCAATACCATTTGAAATAGTCATATTTCCAAATCTGCAGTCTATGAAGGCTACTATAGTTGCAAGCCAAGGTCTTCCCAAAATAATGGGATATCCATGTGCTGAATTTCTTGGCTGTAAAACCAAAAAATCTATAGGGAATTCCCAAGAAGAAACTTCTATAGGGACATCTTCAATGATTCCTTCAGGTTTTGCAACTGACCTATTAGCCATTTCTAAAATTGTAAATGTGGGGCTGAGATGTTTGAGTTGTAATTGTTCCATTGTATCCTTAGTCATGAAATATATTACAGCTCCTAGATCCACTAAAACATTTGATATTGGTACTAAACCTATGGTAACTATGATAATTGGACTTCCTGGGTCACTATACTTTGGAGGTAGTAGTTTTCCAGATAAGAGATCAACTATCTTTCCTTCAACCTCCACAGTTTTGAGAAATGCTTTCTTCTTTCTTCCTGCTCTTTTAATGCACAAAATTTGGACAATACTGTTAATCTTTGGTATTTTCTTAATGGCTTGCAATAAGGGCAATGATATAGTCAACTTTTTGAGTTCTTTGACCAATTCTGACTCAGAATTTTTTGGTATTACATTAAGTCTTTCAGGATATGGAATTATCCTTGGTAATTGTTCCGCTTGTGTCTCTTTCTCTATTGTTGGTTGGATTCTCTCTGGTTCCAATTCTTCTGTTTCTATTGTTGGTTGGATTCTCTCTGGTTCTGATGATTCTTGCTCTTCATTTTCTTTGATTTTAATTGAAACTGGTTCAGGTACAACTTTCCTTGAACGAAGTTGGATGTTACTACAATCAAGAACATTAATTTCAACATTTTCTTCAGCTTCACCACATAGACAGGAGGTGTCTGTCTCACACTTGTTTGGATTAGTGATCGGCTGAGTCGGCAATTGAGGTTGTTTCACTTGCTTGTGTTTGTTGTTGTTTTTCTTGAAAATTTTGATTAGGTGTGGGCAACAAATGTTGAGTTTGACCTTGATTCCTTTGCTGCCTTGGATAGGACTGGTATTGCTGATTCCACTGTGGTTGGTTTTGCATCTAATGTGGATTAGTCTGATTTTGATTCCAAGTTGGATTGTTTTGATTCCAATATGGGTTGTTTTGATTCCATGAGGGGTTGTTTTGATTCTTATTCTAGGCTGGGTTACTCCAATTTGCTTGTGGCCATTCTTGGGAATTTGTCCATTGAGGATAATTCCAAGGACGTTGAGGTGGTTCTGATTGTCCCTAAGGCATAGTACCGGGATTATGCCCCCAATTTGTAGGAAAATGAGGAGGATTTTGATATTGAGTGAAATTTCCCCCTTGTCTTGGTCCAATATAGTTAAGTTCCTCAGTCTGGTTTTCTAACACAGTTTTGAGTTGTGGTAGCAGGTGGCATTGATCAGTTGAATGCCTTTTTGAACAGATACTACAAATGGCTTAGATAGATGTTTTATTCAAAGGAAATTCTTGTAAAGCATGTTTATTTCTACATCTTGGGCAATAAATTGCCAAAGGTTTTGTGTTTTTTGCTTTTGCAGTCATTTCTCCCAAAGTAGTGTTTAAGTGCACTATAATATCAGTTTTGAAATTTGCAAGTTCCTCTATCAGGTCCTTTACATCAGTTCCATTTGTGCGGATTTTTCTTCTTCTCTACTTAGTGTGAGAGTAATTCCTACAGAGATCCATAATTTCCTCATTACTGAGAGTGGTTACATCCCCTTTTCCCATCAAATCCAGAACTTCTCTAGATTCATCTTGCAATCCTCTCAAAAATATGGTTTTACATAATTTTGGTTCTATGAGTCCACATCTCCTTTGAACAAAGGAGAACCTATCAAGATAATCTTCCAAGGTCTCATCATCTTCCTGCTTGATTTTGAATAACTCATCTTTTCTATTCTTTACATGGCAATATTCCTGATATTTGTCTAAAAAGACAGTCTCCATTTGATCCCAGGTTCTTATGGAATTTGGCTCTAAGCTCATGAACCAGCGCAATCTTTGAATCCTTGAGAGTTGAGGGAAAAACCTTAAGTTTCTGATTGTCATTTATATAATCATAGGTCTGACACACTACCTTGAATTCCAAAAAAAACTGGTCAGGATCTTCAGATACAACACCTCGGAAGGTTGGAAGTACTGAAGGTGAAATGGTCTTCATGGGAGAGTTTTGTGTTGGATTCAGATGAATAGAATATTCAAATGTTCTGGACGATTGGAGCATATCTTGATCATCTCCTTCATTATGAACATAGCCATGTTGGCCATCTATATTGTCTCCTTCTGCCATAATTTTCTGTTTGTTGGGAGAAGTTAAAGCTTCCCAAATTGTTCTCTCAAGAGGTCCAAGCCTCTATGTTGATGATGAGTTTGATGAATTGTCTTTCTTAGGATATTCTGATGATGATAAAATTGGTGATTTTCCTATCTCAAAATGTTCTAGTGATGGTGAGACTAGTGATTTTTCTATCAATATTTTAGGTAATTCAAACACAGGTGATTCAGCCCTTAAGCATGAAGATCTCCTTAATGGAACAAGCCAGGGATCCTTTGGGGTAGTTCTACCTTTTTCATCCCTAGACTTATTCATTCATGTTTACTCCTAAATGACATAAATTAAGTCAATAGTTGTTATCTTCCTCAGCTGTTATATTCAGATTTTAACCTGAATGTTCACAGTTTAGTCTGATTACAGCTATTGGACTGTTTATTTTCTTTTGACAACAATATTCCCTGACAACGGTGCAAAAATGATGCATAGTCATTATACCATCATTAATTCTCAATGAATCTGTCAATCTAGGGTAGTGTACAAGGCTATCTGCGAAAGAAGAAGTGAAACAACTATAACTTAGGTCAATTTAGAGCAACAGGTCTTATTGGTGAAACAGGTTGTGTGGAGGGTTTTAGGACATTCCTATCTCTAAATTGTATGAAATAAACTTTAATCTAAGTTGTAGAATTGGAAACTAATAATTAACTGCAGAAATGAAGTTCTAATTACAATTGCAGAATAAGACCTAATTATATTGCAAAAATAACAGTTACAAAATTAAAAGTCTGATCCTAATTACAGAAAGGAAATCTAATTACTTTTGTAGTAATGAAAGTCTAGATCTAATGTGGAAATAAAAACCGTCAAAGTTCTGTAACAGAAGGTTGTCAATCTTCTGTGCAGGATTTGATAGCAAAACATAAAATACAGAAAATTGCTAAAAAATAGTAAATTCTGAAAATAACAGTCTAAAATAAAGTGGAAGCTTTGTTGAAGGTAAATATTACAGCTAAAACATTAAGCACAAGATTAATCTAAGCATAAATAAACTAAGACTGCAATTATTGTTAGTTGTTTACAAGCAATTGAAATAACAAGTTCTACAACTCATTCTGCTGCAGCAAAATCAGAATAAAACCTGCTATTAGTCCTCCTCCTAGGTCTAGAAGTGGCCAGCCTCTTTGTACAGAAGAAGGTGTAAGTATCTCTCTCTTTCTAAATCTTAATCACACTCATTTACAAGCAACATGAAATAGAACTGGTGCACTTTATTGATTAAAAGACATGATTACAATAATTCTGCTGAAAAATCATTACAGGATCTGTAATGGTCAATTTCTATCTATTTTTTGCTTCTTCCTTACTTTCTACTTCCTCTGCCTCTATATCCTATATGCTACTACCACTCTCAGCTCAATCTGAACGGGAGCAATATTTATAGATGTCCTAAGGTCTGATTACAAACAAAGAATATCTCAAAAGATCTAATCCTACAATGCTGCAACAAATTCTGGTTTTATCCTAGAAGAAGATTAAAACTTGATCTTTCCCTTAATGATGGCTTTGGTCAGCAATGATGACAAATACAGATGGAAGATCTTTTCCTTTACCTTTTCCAACCTTTATTTCCCTTTTTTCGGCTTCAAAAATCGGTCAACAAGTCAAAAAGCGCACTCTGTTTTCATTTCGAAGATAAGTGGCTTCATTCCAAAGACAATGCAATTCTCATTCTGAAGATACTGCATTCTTCATTCCAAAGACCCGCTCATTTCGAAGATACTGCATTCTTCATTCCGAAGATCCACTCATTCCGAAGACGTTGTGTTCTCTCATTTCAAAGATATCTGTTCATTCCGAAGATACTTTGGAATGAACAAATGTATGCTTTTCCAATGATTTCTTTTGCATCTCTCAGGTGGGTTATCTCTTAAGATCAAATTCCAATGGTCTTCATCCCTTTCCTTATGTGAATTCCATGCCTTGCTATTTATGGACAACTGGCTGGAATTTACATGGGGAAGACCAGTTTTTGCTACACAGCAACAGTTTGCTTGCACTGTTGCCAGATTTAGGTGAAATAAAGGCTTGAGATAAATCAAAACATGATTAGTGAAATGTTGCTATTATTCTAAGCATATCCCATTTTAGCAAATCATAGCAAAAAGAACACAAAACTATGCAAAAAAACTGTAAAATCAGCATATAATATTTCAAATACATTGATCATGCAAAATGGTTAATATACAACATATTGAATCAACTTAACTAACATATCAAATAAAACATAAGAGTTTATAGGCATTTTTAATGTTCAAAACATGTTATGATTGAGGCATTTCCAGGCCTCATCAGTATGTATCAACCGACTCAAATGTTTCCAACAATGCTCAACCACAAATCTCACATAACAATGATACTCATGTTCTTTTCTAACTCAAGTTCTTTCACAACCAATGTGCTTCAACCACTATGCTTATAACACAAGGTTTAAACACAACTCTCAATTCAAAAAACCTTGATGAATTCAACCAACCACTTTCGAAAAGGAAACCACAAACAATCCTTTTCCCTCCAATGATATTTCAGAAATCAATCACCATAAAAAATCAATAGGAGAATGTGCCCATACCTTTTATGAAGTGAAGAAACCCCTTTGGAAATATGCCACACTCAACACACTTTGAAAAAAAACAACCTTCACTTTGAAACCCTTTACAAAAATATAAATATCTCTCTACATACACCTTATTTCTCCTTATAAATGAGTTATTCAAATAGCCCTCGAAATAAGCTTTCCAACGATATATAATATGATATACTTTTATAAAAGAAAAATACCAAAAATATCTTCTTTTCTAAAACTGCTTTTAAACTTGCCTTCCAATAAAAAATCAAATCAACCCTCATCACCTAATTCCTCCAACATTAGGCAATAATAAAAAATTTATTAATAAAAATGTTACTTGCCTCTTAAAGGGAATCAAACCCTCATCTCTCCCCAAACAATCCTCAACTGCGGCGCAAAAGACCACGTGAGCTACGTGCTTGCATAGGGCGAAGAGTGCAAAATGCGCTTTTGTCCTTCTCCCCTTGCTCACATAAAAAAAATGTGGGCCAATTCTCTTGCTCGAAACTCTAACCTATGGGAATCAAACCTCGTCTCTTTCACAAGCAAAAAAATTTGCACTCTCCTCGCTCGTCGTTGGACCACGCTACCACACGAATATTTCGATGCTTTTCGTCTTATCTCCTCTGCATTCGATTCCAAGGCTTTTGAAATAAAACCTTTGCATTTACATGCAAATTTCCTTGAATTTTACAAATGTCGACGATGCTTTTAAATTAATTTCTTTTTGATGATGACGTCGGTGCTGAGGTAATTTTAATTTTAAAATTTAAAATTAAATTTTAAATATTAAAATTTAAACCAAATATTCAAAATTGAATATCTCCATCTCTAGGGCACCTTTTTTGATGAAACGAAAAGCCAACCTAGGTTTTAAGAAAAACCCATTTCAAATCTGCCATCCATGGTTTTAAATAAAACCTTTTATTTTACATGCCTTGGTTTTCACAAAAACCTTATATATATCCATGTTCTTCGAAATATGAATGCTTTGGTCATCAAAAATCAATGTTACCTTGTGACATTAATGTGACATCAATGACAACATAAAACAATTCAAATTTCCAACAATATCCCCCTTTGTCATTGATGGCAACACCTCTATGCAAAAACCATAATCACTGCAAAAACCATCTCTGAGAATCAAAGTTGCTCCCCTTGACTTAGTACTCTCTATGGAGGCTGCTCCCCCTAACTCAATGGTATCTATGGAGGCTTCTCACCCTAACTCAATGCTCTCTTTGGAGGCTGCTCCTCCTAACTCAATGCTCTCCCTCTTACTCAAATCTCTCCCCCTTTGACATCAATGGCAAAAGGGACACCTATGGGGCTAAAAGATATGACTCTTAAACTTAGCCCCCTCACCACCTTCTCTCTTGAGGTGATTAATTTTGGGGTAGGAGTACTTTTACTCCCATCTCACATTGTTTCTTTCCTCTATCAACTTCCTTCCATGTTTTTGTGATATCCTTCTCTTGATGAATTACTTGATCTTCTTGTCTAGAACCTGTTTGACCTTCTTGCCTTGAACCTATTTGAAATTGAGTCCTACACCATTTTGCAATATGCCCAAAGTTATTGCAATTAAAACACTTGATATTGTAGCCTTTGTATGGTGCCCATGTCCTGAATTCTTTCTTGAAGTAATTTCCATGTCCATTTCTTTCTTGAACCCTGTATTGTGAAGCTCTGTTTTCATGACCATTATTACCATGACTTTTGAACTGTGTAGCTCTAAAACCAAAACCATGTTACTCATTTCCTTTGCACTAAAAATATTTATGACCAATCCTATTACATGAGAAGCAATGTTCCTGAAAATCATACCTTCTTCCTTTGAAGTTTCTTCTAGAAAGATAAAACTTCTTTGATCCATAGACCCTACAATGTATAGCCCTATGTCCAAATCCATTACAAGAAAAGCAATGTCCTTGAAAATCCCTTTGTTCATGCCTTGGTTCCTCATCCTTTTCTTGACCATTATCCCTATGATCATCTTCAACTTGTTCATTGCATCCTTGAACCTTCTTTGTAGCATCTAAATCTTCTTCCTTAATTTCTTCCTTGCTTTTCTCTTCAAGAGTTTCTTTTCCTTTTGAAATTGATTCACCTATCTCAAAACAAGATCCAAACTGAATATTTGGAGCCATAGGAACTTTGGAACTTTCTTCATAACACTTAGGTGCTTCTTGTTTCCCTTGTTCTTCTTTAGAACTAAGTCCTGTTATGATGACTGATGACCTTTGTGCACTAATAGTCCTTTCTAAGGTCCTTGAATTTTTCTCAAACTTGTGTAGCTTGTCATTAGAACCTTTTAATTACATCCTTAGTGAAACTATCTCATGCTTTAATATTTCACACTCTAGATCTTTTGTTTTTAATTTTTCAGCCATACTTTCTTCAATTTTTCTTGTCTTTTCAACTTTGATTTTGAAGTTGGTGAGTTCTTGTAAAAATCTTGCTTTTGCTTTTTCATCTTCTTGAGCTTGAACCCTTAATCCTAATTTCTCCCTTTTTAATTCTTCAAGAGTAACCATAAGCCTTTCACATTATATCTCTTTTACCTTTGACTTCTCAACCATACCTTTTTCAACTCTTCTTGCCTTTTCAACCTTATCTGTCAAGTTAGATATATCTTGTAGAAGATTTGTCTTACATTTCTCATCTTCTTGTATTTGATCCTTCATTTTTGAATTTTATCTTTTCAATTAAACAAGTTTCTTAAGAGTGGCTTCCTCCTTTTTTTTATTTGAATCTTCCTCTTCTTCAACATCACTTCCATTATAATCTTCTATAGCAAAAAAACTCTTAAGATTTCTTTGACCATGCTTGTTTCCTTGATGTATCATTTCATCTTCACTATCACTAAAACCATTGCAATATCCTGATCTGTGATCTCTTTGACCACACACAAAGCACTGTTCTCTTTCACCTTCTATTCCTAGGAATAGATGTTCTTCCTTTTCTTTCATAACCATAGGTGTTTTTTCTTCTTGTGTCTCATGCTTCTACTCTTGCCTTTCTTTGTCATTTGTGTTCTTGTAGAATTTGCCCTCAAGCTGTTAGCATTTCTTAAGGAACCCGATCTGATACCAATTGAAGAACACAAGCTTATACTGAGAGGGGGGGTGAACAATATAGGACCACTTTTTCCTTTCTTTCCAAACCAATATCAATTAATGTCCTTAATTGCAGTAACTAAATATAACAGTGTGCATTACTAAATCAGATAGCAGTAGTAAGCAAGAGCACATGTTACCACACAAATGAGACACAACAATTTATGTGGTTCACCCAATGTGGGCTACTCCACAAAGAAAATATTTTACTAAAAATTTCTCAATCAGTTTCTTTGGGAATCACTCCCAATTACAATGCTTATGGATATCTATCCAAAGGAGAATTCTTTCCCATTTTTCTCTGGCTATGTGATCTTATAGAAGACTTTGTATCTCTATTGTACTTATTGGTGGACCTCTCTCCACTTGAAGACTTCTCACTCAGATCTATCTTCAACTATGTTGGCTACTGGATCTCTATCCATTGAGACTTTATCCTCTGTACTCTATCACCTCCAAAGCTCTATCAATAGGCTCACTAAGAACCTGCTCAATAGGTTCACATAGAACCTGCTTAAAAAGTTCACACATAACATGTCCAATGTTGAATAACAAGCTCACATAGAACCTATCCAATGCTGAATAACAAGCTCACATAGAACCTATCCAATGCTGAATAACAAGCTCACACAGAACCTGTCCAATGCTGAATAACAAGCTCACACATAACTTGTCCAATGCTGCTCCAACAAGCTCACACAGAACTTGTCCAATGCTGCTCCAACAAGCTCACTAAGAACTTGTCCAAATCTGCTCTAGCAAGCTCACCAAGAACTTGCCCAAATTTGCTCTAGCAAGCTCACCAAAAACTTACCCAAAACTGTCCACAAATCTATCCCAAAATTGTCCTCAAATATGTCCCAACACTGTCCTCAAATCTATCCCAAAGGCCTTCTCAAAGGGTCAATATATCATGCTCAAGTAGTACTCAAAATGAACTCAACAATGAATGGTAATCTCAACTCAAATCCACTTCATAGAAGCATAAAGAGAATTGTTAGAGACTCAATATGTTCTAATCTCACTCTCAACCCAAATCAATCTCAACTCAACTCATAGAAGCATAAAGAGAATTGTTAGAGACTGAATATGTTCTAAACTCACTCTCAACTCAAATCAACCTCAACTCAACTCAAGTCTTATATAACCATAAAGAGAATTGTTAGAGACTCAATATGTTCTAAACTCACTCTCAACTCAAATCAACCTCAACTCAATTCAAGTCAACCTCAACTCAACTCAAGTCTTATAGAACAATAAATAGAATTGTTAGAGACTCAATATGTTCTAACCTCAATCTCAACTCAACATAGAATGATGGAATATTTTGTTTTATAGAACTTGAACAATCACTTCATACATCACTTGACTAGGCTCAATCAACTCTACTCAACCAATCATCACAAGGCACAACTCTCTCTCACACAACCCTATTCCAAGTATGTATAAACCAACTCAAATATTTCCAACAATGCTCAACCACAAATCTCACATAAAAATGATACTCATGTTCTTTTCTAACTCAAGTTATTTCACAACCAATATGCTTCAACCACTATGCTTATAACACAAGGTTTAAACACAAATCTCAATTCAAAAAACCTTGATGCATTCAACCAACCACTTTCGAAAAGGAAACCACAAACAATCCTTTTCCCTCCAATGATATTTCAAAAATCAACCACCATAAACAATCAATAGGAGAATGTTCCCATACCTTTTATGAAGTGAAGAAACCCCTTTGGAAATATGCCACACTCAACACACTTTGAAACAAAACAACCTTCACTTTGAAACCATTTACAAAAATATAAATCTCTCCACATAAACCTTATTTATCCTTCTAAATGAGTTAGTAAAATAGCCCTCAAAATAAGATTTCCAACGATATATAATATGATATACTTTTATAAAAGGAAAATACCAGAAATATCTTCTTTTCTAAAAGTGCTTTTAAACTTGCCTTCCAATAAAAAATCAAATCAACCCTCATCACCTTATTCCTCCAACATTAGGCAATAATAAAAAAATTATTAATAAAAACGTTACTTGCCTCTTAGAGGTAATCGAACCCTCGTCTTTTCCCAAACAATCCTCAACTGCGATGCCAAAGACCACGCGAGCTACGCGCTCGCATAGGACGAAGAGCGCAGAATGCGCTTTTGTCCTTCACCCCTTGCTCACGTCAACAAAAATGTGGGCCAATTCTATTGCTCGAAACTCTAACTTGTGGGAATTGAACCTCGCTCTTTCACAAGCTAAAAACTTTTCACTCCCCTCGCTCGTCATTGGACCACACTACCACACGAAGATTTCAGCGCTTTTCGTCTTATCTCCTCTGCATTCGATTCCAAGGCTTTTGAAATAAAAGCCTTTGCATTTATATGCAACTTCCCTTTAATTTTACAAACGTCGGTGGTGCTTTTAAATTAATTTCTTTTTGATGATGACGTCGACGCTGAGGTAATTTTAATTTTAAAATTTAAAATTAAATTTTAATTTTAAAATTTAAAATTAAATTTTAAATATTAAAATTTAAACCAAATATTCAAAATTGAATATCTCCATCTCCGAGGCACCTTTTTCGACGAAACAAAAATCCAACCTGGGTTTTAAGAAAAACCCATTTCAAATCTGCCATCCATGGTTTTAAATAAAACCTTTTATTTTACCTGCCTTGGTTTTCATAAAAACCTTGTATATATCCATGCTCTTCAAAATATGAATGCTTTGGTCATCAAAACTCAATGTTACCTTGTGATATTAATGTGACATTAATTACAACATAAAACAACTCAAGTTGCCAACAGATTATGTATACATGTGTTAAGTTAGGACCCATGAAATTGGAAGGGGAGAAATGTTTTGGACATGACATTAGAATTTTATTAGTAAACCTTTGAGATAAGATGAACCCAATCTTAGTTGAGTTGTGGAGATGCAATCAACAAAGTATTTGTGAATGATAGATTCTAAGTGATATTTGTGAATGATAGATTCTAAGTGATGAGGTTGTGGTGGTCCTAGTAGTGAGTCTTGGATGATTTCTAGCAACGAGGTTTGGAAATATTAATGATGGGTTGGTATGGGACAACTGATCAGATCATTCATAAAGCAATATAGTGGTGGTTCCTTGTGGCGAGGCAAGCATGAACATGATCATCATTAGGTGAGTGGTGATGGTCTTAGTTAGCTTATGGGAATATGAATTTAACTAATCACTAAGTATGTAGGGTTAGGGATTAGGCATAACCTTTAAGTGTTATGAGCCTTAAAGGGTAACCTCCACACCGTGTTCAAGTTGTCATTTACATGTGAGTGTATAGGAAATTGGGGGACCACCAATAACATCTTTTCTAATGGTGATGAGATTAGAAAAGTAACCCCCCCAAAAGTATAAGAGATTGACCACTCTTGTCCATTTGAGTATCATATATAACAACTATGAACTCAAAGGTGGGATACATTGTACTAATAAATAAAATTATTAGGTCTTCTTTTGGGTTAGTCATTAAAAAAAGTCTTCTTTTGGGTTAGTCATTAAAAAAAAGTCTCTCTCCCTTGGATCGAGTTTGTGGGTTGTTACAATTGGTATCAAAGCCTAGGTCATAGGACTCAATGCTTCCATGAAAAGAACCTAGGTTGAACCTTGACTTGATGTGCTACTTTTAAAGAAAGCTTACTCTTATAGGGACCTTAAGTTGATTTGGGATAAGGTGAGTATTGCACACCATATTGATCAGTCAGACCAATTGAGTAAAAATATTAGAAGGTATAGTTTCTTATTGGGATCAAAACCTAATATGATTCCTTTTGTGGATAGGAAGAAATGACACCTATTTTAAGAGGAGGATATTTTAAGAACTCGAGGTCGATTATGGTGGAATAAGCTACAATACAACCTAGAAAAGGAAAACAAACTGAGGGATTAAGATATTCAAACAAGAGGGTGGAAAATCTTACAACCATAGTTATATTGCTAGAAGAGCAGATGGAGTAACAACAAAAAAATGTTAGAAATACTTGTTAATTGAGAATCCAATAACAAGAATTCAAATAATATATAAGAAGAGAATATTTCTAGAGAATCCTAAGAGGGTAAAGCTCAAGTAGAGGCTAAGCTTGCCAAGGACTTAAAAAAGGTTGGGGTACCCAAATTCAATGGAAAGAAGGGGGTGATGTAGCAGAATCTTGGTTAAATGAATTAGAAATTTACTTTTCATTAAATATTTACTCATCAAAAACCTAAATTGTTTGGGTAGCCCTACATTTACAAGATATTGCCTTAGATTGGTGGAATACATTTAAAGTAGAGAGAAAAATCCAAAAAGCCTATCTTAGTTGGAATGGTTTTGTAAGGGGGTTTAAGAAAATATTCTTAATTGATCAATTCTACGCTAAAATTTTGAGAAATTTACTATGCTACAACAAGGCACCTTGACCGTGGAAGCATATTACCAAAATAATTTAAAACCTCTGAAATATATTCTTTAATACAAGACTAAGGAACATTTGAAGGTGCAAAAGTTCATCTTGGGTGCAGATCCTAAAATTTGAAGAGTAATAAATTTGCTTAAACCCAAAATCTTACCAAAGGAATATGATTTGGTCAGATAGGAAGAGACAAACCAATATACTAAGAAGACTTTATTTAATTATGAAATGTTGACAAAAAAAGGAAAAGAAAAATTCAAAAAAAAGGAAGAGTGTTGGTTTTGTAAAATGGAACAAAGAACCAAACAAAATGAGTAAGGGAAATTTAAGAGAAGGTCCAAGGTTCAAAAATAGGAACAATGGGAAAAAGGACTATTAAAAGAAGAATTTTTAGAAAAGAGATAACCAAAAGCCTCATTTTTAGAAACATAATGATTCGATACAAAAAGAGGATATAAGGGACAAAAGGCAAGAGAAGCCCCATCCACCAAAAATGAATTGTTTTGTCTAGGAAGGACCAAGGTCCTCACTATGCAAAAAAATGTCCTCAGTAGGCAGGTCATAGTGGAAAAATGAATAAGCAACCACATTGAATCTATGCAGCAAAACATATTTTGAACTTGGATGGCCAAGCCACTCCTATGCTTTTAAATGGTAAGTTGTTTAATAGAAATGTAAATGTTTTAATTGATTGTGGAACTAGAGATAGTTTTATTTCTACTAACATTATGAGGGACATAAAAAAAATTGGATTTTTGGCATAAGGGTGGAAAATTGAGTATGGGTCTAGGCAAACCCAGTGTTATGCATAAGGGATCAAGCCCAAAATGTATTTATCAAAATGGGGTGAATATGTTTTAAAATTGAGACGAATAGTGTCCAAACTCATGTAGAGGACATGGAAAATTGCATTTTTTTCCACGAAAAATTATAAAAATTAAATCAATTGCAAAATCTTGCTACCACTCATTTTTCGTATATTCTTGTGATAATATAATAATTTTTACTAGATCCATCATTTTAGATTGCCAAGATCTAGCATCCTTTAAGGGTTTTTACACATTACCCTTACTAGATCTCTACTTGCTTTTTCTCAGGTATTGCACTTCAACAACTTTAGAGCTCATTTTGGAGGTCTTTTGAGGGTTTTTTGAGGATTTTACCAAGTGCCAAACCAATCATAGATTTTTTTAAAGCATATTTCTCATTTAGCTAGGTGGTTTAAAAAATAAAAATAAAATGGAGCTCTATATCAAAATTTGCACCTTATAGAATGTTTTCAATTGATCGATTGGTCCTCTACAACCGATCGACTCTTTTGTTGATCGATTTCTCCTCTACAATCGATCGACTCTTCTATCGATCGATTACTCTATAATCATTAGATCTTCTATCGATAGACTACTCCTTTATAAATGATTGACTCTTCTATCGATATACTACTCCTTTAGAATTGATAAACTCTTCTATCGATAGTGCTCCTCTACAACTGATCGACTCTTCTATCGATAGACTACTCTACAATCGATTAACTCTTTTTTTGATAGACTACTCCTCTACAACCAATCAACTCTTGCATTGATAGACTGCTCCTCTAAAATCGATTGACTTTTTTGCTAATAGTCTAGTCCTCTACAACTGATCATTATTTTCCTCAACTAATAGTCCTTGCTTTTTGTCAATAGACTGATCCTCTACAACTGATCAACTCTTCTATTGATAGACATTCCTCCTTTCCTTATGTCGATAGACTGATCCTCTACAACCGATCATTTATTCTTCTCTCTATAACTGATCCTATCAGGTTTTTGCATATCATTTTTTGCTACAAGTCATTTTTTGATGAGAATGAATGTTTTAGATGTATGAGTATCGATGTCACATTAGATGTATATATTGGTGGTATAAGAGGTAAATTTGATGAGATAGATACAATTATTTATAATTTCAAGGCGAAAAGGTCCACAATTTAGGCGGGAGTGTTGGCGATTTAAAATAAAAAATGGTAAAATTATTATCAATATGGGGTGAGCTAACCTAAAAAAAAATTAGACCCAAAATTTTTGGGTAAATGGGCACCGATAAAGGGTCCCCATATTCGCAAATTTTAAATTTTGAAAATCCTAATATTCGTGAATTAACAATGATTTGTTGCTATGTATAACCCTGGGTAAACCTATTCAGTGAATCAATGCTTACCTATAGTCAATATTTCCTTACCCAATGGATCAACTATATGGCACCTATATGTAGCATCGTTACATGCCTTTGAAATCATTCTAGGGATGGAGTTGCTAAAAGCCCATGGAGCCATAATCATTTTCCAAGAAAAATGGATGGATTATATTGATTAAGCTAAACAAATATTAAGGGTCCAAAGCAAATAGGGATTCTTCCTACCATATTTATTATCCACTATGTAATTTAGGAAAGTATTTAAAAGAGATGGAAAGGTGTATGTGGTTAAAATAAATGAAAGGGAAGAAAATGATGGAGATTCAAAACTATTTAAGAAACATCCAATCTTGCATTAATTTAAGAATGTATTTCCAAAATATCTTCCAGGTCTTCCTCGACGTCATGAATATGATTTCACTATTGAATTAATGCCTGGAGCTAAAACTATTGCTAGGACACCCTATAGAATGACCCCTATCAAGTTGCAAGAGCTAAAGGTGCAACTCTAAGAATTTTTGGAAAATGGTTTTTTAAACCTAGTGTATCACCTTGGGGTGCTTTGGTGTTATTTGTAAAGAAGAAATATTTTTCCTCAAGATTATATATTGACTACATTATTCTAAATAAGGTGACCATAAAAAATTGGTATTCCTTACCAAGAAATGTTGAAATTTCAATCAATTAAGGGATTCCATGATTTTCTCAAAAATTGACTTGAGATCAAGATATCATTAGTTGAGAATTTTTGAGGAAGACACTCACAAAACTACATTCAAAACAAGATATGGACACTATGAATTCATGGTTCTACCATTTGGGTTGACAAATGCACTAGCAACTTTTATGAATCTAATGAAAAATGTGTTCAAGAATTATTTAGATCATTTCGTTTTGATATTCCTGGATGACATCTTAATATATTCTTGCACTCAAGGGAAACATGATCAAAATTTTAGAGAGGTTCTAGAGGTGTTCAGAAAAAAATAGTTGTATGAAAAACTATCAAAATATGAATTCTATGTTCCACAAGTACAATATTTGGGGCATATTATATCTGCAGAGGAATTGTTGTTGATCCAAAGAAAATCGAAGCCATACTAAATTGGCATGTACCTACCAATGTGTTAGAAGTTTGAATTTTCATGAGAATGACTAGTTGTTATAGAAGGTTTGTGAAGGATTTCTCAAGAATTGCATACCCTATTACCAAAATTCAAAGGAAAGAAAAAGAGTTCAAATGGAAAAAAATGTGTGAGGCTACCTTTAAAAATCTAAAGAATAAACTGACTACAACCCCAAATTTTAAAATACCTAACCCTTCAAGGAATTTTATGGTTTACACAAATGCTTCCTTAAAGGGATTGGAAGGAGTGTTATCCCAAAATGAAGATGGAATAGCCTATGAATCCAAGAAAATTAAGAATCATAAGCTAAACTACACTACACATGACCTAGAATTAGTAGTGGTTGTCTATGCTTTCAAGGTCTGGAGGTACTATCTATTAGGAAAATATTTTGAGCTAAGGATAGATCATCAAAACCTAAGGTATATTTTTACCCAACCAATGTTGAATGCAAGACAAAGAAGGTGGATGGAGTTCTTAGCTGAATATGACTTTGGTATATAATATATCAAAGGGAAGTAAAACAAGGTTGTTAATGACTTAAGTAGGAGGAGGCATATAGCGACATTAACCTCGTGTCATATCGAATTGATTAATAAATTCAGGGAAATACAATTACAAGACTAGTATTGCATTGAAAATTGGATTAAAATTAAGACAAATTCTGAGGAAAATAAGGATTTTAACATAAAAAATAGGTTATTAAGCTTCAAATATAGGGTTTTTATACCCAAGACTGGTGATTTAAGGAGAATAATTATGCAAGAGGCACATTATTCTCCATATTATGCTCATCTAGGAGGTGCAAAAATGAGAGAAAATATGAAAAATATATTTTATTGACCTAGAATGAAATGGGATATAAATGGTTTCATTGCTAGATGTTTGGAATGTTAAAAGGTAAAGACAAAATATCACCATCCAACAAGAAAAATCTACCCATATGATATACCTACTCAAAAGTGGCAAGTCATATCCATGGATTTTATCGTAGGTTTACCTAAGACAAGATACCAACATGATGCAATACTTGTGGTGGTAGACAACTTGACAAGGGTTGCATATTTCATACTAGGAAACATCAAGGATGATGCAATGATTGTGGCAAATAAGTTTTCTAAGGAAATAATCCAGTTACATTGTTTTCTTGAGGTAATCACATCAGACAAAATTTTTAGATTTATATCAAAATTTTGGCAAGCTCTTCATTGTGCCTTGGACACTAAGTTGATTATCATATTTGCTTACCATCCAAAAATAGATGGGTAGATAGAGAGGTTTAACCAAGTCCTTGAAGATATGCTTTGAATGTATTGCATGGATCAAAAGTCTAAGTGGAAAGACTATTTGTATTTGGTAATAGGACCCATGAAATTGGAAAGGGGGGAAATGTTTTGGGTATGATATTAGAATATTATTAATAAATCTTTGAGATAAGGTAAACCTAATCCTAGTTGAGCTATGGTGAGGTAATAAACTAGGTATTTGTGAATGATACATTATAAGCGGTGAGGTTTGGGTGGTCTTAGAAGTGAGGTATAAAAATATTGATGGGTTGGTATAGGATAATTGATCAGATCATTCATAAATCAATATAGTGATGTTTTATTGTAGTGAGGTAAGAATGACCATGATCATCATTAGGTGAGTGATGATGGTATTAGTTAGCTCATGGTAGATCAAGTTAATTAATCATTAAGGCATCACACCATAATAATCCTACATAGATTATAGTATGTAGGATTGGGAAATAGGCATCACCTTTAGTGTTATGGGCCTTAAAGGGTAACCCCATGCTGTAGTCAAGTTGTCCTTGATAGGTGAGTGTATGAGAAATGAGAGGACCACCAATAAGCATATTTTCTAATGGTGATGAGATTATAAAAGTAAACCCTAAAAATATACGAGAGATTGGTCACTCTTATCCACTTGAGTGTCATCTATAATGACTATGAAATCAAAATTATTGGATCTTCATTTTGGGTTAGTCATTGTAGAAAAAACAAAGTCTCTCTTGGGTTGATTTGTGGGTTGTTACATTATCATTTTTTATGTGACCACCATTTGAGACACTTGTAATTTGGATATTATCTAATTCTACTTTTGGTTAGAATTTTGGGGCTCTTTTAACAAGTATTAGATTTAATCCATCATATTGGTTGGGATACTTTGCAAACAAAGTGGTTGTCTCTATATTATTAGTTCTCCTTCCACAAATTCCATAGAAGGAGGGTCGTATCCACCTAAAAATTCTATTGAGTGGGTTGGTCCATTTCCTCTCATTTAGACCACTTTATAAAAGATATCTCAAACCAATGGATGCTTAGCAATATTACCATTTGTTTCCATAGTATGATTATGATGGGTTATTCTATAAAAATGTGAGATATTGTTTCCTCATTCTTCTAATATATCTCACATCTGAAAGGCCTATGCATCCATTTTTAATCCATTGTTCCCCTATTAGCACCCTTTTATGAAGTAGAAGCCAAATGAGAAATCTAAATTTGGTCAAAGGTTTTATGCCCATTGTTGTGTGAATATATAACTTAATGTGAAGAACACAAGCTTATATTGAGAGGGGGGTGAACAGTATAAGACCGCTTTCTACTTTTTCTTTCGATTCAACTTGCAGTTTCAATATTATGCAGTGAATATATAACAATATCAAAAACAGAAATCAAAGCAATGCACAAAATATCATCCACAATAGAGACACAACAATTTACGTGGTTCACCCAACGCGGGCTACTCCACGGATAAAATTTTTACTAAATTTTATCACCTCAAATTCTAGGAAACATGTCCCGATTACAAAGTTTATGGGCACCAACCCAAAGGAGATACCTTCCCCTAGCTCTGCTCAATCTGGTGATCCTCTAGAAGACCTCTGCCTCTGTAGCCCTTAGCAAGTGGAACTCTATCCACAGAAGACACCTGTCTTCCCTGCTCTGGCTGGAGACCTCTGTCCTCAACTCTATCACCTCCACAGTCGGTCCTCTTATCTGCACCAAAACACGAGTCCTTCGGTCTGGCACTATTGTCCTTGAACTTGCACCTCTCCAATTCCACTCGATCAATATCCCTTTGCACCTCTGTGCAAACATAGCAGCAATGTCTTCGCACACTCTGCTCTTCGACGATCGAACTTCTCCCCGCACTCTGCTTCTTCGAAAGTCGCACTTCGAATGCACACTTCGATCGATGATCAAACTCTCCGAACAACCCTCCTTTTATACTGACAATCTCAAGATTAGATTCTTGATCTTAGTCAGCTGTATATCCCTAAAACAACGTCGGTTGCACAACCCTACACTTCATCGGCTCAAGGTTAACTCTGTCGGCTTCAACTGCCTCTGTTGCCTCTGTCACTTCCCTATAGCTTCTCTCGCGAAACTACAACATGTCGCGATATCGTGACACTTTTACAGCCGTACACCTTCTATAGCCTACTGTCACGAAATCGTGACACCTTGGCCTTTGTCGACTTCCTTTGTGCTTCTGTCATGAAATCGCGACACCTTTGCCTCTTGCTGACGTCATCTCACTTCTGTCGTGAAATCGTGACACTTTAGTCTTCATGGCCTTCCTCTCAGCTTTTGTCGTGAAATCGTGACACTTATGATTTTTCTTGACGTCATCTTCACTCTGTCGCGAAATCATGACGCTTTAGTCTACAATGCCTTCTTCTCTACTTTTGTCATGAAATCGTGACACATCTACTTTTGCTGACGTCATCTGCAACTCTGTCATGAAATCACGATGCTTTCATTGCCTTAAGCTCTTTTTTGCCATATGCCCGTGAAACTGGAACATGTCACGAAATCGTGACACTTTCGCCTTCGAGCTCTTCCTTCTTCAATTCGTCATGAAATCATGACGCTTCTTCTGTTTAAGACTTGCTAACTATTTCTGTCATGAAATCGTGACACCTTCTCCAACTGCAAGCTGCCATCTCAACTTGTCACGAAATCGTGACGCTTCTCCTTTCAGACTCTTCCCTTTTGCTGCATGTCACGAAATCATGACAGTTCTCACTTCGAGCTTTTCAGCATGTCGCAAAATCGTGACAGTCCTCAACTTGACCTCTGCAGCATGTCACGAAATCGTGACATTTTACATGTAACTTTCTCTCTCTTCGAACTTGTCACGAAATCATGACAGTTCTTTTTGCGGACTCTCTCTTCAGCATCATGTCACGAAATCGTGACACTTTTTCGTCCGTACAACTTACTTTGCAGAATGTCACGAAATCGTGACACTTTTCCTTCTCTGCCTTCCTGCACTTTTCGAGTCACGAAAATGCGACATGTCGCAAAATCGTGACACTTTCCATCTGCTCTTCTTCCTTGCCAACATGTCGCGAAATCATGACAGTTTTGCCTGCTTCGTCTCTGCCTTCCCGCATGTCACGAAATCACGACACATTTGCCCGAAATTTCTCTCTCCTCAAACATGTCACGAAATCATGACAGTTTTGCCAGCACTTTCTCTCTCCTCAAACATGTCGCGAAATCATGACGAGTTTTCCAGCCACCTGCATACTTTTTCTTACTTGTCTTTTTCTTGATCTTTTGCAACTGGGCTACTCTGATCTACTTGGAAACTCACTGTCCAAGCTGAAACCTTCATCAAGACACATTCTTTGACATCAAACCAAATTGCTTCAAGACCTTCTTGACATCAATGACAACATCTACACTTAGAGCAAAGGCAATGTACCCAAGGTACCCAAAATTGCCAACAATCTCCCCCTTTGTCATTGATGGCAAACCTTAACTGAAAACACTACTCAAGAGCCAAAATTGAACCCAACTGATCCAACAACTGAGAATCTGCCTTTGAAGTTTTTGCTCCCCCTGACTTGAAGCTTTCCTCTTCACAATGAAACCCTCCCCCTTACTCATATCTCTCCCCCTTACTCAAATCTCTCCCCCTTTGTCATCAATGGCAAAGGGTCACCTTTGGGGCTCGGGACTAAGAATGAGCCTCTGAGCTTAGTCCCTCCCCCACCTCCTGATGAGGTGATTAATTCTGGGGTGGGAGTACAACTCCCAATTTCTCCCTTAGATACTCAAACGTATCTCTTGGAAGAGGTTTTGTGAAGATATCTGCAATCTGCTCTTTAGTAGACACATATTCTACCTTGACCTGCTTATCTTGCACTTTCTCCCTTAGAAAGTGATACTTGATGGAAATATGCTTTGTCCTTGAGTGCATTACCAGATTTTTGGAAATACTTATGGCACTAGTATTATCACAAAATATGGAGATGGGTTGTTCATGCTTGACTTTGAAATCCTCCAAGGTGGTTTTCATCCATAGAACTTGTGTACACCCAGCCACTGCTGCTATGTATTCAGCTTCTGCCGTAGATAAGGAAACTGAAGGTTGTTTCTTACTTAGCCAAGAAACTAAACTCTTTCCCAGAAAGAATGCTCCACCACTGGTGCTTTTCCTGTCATCATTACTGTCTGCCCAATCTGCATCTGTATAGGCTGTGAGAGTGAAATCATCACCTTTGGGATACCAAAGCCCAAAGTCCATAGTGCCCTTCAGATATCTGAATATTCTTTTAACTGCTATAACATGAGAATCTTTCGGAGCTGCCTGAAATCTGGCTACTAATCCAACAACCTGCATGATATCTGGTCCAGTAGCTGTAACATATAATAAACTGCCAATCATTGATCTGTACAACCTCTGATCTGCCATTGGAGATTCATCATCTTTACTCATCTTGCACCCTGTAGTCATTGGAGTACATACAGGTTTGTTGTCCATCATCCCAAATTTTTTTAACATTTCTTTGATATATTTTCCTTGAGAGAGAAATATACCATCTTTTGATTGAGCAATCTGAAGACCCAAAAAGAATGACAGCTCTCCAATCATAGACATCTCAAATTCCTTCCGCATGGTGTTAGCAAAATCTTTGCACATCTGGGTATTATTTCCCCCAAAAATGATATCATCAACATAGACAACTACAATCAACATATCATTACCTTTATCCTTAATATACAAATTGCTATCTGCCATACCTTTCCTGAAACCTTGCTCATGAAGGTACCTGTCAAGTCTTGAGTACCAAGCCCTAGGTGCTTGCTTTAACCCATACAAGGCCTTTTTCAGTTTACACACATAGTCCGATTGATCTGAGAGAGACACGCCTTCTGGTCATTCTACGTAGACTTCTTCATCCAAAACTCCATTTAAAAAGGCTGATTTCACATCCATTTGATACACCTTGAATGCTTTGAAGCTTGAGAGGGCCAAAAACATTCTGATGGCTTCGAGACGAGCAACAGGAGCGAACGTCTCTTCGAAATCAACACCTTCTACTTGAGCATAACCTTTGCAAACCAATCTGGCTTTGTTTTTGACAATCTTTCCATCCTCATTGAGTTTATTTCTGAATATCCATTTTGTGCCAATGACATTCTTGTCCTTAGGTCTTGGAACTAAATCCCAAGTTTCACTTTTCTCTATTTGATTTAGCTCTTCATCCATTGCTTTTACCCAAAATTTATCTGCACATGCTTCATTGAAATATTTTGGCTCAATCTGAGATAATAATGAAATATTTGTAGAATCGTGTGACGGAATGACTCTTCTTCTAGTTTGTCTGCTGTTTGGATCACCAATGATCAAATCTTTGGGATGATGTTTCTGAACATATCGTGACGGAGTTTTGGGAAGCAGCTGCTGTTTTTCCTCTTCTTCATCTGAAACCTCTCTGAATTCTTCTTGATAGATTTCATCACTGATTTCCTTGACAGGTTCTCTTATCCCTGTCTTTTCATCAACTGTTACATTTATGCTCTCTATGACTGTATGCGTTCTTTTGTTGAAGCATCTGTAAGCCTTGCTTCTCTGGAATAACCAAGAAAAATTCCCTCATCACACCTAGGATCAAACTTACCCAAATTCTGATCTTCCCTTCTATGAAGCACTTACTCCCAAACACTTTGAAATGTTTTACTGTAGCTGGTCTTCCTTTCCACAACTCATAAGGAGTTTTATGATGATTTACTCTAAGTTGGGCCCTGGTGATAATGTATACTGCTGTACTGACTTCCTCTTTCCAGAAACCATCTGAAAGTTTCGACTCATTTAACATAGCTCTAGCCATATTTTCAATAGTTCTATTTTTTCTTTCAACTACTCCATTTTGTTGAGGAGTTCTTGCTGTTGAATATTCTCTTTTAATTCCCTGTTGCTCACAGTATTCCACAAATTCATTAGAGGTGAACTCTCCTCCTCCGTCCGATCTTAAACATTTGATTCTCTTTTGAGTCTCATTTTCAATCATTTCTTTGAAAGCTTTGAATTTTTCAAAAGCTTAGATTTTTCTTTGAGAAAGGTAACCCAAGTCATTCTAGAATAATCATCTATAAACAGCATGAAGTAGCTTTCTCCCTGAATGCTCTGAGTTTTGGTGGGGCCACATAAATCAGTATGAATGAGATCTAATGGTTTTGAAGAAGTATACACTTTTGATTTAAAACCGGTTCTGGTCTATTTTCCATGTTGACAAGGACCACAAATGGTGTTATGGGGCCTTTTTATTTTGGGCAAGTCTCTAGCTGCTTCCTTGTTACTAATGTTGACAAGATTATCAAAGCTCAAATGCCCCAATATTTTATGCCATAACCAACTCTCATCTTCTTGAGTTAGAAAACACTTTTCCTTTTTTATCTCACTTAGCATGTAAAGATTGTTTGGAGTCCTTGTAGCACTAGCAATGAGTTTTCCATTTTTTTCTTTACGAATCTCACATCTATCTAAAAAGAAAGATACTATGTGTCCTTGATCACAAAGTTGACTCACACTTAGAAGATTATGTCTTAGACCTTCTACATAAAGCACATTTTTAGTTTTAGATTTCCCATCCAAGCTAAGAGTCCCTTTACCACGAGTTTTAGCGGACTGTTATCTCCAAAACTAACTGTTCCTCTGTTTGTGTTTTTTAAGACCAAAAACTTTTCCTTTTCACCGGTCATATGTTTTGAACAACCACTATCAAGATACCATTTCTCTACTTTGTCTTGAGCATGAAAAGCAGTTTGAACTATCATTGACTTAGACTTGATCTCATTTCTCTTTTTAGTGAACTTAAGGCTAGGTCTATCCAAACTGCACATCCTTGCTATATGCCCAACATTCTTGCATTTGTAACACATGACATTTTTATCCATAAGAGGTGCAAAAGAGTTAACATTTTCCTTACTATGGCTATTCACGGATTTAATGCAATGTATAGCTTTGTGACCAAATTCCTTGCAAGAAAAATAGTAGCCATGGAAAGTATTATGTAACCTGTTTTGATGCCTTGGATGATTGTTCTTCTTGTGACCAACTGGAATCCATCGTTCTTCAAGCTGAAGATTGATCTTGCTTGTCTCTTCTTCCTGTCATGATGCTTGAGAACAGAACTCTCTTCCCTGAAATTCTTAAAGCCCAGAAGAATTCTCTTTAGAGATCGAACTTAACCTCTTCATCCTTTTTTGAAACTGTATGTTCTTCTGAAAGATCCTTCTCCAAGCTGTTAGGCTTTTTCTGGAGAGACCCGCTCTGATACCAATTGAAGAACACAAGCTTATACTGAGAGGGGGGGTGAACAGTATAAGACCGCTTTCTACTTTTTCTTTCGATTCAACTTGCAGTTTCAATATTATGCAGTGAATATATAATAGTATCAAAAACAGAAATCAAAGCAATGCACAGAATATCATCCACAATAGAGACACAACAATTTACGTGGTTCACCCAACGCGGGCTACTCCACGGATAAAATTTTTACTAAATTTTATCACCTCAAATTTTGGGAAACATGTCCCGATTACAAAGTTTATGGGCACCAACCCAAAGGAGATACCTTCCCCTAGCTCTGCTCAATCTGGTGATCCTCTAGAAGACCTCTGCCTCTGCAGCCCTTAGCAAGTGGAACTCTATCCACAGAAGACACCTGTCTTCCCTGCTCTAGCTGGAGACCTCTGTCCTCAACTCTATCACCTCACAGTCGGTCCTCTTATCTGCACCAAAACACAGTCCTTCGATCTGGCACTATTGTCCTCGAACTTGCACCTCTAAAAAAAAAAACTTATGCACCTCTATGCAAACACAACAACAATATCTTTGCACACTCTGCTCTTCGACGATCGAACTTCTCCCCGCACTCTGCTTCTTCGAAAGTCGCACTTCAAACGCACACTTCGATCGATGATCAAACTCTCCGAACAACCCTCCTTTTATACTGACAATCTCAAGATTAGATTCTTGATCTTAGTCGACTGTATATCCCTAAAACAACGTCGACTGCACAACCCTACACTTCGTCGGCTCAAGGTTAACTCTGTCGGCTTCAACCGCCTCTTCACTTCTAGCTTCCACGTGCAAAACTACAACATGTCGCGATATCGTGACACTTTTATAGCCGTACACCTTCTATAGCTTGTTGTCACGAAATCATGACACCTTGGCCTTTGTCGACTTCCTTTGTGCTTCTATCGCGAAATCGTGACACCTTTGCCTCTTGCTGACGTCATCTCACTTCTATCATGAAATCATGACACTTTAGTCTTCATGGCCTTCCTCTCAGCTTTTGTCGTGAAATCGTGACACTTATGATTTTTGCTGACGTCATCTTCACTCTGTCATGAAATCGTGACGCTTTAGTCTATAATGCCTTCTTCTCTGCTTTTGTCATGAAATCATGACACATCTACTTCTGTTGACGTCATCTGCAACTCTATCATGAAATCGCGATGCTTTCGCTGCCTTAAGCTCTTTTCTACCATATGCCCGTGAAACTGGAACATGTCGCGAAATCATGACACTTTCGCCTTCGAGCTCTTCCTTCTTCAATTCATCATGAAATCATGACGCTTCTTCTGTTTAAGACTTGCTAACTATTTCTATCATGAAATCGTGACACCTTCTCCAACTGCAAGCTGCCATCTCAACCTGTCATGAAATCGTGACGCTTCTCCTTTCAGACTCTTCCCTTTTGCTGCATGTCACGAAATCGTGATAGTTCTCACTTCGAGCTTTTTAGCATGTCGCAAAATCATGACAGTCCTCAACTTGACCTCTGCAACATGTCACGAAATCGCAACATTTTACATGTAACTTTCTCTCTCTTCAAACTTGTCACGAAATCGCGACAGTTCTTTTTACGGACTCTCTCTTCAGCATCATGTCGCGAAATCGCGACACTTTTTCGTCCGTACAACTTACTTTGCAAAATGTCACGAAATCATGACACTTTTCCTTCTCTGCCTTCCTGCACTTTTCGAGTCACGAAAATGCGACATGTCACGAAATCGTGACACTTTCCATCTTGCTCTCCTTCCCTGCCAACATGTCGCGAAATCACGACAGTTTTGCCTGCTTCGTCTCTGCCTTCCCGCATGTCACGAAATCGCGACACATTTGCCCAAACTTTCTCTCTCCTCAAACATGTCACGAAATCGGATACAGTTTTGCCAGCACTTTCTCTCTCCTCAAACATGTCACGAAATCACGACAGTTTTTCCAGCCGCCTGCATACTTTTTCTTACTTGTCTTTTTCTTGATCTTTTGCAACTGGGCTACCCTGATCTTCTTGGAAACTCACTGTCCATGCTGAAACCTTCATCAAGACACATTCTTTGACATCAAACCAAATTGCTTCAAGACCTTCTTGACATCAATGACAACATCTACACTTAGAGCAAAGGCAATGTACCCAAGGTACCCAAAATTGCCAACATAATGGGCTTGGGGTATTCTAACAAAGGGCTAAGTATGTAGAGGTAATTGTATATACACTTTTATTTTTCTTGCCCTAACCAAGAGTGTCCTCCTCTTGATACCACAAGAGTGATCTCATCTGGATGGTCCTATAAATTTATTTTCTCTGATCCTCTTTGGATTGGCCACTCCTCTATTGGGATCCATTGCCTTCCTACCTCCCAACTACTACTTTAATATTGACAATATTTGGCTACCTTAACCCAATTGTTTCATTGAAGATTCTCCATCAACGATCTCCAAGTTGATAATTTAGTTATTAGAGGAGGATGCCCATCCCATAAATTTGTCTAGAAGTTAGCATTTTGTCCATTATGGATAATCCAAAATAATCTTTCCTTGATCATATCCTCTCCTATTATAAGCCCCATTAATATGGAAGATCCTTTGCTAGGAAGCCAAAATTGGATAAGCTCTATTGGGGTTTTATTCTTTGCATATTTGACCCTCAAAATTTGAGCCCATATTTCTTAGGGGATTTTAGCAATGTCCAATATAACTTAGTAGCCAGTGCCTTGTTATTCTTGACAACTAATATGATTCCTAGTCCTTCCTTCTTTTTTTGTAAGCATAAAGTATCCCATTTCACCAGTGCCCATTTTCATTTCTCCTTGACTCCATTCTAGAGGAATCTATAACTTATTTGATCCAACTCTTAAAGAACTATCTTAGGGATAACTAGTATTGAGGAGACATAAATAGGTATGGCATTGAGGAATGTTTTTATTAGGGTCATCCATCCTATAGAAAGTCACCTATTAGTCTATTTTTCCAATTTTGCCTTCACTCTCTCTAAAAACCAAGTCCATGCCACCATTTTTTACCTCTCAACTATAAGTGGAATTCATAGGAAGATGATTGGAAGAGATATCTTCTTGTATATCAATTTATCCAACAATATTATCTCCTACCTAGGTGAGCAATGAAAAAAGATAGTCTTGGATTTTTTTTTCATTTATAAGCTGTCCAATCGCTTTCGTAAATTGTCCTAGAATAATTTTAAATTTGAAGGCCTCCCTTGCTACTGATTTTTCTAATATTGTAGAGCCATCAACAAATTGAAGGTGAGTAATTAGTTTAGCTACAATTTTTATTATTATTCTTTCCAAAACTCTGGTTTCCCTATTCTTAGCTAATATTCTACTCAAAAATAAACTAATATGATGAACAAGTATGGGGATAAGGGGCCTCCCTGCTTGATATATTTGAAATTTGTAAATAGTTAGGTAGGAGCTCCATTTACTAGAATAGAATCCAAATACATCCCTTGATCCATTCTACCCAATCACCTGAGAATCCAAATAGTCTCATCACCTTTAGAAGGAAGTGTCAGTCAACTCTATCATATGCTTTGGATAGGTCTAACCTAATAAACATGGAGGGTATTTTATATACCTGCATAGAGTGGATCGCCTCCTAAGCTAAGACTATATCATCCAAGATATGTCTTCTTCCACAAAACCACCCTATTCTAGAATAATAATTTTGTGAAGAAGATGTTTAACCCTTTCTACCATGATCTTAAGGATGATTTTATATAGGACATTACAAAGGGAAATTGGTCAGTATCCAGAGATGTGTTCAAGCTCCTAGGTTTTTGAAACCAATGCTATATATCTCTTGTTCACCTATTTGAGCACCACTTTGGCTATCTTAGAATCTACTACCACTTCCAATAGTTCTTCCTTAAGGATACCCTAAAATTCTCAGTAGAATTCTATGGGAAATCTATTTGGGCCTAGAGTTTTACCTTTTTGCACCTTGAAAACTACTTGATGTAGTTCTTTGGTAGTAATTAGGGTAGTCAAAGTTACATTATCTTCCTCTAGGATGAGAGAAGGAATATATTGGAGTATTTCCTATTGTACCTCTTGGTTCAATTGTTTATATTAATAGTTGGGCAAAGTATTCTCTTGATATATCTTTCATCCTAGCCCATGTGTGTATTGAATCACTCACAATTGTTTAAGGAAAGAGATGAAATTGTGTGACCACCTTGCTAGAAGATATTTATGGAAGAAACTAGTGTTCCTACTTCCATCTTGGAGCCATTGGATCTTAGATTTATATTTCCACAATATCTTTTCTCTTTCGTTCCACTCATCTAGCTGAGTAGTAAGCCTAGTCTCCTCCTTGCTTTGGATCTCAATAGTGCCATCCATTTGTATTTGCTCATTTAGGTCCTCAAGTTTGGTTAAGATATGTTGTTTCTTTTCCTTTATATACCCAAAATCCTCCCAGTTCCATGTTCTCAATTTAGACTTGAGGTATTGAAACCTCCTAAAAAAATTTTACATCTTCATACCATGCCTAGGTTTACCCTCTTACCACCATTGTTGAACGTTATCTTGAAAATTACTATCTCAAAATCACATTAGATAGAATCTAAAAGGAGCATGATTAGGTATATTTTTCCACACTTCCAAAAACACCAACCAATGATTTGATTTTGCATTATTCAATGTTTTTGCTCTTGGAATATATCCATTTCTCATAATCTCCTCTGATAACATAAACTTGTCTAGTCTTTCTAGAATGCATGTTGGGTCCTACCTTTTATTAGACTAGGTCATCATACTATTTTTTGGTTTGATATCTACCAGATGAAGAGATCTAATATGCTCTATCATGAGGTTAATACTTTAGACACTCAAAATGTGTCAATTTTGTAACCATCTAAACCCGTTTTGCAATCAATCCACCAAGATCCCAAATTCTCTCCGAATTCCTCTATTCCCTCTCTAATTCCTCAAATTTCTCTCTAATCCTTCTTAATTTCCTCCAAATCCTAAAATCTCTCTTTAATCCTCCTAATTTCTCCAAATTCCTCTGATTCTCTCTAAACTCTTTCATTCTCTCTATAATCCTCCTAATTTCCTCTAATATCCCTAATATTCTATCTAATTTCTCTAAATCCCTTCAAATATTCTAATTCCCCCTCTAAACTCATTAATTCCCTTTTATTTCTTCTATTCCTTCTCTAATTTTCCTAATTCCCTCTAATTTCCTTAATTCCTCTAATTCCCTCTAATTTTCCTATTTCCTTTAATTTTCTATATTCCCCCCCTCTAATTTCTCTAGATTCCTAAAATCCTCCTAAATTCATCTAATTCTTCTTTAATTCTTTTTAATTCCTCAAATTCCCCTAAATTTCTTAAATTCCTAACAAAATCCCCAAATCATCATAAAAAATCCCAAAATCCCACTTAATCCCTAATTCCCTAATCAAATCTAATAAAATCCCTAATCATTTCCTAACCCCTAGTCAAAGCCCAAGTAAAATCCACAATAAATTCTCAAATCCCAAATCAAATCCCAAAAAATCCTAACCAACCCTCAAAATCCCCACCAAATCTCTTAGGAAATACCCACATTAAATCCCAAGTCCTTCCAAACCCTCTTAGCAATTTTGTATAAATTTAAAATTCCTCAAATCCTAAGTCAAAGCCTCTAATAAATATTCATAATAAATTCCTAAGTCCTTCCACATCCTCCCTTGAAGTTTTTTATGAATTTAAAATTCCTCCACATCACCCAAGGTCTCCACATCCCCATGCTCCATCACCACTTCCCATGCCCATTTATGATACTTGGGTGGATGGAGGACTCTCCTCATACAAGGTCATTAATGTGGGAATGTGCACATTCCTCCAAATGGAAGTCTCTATATTTTCCTTATCCTCCACACCTACCACATCGCTGCCACCTCATGCCACTTCATCTCCTATTCACCACCCCCATTTCTATTGTAAATTTCCCTAGCCAAAACTTTGCCAAAATAATTCTAACCTTTTTCTCTCTTGTGTGTGCTTAGGCATCTTAGGGTGATCCTCCTCCTTTGTGTGCACAAAACAACCATGAAATGAAGTCATCTTGAAGCATACATCCGCATTATTCTTGAAGTTAATCTTACATGGGGGGTCAAAACTGCACCAGACTGGCACCTGAGTCTCCTAGCATCCCATAGAAGGTCCATACCAAATCTCAATACCTCCAAAGCAATAGAGAGCCAACTGCTAGCCCCCCTGGCAGTCAGCAATCCCAACTATAACCCCCTGGGCGGTTGCATCTTGAGACGAGATATATACTCCAAATTAGTAGCAAGCATATCAAAAAGGTAAAAAAAGGTAAATTTTTAAGGTTTTGTAACATTTTCATGCACTTTTATTCCTTTTATCAAGGTTTTTAGAGTTTTTGTATTTGCATATTTATAGGTTTTAGGCGTAATCAAGATAGGCCCTCTTTATGCTACTAATCCTTTGTTGTGGGTTGTGTGCAGGTGCCATGGAGGAGTATGCAGCCTGGGATGGTCCAGCTACCGAGGCTATTGAAACCCATCCACCCTTTGGAGGTGACAAGAGCATACTATTTGAACACCATTCACATTGCATGTTGTAAAAGGAATTTCCTCCATTTTGAGGACCCTATTGTAAGCCTCTACAGGGTCGCTTGTAAAAGTAAAAGAATTGTAATAAAACTCTTTATCTTTAATGCAAATGGTATATCTTTTCTTGGTCATAAATACTACTATCAAGAGTGTGATTTCCCCTATATTCTCTTCTAATAAAAGTATGGTGTTGAAATCACCACCTACAAGTGACCAAGCTCTAGGGAAATAATCGATAATATAAGCTACATTCCTCCATTGTTTTCATTTTTGATCCAGGCTGATAGGAGAGTATATATTGAGACATAACCAATACTGATAAGAATGTCTACTCTGGGCTAGTAAAGCCAGAATACTCTAACTTCCCATTGTTTAGTGTATCACTATATCTTTTGGATCCCAAAGACATGCCACTCATCCATAAGCTCCTTGGGAGCTTAGGGATTCCACCCTACATGTAAACCAAAAATTTTTAGCAAAAAAATGTATCTCTTCTTTTAAAAATTTCATTTCTTAGATGAAAACCGTCTATGGACGATGTTATTGAATTATTCATTTTGCTTCATTATGATTTATCATGCTACCCTTAAGCCCTTGATTATTCTAAGTGATTGTTAGGTACCCAAGATAAGTATTTAATATTATAGTATTATACAAATATTATAATATTATATTAGATGTAATTATCCCTCATGTATGTATAAGTGAGAGTGATAGGTAGTTGGGCATTATAGGTATGGGCAAAGACTTATATAGAAGATATGGAGAAGAAAAATATTGTGTCTCATATTGAGATATGTTAAGGAGTGACTTCCTTCCAATACAAAGCATGTATGGTGTTGCCCTACCTTAATGGTTTGAATTATCAATTGAAAGCATTTAAATAATTTGCATTAATTTCATATATTATACTTTGTGTAATTATTGTTGTCGTTGTTTTATTTAATATTATTTAAAATTGTTAATGAATTTTGTGGATAAACAAAGAAGGTTCATAACAATGATGCACTTCATCAAGCATGGGGGCTGAAAATGTGGGTAAGATCCTTGATCTTACCCATTGCTATCAACTTTGCACCTTCTTTACCTATTTGATGTTGAGTACTCTTCCCACCTGCCCTTTGGTATGTATCTAGCTTCATACTTTTAGTAGACTCCTGACTTGCTCTTGTTGGTTCTGGGATGGACTCCAAACCTAACGTAGGTGAGAACACCACCATGGTCCTATTAGAATATTCTTGGGTGTCACCTCCACTATCTATTACTTTATGAGTTTCTCCATTTGATTGGTTAGAGTCATTATCCTTCTCTTGGATTCTATTTTTCTTTTGGGTTATCTTCAACTTTTGGGGTGGATTCTCTTGTGGGCTACTTGGTAGATCTAGAATTTGCTCGATGTTGTGATTTATTTATTCAACTATTGGTTTATTTCTTAGGGCTTGAAGAGGAGTTTCTAATATCTCTATCTCCATGATGTTCTCCTCATCATCCATTAGGAGGTTAGCAAACTTATTGGTGGAGATGACTACTTGCTCTTTAGATGTTTGTTTTCTCTGTATGTTCTTCTATTTTAATTAAAAACCTCTAGGAATTGTTTCCTCTTGTGCTTGCTCTAGGATCTTATGTTTACAATCCCTAGTTGGGTGACCATATTCATGACTAATCTGGAACTTGAAGGGGATGCTCTCATAATCCACATCTTATTCCGAGGTATCCTCCCCAAACTACAGAGTAATATGTTTCGACAAGGGCTTGTCAAGGTCGATGAGAACACAAATTTTGGAATAGATAATTTTTTCAAGTCAACTTATATTGTCATCTATTACTATACAAGATCCTAAAGTATTGTCATTTTCCATGAAGATAACTTGGTTTCAAAACTATGTTGGCAACCCAAAAAGTCTCAATCAAACTAGGGCTACTAAGGGCATTTCCCCTTTTTCCTTGAACTTGGTATGCCAGGACTTCATAAAAATCCCTACCCTACCTAAAATCCAAGGATCACCCTTAAAAACTTGTTCTCTATTCTCCTCATTAGCAAAAATAACTAAGAAATAACCATTGGAGCAAGCAAAAATATTTAACTCACCCCTAGTTCTCTATTGTCTAACAACCGACATCTTGAAAGTAGGGAGGCCTAGATGAAGACTAAAAAATCGATAGATTAATCCTCTACGTTCCATAGCATTGATCTCAGTCTATATATCTAACATATGAAGTTGGACTATAGGAGAGCCATTCGTCGTCGCTTTCATGCACCCCAAGGTTGCTTTTCTAGGAAGGTTGTTTTCCTAGGATTAGTTTTGGGTATTCTCAAAGGTTTGCGAGAAGTCCTAGTGTTATTAACTATAGTTGTTTGTGGATGTCCTCCTCAAATGACATCCTGGAAGGTCATCTTTGACAATTTTAACTAGAATCTCTTCCCATACTAGGGATCAACTAATTTTTCTTACTATGATCAACAACATTAGCCCCTACTTGATTACTTTCCACCAATCCAAGGTTATTCCTCTTTTCATACATTTTCACTTGTTGTAATATAACCCTAGCTTGTTGTTTTAAAGTTGATCCTTTACCTCTTGTATGTTTGTGCCCTTGGTTCTGCCTTTTTTTAAGATTGACTACTGTGAACTCGAATAAATATTTACATTTATCTTGTTAGAATAGGATTTGATCAATGTCTTGTATTATCTGTTCCACTTGCATGTGCTCACGATTATTTTTGCCCTCCATGGAGTCCACATTCTTTGTCTTATGTTGCATATTAGTCATGTTCCTATGGAATACTCCTTCTACTATCTAGGGCCTTACCGTTTTGTTATCCACTGATCTCTATAAACCCTCATCCAAAGATCTCTAAAAACCCTCAGCCAGGGATCTCTGTAAACCTCTCTTTGATGTTTCCGGTTTATGTTCTCCACCTGCTACACTTGCGTTCTTTGAAATCTTTAGATCCCTTCGTATTTTTTGGATCACTCCTTCACAACTATCATTTGTCCTTGTGTTATCAAGCTCTTGTTTTTTAATTATGCATAAAATCCCATAATATGAAAGGTACTTTTTATTTCTTTGATCTTCTCATCACTCCAACAACTTTGTATTTTATTTTTTAACAAACACATTCTCATACAAATTTTATAAACCTAAATTTTTCGAAAAAAAAAAAACCTTAACTAATGAGATTTCCCTAAAAACCAATTTTATAATTTTTAAATTTAATCTAACTTTTGTTTCTATTGTTATTTAATGCTATGCATTCAACTTCCTTAGAAAAACTTGTCACGAACTCTTCCATCCCACATTTCCCTCAAATTGAAATTTATATTATTGTTCACAACAATAATTTAAGTTAATGGAAATCTAAAAAAACATTTTAAAAGAAAATAAATAAAAAACAAGTTGTAAGGTGTTGATGCTATATCTTTTATATTGAAGTTGAAAAAAAAATATAAAGATAAATATTAAAATTTACTTATAAAAAGCAAGAAATTAAGATGTGAGTTGTGAATGTTATATTTTTATATTAAAATTGAAAAAATAAATATTAAAATTTATTTTTTAAAAATAAATATGTATAATGAATAGAATTATAATTTTATATATTTAATAAAATTATATATATTTAATGTTTTAATTTTTCAAAATTTTATTTACTTAATTTTTAAATTATTCATATAAATATAATCATTTTAATAACTTTACATTTATTTTTAATTATTTATTTTTAAAATTATAAAAATAATCGAGCTTTTTTTTAATTTTAAAGGCCAATGTAAATAAGTCTTCAGACTTCCACCATAGATATAGTTTTACTTGAAAGCAAGCTCAAAGAATTAAAAAAGACCCTAGCACCAAGTAAAATCAACCTTCCCCTTAAATTAATCAAAACTTACTCATTGAATATTAATATTTTTTACACGGATTTGGATCAGTTTTGTTTTTTAAGTTTTTTAATTAAAATAAATTGTTTTATATTAAATTAAATTATTTTATTTTATTTTTTAATTTCCATGATAAAAAATAACGTTTTAACATCTAAATATTAAAAATAATGTTAATATTAGGCTATATTAAGATGATGTTGAAGATTGATCGGTTATAATCATGAGTCAATTAACTATTATACTGTAAAGTAGTCTAAGTTTCATGTCTAAAGAAAGTCATTTATAAGTTTCTTTGAAAGTTTCACACCTAAATAAAGGATATTTGGCTTGAGTTTGATATACCAAGAATGTTTGTATAGAATCAATCATTTAAAATTATAAGAAAATGTGAACATTTTTGGAATTACATACAAATTATAAGGGTGTTAATTTTGCATTTTATCATATTTGAAAGGCATCAATTTCATGATTGAAAGTAAGTGTACATTCTTTGTAAAATATTTGAAGTCAAAATTTTAACCATCAGTAGGAGAGGATAACATTATCCTAAAGAATTTTTTTTTTTTTTTTTGGTGCATGTGGTTTATACTTTTACCATTTTTAAGAGGTATGTTTCTCAAGGAACTATTATAAAGTAAGGATTTGGGTTGAGTTTTTATTTTGTAAGTTATTTTTTAATAATTTATTTTATTTATTAGATTATTTTTTGAAAGTTTAATTTTTTTATTTTTTTGAAGTATTTTTTTATCAATATATTGTGATGAGGAAGATAGATTTTTTAGACATCCAAAGCATCAAATATGGTGTTGAATATTAATATGGCATAACCAAATATAAATGGATTTCTGGATAGAATTTAGTGTAGTGCAAAGTAGTTTACATTTAAAAGGTAGAAATAGGTTTTCTCAATTGATACAAAATTTAAATGAAGGAGATTTTTTATATATATTGGAGGAGAGTGTTTTGAAAGGATCCCAAAACCTTTTACAAAGAAAAACCCAACAGGAGGGTCTGCACAGGACACATCCAAGAGAAACTACAAAGAGGAGGAACTCGAAAGATCGTCTGGAAGGACCAAAAAGGAGCAATGAACAAAGAAAGAAAACTTCATAGAGGCACCAATAGGGAACCAAAAAGCAAAGGCTGAGGAGCTAAGCCATTAAATATAAACCAAAAGGGAGTGACCATGTCAGAGGTGGCTTAATCAGAATTGTTGTTGGTTTTGGCTACCACATCGACATCCTTGTTGCGTACATCCAGGTGTTGCACGAGGTCCTCCATCACCTTTGATGCTTGTTGGAGAAGGATCCAAGAAACCTAGGTAACATTAGACGCAGAGGACAATGTCATCCCCAGGCCCACAAGAGTATTAAAGATGGATTTTTTTTGGATACGAGCTATGGGTGCACTCGAAGATCTTGAATTCTTTGCACAACCAGGGGCACTTTTGACCTTCACCTTCAACAAAGATTCTTCGATTTTCACTTTTTGATGAATGTCTTCAGCCTTCATATTCTAAGGCTTCAAAGGAGAAGCTTTTGAGGTGTTGGATTTATGCTTTCATCTAAAATATTTACCTCTATAAGAGCATCGAGGAGGAGCAACTTTGGTAGACTGAGGTGTGTCACCTAAGTTCGAGCCATAGGTCAACTTTCTTTCAGGCTTAATTGAATCAATGGAGGCAACTTTCATTTTGCCTCCTTCATTGGTGATCTCCTTGCAAGGAATTTCTTGGCTTGAGCTATGAATAGGGGTGACATCTATGGGTTTGGCAAAACAAGTCAAAATCTCCATCTAAGTCTATTTCTAGAGGGTGTGTCTATAAAGGATCAAGTGCAGGCCCTGATGGATCAGGTGAGAAGAATTTGCTTTCCTTATACTTTCAACGAAAAGTTCCATTGACATACGTAAGTATTCAGGTATGTTAATGGATTTAATTTCCCTAAGATGATTTAAAAATTCAAATGGAAGCCCCACAAGGGGGAGTCAATTTTATCAGTTGTAAGGTACTACATTACAGGAATCATGACCTTGTTCGAGGGGACTAGGAGGGATTTCTTAATGATCCTCCCTTTCTCTTTGCCTAACTTCCTCCCTCTGTTAATGAAGTAGTTGGTCTCCTCAGTGATTGAATTCTTGTCATGATGGATGAACATACCATCATTCAGTAACTTTGTCACCTCAACTAACAACTAGATGTTGACCTTAAACTATAGGCCACAAATAAAAACACATCCATTATCCCAATATTGAGTGAATTCGTTTGAGGGCTTGGAGTCACTTCTATTTAACTTATTCAAGAGGGGAATGGAGTCATGGTTGGCAATAATTTCCTCAATTGTGGCTTACAACTATAAGGATTAAGGCTCTAGAAGGGCCATATTTGCACAAAGAGTGGGGGCTTCAAGGATAGCTAAACACTCATGCACCAGAAAGGAAGAAAATTTTAGAGTTGCACAATGGATCAAAATAATTCTGCATGGAGATTTAAATATCTTGAGGAGAATTGAGTTGTTTGAATCTTATGGTATGCTAACGATTTTGGGAATGATTATGCACCATGGTCGATGATGAGAATCATACTTGGAGATCTTTGGTTCATGCATCCAAACAAACAAGATGATTTCATGGCCTCCAATAAGGACAAGAGTGTTGAAAATAAAACATCATGAATGACAACGGTGGATCTGGGCCTAAGGTCACCTTGGGAATGAATGTTTGAAAAGGCTCTCCTAACAACACTGGTGTTGATATTGGTAATCTGAGGTATACGAGTGGAACAATCATCAAGAAAAGACCAAGAATGGTGTGTGATGGGGGTTATAATTGCCACGTTAGTCATAGGAGGAGACACAAGCCTTAAGAGAATATAAGTCATCAAGGATGGGCTCAATATGGAAAGGGAATGCCAAAGAAAACATAGATTAATATTACACCACGAGGGGTCAAGAAGAAGGTAGGCCCAACCGATGACACATTAGGAAGGAAATTCAGTGAAAATAGAACAAGTGGTAAAGAACCAAGTGAAAAGGTTCTTAATGGGTGATGACGCATGAACCAAGACATGGTAGGGGTTCAAAGTCACTGAGGTGGCATTCATAGGGACCATCACTTGGTTTCTCCATGAATGGAATTTTGACAAGATGAACTTTGAAAAAGAGTTATTGAATCGATGAGAGGAAGTGGAGATGTGAATACACTAGCAAGATCCATGATAAGTTGGCAGAGCCAAGGGGTAAACTTAGGGAGAATTAGCATTTTTACTAATTATAATAACATTGAGATATTGAGGAAAATTGTCCCACCACACATGAAGATCTTCATTGAGACCTAAGTTGGCCATCATATCGATGACTTTATTACCTTCTCTAAAAACATGCTAGATAATCATATTGCTATGGTGACAGAGGAGCCGCTTGGATTTTTTGATTAAGTTTGAAACTCTCTAGGTTGTAGCCTGATTCCTTTTGAGATATTTTATGACGCTCAACGAATCTCCCTCAATGACCAGATTGCATGGGTGATCTTTGAGAATGGATAGCCCTTGAAAGAGAGCTCTAGCTTCAGCAACATTGTTTGATTGAACTTCAATATTTTTTGTAAATGCTAGGATGATATTTTTGTTGTGGTCTTTAATGACACCCTTGCTACCAGCCTTGTCGGGATTACCTTTGGTTGCCCCATCAAAGTTTAATTTCAGCCATCCTTCTATAGAAGGAGTCCACCTCACTCTACCTTTGTCAGCAACAAGGACGGAGGGAGAGGAGGTATCCATAGAAATATTGAGCTAGGTATCAAGATTGGATTCAAGGCCAAGTTCAAAGGCCTTAGTGTGGGGGACCAACTAGGCATCCTCAATAACAACACATAAGATTGTGGTTTCTATTGACAAGGGATATTTAGAATAATTTGAGAAAGCTTTTTTATTACATTCTAACCAAACTTTCCATAGGTAGTGCAAGAGGCAAAAGGACTAGAGTTTTTTGAGATGATTTTTAGAGAAGGGATTAGGCCATTAAGTGAACAACTCAAGAATAGTGTTAGGTTAGACCCATCCAATATCGAAGGTAGATAGGATGAAGCCTAGGACCCCCATGAAAAGGAACACTATAGGTAAAGGTGATGGGTTGACTCCCACCCAAATTGATATATATAAAAATAATTAGGGATGATTTTTCCCCTGACACTTAGATTTTCCAAAGTTAGGATTTTGTTTTTTGCAACAATCCAGAAAAAGAACATAATTTTAGGAATTAGGAGCTTGGTTCAAATAATGTTGGTTGGAATTTGGAAAATGGGGTCTTCAACTTGAAGAAAATAGGTATATTTTACCATGATTAACCACTATCATAGGTCTTCCATACTGGGGAATCCAAAAAATTATCACTCGAAATGATGCAGGTCCCAAGGAGATTGACCAACTGGTTTACAACATTAATCTAATTTTCCTTAAGATTGCCAAGGGGAATCACCTTCCAAGAACGACCATTAGGAGAGTTGGTTAGAAATTCGATGAATTTATCCTCAAAGAGGTGGTCATTGATGGGATTTAAAATGGTAATGTTGGGGATATCAAGCTAAGGTTGGTTACAGAGCCAAAAGTTCCTCCAAAATTTGATGTAATACCATTACCAAGATATCATATGGTACCATTCTAAATTATAGGTTTGGATTTAATAACTATATTTCAAAATATTGATCCTCTTGGAATAATGCCTTCATCCATGAATCTGTTGTTGTGGAAGTCATTTTTTGTTAATTATTGAACCCCAATAGGTGCTTGCATTGGTGAAAATACTCCAACCGTATTTGGCAATGAGAGCTATGCTCATTTTTTTTACTTTCCTAAAACCTAATCCAACTTGATATTTCTTTGAACAAATCTTATCCTAGGTGACCAAAGGGTATCTTCTTATGTTCTCGATCCCAGATCATAAAAAACTCTTCTAGATTTGTTCAATATTATAGCAAACTATTGCTAGGGCTTTGAAGATGGACATGAATAAAACATGAATACTTTGGAGGCAAGCATGCATGAGAATGGCTTTGGTTGCTTTATTGAGATGAGATCCCTTCCAACTTACAAGTTTTTTGAGGAGCCTTTTGACGAACATACCTTTGAATGGTTTATCAATGAAGAGGGGAAGGCTAAGATAAGTGAAAGGCAAACTAGAGAGAGTGCAACCAAGGATATGAGCAATATTTAGTTGTCTGTCAATGGAAGTATTGAGGAAAAATATTTTTCTCTTTAAGTAGTTGTTATTTTGGCCAATGACCTCTTCATAGTTATTAAGATGGTCTTTATATATTTGGCTTCAGGAATGGACGATAGAGATGCTAAAATGGTGTCGTCAACAAATTATTAATGGATGATGAGATTAGGGGACAAGGAGGCCTTAATACATGAGATGGCTCCAAGGGAGCACACAACTTTGAGGGATCTACCAAGGGCCTCTTTGAGAATGATAAAGAGAGATAGAGAGAAGAGGATCTCCTTGCCTTAAGCCTCTATAGCTTTTAAAATAACCTGCAACTAATCCATTGATGATGACAGAGAACCAAGATATTGAGAGGTATTCCTTGATGAGAGCAATCCATTCATTATGAAACCTAAATTTGGACAAGATTGCAAAAAGGAAATTCTAGGAAACTCTATCAAAGGCTTTGTTCATGTCAAGCTTGAGGAAGAACCCAACTTTTTTGCTTTTGGGTATAGAGTGCATGAGTTCATGAATGGTGATGACACCATCAGTGATAGTCTACCCTTAACCATGCTTCTTTGGCAAGGATCAATGATAAGAGGGAGGTTATCTTTCAATTTTTTTATCATTATTTTGGTGATAATTTTGTAAATGACATTATATAGACTTATCGACCTAAAATATAAAAGGGTTCTGCTACCAAGGGACTTGGGGATGAGAGCTAGAAAGGTAAAATTTACATCTAGGAAGATATTTATTTATTTGGACTTCCTTAATAGCCTCATAGATGTCATTTATGATAATATACCATAAGCACTAAAAGAAACAAGGGGGAAAGTCGTTCGGACTGGGGGCTTTGTTAGTGTGCATGGAGAAAAAGGTGTCCTTAATTTCATCATGGGAAAAGGAATTGAGAAGATGTGAGTTGACCTCAGGAGGAATTAGGTATAGGATGCTCTGGATAAGAGGGTTAGAGGCCTAAGAAAAACATGGGGGATGAGGTCCAAGAAGGTTTTTGAAGTTGGAAACGACTTCAGCATGTATACCAAAAATATTACTCAGGACAGACCCATCACTCTTGGAAATTTCTTTGATCTTGTTGTGGTTGTGATGCCTAAGATTTGAGGCATAAAAGAACTTTGTTTTAGAGTCACCTTCTCTTACCCATAGGGCTCTTGAATTTTATCTCCAAAAGATCTCCTCCCTTGTTGAAACATTGTGGAACTTAGCCAAAAGTATTGTTTCTTCTTTCTTTCTTTCTTGATTTCTTCCTCTATGATTTTGACCTATTCTTGGATGATATATTTATTTTCAAAGATGTTGCCAAACACCTCCTTTTTCCACACTTGAAGATTAACTTTGATAGAACGTATATTTTTGGCAATTTGGGAGATGAGCGGGCCTATGAACTTTTGATTCCACCATTCTGCAACATGGACTTTGAGGTTAGGATGTTGAAGCCACATATTTTCAAACCTGAAGGGATTTTTGAAGAAGGAAGCTGGTTGAAGACCTTTAAGGATTAAGGGATTGTAGTTCGATCTAATTTTAGGAAGGGATTGTACAACTGTGTCCTCGAATAAGTGAATTGCTTCTTTGGATAGAAGGAATCTATCAAGACTTAGCTAAATGAGTTGGATGCCTATCCTCTTTTTTATCAACATGAATTTAGTTCCTTTGAGTTGAACATCCATTATCTCATTATTGTCAACAAATTTAGCTAAGTCCTCATAGCATCTTGGAGTGATGGCCATCCCTCCACTTTTATCAAAAGGATAGAGGGGAGAGTTAAAGTCTCCAGCAAGCATCCATGGTTCATCTAAGAATATGTTTTTCATCTAGATGATAGTTCTCTAGAGCACCAATATTCCTGGAGGATTGTTGGGGGTATAAATATTTGAAATAACTCATCTTGCTTTGCTATCTTTACAGTAAAAAAGAATACTAATGATTTTTTTGATGATGATAAAAGTCTCCCTTCCACTTTGTTGGGGTCCCAAATACATAGTAGGCCTCTTGAAGCTCCATGGTATGGGCTAGAAATGTACTCACTATTTATCCATTTACTTTTGATAATTTTTTCCAGACTTCCTCCATCGATTTTGGTCTCCTAAAGTAACATGATACTAGGTCTAAGATCCTTCCTCATGGATGACACCAACCTTTATTTGATTAGGCCATTAAGGCCTCTCACATTCTATGAGAGGATCTTCATTTATGACTTTTAGAAGAAGGTTTTTTCCCTCCTCTACCCTGAGATGAGGGGGGTTTGGTTCATTTTCCTTCATCCTTGGGAAGGTTCCCAATGGGAATTTTTGCAAGGGCTGAAAAGAGGGTGGTATGAGTGCCATTTTTCATCTTCAAATTATTTTATTATCATATTGAGAATGGATTGCCTCCCTTTCTTCTTATCATTTCCAACATCAATGAAAGATTTTTTCCCTTGATTTTTGGTTATGAGTTTGTGAGGATTGAAAGAATTATCTAGGCTAGCAAGAGAGGATAGATCATTAAGAAGGTCCAGAGAGGTTTGGTTAGGGATAGGGCCTGAATACAAGGATTGAGGCTTCAAATTTGAGTTGGGTTAGATTCATGTTGAAGGTATTCTAAATATTTTGGGAAGAGAAAATTTGTAGGAATTTTGAGTTCCTCCTGATAATGAAAGGTACCAAAAAGAGGGTTAAAATGATTAGGGAAAGCAAAAAGAGAACATACTTGGTCATGGAATTTGATAGAGAAAGAATGAATAGGCTGCTTGCCTTTAGGATTAGGGTTGTTGATTGAGACATTAGTTCCCAATATAGGAGCTTTGGATAAGATATATGCACCAAAATTAGGAGCATTGAAAGCTTGGTTTGAGCCAAACTGGTGCTTCTTCAGAACATGGATATTTCTTTACTGATTTTCAACTGATTTCTTTGGGAGAGATTCTTCATTTTTTTTTTCAAAATTATGGAGGGGCATTGTGCTTTGATATGACCTTGCATGTGACACTCAATGCAGAATGTGAGCTTGTTCTCATGTTCATTTGCTTGACTTCTATGGGAGGATCCAAAGACCAGGTCTACATATGTAGGCAATTCAGAATCAAGGTTGGCATTGATGCATAGGTAGACATAAACCATCAAGGATTTTTCTCTAGTTGTTGGATCAAAAGTGATGAGGTCATCTATAGTTTGAGCCATCCCTCTCAAGATATCTTTATGCCAGAACTGGACTAGTAAGCCCAAAAATCTAACCTAGATAGGGGTAAAGTTTAAGCTTTGAATTTCAAGGTTGAAATCACATCCCCATAGTCTAATAAAGAGACTCCACCTATCGAAGAACCACGAGCTACCATTGAGGATGTCACTAGTGTCTTTATGGTTGTTAATTCTGATGAGGAAGAATCCTCTGGGTAGAGCAACCAGATCCAAATTTCCACTTGGTTGCCATTTGGAAAAGGCCCACTTTCGAATGGATTCAATTTTTGAGCAAGATCCCATAAATTTTCCAACCAAAGAAAAGGAATCCATAGAAAAAAATGAATCCATAATACGAGGGATTACCACTTCTATACCATTTGAAATGAGAGAAATGAGACCATTTTGAGAAAGTGGTGACGAGGATCCCAAACTATTTTGGACTGTATCTACAAAGGAGATAGGTTTAGATTTTTGATGGTCAGTTGGAAGGTCCCATACAATGCTTGTGACTTCCACACCTCCACCCGCACTATCCTGAGGCCTAGAATAGAGGTCATCTTTCTCACCATTCCTTGTGCCTGGGTTCTTGTCCGAAAAAAATTTAAAATTCTGCATTTCACTAGAGGTAGCCTTTTCACCAGTAGCCATTTTTTATATTAGAGATGGAAGTATTCAATGTTTTAGTGGGAATTACCAAATTTATTTAAATGAAGGATATTTAGCTTGAGTTTCAATTCCACAAAAGAAGGGTTGAAAGTAAGTGCATCTCCTTTATAAAATATTTGAAGTTCATTTTTTTTTAATTTGAATTATTGACATGAGATAATGACATATTCGAAGGGATTGTTTTCCTTGGTGTGTGTCCTTCCTATTTTGACCACTTTACATGGGTGTTCAAGTCGTTTACCATGCAAATTGAGGACAAAGGAGGTCATACATTTTATTGGTAGGCTCCCTTGTTCATTATAGTGGATTATGCTATATTTGTTGCTTTGTATCCTCTTGTGAACTTTGGTGGTTAATGTGGTTCTATCTATAGCTAATGTGGCACTTGGATGGATGAAAATGATAAATTTTTAATATATATACTTGTTAGCAACCAATTAAAAGTCATAATTTATTATTATCTTATTTTTTTCTTACATACCTAGCAGTCTTGATTAGTGCAAATAGAGATAGCCAAATTATGCCAAATTGTACTTTGGGAGCAATTCAAAGAAAGTTCCAAAAAAATGTTGTTTTCAAAAATAATTATCTACTTCTATGCTAGTAGGTATCTAAGGTCCATAATCTCTTAATATAAAAGTGACTCACCCATTTTTTTTTTCAAATTATACAACTTTTCAACTTCTACATAATAGTGCTAATTTTGTAGCCTTAATTGTTACCTTGAAGACAAAGACCTATGAAATTTTTGACAAACTCAAAGTTGGTGATTTCCCATTTAAATACGATCATCAAACATTTGGATGTATCAATTAAATGTTAGTCTTTCATAACATTCCATTCATTTAGGAGAATCCTAAAAAAACCCTCACTTGACTAGATATTTTTAAGATCTTTGAGGAGGCCTTGAGGAAGTTTTCACTTAAGGTTCAAGTTTAGAAGCCTTTCAAGAAAGACAAAAATAAATTTGTAGGTTTTGCAAGAAGATTGGTCACAAGGCCCTATTTTTTCTTACATAGACTTAACAACTTGAGGAGATAACTAGGAACTCTAGGTGCAACAAAGTGGTGTAAACTATTTATAAAAAGAGTCATATTTCATAGCAATTGATGTAGATTATCCAAACTACCCTTACCTTTGTACGATGATATCATCTTATTGTATGACTACTAGCATTTCATGGTTGTTCCCTTCGTACGATAATTGATTATACGATAACTCAAACTAAACGTCTGGGAATTATTATATGACATTCTAATCGTACAACATTATCATTGTTTTACCCAACCCTTTGATCATATGATTGATTGATTGCATGGTGATTTAATTCTACAATATTTCTTATCCAATGTTTTTACTACCATACCATTGTACAATTCATCTATTGGACGATGGCTCAACCAACTAGTAGAGAATATTGGTCATTTCCCTTTGAGCATGGTTAGGGTTATTTTACATTGAATGACTCCAAATATTGCCTCGTACAACTACTTCTCTCTCAGTTGTATGGCAATATGTTAATCATACGGTGAGCCAATTTCAATTTCCTTTGTTATGGGAATGAATCATTCAATTGAATGACTTCCACCCTTTCTTCTTGAATTATAATGTGATGTGCCTCCTTGCTGGGATGTAATGGTGTCAATCCTTAACTTGTATGATTATCTGTTCCACTTGGTAGAACTTGATAACCCCACCTTGAATCAGGTTTCCAATTTGAATGATCCTTGTGCCAAACAGTAATGTACTTCGAAGTTCAACTTCTATGGTTTTTGAACCTTAGCTAGAATGGTTTATTATTTAAATTGGTATTTTCTAAAGCACTCCTCTATACAATACAAGTTCTACTTAAACAAGCCTCCTATGGCACTCCTATGTGCCTGCTACTTCCACATACATGATAACAAGGTCATTGAATGTTAATTCACTCGGACTTTCTTTCTTGTATCCTACACACAAGTTAATGACACATACACAATTGTAAAAAAGAACCTCAAATATTCATCAAAGGAGTATCATGGGTTAAAATAATAAAATTTTATTTTATTGCAGAGTAGCTTATACAATTACAATCCTGAGTATTCTTCAAAACTCAAATTTTCCCTTGGTAGTCCTCTTCTCTTAACTTATGCTGCTCTCTCTTCTTCCTGGAAACAAACTCTCTGCTTTATAGTTTTAGAAACAATTACCTAATGACCTAGTATAGTTGGTCTTCTAGTATTTGAACAACTATTATTTGTTGCTTTTGCCTAGTAGACACTTCTACATCATACTCATCGGGTAAGAGAAAATGTTCCATGAGCTCCAACTCATGAACATGAATTGTTCTTCCAAGCTATTACTATTTTATCTTGGTTGTCTTCATGAGGCCACCTTTTTTGTCTTGTCCTAGCCTTCCTCTAAAAAATAAATCTCCTTTTATAAAATGCACTTAGCATTTGTTTTACCTTGTCCCATTGCATAAGATCCATCCAACCATAATCAAATTGCATTTTATTGACTACTTTCTCTTAGTGAAAACACCTTTTCTTGGAGAGATTATATCCTCCACATATCCTATAAGGATGTAGGTTCCAACACCTAGTTGCAATATATCCAATTCTTCCACAGTGACTAAAACAATCCATCCTAAGACCTCCATCCCTTGTGCTAATCTATTTTCTTAGAAATTTTGTTTCATTGCTTCCTACTTGACCTAAATATCCAAGGCCTTCATTCGTTGGCCTTATTTTTTATATTATGGGTATTTTCACACCTTGCCCAAATTTTTCCAATCCTTCTCCAACATATCCCATTCTCCTTATAAAATTGGAGTCAATACTTGTGGTGTGCCTTTCAAATAACCCAAAATTTTCATTAACACTCTGATCATAATGTCCTTCACCACATTATGAAGTACCATTGTCACTATCAATTGTAGAAAAATGCCTTCATCACAACCATCTATGAACTTATGAGGTTCATCTTCCTCCATTGTCTCTTTATCACTTCTTTTCTCTTTCTCTTTATCCTTATCTACAATAGGAACCATTGCACCATCATCTTCATCAACACTGCTATTGGTGACCTGAGTTATTTGTCTCTATATCATGCTTACTATTTGGCTTGCTTCTACCTTTTCCTCCTCATTTTCCATTGATGTCATTCTATAAGTTGTCTTATTACATAAGCTCAATCCAAGACTGGAACCTCTATGATGACTCATGCTCTTCATGGGTGGAAACCCATATTTAAAAAAAAAAATTGCATATTATTCCAACAAATACTTCACTTTATATGGGAATACATCCATCTTATCCACTATCCCTTATTCGTTAGGTTTATCAATGAAATAAAATAATGCTTCCTTCTTCTTCATTCCCTTCAAGGATTGTTTTTATACCCTGGCACACTACAAGACTATTGTTCACTTATTTCCCTTTGTCCTTCAATGGACTTAATGTGTACCTCTGATCATCCTTATCAATAGTGTAGGTGTTCACCCTACCATCATGCACTACCTTTTAGTCAATTTGCCATGGCCTACACAATAATGCATGACAAGCATTCAAGAATCATGTTGTACTTTTTATCGAGTTATCCGATAATGCTCATGCTTAAACCCATTTAATTAGGTATTTAGTGGCTACCATGATATACTAACACTTCCTCCTACGAGTTGTTCTCAATGGTCCCACAAAGTCCAACCTCCACATCTCAAATAGTTCTTGGGGTTGTGATGGATGTAATGGCATAAAATCTCTTTGCACTAACTTTCCCGCTCTTTGGCAAGTATCACATGCTTTCACGTATTCCTTTACATCATTATATATTGTGGGCCACCATAGTCCTACTAAGTGTACTTTTTTAGTAGTGGCATCGGGCCTCATGTGTCCACCTACTAATCCTTCATAAGCTTCTTTCAGTGTGACTTTAATTTCTTCGTCCATTGCACATCTTCTCAAGATACCATCACTTCCTAATTTGTACAACAATCTTGCTATCAACTGGAATGGTGCTGAATTTATGATCACCTTCTTTTTATCTATTGTCGTCAACTCTTATGGCAACTCCCCTGTGGATAGGTATTGTCCAATAAACTTGTACCATGATGGCACAACATTAATCATGAACAATTGGGCATCAAGAAATTCATCTGGAATTCTCACTTTTGTAGGTTCTCATGATTGTATTCGAGGCAACTAGTCTACAATTACATGCTTTTTTCTAGGTCACACCACTACTTGAAATACGAACTCCTGTAAGGTGACAAGCTACCTATTGACTCATCATTGTATAACTGTCTTATTGATCAAGCACAACAAGGCCTGGTGGTCCACGTAGAAGGCAAAAGGATTTACCAATAGGTAAACCTAAACTTTTACACTATATATACCATCCCTAGAGCTTCTCATTTCATTGTACTATAGTTTCTCTCTACCCTTAACAATAGGTGGCTTGCAAAAAATATAGGTTGATCCAGCCTAAACTATCCTTCTTGTGCCAATGCACATCAGACTACAAAGTTCAGGGCATCAATATGGACATGGAATTCTTTATCACAATTTGGGAACACCAAAATGGTACTACTGACCAACTTAGCATTTAACTCCTCAAAGGCTCCTTAGTGCTCCTCTATCCATATGAAGGGAATATTATTCTTGGTTAAAGAATCTAGTGGGTAGAATACGTGCGCATAATTCCTGATAAACCTTCGATAGTATCTTGTATAGCCTAGGAAGGTTTTCAAAGAGCTCACATCATATGGCTCCTCCATGTGTAGTATGACATAGGTTTTGTTAGTCTCACAATGACACTGATAGGGGGGTGAATCAATGTAGCTCTTAAAAACTTAAATCTTCAATTCTTAATGCCTAAACAATGAAAGCTTAAAACTCAATAAAGCAAATATACCAAAAGAGCATCACACAACACAAGATGTACCGAGGTTCACCAGTTTTGGCTACTCAAAATTGATTGTTTGGACTCCCATCCAAATCCAGCCTTTGCAAAATACCAATTTTACAATCAATTTACCAGCACCCACTGGAAGGAGCACCAACCCCTGATTTATCTGCAACAACAAAAAGGAGCACCAACCCTTGATTTACCAGCACCAACTGGAAGGAGCACCAACCCTTGATTTACCAACACCAACTGGAAGGAGCACCAACCCCTGATGCCAAGCACCAACTTGGAATTCTATTATGAAACTAGAAGATTGACATAAAGATGCCTTCACTTTTACAAGACCCTGACTGGTCTATTGCTTTCTCAACATTTTCTACTCTTCACACAACACACACTATGCTCGCTTGGCTCCAGCGCACTCTCCTCGTGCTTCACATACCGCACACCTCTCTCACTCTCCTCTTGCTCTCTTCGCAAGATTAAATCCGCCTCACGTTAATCCCAAGCGCTTTCACTCTATTTCAGCAGCATATAATTCTCCGCGCAGACCTCCTTTTATAACCATATTGTCTCTTTGTAACTCCAGTTGTAACTCCTTTTATTTCTCATGCGCCACTTGTCAGTTGTAACACCTTCTAACTGTAACTCCTTTTGTATATATATAGGGTAGGATTTTCATCAAACATGTTACATGTTACAAATTGACACATATACCCCTACCATGACTGTTCATCTTCTCGATCATGACTATTCATATTCTTTTCTATGCATGCATGCATTTTCGATTCTATTTTTATGACTGTTCAATTACTCCTTCTTCGACTGTTCTTATATTAGCTGCATGATTTTCTTTTGTAACGACCCCTGTAACTGCTGTATAACTTCAGTTAACGGTCACATATCTTATTTTGGCTGGGTTCTCTTCTTAGCTCGCAAAAACACAACATGTCGTGATATCATGACACTTTCGCCTTCTTGATTCTTTTGTTTGCTTGCACCCACGAAAACATAACATGTCGCGATATCACGACACTTTTGCCTCATTACTTCTTCTATTTGCTTGTACCCGCAAAAACACATGTCACAATATCACGACACTTTCACCTCCGTACTCTTCCTTTTTACTTTTTTTGTGATATCGTGACACTTCTGCCTTCTTACTTTCTCTCTCCTCCTTTAGTCGTGAAAATGCGACATGTCACGATATCGTGACACTTTTTCTCCTTTGCTCTATCTCTTGCCTTCGAGTCACGAAAATGCGACATGTCGCGATATCGCGACACTTTTTCTCCTTTGCACTTTCTCTTACCTTTGGGTTGCAAAAACGTGACATGTCGCGATATCGCGACACTTTTTCATTCTCTTCCTTCCTGCCCTTTTCGAGTTGCGAAAATGCGACATGTCGCGAAATCGTGACACTTTTCCTTCTCTACCTTCCTGCTCTCTTCAAGTCGCGAAAATGCGACATGTCGCGAAATCGTGACACTTTTCCTTCTTTGCCTTCCTGCTCTTTTCAAGTCGTGAAAATGCGACATTATTGCAAAATCGTGACACTTTTTCCTCCTTGCATTTTCTCTTCGCTTTGGACCACAAAAATGCAACATGTCGTGATATCACGACACTTTTTCTTCCTTGCATTTTCTCTTCGCTTTGGACCGCGAAAATGCAACATGTCACGAAATCGTGACACTTTTTCCTCCTTGCATTTTCTCTTCGCTTCGGACCGCAAAAATGCAACATGTCGCAAAATCGTGACACTTTTTCTTTTGGACTCTCTCTTGCAATATGTCGTGAAATCGTGACACTTTTTCTTTCGTACAATCTCTCTTGCAATATGTTGCGAAATCGCGACACTTTTTATACTTGCCTTTTTCTCTTCCAACATGTCACGAAATCGCGACACTTTTTCTTCCATACATTCTCTCTTGTAATATGTCGTGAAATAGCGATATTTTTTCTACTTGCCTTTTTCTCTTCCAACATGTCGCGAAATCGTGACACTTTTTCTTCCGTACTATCTCTCTTGCAATATGTCACAAAGTCGCGACACTTTTTCTACTTGCCTTTTTCTCTTCCAACATGTCGAGAAATCGTGACACTTTTTCTTCTGTACTATCTCTCTTGCAATATGTCGTGAAATCTTGACACTTTTTCTACTTGTCTTTTTCTCTTCGAACATGTCACGAAATCGCGATAGTTTTTCTTGCTTGCGCCTTCTCCCCGAACATGTCACAAAATTGCGACAGTTTTACTTGTTTACGCTTTCTCTCCGAACATGTCACGAAATCATGACAATTTTTCTTTCTTCTCAACATGTCGCGATATCGCGACAATTTTTTTTTCTCAACATGTCGCGATATCGCGATAGTTTTCTTTCTTCTCAACATGTCGTGATATCGCGATAGTTTTCTTCCTTGTGATTTTCTTTTGATTTTTAGCATATGGGCCACTTCAATCTTTTGGATAATCACTGTACATACTCTGAAGAACCTCTTAACTCTTATCCACTGCATCACTGAACTCCTGTCCATTGCATCAACCGATCTGTCTGAGCATCAACCGATCTGTCTGACTGTGTTGACAACAATGACAATACTGTTGCTGCACCTTGCTCAACAGATTTTGTCAGGATCGGTCTTCAACCCTTCGTTGCACACTGTTGTCCCAATAGTTTCATGTATGGTACCATCAAAAAAAAATTTGTTGGATTTGTGCATTCCTACACCTACTCATGCACTCTCTGAGACCAGGTAAATGATCTTTGATCTTTCCATAGATGGACCAATCATCCAGGAATACCTTGATTTTTTTTGTGGCTAGTTGATCAAATATGTACAGAATAATACACTGAAATATTGCAGGGGTGTTACATAACCCAAATGGTATTCGATTATATGCATATATGCCATTCTCCATGATGAATGTGGTCTTCATTTTATCCTCCTCGATGATGCTTATTTGGTTATACCTAGAAAAGTCATCCAGAAATGAATAGATTTCATGTCCCGCGACCTCTTCCAGAATGGAGTCTATGAAGGGAATAAGAAAGGGATATTTAATTGTGTCTGCATTCAAAATCTTAAATTCTACATATATTCAAATTTTATCCACTTTCATCTTTAGGGTAACCATAATAGGTGAAACCCATTCACTGGTATTGGCTCTAAAAATGATGTCTGCCTCCAACATATTTTCACTTTATGTGTTTACCAATGTTGCATACTTAGGAATCATACTATATGGTCCTCTTCTAAATGGATGTGCCGCGAGCATTAGCTTAATATTGTGGACACACAACTTAGGTGGTACCCCCTTCAGGTCCTTATACATCCATGCAAATACATCCTTGTACTCCAAAAATATCTTAAAGGATGCTACTTTTAAAACTGGGTCGCAATCGTCACCACAATGGATCATCCTAGACTCTCCTTTTGTTTCTAGGTTTACATCCACCATCTGAGGTCCTTCATACTTAATATTTGTAGGCTCTGTCATTGCCTTTTCCACATTTGTGGAATGCGTTGGTCTCGCATCTGATAAGGCCAAAAAATACCTCATTATTGCACTATGTTTGACATATAAAAAATTGCCATATTACCAAACATGAAAAATTTAATTGCCAAATAGTTGATTAAAATATATTATTTTTTAATTATTTGCATGATTTCATGTTAGGAATATTATACCCCTGTTTTTATTATTTTCAGCATTTTATGACTGGTTTTGCTTGATTAAGTAGCAATTAAAACATACATTTTAATTAGCCAAATGTGGTATGCTAATTTCCATTAATTTCACAAAGGTGTTTGAATGTTTTCCCACCTTTTGAACTTGTTTGAAATCCACATTGGAGCCAAATTTCTAGGATTGTCATAAATCTGGAAATTCTGCAAAGGACAACCATATAAAAACCAACAAGCTATCACTTTATAGGAGAACCTTGAATTTTTCAAGTAAATCACGAGGAAATGGATGGAATGATTTCATAAGGACTAAAGAAAACATCTGACCTATTTAGAAATATTTCAACATGGTCTAAATAGGCAGCAACAGGGTATAACAGAGTAGCACTATTGCACAGTTTCAACATGGTTTCCTGATGAATTAAATGCATGATTTTGATAAGCAACATGATATATTCCCTTGTATTTATATTTAAATTATTTTCCATGTGCTAATTGGTCTAAAAACTTGCAAATAGCACCAAATTTGTAACTGTTGCAGCAGAAGCAAGAAAAACATAAAATTACCATGTAAATTCCAACCAGTTGCCAATGAATGGCAAGGCCTAGAATTTACCAATGGAGAAGGATGAAATCAGTTGGAATCACCTCCTGGAAGTTGGATTAAATGACCTACCTGAAAGAAACAACCAAATTTGACATTTTGAATGTGTTTTGAGCATAAAGTGCACCTACAGCTAGTTATTCTTAAGATCTTCAGAATAACAGGAGAACACCCTTCTTTTTAAATATCTATGGTTTCTAAGTGGTTGAAAAGGTAAACCAAAGTTGAGGGGATATAGGAACAAATTTCTATGTCTGTCCCCACTGTTCCTTGTCGACCAAAAGATACAACGCACAAGGAAATATCAATTAATGCAATCGACCCTGTCCTGGAATAAACCCATATTAGTTGCATAATATTAGGCAAATAAGTTGTAAAATAGAAATGGAATATTTTGTGCATGTAAATAGATATTAGATATTATAAATAGCATAGCTCCCATATTGGTTGAGCTAAGTAGCTATTAGGAAATAGGAGTTAGCAGAATAGATTCAGATTGCAACAGAGTGCAACAACAAAATTGTAATGTTATTTTTGGAATAATAAAGTGCAATTTTTTTCATCAGTTTTCATTGTGCATGAGTGTGTTAGAATTTAGCAAGTAGAAGAGATTTTATACCTTCTTTTAGAAAAGGAAGCAAGGGCCACTTCCAGGCCTAGGAGAAGGATTGACTGACAGGTTTTCCCCTAAACTTTGCTGTAGCAGAATTGAGGTGGATATTTGTCAATTTCTTTACTTGTTTTACACTAACCATTGTTGTAGATTTAGGATTTATTTTCCATGTTTAAGAGTGAAATTTAAGATTGCATAAATGTGTGACAATTGATAGATTAGTTAATCTATGATTCTTGATTTATTTTTTAGCAATTAAAGCAATTTGCAACATTGTATTTGTTTCTTTATTTCCAACAACTTTTCAAGTTTTCTTGCATTTTTCTTTTGTTGTCAACTACTGTGACAGAAGATTGACAACCTTCTATAACAAAACACTAACAAATATTAGTTTGTGTGCTTATTACTCAAAAATTTCTATCCCTGCAAAAGTAACTAGGTTTAATTTATGCAAATGTAACTATATTCTAATTTTTGTAACTTAAAGACCAAATTTCCCTTTTTACAAGTAAATTAGTTTATTTTATGCAAGATAGGATTAAAATGTGATCTAAAACCCCCACATAATATATTCTGCCAATAAAACCTGTTGCTCCCAAATGAGCCAAACTGTAATTCTGCTTAAGTCTTCTCTCATAAATAGCCTTGGACACCACCCTAGATTGACAAATCATTGAGATTTAATGATGCTATTAATTACACACATCAACATCAATTTAAGCATTTCCTATTGTGTATTATGCAAAGCTCTTAGGAAATGACTATTTATCCTCTTCCTATTTTTGAGGTTCTGAGCTGAACTTCATCTCATCTTATTTTTTTATGGTCTCCTCTGTGTTAATACAAAGTCATATGGGCTAAAAAACCTTGTACTGCTCTATTTTCTAGTGGAGTAGTCTGCTATCAGATCGAGCTTCATCTTCGCTACAGTCTTCTAGGTACAATATACCTTATTCATTAGGTTCGTAACCTTCATCACCAAAAGAATTGCATGACTCATCAGTCATGACCATAGCCTCACTAATCCTCTAGTTATTCAAATTGATCATATATTTATCCTATACTTTCTTAAAAGTGATATGATATTTTTCCTAGTTGTGATTAACTTTGGATATTCTTAGCCATCCTCTCCCCAAAAAAGCATCATATTTTGGATTTTGTATTGTAATCACAACGAAATCCAAGACAAAATCTTGGTAAACTATTTTCACTTATTGTGCAGTTAAGACACCCTTTGTCTCTATTCCATACTGGTCAGTACCATATAACTAGAAGCTAGGTGTGCATAAGGATGGAGCACCGAGTTCTTTCCAAGTCTTCTCGGGTAGCACAGTAACACTATATCCTCCATCTACTATGACTTGCGTCAATCTATGCTCTAAGATTTCCATATGGACCAATGTGGGTTTCTTCCCAACATCAATCACCAATATGGCTAGGTACATAAAATAATTCTTTTGTTCCTCTTCTTTGATTGGATGGCTTTCTACCTCCATTACCTTATGATGTTTCAGATCTTTTGCCATCACTTTATACAGTTATGGGATGGCTTCTAGCAATCTTGCCATCTTAATTTCAACAGTCGTATTTAAAACTTGTGTTGCCAGATTTTGCACAACCACTATATCTTCGAATGGTTTCTTTAACTCTTTTTCTTTCACTATTCTAAATTCTCTTGCCTTCTTTGATTCTTCATCAAGTACCATCTTTGCCACTTTCCAGCACTTCTTTTCTTTGGCAAGTTCTAGATACTTGTATTTCCTAGCCTGATTCCTTGTTATGGCTAGCACTTCTTCAGTATCCTCACCAACTGGAGGTACCTCTATGTCTAAAAAATTCATGTTCTATGGGTTACTAGAATTTGCCTTCTTTGGAAAATTTGCTTCCTTGTGATTCTTTGGACCACACCATCTACACATGTGTGTAGTGTTTTTTTGTTGTATCTCCTATTTATGGGGTAAAGGATAATTCTTCACAAAGTGCCCCCATTCCTAGAAATTGCGACATTGTATGATTGGTCTCCCCTCTAAATCATACCATAAGCAACTTTGTCCTCCTTTTTGGTTGCCTTGATATTATCTTCCCCCTTTGCGATTATTCCTATAACCACCACTAGTGGCTTGCTGGCCACTCACTTGAGGTTTCGGTTTCTCCTCCTGATCTTGGATAGAGAGAACCTGTGGATACACCTTTACGTTAAATGGACATTATATCACTTCATGTCCAAGCACATTGAAAATATGATAATAATAATTACGAGGACAAGTCATGTTCGTGTGACCTTTAGTCTTGCAATCTGTACACCAGATGTCCTTTCGATCTTGCTTGACTTTGTCTTTCACATATTAAATTATTTTGTCAAATTATTTTTGGAATGACTGCACTAGCTGTTGGATTGTATCATCTTTCTCACTCTTTGAATAATATCTTCTTACATGTGTTATCATCCCCACGATTGTTTTTTTGGCCTCACTCTCAAAATTATTTTCATCTTATAGGGCTTCCTCATATGTAGTTTATGGTATTGCCTTCATTTTCTTCTTGTATCTAGGTAGCAACCCATCTACAAACCATCGTTTTACTAGCACATCCACCAAAGGTATTTACATCTTGTCCACCAACTGCTTCAGTCGATGGTTGTATGACTTCACATCCTCATCAGCTTTCTGCTTAGTAGCACAAAGGTTAGTGATGATATCTCCATCATACTTCAAGGGGTAAAACTCCTCAATTAATTTATCTTTCATTGTATTCCATTCTTAGAAGTTTTGTGTGTTTTAATTTTTTAAGTACCAATCTATGGCCATTCCTTATAATTTTACAAGAAATAATCCTAACCATTCATCTGGTTGATCTATGCCATTTGCTCTTCAAATTTTTATACATGTCCTGATGTGTCTTATTGGGTCCTCCTTGCCTTCGCCCATAAAGGGTGGGCATATTTGTTTCCCTATGTGATTACCTGTGGACCATTGGTGGTGTTTCTTCTTCTTCACTTAACGAAGTATCACCTAGAATCCTTGAATGATTCCACCTTATAGGTGACTCACTCTACTAGTCTTCGTCAAAATTGTCTACTCAAGGAATCTTATATTCACCAAATAGTCATCTACCGATCTCCTGTGCATCTTCACTCCATGACCTTCTTTGCTGGTGTGTAGGTTGCGGCCTTGGTCCTTCCTCTTGAGACCTTGTGTGTTGTTGCTCTGGTGTTTGAATCCCATCCACCACACTCCTTTGCAACCAGTATGCCACTTTATCAAAGTTACCGTCCACTCCCTTTACTCTCGCACAATTCCATCATTAAAACATTCTCTTACGTCAATGCTCATCTCGACTTTGGGTGCTTCTTGTTCCTCATCTTCCATGTCAATCAATAGTGTATCCAACCTCTCAATATCTACTTCATCAGATGCCCATACTTGCACTATCACTAGTTTATATGTATTGTGTTCAACGCTGTTACCATTCCTTCTTTGAGAAATCCTTGTGCTTCTTCTAATTGGGGTTTCCTCTCCTTTATCTCATCTCCTACACCTTTGTATACTGGTTTCTATCATTCTCCTCCAATTTATGTACTCAAGTTTATCACTTGTATGATCTTGACTACAACACTTTTTGACCTATTTTAACAAAAAACCAAAGTTTGATAGGGAAATGACACCAAATGTAGATGGTAGTGGTGTAGTATTCCTAATGAGACGGTATTTTAGAATCTATGGAAATGATTCCAAAGATCTTAAAACCCAACTTGTACAAATTGTACAACCTGTACGATCTCCATCGTACACTAGTTCAACTTGCCAAAACAACTTGTACGATCACCAAATCACACAGTTGTACGATCAAAATTATACAACCCTATACCTGGTATGAACTGGTACATAGCCAACTAATTGAAAAAAGTTTTTAAAGTCAAATTGATTAGTTTTGTAATCGATTTCCTCAAATTAGTATTATTTCCTTATTTGGTAGAATTGGGTTGCGGCCTTAATTACCAAATCAAGTAAAATGATAGTTTGTACGATTTGGAAAAACCCTTGTACAATTTGTATGAACTATTTCTACAAATTCCTCCAGATCTATCACTTGATACAACCAATTATTCCAAGACATATTTTGGGAAGATTCTAAGCATCGATTGCTTCAATTCTCCATAACATGCAAACCCTAATTCACTAGCAATAAATTATAATTACCATGGATGATTCTAGAAATAGTACAACTATTGGAAAACATTAAAATACAAATGTAACTCATCTTATAATCCACTCCATGCTTCACACCAAGTCTGTATATTAACCATAATCATTCACAATGCAATTTCATCCATATACATGCCAAGTTATGTGCTAAACATTAACTACACAACCTGCAACAACCAAAATATATGGGAAAATTCACAAGGATAAGGAACTAAGTAAAAGTGGTTATCATATTCATATTACCAGTATTATTTCATCATTCATTAACCTATCACTCATTGAACAACAATTCTACTCCATAATCCATACTCCATGAGTTCTATATTGATATTGCAATAATGAAAAATTTATGAACATGAATGAACAATAATGAACCACCAAAAATGAATAAGGGGGGCTATATAATTCATACCTAGACCATTCCAAATAATTTTTTGAATCATCACATCATTTACAACTGCCATTCTGAACAGATTTCTAAAACAATTATTTTTACAAGGTTTATTAAGGTCTAATTCATTTTTTATCAAATTAACCCCAAATGCACATTCCAATTTCATTTCATTTCATTTCACATTGTATATTTGCAACGTTGTATGTTTTTCTCTCTACTTGTACAATTTGACACTTGTATATTTAAATCAAAATTGAGAAAAATTCAACAAAATTGTGCAAATCCATGGATTACTTTTTCTTCTTTTGGGAGGTGGATTTGCCACCTACAAAATTTTTTCCAAAGTCCTTCACTATCAAGGGATTCTCCTTGGTAATGGATTTATCTAGTGAGTTCTCCTTTGGGTATTTCTTCAACAAGTCTCTCCTAGCCTTTTACTGGATGCTCATAGAGACCTAGTCAAGGTCTTTGATCTTGCAGCTTCTCCTGGTCTTCCTAGAGACCTTATCTTCAACCTTTTTCTTTTGGAAGTGTTGGTGTTGAGATCTTCTCCTAGATATCTGATTTTGCTACTTATGAATACGAGGAATACTCTCCTAGTCCTTCTTCTTCTTCATGAATTAGAAGTTATTCAATAAGATCTCCTGATCTCTTTTGCTTCAGGTACTAGATTTATTTTGAAGAAGCTTTTCTTCCTAACTTTCTTGTAGGAAGCTTTCCCAACTTACTGGATCACCTATACCTGCAACAAAAATATTAGTACTAAAATCTTCTTTTGAATTAGATTCTTTCCTCTGGAATATTCTTTAGGATAAAAGGCATCTAAGGCCTATTTTAATATCAAGGCTTCTGTGGCCTATTATTCAATATCAAAGCTTCTATGGCTTGTTCTTCAATATCAAGTCTTATGTGGCCTTTTTATCTGTATTAAGGCTTCTATGGCCTTATTTTCTAGATCAAGGATTCTATGGCCTTGTTTTCGAGATCAAGGATTCTATGGCCTTTTATTTTATATCAAGGCTACTATGGCTTTTTCTTCTGTATCAAGACTACTTTGGCATTTTCTTCTGGTGAAGTTCTTCAATATATAAATGGAGATCTCCTGTCTCTAGACTTCACCATGATTCTTTTCTAGAAGATTATTTTAAAGTATTATCCTTTCTAAAACAACTAATATCTGCACTAAGAAGGCACTCTGACCTTCGAGCAACGAATTTGAGGTCTCCTAGCTTTCTGTTGTAGGAGGTATCCCAATCATTTGAGTATGAATTCCCTGTAATAAAAGAAACTTTCAGGTAAGTATTTCTAGATATTTTAGCTTCATTGGTTGATTTGTCAACCTAGTGGATCAAATACTGAGTCCTAATATTCATGAGTTTTCCTTCAACTATGTGGAAAGATTTTAGCCCTATGTAATCTCAATATTTCTAAAACTGATATTTCAGTCCTCACTTGTAACTCTCCCTAATTCTACCACCTAGAATCTTCTAAAAAAATTTGATAGTGACTGGTCCAAAGGTGCATCAGGTTCTCAAAAAACTTAGGATCAAATAATGGTGGTTTCTCTCTAGACCTATCGTGGTTTGATCTACAGTATCTATGATACCATTGTTGGCTTTTGATGCCATATATATTGGGAGATATCAATAACAAGATGCATAAAGAAATAAAATAGATCTGCGAGAGGACTGAAATATGCTATAAATAGAAATGACAAAAATATTACAATAGTAGCAATGAAGGAAATGGACATTCCATAATATATGCTACTACTCCATTAGGGAGCTATGAGCTTATAACTCACACACACTACCCTACTACCTATCTACCACACACTCACTGTGATGCTAATCTATATGAAATTTTATCTATGATCTATCTATAGCCATTATATAGGAAGATAAGTTCCTTGGTCGACACTCTATCTAGTTGTACAAGTGGACACCTTGCACATTGACACTTGTGCATTTATTACATTGCATGAAGTAACTAGATAACTTCCCCCTAAAGTAACCTAATATCCTAAGTATGTACCAAGGAAGGTACATTTACATGACCCAAATAATGTAATATGCTCTATTTATAACATAGACTAGCCCCTTCAAATGAGAAGTAGCCACATAATAATTAAGGTAAAAACCAGGTCACGAACCCAAATTTCACTCTACCAAGATCAAAATAAAATGGTACAAAATGAGACCTCAAGCACATGATGGAGGAGAAAACAATCAACAAAGCTTCAACCACAAAGATAATGCAACTCTCACCCTTAAAGCAACCCTGCCCCCATAGAATAAAAAGGTTTCAACTACACAAGTATCAAATAGAGAAAACTCATGATCTAAGAACAATGACACACTCAGGCTAGAGAACAACATGGATCACCAAAAAAAATGCAAAGAAGACATGGCTAGGGTTGATTTAAAACCCCACATTGAAACATAATCCAACATGCCCAAAGTAAATAAAATTTTGTAAACATAGCAATGGCTCGACACCATGTGATGAAAAATATCTAGATATCATATAGAACTCTATTCAGACTTAAAACTAAGTTATGGCAACAAGGATGGAATAAACCATTACATACAAAAAAATTAAGTATTCATAGATCATTAATTAAACATTCCATAATAAGGAACATCACTTGATCTATTTCATGCATGCCTACATTTTAGACGAACGATGCGCCCTTCACAAACTCCTTTTTCTAGTCTCAAGCTCTCCTCCCTTGCCATGCAACCTAATCCTTTGCTCAGCTTAAGCTTAAAACCACTAGAAGAGAGTGCAAGCATGATATTACATGGAGGTGACCATATTTGAAATACCTAAGAAGACGTTATCCAAAGACTCTTGCTATCCTAGTCACTATTAAGGAAGCACGCTCCTCAATGGGTTAAATTTATTTTGCTTAAATTCACTTTAAACCAAGGTTACTTATTTATTTGATTTAAACCTATATTAGAAACTTTTGGTATTAATTGATTTTCCCTTTAATCTATCCAACTTAATTAATACCTTACTAAAGTATTAAATCCATCAAATAATTAACTTGGTACCTCTAGGAGTATTAATAGCATCCTCCAATTAATACCTCTAATAAGTCTATGATACTAATGCTACTAATCCAAACAAATTCCAATCAAAACAAAAGCAATCGTAGTTTTACACAAACAATGTTCCACACCATTGTTTTATCCTTGATTATGCGGTCTCCTTTAAGATAGTCTAATGCTATTGCCAACTAATAAAGGAGACTCGTTGCATAAGCAACTTCTCGGTCCAATGGTGTAAACAAGGTGACAAACAAAATGCAAATGCATCTACATGAAGGGTGATTTTTACCTTGAGTTGTCCTAAGCAAGTGGCCTAGGGGTCCTCAATAGCTCTTAGTTTTGGGTATTGCCTTCATGCAACACTATAAATTAATGAGTGTGGTAATTGTATTTAATTTTTATGCTTATTTCTACCACATGGTCCAAGAGGGTTATAAGTCTTTTATAAAGGAACAATTAACTATAACAACCCAAAACTACCAACCCAATTTTTTTTGAAAGGAATTATTACAAGTAAAGGTTCACAAGGGAGAAACCCTTCTTTTATTTATCTTAGCATACAAGGCTTCACCACATTTGAGTTCCAAGTCACTACAAACAACACTTAGTGAAAAAAATGAAAACACACCATTGCAATGAAATAAGATCTTTGTATTAATTGATAAAGTCTCTTCTTGAGTACAAATGACCCTCGTGGAGGGTGTTTTTACAATACTGAGACCCACATATGCCAAATAAGGGAATAATACTCTTTTACAATAAAATCATGGTGTCTTCGTATTTCATGTTCCAAGAAAGTGTTGATGGTGGGTTTGTCGTGTGTGAACCACCGTGATGGAGGAGAATGCTTCAAACACCTACACACATGCAAACATACACTTTGTTAGTAGCACTTATCAAAACAAATCTAATGAAATGACTCATGCAAATGGAAAATAACTAATGCAAATAGAAAATGGACAACGAGTATTGCATACATGAACCAAGATTTGAGCAACATAACAAGAGCATTCCTTTCCTCTAGATCTCTCAATCTCCTCTCCTCTCCTTTTTTTCTTCTTATTATGCCCCTCTTCAAATGAGAGGGGGTATTTATAGCCTTTGAGGCAAGGTGAGGGGGTGATGAGGTGTCCCTAGGTTAGGCTAAACCAAGGTTAGGTCATGCATGCACCTAAGGTCAACTTGTGGAGGGGTGGTCACATGGTGACCAAGGGCTAAGTGTAGGAAAGGGCTTGAGTGGCCAAGGGGGCTGCAAAGGGAAATATCCCTATTTAAGTGGTAAAAACCACTATTTTAGCCCTGAGGTTGCCTAAGGTGAGTCATATGGTCCAAAAGGGGTCGATTTAGGTAGTCTTCTCAATATGACACGATTTAGGTGTCTACACTTAGTGGACAAGAGTGGCCAACTCCCATATTTTTTGGGGTTCACCTTACTAAACCTAAACAATTAGAAGGATGTCAAACAATGGTACCCTCACATTTTACATGCCTTCATCGACTTAGGACCATGTGATCATGGTGTAGGGATTATCATTTAATGCCTAGAACACTTAAAGGGGGATGCTATTCTCTAACCATACTCGAAGTCCATCTAGGTAGGTTAATCAAGTGTAGAGCCTTGGTGCTTAGTTACCACACCTCTATGGGTTAACTAAGGTCATTGCCACTTCACCAAAAACTAACATGATCCTATACTTAGTTACTGCACCCCTGTGGACTAACTAAGGGATCACCAATACTATATTGTGAATGGTTTCATAACTTTAGTTGGAATACACTCGAGCCTTCTTGTTCAAGGTGCAATGATTCACAAGAAATATTGACCATTGTATTCATACAACTCCTTCCAGGGGTATGAGTCCCTAGCTATTGCATTCTCACAACTCCTTCTAGGTTCATTTCTACCTGGGTATTACATTCATGCAACTTTTCTAGGATTGGATTTTAAATTATTGACTCGAGTCCACAATATATTCTAAGCACCCTAAGACAATCTTAACATAAATAATTCTTGCACTTTAAATCATATATCTGAAATAAAGCATCATACATCATAACATATCAAAATAAATTTAAAATGAGTCATAATCCATATAAACCAAGATGCTATAATAGATAAACAAGGATGCCTATAAAATAAAGATCTTAATATGCATACTTCAAATGCTTGACATAAAGATTTAAATCAAATGTTTAATAATAAAAAATATGCATAACATGATATCCCAAGTATCTAACATAAATATGCATTCCTATAGTCGATAGAACTCAATACTAACTATCCAAAAAGATTGCTTAAATCTCTATAATATACCAAAACCCAATATATCATTTAAGCTACATAATCTTTCAGTTTGTACAATAATCAGGTCTACAAAAATTATTAAACAAATCAATCTTGACATAGCCCTTTGATTCCACAACATCTATACAATAAAAGCACTACAAAGCTGATTTCCTAGAATCTTCAAGCCTTATTTAATTTTGTAAGCCTCTTCATGCTAGGAAATCCACCAAAAAGTTATGAGGAATACTCAGGGATCAAAACAACTCCATATGCAATGCAACTTAAATCATACCATTTTCTATATATAAACAACTATGCATAAAACATAATAGGAACAAGCCCACATGAAAAACATATCTTTATAACAATTCCTTAAATCTCACAAGTATCAAGAATCAATATAATAGTTTCTCTTTCCAAAATCAAAATTAAACATTCATTATTAATACAAGAAAATCCCATACTTCTCTTTATAATGATCCCTTAATCCACATAGATCTTAGGAATTATTATAATAGTTTCTCTTTCAAAACCCACATTAAACATTCAATATCAAAACAAGAGAATCCCATACTTCTCTTTACAATGATCCCTTAATCCACATAGATCTTAGAAATTATTATAATAGTTTCTCTTTCAAAACCCACATTAAAAATTCAATATCAAAATAAGATAATCCCATAATTCTATTTATAATGATACCTTAATCCACGTAGATCTCATGAATAATTATAATAGTTTATCTTTTAAAACCCACGTTAAACATTCAATATCAATACAAGAGAATCCCATACTTCTCTTTATAATGATCCCTTAATCCACATAGATATCAAGAATCATTATCATAGTTTCTCTTTTAAAACCCACATTAAACATTCAATATCAAAACAAGAGAATCCTATACTTATCTTTATAATAATCCATTAATACACATAGATCTAAGGAATTATTATATAGTTTCTCTTTCAAAACCCACATTAAACATTCAATATCAAAACAAGAGAATCCCATACTTCTCTTTATAATGATCTCTTAATCCACATAGATCTCAGGAATCATTATAATAAATTCTCTTTCAAAACCACATGGTATGATCCATTTTAAAGCAAGAACATACATTCCAATTTTCATAATGATAAACCTACATCTTATTATACTAATATAATGAAAACTTCGTCTTTAAAAGGAGAACATTATAAAGAAATCTCTAAAAAAATACATCATCTAATAAAGAGAGCTTAAAAATTTCTATGATAAAAAGAGAGGCATCATCCTCTCGCAATAATATAAAGAGACATCCTCTATATAGCATATAGAGAGCTTTACTCTTCACATTAAAAGATATATTCTCTGTCAAGCATAGAGAGCTTTATCTTTCACATTGTAAGCACATAGTCCCAAATCTAACATAAAAAAAGCTTTGTCTTCCATGCTATAAAGTCTAACTTATAAAGTTACATTCTTTATCTTAACATAAAGAAAGATAACAAAATAATAGAATTATATTATATTTTAATCATAAAGGAAGCTAACTATATAATAATGTGATTCTCTTTTTCATATATATACAAAAATCCTAACTTGCGCATTATAATGTTACTTTCTCTACCTTAACATAAGGAAAGCTAACACTATAATAAAACCATATTCTCCACTTTACATAAAGGATGTATAGATATTTATCACAATATGAATAAAAAAAAACAACCATTTCTCTATGTTAATGCGAAACTAGATAGGGTTACAAGTCTTTTACATACAACTAAAATATTATCCAGACAAAACAATGAATAACCCTTCTAAAATGAAAGCAAACGGTTATCAAAGTAACCCCAACAAGTGTCCTACCACCTTAGGTGAAGACAAGTTCCTCTCAAGAAAAGAGATCAACAAGCAAACCTTATAGAAGAAGAACCAAAGGAGATCTGCCCTACTCAACAACTCAGATGCACAGACTAACGAAAATTGGGTGATCGTAAAGGACGATGATTAGGGCAGCCAAAAATCTAAGAAGATTTTTCCCATCGTGATTCTCAACACCAATTTAAGGATGACCACTAGAAAGTCTTGGTACTACCCTAAGAACAATAAGGCAACTCTTCCAAATGAAACACAAAATTAATGGTAAAGAAATAAATGACTTGGATTGAGCACCAAAGGAAGATGATCAGGGTAAACTGCGGCCTAATCATAGGCTACCAGCTATAGCAAGGCAAAAAAGAAGTACGATCCTTAAGAAAATGATGACCCCACTTCACCTCCACATTGAAGACATATCAACTAGGAGATAGCTCAAGATCTAACATCAAACCCAAACTTCCCAAGCAAAGCACCAAAGCAAGTAAACAAGGAAAAGAAGATAATTAAAATGGTTTACACAAGATAAAGCCACACAAAATTTGAAGAGGGATCTACTATAACCTCCAACCTGAAGATGGCATGATGATACAACATATAACATGTCCAAACCAACATAGCAATATATCAAAAAAAGAAGCATATAAGAAACCAAAGCGAGAGTCACAAACAACATACCAAGTTGGAGTAGAGAGGTCAGACATAGACTCATACAAGAGGATTACTTCTATCCAAACAAATCCAATGAAGCTACCTTAACAATCTCTTTTATACCTCTTGCTCCTGATCTAGATGATGCTCCCTTATTTTTCCCTAAACTTGAGCATTCCTTTGTAAAAGCCTCCAAGAAATTTCCACATCAACCTCCTCGAGAAGACTCAATTTCTCCCTTTAAAAAAACTTAGACGTGGTCTTATTTCATGCATGGCTTAGTAACATAGGCACGTTTCCAAGAATGGTGTTATCTCAAAGAAACTAATATAGTAAAAGGGAACCTTTCACAAAATACTTGTGGTGAAAACCTTAGTTTCAACATGACTTAAGAAGAAGAAGGCACATAGAAATACTAAAGCAAGTTGCAATGTATGCTTAATATTGAATGTTTAATTTTGAGGAAGCAACTTGGATAATATTTTGTAGACTCAAGAAATCATCCCCAACTTAATGAGTCATAGAGAATTTTATTTATGACCACTGTACAACCAAAAATTATCAAATCTATTTTTTTTAAGGATTAACTATAAGTAAGGATAATCCTTCTTTTAAATTTTCAACATACAAGGCTTTACCACATTTGAGTTCCAAGTCGCTACATATGACACTCAGGGGACAGGAGTGGCCAACTCCCATATTTTTTTGGGTTCACCTTACTAAACCTACTCATTAGAAGGACAAAAAAAGTGGTCTCCCCATATTTCCCATACCCTCACCAATATAGGACAATGTGACCATAGCGTAGGGATTATCCTTTAAGGCCCATAACACTTAAAGGAAAACACTTATTCCCTAACCTTACCCTAAAACCATCTAGGTAGGTTAATTGATGTAAATCCTTGGTGCTTAGTTACCATACCTCTTTGGGCTAACTAAGGTTATTACCACTTTGCTAGAAACTAACATGATCTCTTGATCCTACACGTTTGAGGGATCACTACTACTATTTTGTGAAAGGTTCCATAACTCCTACTTGAGGTATACCTGCTCCTCCTCGTTCAAGGTGCAAAATTTTACAAGAGGCCTGGCTATTGTATACACACAACTCCTTCCAGGTTCATGAGTACTTAGCTATTGCATCCTTGCAAATCCTTTTAAGGCTCATATCTACTTAGTTATTGCATTCACGCAACTCCTCCCAGGGTCAGGTTATACGTTTACAAAAAGGAAACTCTAACCACCCCAAAAATAAAGCATAACTTCAAAAATAAACCATAAGGTAAGCAATGTATTAACATATTATCAAAGAAAGACATCATTCATGTAATTTAAAAATCTATAGTTCATAAACATGGATTCTTCATAGCCATTCACATCTTGCAATTACTTGGCATAAATCTTAAAATCAAGTGCTATCTAAATTACCAACATACATTCTAAAAAAACATATTTTCTAACTCCAAATGCTTAGCATAAAGCTATCAAAGACCCATTCTATTAACTTAAGGCAAAAACATAAAATAATCATATTTCCAACATTATTTACATTTCCACATTTAATATAGCTTATTGCTAACCAGAATTAAAATATTGCTAAAATGCTTTATTGTACAAAACCCAAAGGAACAACAAAACAGCATAATCCTTCAATTGAACAAAATCAAATTTACAATTCTTTAAAACAAATATTTTCTTTACAAGCCTTGCTTTCCACACCAACTTTACATTCAAAGATTTACAGAAACATTTGCCAAGGGTCTCCAAGCCATCAGTATATCTGCAAGCCTTCTTATGATGGGGAACCACCCATACTCATAGAATGTGCTTGGGGATGAGGACAAATATAAATGCAATGCAACTAAAACATGCCATTTTTCTATGTATACACACAACCATGCATGAAAAACATAATGAAAATAAATCAACATTAAGAGAATCCCATACTTCTTTACCTAATGATTTCTCAACTCACAAAAGTCTAAAAAATAATTATTATAGTTTCTTTTTCAAAACCAAACATACTAAGCTTTCATTAATTCAAAAAGAATCCTTTGCTTCTCTTAATAATGTTCTCCTAACTCTCACAAATTCTTAAAAGCCAATTACTTTCTAGTTTTTCTTTCAAAACCATTAATCAAAGAGAATCCCATACCTCCCTTCATAATGATCTCCTAACTCACAAGAGTATCGGAAAACATTACTATAGTTTTCTATTTCAAAACCCAATGTTCAAAGAATCTTAATCTTTTATACAAGAACATAAATACACCTCCATATTTTATAAACCAAAAACAACTTTACAAGTCGAACAAAACATCAATAAAAACTTAACTTAGCTCCATAATATAAAGCTACAAAAAAAAAAGAATCTCTTTATTACAACCCACAATTTCATTGCTTTAGAGATACCCATTCTATTTAATTAAAACAAATAGTTTTCTAACATTAACTAAACCACTTTGCATTAATTCACATTTTCCTTAAACAATCTAAAAGATTTACTTAACTATAGCCATAACCCAACTAAATAAAATTCAAGACACAACATAATAAATGATTAAAAAGGAAAACTCAAATAAAAGCAAACCCCTAAGCTCAAACATTAATAGGAGAAGATAAAACAAACCTAAAAACTAAGAGGCTAGTGTTGCCTAAGACAAAGACTACGTACAGGCCAATGCATGATCGGATAACAACATAGGTAGACTCCCAAGGCACTACCCTAACACAGGGATGACGATCCCACCTAGCTTAAAAAAATAAGATAACCCAAGCAACAAACCATAAACAACACAAGACAACACGACACCCTCCATGGACTACAAGGCACTAACAAAGGTGCATAGGATGGTTACGTAATAGGGAGAAGAGAAACCATGGCCACAACTAGCAAACACAAAAAACGAAGTGCAACAATAAAACCAACAAAGAAATCCAAAGCTAAGGATCAAACTACTACCAAAGAGCACAAGATTGAGCCGTTGGTATAAACTTATATGAAACACAGGTTTGGGGAGGTAAAGCACAACAAAGCAACAATATATGTATGTTGAAATGCAAACAAAGAAAACCAAGCAAAGTATAGAATAAAACAATCAAGGAAGCAACCTGGTTCAATTTGTTCTTACATTCCTTCTTCTCCAATGTCGCACTCCCTCCATATCCACACTGCACAAAACATTTAGTTCGAGCTCTCTTCCCTTTTCCAACACCCATCCTCTACCCCACTCACCAATTTTATGGTGCAAGAAGGAATGGAGTACGCCTCTGCATGGAGGTGCTCAAAGGTAACGTTCAAAAAGGCGTTTCTTGCAAGACTCACACACACCACCTTGAGTCTTTAATTAAGAGCCACTCAAAATAACACATAGGTATAAGAAAGGATTAACCTTAATCAAACAAAGGATTGCCTTTATTATTTTATGTTTTATTAAATTTAATTCCAAACATTAGAATCAAATCAATATTTTAATAGTCTAAAGTATTTTAAAGCCAACCTTTAGTTTACTTCATAATTCCCAAGTATTAATATCAAAAGCTAATTAATACTTCATGAAACTAAGGTATTAATGCTATCAAAAACTTAATAAACTTAATCCACATCTAAACATACCAAAAACAATAATACATTCAAGGTAACGAAGTTTCACACCATTGTTTTATCCTTAAGTAGATGGTCTTCTTTAGGATAGTCTAATGCTATCGCCGACCTAATAAGGAGACTCATTGCAAGCAACTTCCCGGTCCAATGGTGTGAATTTGAAAACAAACAAAAGGTAAATGCATCTACATGAAGGGTAGTTTTCCTTGTTATCCTGAGTACATTTTCCAAAATCATTTTGAGAAGTACTAACTTCTCCTTCTTGTAGGTTTTACCCTCTATCATTATTTGATTGTTCTCTTTCTTGTGAGGATCATCCTCTTCCTCTTGCATTATTTTGTTGCCTACGCAATAACTTTTCCTCTACCTTGAGTGCATACTAGTATGCCTCTTGAAAAGTGCTAATTTGAAGCAAACCAAATTCATCTTGTATAAACAACCTTAGTCCATATATGTATCTTGTCACCTTCTCCTCATCATCTTCAATATTACTAGCCCTTATGGTTAATTTATAAAACTTTTCTATATACTATTTCACTTCGAGCTCCTTCTGCTTGAGGTTTTAAAGTCTTTTAAACAACCCTATTTGGTAATTCAATAGGAGTAATTTGGCCTTCAATTTGATGACCATTTTATTCCATGTCTTAATCTTTTCTTTTTCTTTATCTTTCGGTTTGAACATGGTCCCACCACAAGGACACATGCCCTTCTAGCTTTATACAAGCGAATTTCACCCTCTTAGGGTCTTTTATCAATTCAAAATCAAAATAATTCTCCGTCTCTATGATATACTCAATGAGTTTCTTAGGATTTAAATTTCCATCATATGGCAGGGTTTTTAACTTTGATTTCTTATCCACGTTAGAAATTACCTAGATTAATCATTCATCCAGTTCTATTTCTCACTCCTCTAAACGAGCTTCTTGTTGAGAAACTTCTTCACTATCACTCACGTCTTCTATTTTAACGCCCCTCCTTTGGGTAGTTTTAATTGCATCAAGTCGAGTAGTAATTTCTCTTAGCATTTTAGCTATATCTATGGCTTGAGGGCCTCACGGTCTTCTTCTTCCCCATTGTGCTATCTTTCCTTAGGCATGTATCAATCCTCAGAGATCTATTGGATTTAATAGAAAAATAATGCTGAAAACCTAAACAACCCTTACCTTCGTACAATAATATCGTCTTATTGTACAATTACTAACATTTCATGGTCGTTCCCTTTGTATGACAATTGATTATACAATGACTCAAATTGAACGCCAAAGCACTATTGTACGACATTTTAATTGTATGACGATGTCATTGTACAACCCAACCCTTTTATCATACGTAAGCAAGCCTCGTATCAAACATTTTGAGAGTAGAATGATCATAGACGTAATATTGTTTGGGACTATTCCATGCCACGAGACTTTAAAGACAATAATTTCACCATTTAGAGGATAACATTTCATTTTATAAGGAATGATCCTCTTTAACTAGGAAAAGTTTGTAAGGAATTGTGGGACAACAAAGGCTTAGGGTTTAAAGTTTTTTCGGAGTTCAAACTTTTGCAAAATGTGTAGTTATGTAAATGAACTTGTAACAAATAATTAAACAAAATCAAAGGGGAGGAAGTAAGCAAAATCTCCCAAATGCAGAGGACTAAAACAAACTCAAACAACAAATTATTAGTATGCCAAATATATATTATCCAATTATAAATAACATAAAATTTATTAAATTTAAAAAAAACTTGTAAGGTAAGATGGAAATAAGTCAAACCACATAAAAACACCAATATTATGTGAAAACCTTATTAAAACTTTTGTATTATTTTCAACAAAATATACAAGCCTTTTTCTTCAAATGTGATTGGTACAAGTCACCAATATCTTAAGTAAATAATAGTATCTCACTATTAACTGTGACATAACAGTGACATTGCATAGTTAGATGTACATCAACACAAGGAGTTTAGCCCAAATATATAGTTTGGACTATCCTCTTCGTGAAAAATATACGTGCCTCACACATACCATTACACTCAAAGTTAAAAAAACCACTCATACCACGTACCATCACACTCATGCCACATGCCATTATGTGCCCCACACATGCCATCATACTCAAAACTCAAAAGTGAAAAAAAAAACCACTCTGTACCACCACACTCGTGTCAAGTACCATGATTTGCTCCACACACGCCATCACCACAACAAACAAACAAAAAAAAAAAATTAAATAATCTTTAAAAAGGTAGCATGTCAGTGAAGGTAGGGTTAGGCGGCGAAGGGGTCCGCTTATAACCTCACTTCGCATCCTCTAGAGCTCGGTGAGGAGTGCACTACAGAGGATCAATGAAATGGCCGCTTTGGTAGGAACAGCCAGAAGCGCTCTCAAGTCTGGCATTATTGGCTGGAAGTTGGACATACCAGGAGGACGTGTTTACCCCGTCTCTATCGACCCAATCTCACTACTTAAGTGGTGTATGGATATGGTGAAACCAATTTTGCAGGTGCGGATTCTGGTACTGCAGATCTCTACACCTGGAGGCCTTGACGATGCGGTCAAGAAGTGCTCCGCTGCACTGGCTGGAGTATTCGTGGAATGTGTTTATCAACACATGCGAGAGAGCGCCAAAGTAAGGTACTCGGACATTGTGAGGTTAAAGATGAACTTTGATTTTCAAATGACTAGAGCGGTTTTACCCTTACCTCTAGCCAAAATTGTGACCAGTTCCGGTCCATAGTGGTTAAGGAAGGTCACCTAGCCCCGTGGTCGCTTGTCCCATGGATGGATGCTTGTGACGGAAAATTTGGCCTGTCACCAGATGGAGACTATCCTTGGAGTGACGATAGCCAAGATTTTGCTACGGCATTAGCATGCTTCAGGATGAGTCCTGAGCTCCGGACTGCTGAGATTGATTTTTCAGGAACCGAAGAATCAGCCTTCTGGACTGTTTACAGCTGTGGAGCTACTAATGATGAAGCTAAAGACGGATTTTGTTGTTTACCCGAAAAATACTATAGTGAAGTGGATAAGACACTCGCTGCTATGGTAAGATTACCACTCTTTGCGTTTCCTGACTCTCGAAGGTTGTTCCAATTGAGTGGAGCAAGATTGAAGGGGCTGCTAAAATTGACGGAAAAATTGGAGCGGTGCTATGCGGCTCTATAGTGAGAAGCGCTGGAATCCAACACCCTGGAGACCGTGCGTTCTATGGAGGTGCAGAATTGCTCCGCGCACAAATTTTATCTGACGAGGGACCTCCTCCTCCTCCTTAGGAAACGACAAAGAAGCCTCCTTCTTCTTCTGGCGATAAAAAGAACGAGAAGCAAATGCCTCCTCCTCAGGAAACGACAAAGAAGCCTTCTTCTTCTTCTGGCGATAAAAAGAAAGAGAGGCAAACGACAAAGAAGCGGATACGAGTAGGATACGCTCTCTTTGAAGGTTGCTGCTTTTCTGGAGTAAATTCAGAGACTGCTTTCCGGCTGTTCAGCCAATCTCTTGACCTGTTCTAGACAGTAAACGCTGACAAATTTTGTTGCAATTCGGAACTGTAGGGCAATTGGGCAATTTTATAGCCACTGCTATAATCTATAAGAATGTAACTACGATGTAAGAAAGCGAGGTTCAGTTGAACCTACGCTTCGCCTTATATAAATTAAGTACTCTCTTTTACAACAATGGCTAAGTACCCTTCAACGAAAAAAATTAAAAACAAGTACGTTAGGGCAGGTTTGCATTGCTTTTAAGTTATGGACAGCTGTTTTCATTTTTAACGTTATAACGATGATAATGGGTTTTTGACGGAGATAATTTAATGGAAAACGTTTTTGGGGACTGGCATTTTATTATTCAAGTTGAAATGGTAGGGAGGGATGCTCTTGTGTGTCCTCGAGAGTTTATGATTTTAGTTGTGTAATTTATTATATTTCGCTTTATTTTTAATAAAAATAAGATAAAAAATTTAAAACTAGTATGATCTCTTTGGAAAGCTTTAGGTTCAAATTGGGATACATGTGAGAATAAGCTTGTCAAAAAAAACTATAGCATCTTTATAGATATATCTAACAACTTTTCAAGGGGATATACATTATTATCTAACCATATTGTTTATCCAATATACAATCTTACCTCTTGTAAAATTTGAACTTAATCCTTTATTCAAAATTTGGATAGAATGTTGTTTATTATCTAACCATATTGTTTACCCAATATACAACCCTCTCTCTTTTAAAATTCGAACTTAATCCTTTATTCAAAATTCCAAAGTTTGTACACATTTAAGCCACCTTAGAAGAATATACCTTCTTATACCACTAGGTGTCAAAATTCATCTCAGAATATTAGGACTATACCATATGATATTTTTTGGAAAGGATGTGTTTTACTACTTTTACCTATGTAACTTATTTGGATTGTTAAATTCTTTCCTCACAAACCTTGCTCCCCAACCTTGCTCCCCATTTAAAAAGACACTCTTCACGTACATCTGATGAAACATTCCATTCATAAGAGGTAACAATGGAGAGAATCATCCTAACTAAGTCCATCCTAGCCATAGGCGCAAAAGTCTCAAAATAGTCCATTCTCTCCTCTTGAGAGAAGCCCTTAGCGATAAGGCATATCTTGTGACCATCTAATTTGCATTTAGTCTTATAGATCCATTTACACCCAACAATATTCGTACCTTTTGGAAGAGGGACCAACTCCTAAGTCATGTTATTCATTAGTGTCTCATATTATATTGTCATAACATCTTCCCATTCTGTCTTACCTTAGCCTGAGATTATATAAGAGGATCTTGAGAATGGACAATAGTCAAAATAAATGCTCAAGAAGGAGCCTTCGAATGTTGCTCAAAAGATAAAATAGTTTGAGTATCCTTTAGAAGTGTCTTCACCTACTTAGGTGTTGGACAAACTGAAGAATTATATATATTTCATGTTATCTCAACATCATAAACTAAAATAGAATAATTTAACTCATCACCACTCACCTCATCATGCAAGGTTGAAGCATTATGAATTGATGTTGTTAGGATTAAAGCATAAAATACGAGCAATAATATAATGTGGAAATAAACATAGAAGAAAATATTCAACACATAATAGACACAAATATAACGTGGTTCACCCAAATTGGGCTACTCCACGAAGAAAATAACCAGGCCCTTTGTATTCCGTCTAGAAAACCCCTCTATACACAGTCGTGCACCTCATTACATTTTTAGTCGTCGTACAACCTCCTCTTATAATAATGCATTACAATTTTAGGGCAAAAAACCCACCTAAAATCTACCCTATGATTTATGACCTAATATCAAATGGTCCATATTTACATAGAGGAAAAAACATCTATTTTTAGCTGGGCAGCGCCCCCGAAACCCCCGCTAAGGGGGGCTCCATAGTGCCCCCCGTGGATCCCCCAGCGACAGTAGTAGGGGGGCTAATGCCCCCCTACACCCCCCTATTTCACGTAGTGGGTCCAAGTGCGGTTGAAACAAAGGCCTCCGATTTAATCGGGCTCCATAATCAACAATATCCCACTTGGAGACTGATCACAACAACTCCACCGCTACTGCACTTGTTGGACTATGCTTCAACTTTGGGCCTGAAAATTTTCTCATCTTTTACTGTCATGCTTGAAGACCAACTAAAACTAAGCGCGAACTCAGTTTCTCCTTGGTTACTGCCTTTGTGAACATATCTGCAGGATTCTGGCTAGTGTGTATCTTCTCCAATTTTAACTGTCCATCTTCCAAAACTGAGCGTATGAAATGGTACTTGGTATGTATGTGTTTAGTCCTGGAATGGAAAACTGAATTCTTTGCAAGATGAATGACACTCGATTGTCACTATATAATGTGCTATTCTCCTGCTTCTTTCCCAACTCCTCCATAAACCTTTGTAACCAAATCATCTCCTTACTAGCCTCTGTAGCAACAACATACTCTACTTCGTTGTTGATAGTGCAACAACCTTCTGTAATTTTGAAATCCGACCTACTACGGCTTCACCTAAAGTACCCTGTGGTACTCCTCCCGCTTGTCTATATCACCCGCCATATCTGAATCAACATATCCCCCGTAAAGCGGTATTAGATCCTCCAAAGCATAATACCCGATTGACAAGTACCTCTCAAATACCTAAGAATCCACTTCATCGCCTCCTAATGCTTTCTTCCTGGATCGCTCATAAAACTGCTCACAACTCCCACTGCATGTGCAATATCTGGCCTTGTACACACCATCGCATGCATCAAACTGCCAACTACTGATGAATAAGGAACCTTGGACATGTAGTTCATCTCCTCTTGTGTCTTAGGACACATCTCTTTGGTTAGTTTGAAATTATTTCCCAAATGTGTGTTAACAGGTTTTGCATCCTGCATACTGAATCTTTCCAACACCTTCTCAATGTACTCACTCTGAGATAATGTTAATTTATGATTTTTCCCGTCTCTTGTTATTCTCATACCAAGGATTTGCTTTGCAACACCTAAATCATTCATTGCAAATGACTCTGCTAATTTTCTTTTGATTACAATTATATCCTGCATGTTAGACCCTGCAAGAAGCATATCATCTACATACAATAACAAGATAATATAGTTACCATTATCCATTCTCTTAAAATAAACACAGTGGTCATAATAACATCTACTATAACCCTAATTTGACATAAACCTGTCAAATTTCATATACCACTGCCTTGTATCTTGCTTCAAGCCATACAGACTCTTTTTCAACCTGCATACTAATTCCTCCTTTCCTTTGACCTCATACCCTTGTGGCTGCTGCATATAAATATCTTCCTCCAAATCCCCATGGAGAAAAGTTGTTTTTACATCTAACTGTTCCAGATGTAAATCCTCTACAACCACTAAGCTTAAAACAATTCTAATTAAAGTCATTTAACAATAAGAGACAAAATTTCATCATAATCAATACCTTTCTTCTGTGCAAACCCCTTTACAACCACTCTAGCCTTATACCTCTTTTTACCTCCATATTCTTCTTTCAACTTGTAAACCCATTTGTTTTGCAATGCTCTTTTTCCTGCAAGCAATTGGACTAGATCCCAAGTCTGATTATTTATCAAAGAGTTCATCTCCTCTTCCATGCCTTACTCCCACTTCTTGGTTTCTACCTGCATTGCTTCTTCATATATTTGTGGTTCACCAGAGTTAGACAACCCATGGAAACAGTAGTAGGGGGGGCTAATGCCCCCTACACCCCTCCTCTTTCACGTAGTGGGTCCAAGTGCGACTGAAACAAAGGCCTCCGATTTAATCAGGCTCCCTGCTCATCCTACCCTACTCTTAGAGAAGAAGAAATTGCCTAAGATGTTATCCATGAAGGGGTCGAATCTATAGACAAGGAACAACCACTCGAGGAGGAAGAGAAAAATGCTCTAATAGGGATAGAGCCAACCAAGATCTCTAAGTAATCTATTAAATTTGGAATAGGTAAAGAATCAAAAGAATTGGTAGCCAAAAGTTTTGGTAGAGGTGGAAGGAGTACCTGGAAATATTTTATTAAAGATGACATCTCTTCGGATCAAAACCTCATATCTCTAGGATCATAAAGATTATTGTTGGTCAAATATCTGCCTAAATTACAAAACATACGTTTGTCCGCCCTAAACACAACCAACATTGAAAGGCCAAAGGAGAGAAATGTCCTTCAGGTCAATTTTCAGAGAGGGTTGACTCCCTTACTAATCCTACACCAGTTTTAAATTTAGAGTTACAAGAAAGAAATGGGAAATGGTGGAAAGAGATAGGAAATATGGCTATAAGCCAAATGATGTAGAATGGGGATAGACTAGAAATGGAAATACAAATCAAGCATTAATCAACATATAACAGAAAGAAAGGTAGAATAATCACTTACGGTTTGCAGAGATAACTCCCAAAGGCCATTCCAATATCCACTCCCTCACCAACAATATTTAAATCTAGATGCAAAATTTAAAATTAGCCAATAACAGACATGAATATAAGCAAAAATGTTAAGCAAAAATAAATCACACACAAAACCATTCAAGGAATCAGAAGTCGAGTATCCTTCTATTTATGCAAAAAACTCAAAGTGTTTTTCTGCAGAGTGTCTATCCTCCTTTGTTACATGAAAATGTCTAGTATTTATAGAGGATTTTTGCCTCTTTCATTTAATACACATGAAGATAAAATGTCCATGGATCAGGAAATAACAAGAGAAATTTCCTCCTCGAAAATCTTCCTTTGGAAGCAGTGATCCAACTTTGGAGGAAAAATTCCTAGGAAATTAGTAAGCTCGGACGTCGATGCATTGGGATGCATCAAAACTAGATGAAAACAAGGGTTTTGGTCGTTGAATTTATACCACCATTATGCTTTGGAAACTCACCCTTGCCAAGAAAGTCCACTGGATATTAAAGTTGTTTTTAAAAGAAACGAAATCAATGGATGAACTTTGGAAATAATCAAAATCACCCTTTAGCATTTAATCCTGCAAATATTATGCTGAAATTTGGGCCCAAAACCATTGACTTTGCCTCAAAAAATAAATTTCATCACCCCCTGGTCTTTCCCAAAAAATTCTACACGATTGGTGTCCTTGACAAAAATAAGGTGATAGGACTTTCCAGGGCAAAGTCGGGCAAAAACACATTGTGCACATCTCTATGACATTTCATCATTTGTTTTGTTTCAATAACTCTCTTTTTTTTGCCCAAAATTTCCTTTTCATTTGGAGCGCACACCCATATTTTAAACACAATGCTCAAAATATAAAAATTATCATGGCAAAGTCAATTTTTGCTCACCACAATGCTTGACATCTTACCATTTTCGTTTTACCTCCAAAGGAGTGAAAGTCCCTTGTTATTCACTTTTGAATTGCGCCTTGCAAAATTTTTATATTATTTTTCCCAAAGGAGGGGTGAATGGGAGTTTCACCCCTCACTCAGGGTAAAAATATTCCTTTATTTACCTTTGTTGGTGCTTCAATAAACTGCCCACGACTTACACCACCTTATTATATTTTGAATTACATTTTGCTCGAAATAGCCTTTGACTTGCCAACATTTTGCGTTGTCTTGAAACTTACGTTTGCCCCAAGGAGGGGTGAATGGGATATTCGCCCCTAACTCGGGGCAAAACCCTTTTACAACCTTTCTTACTTCATCAAGGTGGGAGCTATAATGTCCCCTTTCTAAGTAGTCAGTTAGTTGTGGTGATTTAGCCTATTCCTGCATTCCCATAGGCTAAATAGGGATGTTTGGGAACCCTAAGTGGGTTTTCCCCTAGAGATCAGTGCTTCACCAGCTCTCCTCTGCCTCTTTCTAGAGGTGATTCAGAGCTTTCTTCCACCACTTACTATTTTTAGTAAGTCGAAGCTAAGACGTTCAGTGGTGATGAATTTTATGGGTTTTTGTTCAGAGTAGTGCTAAGGAGTTCTGAGTCCTTTCGAGGGCTCTATTGGGTGATTCTGATGGAGTTACTATTTATAGTAACTACTAATTTTGGTAGTGTCAGCTTTGGTCTACTTCATTCCACATTTGCAATGTTCAGGTTTCCTTATTTGATGAATTTATTCAGTTGCTAAGTTGGGCGAAATATTTGGAAGTCATTAAAGTTATTTTTTAATTAAAAAGGGCCAAATGATATGTTCAGGTTTCTTTATTTGATGAATTTATTCAGTTGCTAAGTTGGGCGAAATATTTGGAAGTTATTAAAGTTACTTTTTAATTAAAAAGGGCCAAATGATATAAAAAAAAAAGTAACTTTATATATTTTTTTAAAACAACATTGTCCTACTAGGCCAATGGGGTGAATGCACATCCCAAGGGGGGACGTAGGAGTTATTAAGGCAATAAAATAATGTTATTTTGAAATGTGTTTGGAGCCCAAAAAACCTAAAAATGAGGTATGGGATTTATATTGGAGTTTTGGAGCTCATTTGCATCATCTTCTTTCTGGCAACATAACAAAACTCCGTTAAATTTGCTTCAACAATTGCAGAATTTGACTTTTGAAGACGAAAAACTCCATGGGTATCACTGGTTTCGGGGGTTAAAGGTCCTCCCTAGTCAGTTTTGGGTGTTTATACTTTAGGGGACACATATTTGAGCTTGATTTATAGTGGTAGGGTTTGTGATTTTGGTAACTTCAGTGGGTGTTTGAGGAGATCTTATGGGTCTTCCAGTTTTTGGTCATTTTCATTTGGGTGTGCTTCAGTTTAGTGTTTTATGGTGTGATTTGAGGGTTCTTGGAGCTGGCCATACCATTTAGGAGTGCATTGGAGAACGTGTAAAGCATTCATATCTTAATCTGAGAAGTTTCTCATTTTGGATTTCCTAGCATATGTTTTCCAAGTTTGGGCGATGAGAATGGAGGGTTTGATGAGGGTTTGGAGTTGGAGGCATTTATTTTGTTGGTTGTACCCTTTCTAATAGGCTGTACCCTTTCTAACAGGCTGTACCATTACCTTGGGAAGTTTACAAAAAATTTAATCAACTTTCGGGTGTGTTTGTTGTCCAAACATTGGCGCCTAGCTTGTACAAGATTGTTGCATTTTACAGCATGTCATTCGGATCCCGTTTGATGAAGTTATGAGCATTTTGGTGTGTTCAGCTGTGTATGGTTTATTTCCAAAATTTTGAATCAGACCTGTACTTGCATTTCTAGGTCAAAAATTTGAATAAAATAATGTTTTTTGGTGTTGGGTTTTAGTTTATTTCATTTCAGTTTATGTTTATGCAATTTAGAGTTTTTCTTTATGCATATGTTCACACATTATAAAGCATAAAAACCACAAAACAATTGCATATAATACCTATTGGTCATCAAATCTGCCTAGGAAAGGATTTGGGTAAGTGTATGCACCCTAGACCTAGACCAACATTGAAAGGCCGAAGGGAAGAGATGCCCCTCGTGCCAATATCTGGAGAAAGGCCGGCTCCTATGCTAAACTACTTTGGTGTTTTGAGATAAGGGATGCAAGAAAGAGATAAACAGAGTAAGGGTGCAGGAAAGAGATAAAAGAGTTAGGGTTAGAGAAAGAAATAAAAAAGGGGTAAGGGAAGAGAGATCGATGATTTAAAGTGGGAGAGAATAGGAAGCACGATCACTAACTAACAACTTGAATAGCAACAAAGAACACCAAGAATAAATGAAAGAAATGCCACATTAACTTTCCTATGTATCCTCTGAGCGAGCTCCAGGATTCTCCTTCTCCCTTTCATCGAAATTTAGGGTTCAGAGTAATGACGATTAGGACAAGCGAATATAACAGAAACCACAACCCACCAAGCAGCATAAAAGAAAACCAATATAGCATTTTTCCTCTCCTATGTATCCTTCGGGCGAATTTCAAGGTACAGTCCCCAATCGCACACCGAATTCAGGATTCAGAGTTACAGTATGCAAATGAAGAAAGACAAAAGAAATAAACACAGAAGGCAGCATACAAGAGAGAAATTGAGCCCAAAGTTCTTTAGTATTAATCGTAGGACATCAAGTTACAACAACTTTCTAGCAGAAAGTTCCCCCCCTTTTACATTACAATGCTTGGGTTTTTATAGAGGACCCGACCCTCTGAGCCATAATTACACAAGATGGAGGAGTACATCCTCGAAAGCTGAGAAGTCGGCCCTTCACGGCTCTCGTGACTGAGCTTTCATATCCTTTGCCAAAACTAGCAGCTGCGACCGGGTCAACCAGGGAAATATGCATTAATGAGCCGCCTGAGCATCCTCGGCTTCTGGGTGCGGTGCTCGAGTGGCCGCCATGCTCTCTGGGCTCTCCTTCTGGAACTGATACTTCATTTCCAATTGCCAAAAATGAGCAACGGTCTTACCGGGCACGTAAAAATGCATTTATGAGGCACTTGATCGCCTCAGGAAAATACCTAGCTTGGAACGCGTGCCCTTGAAGCGCTTCGCAAGATGTTCGTTTGCAACTTTGCTTCGCAATGGACTTGTGTCGAAGCAATAACTCCTTGATTTGTACTTCACAAAATGGAGCTTCGCAAAACTGCTTCGGGGGGCATGAGTGCCGAAGCATATTTCCTTCGCAAAATGGGCCTCTTCATTCCTCGTCGCTTCGCTGACAAAACTGCTTCGTTGATGCCTTGGAGAAATGCTTCACTGCGATCCTCTTTCAAAACTGTGGTTCGGGAAGGTTTCGACCGAAGCAATTGCCTTCAAAAGATGTTGCATTCTTTATGGCCACTACTACTTCGGGTGAAAGTACTTCGCATGAAATATGGCCGAAGCGGATGCTTCGCAACGACTTTCGACGAAGTAGAAATGGTTCGCTGGTGCCAGGGGCCAAAGTGGATGCTTCGACGGCTTTTCGGCGAAGTGTTTTCAGTGTTGCGCTCCTTCAAATCCCGCTTCGCAAAACTTTTGCCCGAAGTAGCCTTTTGAAATGCTTCGGGTGCGAAGTAGTTTTCATTCTTCTTCCTTCGTATTTTTCCTTCGACAACACCACTTCGCAAAAATCTCGCCCGAAGTAGCTACTTGAAATGCTTCGGGCCCGAAGTAGTTTTCTTGCCTTAGCTAATTCGGTCCGTGGTCTTTCTTCGATGAAGCTGTTCTTTCGAAATGCTGCTTGAATTCTGCTTCGCAAAACTTTTCCCGAAGTAGCCTTTTGAAATGCTTCGGCCGCGAAGCTCTCCTTTACGCCTTGCTAGAATTTTTGCTTCGGCAATGCTGCTTCACAAGGTTTTCGCCCGAAGTAGTTTTTTGAGGAACTTCGGGCCCGAAGCTCTTTTTGCCTTTCTTGTATTCTTCTTCGGCAACACCGCTTCGCCAACTTTTGCCTGAAGTAATCGCTGGAAATGCTTCGGGTGCGAAGTTCTTTTCATACTTCTCTTCTTTCTTTGGCGAAGCTATTTTCCCTAGCTTGTTCGACAGCGAAGTTCTTTCTTCTTCATCTTATGTACAAAGGGGTGGCAAGGAAAGCCAAAATTGCTGCAACTTACAAATATTTTCAACAAAAACAACCAAAAGAAATACTTTACAACAAAGAACACTGTACAAAGTTTTGATTTTTTTTCTACCCCATTGTGCAATGTGACAAAATTGTCAACATTCTTGGTGGCTCACGGGGCAACGAGCTCGTCTCGATGGAAGAACCCTCAGCTTTGATCCATTGGGCCAGAGTCACCTCCAGACCCTTCTCCCTTTTCCACCTCTGGGGGCGCTTCCATAGCTTGTTCTCCCTCTTCTTCTTCTTCGCCTTCTTCCTCTTCTGCTTCTTCTTCTCCTCCTTCTGCTTCTCCTTCTCCTCCTTGTGTCGGTGCGGCCTCCTACTGTGGCGATGGGACAAGACGATCGCATGGATTTTCTTCATGGTTCTGCGGACGTGAGCCCAGACACCTTTCTGAAATGGCTCTTGGTCTTCGAGTGCCTTGACCAAAACATGGAACCGATCAATCTGCCCAATGTCGGCATGTTTGATTCTTACACTTAGGTCATTCAGGCAAGCCATGATTTTGCAGTGTCTCAGGATGAAGTCGATGACTTGTCCTTCTGTGACTGGCTCTTCCCACTCATCTATTTTTGAGACGTCACTTTCGAAATGGAGCCACGCCGGCTTGAGTTCTTCCCTGGTGAGAAGGTTCCCATCATCATCTGTGAAACTCGGGAAACCTAAGGAAGAAAGATCTTCGAAGTAACCCATTGATGTGCGCTGCTCCTGCTCAAATATGTCTAGGAGGTCTTTCGCTTTCTACGCTTTCTTCACCTTGGAGAAGAAGGCATGAATAGTGGCTTGGGCTGTAGACCAATCCCTAGTCGTTCGACTCATAGCAGCAACCTGCAGGTCCTGATATCTAATACTTTGGACCTCAAAAGCCAGCTTGAGTCGCCTTTTGATTTTTTGGATGACCTCATCTACTATTGGCCCTTTCTTAGCAATGACATACTGAGCTTCGGTGACATAGATTAAAGTTGATAGGGCACTGGAGGCCCGCGATCTGAAACCTTTGAGCAAGTGTGAGCGAATTTCCTTGATTCTGCCTCTGTCGAACAACTCCAGGTTTGCTTTTTTGAACAACTGCTGCTGAGTCTGCAAGATTTTGCTTTCGAGCTCCTTGGCTTTTAGCTCATTTTTAGCCTATTTCTGTGCTTGGTGCTCAGCTGAACACTGCAATTGTAGTATCTACTATTTTAGGGCATGTGTTTCCTTCTTCATTAGCTTACACTACTCCTCTGAATCCTCCAGCTTGGAGCGGATTCTAGCCAGCTCTTCCTCCAACTTGATGTTGGTACTCTCTGCTTCAAACCTGCGCTGATTAGCAATATTTGCATGCGCTCGAAAAGTCTCGATTCCGACATGCATGGATGCAGATTCATTATCTATGTTCAAATGTTCTAGGTCCTTGGTCTTCTCTTGATAATCGTAATCTACTGGAGTCATTTCATCCAGAGGCTTCTGGACCTTAGGGACCTTCTTCACTTTATGTAACTTTCTAGCCTTCAAATCGAAGACAACGCATTTTTCAACTTGGGCCAGAGAGCGCCCTCTCTTCTTCCTTGCCTCCTTCAACATTTTTTCTGTATTTTTCTGAGCTAGGAGTAGCTTCTCGGCTAAAGGGCATTCCTTTATTAAGGACATATCTGATTCAAAAAAGGTTGGATCTCTAGCCGAAGGGGTAAACAAATATAAAGAATCAATGGGGGATACCTCACCAGAAGGTTCGGCGACGGGTGTGACGGAAGCTTCGGCCAGTGGGACAATGCCCTGTGATGTAGGGGAATGAAGGACGGGGTTAGGTGAAGTGGTGGCAATAGACTTGTCCTGGTCTGATGACTCAAGTGGAGTGGGGCTAATGGGATTAGTGGCAAGAGGCAACACGTGAGGAGGTGACTGACTTTGTGAGGGAAGGGGAGACTGGTGAGAATCTTTGGCCAGGACTACAGTGGACATGTGAGAGACTAAGGCAAAGGGTGGAGAATGCTTACCTACGTGCCCTTCAGGTAGAGTGGCTGTAGTGACTTCTTGCATGATAGGCTCTTGCTCCTTTTGGGCTTCGACACTCCTGACCTCCACAACTTCTACTTTGGGGTCTCCCTCTTGTTGGAGGAGCTCCTCCACATCAATGACGTCTATGTCTGGGACCGTCTCGGCACTTGGTGGCCCTGCATCTTCAACATTTGCTTCGGCCGGGCCTGATGCAGGTTGTTCAGCAGGAGCACTTGGGAGCTTTGTGCGGGGTCGCTTTGGGTGGCTCGGAGGCACTTGAATTTGCTCTTGCCTCTTTCTTTTCTTCCTCTCCAATGGTTGCTCTGCCTCTTCGATGCTTGTGTCATGGCTTTTCGATGGTCCCTGTGGTAGTGCCGCTAGTGTAGCTTCGGCTTCTTCCTCTTCCTCTTCTTTCGAGGTATCTTCAGCTCCTTTTGGGCTTTCGCCCGATCCTGGGGTAGCTGGGGGAACAAAATCTGCAAAGGATATAGACTTCCAAGTTTCAACATTGGCTTCATAAAGAATTGCGAAGTCTTTATCTGCTGCCAAGAGTCCATAAGAGTTCATCTTTTGGTGATGGACTCTCATTATCCACCACTCCCGAAGTTTTTCCTCGCTCCAATTCTTCAATTCCTCCTTTAAATCATCTTTTGCCTTTCTCCAAAACGTGGAGCTTGGAGTTGGGAGGGGGTACTGGTCAGGGTCAAACTCGACCTCCATGGGGTAGAACTCATGCCAGGGAGGCAATGTCCTCATTCTCTCCAAATGCCACTCCAGATCCTTCCCATTGGGATTATTCCTTTGTTCCACAATTTTAGGGTGGGGGCAGATGTGGAAATTCTTGAATTTTAAGTGATCCCTCATCACTCCCAAGGGATCATAGAGCCATTGTTGAGGGATCTGGAGTAGGCCAAAATCGGCAAGCTTTTCCTCCAGGAAAACGCTCTGTTTCAAGGCAAAGACTTCGATTACACCCATCCTGAAGGGGAAGTCACAGGTATGTGCCCATTTCTGGCCGTGGCCGTACACTGAATTTGTAGCATCGCTCTGCCGAGCGACTTCCAATGCGAACTGATATTCGGAGGGGTAGACTGGTAACAGGAAGGGCTTCCCTATGAAACCGAATAGGCGAATCACCAGTCCCTGTGTCAATTGGAAAACATCTCCCCTTTTTTCCTGCACCACTCTATCTCTCAAACTGAGGGGCACCCGAGGGCAAGAGCCTTTCAACAAATGCATGGCGGGTCCCAAAAATTGTTGGTTAAAAGAATAATAGGACTCTGTCCTCAATAGGAGGGGAGTCCACTGGTACACCGACAGAGGATTTCCATCCTCGCCGCTTGGAGAAATGGTGATATGGGGGAATCGCTTATGAACCTGGTAGAAAAACAACCAGACAAGAAAAGAATAGGGTGCGAAGTACTGGCCCGTTGCCGAATTCTTCATGTTGGTGAGCCTTGTGTGCAAGGTTCGGGCCACCCATTCCACCCAATCAAAGAAAACTGGGTTGGTGTTTGGTCTTGAAGCATCAGGGGCATAGAATTCCCCTCTCGAAATACATTCGGCCAAAGACACCTGCCAGGGTTGCACCGAAGCATCTGTCGACAGGCCCGCCACCCATGCAATGATGGAGAAAATATCGATGTTTTTGAAGGCCGCCAAGGGTAAGGGCATCTAGGGCAGCTTGCTTGAAGGTAGCCCACTTTTGAGGTTCTCGCGCAGGAATTTCAATATGTAGCTGTTAGAGGTGAACCTCTCCATTTGTTCGCTTAAAATGACATTGCGAACAGAATAGCCCTTGGGCGGACCTTGCTGTGGCGCGAAGGCTGCTTGTACATCTTCCTTCAAAATGGAAAACAATTTGTGACCCGAAGCGTCCAACACTTGCCTGGATGCAGGCTGGTAATTTTGCACGATAGCATAGATTAGTTCGGGACAATGGTGAGCAGGCGGGGTCAAATACCAGTAAATTTGAGAGTAATATGCAGCAGCTCTCTTATTCTCTGGGGTGAGTCTGCTCGTCATAAACTCTATGGTGCGTCGGAGGTCGGACACACCCTTAGAGAGTTGTGTGTCTCTAATCTTCTCCCACCCATCAATTGGTGGTTCTACAAGCTGCTCCTCCTCAGAGTCGTCCCCTTCTTCTATCGGCTGCTTTTTAGGGCGAGGGGTAAGACTTATCTTCTTTGGAGTACGCTTTTTCTCTTCCTTGCCCTTCTTTGTTTTTTTAGGGCCTACAACTTCGGGCTCTTTCCCCTTCTCTTTGGAGTTTTTCTTCCCCATGTTGAAAATGATGGCGGCAGAGTCCTTGATACAGAGGGCTTCAATGCGAAGGGCTTAGATGCAAAGGGTAGGAGAATTGCAGAGTAACCGAAGGCTCTTAGTCTTGCACGAATTGATGGATAACTAACCTCCCTTTTGCTAGAGCTTCACGTTTTATAGCCTAAAAAGGTAACTACCTCAATTTATGGCACCTACCAAATTTAAATTAATGCTTCGGATGGAGGAAGTTGCCTTGCCCTTTGATTGGCTCTGCAGCAGCGTAGTACACGGGGCCACGCGCTTTGGTAATCATGAAATGCAAACTACTGCCACCTCGTACCTCGGCGTGGCTTTTTACATTAACCGAATCGCCTCGGGATGTGCTCTGCCACTTTTGCCTTAAATTCATCCACTTCGAACTCTTTTCAAGGTTGTTGTCAGCATGTTCTTCGAGGCACATTTTAAATTCTCCCATCTCGCGCGTTGTTGGTTCGACGAAGTTGAAATCAGCATTGAAAATGCTTCACGATGAACCTTTGGTGCGGACTGCTTTTCGACACTTCGGGCCCGAAGTACTTCTCCTTCGCCGCGCTTTGCGAGGACCGCCTACCGAAGCTTGTGTTCTTGAAAACTGCTTCGCAAAGGCCCCTTTTAAAATCTACTTCGCAAAACTTCTGCCCGAAGTAGCTGCTGGAAATGCTTCGGGTGCGAAGCTCTTTTCGTGCCTTTGTTTGAATTTTGGTTCGGCCCTTTTGAGGGTAAAGTGCTTCGTAGCGAACCTCCTTGCAACTGCTACTTCGCATCAAAAGTCCCCGAAGGAGATTTTGAAGTGTAGTACTTGGCTTTTGCAATCTCGGAACAGGATGTATATACAAATGAAAATTATATACAAAAGTACATATACATTTTTTTTTTATTTTTTTACAAGAGAAATAGTGTTTTACCTCAGCGGTGAAAAGTCTTCAGATGAAGACCATTGACAGAGATCGGCAAAACCTGGCCATCTGCATCTTTGAGGATGAAAGAGTTGGCCGAGTTTACCTTTACAATTTTGAACGGCCCATCCCAGAAGGCGTCCAGCTTGTCGTGATTCCCAGGCTTGGCCTTCCAGGAGTCCCACTTCCATACCAGATCTCCCACTTTGAATGTGCGATCGGATGATTTCCTTTTGAACCAATCTCGGGTGACCTGAGCATGCCTAGCGAAGCTCTGGTAGGCTTCCTCGTGATCTTCCTCTAGCTACAACAGCTGAGCTAATCTATTTTCCATTGGACTAACTCCATCTTCTTCTTCTAACAGCTGTAGTGCAGGGATCTCCACATGGGTGGGTAAGATGGCCTCCTTGCCGTAGACCAGGGCATAAGGTGAAGTCTTGATTGACTTCTTGATAGAAATTCGATCGGCCCACAAGGCACGATCTAGAAGGAGATGCCAAGTCCTTTTGTTTGTCTCTATGAGCTTTCTTAGCACCCTCAACAAGGTCTTGTTGGTGGATTCTGCCAATCCATTGCCCTGCGGATAGTAGTTGGAGGAGACTTTATGATATATCCCATGTTTGTAGAAGAAATCATTGATTTTGGTGCCTAAAAAACCAGGACCATTGTCCGTAATAATTGCTTCGGGAATGCCGAACCTGGTGATCAAACCCTCTAGGAAGGCGATTACAGTCTCTTGATCCGCATGCTTCGTAGGGATCGCTTCGGCCCACCTGGTGAAGTAGTCAGTTGCGGTCAGGATGAACTTATGTCCCACGGAGGAGTTCGGCGATATGGCCCCTATGAAATCCAGCCCCCATTGTTGAAAGGGTGTCTCTACTTGTATCGGATGAAGGGGCATCGAAGCATTTCTGCTTCGATCGGCGAACTTCTGACATTGCTCACATCTGCGACAAACGACGAAGGCATCGATGAAGAGAGTGGGCCAATAATAACCCGCCTTGATTATCTTCAGTGTCGTTGTTCTCCCTGCGAAGTGACCTCCAGATAGTCCTGAATGAAATTCTCCCAGGACTCTCCTTTTATCATCATATTTTATGCACTTAAGAAGGACACCATCAATGTTCCTAAAAAATAGGCCTTCGGGGCGCAAAGTATATCGGGTGGATCGCATCCTGAAATGCCTTCGCTGTGAAGCATTTAGATGTGAAGGACATCTGTCGGTGTTGAAGTATTCAACTATTTCACTAACCCAATCTTTCTCGTCCTCTTCTTGGTTGGCGAAGCATTCTTCTACTGGCGAGTCATCCCACTGAGATTCTATAGCTTCGACCGCTACGCTCTTCGCCAATTCTTGACATAATGCGCGACCGCGAACTAGTTTTGTGGGCTTGATCTCAATGTCAAATTCTTGTATCTTGTTCACCCAACCGGCTCTCTTGCTTCCCAATTCTCCTTGGATGATGAAATTGCGCACGTCGGGGTGAATGACAAAGACCGTAACCCGACTTTGGGAGATGAATTGCTTGAACTTCCTGAGAGATTTCATTACCGCATGCACCTGACGTTCTATGAAATTGTATTTCTCTTCATGGGGATTGATCACCTGGCTCAGAAACGCGATGGGACGCTCTTCACCGTCTTCCCCCTTTTGTGTCAGGACCACAGCATAGCTCTCGGGTTCCCCTATGGCATACAGGATAAAATCCTGACTGTAGTCAGGGTTGATCAGGACCGGCGCCTGAGCGATTCGGGCCTTAATCTCTTCAAATGCCTCCTTTCTCTCTTCCATCCAGATGAATTCGGTGCCCTTCTTCAAAAGTTTGGACATCGGCTTGATGACTTGGGCGAAATCAGGGACAAACTTCCTCACGAAGTTGATCTGGCCGAAGAAATATTGAAGTCCTTTCTTGTCTGCTGGGAGTGGGAGTTTCGTTAGAGCCTCGGCTCTGTCGGGATCTACAGTGAGGCCCTTTTTTGATATAGCATGTCCCAACAACTTCCCTTCGTTGACTGCGAATATGGACTTCTTTGGATTGATTGAAATGCCAAACTCTCGACATTTTTTGAAAATCTATTGCAGATGTAAGGGGTGATCCTCCCTTCTTCGGGAGAAAATGGTCATGTCATCTAGATAGATGATGATAACCTTATTCAGAAGCTCGCCAAAAGCTAGATCCATCACCCTCTGGAAAGTGGCACCAACATTCGAAAGGCCAAATGGCATTCACTGGTAAGCAAATGTCCCCCACTTGGTGGTGAATGTTGTTTTATGCTGGTCTTCATTCCTGACCCAGATCTGATTGTATCCAGAGAAACCATCGAGCAGGGAGAAGCATTGAGCTCCAGCCACCGAGTGCAAGATCTGATCGATTTGTGGAAGAGGATAGTGGTCCTTGAGAGAAGCCTGGTTCAGGTTGCGAAAGTCCATGCATAAACGTATATCTCCATTCTTTTTTTTGACGGGGACTAGGTTCGCTACCCAAGAAGAATGTTTGATGGGATAAATTATCTTTGCCTCGAGCATTTTTAGGAGTTCGGCCTTCATCAGGACCTCGATCTTCGGGTTAACCGACCTTTGCTTCTGTCGAAAGGGCTTGACTCCCTCCTGCAACTCAATTGTATGTTGGATCAGTTGTCGATCGTATCCCCTTAGGTCTTGATAAGACCAAGCCACTGTGTCGGGATACCTTTTGCATAGAGATCGGATCTGCTCTAGCTCCTCCGAAGTGCAATCTGTTCCAACTTTTATTGCTTTTCCAGGCTCGAGCTCCAACTCTTGATACTGCTTGGCATTAACTTTGATCCTATGCGAAACTGCTCGATCATTCTGATCAAAGAGGCTTTCCAGAGTAATCAATCCTTTAGGAAGGTGGTTATTCTTCAATTGAACTAGCCCTTCATATTCCTCACCGTCAGGGCTTCTGCTTTCAACTGTGGTTGCTTCTTGAATCATGAAATTCACAATCTGCTCATCATTGTCAAAGACTTGCCAATGCAGATCTCTATCTGGGATAGAGGGTCTATAGATCATTCTCACAGCTTTGGGCTTGTGCACCATGTCTTCTGCTGGAGAGTACTTGGCTGCGATGGATGCCAGAACATCGACATGTCGATTCTTTTCTCTTGGAATAGACTATAGATTGAGAGATTCGAACTGGTCGAACAAGTCCCATACCCTATTTCGGTATGACTTGAGATAATGCTTCTTTGAAGTGCACTTGTTTGTGACCTGGTTGCATACCAGTTCAGAATCTCCAAAGATTTGGAGGTGCTTTATGCCTAACTTGTCGGCTTTCTTGAGTCCTAGGCATAATGCTTCATATTCTATTGCATTGTTGGTGCAGCTCCATATCAACCGGTAGCAATACTCCTTTTGCTCTCTGGATGGCGAAACTAGAAGAATCCCTGCCCCAACACCATTTTTACATCGGGCGCCATCGAAGAACAACTTCCATAGTCCTTCTTGGGCACTTGTTCTATTCTCTGGTTGGGTGTGTTTCTCAGGCTTGGCGATCGCATAACATCCTATCTCGGTCTCTACCATGGCGTTAAAGTCTGCCAATGAGAACTCATCTTCATAACTTAGTTGTGCAAGAGACTCCTCGACCAGGTCCACCTACTCTACTTCCTCCACTATTGCATTCATTGGATCGTTGCTCTCTTCTTCGGACATCTTCTGCACAAGGAAGGAAGAAGGCTTTTCATTGTAGATCTTCACCTTCTTTCCTTTGAATGGAATCTCCAGATGAGAGTAATCCATAGACAGATATCCACCCAGCTTTGCTGTGAATTCCCTTGACAAGCACATACTGAAGTATGGCTCCAGGTCGACGACCACTACCTCTTGTATGACCATGATCTGAGGCATCTTATGTAGTCGAATAGGAATGTCTTTGATCACTCCTATAGTCTTCACTGGGGTACCATCCAACTGGAGTACGCCTTGGATGCTTCGCGTATATTCCATCCCTATTTCTTCGTAGACTGCTTTCGGCATGACTGTTGTCGCGGCCCCAGAGTCGATCATACAGTTATGTACAATATACCCTTCCATCTGTAGAGACAGGTAGAATGGAGGTGGTCTATTCTTCCCCGTAATGGATGTGGATAGGGTCTGCACAAGAGCAAGCGGTGCTACCTTTTTTGCTTTAGTCATCTTCAATGATTCTTGCAGCAGGTCCACTTGTCCAGGTAGTTGCAGTGCATCGTACAAGCTGATCTTGGCTGGAATCCTCTTTAACTCCTCTACAATGTTGTACGCCAGGGAACTGAGCACCTCGGGTTCCTTTCTCGGCTCATATCTGGTGCGATACTGCTCCGTAGCTTCAACTCTTTGTCGCTTAGTCAGTGAAGGAAACTTGAGCTTTTCCCTAGCCTGCTCTTTAGTTTCTGCCTGAGGTGGTTCGACAGAGGCCTTTTGAGCTTTTTCTTTGATCGGTGCAGGCGGAGGAGCTTCGTTCGAGGCCGAAGAAGATGATTGTCCCTTCTCGGGTCGAGCATGCACTTTTAAGGGAGCCATCTGAGTAGCATCCACTTCTATCACCTTCTTTCCTCCTCTGGTAAGCACTGCAACCGGCTCTTCTTCGCCAATCGCCAGGTTCTGACTCATTTTCCCGATGACATTGACTTGACCGCCATGAATACTGCTTGCCAGCGTTTGTACATAGTGTTGGTGCAGCATGCAGGTATTCTCTTCATGCGGATCATTGCATGTAGAGCACCAATATACATAATCGAAAGTGCTCGGAGCTTCATCAATCGCAGCGTTTCTCGTCGAAGCCTTCCCTTGCTGGACTGCTTGGTCTTTGGTAAGCGCAGGCATAGGATAAGACCTTCTCGGTAGAAATTCTTGTTGCGCTTGCTTCTTCTTCACAATGGTCATGTCGTTGGACAACGTCTGAACTGTGGAGTTCAGAGACTGCATCTCTTGTAGAATTTTAGCTTGCATATCATCGACTTTTGGAACGAGTGGCAATGAAGCCATCGTCGGTATTGGAGGTAGGGCAGGGGGTTGAAATGGTGCTGGTAGTACAGGGAATGCCGAAGTGACCATGGGCTATGGAGTTGAAAATGTGGGAAAATGAATTTGTGGAGCGGTGATTTGAGACACAATAGGATTCGGGTTCCAAGATGAGATCGGGAGTGCAGGGGTTGCAGAGATCTACGAAGCGGCTGCGCTCGCATACTGGGATTGAGGGAATTCGGGAAGTATTGGCATCGACATCCTTTGGGGAAGCTTGCCCACAGCTATCAAATCCATTTCTGCCCTCTTGGCTAACTCATACAACTCGAGAAAAGTATTGATGTTAGAATATCTTACCATGATACTGATATCAGGGTTGAAAGCCCGAAGGAAATAGTATGCTACAGCTTCGTCGGTTGGCCGAAGTCCAATTGGTACTCTCTGCCAGGTTCGAGCGAACCTAACATTGAAGTCTATGATCTCTTCTTGTGGATGTCTCTGGATTGAAGTGAACTGATGCAGGAGAGAGGTAGGATCGGAGGACTCATTGAAGTTTCCCATCAACTGCCCGGCTAATTGGTCCCATCCCGTAATAGTACCGGGTGGTAAAGATCTATACCAGTAGAGGAGTTTTCCTCTAAGGGAAAGAACCAGAAGCTTTACCATAACTCGCTCCTCTGTGATGTCATGGATCGCCGCCAGAGATATTATGTCCTGGATGTGCTCCAGAGCAGTCTTCCCAGTTCCATCGAACGTTGGGATCTTCTTTATAGCAGCAGGCGACACTTGCCCTTGTCCCGCTAGATTTAGCGGTGACAAAGAATCCCATGCTGGGAACAACCTGGGCGGCGGTTGCTGCTGCATTTGTTGTTGTTGTTGTTGTTGCTGTTGCTGTGCCATACTTGCTCCTAGATTTTGAGAAATAGGAATCCCCGAAGCTCCTCCTTGATTGCTAATAGGACGACTAATAGGAATGGAGGCACTAGGATGCTTCGGTGAGTTGGGAGGATTGGGAGGAAAACTAGATGTTGTGCTATCAGAAGTTAGGCCTTGTTCATCAACAACAGCCTCTTGCGAGGATGTTCCACGTAACAGTGACTCGGGGGTGACCAACCTTGATCGCTCCCCAAAGGCATCGATATCTAGCTCAAAGAACTCGGTTTCCTCTCCTCTATTCCTAACTCTCCATCTCGTTTGCATGAAGGCACAGACTTTGGTACTGGTCTTTACGACTTAAATATTCTCGGGTAAATAGAGTCGCCAGATGCTAAGAGTCTTTCGGTAATGAGAGCATCGGTTCTCACTACCACTAATCAGGTGAGACTGACCGGGTCACACCGAGGAACTGGTTAGAACTATTGGCCCCGGTGGAGACGGGTTTGAGATTCGTGTTCTTAAAATATGGGACCTTGGTCCCACCGGGCGTGCCAAAAATTGTTGGTCATCAAATCTGCCTAGGAAAGGATTTGGGTAAGTGTATGCGCCCTAGACCTGGACCAACATTGAAAGGCCGAAGGGAAGAGATGCCCCTCGTGCCAATATCCGGAGAAAGGCCGGCTCCTATGCTAAACTACTTTGGTGTTTTGAGATAAGGGATGCAGGAAAGAGATAAACAGAGTAAGGGTTAGAAAGAGATAAAAAGAGTTAGGGTTAGAGAAAGAAATAAAAAGGGGTAAGGGAAGAGAGATCAATGATTTAAAGTGGGAGAGAACAGGAAGCACGATCACTAACTAACAACTTGAATAGCAGCAAAGAACACCAAGAATAAATGAAAGAAATGCCACATTAACCTTCCTATGTATCCTCTGAGCGAGCTCCAGGATTCTCCTTCTCCCTTTCATCAAAATTTAGGGTTCAGAGTAACGACGATTAGGACAAGCGAATATAACAAAAACCACAACCCACCAGGCAGCATAAAAGAAAACCAATATAGCGTTTTTCCTCTCCTATGTATCCTTCGAGCGAATTTCAGGGTACAGTCCCCAATCGCACACCGAATTCAGGATTCAGAGTTACAGTATGCAAATGAAGAAAGACAAAAGAAATAAACACAGAAGGCAGCATACAAGAGAGAAATTGAGCCCAAAGTTCTTTAGTATTAATCGCAGGACATCAAGTTACAACAACTTTCTAGCAGAAAGTTCCCCCCCTTTTTACATTACAATGCCTGGGTTTTTATAGAGGACCCGACCCTCTGAGCCATAATTACACAAGATGGAGGAGTACATCCTCGAAAGCTGAGAAGTCGGCCCTTCGTGGCTCTCGTGACTGAGCTTTCATATCCTTTGCCAAAACTAGCAGTTGCGATCGGGTCAACCGAGGAAATATGCATTAATGAGCCGCCTGAGCGTCCTCGGCTTCTGGGTGCGGTGCTCGAGTGGCCGCCATGCTCGTCGGGCTCTCCTTCTGGAACTGATACTTCATTTCCAATTGCCAAAAATGAGCAGCGGTCTTATCGGGCACGTAAAAATGCATTTATGAGGCACTTGATCGCCTCGAGAAAATACTCGGCTTGGAACGCGTGCCCTTGAAGTGCTTCGCAAGATGTTCGTTTGCAACTTTGCTTCGCAATGGACTTGTGCGAAGCAATAACTCCTCCTTGATTTGTACTTCGCAAAATGGAGCTTCGCAAAACTGCTTCGGGGGGTGTGAGTGCCGAAGCATATTTCCTTCGCAAAATGGGCCTCTTCATTCCTCACCTCTTTGCTGAAAATACTGCTTCGCTGATGCCAAAATTGCTTCGCTGATGCCTTGGAGAAATGCTTCGCTGCGATCCTCTTTCAAAACTGTGGTTCGGGAAGGTTTCGGCCGAAGCAATTGCCTTCAAAAGATGTTGCATTCTTTATGGCCACTACTACTTCGGGTGAAAGTACTTCGCATGAAATATGGCCGAAGCAGATGCTTCGCAACGACTTTCGGCGAAGTAGAAATGGTTCGCTGGCGCGGGGGCCGAAGTGGATGCTTCGGCGGCTTTTCGGTGAAGTGTTTTCAGTGTTGCGCTCCTTCAAATCCCGCTTCGCAAAACTTTTGCCCGAAGTAGCCTTTTGAAATGCTTCGGGTGCGAAGTAGTTTTCATTCTTCTTCCTTCGTATTTTTCCTTCGGCAACACCACTTCGCAAAAATCTCGCCCGAAGTAGCTACTTGAAATGCTTCGGGCCCGAAGTAGTTTTCTTGCCTTAGCTAATTCGGTCCGCGGTCTTTCTTCGGTGAAGCTGTTCTTTCGAAATGCTGCTTGAATTCTGCTTCGCAAAACTTTTCCCGAAGTAGCCTTTTGAAATGCTTCGGCCGTGAAGCTCTCCTTTACGCCTTGCTAGAATTTCTGCTTCGGCAACGCTGCTTCGCAAGGTTTTTGCCCGAAGTAGTTTTTTGAGGAACTTCGGGCCCGAAGCTCTTTTTGCCTTTCTTGTATTCTTCTTCGGCAACGCCGCTTCGCCAACTTTTTCCCGAAGCAATCGCTGGAAATGCTTCGGGTGCGAAGTTCTTTTCATACTTCTCTTCTTTCTTTGGTGAAGCTATTTTCCCTAGCTTGTTCGGCAACGAAGTTCTTTCTTCTTCATATTATGTACAAAGGGGTGGCAAGGAAAGCCAAAATTGCTGCAACTTACAAATATTTTCAAAAAACAACCAAAAGAAATACTTTACAACAAAGAACACTGTACAAAGTTTTGATTTTTTTCTACCCCATTGTGCAATGTGACAAAAATTGTCAACAATACCTATCAGCAAAATATAAAAAAAACACAAAAAAAATCAAACATTACATAAACAGAAACAAAGAAAAAACCCTCAGTTATTTCAGAGCAGCAAACAGGGGTGTCTATTACAATGGTATCAGAGCACATCTTGGTATTGCCAGCCTGTTGGGTAACTCATGCATACACACCAATATTATTTGAGAAGGAATAAATTTAATCCAGTCTTTGTTCACCAGGAGACTTTCTTAGATCAGGAACAGGTACAAGGAGATTTATCTAGCTGCTCTAGTAATAATAATGCTATAGAGGATACTACTAATTTGTCTAGTCTACCTAGAGATATGGGAGACAAGCAAAAGGGTAGACAGGGCTTCGTTAGTCCTAACACTAGAGGTGAGAGATAATTTACAACGATGATGGATATGATGTCACAACCACTTTCTAAGTTTCAACAGGGGATACCAGTGCAAACATAGAGTAATACTGAGCATACTAGAGCTCACACAGTTGAGTCTAGTCATGCTAACCAACACACTAACCATGGTCTCACAATCTCTTCATCGAGACCATTACAACTGACTTTTGCTCCTCGTGTTGAGGCACCATTGATACAGGATCCTCCACTTACTCTAGCAGAGGAGTACATAGAAGCCTATGCAGAGTATGAGACCTTGCCAGATGAGATTAAGGCCCTTACCACACTTAATTATTTTGTACATGAGAGGAGGGCGAGGGGAAATTCACATAGGCATGATCAACGTGGACCACCAGCCCAACGAGATATGCATTATGCTTTGGGTAAGGTAACATTACACCACTTTGATGGCAGTATAAAGACCACAATGAGGGCATTGGTTGAGAAATTGGACAATTTTGTTACACTCCGGTCTATCCTAGAGGATGAGGCGATTAAGTTCACTACATTGCATTTGGATAGCGTAGCACATGATTGGTGGTATCATGGGCTCCATACATTGGGACACAGGTTCATTACATCCTATGTTGAGTTCACTGAGAAGCTCATAGACAGGTTTGATAGGAAGGACTCTGAGTTGCATTTCAAAGAACTTGCTCACTTGAGACAGTATGGGTATTTGGAGACTTACATCTCAGAGTTTTAGTGTTTGTCAATGATGGTTTCAGACATTTTCGAGAGGAGTTTGACAGTTCTATTCATGGAGAGACTCACTGAGCCTATTCATGGTTGGTTCAAGGCATTTGATCCACTGTCTCTTCAGGATGCTATGAAGAAGATGAGAAACCTGGAGTTGGCTGCTCCTAAAGCAAAATTTCAGTCAAAACCTTTTTCAAGCAAGGATAATAAAAAACCATTCCTTAAGAATTCGGATCAACAGAAGAAAGAGACCCCAAGAGGAGATAAAGAGTCCTTGAATGACTTAAGAAAGAGGAATTTATGTTACTCTTGCAAAGAGCCTTGGGCCCCAGGGCATAAGTGTGCTAATAAGGGAAAAAATAAACAACTTGAGGCCTATTCACATGATGAATTAGAAGATTCTGATCAGCAAACTAAAAATTCTGATTTGGATGTAGAAGAGCATGAGGAGACACCTAAGGATGAGCCTAAGGGCGAGGCAAAGGGAGAGACAAAATGGGAGATGATTGTGGCACAATTGCATAGCTTCCAAAGGAATGATTCCTTAAGGATACGTGGTGTTCTTAAGGGACAACGTGTTACTACATTGATTGACATAGGAACTACAAACAATTTTATTGATGAAGGCTTGGTTGCTCGCAGAGGCCTTCAAACAGAGGAGATAAGTGAATTCAATATTATGGTTGCATATGGGTTCACTATTGATGCACTAGGAAGATCTCCAAGTTATCATTTCAGTTGGAAAATTATGAAGTCATTGATGACTATGTAGTGAATATGGTGACAACTGAATATGAGCACATAGATTTATATTCATTCTTGACTTGTGAGCAGCAGGGTGTGGGAAATTATTTAGGTGTCAAGAAGTTGATTTTATGTCCCACATGGTTGTGTTGTGATCACTACAGTTTAGTTATGATGTTGGTAGCTATCTTTTCAGAAAATGCTTTGATGATTGCAGTTGACTTTGGTATTGGGGATCACCTAATTTTCATCATGAGGATGAGTGTTGAGATAAGATTTTTAGTTCACATTTTCAGAGATGATTTTGCAGTTGCCTATGTTGATGTTTTCACTAATATTACTTGGCGAGAGGTATTCCATTTTATTTTTGTTTGATATTTCAGTTTCAGATTGGAGGGTGATCTTATCATGGTGTTGCAATTGAGACTTGTGCAGTTCTGACACAATGTTTTCTTTGTTGTGATCAGAGTGGTGCAACATCAACGTGGTGGAATTTTCCTAAGGATGTTATAGGATCTTGGTATCACTTGTGACTATAGCCAGGAGCTGGCGGATGATTGGAGTATGATTTGGTATTGCTTGAGGACAAGCTGTATCGCTCCAAATTTTTCACACCCTTACCTTCAGGCTATAGGATCCGTGCCCGGAAGGGGGATGTGAAAAGAATGGGATAATACCTCGGATTGAGAGGCCTTTGGAAGGTCCCGCCTCTCGGGGGAGGTGTATTAAGGTGATTTTTCGACGGATGGTGGGGTTCACCAGGAAACGTTTAGTGGCAGTTTCCACGCCTAGGTTGGGAATGTGTTTTATGTGTTCAATTTTATCTTTAAATATTCAAATCCTAGGTTTGGCCAAATGAATCTAAGTTGTTCTATATGGAATGCAGATTTAAATGAATACAGAAAATAGAATTAACAGAAAACACAAAGAATAAATTAAGTGAAGAAATCCATACCTGGTTTCGGATGTCTGATGGGGGTTCTGATTTTTGAAGCAGTTAAGATCGTCTAGAATTTTACAGGATCATCTCCTATATGACAGGATCGTCTGAGATCCGACGAATTCATCAGAAAAATTCGTAAGAGACCTGCAAACATAGAAATAGATACAAAATACCAAAATTGCAACTATTCTGATAAAGGAAAATGATATGAAATAATAATAAGGATGTTAATAAGATAGTCCCGAATGAAAATGCAAGTAAATTACGATTCTTTAATAGCTAATCATGATCTTATTATGCAATTAAATTACATGGGTGAACTCCAAGATGCAGGATAACAAGAAATAAGAATAAAATTGACTAAATGCAGAATAAAATAGCAGCAAAGTATAGGAAAAGTGCAAACTCTGGGCACTGATTGCCCCCAATGTTGACTGCAGTCGAAATCGTCTCGTCTTGGTACGAAATAATCTCGAATTGGACAGGATCATCTGCAACGATCTAAGCTTTCTCCAGCTGAAGAATGATAAGGTTCCTACAAAAAAACTTGGAAAGCACAAATGCAGATGGTAATCCAGGGTATTCTAATGTGTGTAAAGGTCAAGTTACAGGAAAATTCAGCCAGGGGAAAGTCAAGGGGGGTCCTAAGGTTTAAATAGGCTTAGGAGGGAAGTTGGGAGGTTGGAGATCATCCTAATTTGGAAGATCTCCAATGGGGGAGGTATCTAACCATGCAGACACACTTCTGCCCAACTTAGAGACGCCGTTGAAACAGAAGCTAACTATGAAAAATCAGTTTTGGGACAAGATCGTCTAGACGTCCTAATCCAGATGAAATCGTCCGATCTGAGGCGATATCGTCTGATCAGTGACGATATCGTCAAACAAACAAAACAAACTCTAAAAATGGTGTGGAAAACGAGGAAATAGGTTAAAAGATGGTTTTGGAGCGATTTTGGGGTTGAAATTGAATTTGAATTATTACTAAGGTAATTTTAATTATTGCTAAGTTTTATTGCGCCAATTTTAGGGTGCTACATTTTGCCCCCTCTTTAGCGAATTTTTTGAATAAAATGCGTTAAAGATGAGTTCTTCTCGATCTACGAGAAAGCAAAAATTATTCCCATTTTTAGGCAATGATTCTAGGTCGAATCGTACGACAGCTTACTATGGTGCCCCCTCCGTGTTTTTACCCAAATCAAATGTTTGAGGTAAAAACGCGAAAAAGCAAAATTTTAAAAATGTTATTAATTCATTTTTGAATAAAATTAAGAAAAATAGGGTAAAACCCTAATTCATTGTTACGGTTCATTTTTCTGATTTTTAGAGCTCTGCAGACAAGATGGTCGAAACAGCGAACAGATCGACAGAGGTCCGACGCGGGCTACGGGTAAGGGTCTAAACTTATTTTAGAATGTTTTAATTTAGAATTTCATGCTTTTTAGATTAATTTTGAATGATTGTTGAGCATCGTGGCCGTTTTTGGGCCGTCGACATCGTCGGGACGAAATCGTCTCGATTTCGCCAAAATCATCTCGATATCATCGATTTTGTCCAAGGGCGAAATCGATGATATGGGGACGATTTCGTCCAATAAGGGACGATTCCCTCATGCAAAATCGGAGACAAAATTGCTCAAATTTGGGACAATATCGTCCAATAGTGGACGATATCATCATTTGTATGAAAGTGAACTTATTTTACTTGCATTTTGATTAATGATTTTTATTGTTTTGTTGTTTATGTTGTAGAGAGGATTACTAAAGAGCCGAGAATGGAAATATGGTGGACTAAGGGATGACTTGGCTGCTCTATCTCAGGCAGAGTGATATCAGTTGGCGCAGGTCGGCTTACAGCACATGGCAGATATGCCACAAGTGTCTACAGACATGGGGCTATTGACAACCCTAGCAGAGAGGTGGTATCTGGGTTCATGTTTCCAATTACCGATAGGGGAGATGACTCCCACACTGGAGGATGTATGGAGGATTTTTAGGATCCCCATACAAGGATGGCTAATAACTCCCATGACCAATCAGGGCCACACGATGATGCGACTATGCAAAGATCCGAGCTTTGCCCTAGAGAAGGGCGGAGTGAACATCGAGTCTCTACGCCAGATGCCTGGGGCATCTAGGCTAACACAGGTTTTGGCTGGGGTGGTAGGTGGTCTGCTACTATGCCATCAGAGTGGATGAAGGATACCATGGCTACTGACAGATGTGGTCTACGACATGAGAGACCACGGATACAGGTTTGCTTGGGGGAGCTTTGTACTATGCCAATTGTATAGGATCCTGCATGGGGTCGTATACAAGGGCGACCGATGTCTAGTTATGACATCACTATTGTAGGTTTGGTGCTAGGAGCACATTGCGATGTGGAGACCGATAGGGCTCCCACTGACAGGGATTGACGGGGAGAGGCCCCGAGTTTTCTACTAGTGGCTCCGGAGAGGGTCACAACGATGGGTAGATCTGCCAGTGTCCCGGAGACTACTTGATGACCTTGTCTCCGACTAGATCACCTAGAGGCCTTGGAGAGATCATCCAGGGTGGGCCGAGGATGGACAGGAGCTGGCTCGCGTTAGGCTAGTCTGTTGGTTGAGGATGGAGAGGGGAGAGGTGGAGCTCCACCGGTATGACCAAGTTTTGAGGTAGTTCGGTCTACAATAGGGGATCCCATCTCTCAGAGACTACGAGTTTTCTCGAACCGTTCGAGATAACACTATAGTTAGCGGGGCTCCAGATATGCAGTGCTTTTGGAGTCAAGACGTAGATGATTCCCCCATCCAGCCAGTGGATGATGATGACATTGGGGTTGCCGATGGCTATGATGCCTGGTACGTAGGCATCCACCCTCCTTAGATGATGAGGGCTCAGGGTTCGATTCACGCGGTTGTGCGTTGGATGGGGAGGCGATGCCAGGCGGCCATTGAGGTGGCACAGGGTCACGATGGGAGAGAGTAGAGGAGGCCACAGGCTCTGTAGAGGTCGTGGCAGTGGGAGAGGAGGGAGGAGATACCCCCTTCTCCACAGAGAGAGAGGCCACCATCACCCGACAAGGGCAAGGGTGTCGAGGCAGGAGAGAGTAGCGAGATGGCTACTCTCTAGGCGGAGACTGTTCGTCTCCGAGCTCAGGTGCAGTCCTTGCAGGATGAGGCTGCACGAATTAAGGCTCAAGGCAGAGGGGCAAGCACTTAAGATTTAGCATAAGCTATTGCCCAGGTTACATTCTATTAGGCTCTATATTACCAGGCGGTGCCAGCAGAGCAGAGGGTGCCATTACCAGATCATATTGTAGAGCCTATCGTGATGGGGTCATCTAGGAAATCATCACGATCGACATCCAGGACTCATGGCATGACATGAACTGTGATGGGGCCACCTCCTCCACCTCAGGGCGGGGGAGGAGATGAGGCTGAGAGCTCGAGGGCTTCTCGAGGCTAGGCGACTGCACTGCACAGACTGGATATATGATTGAGAGGATTGAGTATGCCAAGATGTAGATTGTGGCATACCAATCTAGTTTTGATATGATGTACATAGATTGTTGATATATATATATATATATATATATATATATGATATTTTTGATCATATGACTTGTCTTATGTATGATGCTTTAATGTTTTTGATGTGATTGATTTGATGATTCATGTAATTATGTCATTTGGAAATATTATGGTTTGAATGTCATGCTTTTAAAAATTTAAATGAAATAATCTGATGTAAACAAATTGGTTGTTGTGATGATAATTTGATAAAAAATAAAAGGGACTGTTAACAATAATTTCAAAGGATATTGTCGCTATTATAGACCATTTCATGGAGTCGCCGCTCACTCGATCGTCAAGCTAATCCCAGTATAGAAATATTGTTAAAAGTAAAAGAGTGCTTAAGAGACTATCTTAAGACTTTGTTGTGATGTTGCAAATGATGATGATGATGGTGATTTGTTTTCAGATTTTCATGAAAATATTATGTATAAAAATGATTTTTGCTAGGCATAAATTCCTAAGTGTGATAAAATTTTGAATAATTCCTTAGAAATTATACCATGGTTGCAATATTGAATTTGAACATAATGTCATGAAATAGAATAAGTTGCATTCTTTGAAAGCATAATTGTGTAACATAATGATTTAAGTCATATGTTTTGATGTTTTTAAATAAATGGGAAATAAAATTAGTGCAATGGTTTGCGCTAGGCATAGAATATTTAGGTATAGACTTATACCATCATCGCAAAATCCAAAAGAAGAAAATAAATAGTTTTATTGCATGGTTGATTTTTAATTTTTGAAAATAAACAAAAAATATGAAGACGAGGACTTGTGTTAGGCATAAAATTCCACTTTTGGTTTTGGAACTATACCATCGTCGCAAAAGTCAAAATTTATATGTGACTTTATTGCATGTTTTTGAAAAATGATTTTGATTTGTTGGTAATGCATGTGGTTGTCTTTATACTAAACAACTGTTCTCAGAGAAGAAAATGAAATTATTCCAGACAATGTGCAAAAAATATTTCAAAGTATCTTAAAGACAAAAGTTAGATTTATAAGGAATCTCATGTGCGTATGTGAGTTCATTTTCGATCTTGATTTATCATAATGATACACAAAATCTCTCAAATACAAATGTGTGTGCGATTGCTTTGTTCATTTACCAGTTTTGAGCAAGATACTATGATACAAGTGATTTGAATTAACCAAATAAGTGTTCATTAACCATGATTTAGATGCATATAACCATACCAGACTACTATGTAAGTCGGGTTATCAAGAGCTAGCTAATCCATAAGCAGACATAGGTCTATAAAAAAGAAGGTCGCTAATGTGACAGACATATCACCACACTAGGAGTTACCCAAGGCCAAGCGGGTTGGGAACAAACCACCTGTTATGGGGCTTACCTCACAGTTTTCGAATAATTGAGAATTCTAGGGATTCAAGCTCATCAACCCTTCTTTTCTTTTCAAAGGGTAGGGAAAGGGATTTTATTGCTTTTGCTTTTGCTCATTTTGCTCTCTTTCTTTCTTTCTTTGCTTTCTCTTTTTTTTTTTTGTATCTTTTGCTTTGATGTTTGAGATAATGCTGAAATAGTGCTAAATGATTTTGCTTGATTTTTCTTTTTCTTTTTCTTCCTATTCTAGGGATACTTGCTCGGATTAGCTATAGAGCAAGGGATTTTTATTTCGGGTAGGAGTGAGCTTGTCCTTTTGTCAATTCTCAAAGATTCTAGACCATGTGCATGATAGGATAGCAGGGGAAACTTTTCGCTCAAGAAACCACTTTTACTATGTAGCATAGCATGGACATTACAAATATAATCATTTTAGTGTGAAAAGATATGCTTGGTTTAAGTAAATAACAAGATCAATTCTCTATGCTCAAAATTTATTTAATTGAATTTTGTGTACTTTGATATAAGAGAGATTAGTAATCATACCAAATAAAATCAAGATATTTATTCATGTGAATGTGAAAGTGTGGGATTCCAAATAAATGCTAATTTATCCAAAATAATTTGAAAATATAACTGCAATATGTCACAATGTGAGAAGGTACAAAAAATAAAAGATGTTTTTGAAGATTTTAATGATTTTGAATGTTTTTGGTGTTTTTATAAATTGAAAGAAATACAAGATAGTGGATTTTTGAAATATTTTAAACAAATATATACAATGATGAAATGACCAATTTTTTATGCATAGTAACATTTAAGATGTAAAATGTTCATGGGTTCTTTAAGTTCTTTACCATCTAAGGTAGATAATTTGTATGCTCCCGATTCAAATTTAGAAGTGATAATATATGGTCCAAGCCAGTTGGGCTCAAATTTACCTTTAAGGTCTTTAGTTGCATTAGTATTCTTTTGATTTTCTTTTAAAACAAGATCGTCGACCTCAAAGGATCGATGACGAACTTTCTTAGCATATTGTTAGGATCTCATCCTAACCCTTAATGTAATAACTTCCTTGATGTAATAATTCCTAGTGAACGTGGGTAGTACCCATGATTAATATTTTGTAATGTTCTAAGTTTTAGCTTAGGTAGTGCCTATGACAAATGGCACCCTTTTTATGTAACACATGGTAGATAGGTTAGGTAAGGTGGCATTGTGCATGTAATTCGTGTGGCATTATGCATGTAATTCGAGTGGCATTGTGCATGTAATTCAAAGTGGCACTATGCATGTAATTCGGGTGGCATTATGCATGTAATCCAGGTGGCATTTTGCATGTAAGCCAACCTTGGAAGGAAACTCTTTAAATACCCGAAAAGGCACCAATGTAACCATATTTTTGCAAATTAATGAAGTATTGAAGGAGGTTGCCCCATCGAAGAGGCCTGCGATTCTGTCTTATTGTGAGATTGTTCCTTTATGCAAATTTTTGTTATATTAATTTTATGTGAGTTTATTTCCAAGCAATCGTGTGAGAGTGTGTTATTTGAGTTTATTTTATAGTAGGATCCTAACAAGTGGTATCAGAGCACTTTCCAGGGCCAAGTTCTGCTGTAACTGCAATGATTCTTGCCATCCAATCCGCCTGTTAGGTATAAATTTTGTGTTTTTTCCCATTTTTGTTTTTCCTTATAAAAAAAAAAAAAATCTTTTTAGTTGAGTAGGTAGAAACCCCGTATCGGGGGTTTTAAAATATCGCGAAGTATTTGTCGTTATTGGCTAAGCTAAATAGCCCATAAAGCGTCTAGTGAAGTGAGGGGCGATCAGGCTCCAATACCTAGGCCTCAGACAGAACTCGTGCACGAACTTGAGCTCCCATGTATCTTCGAGTATATCGGGAGACCATCTAGGATTAAACAAAATTTTAGCCATTAGGAAGCTCTTTGGCCTTGTATTACTCATACTCTATGGGACACAACATCCTGGACGATTACCCTCCCGTATTGTTAGAGAGGCGGGTAGTGTGCTCAAGGGTATGTGTGGAATCCTCCTTGAGTAGTGGCCTGAAATATTGGTCCGAGCACTACTGTTCGTCACTGTTGGTATATTAGAGGGCCTATGGGTGGTACATACTCCTATACTTAGCATTCCCTGGTTCTGTTAAAACTTCAACCTGTAAAAAATGCAAAAAAATAAAAAAATAAAAATCCAAACATCCCTGTTCATAAACCTGCATTTCAAAAGTGAGCATATGAGAAAGGAGTCCTCTACTAAAAAAAATAACAGAAAGGACATGCATTCAGGATAAGCCATGAGGGTGACACTTAAGTTGACAATCTGGAGAATAACAATCAAATTTACAAGTGGCGATCACGATCAAGTCGATCAGTCGGAGAGGTCAAGACACAGTCAAGGCATAATTCACAATCTTCAGGGTCAGAACAGAACTGTCATAATAGTCACCTACAAAATACAGAGAATCTTGAGTATGAAACGCGGCCAGTTATAGATAGTGCTCCAGTACCCAACTTTTGCTCTGTAGCTCAAAATCAGAAACTGTAAACACCGTTAGACTCAGCAAAACAAGAGAAAAAAAAAATCTAGGGTGCCAAAAAGTAGTGTTGAGAGATATAGCTCATTGTGACCACCTCCTTGAGCTGATCATTTTGATATATAGCACCCAAGCACTTTTTTGGGCACTTACTAAAAATAGTAAGTCCTAAAAACTCAATTCTATTTTTAGTAACTGGTCACAAAAGGTTTAAAAAATGGCCTAGGGTACCCGTGGACACCAAAAAGAACTAGAACACTTGGAATCCCTAACAAAAGCCATTGAGAACTTGAACTCGACTTTTCACTCCATAAGGGAAGAAGTCCAAGGTCTACGCCTAGAGCATGAGGCCACTAGCAACCGCTTAGAAGAAGCACTGACAGAAGTAGACAACAAACTAAAAAGAGAACCACCCAAAGCAGAATACCAAGCTGAGAGTTCTGTAAGGAATCATGACCATGATCCACCCTTTAGAATGCCCAAATTGGACTTTCCCAAATTTAGTGGGAAGGATGTTGATGGGTGGCTATGTCGGGTTGACCAATTATTTTGACTTCATAATGTACCCGTATTTCATCGAGTCCAGATGGCTTCCTTTAACTTGGAGTCTGAGGCTCTACACTGGTTTCAATGGTTACATGTTGCCTACCCAAATCTCTCTTGGGAGGATTTTGAATCCCAACTACTCACTCGATTTGGTCCTAGTGAGTATGAGGACTTTACAGGAGCCTTGACCAAACTACAACAAACAGGGTCAATCCGAGAGTACCAAGCTCAATTTGAAAAATTGGCCAATAAGACAAGAGGATTGAGTGAAGGGTTCTTCTAGAGTTGTTATATCAGTGGATTGAAGGTGGAACTCCAAGAGGAAGTAAAAATGTTGAAACCACGAACTATGATGGAAGCTATCATTTTGGCCCGTTTGGTCGAATCTAAACTCTCTGCCCAAAGACACCCATCAAAGTTTCCTCAAAATAGACCTTCATTTCCTCCTAGAGCCTAACACCTAGCTGATAATAAACCTACTGCACCCAAGCACCTCACCACCAAAGATATGGATGCACGTCGTGCCCAAGGATTATGCTACAATTGTGATGAAAAGTTTTTCAAAGGGCATAAGTGTGCACACAAAAAATTGTTCTTGATAGATGTTGAAGAACCTGATACCTCTGACGAGAGTGATGAGGATGAGGACCCTCCAGAAACACCTCCTCCACAAGAAGAAGTGAAACAGGAACCTGAGACAACAATTACAGTCCATGCCCTTGCAGGAATTACTACTCCTCAAACCATGAAGGTTACAAGATTTTTCAAGGGCCAACGTCTTTCCATCCTTCTGGATTCGGGAAGCACGCACAACTTCATTGACCCTAGAGTTGCTCAGCGGGCAAATTGCTATATCCACACTTGTAATTCCTTCGAGGTCATGGTAGCCAATGGGGGAACCTTACCTTGTAAAGGAAAGTGTCGCAATGTTAAAATCAAGATAGGGGACTATGAACTCAAGCAGGACATGTTTGCCCTCCAGTTGGGTGGATGTGATATTGTTTTGGGATCTCAATGGTTGAGTACGTTGGGCACTATTAGTTGGAACTTTGCTGAACTTTGGATGCAGTTCTCCTAGAACGGACAAACACACATCATCAAGGGCTCCCCGGCAGGAACACCTCAAATTATCAGTTCAAATGACATGGAGAAATTGCTAAAGAAATCATCACGTGGGGTCATTGCACAACTATTCTCCATCCAACCATCCACATCTCTAATGGGTGAAATCCCACCAGACATGCAACATATTCTCCACAAACATGAGGCCATCTTTTCAGAACCAACCACACTACCATCGCATCGCTCTCACGACCATGCCTTTTCATTATTGTTGGGTAGTACACCTCCCAATATCAGACCATACAGGTACCCCCATGCCATGAAGTCAGATATTGAGGAGATGATACAGGAATTACTCAAGGCGGATGGCTCTTGGCGATTGTGTATTGACTACAGAGAACTCAACAAGATAACTGTCAAGGATAAATTTCCTATCCCTGTGGTTGATGAATTACTAGATGAATTACATGGGACCATATACTTCACCAAGCTAGACCTCCGCTCTGGGTACCATCAGATCCGGCTCAGGGATGAAGATATTCCTAAAACTGATTTTTGCACTCATGAAGGTCATTATGAATTCTTGGTAATGCCATTTGGTCTCACAAATGCTCATTCCACATTCCAAAGCCTGATGAACAACATCTTTCGCCCTTTTTTGCGGAAGTTCATCCTTGTGTTCTTTTATGACATCTTGATTTACAGTCACACATGGGAAGAGCATCTCAAGCATGTCGATCAAACCCTCCAACTACTAGCCGACCATAAACTGTTTGTAAAAAGGTCCAAGTGTTCCTTTAGTTTGACTGAAGTAGAGTATCTGGGACACATTGTCTCAAAGGATGGTTTCAAGGTTGACCCTAAGAAGATCCAAGCAGTCCAAGAATGGCCAAAACCTCGCACACTCAAGGGGCTTCAAGGATTTTTAGGGCTTACAAGATATTATTGTAAATTTGTCTGCAATTATGGAAAGATAGCTGCCCCCCTCACCTCCATGTTGAAGAAGGATTCTTTTACTTGGAAAGGGCCGGCTGAGCAAGCATTCCTAGACCTCAAGCATGCCATGACCACCACTCCAGTTTTAGCCATGCCAGACTTCTCTAAAAAAATTTCATTGAAAGTGACGCTTCTGGTCGTGGTATTGGGGCGGTATTGATGCAAGAAGGATGCCCTTTGGATTTTACTAGCAAATCCCCATTTGATCACAATTTGGGGAAATCCACATATGCCAAGGAAATTTTGGCAATATTGCATGCAGTCCTGCATTGGCGACCTTACCTCATTGGGCGCAATTTCTCCATAAAAACTGACCACCAGAGTCTAAAATACTTTCTAGAACAATGGGTTGCCACCCTCGAGCAACAAAAGTGGGTATCAAAACTCATGGGCTATGATTATGACATCATGTACAAAAAAGAGAAGGAAAATCTTGTGGCAGATGCTCTCTCTCGCCAATTTGAGACCCTTAGTATGTTGTGTGCCATCTCTGCACCATTGCCCCAATGGATTGAGCCCTTACGTCAGGAAATACTTCAGGATGCAAATTTGAAAGACCTGGTTGCTTCACTTAGGGATGATCCAGAGTCTACACCAAGATATAGTTGGGATGGCCAGGATCTGCATTACCATCAATGCCTGGTTCTTCCTCCTAAGTCCCCACTTCGAGAGCTCCTCATGAAGGAATCACATGCTACTCCATATGCTGGCCATTTAGGGTTCCTAAAAACTTATGAGCGACTCAAGCGCACCTTCTTTTGGAAAGGTATGAAATAGGACATTCGCTCTTTTGTAGCGGACTGCGACACATGTCAAAGGATGAAAGGAGAAACAGTGCGCTCTCCGGGCACTCTTCAACCATTGCCGATACCAGATCAGGTGTGGACTGACATCTCCATGGACTTCATAGAAGGGCTAACTAAATCTGGAGGTAAGTCTGTTATTTTCATGGTAGTGGACCACCTTTCAAAGTATGCTCACTTTTGTGCCCTAACCCATCCTTACACAGCATCCACTATTGCCCAAATTTTTCTTGACTCCATATTTCGCCTTCATGGCATGCCAACCTCCATTGTATCTGATCGTGATCCCACCTTTACTAGCAATTTTTGGCAAGAGTTGTTTAAGTTGTAGGGGACTCAGCTCAAAATGATTTTAGCCTACCATCCGCAAACGGATGGTCAAACAGAGGTTGTTAATAAATGCTTGGAAACCTACCTTCGCTGCTTTGCCTCCGATCATCCTACTCATTGGGCAAAATGGCTTTCTTTGGCCGAATGGTGGTACAACACTTCCTATCATACTGCCACCAAACTCACACCATTTGAGGCAGTTTATGGGCGCCCTCCACTCATGCCTTCCTCCTACATTTCGGGCAGCTCTAAGGTCCAGGCCATCGATAATGCTCTGAGTCAACACACCGAGGTCCTCTGCCAACTCAAGCAAAATTTGAAAATGGCCCAGAATCAGATGTGCCAACAAGCTGATCATCATTGTTCTGAGCGTAGTTTTGATGTGGGTGATATGGTCTTCCTTTGCTTACAACCATACAAACAATCATCCCTACAACTATGTAGGTGTCAGAAGCTCGCTCCAAAATTCTATGGTCCTTATCAGGTTCTACAACGGATTGGTCCAACAGCTTACAAATTGGCTCTTCCCCCAACTTCCAAGATCCACCCTATTTTTCATGTTTCCCTTCTCAAGAAAGTTGTGGGCACAAAGGTACAGGTTCAATCAACACTCCCCGAATTGGATGAAGAAGGCTCCATCTTACTTGCATCGGAGCAGTTGCTGGATCGTCAAACTCGCACTCTATGTAACCATACCATTACAGAGGTCTTGGTTCAGTGGCGTGGACTTCAACCTGAGGATTCTACATGGGAGTCTCTCCATCAATTCCAGCAACAGTTTCCTCATTTTTAGCTTTGAGGACAAAGCTTCTTCAAGGAGAAGGGCATGTTAGGATCTCATCCTAACCCTTAATGTAATAACTTCCATGATGTAATAATTCCTAGTGAACGTGGGTAGTACCCATGATTAATATTTTGTAATGTTCTAAGTTTTAGCTTAGGTAGTGCCTATGAAAAATGGCACCCTTTTTATGTAACACATGGTAGATAGGTTAGGTAAGGTGGCATTGTGCATGTAATTCGTGTGGCATTATGCATGTAATTCGAGTGGCATTGTGCATGTAATTCAAAGTGGCACTATGCATGTAATTCGGGTGGCATTATGCATGTAATCCGGGTGGCATTTTGCATGTAAGCCAACCTTGGAAGGAAACTCCTTAAATACCCGAAAAGGCACCAATGTAACCATCTTTGTGCAAATTAATGAAGTATTGAAGGAGGTTGCCCCCTTGAAGAGGCCTGCGATTCTGTCTTATTGTGAGATTGTTCCTTTATGCAAATTTCTGTTATATTAATTTTATGTGAGTTTATTTCCAAGCAATCGTGTGAGAGTGTGTTATTTGAGTTTATTTTATAGCAGGATCCTAACACATATGATCTTTTAAGCTTGTTTTGGTATGCACGAATATGCTCCAAAGCATTGATGCACTTTTCATCTAGGAGCTCTAGCTGACTGAGTCTGCCAGCTCGATATTCATCTCCTACTTCGGTATCTTGAAGTAGTAGAGCCAAAGAAGGAACTTCTAATTCAAAGGGAAAAATAGCTTCAGCGCCATAAACCAAAAAAAAGGGTGAATTTCTAGTGGGAGTTCGAACACTAGTTCGATAAGCCCACAAAGCTGGATATAATTGAATGTGCCAGTCATGGCCAGATTTATTGACCAATCTTTTGAGAATTTTGATTAAGGTTTTGTTTGAAGCTTCTGCTTGGCCATTACCCTGAGGATAATAGGGAGTGGACCAGTGATGTTGAATCTTATATTTTTGGCATAATTTCTTAACATTTTATTTTTGAAACAAGTTCCATTGTCTGAGATGAGATTTGCAGGAATTCCGAACCTACAAATGATTTGATTAAAAATAAATTTAGAGACTTGTGTTCCAATGTAGGAAGATAAAGGCATAGCTTCAACCCACTTCGTGAAATACTCAGTGGCGGTTATGATGAATTTGTGTCCATCAGATGACATAGGATTAATTTTGCCAATAATGTCTAAGCCACATTTTGAAAAGGGCCAAGGAGATGAAATAGCCTGCAGTTCTTATGCAGGGGCATGGACAAGGTTAACATGTTTTTGGCACTTGTCACAATGGTGCACATAATCATGTGCATCATTCTCCATGGTAGGCCAAAAGTATCCTATCCTAAGGAGATTTTTAGCAATGACACTACCACTGAAGTGTCCTCCACAAGATCCATCATGGGCTTCACTCAAAGCTGATCTGGATTCTTCTAAATTCAAACATCTCAATAGGATACCTTCAAAAGATCTCCTATATAAATTATTGCCAATTATTACAAATCGACTTGCTCATCTACGTAATAACCGACGTTGGTTTCTATTAGAATTGGTAGGGAAAGTCCCATTTTGAAGAAAATCAAATATATCCATATACCAAGGTTCAGGAGTAGTTTCATTGATTAGGAACACATCCAAAGGTTCTAAGCATGACTTATTTGAAGTGGGTTCCTGGAGTCGACGAATAATGATGGTGGCATATTCGTCATCTAACTCCAAGGGCAGAAGAGATGCAGCTGCGGCCATAGCATCAGCTACACGGTTGTTAGTTCGAGGAATAGCTTCCAAGGTAACTTGATCAAATAGAGATATTAATTGTAAAACATAGGCTTTATATGGGCACAATTTATCATCTCTGGTCTGATAAACTTCATTAATTTGGTTTATAACAAGTTGAGAATCACCAAAAACTAGCAGATGTTTAATTTTTAATGCCAGGGCAGCTCGTAATCCAAGGATTAGAGCTTCATACTCAGCAGTATTATTAGTGCAAGCAAATGTTAATTTAAAGGACAAAGGTATAATGTGCTTTTGTGGAGATATTAAAATAATACCTGCACCAGCCCCACTCATGCATCGGGCTCCATCAAAGTATAAGGACCATTGTTCAACATGGTCTGCCTCTAATTGAAGGCATTCATCAGGAAACTCAATGATGAGGGGATGAGTAGACTCTAAGGGTGCAATAGCTAATTGATCTGCTATGATTTGACCCTTAACAAACTTATATCCTATAAACATGAGTTCAAACTCGCTTAGAGCAAGAACCCACTTGGTTGTGCGACCCGATAAATAAGGTCGACTCATGAGATACCGCAAGGGGTCATATTTAGCAATGACATAAGTTTTCTGACTAAGCATGTAATGACGTAATTTCTACGTAGAAAACATGACTGCTAGACATAGTTTTTCTAATGCTGTGTAACGGGTTTCATAACTGATTAAAGTTTGGCTAATATAATAATTAGCACGTTCTTTCTTCTCATCATCAAGTTGAGCTAACGTAGCTCCCAAAGCAAAATCTAAAGCTAAAATATACAGGATAAACGGACGATCAGGTCTAGGCGGTGAAAGCACAGGTGGGTTAAGGAGGTATTGTTTAAGAAGTTCAAAAGCTTCCTTACATTCATCGTCCCAATTAAAAGGGATATCCTTCTTAAGGAGCTTAAGAAAGGGACCGGTTTTGTCCGCCAGCTTATCGATGAAGCGACGGATAGCTTGAAGTTTACCTTGTAAACTTCGTAATTTAGATATATTGGTAGGTGCGGGCATATCAGTGATAGCCGCAATCTTGAGAGGGTCAATTTCAATGCCACGTAAAGAAACTATAACCCCTAATAGTTTATCGGACTTAACTCCAAATATGCATTTGGCTGGATTTAATCGAATAAGATATTCTCTTAACCGATTAAAAACTTTTCTCAAATCATCTAAATGATCATCTTCATTAATAGAGCGAGCTATAATATCATCTACATAATCATGTAGGATATCATGCATCATATCATGAAAAATATAAGTCATAGCTCGTTGATAGGTTGCACCTGCGTTCTTTAGGCCGAATGGCATCACTTTCCAACAAAAGGTACCCCAAGGGGTAATAAAGGCTATTTTAGCCTGATCCTCAGGAGCTATCCTGATCTGATTATAGCCAAAGAATCCATCCATTAGGGACATCATCCCACTCCCAGCAGTAAAATCAATGATTTGATCCATGTTTGGAAGAGGAAAATCATCTTTAGGGCATGCAACGTTAATATCTCTAAAATCTGTGCAAACCCTAACTTTGGTAGCTTCTTTCTTGGTGACTGGAACTACATTCGAGATCCATTCAACATAATCAATAGCTTGTATAAAAACAACATTCAGGAGTTTTTCTAACTCCCCTTTGACTAGCAAGGCCACTTTGGGATGCATTTTTCTAAGTTTCTGTTTAACAGGTTTAGCATCCGGATGGACTACTAGATGATGCATGACTACAGAAGGGTCCAGACCTGGCATATCTTCATATGTCCAAGCGAAGACATCTTCATATTCTTTAAGAAATGCAATGTATTCATTTTGTTTTTCTTGACTTAATTCTGATCCAATATTGATTATGTGAGGATTATCCTCAGTTCCAATGTTAACTTTAATGACGTTTTCTACTTCCATGTGTAAATCTCTTTCAAAATTAGGTGGGGTGGGTGAAACGCCCAATTCTTGTAATTATTTTAAGGTTAACTTGGATAATTCATCTTGAGGAGTCGTGGCCTCAAGCTAGGCTATAGTTGGTATAGAACCATCAAAATAAAAACCATTGTGTAACATTTCTTCAATGGAGACATCGTGAAAAATATCTCCTTCCAACTCATCATCGGATCCAACAATCATTTCAGGATAAGCTATGGATAGCACATTGCATGTAAATGGTTGATTTTTTAGAGGCAAATCATCACGTCCATCCAAATAATCTTGATAACATATGAGTTGATCATCATCTTCAAAAGGGAAGGGTTGACCCTTACTAGGAAATAGGCCCACACCACATCGGGCGGGCCATGGTTCTACCTCGAAAGGTTCTTTCATACCATCTTGGAAAGGTCCCAAGCCTTTCCCTTTATATCCCATTTTAAGCATTATAGGTTTAGCTTTAATATACTCATTAGTAAAATAACATCGAGCATATCCATCATGATGAGTTTTGATGTTCCTGGGTATTCTTCCCCAGTCATATCCCTTATAAATGAAGGCACAACTCCCGACTTGGTAAGTACTTCCCATAGGTTGTGGGAGGCCCAAAGTACGAGGAGATGGCGGCAAGTTATTAAAAAGAATTGAATCTTGCATAAAAGCATTTGTTTTTTCTGATATTAAGATTTTAGATAAATCCGATAAAAGTTCATCAGAAAGAGCATACGATGTAGAAGGATCATTCCCTATATCTTTAGATTTGGAAGGTGTGATAGATGTAGATAATGTGGAAGTGTTAATAGATGGGTCTATAGGTTTTGAAATTATAGGGATGGAACATGAAGGATTGGTTGTGGATTGAAGATCTTTTTGAGGTTCTAGAGTGGTTTGTTTAGAAGATTGTTGATCTATATATGAGGGTGAAATTAATGGAGGAAAGATAGATGAAGTTATGGGTGTGCGTTTCATAGTTTTAGATGAAAAATAAGAATTAGGATGTGTGGATGACAGAGCAGGGCAAAATTGAACTCCAACAGGTTCTGCCAAAGCACACATATCAAAAGGTCTAGGATCACCATGGATAGTGACCAACTGATTTTTAAATTCGAATTTAACACATTGGTGTAAAGTTGATGGGACAGCCCGCATTGCATTGATCCAGGGATGACCCAAGAGTATATTGTACGATGCGGGGCAATGTACAATAAATACGGTCATATCTAGGGTTCTAGGACCAACTTGCAATGGGATGGTAATAACTCCACACGTTTCTTGTGTTTCGTCATTGAAAGCTTTTATGATCATGTCAGTTTTCTTCATTTCATCACTTCTAAACCCAAATATTTGGTAGAAGTCAAAAGTGCAAATGTTTAGAGATGAACCATTATCAATCAAGACTCGTTTAATAGCTACATCTCCAATTAAGGCAGTAATATATAAGGGGTTATCCTTATGTAAACTGTGTTGTGGTATATCTTTATCTCGAAAGTCGATACAATCAATTTCTCTAGTGATGATAGTATTGGTCATGGCTTCAGGTTGAATGTTTTGTGGTACCATCATTTGGCTTAATGTAAGCATCAATTCATCTCTATGTGTAGGAGAAGATCTTAATAAATCCAAAAGGGAAATTTTGGCTGTAGTATTGGATAATTGCTCATTAATATTGTAAGGGGGTTTAGGTTGAACATTAGGAGCATGATTCCCTTTATTGGGATTTCTCAAAACAAATGGAGTTGATCCATCATTCTGATTTGGTTCTTGTTGAGAATTTTGAGCCTGTTGTCTGGTAACGACTCCGATGGTACCTACAATGTTATATTGAAGACGCTGAACTGGTCTTGGTTGAGCGTTTATGGCTTGTTCATTAGGAAGGAACTGGTTAGAAGAGGGTCGAGTAGTAACTCTTCTAGGAAATGGTTCTTCTGGAACCATAGCATCTATGATAGGTTGAATAGGATCTGATTCATTTTTAGAACTATTCGATTGGTTTGAGGTGATGTCGATTTCACTTTCAGTATCTGATTCTTCATCACTAGGATCCGATGTTTGAGTATTATATAGGGGTCTGGACGTAACCATGGAGAAAGTTGTGCCAAATATTTGAGGATCTTGAACAGATAATTGTCCGCTAATAGTCCCTACATATCGGGTAGGAGGAGGGACATTATGATGTTCGATTTGATTGGCTACCTCTTTACCATGTTTTGGTAAAGGATGTTGAAATATATCTAATGATTGATTAGCATTTTGATTTTGATTTTGGGGAATGTTCTTTTGAGCATTATTAGGAGCATTTTGTTTAGGTTGGAAGGCTTGCACCTCCATTTCATTATTATCAATCAGATCTTGTATTTTATGTTTTAACCTTTTACAAGAGTTGGTAGAGTGTCCAGGTCCTCTATGGAAATCACAGTGTAAATCGGCTCTGTATCCGGGTATGGTTGGATCAGGTTCCTGGATAGTTGGTAATTGAATCAAACCTCTTTCGAGTAATTGGGGTAGAATAGTTGATAATGGTTGGTTCAATCTAGTAAACTCTCGAGGAGGTTTATCAGGAGGTTTCAATATAAATTTTTTTGTTGTCTTCGTTGTATTGATATTAGCAACATTTTTGCTATCAGTGACTCCGTCACCTACAACTTGTTTGTTTTTGTACTGATTTCTAGATGTTTTCTCATCATCTTTCTTCCTAAGCTGGCCTCTCCTAATGAGAGCATCTTCTACTCTTCGAGCTAAGTCTATAGCTTGATCGAAGGTAGTTAAGGTAGCAATTGATAACTCATAAGATATTTGTTCTTGCAAATTATTGATAAAAATATCCAACATTTCCCTATAAGGTAGCACAAAGTGCAGTTTTCCTGTCAACTGCCTCCATCTAGCTAGGAAATCAGCAAAACATTCATCTTTGTCTTGTTTTAAATTGTACAAATCTTTAATGGTGACATGCCTCTCGATGTAGGCACTAAATTGATGGACAAAATATTCAGCGGTCTCTTCAAAATTTCTCAAAGAATGAGTGGGCAATTGATAGTACCACTCTAATGCCATTCCTCCTAAACTTTTTGGGAACATTTTTAGTAATAACAAGTCATCGTGTGATATATCATGACATGCTATCCTAAACATGCGAAGATGCTCTATGGGATCTTCGGTTCCTTTATATATAGGCAGGACGGGCATGGGAAAATGTTTAGGGTATGGTTGTGCTACAACCATAGGATCTAGAGGTTGACTACACATCTCTCGATAATTGTACGAGGGATGGTAGGGATCTATCTGGTCCATGCGGGAAGCTAACTGTTTCACCATGGCTTCCAGATTACTGGTTTGCCCACCATATTGGTTCGGTAGGGCATTAATATGAGATTTGTGAGCATATGATGGAGGGACATGCATATTAGATGCTATATTGCTATTGTGTAAATTGTTGGTAGGAAGGGTGTTATGAAGAAGTTTTGAAGTTGTATTATGTTGTATCCCAGATTGTTGAAAATTGGTGTTTGGCTTCATTTTAGGTTTTTGTCGGTTTGAAGCATATTGATCAATAGTTTGGCGAAATAAAGCAGTGAATGAAGGTTTCTTTTGTGTGGAAATGATTTTAGGCTCAATAACAGGTTCCTTAGGAGGTTGGGTAACCTGTTGTTTTTGCATGTTCTGAATTATAGTGGCCATATCCATATTGGATGGTCCAGCTTTATCACTTTCTTGATCAACAAAGGACAAGGGATTAGTGTGTATGTTAAACATATCTTCCATGGTTGCTTGAGTGTCACTAATTTGTCCTCTATCAATACGAACTGCCATATTAAGAGCACCAATGTTATTATTGAAAAATTTCCAGAAATGATCTAAGTTATCAAAAGCAATAGTTCCATCTGAAGCCATTCTAGGGGATGAGGATCCTTCCTCTCTAACATTTTCTTGTTGTTCATTTTCTTCAGCCAGCTCATCTTCTGGCTGTTCTAGAGTTTCTTCTTCCGGAATTGAACCCTCAGGAAGGGTATTTAATTTTTTATTTTTCTTACCTAACCAATCTTCTTCTTCTTCTTCAGTTTGTTTACCATTCCTAAGTTTAGTCATTATGCTTAAACTTAGGTTTCTATAAATATATATATATATATATATATATATATATATATATATATATGCAACAAGCTTAAGAGGTATATATTTTAATTATATACCTACTATAGTATTTGAAATAAAATGTTTTGATTTGATTATGTTTTTTTGGTTTTTCTTGTTTTTTTATAACAATATTATAAAGATAACAAACAACACATAAAACACAAGAAATAATAATAATGAAAGCAATGATCTAGTTTTCTATAAACAATTTATAAATATCATTAATGGGCTCAAGTTCTTCAGGAGTCATGAAATGTTCTTCTTCAAATTGAAAATTTTCTTTCAAAAATTTGACAAAAAGTGCTATAGTGATATTATCTGTCTCAGACTCTGGTTGGTAGAAGTAAAGTTCGTGGCAATACTCTCGATATAACACAGCTCTAGGAACTCTATTCCATATTTCCCTATCCGTAAGAACGACCTCTTGGTCTTCTACACGACCTAGGAATTGGTGTATAATGGCTGCGTTCTCGAGGTATTCCTCAAAGGTGAACAATTCTGAAGACACAAGAGCTCTCCTATAAGCTAACCATCTATGGCAAGCTCTCTGAAGTTCATGATAAAAAATGAGTTGATGAGGATCCAGGATTCTATCTAGGACAAGCCTCTTGATTTGTTTAAGTTCTGTGGACCTAGATGAAATGATACCTAGTCTCCTATTAAGTTCGTCCCACAAAAGTTGGTTTCTATCTCTTTCAGGCACACTAAGCACATAATTAACTTCTATGGCTGCTAATTGGTTTTCAACATTTATAGTGACAGCTAATATTTTCTTAGGAGCTACCATCTAAACATGATATGCAACTTAGTAATTTTCTAATGATTTTAAATGCATCTATGTTTTTTTGTTTGTTTTTTTTTTTTTCAAAAGGTTTTAGTTTCACGTCGGGTTCACCAAAATGTATCGCTCCAAATTTTTCGCACCCTTACCTTCAGGCTATAGGATCCGTGCCCGAAGGGGGATGTGAAAAGGATGGGACAATACCTCGGACTGAGAGGCCTTTGGAAGGTCCCGCCTCTCGGGGGAGGTGTATTAAGGTGATTTTTCGATGGATGGTGGGGTTCACCAGGAAACGTTTAGTGGCAGTTTCCACGCCTAGGTTGGGAATGTGTTTTATGTGTTCAATTTTATCTTTAAACATTCAAATCCTAGGTTTGGCCAAATGAATCTAAGTTGTTCTATATGGAATGCAGATTTAAATGAATACAAAAAATAGAATTAACAGAAAACACAGAGAATAAATTAAGTGAAGAAATCCATACCTGGTTTCGGATGTCTGATGGGGGTTCTGATTTTTGAAGCAGTTAAGATCGTCTGGAATTTTACAGGATCGTCTCCTATCTGACAGGATCGTCTGAGATCCGACGAATTCGTCAGAGACCTGCAAACAGAGAAATAGATACAAAATACCAAAATTGCAACTATTCTGATAAAGGAAAATGATATGAAATAATAATAAGGATGTTAATAAGATAGTCCCAAATGGAAATGCAAGTAAATTATGATTCTTTAATAGCTAATCATGATCTTATTATGCAATTAAATTACATGGGTGAACTCCAAGATGCAGGATAATAGGAAATAAGAATAAAACTGACTAAATGCAGAATAAAATAGCAGCAAAGTATAGGAAAAGTGCAAACTCTGGGCACTGATTGCCCCCAATGTTGACTGCAGTCGAAATCATCTCGGCTTGGTACGAAATCGTCTCGAATTGGACAGGATCATCTGCGACGATCTGAGCTTGCTCCAGCTGAAGAATGATAAGGTTCCTACAACAAAACTTGGAAAGCACAAATGCAGATGGTAATCCAGGGTATTCTAATGCATGTAAAGGTCAAGTTATAGGAAAATTCAGCCAGGGGAAAGTCAAGGGGGGTCCTAAGGTTTAAATAGGCTTAGGAGGGAAGTTGGGAGGTTGGAGATCATCCTAATTTGGAAGATCTCCAATGGGGGAGGTCTCTAACCGTGCAGACACGCTTCTGCCCAACTTAGAGACGCCGTTGAAATAGAAGCTAACTATGAAAAATTAGTTTTGGGACAAGATCATCTGGACGTCCTAGTCCAGACGAAATCGTCCGATCTGAGGCGATATCGTCTGATCGGCGACGATATCGTCAAACGGACAAAACAAACTCTAAAAATGGCATGGGAAATGAGGAAACGGGTTAAAAGGCGGTTTTGGAGCGGTTTTGGGGTTGAAATTGAATTTGAATTATTACTAAGGTAATTTTAATTATTACTAAGTTTTACTACGCCAATTTTAGGGTGCTACACAAGCAATATTTGGGAAGGGCGGAATGTAATGACCCCTTTCTGAGTAGTCAATCAGTTGTGGTGATTTAGCCTATTCCTGGGTTCCCATAGGCTAAATAGGGATGTTTGGGAACCCTAAGTGGGTTGTTCCCTAGCGATCAGTGCTTCACTAGCTCTTCTCTACCTCTTTCTAGAGGCGATTCGAAGATTTCTTCCACCACTTACTATTTTTAGTAAGTCGGAGCTGAGACGTTCAGTGTTGATGAATTTTATGGGTTTTGTTTAGAGTAGTGCTAAGGAGTTTTGAGTCCTTCCGAGGGATTTGTTGGGTGATTCTGATGGAGTTACTATTTATAATAACTACTAATTTTTGCAGTGTCAGCTTTGGTCTGCTTCATTCCACATTTGCAGTGTTCAGGTTGCCTTATTTGATGAATTTATTCAGCTGTTAAGGTTGGGTGAAATATTTGGAAGTTATTAAAGTTATTTTTTAATTAAAAAGGGCCAAACGATATACAAAAAAAAAGTAACTTTATGTTTTTTTTAAAACAACGTTGTCCTACTAGGCCAAGGGGGTGGATGCACATCCCAAGGGGGGACGTAGGAGTTCTTAAGGCAATAAAATAATATTAGTTTGAAATGTGTTTGGATCCAAAAAAACCTAAAAATGAGGTATGGGGTTTATATTGGAGTTTTGGAGCTCATTTGCATCATCTTCTTTTTGGAAACATAAAAAAACTCTGTCAAATTTGCTTCAGCAATTGCAGAATTTGGATTTTGGAGATGAAAACCTCCATGGGTATCACTAGTTTCGGGGGTTAAAGGTCATTCCTAGTCAGTTCTGGGTGTTTCTACTTCATAGGGCACATATTTGAGCTTGATTTACAGCGGTAAGGTTTGTGATATCGACAACTTCAATGGGTGTTTGAGGAGATCTTCTGGGTCTTCTAGTTTTTGGTCATTTTCATCTGGGCGTTCTTCAGTTTAGTGTTTTGCGGTGTGATTTGAGGGTTCTTGGAGCTGGCTGTACCATTTAAGAGTGCATTGGAGAATGTGTAAAGCATTCATATCTTAATCCAAGAAGTTTCTCATTTTGGGTTTCCTAGTATATGTTTTCCAAGTTTGGGCGATGAGAATGGAGGCATTTTGATGAGTGTTTGGAGCTGGAGTGAATTTATTTTGTTGGCCGTACCCTTTTTAGCATGATGTACCATTATCTTGGAAAATGTGCAATAAATTCAATCAAATTTCGGGTGTGTTTGTTGTCCAAACATTGGCACATAACCTATACAATATTTTTGCATTTTACATGTCATTAAGAGCCTGTTTGATGAAGTTATGAACATTTTGGTGTGTTCAACTGTGTATGGTTTATTTTCAAAATTTTGTATCAGACCTTTACTTGCATTTCCAAGTCAAAAATTTGAATAAAATAATGTTGTTTGGTGTTGGTTTTTAGTTTGTTTCATTCCAGTTTATGTTTATGCAATTTAGAGTTTTTATTTATGCATATGTTCACACATTATAAAGCACAAAAACCCCAAAACAATTGCATATAATACATATCAGAAAAACATTAGAAAAAGCACAAAAAAAAAATCAAACATTACAAAAACAGAAACAAAGAAAAAATCCTCAGTTATTTCAGAGCAGCAAACAAAGGTGTCTATTATAGGAGCCACAAGGCGCTTCTTCTTTTGCAATGGGCTTTCACCCCAAGGAGAGGCGAAAGGGAGTTTCACCCCTCACTTGGGGTGAACTCAAGTTTGACTTTTCAACCTTGCGCTTGACATGTTTCTTTTGCCTTTTAAAATACGTTCACCCCAAAAGGAGGTGAATGGAGCTTTCACCCCTCCTTTGGGGAAAAAGCACTTTTGATTCTTCCATTTCCATGATTTTAAAATCGGGCCCCACACGCCTTTCCACTTTGCACTATGGTTTCACCTCAAGGAGAGGCGAAAGGGCTTTTCGCCCCTCCTTTGGGGTGAAAGCACCTTTGAATTTTCAACTAAGGCCATTCACTTTAACTTTTTTTCTAACTTTTTAAATGATATTTACCTCATAAAGAGGCGAATGGGGTTTTTGCCCCTCCTTTGGGGTGAACTCACCGTTGACTTCTCCCTTTGGCCATCTTTGACCTTTTTATTCTTGCACTTTGTAAAAATGAAGGTGTTTCACCCCCAGGAGGGGCGACAAGGGTTTTATGCCTTCTTCTGGGGCGAAAACACTTTACGTTTTTCCTTGTTTCCTTTACATTCCTTTGATATACCATTAAAATGTTTTAGCACCTTACTTATTTGCTTTAACTTTAATTAAGAATTAATTTTATTTTAAATCTATTACTTCCCGGACAGTGTCCACAAAAATTAAAATGGAGGGGATTTAAAATAAAAATCAATTTCAAAAAAATATATCAACAAAATTGTTGTATTATTAATCCATTATATTTCACCAATTTTTTGCAATAAAAACTGTAAATAAAATCCCAACAAAAATTGCAATGTGGTAAGATGTCAAAACTACCAATATTTCTAGTGGATCTTAGGGTATCCAACTCATGTGGATGCAATCAACCCCAGTCCTTTATCCATTGGACTCTTAGTGGTCCCCCTCATGGGCTACATCAGTCAGCGCTTCTTATCTAGATGTCTTTACCTATGCCTATTCTGCTACAGCCTCCTCCTACTTTGCCAAAATTGCACAAGTGGCCTCATAAACTGTAACTATTTTAGTCCAAGCATCTATGGTGAATAGGGAAGGAAGACTAAGTGAATCAAATATGTACCGTAGAGTCTCTATATGCTCCAAGATGATGCGCTTGGATCTCTGAGCCAATTCAAATAAAGATGACTCCATGCGGGTGAGCCTTTTCATGAGCGACAAAACCTGTACTTCTATGATTGGCTCTACCCAACTATCAATTTTTGATGTATCCTATACAAAATTCTTCTAGGCCTCCTCTAACTATTCTTTCGATAGGGGCTCATCCTGATCATCTATGAAACCTAGGAATCCCATGTCAGCAAGGGCCTCAAAATGAACAAGTGCAATGGAGCGCTCTTGTTCAACTATGGTAAGCAGCTTCCTGCCCTCCCTCACCAGGTCCAATCTATGAAAATAACTATGTAGAGTGACCTTAGCACTAGACCAGGCTCGATCCATCCCACTCATTGGGTGAGTATGCATATTGGATTAGGAAAGATCTTGAATCCTTATTGCTGACTCTAGATGTGGCTCTAGAAAATTCTTCGTATTCTCTACTAACTACTCACTCAATTGGATTTGTATTCGGGCCTCATAGAGATATGCAAGACCAAGCTTACTTTTATCACCATCTTCACACAACTTCCAACCAAATGATGGTGGGCTTCCTTGATTTTCTCTTTGGAGAAGCCTGTAGCTTGTGTAGCCTTCTCTACCAGCTGGTTCTGTATGGATTTAAGTTAGGCTTTCACTATATACACCTGCAACTCTACTACTTCCTTTGCTTTCTGGTGGGCTTCTACTTGTTATCACCACTATTCCACCTCCTTTGTTATCTTTTCTTTTGTGCTCTACTCTTAGCTAGAGCTTCCTCAAGCTCAACAATATTTGCCTCGGCCTCATAGAATCTCTTCTTGTAGTGCTCGTCATGCAAGTAGACTGAGCTCATGTCAACCTGAATGTTCCCCATCTTCTTAGTAGTGTCAATCTTCATTAGGTCCTCTATTACGACTTCGTAAGTGTAATCACTTGGAGTCATTTCTCCTTGTGGCTTCTAGACTTGGGGAATCATCTTGGTGGTGTGGGCCTCCATCACTTCTGGATCAAAGGAGACCTTTTTGAGTGGCTTTGCTAGAGCCTACGCTTCTTTCCTCTTATGGCTCTTCAACCATTGTGATGAACTCAGATGAGCTCGATTGATATTTTCTACAACTGGATGTTCGGGTACCACCTCTATCTCTAACTTGGGTAACACCTACAGCTCCAATACCAAGGAGAAGGATAACCAAGCCTGTGAAAGGTTTGGCTCAAAGGAAGAAGTGGAAATGGAAATGAGAGGTGGAATGGAAATAGTGGAAGGGATGGAAGTGATAGGTTCAGCTATAGTTACACTCACTCATGGAGGAGCTTGTGTACTTATAGTTATGGTAGAAGTGATAGGAATGGAATATGAAGGAAGTGAAAATGGATTTGGGATAGATGTGAATGAACTAAAAGAAAGGGAGATCGAAGAGAAGGGAATAGAAGATGGAGTAGTAGTGACTGGTGGTTGAGAAGTGGAGAGTAAAATGGAAGTAGAAGGTATGCCAAATGGAGGAGCAACATATGTAGAAATTGTGGGAAGAGAAGTGATAGTCACTAACTACTCATGAGTGGAAGAAGGAAAAAGAAATGTACCTTCGGGCTTGGGTGCCATGTGAGTCGGTGATGGAGGCAATTATGAGATAGGTTCCTCTTGGGCTTGTTGTTTCTCCATATCTACTTTGAGATCTATGACCTCCATCTGCTGGTCTAGCTACTTCTCTTGAATCAATGGAAGATCCTTGGAAATGTTCACCTAAGTGACTGATACTGGTGGAGGGGGATTTACTATAGATGAAGAAACTGCACTAGTTCTTGGCTTCTTCATGGCCTTGGGAAAAGGAAATGCCTCTTCTACATTTCTCTTTGCTCGTTGAGGCCTTCTTTTAAACACCAATGGTTGTTCCTCTTCCACATGTGTCACTTCTTCGACTGTTGGGCCATGCTTTCTTCACTATAATTTTGGAAACTTTGAGGTACAACCTTTGAGAAAGTGATGGGCTGATAAATGTCATAAAATTTATCATATGCATTGGAGAATGCTTCATCCATCTTCAACCCATAAGCTGATGTAGTTTTTCCTTGGTGGACCCTCATAATCCACTATTTTGTGATATTTTCCTCAGACCATGTAGGCATCTAGATTTTCATCTGGTTGAATAGACCTGAAGGAGGAATATGCTGCTTATGCACTATGAGGTTGTACTCAGCCTCTTGCTCATAAAAATCATGCCATGGTGGAAGTGACATCATAGCCTCAATATGCCACTCCAAATCATGCCCCTCTAGATTATTGCGATTTTGTTGAATATCAGGTCATGGGCAACAATGAAACTATTTGGCCTTGATCAAAGTTGTAAAATGACCCAATGGGTCATACCTCCACCTTTAAGGTAATTCCACCAAACCAAGATCTTGGAGAGCCTCTGTGAGCAATTGGTTCTGATCGACCTGGCTCACCTCAATACTGTTGAATCTAAAGGGCATTGTGCATGTTGTCCTTTTACCTCATCCTACTCCATAAACATCATTAATATAATCATTCTGGTGCACCACCTCCATCACAAAGACATGCTCTATGGTAAATTATGAGAGTAAAAATGGCTTACTAGTGAAGCCGAAGATTCACACAACTACACCCTATGTCAACAAGAAAATATCACCCTTCTCCTCAGTGACAACCACTTCTCTCATCATCTGTGGCACTCTCTCACACTTTCCATAAATTAGCTCAATGGAAGGACCCAAAAACAAGTGGTTAAAGTTATAAAATGACTCCCTCCTTGATAGATTGGGAGTCCACATGTAAACTGGCAAAACCTTGTTCACCTCATCAACCTACTTAATAGCTACAAAGGAAAAGTGTTGGTGCATATGGAAAAAGAAATACCAAGACTAAAAATGATGTGTGCTTGAATGATGTCACCTCTCTAGTATTCATCTTCTCCAACTGAATGTGCATATTTCATGCTATAAAATCTACCCAATCAAAATAAATTAGATTTTTATCCGTTGTCATTGTTGTTGGGGCATAGAACTCAACCTGTGAGATGCACTACACCAGTGTTTCCTGCCACTTGAAAACTATGGAATCTATGGGGAGGCCAACAATCCATGCTAGCATCGAAAACAAATCCGGGCTCTTAAAATCTGAGAGTGGTTTCGATAAATTCGACAACTACCCTAACTGCGGCTCCCTGATTAACTACATCTCCATAAACTACCGCATTGACACTATAGATAGATACTTCTCCTCCTGTTCATTGAGATGCAATTTTTTAAAGACCACATCAAAGGGAGGCTTCACCCCACAAGCAAATGCTTCTTGAACTACATTGGAAGAAATGGTGAAAAGCACTTCCCCATTTGCTTTTCGAACAGTCCTGGTAATCGGGTTATAAAATTTAGAAATTATCCTCACCAACTTTGGGTAAGAATGGACGGGTGTACATAGGTACCAGAACAACTATGCATAATATGCCATAGTTAATGGACTCTCCAGTGTCAATCTCTACCTGATTGCAAATTCCACATCCTAGCATAGTTTGACCACACCTTTGTTGGTGATGATGCAATCTCCAATTTTTGCCATGGCATCAAAGTATGGGTCCAAATCAATATTTTCATTTTTTGGGCCTTCTTGGACTTCTTTCCACCCTCCGCTTTCTTCTTTGATTATTTTGGTTCAGTGACACCTTTTGATTTTGTAGCTTTTTTACCCATCATGGATATTCTGGCAACTTGGAGAGCGCTCTACAAATCCTGCAACTACCAACTTTGAAAATGCACCGAAAAACTTAAAAAAATTCTTCTTTGAACAATTTTACCTATGTCTTATTTATAGATGGTGCCTCCAACCACTAGAGTAAATGCGATGTATCTTCTTGGTGAAGTCGAGCAAATATGGGCCTCGTTCCACTCAACTAGCATGATTATCAATGATTTTAAAATTGCTGTTAATCCTCCTTTCACTCAAAATCTTCTTTGGAAGTCGTGCTCTATCGCATTAACCCTCGAAATTGCACCCTATATTTTCAATGACCACTTCCAAAAAATAAATTCACCATGTATGAACCAATGAATGCTTTTTTGGAAAAATTGAGAGATCTTGCTCCTTGGGAACCTCAAAACGTTGCCCAAGGCGAATTTGGGTGAAATCACTTTGCTTCGAGTGCTCCAAAAATGTGGTGAGATGTCAACTGGTACTTTTAAAATTAATCTTTTACTGAAAAATTGTTTGATGGGCGAAATAGCTTTGGGATGGCACTTCTTTTCTTCTCCTTTGCTCCCAAAAATTACCTTCAACCTGTTTGATGCCTTCTCATGCCTGATCCCTCCTTTTAAAATAATCTTTTGCTTTGATTTTTGCCCCAATTTTAGAAAAAATAAATTTAAAAAATAATTAACCCTCTTTTTTCTAAAAAGCCTTTTAACTTGGAGTTGCAAATTTAAAACTTTGCTTTTTGCCTTTGCTCCAATTTTAATTTCGCCCTCCACTTTTAAAACTTCATGTGAAATTAAATAATCTCTCACTTTAGCCTTTTCTTTTTTTTTTTTCTTCCTAAAAAAAAAAAAAAATATAAAATAATTAATTTTCAAAATAATATATGTAAAAGGCTTTTGGGTGAAATTTTTTTTTAGAGGTAGAATGGCACTTTGGGAAGTATTTATATATTTTTTTTTCTTTATATATATATTGACAAAAGTAATAAAAATACTTATGGAAAAATAAAATTGTACATATTTACATACTTGTATCCTTGATTTTGTCACCGAAAATAGGCCTTCAGATGAAGACCATTAACTGGGATTGATAGCTCCCGACCATCCATATCCTGAAGGTGGTATGCATTGGCTGAATTTACTCCTAAATCTAGAATGGGCCTTCCCAAATTACCTCAAATTTATGGTGCTTTCTAGGCTTGGCTTTGTTCTCATTCCACTTAAGCACCAAATCTCCAACTTTAAATTTTTTAGTCATCCTTTTGCCGAACCACTTCTACATCATCTTGGCATGTTTAGTGAAAGCAACATATGCCTTCTCTCTTTCTTCCTCAAGCTATAGAAGTTGGGCTAACCTTGCGCTCATGGGGTTAGATTCATCATCCTCATCACTGAGCATCTGCAAGGTCTGGAGAACTAGGAGTTCAATGTGGGTAGGCAAAACCACTTCCTTGCCATACACTAGGGAGTAGGGAGAAGTTTTAATGGACTTCTTGATCGATATGTGATCCGCCCACAGAGCTTGATTTAGCAGTAGATGCCAACTCCTTTTGTTGCTTTGAGTGTTCTCTTCAAAATCTGAAGCAAGTTCTTGTTCGTGGACTCGGCTAAGCCATTTCCCTATGGGTAATAATTAGAGGAAGTTTTTAGATAAATTCCATACCTGCTCATAAACTCAGTAATATTTGCTCCAATGAAGGGAGTCCCATTATCTATCACAATGGCATCTGGTATACTAAAATGGGTAATCAACCCCTCAAGGAAAGAGATGACTATCACTTGATCTCCTTTCTTTGTTGGGATGGCCTTCACCCATTGAGTAAAGTAGTCAGTTATTGTTAAAATATATTTATGTTCAATAGAAGAATGGGGATCAATGACCCCAATAAATTCTAAGCCCCACTATTGAAATGAAGCTTCTACCTGGATCGGATGTAGAGGTAAGGATACCTTCTTACTCCTACCGATATATCATTGATAGTTATCACAACTTTGACTCACTTTGTGTGCATCTACAAAAAGAGTGGGCCAAAAATATCTAGCTCGAATGATTTTCAAGGCCATAGGCCTCCCTACATAGTGTCCACCAGACAAGCCAGAGTGGAACTCCTCCAAAATATTCTATTTTTTAGATTCTTTAATGCACCTGAGGAGCACTCCATCTATGTTCTTATGGAATAATCCACTCAACAACAAGACATATCTAAGGGCTTGTAGTCTAAACCTTCACCTCTGTGAGGAATTGAGGTGAGATGGACACCTTCCAGATGTGAAAATTTTGACTAGGTCCTCTGTCCAGTCATGATTACCTATTGCTTGGTTAGCAAGATTACTCTTACTGATAACCTCATCATGTGATGGTACTGGTGACTGAGAAGCTACACTTTTAGCCAACTCTTGATAGAGTGCCCGATCATGAACCAATTTGGTCGATCGAATCTCTACATCATACTCCTGAATCTTGGAGATCCAACCTACTCTTTTATCACCAAGCTCTCCTTGAATGATAAAATTCCTGACATCCATATGAATAACATAGACAATTGTCTTGCTTTGTGAGATGAAATATCAAAATTTCTTTAAGGACTTCATAACCGCATAAACCTACTTTTCAATAAAATTGTATTTTTCCTTGTGTGATTGAATGACTTGGCTTAGAAAAGTGATTGGTTGTTCATCCCCATCATCTCGCTTTTACGTAAGGATGATAACATAACTTTCCTACTCTCCCACTACGTAAAGGATAAAATCCTTAGAATAGTCTAGATTGATCAACATTGGTGCTTGGATGATTCTCTCCTTAATCTCTTGGAATGCCTACCTCCTCTTCTCTATCCATTTGAAATCTACATTTTTCTTTAGGAGTTCAGTCATTGGCTTCACTACCTGAGCGAAATCGATGATGAATTTTTAGATAAAATTGATTTGGCCAAAAAATGACTGTAGGTCCTTCTTATTGGTTGGTAGTGGTAATTTTAAGAGAGCTTCAACTCTCGCAGGATCAATGGCTAACCCTTCCTTTGAAATGACATGTCCCAAGAGCTTTCCCTCCTTGATAACAAAGATAGATTTCTTCGAGTTGATGGAGATACCAAACTCTTGATACTTTTCAAACACCTATCTTAGATGAGATCCATGCTCTTCCCTGTGATGTGAAAAAATAGTCATATCATCAAGGTATATCACAATAATTCGGTTCAGCAACTCACCAAAGGTGACATCCATTGCTCTTTGAAAAGTGGTACCAACATTCGAAAGACCGAAAGGTATTCTTTGATAGGAAAAAGTGCCCCACTTGGTAGTAAATGTTGTTTTATGTTGGTCCTCATCCTTTACCTAGATCTTATTATAGCTGAAGAAACCATCAAGCAACAAAAATATTTGCACTCCAGCAACAATGTGGAGGATCTGGTCAATCTATGATAAGGGATAATGGTCTTTCAGAGATGCTTGGTTCAGATTACAAAAATCTATGCATAGGTGAATATCTCCATTCTTCTTTCATACTAGAACCAAATTTACCACCCAAGTCGAGTGTTTGATGGGGTAAATGATTTTTACCTCCAAGATCTTTAGTAATTTTGCTTTCATCAATACTTCAATTTTTAGATTAACAGGTCATTGTTTCTATCGAAAGGGTTTTACCCCTTCCTGCAATTCAATGGTGTGTTGAATCACATTTTTGTCATACCCTTTCAAATCATGATAACTCCATGCAATAATGTTAGGGAATTCATAACACAACTCCTTAATTTCCTCGAGCTCTTCTAGAGTACAGTCTATTTTAACTTTGATCACCTTATCAGATTCTAGTTGTAATTCTTTATACTCCTCATCGACCTTAATCTTGTGCTTCTCTCTGTCATTCTGGTCAAATAGGCTCTCGAGTAAAATTAATCCCCTGGGAATGTGATTATTTTTCAATTGGATCATCCCTTCAATTTCCTCCTCATCCAATATTCTTTCTTCTGTGCTACTAGCTTCTTTAATCAAGAAATTGACTATCTGCTCATCGCTATCGAACACCTACCAGTAGAGGTTTTTTTGAGGACCGAAGGTCTAAAAATCACCCTTACGATATTTGGTCTCCTTACCACTTGCTCAATGGGAGAGAAGTTAGCACCAAGGGATGCCAAGATGTCTGCGTGTTTATTCTGTTCTCATAAAATCGCTTGAACATTTAGTGTTGTAAAAGACTCGAACAAATCCCATACCTTATTATGGTAGGCCTTCAAATAATGTTGCTTTGATACACATTTGTTCGTAATATGATTGACAATGAGCTCAAAATCTCCAAAAATCTACAATTGTTTGATTCCAAGCTTCTCCGCTTTCTTCAGGCCAAGGCACAGTGCTTCGTATTCGATGGTATTGTTTGTACAACTCTAGGTTAACCGGTATGAGTATGTTTTTTGTACCCTCAAAGGAGAAACAAGAACAATCCCAGCTCCTACACCATTCTTGCATCTTGCACCATCAAAATATAACTTCCATAACTGGTCGAAGATAGGGTCCTGGAAGTCAGAAGCTTCGGCTTCAACCTTTTTAGGTTTGGTTATGGTGTAGCAACCGATCTCGGTCTCCACCATTGCATTAAAATCCATCAATGAAAATTCATCTTCCAAATGAAGCTCAACAAGAGCTTCCTCCATCAAGTCCATTTCTTGCAGCTCTTCTATCATCATGTTGATCGAGCTTGTGGACTTTTCTTCTTCTTCAAGTTTCTCTATATGAAAAGTGGAAGGCTTTTCATTATAGATCCAGATTCTCCTTCCCTTGAAAGGAATATCCAAGTGTGAATAGTCTAGGGAAAGATATCCTCCCAGATTTATCATAAATTCTCTCAAAAGGCACATGCTAAAATATGGTTCTAAATCAACTACCACCACTTCCTGAATGATGGTAATCTATGGCATGTTATGCAGAACAATGGGAATATCTTTAATCACACCCACCATTTTGACTGGGGTCCCATCCAACTATAAGATGCCTGGACTGCTCCTCATGTACTCCATCCCCATGACCTCACATACCACCTTTGGCATGATAGTAGTCACGACACCATAATCGATCATGCAATTATGCACAATCCACCCCTCCATCTTGAGAGATAGGTAGAATGGGGGTGGTCTATTCTTACCAGTGGTAGAAGTTGTCAGTGTCTATGCTAACACTATCTAGGTGGGGTTTTTATTTTTATCCTTTGTAGACTTGAGAGACTCTTGCAATAGATCAACCTATCCAGGGAGTTGCAATGCATCATACAAACTCACCTTAGCAGGGATTCTCTTCATCTCTTCAACAATGTTATAGTCAGAGGTACCAGAGTCTTTCCCTTCACTAGCTGGCTCATATTTGTTTTGGTACTATTGAGTAGCTTCTACCCTTTGATGCTTGGTCAATGATGGGTACTTGAGGTATTCTTTGGCTTGTTCTTTCACCTCAACTTGTACTTGAGTGATTGTAGGTTGTGAAGTTGATGCCTTTACCTACAACCTCTCTTGAGCTCGTATGGGCAAGAGATCTTTCAACAAGATAGAATCTTGTTGCTTAGGCATTGCGCTAGGTGCTTTTGCTTGTGGTTGTGCCTTTTCACCTTGTACCTTCTATTCAGTGGGGATATTCAGTGGCTCCATATCTATTGGATCAATAGTTACCGGCTTCTTCCCAGCCCTCGTAAGAACTGAGACTTGCTCCAAGGAAGGGACCATGAAATTATGATCGACTTTTATGATCATATTGATCTGTCCATCGATAGAACTTTTTGCTAATGTTTGTACATAGTTCAAATGAACCATGCATGTATCTTCACCATGAGGGTCATTATAGGTAGAGCACCAATATGTTCGCTCTGATGTACCATATTCTTCATTTACCAATATGATTGTATTTCTCTCAGGACCTTTGCTAGTCAAAGTTGGTTGCTCTCTAGTAATCGATGGTATTTGAAATCTCCTTGATCGAAAATTCACTCTCAACTTGCTTCTTCTTAATGGTTGTGATTTCATTTGACATTGTCATCACTATTGAATTAATTGATTGCATCTCCTACAATAATTTCATTTGAGGATCAGTATTTGAGGGTACTGGAGGTGTTGGAAAAGGTAGAGGTACTAGTAGAGAAGGCAATGTTGGAATAGGAAGAGGAGTGGGTAGTTGTGGAATAGTTGGAGTGGGTAATTGTGAAACTAGAACTGATGTAATTTGAGGTGAACTCGAGCTCCATGAAGGAACAGGATACATAGAAGGCATGGGCTATGAAAATGCACTAGAGTACAAATGTTGTGGAAGATCAAGAAAAATAGGCATTGTTACCTTTGGAGGTAGCTTACCTATGGCAATCAGATCTACTTCGGCCTTTTGTGCCTACGTGTACAAATATGGGAATGTATTGACATTGGCTTGTTGGATGGCCATACCAATGTCAGAGTTGAAAGCTCAAAGATAGTAGAACATGACTTGTTCAGGAGTTGATCGAAGACCATCAAGAACTCTCTACCAAGTTCGAGTGAACCTGATGTTGAAATCCACTATTTCCTCCTATGGATGTCTTTGGATGTTTGTGAATTGGTGTAGTAAGGAAAAAGGATCAGCTTGCTCATGGAAACTCTTAATCAATAGTTCTACCAACTGGTCCCATGTGGTGATAGTAGCGGGTGGTAAATATCGGTACCAATACAACAACTTTCCTCTGAGGGACAACATGAGCAATCTTACCATAATGTCTTCATCTATGATGTCATGGATTATCTCCAAAGAAGCCACATCTTGGACATGCTCGTAAGCAGTCTTACCTATACCATCATAGGTGGGAAAAGCCTTCAATGCTGCTTGAGGGACTAGATTTTGAGCTTGTAGATTCAAAGCTCCTGAGCTATTCCATGCTGGGAACTACCTTGGTGGCTGTGGTGGTGGATTCTGAGCCATATTGATTAGAGAATTTGCTTGAGGTGGAGGAACGCTAGTAGTAGTACTAGCTAGACTTGAAGGAATGGAAAACACACCAACTATCTGTGAAGATGTCATGACTGATGTAAGAGTCGGGGTGACTAATCTAGGGTGTTCTAATTTTTGGGTGTCAAGCTCAAAGAACTCAATGGGGTTTTCAAGATTTTTGGCCTTCGATCTTGTGATCATGAAGTACAACTTTTACCAACTTCACGTTCGAAGGCTTCTAGGTATAGCTGAGTCACCAGATGTTCTAGCTCAATAATAAAAAGGTGAACATCAAGACCTTAATACTACGTATATTTCTCAATATGAGACTTGTGAGTCCCATCGGGCATGCCAAAAACTGTTGGTCAAATATCTGCCTAAAATACAAAACATACATTTGTGCACCCTAGACACGACCAACATTGAAAGGTCGAAGGAGAGAAATGTCCTTCGGGCCAATCTCTAGAGAGGGTTGGCTCCCTTACTAATCCTACACTAGTTTTAAGCTTAGAGTTATAGGAAAGAAATGGGAAATGGTGAAAAGAGATGGGAAATATGGCTATAAGTCGAATGATGTAGGATGGGGATAGACTAGTAGTGGAAATTCAAATTAAGTGTTAAGCAACATATAATAGAAAGAAAGGTAGAAGAACCACTTACAGTTTGTGGAGATAACTTCCAAAGGATATTCCAGTATTCACTCCCTCACTAGTAGTAGTTAAATCTAGATGTAAAATTTAAAATTAGCCAATAATAGACATGAATATGAGTAGAAATGTTAAGCAAAAAGAAATCACACACAAAACCATTCAAGGAATCAGAAGTTGAGTATCCTTCTATTTATGCAGAAAACTCAAAGTGTTTTTCTGTAGAGTGTCTATCCTCCTTTGTTACATGAAAATATCTAGTATTTATAGAGGATTTCACCTCTTTCATTTAATACATATGAAGACAAAATGTCCATAGATCAGGAACTAGCAAGAGGAATTTCCTCCTCGAAAATATTCCTTTGGGAGCAGTGATCCAGCTTTGGTGGTGAGATTCCTAGGAAATTAGCAAGCTTGGACGTCGGTGCATTGGGATGCATCAAAACTGGATGAAAATAGGAATCTTGGTCATTGAATTTATGTCACCATTGTGCCTTGGAAATTTACCCTTGCCAAGAAAGTCCATCAGATATAAATGTTATTTTGAAAAGAGGTGAAATTGGTGGATGAACCTTGGAAATAATCAAAATCATCCTTTAGCATTTAATCCTACAAATATTCAGCTAAAATTTGGGCCCAAAACTGTTGACTTTGCCTCAAAAATTAAATTTCATCACCCCTTGGTCCTTCCCAAAAAATTCTGCATGATTGGTGTCCTTGAAAATTTAAAATTTTTTCAAAATGTTGTGATAGGACTTTCCAGCAAAGTTGGTGAAAACACATTATGCACATTTCTACGATATTTCATCATTTGTTCTCTTTCGATAAATCTCTTTTCTTTGCCCAAAATTTTCTTTTAATTTGGAGCGTGCACCCATATTTTAAACAAAATGCTCAAAATATAAAAATTATCAAGGCGAAATCACTTTTTACTTACCACAACGCTTGACGTCTTACCATTTTCGTTTTACCTCCAAAGGAGTGAAAGTCCCTTGTTCTTCACTTTTGAATTGCGCCTTGCACCATTTTCATATTATTTCACCCAAAGGAGGGGTGAATGGGAGTTTTACCCCTCACTTGGGGTGAAAATATTCCTTTCATTACCTTTGTTGGTACTTCAATAAACTACCCATGACTTGCACCACATTACAATCTTTTAAATTGCATTTCACCCGAAAAAGCCTTTGACTTGTCAACATTTTTGGCTTTGAAACTTACGTTCACCCCAAGGAGGGGTGAATGGGATATTCACCCCTCACTTGGGGTGAAACCCTTTTACAACCTTTTTTAATTCATCAAGGTGGGACCCATGATGCACTCTTCTTTTGCAATGGGCTTTCACCCCAAGGAGAGGCGAAAGGGAGTTTCGCCCCTCACTTGGGGTGAACTCAAGTTTGACTTTTCAAACTTGCACCAAACGTGTTCCTTTCATGCCTTTTAAAATATGTTCACCCCAAAAGGAGGCGAATGGAGCTTTCGCCCCTCCTTTGGGGCGAAAGCACTTTTAATTCTTTCATTTCCATGATTTTAAAATTGGGTCCCACACGCCTTTCCATTTTGCACTGTGGTTTCACCTCAAGGAGAGGCGAAAGGGCTTTTCGCCCCTCCTTTGGGGTGAAAGCACCTTTGACTTTTCAACTAAGGCCATTCACTTAACTTTTTGCAACGTATTTTAAATGACGTTCACCTTTTGAAGAGGTGAATGGGGTTTTCGCCCCTCCTTTGGGGTGAACTCACCGTTGACTTCTCCCTCTAGATTTCCTTTGCTTGCACTTTGTAAAAATGAAGGTGTTTCACCCCCAAGAGGGGCGACAAGGGTTTTCACCCCTCTTTTGGGGTGAAAACACTTTACATTTTTTCCTTGTTGCCTTTACTTCCTTTGAACACCATTGACATTTTTAACACTGCACCTATTTCCTTTAGACCTTTTTCGGGCAATTTTTTAAATTTTACTTCCCACACAGTGTCCACAAAAATAAAAGGAAGATGATTAAAACACAAATTAATTGCAACAAAATTAATGACAAAAAATTACCGTATTATTCATCATCCATTATATTTCGCCAATTTTTTACAATAAAAACTGTAAATAAAACCCCAACAAAAATTGCAATGTGGCAAGATGTCAAAACTACCAATAATTATATACCTTTAAGGTATCATAGTACCACACAAAGATACACTTATGACTCTTTGGTGCCTCTTTCTGAATATCCTTGGGTATGTGGGCCCATGCTAAAGACCCAAAGATACAAAATTAGAACACATCTGGCTTATCCATGTCAATCTCTCAATAGGTATCATGTATTGGACTACCTTGGAAAGAACCCTATTGATGATGTATGCTACACAAGTGATAGCCTAGCCCTATAACTTATGGTCTATTATCTTGGCATGAATCATACATCATGTCATATTTATTATTACCTAGTTTTTCCTTTCAACCACAATGTTCTATTTAAGAGTATAGTGAACAATTTTTGATATGTAATCCTATGAGAAGCCAAAAAATCATAAAAATCATATCTAACATATTTATCTCTCCCATATGATCTAATACAGTTTATTCTCCTATCTATATGATTTTTAACAAGGGCCTTGAAACTCTTAAACCTCTTAAAAACACCCTTAGTACAAATAATGTATAACCACACATATTTAGAGAAATCATCAATGAAAAGAAGTACTTGTTTTTTAAAGAGATGTACCCATAGATCCATAAATATCACTATGTATGATTTCCAAAGGATGAGAGCCCTCCTAGCAACCCCTTTCAGAAATATCTCCCTATGATGTTTTCCCAGAATGCACCCCTCACATGCACCACTTGGAGGAGATATGTGTGGAAGCCCAATAGCCATATGATGTTGACTCATGTATCTCAAGGAACTATAGTTGAGATGACCAAACCCATGATGCCACTTCTAATTCTCATAATCAACGTGTGTAACCATAGCAATAATATTTTTCTTGCAAAAAAAAGTGGCACAAGTGGTAGGTCTTTCACCCAACTTATACATGTGGTAAGTCTCATAAAAATAACCATAAGGAACAATTTTGAACCTACTATCTACATCCATAATTACCCATCTATTAGGCCATAATTTCACTTTTTTATTTGTATAAGTAATATGATAAATAGAAAAAAGGTTAAGGCCAACATTATGAACATGAAGTACCTCATTAAATGATAAATATCCAATAGTGACATCTCCACTCCTTGCAACTTACAATGAAGAGTTATCTCTAATCACAACACATTCCCTTGCATGAGTTTTGTTGTAGCCTCAAAGAAAATGCTTGTGCTTCATTATGTGCCTAGTAGCCCCTAAATCTGCTATCCACTCATCCAAAGAGGTGGATTTCCATTATGTATAATGAATTGCAATATGAGCTTGTCAGGTTTCTCCATCAAAATTGCCCTCATATTGTGCATAGAAGAGAGTGGTATCAACACCCCCCTTTCTTGCTGCTTCATCTAGTTTCTTGATTTGAAATCTACAAAATTCTGCTTTATGTCCTTCATTTTTTCAAAACTCACAAGTAGGCTTCTTGGGCTTCTCATTTTGTTTGGTTCTTTTTTTTATTCTAAACATTAGCAACAACTTATTGTGGATATTTCTAATTAAAAATAAAAATTCTCTTAGGCCTATTTCCCCTAGCTTGATGGTGTAAGAAGTACTTAAATACCTCATCAATAGGTGGTGTAGGAGAATCTGGAAAGTTCACATAAAGCATCTCAAAAACCACAATAACTATTTCATATATTTTAGACACATTGTTGAAGATAATATTGAGTAGTTCAGTGTTCCTTTCCTTCTCCAATGCTTCTCATCCTTCTCTTCTATCTTTAGGTAGTCCACTTGCAATTTAAATATACTCTTGCAATTCTTTAACAAACTAATATACTCATCAACATTACCAAATTAATCCACGGACAATGTTGCAAGCTTTGCTTCCAATGTACTAATTTGAGTGGAATCAATTTAATCACACAATACCTAAAATTTTTTAAGCAATACTTTAGGATATGTGGTGCTACTGACATGAACATGAAGAGCAATAAAACCATGAGCCTCATACTTTTTGTCCATATAAAACTACTTTACCTTTTCAGAATTAGTGTCATGAGGTTCCTCATTCACATATTTGAGTAACCCCTTGCTTTAGAGCAGACCTTCAATCTTGATCTTCCAAATAACATAGTTAGGTCCACTCAACAAGGATATGTGATGATCCATAGATATTATCCCAAATTAAAAAATATACATGTAACCATGACTAGAAGCATGCTATCAATACAAAGAGCTCAAAAAAATACGTGATTAAAAGAACATTGGCTCAAAATGCTTCTATATGCAAAAGTTAGTCCCCAAAAGTATAGCCCTAAAGCCACAAAAATTACCTCCAAAACCTTTGAAAAAAATAAAAATATTTTTAGTACCTACAACAAATACGAGGCCACCTGTCATTATGTAAGTGGTTGAGGAGGTTTCAAGCATGTATTGATTATGCATCATATAGGTGAATCATGTGATGCCACCTATCACAATTTGATTTGTTGTTTGATCTAGAAACCATGCTATATCACTTGTCACTTTCTTATTCACTCCAAAATTTATGTCACCAAGTTTGTTGTTGACTTTATGAGCTGCTTGTCAAGTTCAATGATTTAGAAAAATGTGATTGGTTGAAACCATATTTATAGATGTTAAGTGGCATATAACCTGCCATGTTAGTCCAATTAGAGCATACCATGATATCCCAATCAGAGTATGTCATGCCAACACTTGTGCCAACCCCTACATCATTCATGTATCAATTTAAAAATTTTCCATGTCAATGACTTCATTAGTTGCCACGTGTCATGCCATGTCACTTGTATAGACTGCCATATCACCTATATAATTTGCCATACCAACTACCATATGTTGTGGCATGTCACCTTTATAGACTACCGCATATTACCTTAGGATTTATGTGTTGGTTACCATCTCATTTATACAAACCACCGCATGGCATCCATATGGTCTTACCATGTCTTCACTATTGCACAAAGAGGTGACATCATCAAAATATGCCACATCATTGAGGGTTGCCATACCATTATATGTTGAACATATGATGCCATCACTACATCTCAAAAGGTTTTAGAGTGGGAGGGATTTGAACACACAACCTCCTATACCACAAGGTTGCTTGAAGGGGAAATGCTAAGTAAGAAAATAAACAAACCACTAAATTTAATGCCTATTTGGCACCTTGGGATGATGTATGCTTACATCATGCTGATGTAGGCATGCACTAATGCCCCACCAAATTTTAATATAGGAAAATATTCCATTTAAAATTTTATAATTTTGAAATTTGGAGGGACATGACAACTTTTTAAAATAAAAAATTAGGGTACCTAGAGGTAAAATTGGAAAATGTGCTAAATTGTAACCCCTCTAAAATTTTACAAACAACCCAAAAAATTGATGGTTTTTTTGTATCTATTACAGTTTTCCCTACATAATCATTTTATCGAGAACATCAATCAAGACATCCTATCACCCCTATGCAACAAAAAGTTTTTAGACCATTTTTGTAACTTTGTCAAGTGGCTCGAAGGTCTTTGCTAAGCACAAAAGCCTTCTCGTGACTTCTTTGGAACTAAGGATTTGTCTAAAATTATTTAGCTTCTTATTTTCTATAGGAAAAAATCCACCTCCCAAAAGAAGAAGAAATAACAATGCGTCATATAAGGATTTGCATAATTTTGGTAAATGTACAATTTTACCTAAATGTACAATGTAAGGAAATAAAATTAAAATGAAATAAAAATGTAATATGCATGAATTTCATTTGATATAAATAAAATTAAAACATTATTCAACCTTAATAAAGTGTTTATCAAAGCAGTTGCAGGTGCTAGTTGTGAATAATGTGTTGTCCCAAGATCCACTTTGGAACAACCTTAACAGGCATTATAAGTGTGCCATGCTGATTTGGTAGGGGTTGATCAGTTTTTCCATTATTGGTTGTTGTTCATGTAGTGGTTCATGATAGTTCATAGAAGAGGATGTTGTTCAGTGCTTATTGATGATTGTTGAATGATACAGTGATAATATCGTAGCTATGGAATGTTTACAATGAGAACAACCAAAATTCAATGATGGGTTTTGTGCACTGTGTGATTGTACAATTATTCTGATTAACCATGGAAACTTTTGCAATTAGTACAATTCTATAGATGCATGTAATGAAAATGGGATATTGATGCAGTTCTGATACTATTTTTATAATTGATCAATGATGTATAGTGGTACTTACATTTATCTAGAATAATACAATGAGAGTGTAGTGTGTAGAATTGTGTAGTAGGATACTAATGAATGTTTGGAATTGGAGATTAATTATTGTATTGATCGAACTATGCATGCAAGAAGTGGGTATTTAGAATTGTATAGTATTTTATTGATTTGGCTTACTGAGGATTTATAGATCCTATAGTTGCAGTGTGGAATCGTAAAACCATGCTCTACCCTCTAATTTTTGCACAATTATTCCCAATTGAATATTTTGAAGTTAAGACAAAACAATGACTAATTAAACAATTACCCGATTTACTTGATTAAGAGATTGAATGTTGATTGAATGTTCCCATTGGATTGTACATTTGGAAAATTGTACAGTTGAATGCTATTGTATGCTTGTGACTATACAATCATACAATGTACATTTTGTAACCATACAACTAGCAATTGTACATTTTGGGAATCATATAGTTGTAATTGTCGAACTGTATAGTCAATAAATTTACACATATAAACCTATAGAACCCTTGGAAAATATCTCATCACATCCCCTTCATTGGGAATACTGTTTCTCGTGCTACATTTGGCATCATTGCATAATCAAATTTGGATCACTAAATAGCTATAAAAAGTAAGTAGCATGAAGAAATTGGGGTGGATGATAAATACAAGTGTACAAAGATGTGGAAGATGAGATCACAGGAAAGAGCAAGTCCTAGTAAGAATGAGTACAAGGATTGCTCAAAGGGAGAGTCTAAACAATCCAATAGATGAACCTATAGTAGAACAAGTGTGGATTATGAAAAAATGAGTTAGTGAAAGGTGGGAAAAATTGTTGTTATATACAAAAGAAGGGGTACAGGACCACCAAGAGCCGACGAGAACGTTAGCATAAGAGAAGACATCAACATAGAAAGTGTGCAAGGATACAGTGATTGGATTGAAGAACACAAGCTTATACCGAGAGGGGGGGGTGAATAGTATAAGACCTCTTTTTACTTTTTCCTTTATACTTCAAAACAGTAAAGCAATATACCCAAAGCAATATCAAAGCAATGCACAATATCATCCACAAAGTGACACCAATTTTAACGTGGTTCACCTAGAATGTCTGGGCTACGTCCACAAAACTTTTCTCTAAAAGTTATCTCAAAGTTCTTTGGGAATCCTTCCCAATTACAATGTTTATGAGCCTCGGCCCAAAGGAGATACCTTCCCCCAATCAAAATTTATGAGCCTCTACTCAAAGGAGATACCTTCCCCTCTGCTTTGGAAATGACCCCTCAGAAGATCAACTGCCTCTACCTCTTTCCAGACACGTGGAACTCCTTTCCATCGAAGACCTCCTATCCTCAATGCTTAGCCTAAGAGACCTTCGCCTTCTATGATCACGTCCACGATAGGTCAGCAACCTATACCAAACACGGTCGGTCGGTCTAGTACAAGTCTTCCTCTGTACTGTCGGATATGTCCAACTCTTGAACAAATCAATCCTCCGCATACAAGCCTTCTCAAAGACTTGCCAACTATCCTCGAGGTTCTTCTCATAGAACCAATGCACCTCTATCCTTAGGTTCTCTGATAGAACTATCAAACTCAGCTCACAAGTCCTCTGCTAGGACCTGTCCAAATCTGCTCACAAGTCCCCACCGAAACCTATCCAAAAACTCAGCAAGCTCACCAAGAAAAACTTTCTTAATAGGAAATCACAAAGTGAATTGTTAGAGACCCAATGTGATTTTTCAAACTCATAGAAGCATAAAGAGAATTGTTAGAGACTCAATATGTTCTATACTCAAATCCCAATCTCAAAACTCAACTCAAATCAACTCAGCTCAATCTCAATCTCAAATCTGAAAACTCAACTCAATATCTAAAATGGATAGGATAGAATATTTTCTTTCAAGAACATGAAACCCCAACAATTGCCAACTATGCAAAGAATCACATAACAATGATACTCATGTTCTTTTCACCATCAATTAGGGTTTCAACAACAATGCTCATCAAACAAGGTTTGGTCAACCAACACCATTCAACTCAACATCAACCCTGAAGCATTCAACCAATCATCACAAGAAAAGGAAACAAGTAGAAATCCTTTTCCCTCCAAAGATATTTGAACAAAACAGCCACCAACACAATAGCACCAAATGTAAAGAATAACTTTCTCAAATAAACTCAATGGAGTAAGCCCAATATCATGAATCAAGTAAAGCAATAACTTTATCAAACAACCTCTATGGAAGCAACTCAACCATCAAACTCAAAACAGCCAACCAAGGGTTCCACCAACTCAATGCAAGTAGCAAGACTCACAAACATAAACCCTAGTGCACAATGCTTCCACTACCTCAAACCAGAATTATGCATTCACCAAAACTCTCATCAAGGATAACAATGCATAAGAAGTCTTCAACAAACCAAAAAATAGGATTTACACCCAACCAAAGGAAACCTAGTTGAAAACCTTTTCACTCCAACCTTATTTCATAAAACATACACCAATCATACTCAGGAAAATGTGCCCATACCTTTTTGGAGTAGAAGAAAATTGATCCTTAAAGTTGTCACCACACACAACCCTCAAACTTCCAACCAAGTTAGGGTTAGAACCAAGATAAATGAGCATATATAAAAACTTTCCTTAATACACCTTTTAGCTTCTCTTCTTTAAAAACAACCACCAAAGAAGCCAAAAACATAACAACCAAACTTACACCTTATATCTCCATTTTTAAATTTAGCATAGCAAAAGACTAATCTCAAAAATACAACCAAAGAAATATCCCCTTATTTCTCCTATGTCTTTTAAACAATGCTAAACAATGCCAAAAATCATATCAAGAAAATAATCACACCTTATATTGGCTGCCCTTGAAGAATCTGAAATTCACGGCACAAAACACATTTTAATAAAAACGTGACTAACCCATTCACAGCTCCCTCCGCGGGGATCGAAACGTAGACCTCCGCCTACGCAAGGCCCAAACGCAACCTTCGCTGCCACTAGCCCACAAGGTGCTTACGAAGTCCAATACGGACTTCCTTCCACATAAACGGTCAAGCTTTCCGAAAGCTTTTCAAACCACGAGCTCTCCTCTTTTGCAACGTAAACAGAACATTCGATCGCATCCAAACCAATTAATTGCCTTCGATTTTTTCCAAGAGGGTTTAACCTTAGGAACCTTCTCATATTTATAGTCCATACGTGGACTTTAGAACACGTCGGCTGCAAAGAAAAGTAATTTTGAATTTAATCGAAATTTGCTTTCTAAAGGGTTTAAAAACCCTTAAAGTATTTTTAATAAATTAAAAATAATTTCTCCCTTAATTAATTAAATAATTAATTAATTAAAACCTTGAAGGGTTTTAAATAAATAATAAAGAGAACCTCCATTGGTTTTAATAAAAACCATTGCCAATGGAATCTCTCCGGATTCTCTTAAAAATATTCTCTTGGAATCTTCCACCTTTGAAGCCAACACATCCTCTTAACATTAATGTCATTTCCTTTTGACATCAATGACAACTCATAGACAAGAAGCTAGGATCTCAAACCCAAAATTCCCAACATGGATGGTGTAGGAAATAAATCCACCTCCAAGAACAATAAGAAATTAGGGATTTGCACAACTTTATCAAAATTACAATTTTGTTAAAATGTAAAATGTAGGATTTTGTCTAATTGTACAGTGTAGGGTTGTAAATGTACAATTGGTCATAAACGTACAATTAGAAAGTAAATGAAATAAAATGATATGTGCATGAAAGGTAATTTGATAAAAATTAAATTAGGACTTAGTAAACCTTAATGCATCTGAAGTAGGGGAAAAATGGTGCACCTAATGAATGCTAAACAATATGCATCTATCGCTAATGTCGAATGAGCATCAAAAGGGAAACATGCAAGTAAACATGATAAGATAACCAAAATGCAAGAAATGAAGTGAAATGAAGTTTTATTTTATTATTTTTGTGGATCAAAACCATGGTTACATAAATGTCCCCTTGAGGGCTCTAGATTGATACAATTGTTTACAAAATGGGGTGCCCAAGGATCAAATCCTTTCAATAGCTCGTGTGCACTTCCAATGTTCTTCCTCGTACCCACAATTGAGGTGGGTGAACCTTTGATGCCGCCACTTTGTTCTTTGATATTATGATCTTGTGCTCCTTCCTCATGCACTATAAAACCTGCACCTACACACAAGGAAACCAGATTTGTTAAATAGCAAGTGCGTAATGTGAAACATGCAAAAGCAATACATGCAACTATAGACTAGAAAGTGTAAATATGCAATGCACCTATCTAAAACAACTCCAAATGATCTGAAATCATAGAGACATGCATAAAATATGATTTTGGGAAGATATAATTGCAAACAAAATAGAAATTGCATCCGAATCCGTGGCGCATTCGTAGTGCGCCCACTAAGCCTACAAAACCCAAAATGAGCAATTTCTGGACCAAAACACCTCCAAATCAAACCAAACTTGGAAAGTATACATAAAATGATATTTTAAGAGGACCCATGTCATTGGATTAGCAATATCAGTCACAGTTTCATGTGCATCCTCAGATGGTCTCCGAAAACCTGCAAAACCTTAAAAATACAATATCTCACTCAATATAACTCCAAATTGCATGAAATTTGGATAGTATGCTCATAATATAACCTAGAATATGCCTAATTAAAAATAGTAGAAAAATTATGCATGAATATATCCTCATCCCTTGCAGGGATGGTGGGGACTATCATAGAATGGGGACCATCCTAGGGTGGGACGACCACCAGTTTTGTTGATTATTTATCACCAATTCCTCTATGAATTGGTCAAAAACCCTCTCAATAGTGTTGTCATAAAATTTGGTGGTGAAATTCACTCAATTGGTTTGGTTTTGTAAGCAGATTGCACCTCTTGGATCACTCGCAAACCTCCTTCGCTAGGTAGATATTTTGAGGGAAAAGGGGCACAAAAGGTTGAGGGGAAATCTTGGCAGCACTTCGTTGCTATGTCTCAAAACTCCTCTCTATATTTTGGGTGGAAAATGGATCCACTTTATAGCCAAAGGAGGCTCATGGGAAAATGGGCATGCAAGGGCATGCAGGGCAAGAGGCACCATTTATCCAAAATTTGGCATGCATTGGAGGGGGAAGAGAATCTCCCTTTTTGGCCTCCATTCTATAGGATGTCATGAGGATTCTGCGCCCTCAGACCTACATGCTCAAATAGATGGGATAATTGGTAGCCCTTGGGTGCCATTTGTCCCAATTTTGACTTTTTTGGGTCAAAGGCCCTGGCCATCCCACCCAGGGATGAGGGCATGCCCTCGTCCCTGGGTGGGATGGTGGTGATCTACCCTCATCCCTGGGTGGGACGGTGGTGCCTATATGGCCCAAAACTTCCCAAAAGTGGGGTGGAGCCTTCCAAAACCTTGTAGGAGTGGTTAAGACCACTATGTAACCTCTGAGGGCTGCCCTAGGGGGCCATATGATGTCAATTTAGCCATTGCTTTTGGTCACCTAATCGGATTGACATGATTTTAGTGTCTACAGATGCCCCTTTTTGGGATGCATTGTGTGCAACACAACATTGAGCAAAAATAGATGACTAAAATGTTGAATGATTAGGGTTATTCAATAACCTAACCAACTTTAGATGCCCCAATCATGGAAAGAGCATGTGTTCTTGAATCCTTGCTTCTGATGAGCTAAGGAACTTGCTTCAAGTACAACCTCTTCATGTCCGGTTTACTTGATCTTGGATATTTTTCAGTCATGAAGAGGTAAGGCCTTTGATCCTTCATGCTTCCAGAATGCCAAGCATTTTTTTTAGTTGAAATTTGTGCTTGTTTGCTTCCCCAAGCAGGGGCATGATTGTCTTTGTCAAAGATTCGTTGAATGAATGCAATTTGCATGATTGAGTGTTTGATTATTGATTTTGATTATGAATTTGTTAAGTATGACTACCCCCTCAAGTGATGAGTCGATGAGGGAATGACCAATGATAAAAGTGATGAGTCGCTTGACCTAGATGACTTTGTTAGGGTTTCCTTCAGTTTTACCCATTGAAAAATGGAGTATTTTGAAAGGAGTTTGGTGATTTTGTTGATGCTTCATGGAAGCAAGGAGCTGAAAAATTCATTCCCATGGGGTGGTCCAGCCACAATGGCCTTCTTAGGGATTGAAGTAAAGACTTTTCCAGGCATCCATGAGCAATTTAGGTTCCTTTTGATCCATGTGAAATTTTGACCAAATTTGAGCTATTTTTGGTGGGTTTTGGACCCTTTTGGTGCATTTTGACCTATTTTGAAGCAATTTGTTGGTGGTCATCCTAGGGTGGGATGAGGACACATTTTATGACCATCCTAGGGTGGGATGATTAGCCAATTAGGTGCTCATCCCACCCTGGGATGGTGGTGCCTCTTGTAGGCCTATTTAAGCCAAAAATATGGGATTTGGGCTCATTTGTGCATGTCTAGCTTGGCAATTTGAGAGGTGAGGAGGAGGAGAGTGATTCTACATAGTGGAGTGCTACCAAACTCATTCCATAGTCACCATGAGCCAGCATGCAGACTCATCCAATGGAGGAGCCGATGTGAGACGAGTACGAACTGACTCTTTTACTGCACTTTGCTAGTGTTAGCATTGTAATTATTGCTTTGTTTTGATGTTTTTAATTTTTATGCAAAACACACTAAAACCTCGGTAATTAAACCTAATTAATGAAAATTTTCCATGTTTTTGTGTTTATTTATGTTTTTGTGCAATTTTATTGCTTTAATTTGCTATTTTTTGAATGTTTTTGAGGGTCGGGAGGGCCAATTTTGGCCCAATTTGGGGGTCATCCCTGGGTGGGATGGCCAGCCTGGGCTATTTGGGGACCATCCTTGGGTGGGATGGTCACAGATTTGGGGGCCGTCCCTGGGTGGGACGATCACAAACTGGCCTAAAAAAGAGACCTTTTTGGGTGTTTTTGTGTGTTTTTGAGCCATTTTGAAGCATGTTTGGTGCTTGCAATTGATCGACTCACTTGTGTCAGGTGGTTAAGAGTCGGTATCGATTTTTGACCCTCTTTGAGACCATGAGAGACTTATTGATCGAGATGGACTAGGAGTGGCTTGATGCCATTGGCCTCAAGCATGTGATGTGGTTAGAGCCTATGGTGGGTGACCGCGCTTATTTGACCACTCTGATTGATCTATGGGATCCATGCACCAACACCTTCCACCTATTGATAGGGGAGATGATGGTGATGTTGGAGGACATCTATCAGATTTTGTGCATTTTGATAGAGGGGTGGGTGATTGTATCTTCTCACCATGATCGGAGAGAGGTAGTGATGGAGAGGTACTTTGGTAGGGCCATGGAGGAGGCAATACATGACTCTCTTAGTGGAGGTATACTGGTGGGGTATTGGTATGAGGTTAAGGTATTGGGTGTTAGGTATGCTCTATTGATGACCTTGATCTCTAATATGCTACTACCAGACTCATCAGGAGCTAGGTTTCCTTGGAACCTACTGGAGTTAGTGTTCACTCTGGTAGAGTGCCCGATGGCATAGCCACTAGTGATGGCTTGGGGGATGACACTACTAGCATAATTGTATGATGAGTTGTACGAGATCCACTCCCATAGGTGGAAGGGCTTGGGGTGCAGCTTCCTACTATAGGTTTGGGGATGGTAGCATATAGCAGTGGATAGGCCATAGGGATTGCCATGGATGACACGAGCATAGTTGGTAGATCGAGAGATTGGCTATGGGATCCTATGGTAGTGGGTCTAGGAGGTAGGGTAGAGTCGATATTGGGTGGGTGATATGGGCCATTATACCTAGTATTTTGTAGGACTTAGAGTAGTAGATGTACTTTGGAGACCTTACAGGGATTGCCCAGCATGGTCTGATGTTGAGGCATAGCTCCATCGGGTGAGGCGAGGTAGATGGTTGGTTGGGTGGCATGGGATGGAGTGGGAGTTCTTTTCTTATGCTTGGGTTATGTGATAGTTTGGGCTATGATAGGGGTTGCCCAGTGAGCTAGTGGTCTATCGATATCATGGGGATGAGAGGACACTGAGGTGGTCGATGGTGGAGGTAGTTGGGGAGGATGCAGATCCTGTAGTAGATATTTTGGACTTGGATGATGTCGGTACTATAGAGGAGTATGACTCTTGGTGGGTGATGCACCAGTGGTGGGGAGAGGGGCCACTAGGGGGAGATGTGGTAGGGGTAGTGGTGGAGGCTCAGCAGGATGCTCCTAAGGAGGGCTAGGTAGAGGTGGGTGAGCGACATGGGCATCATCACGTGGTAGATGAGCAGGTAGACCTCTTAGACTTAGGAGATCAGGGTGACTTTGGGGAGGATGATGTTGAGGATCAAGGGGTGCAGGCATAGTAGGTCGCATGAGGTGACATAAATATTGAGCTGCATGATGAGATGATCAGGGGTCAGGTAGGAGAGAGATCTCCTTCGAACATAGGTATAGGATGCCTAGGTAGAGATAGTGGCTCTATGAGCATAGTTGAGATCTTGGAGCCCTAGGTGGGAGGGACCTAGCAGTGGGGAGATGGCTAGGCTATGGGAGGAGGTGGTACAACTCTAGGCCTTAGTGGAGACCTACTAGGTGAGATGCTGATAGGAGTGGACCTATACTAATGATTTGGAGGATGAGATAGTGCACCTTAGGGGGTGCATACCAGACCATCCATCTGCTAGTGGGTCACACTAGAGTCGATGGAGTGGTACAGGATAGTCTTCGGTGAGGATGGGGGTGCTTGGCTCTATACGGAGGGTAGACAGGGTAGGTGGTGGTAGGTCAGAGAGTTCTCGATGGACTCGACTTGAGGGTGGGGGTGAGAGTCATAGTGTCGGTCTTGCATGACCATGGTTATTGAGACTTTGATGGCTCTTTTTGGTTTTTGGATTTTTGGGAGTGTGAGGTCTGAGGACCCACTTTATTGTAGCCTATGGGTAGTTCGAGGATTATGATGTATCTTTTTACCCCATACATATATATATATATATATATATATATATATATATATATATATATATATATATATGAGTTGTTTTATCATCATGTGTTTCCTTACTGCTTTGATGAGATGTATGCAATGTATTTATTTGCTTTATGATGCTGTGATGGATGCTTATCATGTATGCATATGTTTTTGTACTATGATGTTTTTGATGATATGGATATGTGTGGATGCCTAATGAGATGGATGATTGATTGATTTGAATGATGAAATATGTATAATGATTTGACACACTATGTTAGCACCATAGACTGTATAAAATGCATCGATTCTTTTGAAATGTTATGATGTGATGGATTTGTGGAAATGTAAGCTAATGAAATGTGATAAAATGGAATGGATGAAATAGATGTTATAGAATGTCTATGAGGTTTTCATGAGACTCAAACATTCTAGTCTACTGGTCAAAAATTATATACTAACCATGCAAGACTTTTTGACAAGGTATGAATCTGCTAGGATGACCTAGATACTCAATATCCCTATGTGTGCAAGTGAGTTCATTTTGTGATAAGCATAAGGTTACCCTAGTGCCAAATAGGATTGATGCAGCCCATCTGTACTAAAGATCACCCTATGAGTATCATGATCCTAGGTTTTGTACGTAGTTGGATTAGACCACTAGGTAGTATAGGCTACCAAAAGCTAGCTCATCCACATGCAAACATTGGTCTGTACACATGCAAGATGCTAATGTGACAGACATATCATCATGCGTAAGGATACCGCCATTGCCAGAGGCTTGATGCCACCTAACCTGTAATGAGGATCACCTTATGGTTTGTCAAATGCTTGAGAATTCTAGGGATTCAAGTTCAATACTCCCTTCTTTTCTTTTATTTTATTTGGGATACTTGCTCATACTTAGTGATGAAAATCACTATTTATTTTGTATTTTATTTTCTTTGAGCAAGGGATTTGTTTAGTGATGAAAATCACTGTTTATTTTGCTTTTGATTTTTGCTTTTTGGGATTTTGCTTATTGATAGTGGTGAAAACCATTATTTATTTTGGGGAATTGGGTAAGGAGGAGCTTGTCCTTTTGTCAATTCTTAGCATTTTTGAACCATTCACATAGGGGGATGAGCAAGATAAACTTTTCACTTAAGGTAACCTAGACCACTTCGTAGGTTTCATATTTCCTTGTGCAAAACTTGGATTTATTAGTGTGAAAATGTGTTGGGATTTTGATGTATACAAGGTACAATCTAAGCAAGACTCTACCTTCTAAAAATTAGGATAGCTTTCTACAAAATATGAAAAGAAAACTAGAGATGGTTGAGTGACCAAAACCCTAATGACATTCTAGAACAAATGACTAGGTGAAGGGAAATAGACACTAATATGAAAAAGTGGGAAATGTAGGTGGAAATGATAAGTGAAATATGGAATAATGTGAATGATGACTTGAATAAAATTGTTTTTGAATGATGACCAATGTACAATCTTGGTGCTTAGACATGTATGAGCAACTCTAAAATGCAAAGTGCAATGATGAGTATGCCTAATGCAAGTGATTGTATAATGCAATGGTATGCAATGTGATGAAATGCAATATTTTTGTATTTTTGATATTTTGATGATGTTTTTGAATTTTTGATTGATATATATGTATGTACATGTGACCAATGGGCTTATTAGGGGCCATTGGGGTATTTTGGGTGACCAAAGGGCTTATAGATACCTTTGGGGCTTTTGGGGTTGACCAAGTGGTTTGTAGAAACCCTTGGAGCATTTTGGGGTGACCTAGATGGTCATAGACCACCTAGGAGCATTTTGGGGTGACCTAGATGGTCATAGACCCCTAGGAGCATTTTGGGTTGACCAAGTGGTTTGTAGATACCCTTGGAGCATTTTGGGGTGACCTAGATGGTCATAGACCACCTAGGAGTATTTTGGGTTGACCAAGTGGTTTGTAGATACCCTTGGAGCATTTTGGGGTGACCTAGATGGTCATAGACCACCTAGGAGTATTTTGGGTTGACCAAGTGGTTTGTAGATACCCTTGGAGCATTTTGGGGTGAGCCACAATACTCTAGGTATGGAAAGGCTATAGATGAAGGATGTTCAAGGGTTTAGGATCCTTGATTCCTTCAAGGGAGGCTAGGCGGTAAGTTTTGGGTCTGATCTGACTAGTGATGATGAAAGGACCTAACCAGTTTACCGCAAACTTGTCCCGTAGATGGGGCAGAAAATTAGAATTTTGTTGGTTCTCTTTCAGAATGAGGTCACCAACTTGAAAGTCTCTAGAATGGACTTTCATGTTATAAGCTCTCTTAAGTCACTCTTGATAAACATGCAAGTGCTCGAGGGCATTGACGCATCGTTCATCAAGCAACGTAAGTTGGTCTAAGCGAGCCTGTCGTGCGGTATCATCATCGATGAACTCTTGCATGGATATGCGCAGCGATGGGATTTCTAGCTCTAGAGGTATGACTACCTCGGCACCATACACTAGCAAAAATGGAGTTGCCCCAGTGGGCATCCGAATACTAGTGTGGTAGGCCCATAGAGCAAGGGGTATTTGTGTGTGCCAATCGGTGTGATTCTCTTTAACTATTTTCTTCATAATGGCAATCAATATTTTGTTCGATGCCTCTGCTTGCCCATTTGCTTGTGGATAATAGGGCATCAAAAAGCTGTGTTGGATATTATACTTTGTTATCAAAGCATGCACATATTTGTTCTTGAATGATGTCCCATTATCAAAAATTATCTTGGATGGAATACCAAAATGACAAATGATATTGTGCAATATGAACTCCATAATGTGGGGTCCTATCGTAGTGGTAAGGGGAATTGCTTCCACCCATTTTGTGAAATACTCGATAGCCATAATGATGAACGTGTGATGGCTTGAGGATGTAGGTGAGATTTTCTCGATTAAATCAAACCCCCATTGTGAGAATGACCAAGCTGATTGAATCGATTGTAAGGCCTGAGAAGGTATGTGTGTCAAGTTAGCATGGTGTTGACACTTTACGCACTTCTTAATATAAGCATAATAATCTCACTCTAAAGTTGGCCAATAGTAGCCCATGCGAAGAATGCACTTTGCGATGGCCATGCCACTAAAATGGCCACCACAAGTACCATCATGTGCTTGGGTGATTGCCCAAACTGACTCTTGATGCTCTAGGCAATGAAGGAGGATACCTTCATAGCTTCGATGGTACAAAATATCTCCTAGTAAGACATACTTTACTACTTTTTGTTTGAATGTCCTTTTGGTGGCATGCAACAACCCAGGAGGGATATTACCAAGCTTTAGGTAATCCTTGATTTGGGTAGACCAGTCCTGATGTGAGGAAGCCTCGATTGCATGAATTGCCTACCCCTTTTGAAGTTCATCCCGAGCGAATGCTGATTGGGAAAGAACTTGTAAGAATAGCGTTGTGTTGCTATCAAAAGGGGTTTGAGGGAATAGAGTCCCCCAAGCGGCATGATTCAAGCGCTCATGAATTTGTGAGAACCTATCCTGATGAGGTTCAATCTGAATCATGTGGACTTCTGGTATGGATTGAGTGTTCTCATGCTCAACCATAGATTGCGATAACATTTTGACCTGAATGGTTGTCATATCATCAATAGGGTTCTACGGGATCAAGGACCCTAGGGAGGCCATTGTATCTGCAAAATGATTAGATGAGCGAGGGAGTGCCTCGATATCATACCATTCAAAATTTTCCAGGAGTTTATCCACAAGGGCTTTATAGGCTTGCAGAACTGGATACTTGCATTGGAAAATCCCTTTGACCTGGTTTACGATGAGCAAGGAGTCACCAAAAATGTTGAGCTTGGTTATTTTCATGGTGACAACCATTTGAAGACCTATGAGCAAGGCTTCATACTCGACATTGTTGTTAGTGCATGGGAAATCGAGTTTGAAAGATAGGGGTATAGGAGCCCCTTGAGGTGTGAAAAACATGATCCCTGCACCACCCCCTTGCTCGCATTTGGAGCCATCGAAGAATAGAGTCATATCGGCCTATGACTTAGGCTCATCAAAATCAGGTGATTCTGATATGTGGAAGACTCCATCATCGGGAAGCTCCATGCTAAGAGGCTGCTCATCCTAGAGAGGAGCCTCTACGAGTTGATCGATGATGACCTGACCCTTAATTGATTTTTTTCTAATAAATTCTAGGTCAAACTCCATCAACAACATGATCCATTTCGTCATGTGACTATTGTGATAAGTACGACTCATCATGTATCGCAATGGATTCTCTTTTGATACAACATACATGGTATGACTAAGCATGTAATGGCATAGCTTCTTGGTGGTGAAAACCACCGCTAGGCATAGCTTTTCAATGTATGCGTACTTGATTTCATAACTGACCAAGGTGTGGCTAAGGTAGTAAGTAGCCTGTTCCTTATGCAATTCATTGTTTTGGGCCAACATGACACCCAATGCAATCTTAGTGGCTGAGATGTATAAGCAGAATGACACTCCTGGTCTAGGTGGAGCCAATACTGGTGGTGAAGCCAGATATTATTTTATTGCATCAAAGGTAGCTTGACACTCATCATCCCAATGGAATGCGACCCCCTTATGCAGTAGCTTGTTCATGGGTCGATATTTGTCCAACAATTGTGCTATGAAGCACTTGATGGATGCGACCTTACCCTGTAGGCTTCGCAGCTACTTGATGGTAGTTGGGGGAGGCATCTCAAGGATTACCTTGACTTTGTTGGGGTCCACTTCGATGCCTCTTTTGGAGACTATAAATCCCAAGAGTTTTCCAGATGTGACATCGAAGATGCACTTCTTGGGGTTCAGTCTCACATTATGCTCAATAAGGCGATCGAGGACTTTGCGCAAGACATCGAGATGCTCATGGCGTAATAATGATTTGGCCAATAAGTCATCCATGTAATCTTCCAAAATCTTATGCATGTAATCATGGAAGATGTATGTCATGGCGCACTGGTAGGTAGCACTAGCATTTTTAAGACCAAAAGGCATGACCTTATAGCAAAATGTTCCCCAAGGTATTGTGAATGCCATTTTGAGCTGGTCTTCTGGATTGATACGAATCTGGTTGTATCCAGAGAAACCATCCATGAGGGATAGCATTTTATGGCCCATTGTGGCATCTACCAGGGCGTCGATGCTCAATAAAGGGAAATCATCCTTAGGACTCGCTTTGTTCAGGTCTCGAAAGTCGATGCAAATGCGAATCCTCCCGTCGGGCTTCTTGATGGGAACCATGTTGGATAGCCATGGTGGATAGTCCACTGATATGATGAACTTGGCATCCAACAGTTTTTGTAGCTCATATTTAACCATTAAGGCTACTGTCGGATGCATTTTTCTTAGCTTTTGCTTAACTGGCTTGGTCTTGGGGTCTGTAGCACCCTAAAATTGGCACAGTTAAACCTTAGTAAAAATATAAAAATTTGAATTTTAACCCCAAACCGCCCGTTAACCGCATGTTACCCACTTTCCTTATTTTTCGTGCCATTTTTAGGATTTGTTTTGACCGTTGGACAATATCATCGCAGATTAGACGAAATCGTCCCAGATCTAACAAATCGTTTGGAACAGAACGTCCAAACAATTTCGTCCCAAAAAAAAAATTTCATAATTAGTTTATGTTTCAATAGCTTCTCTAACTTGGGCATAAAGCGTGTCTACGTAGTTAGGGTCCCCCCGTTGGAGATCTCCCAAATTGGGATGATCTCCAACCTCCTAACCTCTCCCTAATCCTATATAAACTGTGATTTTCTCAGTTTATCCCCCTAAACCCCCTAGCTGATGGATTTCCCTAAAAATTTGGTTCCTTGTGCCTTAGAACACTTTCATACTTTTGTTTGCATTGCATATTTCAAGTTTTCTTGCAGGAATCTTACTGTTCTTCAGCTGGAGCAAGCTTGGATCATCGCAGGTGATTCCAGACGATTTCGGACGATCCTATCGCAGATTGACGACGATCTCGTACGATTGGAGGCGATCTCGACTGTAGTCCATATTGGGGGTGTTGAGTTGTATTTTCACCCGATTGTGAAAACACACTCTTCGATAGGATTTGGGTTCTAAATCCTCTGCTTGCAAAGAAACAATTTCTCCAAGGTTCCTGTTATGTTAGCATTCTGCATTTATGTATTAATAACCTTAAATGAAGATATTCATTTTAAATGCTTGGAACACCTTAGTGATTGCAAGTAACTGAAAAAAAGGGGCACTGTGGTTTATTTTACTATGAAATTTAATGATTGTTCATTGAACCCTGATACAGTAAATATGATTTGATCCTCATATGACCATGCTGTAACTTCAAAATGAAATTTAATGAAAGGCCATAAATGAAGGAATTATTTATGGATTTTGAAGTTTTTTAATTTTTTAATTTTATTTTAAAGCCTGTAAATAAAATTGGAACTTCTGAAAATAAAATGCAGCAAGAAGAAAAATAAAATGCAAAAGAAAAGAAATTTAAAATTGCATTTAGTTTGATGCCATCTCGTCCTGGCAAAACCGAAGATGTGAGGTTTCCATGCATGCAACCTAACCTATTGAACTTGCAAAATACGCACAATCTAGATAATTTAAGTGCTGGTCTCTGGGGTTTACTGTTATTTTTTAGATTTAGACATTCGCATGAAGCAACCAAGAGAACTTGCATTAAACTTCATCTATAAGCCTAGAAATCTGAAAAAGGGAAAGATAAACATTAAAACATGCATGCAAAAAATAACTCCTTCTTTCTTGCCAACAAGATACAAATTTCTGAATGCTCTGCATTAAAAATAAATCATGTTACAATAGCAGACTCTCTGGTTTTTTGAAAACCAGCAAAAAGGAAGGAAAACAGCCTTGAAGCAGGCCCAGAATGACCCTCTGGCCTCTAGCACTGCAACTCTGCTCCAGTGGTTTCCCCCTTGCACCAATCTGCGCCTCTGCTTTTAAACTTGTTGTTGAATTGATTCTCCTTCCACGATGGTTCGTTTCATCTTCCAGTGGCTGCTCGTTTCACCTTTCTTTGACTGCGTGTGTTTTGGCTTTATGCTTGACATTAAGACGTTTGATCTTCTCTGTAATGCTTCTACAGCCTGTACGCCACGTGTCCCGCACCTTTTTGCACGTTCTGTAATGGCTCCCTATAAATCACGACCAAAAATAGCATGTAGCTTTGTCCATCTTCCTGGCCGCAAAAATGTGACATGTTGCGATATCGTGACGTTTTCCAGTCAACAGCCTTTCTTGCCGTCACACCCAACGAAAACGTGACATGTCACGATTTCACGACATGTCACGAAATCATGATGCTTTTCTCCTCCGTACGCCCTCGCTGCTTTCCTGTCGTGAAATCACGATGTTTTCTCACTTCGGGCACCTTTGCTGCATGCTGTCGCGATATCGCGACGATTTTCACTTCGCGCCTCTTTCGCTACAACCTGTCACGATTTCGTGACGCTTTTTCACTTGAAGCTGTCTTGCGGCAACCTGTCGCGAAATCATGACGCATTTTCGTTTCTTTCACTCGGGCAGCTTTTTGTCACGAAATCGCGACACTTTTCTATTTCATACTGCTCTTGCTGTTTTGGCCGCGAAAATGCTACATGTCACGATTTCGTGACATATTTTGCTTTTCGTACAACTCGGCTCGTTTCTGTCACGATTTCGCGACATTTTTTGTTTCATGTCTTTTCGCTGCTTTCCTGTCGTGAAATCGTGACGTTTTTCCACCTCGGGCTGCTTGGCTGCTGCCGTTGACTGTGTTGACCATGATTTTGCGACATGTTGCGATTTCACTACGCCTTTTTCATTCCATACAACTTCGTCGTTTGGAGCCATGAAAACACGACATGTCATGATTTCGTGACATATTTCCTCTTCATGCTCCTTTGCCATTTCTTGTCATGATTTCACGACGCTTTTCTGCTTTACCCTGTTTGACTGGTTTGACCCGTGATTTTGTGACATGTCGCGATATCACGACACTTTTCTGCTTCATCTTTCTCTCTCCTCTCTGGGCCGTGAAAATCAAACACGTCATGATTTCGCTACGCTTTTCTCCCACCTGCTGCCATTGACTGCGTTGACCGCGATTTTGCGACATGTCGCGATTTCGCTACGCTTTCTCGTTTTTGCCCGCGATTTTGCGACATGTCATGATTTCGCGACACTTTTCATTTTCTGGCAGCGACGGAGCAACTTGTCGCGATTTCACGACACTTTTCATCCTTGTGCAATTTTGCCCCTTTTTCTTGATTTTTAGCATCTGGGTCACTGAGATTGTCTTTGAAAGCATGTAAAAAAGGTGGGTCCCCAATTTTGGGGTGTGTTGTGGATCAGCCACAACAAGGGGCAATCAGAGCCCTTCCTTATTGTTTTTATGCATTTCTTTGTGCATTGTCTTAGGTTATTATATTTATGCATCTTGGAGTTCACCTCATTTAATATAAATGCATGATAAAGTCAAAATAAATTGTTAAATTGATGCATTTCATTTTAATTACTATCTGGATCTATTAGTTAGGCAAATTTACTATTATTTCTATCATTTACCCTTACTTTTGCAATTGCATTTTTGGTATTTTGTATCTATTTTTGTGATTGCAGATTTCTGACGAATTCGTTAGATCGACGACGATCTCGTCTGATCTCAGACGACTGACTGAGATCTGAGACGATTTTGTGTAATTCCAGATGATTACGTATGATTTGAGATGATTTGGACTGCTACAAGACTCAAAATCTTCATCAGACATCCGAAATCAGGTATGTTCTCATCCCATTTAGCATATTCTCTGTGTTTAGCATTTATTCATGTTTTTTGTATTCATAAAATCAGCGTTGGCATATAGAATAGTTTAGATTCATCTTGGCCAAACCTAGGAATTGAATGATTAAAGCACAAAATGAACACATCAAACCTACTATCAACCTAGGCGTGGAAACTGCCACTCAAAAGTTTCCTGGTGAACCCACCATCCGTTGAAAATTCACCTTTATACCCCTCCCCCGAGAGGCGGGACCTTCAAAAGGGCCTCTCAGTCCGAGGTATTGTCCCATCCTTCTCGCATCCCCCTTCCGGGCATGGATCCTATAGCCTAAAGGTAAGGATGCAAAAAATTTTGAGCGATACATTTTGGTGAACCCGACGTGAACAACTAAAACCTTTTGAAAACAAAAAAAATAATAACAAAAACATAAATGCATTTAGAATCACAGATTGCATATCATATTTAGATGGTAGATTATAATAAAATATGAGCTGTCACCATTAATGTTGAGAATCAATTAGCAGCTATAGAGATTACTTCTTTGCTTAAAGTATCTCAAACATATAGAGTCCCGCCTTTATGGTATGAACTTAATAGGAGATTGAATCTTATTTCATCTAGATCAACCGAACTTAGGCAAATCAAGAGGTTTGTCCTAGATAGAATCCTGGATCCTGATCAAGTGACTTTGTATCATGATCTTCATAGAGCTTGCCATAGGTGGTTAGTAGATAAAAGAGCCCTTGTGTCTTCTGAATTGTACACCTTTGAAGAATACCTCGATAATGCAGTTGTAGTACATAAATTTCTATCTTGTATAGAGGATCAAGAGGTCGTTCTTATAGATAGAAAGAGATGGAATAGAGTTCCTAGAGCTGTGTTATATTGAGAGTATTGCCATGAGCTCTATTTTTACAATACAGAGTCAGAAGTAGATAACATCACCATAGCACACTTTGTTAAGTTCTTGAAAAACCATTTTCAATTTGAAGAGGAGCATTTCATGACTCCTAATGAACTTGATCCTATCAATGACATCTATAAACTATTTATAGAAAACTAAGCCATTCTTTTATTATTATTATTTCTTGCATTTAGTGTGTTGTTTGTTGTCTTTATAATCATAAAAACAAAACAAAATAAAAATATATATAAAAATAAACATAAAAATAAAAACAAAACAAAATCATAACAAAAATAAAAAACATTTTCTTTTAAAAGTATTATAGTAGGTATATAATTAAAATATATACCTCCCAAATTTGTTGCAAATATATTAATATATATTTGCTAAAATCTAAATTTAAATATAATGACTAGACTCGGGAATGGAAAACAAATTGAAGAAGAAGAAGATTGTTCAGGAAAAACAGTAAATAAACCATATTTCCTTCCTGAAGACCCAATTCAGGAAGAAGGAACCCTAGACCAACAAGAAGAAGATTTTGTTGACGCAAATGAACAAAGAGAAATTGTTAGAGAGGAAGGATCCTCATCTCCTAAAATATCTTCGAAAGGAGCTATTACTTTTGAGAACATGGAACATTTCTAGAATTTCCTCAATACTAATATTGGCACTCTTAATAGAGCAGTCCATATGGACAAGGATCAGATTAGTGACACTCAGGCAACCCTAGAAGACATATATCACACATGCACTAATCCCTTGTCCTTCGTTGATCAAGAAAGTGGTCAAGCTGGACCATCCAAATTGGATATGGCCGCTATAATCCAGAACATGCAACAACAACATGTCACCCAACCATCTAGAGTGCCTGTTACCAAGCCTAGGGTTATTACCACACAAAAGAAACCATCATTCACTGCTCTATTCTACCAAGTTATTGATCAACATACCTTAAATTAACAAAATCCTAAAACAAAACCAAACACCAATTTCCAACAATCTGGGATACAACATAATGCTACAACAAATCTTCTTCATAATACTCTTCCTACCAACCATTTGCATAACAGTAATATAGCATCTAATCCTTATGTCATGCCATCCTATGCTCACAAATCCCATACTCATGTACCACCGAACCAACATGGTGGACAAACTGGTAATTTGGAAGCCATGGTGAAACAGTTAGTCTCCTGCATGGACCATCTAGATCCCTACCGTCCCTCGTACAATTATCGAGATATGTGTAGTCAGCCTTTAGATCCTATAGTTGTAGCACAACCATATCCTAAACACTTTCCTATGCCTGTCCTACCTATATACAAAGGAACTGAAGATCCCATAGAGAATCTTCATATGTTTAGGATAGCGTGTCATGATATATCCCATGATGATTTATTATTACTAAAAATGTTCCCAAAAATTTTAGGAGGGATGGCATTAGAATGGTATTATCAACTACCCACTCATTCTTTGAGAAATTTCGAAGAAACCGTCGAGTCTTTTGTGCATCAATTTAGTAACTACATTGAAAGGCATGTAACCATTAAAGATTTGTACAACCTAAAACAAGACAAAGATGAATTTTTTGCTGATTTCCTAGCTCGATGGAGACAGTTGATAGGAAAATTGCACTTTGTGTTACCTTATCGAGAAATGCTTGGATATTTTTATCAATAATTTACAAGAACAACTATCCTATAAGTTATCAACTGCTACCTTGACCACCTTCGATCAAGCTATAGATTTAGCTCGAAGAGTGGAAGATGCTCTTGTTAGGAGAGGTCAAATTAAAAATAAAGATGATCAGAAAACATCCAGAAATCAATATAAAAATAAACAGGTTGTGGGCGATGGATTCACTGATAGTAGAAATATCGCTATTGTTAATGTTGAGAAAACAACAGAGAAATTTATACTGAAACCTCCTGATAAATCACCCCAAGAATTTACTAGGTTAAATCAACCTTTATCAACCATTCTCTCGTAATTACTAGCATGAGGATTGATCCAATTACCAAATATTTGGGAACCTGATCCAACTATACCCGGATATAGACCTGATTTACACTGATATTTCCATAGAGGACCTGGACACGCTACCAACTCTTGTAAAATATTAAAACATAAAATACAAGACCTGATTGATAACAATGATATGGAGGTGCAAGCCTTTCAACCTAAACAAAATCCTCCTAATAATGCTCAAAAGAACATCCCCCAAAATCAGAATCAGAATGCCAATCAATCATTGGACATATTTCAACATCCTTTACCAAAGCATGGTAAAGAGGTGGCTAATCAAATTGAGCATCATAATGTTCCCCCTCCTACCCGATATGTGGGAACTATTAGTGGACATTTACCTGTTCACGATCCGCAAAACTTTGACACAACTTTATCCATGGTTACAGCCAGACCTCTACATAATATTCAAACACTTTATCTTAGTGATACCGAATATGAGACTGAAAGTGACATGGAAATCACCTCAAATCAATCGAATAGTTCTGAAGATGAATCAGATCCTATTCAACCTATCACAAATGCTATGGTTCTGGAAGAACCATTTCCTATAAGAGTCACTACTCAACCATCTTATCACCAATTACTTTCTAATGAATAAGTCATAAACGCTAGACCAAGACCCATTCATCATTCACAAAATAATATTGTAGGTACCATCGGAGTTGTTACTCGACAACAGGCTCAAAATTCTCAACAAGATCAAACTCAAAATGATGGATCAGCTCCATTTGTTTTGAAAAATCCCAATAAAGGGAATCATGCGCCTAATGTTCAACCTAAACCTCCTTATAATATTAATGAGCAATTATCAAATACTACAATTAGAATTTCCCTTTTCGACCTTTTAAGATCTTCTCCTACCCATAGGGATGAATTAATGCTCACATTAAGCCAAATGATGGTACCACAAAATATTCAACCTGAAGCCATGTCCAATACTATAATAACTTGAAAAGTCAATTGTATTGACTTTCAGGATAGAGATATATTGCAACATAGTTTACATAAGGATAACCCCTTATATATTACTGCCCTAATTGGATATGTAGCAGTTAAACGAGTCTTGATTGATAATGGTTCATCTTTAAACATTTGCACTTTTGACTTCTACCAAATATTTGGGTTTAGAAGTGATGAAATGAAAAGAACTGATATGATTATAAAAGCATTCAATGACAAAACACAAGAAATGTGTGGAGTTATTACTATTCCATTGCAAGTTGGTCCTAGAACTTTAGACACGACCGTGTTTATTATACATTGCCCTGCATCGTACAATATACTCTTGGGTCACCCTTGGATCAACGCGATGCGAGGTGTTCCCTCAACTTTACATCAGTGTGTTAAATTCAAATTTAAAAATCAGTTGGTTGCCATTCATGGTGATCCTAGACCCTTTGATATGTGTGCTTTGGTAGAACCTGTTGGAGTTCAATTTTTCCCTGATTTGTCATCCACACATCCTAATTCTAATCATCCGCCTAAACATGTGAAACACACACTCATAACATCATCTAATTTTTCCCCACCAACTACACCTCTACATATAGTTCAACCATCTTCCGAACAAACCACATTAGGACCCCAAAAGGATCCTAAACCCACAACCAATGCTTCTTGTTTTACTCCTATAACTTCCATACCTATAAAATATTCATCCATCGACATCTCTATAATGTCTACGTCTACCAGAGGCATGTTTTCCGCATCCAAAAACATAGGAAATGATCCTTCTACCTCTTACGCTCTTACTAATGAGCTCTTACCTAATTTATCTAAAATTCTTGTATCAGAGAAAACAAATGTTGCTATGCAAGATTCCCATATTTTAAATAAATTGCCACCCTCTCCTCGTACCTTGGGCCTCCCACAACCTCTGGTAAGTATCTACCAAGTCGGGAGTTGTGCTTTTATTTATAAGGGATATGACTGGGGAAGAATACCTAGAAACATCAAGACTCATTATGATGGGTATGCTCGCTGTTATTTTGCTAATGAATATATTAAAGCTAAGCCTATAATGCTTAAATTGGGATATAAAGGGAAAGGTTTGGGACCTTCCCAAAATGGTATGAAAGAACCTTTTGAGGTAGAACCATGGCCCGCACGATGTGGTGTGGGCATATTTCCTAGTAAAGGTCAGTCCTTCCCATTCGAGGATGATGACCATCTCATATGTTACCAAGATTTTTTGGATAAACGTGATGCTTTGCATCTAAGGAATAACCCATTTACATGCAATATGCTATCCATAGCTTACCCTGAGATGATTGTTGAATTCGACGATGAGTTGGAAGGGGATATCTTCCATGATGTCTCCATTGAGGAATTGTTACATAACGGATTTTATTTCGATGGCTCTATACCTAGTATAGCCCAGCTTGAGGCCACGACTCCTCAAGACGAATTATCCAAGCTAACCTTGGAAGAATTACAAGAATTAGGTGTTTCACCCGCCCCATCTAATTTTGAGAGAGATCTACATATGGAAGTTAAAAACGTTATAAAAATTTAACATCAAAACCGAAGATAACCATCACATCATCAACATTGGATCAGAATTGAGTCAAGAAAAACAAGATAAATACATTGCATTCCTTAAATAATATGAAGACGTTTTTGCTTGGACATATGAAGATATGCCAGGATTAGACCCTTCTGTAGTTATGCATCACCTAGTAGTCCATCTAGATGCTAAAAATGTTAAATAGAAACTTAGAAAAATGCATCCTCAAGTGGCCTTACTAGTCAAAGGAGAATTAGAAAAACTCTTGAAGGTTATTTTTATACAAGCCATTGATTATGCTGAATGGATCTCAAATGTAGTTCCAATAACTAAGAAAGAAGCTACCAAAGTTAGGGTTTGCACAGACTTTAGAGATATTAATGTTGCATGCCCTAAAGATTATTTTCCTCTTCCCAACATGGATTAGATCATTGATTTTACTGTTGGGATAGGAATGATATCCCTAATGGATGGATTCTATGGTTATAATTAGATCAGGATAGCTCCTGAAGATCAGGCTAAACAAGCCTTTATTACCCCTTGGGGAACCTTTTGTTGGAAAGTGATGCCATTCGGTTTGAAGAATGCAGGTGCAACATATCAACGAGCCATGACTTATATCTTTCACGATATGATGCATGATATTCTCCATGATTATGTAGATGATATTATAGCTCGTTCCATCAAAGAAGATGATCATTTAGATGATTTGAGAAAATTATTTGATCGGTTAAGAGCATATCTTATTCGATTAAATCCAGCCAAATGTATTTTCGAAGATAAGTCCGATAAATTATTGGGGGTTATCATTTCTTTATGTGGCATTGAAATTGACCCTCTCAAGATCACGGCTATCATTGATATGCCCGCACCCACAAAAATATCTAAATTACGAAGTTTACAAGGAAAGCTCCAAGCCATTCGTCGCTTCATCGATAAGTTGGCAGACAAAACCAGACCCTTTCTTAAGCTTCTTAAGAAAGATGTCTCTTTTCATTGGGATGACGAATGCCAGGAAGCATTTAAACTCCTTAAGCACTATCTCCTTAAACCATCGGTGCTTTCCCCACCTAGATCTGATCGTCCATTTATCTTGTACATTTCTGCTTCAGATTTTGCTTTAGGAGCTATGTTAGCTCAACTTGATGATGAGAAGAAAGAACATGCTAATTATTACATTAGCATAACTTTAATTAGTTATGAAACTCGCTATACAGTGTTAGAGAAGTTATGTCTCACAGTCGTATTTTCTACACAAAAACTATGCCATTACATGCTTAGTCAGAAAATGTATGTTATTGCTAAATTCGATCCTTTGCGATATCTCATGAGTCGACCTTATTTATATGGTCGCACAGCCAAGTGGGTTCTTGCACTCAACGAGTTTGAACTCACGTTTATAGGACAAAAGTCTGTTAAAGGTCAAATCATAGCAGACTAATTAGTTGTTGCACCCTTAGAGTCTACCCATCCCCTCTGTTGAGAAGTAACACACCCCCACTGAAAAATGAATTTCCACCCTTTGAAAATTTTGAGCTTTCATTTTGCAGTAGGGACCCTCTTGATGATTTTCAAGTTTTAATTCCAAATTTTTACTTACCTCTTTCTTCTTCAAGTTTTGCCTGTGTCAAAGTATCCAAGTATTCTGGCATTCTAGCTTTGTTAACAGACTTCACTTTTACATGCTAGAATCATTCATGGATAAAGAAAATCTTACACCGATATGAAAAAAATGCAGAAAACAGACAGATAAATTCATTGAAAATCAAAACTTTATATTTTTGGCAAAGTCGTGAAATCGCGACACTTCTATTTATGGAAATGTCGCGAAATCGCGACGAGTTTCAAGAAAATCGGCTAAGTCAAAAAAATGTAGCGAAATCGCGACACTTCCATTTTTGGAAATGTCGCGATATCGCGACACTTCCATTTTTTGGAAATGTCACGATATCGCTACCGGTTAGGAGAGAGAAAGCTCGATCGTACGGAACGTCGTGAAATCACGACATGTCACGAAATCACGACATGTTGCATTTTCGCGGTTGCGAGGAAGAAAAAATGGCTAAGGCATGAAAAGGGCATGATTTCGCGACATGTTGCAAAATCGCGACATGTCGCATTTTCACGGCTGGTTGGAAAGAAAGTTGCTAAGGCATGGAGATGTCGCGAAATCGCAACGTTTTTCCAGAAGGAGCTCCAGGGCGTACGGACTGTCGCGATTTTGCAACATGTCGCGAAATCGCGACAGGTCCAAGACAGAGCGAAGGGAAATCAAAGTGAAAATCGGCTAAGGCATGGAAATGTCACGAAATCATGACAGTTTTGGCAGAAGGGGCCCGAGTGAGAAAAGTGTCACGAAATCGCGACACAATCGGAGCCGGAAGCGAAGTCGAGGCTGGATGTCGCGAAATCGCGATGTTTTTTCAAAGAGGGCTCGGAGGCATACGGACTGTCACGATTTCGTGACATGTCACGAAATCGCGACAGGTCCAAGTCGAAGCAAAGGAAGCAGATGCGAACAAAGAGAAGAAGTTCAAAAAAAGTCTAATCGCGACGTCGCAAAATCGTGACATGATTGGCGAAAGGGGCCCGAGTAAGAAAGATGTCGCGAAATCGCGACGTCGTGATTTCGCGACGTCACGAAATCGTGACAAGGTTCAGGAAGTGCCAAGGGCCGCCGAGAAACAACAATAAGCAAGCCAAGTGCAAGTCAGTGAAAATGTCACAAAATCACGACGTCGCGATTTCGCGACGTCACGAAATCGCGACACGAAAGAACAAGAATGAGCCACAACCGAAGCCAAAACAAACCATGGTGAAAGCAAAGAAAAATGGCTAAGGCATGAAAATGTCACGAAATCACGACAGGATGGCAAGACAAGGCCCAAAGCAAGAAAGGTGTCACAAAATCGTGACAGCCGAAGAGAAAAGTGCAGTGAAAAGGCTGAGCGTCGCGAAATCACGACGCTCAAAGGCGAAGAAGAAACCGAAGCAAAGGCAAAGTCGCAAAAAGAAGAAACAAAAGGAGTAGGGGACAAGGCAAGTTGCGATTTCGTGACATGTCACGTTTTTGCGGCTTGCAAGGCAGGAAGTTGCAATTGTTATAAAAGGGGTCGCGATTTCGTGACATGTCGCATTTTCGTGGCCATGTTGGCGAAAAGCATTGCATGGCAAGGGATGTCGCGATTTCGCGACATGTCGCAAAATCGTGACATGTCGCATTTTCGCGACTTGGACAGGAAAGTAGTGCAGAGTGGGGAACAGCTGGAAATGGACACGTGTCGCGATTTTGTGACACGTGTCAAGACACTGCAAGCCACGTATCAGATAAATAAGGCCGACATGCAAGTGAACATTAGGGTTTTAAATCTGATTTAATAATTAAAGTTCTAATTTAATATTTTTAAAATACTAATCCATCTTTTGTTCTTTCATGCAGGAAGCCATCTGTCACTTGCATGATAACGGAGAAATGGCCATAAAGACAAAGTCGAGTGCAAATTAATCAAAGACAACCATATTGAAAGGAAAGATGTCAAAAATTGTTGCTTCATCCAAATTTTACAGATCTGGCCACAAAGAGACTTTACGGTGACTAAGCAACTGCCCATTTAATGGAGTATGTCGAGAATTGGCCGAAAAGTGAAAATATCTATACTCAGTTACCGGGATTTGCCGATAAATGCATTTAATGATAATTTATGGCAGAATTAATAGCTTGCAGACATTTTCAACTTAGGGATGGCTCTACGGAGATGAAATGTCAGAGAAGTGGTGATTCATCCAGATTACTCGAGGGAATTAATGAGGGCATTTACTCACAGTTGCGGGTGAATGCAAGTGGCATTCAAATTCTGCCTTCTCCATTTATGGCAAGTGACTGCACTGATTTACAAAATGGTTAAGTTTTATCCGAACTTTGTTTTAAAAGAGCTTATATTGTAAAACCCGGGTCCTAGGGTTTAAGATGATAAGATTTAGGGTTTGAGAAAAAGATATTTTTGAAAAGATCAGGGTCTGTCCTGAGTCTATAAATACTTCTTCTAAATGTAATCGCAGGAGACGGAGACTTAGAAATAAAAGACTATTGAAGAAATTTATTGGAAAGATTGTTAAATACTTTGTTTTTGGACTTGGAGTTGATGTGCTTTTGTTTTCTGTGATAGCATGGCCAGGAGCCTAATCTTTTGCGGATTGTGATAAGTTCATCTTCTTTTGTTATCTGTTTCATTAAAGTTTATTAAATATATGTTGTGAATCTGTGTTATCAATATTAAATATGTTGTTAGGCTTCAGTTGTTCTATTGTATGCTAAGGAAAATTATAGATTTAAGGTTCAGGTCTGTTCTAATTGCTCTGTCCTCACTGTGCGAGCTAGGTTGTCGGTGAAAGATACCAATTTTAACCGACTTTCCTTTGATTTATAATTTTTTGTTAGATCTGTTCCATCTCTGCCTTATGCTCTTAGTAGAAAGTGATCTTAGAAAGCAGGACACTTTCTTCTTTGATTTGTTATGTTGTGAAGCTGATAGTATAAATAAAATTGGTAGTTTTGTTTTACAGCTAAGTTTGATAAACTTCTCTTTCCGCCTTACCCTACCCTCTTTGTTTTACCGTGAAATGATCCATTTTTATTTTCTTTAATTTGTCCTTTATTTAAATCTACTGACCCATAAGAGCTAGATCAAAGAATTAATTTTAAATCTGATTGTCAACAAGTGACAACTTCTGAACATTACTAAACAAGTTCATTGAGCCCGTTGTAAGGTGACAGACAGTCCATATTGAAAACTATTCCAGAAGCAAAAAAGAGTGAATTGACATTCGACCCGACTCTGTAACTCACACCTTGGATAACCAGCTAGATCCTAAAGTGAGTGGGATTTATCCCGTATAAGTGTTATCAGAGTTTCATGCTCCTTCTTCACAGGGTGTGTATGAAAGTCGGACCAACATTTAAAAATGGCACTAGAAGGAGGGCACAGTGAACTCCGATCAGTATTGTAAATTGTCAGTACAATATTTTAAGATTGCCAGAAAAGAAGACCTCAAGTTCAGTACTCTGTTAAGGATTGTAAGTTTGTAAGTACCTGTGAAAAGCTGGATTCTACATACAGGGTAACAAGGTCCCACCCCAGAGTTGGAGAGCTCCTTGTGCCTGAATTAGAAACTCCGAGAAGAAGTAGCCTCAGAAGGGCCAAGTCTCTATCTGAAATAGTTTTATCACCACTGATAGTTACCCCAACCACAACTCAGAATATCATAGTCAACCAAGTAGTAATGGCAAATTGGTTGGGCTCCACTGCTTTGAATATTTCGGGTATAGCCCATGACCTGCCCAGAAATCCGGAAAGATATCTCCCCAGATATAAACATGATGGGACAAGAACTGTAGAAGAACATTTGGTTGCATTCAAGAATGCTTTGAAACTATTAAATGTACAGCATGAGGATGTTGCCTGCAGATTGTTCTCGTTCACTCTCCAGGAGGGAGCTTATGACTGGTTTCTAAACCTCACTAATGATTCTGTCACCAGCTGGAATGACTTAGAAAAAGTTTTTGTGTCACAGTTCGGTGAAGTGATAGATCCTAGTATATTGTACCAGTAGTTTTCTGGCATCAAAAGAGAATTAAGTGAATCTATCAGATCTTATAACATTAGATTCCAGAAAGCTTATGGCAGACTTACTTGGGTATTATGTACCGAATGCCGACCCGGCATTAGAGATCTTTAGAAACTCTCTGGGATCCAATGACCTCTGTCTTTTTGAAGAGAGATCCCACTGTTACTAATTTGATAGAAGCTTATAAAGAAGCTTTGATTCTGGAAAGACAGTTGGGACCCCAACCTTTAAATGCCTAGCAAGTTCCTCTGGTTACACAAGCTACCCCTGTGTTCAATCCCATTCCACATCAGATGATACTGCCAGTTTGTCAGACTCTACCATCAGCAAATCCATTGGCTGTAGCACCTGTTGAGAATGTACAGAACCCAGGCAAATAGGTTGACAATGCTAGAGTTGAAGAAGTCTCAAAGATAGTTCAAAAGCTGGCCAATGATTTTTTTAGTTTTAAAAGGCAAGTTTCTACTGGGGACAACTCCAACAGGTATTCATATCAATCGAACAGATTCAACCGGCCCCCGTATGAACCTAATAAATATTACAAGGGTAAATCTCATGATGTGAATATTTGCGATTTAGCTCTGCCTAACTGGTGCAGAATACATGCCACTTCCCAGCATGAGGAGTTGGATTGCTTGGAATTTTGTAATGCATTTGAAGCCTTGTCTGGGGATTTGATCTCTCCAAAAAATCAAAGAACTATTGATGGCCCAAGTTCATCCGGCCACAGTGCAGCTATGGTCCTGGATTCTTTCACTTTCTCGGATGAATCTGAGAATGTAGTTGAAATGCCTATGGATGAGGTGCAGGCTTTCTAGCAGTACAGAAGAGATAACTACAACCTGAGAAATAGGAATCCAAAGCCTAATACTACATCAACCCCTCCGGACAACTCTCACAATGTTCCCCCCGACCCCTCTCCAAGCAATAATCCATCTCCACCAAAGGGAGGGAATTTGAGAGGACCAGATGCTTTTGTCCCTCCACTTAATAAAGGATATAACATAGTGGAGGATATGAAAAATATTAAGGCCAACATTACTCTACATGAGTTGACACAGATTTCAGAGCAGAGAGACAATCTAATAAAAACATACTCTGGCCCTGCTACTAAACCTGTGGACAAAGGAAAGAAGATGGCTAATGCAAATGTAGCCATGTACAAAGAAAAAACTGAAGTTCCCCCCTTTTTACTGACTGTCCGTATTTTTGGGAAGAACTTACATAATTGTTTGGTAGATTCAGGTGCATCTGCTAATGTTATGCCTTTGGCCATTTTTCAGCAGTTGGGTCTAACCCCAATGAAGTCTGAAAGGAGAGTTGTCCAATTAGACAAATCAGAGGTTAAAGTAGTTGGAGAGCTTCAAAATATTCATATCCAATTAGCATCTGAGCCAAGGGCTCAACATAAAATTGAAATCCAAGTTGTGGATATCCCTGTGGGGTATAGGATGCTTTTGAGTAGGGATTGGTCGAGATCTCTGAACGGATACTTGGCAACAGATTTTTCACATATGTGGTTGCTGTGGAAAGGAGTGGCAAATCAATTGCAGGTTGAAAGAGAACCCAGGTACAAGCATACAATTACAGAATACAATGTAGAGAATGAAATTGTAAATATTGCAGAGGTAGATATTGGAGTCTACAATTTAACAATGGGGCAAAATAACAAGTTTAATAAAGCCCATCCTGTTCATAGTAATGAAGTCTGGACACTTCATGTGGATGGGGCTAGATCTAAACAGGGTTTTGGAACAGGGGCAGTCCTTAAAGGGCCTGAAAGTCAGACATATTTTATGTCTTACCGCCTACAATTCCCTTGTACAAATAATTTAGCAGAGTATGAAGCTTTGGTTTTAGGTTTGAAATTTGCTTTGGACAAAGGAGCAATAAATATTCAAGTTTTTATCGATTCAGAATTGATGGCAAATCAAGTCAAGGGTAAATTCCAGTGTAAAGCATCTTATTTAAAAGGATACAAACATCGAGCTTGGGATCTTGTAGAAGACTTTGATGCTTTTAATCTGACACACATACCCAGAGAGCAGAATTCACATGCAGATGTCTTGGCTTCTTCAGCTGTAAGTTTAAAACCATTGGAAGATTTTAAATGGAACAAGTTTTCAATTGAGTTAGTCCCTTGTCCTTCAGTCCCAAATAATATAGATTATTTTTAGGTTTTCTCTGATGATCAACAGATTGTAAACTTTTTGTAGAGTACTAACACATTTGAAAATGCTATAATCGATGAGGGCCAAAGGGATACCCTGCTGGAATAGTTAGATGATGACAGGGGAATAATGAGGTTGAAATACAATAGAATTCCAAAAGGGATGGTGGAGCTGGAGCGGCTCTTTGATGTTGACAAAATCAAGCAAAAGATGAATTCTGAGGATTATGTGGGTGCCACACACAGTGAGACTGAAAACCTGAACATAGGGACTGGAGAAGATCCCAGGCACATCAAGTTGGCTAAGAACTGTGATCTAGAGATAAAAATAAGTATGATTGATTTTCTTCACAAGTCCAAGGATGTTATGGCCTGGTCATACAAAGACTTAAAGGTATTTGATCCTAAAGTTTACACTCACATTATACCTTTAAAAGAATTATGCAAACCTTTCCGGCAAAAACAGAGGCATGTCAATGCTCTGTTAGAGCCCCTCATCCAAAAAGAGGTAGAAAAACTCTTGAGTGTCGCCATTATTTTTCCCATCAGGCATTCTACTTGGGTGGCCAATCTGGTGCCAGTAAGAAAGAAAAACGGAGAGATCCGTCTGTGTGTGGATTTTAGAAATTTAAACAAGGCATCTGAGAAAGATAATTATCCGCTGCCTTCTATGGATGAGGTGTTACAGATTATCAATGGTTCGAAGATGATGTCTTTCCTGGATGGTTTCTCAGGATATAATCAGATATTGGTTGAGAAGGAAGATAGAATGAAAACTGCTTTCACAACTAAGTGGGGAACTTTTGCTTACAAGAGGATGCCATTTGGATTAATAAATGCCAAAGCTACATTTCAACGAGCAATGGATCATGCTTTCAAGGGCCTTATGGGTAAATGCATTATTGTTTACATGGATGATTTAACAGTATTCTCTAAATCTCGGTTTGACCATGTAAAACACTTGGAGTATGTGTTTAACAAATGCAGGGAGTTTGGCATTTCTTTGAATCCGAAGAAGTTCATTTTTGGTGTAACAGAAGGAAAGCTCCTTGGGCACTTGGTCACAAAATATGGCATTTCCATGGATCCGGGCGAGTTGAAGCCATATCCGGCATACCATTTCCCAATTCCAAGAAAGAGTTGAGGTCCTTCTTTGGAAAAATTAACTTTGTCAGGAAGTTCATCTTCGGCTTTGCAGAGATAGTCAAGCCAATGAATGACATGCTAAAGCAAACTGCTCAGATTGTCTGGACCACAGAATCTAAAATAGCCTTCCAAGAAATCAAGATAGCCATCAAACAAGCACCAATTCTGGTAAGCCCAGACTTCAGTGCAGATTTTTATCTGTACACCTTTTCTTCTGAACATACACTTGCTGCAGTTCTGACCCAATGAAGGGAAACCGGAGAACATCCAATTGCTTTCAAGAGTACCAATTTGAAGGGGGTTGAGCTAAAATATTCTCATTTAGACAAACAAGCTTATGCCTTGGTGAGAGCAGTTAAACAGTTCAGGCACTACATACTAAGAAGCAGGATTCATGCTATAGTTCCAGACCCAGCTGTTAAATACCTATTAAGTCAGAATGAGTTGGGTGAACTAAGAGGTAATTGGGTTACAAGGTTGCATGAGTATGACTTAGAGATTCTTCCTGCTAAATTGATCAAAGGACTTGGTTTGTCCCGACACATTGCTGAAGTACCTGTATGGGAAGAAGTTAATCAGTTAAATTCTGAATCTGATGACTGGTATGGAGATATCATTCATCTGCTACAATTTGGAGTTCACCCAAGGAGAGCATTCAGACTGGCAGACTTGGTTCCTCAGACTTTAATCAATTTAGCATTCAGACTGGCAGACTTGGGTTCTATTCATTCAGACTTTTAGTTTTAATGCTCTCCTTTGGGTTCCTGCTAAAGTGAAAGCTTTCAGACTGGCAGACTTGGTGCTTCTATGGGACAAGGCCCACGAGAAGAAGGGTAAGCATACAAAGTTGTAGCCACTGTGGATAGACCCGTACCAGATTGCTGAGATTCTGGGTAACAATGCATTTCGTTTACAAGACCTTGATGGTAATTTTCTGGACCTTCTTGTTAATGGTCAATACTTAAAACATTATTTCTCGGCTGTTCCGTCCAATGTATCATTTGAATGAGTCACAAAGAAGTTGTAACATGTGTATACATTGTAAATAGCTCTGCAGTTTTTAGTTTATTTATTTTAGTTGTTTTAGTTTTATTTTATTTTAGTTTACTTCTAAATGCCTGTACAGTTTTTAGTTTATTTGCTTTAGTTTAATTTTAAATGTCTGTGCAGTGTTCTTTTGTTTTGTTTTATTTCTTTTGCTGCCTATACAGCTGTATTTTATTTCCTTTGTAAATAGCCCTGCAGTTATATTTCCTTTCAGGTCTGTACATTTATGTATTCTATTTCCTTTGCTATCTGTACAGTGTTTTTTTATTTTAAAGTTCTATATTTTATTTTTATTTAAGGTCTGTGCAGTTTATTTTCTTTGTAAATAGCTCTGCAGTCTTGTTTTATTTCATTTCCTTTAATGCCTGTATAGTTTTATTTTGTTTTCTTTGTAAATAACCCTGCAATTTTTTTCCCTTTGGTGCATGTACAGTTTCATTTTAAAGTCTGTGCAATTTTATTTTATTTTGTTCTTAAAGGCCTGTGTTTATCCTTGGAAGTCTGTACAAAATTCTCTGGCTTTTAAAATTCTGTTCTTTAACCTTTGCCTGAGCATCAATGAAAAGTCGACCTTCTAAAGATTGTTTCATTCTGAGTCCAGATCCAGTGTTCATTATCACAATTGTGAGATAGTCTGTTTGAACTGAACAGTGGAACTATTTTTTTAGTCAGAACAACAGTGGAAGGATGATTGGATTTTGTGTCTTGCTTGCCACAGTTGTTTTAATTATAAAGAAACTGCTATGCTATTTGGTTGGAGAAACTCCCGGGGAATCCAAGAAAAGTTGGTTATAAGAGGGGACTATGATTCATGTAATTATTTGAGTATCCATAGAGGCTATCAGTGCCTAGGCTGAAGCAGTTCCAGATTGATGAAATATTAAAAGAAAATTGTTATTCTTTATAAGGCTTTTTAGATGTTGATGTATTTCAAAAGGAAAGAGATGAAAGTTGAGCAGGCAGCATAGAATTGGCACTCTGTTATTTCCAATATATATATAAAAAAAAGGAGAGAGATAAAAAAAAAAGAGTTATATAATGAAAGAGGCAGCCAAGACTTCAAAAGATGTTTTTCTTCTACTAAGTTGTAGATTCTACCTTACAGTTGTAAATTTGGGTCATGTAAATCTAAAGGGTAACTCTTTCGGGGCCAGTAAAAGGCTAAACTAGTAAACAGAGCTCTACTCGGTTTCCCTTTTTTACAATCTAGAAAAGCTGATCAATCCAGAGTTCAACATTCGATCCAGTCATTTTTGAAGAATTTTTTATACGCTTGTAATTGCATATCAGAAATCTTCCTTAAGTAATTCAGCCTAGTATGTCCTTGGGAAATTTTAACAACTATCAGTTAGTAGTCAATTTATTTTGAAGAATATATGTGGCAAGGCAAGATACATGGTCTATGTTGTTTTGAAACTAGAGTCCTGGGTTCTAAAATAATGCTACTATTTTACCTGCAGATATTGCCATTTGTTGAGAAGCAACACACCCCCATTGAAAAATGAATTTCCACCCTTTGAAAATTTTGAGCTTTCATTTTGCAGTAGGGACCCTCTTGATGATTTTCAGGTTTTAATTCCAAATTTTTACTTACCTCTTTCTTCTTCAAGTTTTGCCTGTGTCAAAGTATCCAAGTATTCTGGAATTCTAGCTTTGTTAACAAACTTCACTTTTACATTCTAGAATCATTCATGGATAAAGAAAATCTTACACCGGTATGAAAAAAATGCAGAAAACAGACAGATAAATTCATTGAAAATCAAAACTTTTCATTTTTGGCAAAGTCACGAAATCGCGACACTTCCATTTATGAAAATGTCACTAAATCGTGATAGGTTTCAAGAAAATCGGCTAAGTTAGAAAAATGTAGCGAAATCGCGACACTTCCATTTTTGGAAATGTCGCAATATCGCTACCGGTTAGGAGAGAGAAATCCCGATCGTACGGAACGTCGCAAAATCGTGACAAATCTGGAGAGAAAAGACAAGATCGTACGGAACGTCACGAAATCGTGACATGTTGCATTTTCACGGCTGCGAGGAAGAAAAAATGGCTAAGGCATGAAAAGGGCGCGATTTCGCGACATGTCACGAAATCGCGACATGTCGCATTTTCGCGACTGGTTGGAAAGAAAGTTGCTAAGGCATGGAGATGTCACGAAATCGCGACGTTTTTTCAGAAGGAGCTCCAGGGCGTACGGACTGTCGTGATTTCGCAACATGTCACGAAATCGTGACAGGTCCAAGACAGAGCGAAGGGAAATCAAAGTGAAAATTGGTTAAGGCATGGAAATGTCACGAAATCATGACAGTTTTGGTAAAAGGGGCCCGAGTGAGAAAGGTGTCATGAAATCGTGACATAGTCGGAGCCGAAAGCGAAGTCGAGGCTGGACGTCGCGAAATCGTGACACAGTCGGAGCCGAAAGCGAAGTCGAGGCTGGATGTCGTGAAATCGCGACATTTTTTTCAAAGAGGGCTCGGAGGCATACGGACTGTCGCGATTTCGCAACATGTCGCGAAATCGCGATAGGTCCAAGTCGAAGCAAAGGAAGCAGATGCGAACAAAGAGAAGAAGTTCAAAAAAAGTCTAAGGCATAAAATTGTCACGTCGCGCGATGTCGCGAAATCACGACATGATTGGCGGAAGGGGCCCGAGTAAGAAAGATGTCACGAAATCGTGACAAGGTTCAGGAAGTTCCAAGGGCCACCGAGAAACAACAACAAGCAAGCCAAGTGCAAGTCAGTGAAAATGTCACGAAATCGCGACGTCGCGATTTCGCGACGTCGCGATTCGCGACGTCGCGAAATCACGACACGAAAGAACAAGAATGAGCCACAACCGAAGCCAAAACAAACCATGGTGAAAGCAAAGAAAAATGGCTAAGGCATGAAAATGTCACGAAATCGTGACAGGATGGCAAGACAAGGCCCAAAGTAGGAAAGGTGTCGTGAAATCGCGACAGCCGAAGAGAAAAGTGCAGTGAAAAGGCTGAGCGTCGCAAAATCGCGACGCTCAAAGGCGAAGAAGAAACCGAAGCAAAGGCAAAGTCGCAAAAAGAAGAAACAAAAGGAGTAAGGGACAAGGCAGGTCACGATTTCGTGACATGTCACGAAATCGTGACATGTCGCGTTTTTGCGGCTTGCGAGGCAGGAAGTTGTAGTTGTTATAAAAGGGGTCACGATTTCGCGACATGTCGCGAAATCGTGACATGTCGCATTTTTGCGGCCATGTTGGCGAAAAGCGTTGCACGGCAAGGGATGTCGCGATTTCGTGACATGTCACGAAATTGTGACATGTCGCATTTTCGCGACTTGGACAGGAAAGCAGTGCAGAGTGGGGAACAGCTGGAAATGGACACGTGTCACGATTTTACGACATGTGTCAAGACACTGCAAGCCACGTATCAGATAAATAAGGCCGACATGCAAGTGAACATTAGGGTTTTAAATCTGATTTAATAATTAAAGTTCTGATTTAATATTTTTAAAATACTAATCCATATTTTGTTCTTTCATGCAGGAAGCCATCTGTCACTTGCATGATAACGAAGAAATGGCCATAAAGACAAAGTCAAGTGCAAATTAATCAAAGACAACCATATTGAAAGGAAAGATGTCGAAAATTGCTGCTTCATCCAAATTTTATAGATCTGGCCGCAAAGAGACTTTGCGGTGACTAAGCAGCTGCCCATTCAATGGAGTATGTCGAAAATTGGTCGGAAAGTGAAAATATCTATACTCAGTTACCGGATTTGCCGATAAATGCATTTAATGATAATTTATGGTAGAATTAATAGCTTGTAGACATTTTCAACTCAGGGATGGCTCTACGGAGATGAAATGTCAGAGAAGTGGTGATTCATCCAGATTACCCGAGGGAATTAATGAGGGCATTTACTCACAGTTGCGGGTGAATGCAAGTGGCATTCGAATTTTGCCTTCTCCATTTATGGCAAGTGACTGCACTAATTTGCAGAATGGTTAAGTTTTATCCGAACTTTGTTTTAAAAGAGCTTATATTGTAAAACCCGGGTCCTAGGGTTTAAGATGATAAGATTTAGGGTTTGAGAAGAAGATATTTCTAAAAATATTAGGGTATGTCCTGAGTCTATAAATACTTCTTCTAAATGTAATCGTAGGAGGAGGAGACTTAGAAATAAAAGACTATTGAAGCAATTTATTGCAAAGATTGTTAAATACTTTGTTTCTGGACTTGGAGTTGATGTGCTTTTATTTTCTGTGATAGCATGGCCAGGAGCCTAATATTTTGTGGATTGTGATAAGTTCATCTTCTTTTGTTATCCGTTTCATTAAATTTTATTAAATATATGCTGTGAATCTGTGTTATCAAGATTAAATATGTTGTTAGGCTTCAGTTGTTCTATTGTATGCTAGGGAAAATTATAGATTTAAGGTTCAGGTCTGTTCTAATTGCTCTGTCCTCACTGTGCGAGCTAGGTTGTCGATGAAAGATATCAATTTTAACCGACTTCCATTCGGTTTATAATTTTCTGTTAGATCTGTTCCATCTCTGCCTTATGCTCTTAGTAGAAAGTGATCTTAGAAAGCTGGACACTTTTTTCTTTGATTTGTTCTGTTGTGAAGCTGATAGTATAAATAAAATTGGTAGTTTTGTTTTACAGACTAAGTTTGATAAACTTCTCTTTCTGCCTTACCCTACCCTCTTTGTTTTACCGTGAAATGATCCATTTTTATTTTCTTTAATTTGTCCTTTATTTAAATCTACTGACCCATAAGAGCTAGATCAAAGAATTAATTTTAAATCTGATTGTCAACAAGTGACAACTTTTGAACATTATTGAACAAGTTCATTGAGCCCGTTGTAAGGTGACAGACAGTCCATATTGAAAACTATTCCAGAAGCGGAAAAGAGTTAATTGACATTCGACCCGACTCTGTAACTCACACCTTGGATAACCAGCTAGATCCTAAAGTGAGTGGGATTTATCCCGTATAAGTGTTATCAGAGTTTCATTCTCATTCTTCACAGGGTGTGTATGAAAGCTGGACCAACACCCTCATCATTGAGTTTCCTGATGAATGCCTTAAATTAGAGGCAGACCATCCTGAGCAATGGTCCCTATACTTTGATGGAGCTCGATGCATGAGTGGGGCTGGTGCAGGTATTATTTTAATATCTCCACACAAACATCTTATACCTCCCTACTTCAAACTAACATTTGCTTGCACTAATAATACTGCTGAATATGAGGCTTTAATCCTTGGATTAAGAGCTGCTTGAAAATTAAAAATCTATTGGTTTTCGGTGATTCTCAACTTGTCATAAATCAAATCAATGATGTTTATCAGACCAGAGATGATAAATTATGCCCATATAAAACATATGTCTTACAATTATTATCTTTATTTGATCAAGTTACCTTGGAAGCTATTCCTTGAACTAGCAACCGTGCGGCTAACGCTATGGCTGCAGCTGCATCTCTTTTGCCCTTGGAGTTAGATGATGAATATGCTACCATCATTATTTGTCGACTCCAAGAACCCGATTCAAGCAAATCATGCTTAGAACCTTTGGATGTGTTTCTAATCAATGAAACTACTCCCAAACCATGGTACACTGATTTATTTAATTTTCTACAAAATGGGACCTTCCCTGAAGGTTGTAATAGCAACCAGTGTCGGTTATTACGTAGACGAGCAAGTCACTTCGTAATTATTGGTAATACCTTGTATAGGAGATCTTTTGAAGGCATCTTGTTGAGATGTTTGAATCTAGCAGAATCTAGATTAGCTTTGAGTGAATCCCACAATGGATCTTGTGGGGGGCATTTTAGTGGTAGCGCCATTGCTAAGAAGCTCCTTATGATAGGATATTTTTGGCCTACCATGGAAAATGATGCACATGATTATGTGCGCCATTGCGACAAGTGCTAGAAACATGCTGATATTGTCCATGCACCTGCACAAGAACTACAAGCTATTTCATCTCCTTAGCCATTTTCAAAATGGGGCTTAGACATCATTGGAAAAATCAACCCTGTGTCATTTTATGGACACCAATTCATCATAACAGCCACTGAGTATTTCACAAAATGGGTCAAAGCTATGCCCTTAGCTTCTTGCATGGGAACCCAAGTTTTCAAGTTTATTTTTAATCAAATTATTTGTAGGTTTGGAATTCCTACAAATCTCATCTCAGATAATGGAACTTGTTTCAAAAATAAAGATGTCAAAAAATTATGTCAAAAATATAAAATTCAACATCGTTGGTCCACTCCCTATTATCCTCAGGGTAATGGCCAAGCAGAAGCATCTAATAAAATATTAATCAAAATCCTCAAAAGATTGGTCAATAAATCTGGTTGAGATTGGCACATCCAATTATATCCTGCTCTATGGGCTTATCGAACTAGTGTTCGCACTCCCACCAGTACTTCACCTTTTGTTTTGGTTTATGGCACTGAAGCTATTTTTCCCTTTGAATTAGAAGTTCCTTCTTTGGCTCTACTACTTCAAGATACTAAAGTAGGAGATGAATATCATGCTGGCATATTTAGTCAGCTGGAGCTCCTAGATGAAAAGTGCATCAATGCTTTGGAGCATCTTCGTGCCTACCAAAACAAGCTTAAGAGAGCATACCTCAAGAAATTTCATCATCGATCCTTTGAGATCGGTGACCTTGTCTTAAAAGAAAATCAAAAAAATACTAATGCAACTAAAGACCTTAAAGGTAAATTTGAGCCCAACTAGCTTGGACCATATGTCATCACTGCTAAATTTGGATCGGGAGCATATCGATTAGCTACCTTAGATGGTAAATATCTTAAAGAACCTATGAACATTATGCATCTTAAGCGTTATGCATAACATTGGGTCATTTCATCATTTGTATATATTGTATTTTTATATCAAAAAAAAAATTTCAAAAATAGTAACAGTATTTATTCTTTCAATTCATCAATCAAAATCAAAATATAAAAACTTTAAAACCATCAAAATCTTCAAAAACATCTTTTATTTTTTGTACCTGTCAATTCTTGAAGTATTGCAGTTATATTTTCAATTATTTTGGATAAATTAGCATTTATTTGGAATCTCGCACTTTCACACTCACAGGCATAAATATCTTGATTCTATTTGGTATGATTATTAATCTCTCTTATATCAAAGTCCACATTTGAATTAAATAAAGTTTTGAGAATAGAGAACTGATCTTGTTATTTACTTGAACCAAGCATATCTTTTCACATTAAAATGATTTCATTGCAAATTCAATATGATGCTACATAGTAGAAGTGGTTTCTTGAGTGAAAAGTTTCCCCTGCTATCCTATCATGCACATGGTCTAGAATTTTTGAGAATTGACAAAAGGACAAGCTCACCCCTAACCAGAATAAAAATCCCTTGCTCTACAGCCAATCCGAGCAAGTATCCCTAGCATAGGAAGAAAAAGAAAATGAGAAAAAGAAAAACATTATTTTGTATCATCGTCGCAATATTTCAGCATTGTCTCAGTTCCACGCAAAAATACAAAAAAAAAAGAAAAAAGAAAAAGAAAAAAACAATAAAATCCCTTTCCCTTCCCCTTGAAAAGAAAAGAAGGGTGAATGAGCTTGAATCCCTAGAATTCTCAATTATTCAAAAACTGTGAGGTAAGCCCCATAACAGGTGGTTTTTGCCCAACCCGCTTGGCCTTGGGTAATTCCTAGCGTGGTGATATGTCTGTCACATTAGCGACCTTTTGTACAGACCTATGTCGGCTTATGGATTAGCTAGCTCTTGATAACCCGACTTACATAGTAGTCTGGTACGGTTACATGCATATAAATCATGGTCAAGGAACACTCATTTGGTTAAGTCAAATTACTTGTATCAAATTTTCTTGCTCAAAATTTGTGAATGAACCATACAATTGCACACACATTTGTATTTGAGAGATTTTGTATGATTATGATAAAGCAAGATCGGTAATGAACTCACATTTGCACATGAGGGTTCCTTATAAATCTACATTTGTCTTTGAGATAATGTAAAATATTTCTGCAACTATTCTTGGAATAATTTTATCTTCTTATTTCAGAACATTTGTTTTGTATAAAAACAATTACATACATTGTTTTCAAAAATCACAAAATGCTTTCAAACAACATATGACACAAATATAATCAATAAAGTCATGTTCATATTATTATTTTTGGTTTATCAAAATTCAACAATCAATCATGCAATAAAACTAAAATATCAATTTCTTCTTTGGATTTCGCAATGATGGTATAAGTCTATACCTATAAGTCTATGCCTAGCGCAAACCATTGTTCTAATTTTATTTCCCATTTATTTTAAAAATTTCATAAAAACATATGACTTACATCATTATGTTACACAATTGAGCTTTAAAACGAATGAACACTTATTCTATTTCATGTCATTATGTCAATATTCAATTTTGCAATGATGGTATAGTTCCTAGGGACTTATTCAAAAAAATTATCACACTTAGGAATTTATGCCTAGCAAAATCATATTTCTTTAATATGTCATGCATAATATTTTTTATGAACATCTGAAAACAAAACCATCATCACTTCCATCATCACAACACAAAGTCTTAAGACAGTCTCTTAAGCATTCTTTTACGTTTAACAATATTTCTATCCTGGGATTAGCTTGACGACCTAGTGAGCGGCGACTCCATGAAACGGTCTATACCAGCAACAATGTCCTTTGAAATTATTTTTAGAAGTCCCTTTTATTTTTCATCAAATCACACCACAAACACAACCAATTTATGCACATCCAAATTATTTCATTTACAATTTTATGCCATAACATAAAAATTATAATTTATCTCCAAAACGACATAATTACATAAATAATCAATCACAAAATTCAAAATTAAAGCATCATACAACATATACAAGTCATATCATCAAAAAGATAATCTATATATCATCAATCAAATATGTACATCATCTGGATTGGTATGCCACAATCAAAACCCTGGCATACTCAATCCCCTCAAAAAAATAAATAAATATATATAATACAATCTGCCCTCTGCAGCAGCTAGCCTCGAGAAGCCCTTGAGCTTTCAGCCTCATCTCCTCCCCTGCCCTGGCATGGAGGAGGTGGTCCTATAGAGGTCCAAACTATGTCCTGGGTCCTTGTTGTCGATCGTGAGGACGTCCTCGATGATCCCATCATGACTGGCTCTGCAATGGGGGATGGCAGTGGTACCCTCTGTACCTCTGGGAACACGTGATAGTATAGCCTCTGGTAGAATGCGGTCTGAGCAATAGACAGCGCCAGATCCTGAGTGCTCGCCCCTCTGCTCTAAGCCCTGAGCCATGTAGCCTCATCCTATAGTGTCTGCACCTAAGCTCGAAGGTGAGAAACCTTAGCTTGGATAGCCGTAGTCTCGCTACTATCCCCTACCTCGACACCCTTGCCCTTATCGGGCGATGGTGGTATCTTCCCCTATTGAGAATGGAATCCCCTCTCCCTCCTCCTTGTCTCCTGAGGTCTTTGTGGAGCCCGAACCATCTATGGCGTCTCTCCTGTGGATACCGTCGCTGCTCTCTCCCACCATGACCTCGTTCTGCCTCAATTACAGCATGAAGCTGCCTCCCCAACCGTCGCACCATGGTGTGCACTAGACCCTATGCCCTCATCATCTGAGGATGGTGGATGCCTGTGTACTAGGCATCATAGCCATCTACAACCCCAACGTTGTCACCATCCACTAGATGGATGGGGGCATCGTCCGCATCCTGACTCCAGAACCGCTGCATGTATGGCACCCTACTCAGTGTGGTTCTATCCCAGATAGTCTGGGAGTACTCATAATCCCTGAGAGAAGGGATCCCCTATTGTAGACCAAACTGTCATTGAACTCGATCATAGCGATGGAGCTCTACCTCTCCCCGCTCCACCCTCAGCTAGTAGACTCGCCTGATGCGAGCCAGCTCCTGCCCATCCTCTGCCCACCTGGGATGCTCTCGCCACGGCCTCTAGGTGATATGGTCTAGGATGAGGTCATCTAGCAACCTCCATGACATCGACAAATCTATCCACCATTGTGACCCCCTCTGTAACCACCAGTAGAAAACTTAGGGCCTCTCTCGGTCAACCCCTATCAGTGGGAGCCATACCGACCTCCACATCGCAATGTGCTCCCAGCACAAAACCTGTAGTAACGATGTCAAGACCAGACATCGGCCTCCCTTGTATATGACCCCATGTAGGATCCTATACAAGCGACATAACACAAAGCTGCCCCATGAGTATCTGTAGCCATGGTCTCTCATATCGTAGACCACATCTGAGAGGAGCTAGGGTAATCTGCACCCGCTCTGGTGGCACAGCAGTAAGCCACCTACTACCCCGACCAAAACCCAAGTCAGCCTAGATGCCCTAGGCATCTGCCTTACAGACTTGATGTTCACTTTGCCCTTCTCCAGGGTGAAGCTCGGATCGTCGATCAACCTCATCATCGCCTGGCCCTGATTGGCCATAGGCATCATCAACCATCCCTATATGGGGATCCTCATGATCCTCCATACGTCCTCTAGTGTGGGAGCCATTTCCCCTGTCGGTAACCAGAAGCAGGATGACCCCGGGTACCATCTCTCTATTAGGTCAATAGCCCCATGTCTGTCGGTACTTGTGGCATCTCTGCCACATGCTGCAAACCAACCTGAGCCAGTCGGTCGTGCTCTGCCTGATCGAGTGTGGCTATGTCATCTTGTAGCCCACCGTATTTCCACTCCCAACTCTTTAGTAATTCCCTCTGCAAAACAAACAATAAAACAACAAAATTCATTAATAAACCAATCATTAAAATAAAATAAAATAAAAAAATCATTTTAATGAAGCTTAATTTTTAAAAAATGATGATATCGTCCACCATTGGATGATATCGTCCCAAATTGAACAAAATCTTCCTTTGTAGGATGAAATCATCTCTGATTTCACAACTTGGGGATCGCCCCTTGTTGGACGGGATCACCCCTAGTTAGCCAATTTTGCCCTCCGACAAAATTGACGATCTAGGGACAGGCCTAAAAATGGTCGCGATGCCCCAAAACAATCAAAATTTCAAACAAACAATTGCATAAATTAAATTCAAACCTAATTTACTAGGATTAGATCCTTACCCGTAGCCCGCACTGGACCTCTGTCGATCGGTGTGATGTCTCCACCATTTTTTTGTCTGCAAAGCTCTAAAACCAGTAAAAATGAATTAGGGTTTTACCCTATTTTCTTAATTTTATTTAACATCAGCAACATTTTTTTTAAATTAATTTTGCTTTTTCATGCTTTTACCTCAAACGTTCGATTTGGGTAAAAACATGGAGGGGGCACCATAGTCAGCAGTTGCATGATTCGACCTAGAATCATCGTCTAAAAAATGGAGTAAATTTTTGCTTTCTCGTAAAATGGTAAAAACTCGTCTTTAACGCATTTTCTTCAAAAAATTCGCTAAAGAGGGGGCAAAATGTAGCACCCTAAAATTGGCACAGTTAAACCTTAGTAAAAAGATAAAAATTTGAATTTTAACCACAAACCGCCCGTTACACGCTTTCCTCATTTTTTGTGTCATTTTTAGGATTTGTTTTGATCGTTGGACAATATCGTCACAGATTAGACGAAATCGTCCCAGATCTGACGAATTCGTCTGGAATAGAACGTCTAGACGATTTCGTCCCAAAACCAAATTTTCATAATTAGCTTTTGTTTCAACAGCTTCTCTAACCTGGGCAGAAAGCATGTCTATGCAGTTAGAGTCCCCCCCATTGGAGATCTCCCAAATTGGGATGATCTCCAACCTCCTAACCTCTCCCTAATCCTATATAAATTGGGATTTTCTCAGTTTATCCCCCTAAACCCCCTAGCTGATGGATTTCCCTACAAATTTGGTTCCTTGTGCCTTAGGACACTTTCATACTTTTTTTTGCATTGCATATTTCGAGTTTTCTTGCAAGAATCTTACTGTTCTTCAACTGGAGCAAGTTTGGATCGTCGCAGGCGATTCTAGACGATTTCGGATGATCCTGTCGTAGATCAACGACGATCTCGTAAGATTGGAGGCGATCTCGACTATAGTCCAAATTGGGGGCAATCAGAGCCCAGAGTTTGCATTTCCTTATTGTTTTTCTTCATTTCTTTGTGCATTGTCTTAGGTTATTATATTTATGCATCTTGGAGTTCACCTCATTTAATATAAATGCATGATAAAGTCAAAATAAATTGTTAAATTGATGTATTTCCTTTTAATTGCTATCTGGATCTATCAGTTAGGAAAATTTACTATTATTTCTATCATTTCCCCTTGCTTTTGCAGTTGCATTTTTGGTATTTTGTATCTATTTTTCTGATTGCAGGTTTCTGATGAATTCGTCTGATCGACGATGATCTCGTCTGATCGAAGATGACCGACTGAGATTTGAGACGATTCTGTGTAATTCCAGATGATTATGTAGGATTTGAGATGATTTGAACTGCTACAAGACTCAGAATCTTCATCAGACATCCAGAATCAGGTATGTTCTGTCCCATTTAGCATATTCTCTGTGTTTAGCATTTATTCATGTTTTCTGTATTCATAAAATCAGCATTGGCATATAGAATAGTTTAGATTCATCTTGGCCAAACCTAGGAATTGAATTATTAAAGCACAAAATTAACACATCAAACCTACTATCAACCTAGGCGTGGAAACTTCCACTCAAAAGTTTCCTGGTGAACCCACCATCCATCGAAAATTCACCATGAGCTTACTCCTTTAGCAGGAAGGAATTATTTTCAAACAGTATGGTGTAATAGGAACATATGCAGATACCCCTCATGTTCATCATCCAATGGGACAATCCACGCATATTTGATATGCTGACTGGAGGAGTTTATGGACACTACTTCATACTCCAACTCATCATCAGAAGTCCACTCATAAGGAGACCCTTGATCTTCTTCCTCACTATCATGGAGAAGGGGATGCGAACCTTCACCTCTCTCATAATATTGGATAACATCACAGAATTCCTCTTGGCTCCTCATGGGTGTGAGGAAGTAGTGCCCTAGTTAATAAGCTCAATTAGGGTTGGCATGGGGATCACACACAAGCTCATATTGATAGTTCAAGCTTAGGCATTACAAACTTTAGGGAGGACCTCTAGAGGCACATGCTTGTTATGCCCCAATTCTAACTTATCATAATGTATTTGATACTGGTGTTGGTAATGGATACGAGTGTCCTTCTCTTACAAGCCCAAGCCATAATTGTACTAATTACAGAGGTGAAGATACCTCATGGTAAATTTAAGGTTGGACATGTAGTTGATATCCTTAGAAAATGGTTCCTCATCCTCTTCTTGTTGTTGATAAGGCTCGATGTCATAGTCAAGACCCCCATAAATAAAATTTGTCTAATTAGGGAAAGGCCAAGAGGTACGATAGCACCTATGGGAAGATGAGGTTGATCCATATATTACACTAACTTGATAGTAGGGGTTGTTGTGACATTCCTAACCATATACTCTCCTAAACTTGTGGTAGCTAGGTGCACCGTAAACTATTGTTGCAAATAATGAGGGGATGGGAGCGAGGCTTGAGTTGGTTTAATGTTGGCCTTATATGGTGACTCCTCATCTACGGGGCTAGGGATCTCTTTGATGGAGATGGTGGATACGGTTGGCTGGGACTCATCAATAGGCCTCTTCCCTGTGTCCCTCGATAGAGGATTCACTAATGATGGGGGTATATCAAAGGGCACTAATGATGAGGATGGAATGGCATAAAATGGTGATGGATTGAATGAAAGCGATGGTGATGGGTCAGACCTTGGATGGATTCACTTTGTTGAAAATCTAGATGGGTTGATGACAAGGTTGACTCAGGGATATGTTGCACCATGTTGCAGTACTTGAAGGGCTCTAGGTCTACAAATACAACATGAACTTGCCCTTAATAAGTGTATTTTAGGCATTGGTGAGTGATGGAGGGGACACACTTCATGTCCTAGATCCACGGTCTGCCTAGCAAGATATTGTACGTGATATCATCCTCAAATATGTGGCACAATGTTGGTATGGTCTTTTCCCCTACATGAATGGGGAGGACTATCATACCAACCATTGAGCATATGGCATCATTGAATGCTCGAAGGATGTATCTAAATGCAATAATATCAGATGTTGGGAGCCCCAAATACTTGAGAGTTGTTGTAGTGATGATGTTTCTAGAACAACTAGTATCTACCAACACTCTCATGTAGGGTATTCCATTTACACATGTGATGATGTGTAAGGGAGGATCCACCATATTATTTGGAATTGGTTTAAGTTCATCTTCTCAAAATGTAATCACTAGTTTTGTACATTGTCGAACATGCCCTACAAAATTGTTGGAGTTAGACTCTGAGACTATAGCTCGATTGCCTTGAGGATATCCATTAGAGCTTCTCTATGAGGTGGATATTGTTGAATGAGCTCATATATGGAGATCTGGGCATATGTCATTTTTAGAATTTGAGCTAGCTTGCTCTTGTTTGTGGCCATGGGCCTATGTGGGAGATTCGACACTAGAGGTGGCAATGACTATGATGTTGAAGGAATGTCACTTGAAGTCACAAGCAGGGCGACAGGGCTTAGGTACATCTTGTTCCTCATCATAATGGTAATAATACCAACAAACCCTTGCTTAGGGGGTGCATGATGAACCTTATTTACTTAGGGCATTGGCTTGGCCTACTCTACATGGGCAGGTAATGGGTCTTTAAAAATACCCATCTATTGGTTGTTTGGTACGATAATGTTATCTACCTGAAGGGCATTTCTATCGATGATGTCTTATACCAGATGCTTAAAATTATAGCATATTTGAACGTCATGCTTGTTTTTCCTATGAAACTTACAATATAGGTCTTCTTGGTACCCTTTGGGATTTGGTGCATTTGGGTCGATAGGTCGACTCTCAAGCAGATTGATTACGTTATCTACTAAGAGGTGCTCAAATAAAGAGTCCATGTACTCTTTAATGGGTGTGAACTGTCATTTGGGATGATGTTGTTGATTTTACCCTTGATTATTTTTTTTGTCCTTATTATAGTTCCTAGGTCTGGCCTGATAAATGGGCTTTTGAGGTGGTGTGGTTTGCGCTGGTCTTGGAACACTAATGGAAACCTGATTGACTACTATTGACTTAGGCTACGCTAGGATATTCTTAGCATTCTTGTTCCACTCCTTGCAAGGTTTTACAATTTCTCCCTCTTGAATATTGATGTCTTCAATTGTTCTAGGTTGCACTGAGCATCTTTAAGAGTTGGATATTGTTGCAGTTACAGCAACAAGAAGATCGGATTTAGGCAGCTCTTGGAAAACATCTGAGTCAAATTTGCCATGGGAAATAGGTATGTTAGCTTTGTAAGCAACACTAACCACCTATTTCCATAGGTCATTATTGACTTTTCATCATATTGTTTCAACCCAGTGATATTAGCTAGCATCGCCTTCTACTTTGTATTGAAGGCAAAACGTTCTAGGAATGAATCTATGAGTTGATCCATATTATGGATGCTATGCTTAGGGATTTGGATATACCACTTTGTAGCTGGGCTAGAGAGGGTAGTCAAGAATATCCTCAAAATCAAAGCATCATTATCCTAGATTCCAAATCATTGGCTTAGGAATTTGGTAACATGCTCCTGCACATCTTCTTCTCCCTTAAAGGTATCCAGATGAGGCATCCTAAACTATTCTAGATAGGAAGGGGCAAGTATCGAAGGATGGAGTGATTTACTATGTAACTGATGTAGAGTGGGCTTTTGGTGCCTAGACCTGGAGGTCTTGTTCTCCATTGAATCTAGGAGCTCGAGCAATGCTTGATACACAATTAAAGATTAGATCTCTACTTCCTTTCTCTGATCCTACGATGGAGGACGAGGAACATCGGGCCTATTTCAGGGTGGTGGCATGTCACCCCCTACCTTGATAAGGCATTTCCATAATTCCATATCTATATCATGCTCGATGTAAGCCCCATAGGGTGTCTCCTGAGTCGGTCTATAGAGAGGGGTACCTGCCTATGATGGACGCCCTATGTTTGGCCTGGGAGGCAAGTCCCAATTCGGACTAGGAGGTCACGCAAGCAACATTGGATAAGACCTAGGAGACCTATCTCAAATGAGAGTGGGTTTCCTTGGATGGACTTCCTGTCCATATGTTCTAGGGGTAGGGTCCCTCTTATGTAATTTTTTTGGAACAACTCGTTGGTCTTGCGTTCGATTATTTCTTTCTCTAGTTGGTGCAAGCAGTCTAGTTGCTCTTTGTCTCGCTGAAGCTTATTGAACTACGCTTGGTGTTCCATATATCTTACAATCACTTGATTAATATGATATGCTATGCAGGGCTAAGGAGTCCTAGGAGTCTCGCCCTGATGCCTACCTCATTCAAGATAATCTACAATATTCATTGTGCACTTTCCTCAATCGAGGGTAGTCGCTTTACTTGAGGTTTGAGTCTAGGCATAAGATATTTATACTCATCTGGTGCAGAGGTATAGCATGCTTGCATAGTATACTATTCTTGAGGATAATATAATATTTCCTCATGCCTTCCTTCATGGATGAGGAAGGAAAGGGCTGAGTTTGGTCTCCCCGATTGATGAGTATCATACTCATCCTATTGTCTAGGCTGCTGGAACCTATTAGGGCGGTGTAAGGGCGTATTATGATCAATTAGCCCTACCCAATATGTGAAGTCATGATCTGGACCATAAGCGAGTGTGTTAGACCTATCATGCATGTGGATGCATGGTACTGCTCTATCTACTTGCACCTCAGTGTGTGATTACCTTTCATAAAAGAAGGCATGTGATGTGTCTACATATCGAGAACACTCTCTTGGATAAGATCCATAACCTAGAGGGGTGTCCCGCATAGGGCTCCCTTGTAGGTGTTGTTCCTACCCAGATGTCCTGGGACTTGGGTGAGTAGAAGCCCACCAAGGAGGTATGAACAAGTCCTTTGGGCTAAAGTGGAGATGACTCATGTCTCCTAGTCCATCCTCCATATCTTATACCCTTGATTGGGCTTGGCTACAGGTGCACACCTTTGCTACTCTCTACCAAACCCTAGATGATTATATCCTTTACAAATTCTTAATAAGACAACACACAAGAAAGAAAACATGTAATAATACAGATGTTTATCTATTTTAAGGATTAATGTGTGTTCCCTAAGTTGTTTTGTATGTTTAGATGTATTTTTTGTAAATAAGACATCATGTCACATGTTTGAATTTTATTGGATGATATACTTGTTTTTAAGTGTATTTCACTTGTATGCTCATAGCTTGACAACTAGCAATGAAATTCATGGTCACATAAACCTATCAAAGTATGGAGATGAAACCCATACCTAATCAGGGAGCATAGGTCCTGCCAGTCCTCACCTGGTACTCACTTGGTTAGTGTTATACCCTTCGAAGAGAAGTACATGTAGATTTTCCAAGCCACATAGGATATTAGAATCGACCTTGGCCAAAAATAAGGGTTCATGGGATTTGAGACAACGGGTGGAGATGAAAGCCACTGTCATTGACCTCTACTAGTGGTTGGTGATGAAATCCAACTCACTAGTGTTTAAGTAAGATGTGGTGTGTGGGGTTATTTTTAAGCCTTAAAGAAAGTAAGCAATGAAGCACTCAATGATATTTCACCAAATGCATGCACAAGGTACATTTCACTTTCAAAAAATCTAGGTAAAAGGAAACCTACAAGATGCAAACCTAAATGAAGGTCTACCCATTAGGTAGCCTATCCACAAGCAAACCACACAAGATCATTGTTACATAGTTTCATTTCAGTTTTTCTTCTTATTTTTTGTTTCATTTTTACATTTATAAAAAAGGGAAATATATTTTCTACCTTTTAAGCAAACAATGCAAGCAAGAAAAATAGGAAAAGAGCAACCTCAGACTGTGCAACAGAAAATAGAAAGTTTAGGTGCCTACCTTGGAAGCCTAAAAATCTACTATTTCTATCATTTTTAGCTGATCAAACTCTATTCTATTATCATCCTAGGGTGGGACGGTGGTGTGGTCATCCTAGGGTGGCACAAGGAGCAGTCTAGCCGTTTCAGGCCAGTATGACCAGTACCTACAACAGAGACCAAGCAAAAATAAGGATTAAACCTTTAGTTAAAGCAATAGGGATAGGTTCCCATCGTGATTGCCACTGAAGTAGGGGAAAAATGGTACACCTAGCAATGCTAAACAATATGCATCTATCGCTAATGTCGAATGAGCATCAAAATGGAAACATGCAAGTAAACATGGCAAGATAACCAAAACGTAAGAAATGAAGTGAAATGAAGTTTTCTTATATTATTTTGATGGATCAAAACCATGGTTACATAAGTGTCCCCTTGAGGGCTCTGGATTGATACAATTATTACAAAATGGGGTGCCCAAGGATCAAATCCTTTCAATAGCTCATGTGCACTTCCAATGTTCTTCCTCATACCCACAATTGAGGTGGGTGAACCTTTGATACTGCCATTTTATCCTTCGATTTTCTAATATTGTTCTCCTTCCTCATGTGTTGTAAAACCTTCACCTGCACACAAGGAAACCAATTTTTTTAAATAGCAAGTGCAAAATGTGAAATATGCAAAAAGTAATACATGCAACTATAGACTAGAAAGTGTAAATATGCAATGTGCCTATCTAAAACAACTCCAAATGATCTGAAATCATAGAGACATGCATAATAGATGATTTTTGGAAGATATAATTGCAAACCAAATAGAAATTGCATTTTATCACGTGGCACATTCGCAGTGCGTCCACTAAGCCTGTAAAACCCAAAATAAGCAATTTCTAGACCAAAACACCTCTAAATCAGATGAAACTTGGATAGTATACATAAAATGATATTTTAAGAGGACCTATTGGAACAAAATCTGCCTTTGGTTGTTATTTGCGCCTTGATTTTGTCAACATTGAATAGACGAAAATGATCATGAGATCTTTCGTCTAATCTCCAGAGGAGGCTGGTTCCTTAATGGTTTTTTATAGGAAAAGGGAAAAGAATATTACTGAAAGAGAGGGAAATATAGCCGAGGCTAGAACTTGCACATGGTACAGATTAAACAACAACTAAGATGAACACATATACTTTACTTGTCAAAGCATTCAATATATCTTCCCACAGAAATCATGGATTTCTCAATGTGATTTAGAGGTATATCTAACACATGTATATATCAGATTTCAACTCCAACAATATGATTTATGTTTTGCATAAGTCCAGATCTTAGAACCAACACAATCTATATTTCAATAATGTGAAATAGAAGTAAGAAATGTTAATACATACAATTGCACAATGTGAACCAAAAGCCAATAGAAGAGTAATCTTATTGCTTGTATTCAAAGTACATACATCCAGTCTTGTAAACATCCAAGAGCCGACCTCTTTTCAGAATACGTTTACTCTTATATATACCCTATGGGGAATCTCTATAATTAGTACATTTTGATATATAATCAATTACAAGCAATCAAAATATAATCATGCTTCCATATCCTTTGCATGGCTTCCAACAAACAAACTCTAATAGCAAGAATCTAGGAATTGATTTACTCTACTATCTACTTCTAGTTACTGACACGAGCTCTTGAAGGCATCTTATTTATTACTAAATATATATTTAAAAACTAGCTATGTCATGAAATCGTGACACTTTTTCCTTCTTGGTCCTTTCAGACTACTTTGTGAGTGAAAACTTGCTTATGTCATGAAATCGTGACACCTTCCCCTTTTGGCTCCTTCGGGCTGCATTGTGGGTGAAAATCAGCCAAGTCATGAAATCGTGACATCTTCTTGCACTTCTTCTTTTTTGAAAAACATGCTGCAAAAACCTTTTATGTCACGAAATCATGACGCTCCTCTCTTTCTCTTTTGGTCGGTTTATGAGCGAAAACCTATCATATCGAAAATCGTGACACTTTCCTCTTTCACACTTTGAACCATACCTTGATGAAAAACTGATATGTCATGAAATCACGACCTTCTTCATGCCTTAGACAATTCTTTGCTTCATATCTCAAAAATGAAATGCTGGTCTTTCTATGCAAAAATCTGCTATCTTCTGGAGGTAGTCTTTTTAGACTAACATTCTTGGCGCCTTCCGAGGAAATTTTGCTGGCAAAAATATTAGAATCCAGGACCTTCATCCATTGGGAAACGGAGTTAAAATATAAAAATAATATAGGAGAAGAGATTTTTGTGGGAAAGAATATTCAAGAAGAAATGCAAAATAAAGCATTACCTTTACAGGATATCTTTTGTAGCTTATGGATTTTTAACTAAAAATACATTAACAACTCAAGATAATTTGAAACAAATTTCACGGTTGGCTGCTAGTCCCTCCTTCTGCTTGCTGCTTTTGATTATCATGTTTGGATTTCTTCAGTTTTTCAATTGTATCAACCACTTCATTGTAGGTAAGGCAAACCTGCTTCCAGTCTTCATCTTCAAGATCTGAAGAATCCATAAACAACTGATATATGTACTGCAACTCTTCCACTTTATCATGGGACACTATCTTGTTTCTTAGAATCAATTCTTGTAGGCAAGACTTAATCTGTGTAAGGTTCTGCACCATGGTAAATATCAAAATCTCATCTATAGGCTCTTCCCAATTTTCTATTTCTGACTCATCTTCTGTGAAAGCTTTAAGGGATAGTGTTAGCGCATCTTCACTCAACACTTTTGAATTATCATCCCATAAATAGGGAAGTCCACATTTATTAGCCAAATTTAAATGCTTCACTAATCCTTTTGCTTCAGCTTCCAATTCTTGAAGTAGCTTATCACCCTGAGTCACCAGTTTAAGTCTCCTAAAGAAACTTTTTGCTGCAATTTTAGCTTGAGACCATGCTTCACTACGAATTTTAGCAGCAACACTCTCGAGCATTTTTTTGATAAAACTTGAATTTTTGTGGCCGCATCTGATCTTCCTTGAAGAAATGTTACTGAGGCTCTTAATTCTTCACCGACTACTTCAATAACTTCTTTCACTTTGGCCAGGTACAATAACATGGGTCTTGCTTTAAGGCTCAATACCAATATGTCTTCAAGCATTTCTCTTCTTACTGCCTTGGCCTTTTCTTTGGAGAAACCAGATGGAGTGTTCTGCTTTTCAATCAACTGTTGTTGGAATTGTTGAACCTGTAGAGTCAGGGAGTGAATCTGTTCATCAACTTCTTTCAATTTTTCTTTCAATGTAGCTGCTTCATTAGCAGCTTCACCAAATCTATCCTCCCACTTCTTAGCTTCTAGATTTAGAGCCTTTTCAGTCAATTTTTGCTCTTGTAGGATGGATTCTAAATCCCTCTTGGCTTCTTGTTCCTTGATGAACTTCTCTCTGAAAAATTCTCCATGTAAGTAAATAGTCCCAAAATGGGCTTGAGATTTTCCCCACTCATCTGACATATGTAGCTGAGTAATATCTTCATTTGTGTCTTCTGCTTGATAATCTTCAATGGTCATATCCCTCTTTGATTTATGGGAAACTGGTGTTAATTTAACCTTTTTCCTCTGCATTGTGGTGGGATCTAGGGAAATTATCTCTTGAACATGAGCTGGGGCTTTAGAATCTTCAGCAGAATGAGATGCCCACCAATCTAAAGCATTTTTATTCGCTTTTCTCAAACCTTTCAATTTTGAAAGAGTGGGATGATTTTCATCATTTGGAGAAGATATTGACTTAATAGCTGGAATACTTGCGCTAGAAAGAAATGGATTGGGGATCAACTCAACATCAACTTCAGATTGAAGTTGAGAAAATAATGTTGGTTCTAGGAAAGAAAACATGAATTCAAGGGGAACATTATATCTTTCTTTGAACAAGAAATGGAAGGAAAATCACTGTAGGAATAAGTAGAGAGAAAATATTGAAGGAAAAGGGAAATCATACCTTTGTCTATTTGAAGCACTTGTTGATGTTGATCTCCTTCTCCGTGGTCTTGGTCCCTTTCATTCATCATCTGATCTAGATTTTCACTTTGTATAGGGACCTCAACATTTCTGTTGTTATCAATTCTATCTTCACCATCAACAATTCCTTCAAGATTTATAATTTCAATATTTGGAGGAATTCCCCTAGGCTGTCTTCTCTTACGTTCCACATTCTCTTGTTTCACAGTAATTTCCTTAGAAATATTTACATTTTGATCCTCCTGAACAAAGTCATTTGGATCATCCAAAGTCCCTATCTGGACATTTTCTTGTTCAGTAACCTCTGGATTTAGAACATTACCCTCATTATCTTGAATAATTTGCTCATTTTCTAGAGCCATTTCTATTTTATCAACATCATTATTTTGAGCGATTTGCTCAAAAACTGGGTTTCCTTCAACAATTTTATTACTTTTTTCTTTAACTTCTACTATAGACTTTAGCCTCTTCCTCTTAATACAAAGAGGTTCTTCATCAGATTCTGTAGCTGAACTTGATGGGGGAACAAACTTAATAGTTTTAGAAACTAGAGCTTTACTTCTGGATGAATCAACTCCTAAGGCTAGGCATTTTCCTCTTCTTTCAGCCTACAAGGGTTCAGTGATCCCTTGTCCTTCTTTTCCTAGACCTTTGCCTTCATATCCCATATTTAACATCATCTGAGTGGCCTTCCCGTATGCTTCTCCTTGTTCTTTTGTGAAGACTTCTGTAGTGGCCCTTTTCTTTGAACTTCTCAACCTGGTTTGTGTTTGAGCTAATGGTCATTCAACTGCAACCTTCTTACCTTTCCCTTGTTCAACATTTTGTTTTTTAGCAGCTTCAGGACTTGTCCCTTTGCTACCACCAATGTTGCGAGGTATTTTCATAGGGAAAATTCCTAACCAAGATTTCTGATAATGGTCATATCTTACCGAGAATTCAAGATCATTTTTTATGGGATACCTAGATTCAATCATGTCTGTTTGCACTCTCATAGTCCACCATTCATGAATCTTTCCTATCATCCAATCTGCACCCTTTTTCTGCATTCTAGCAATGGTGCCTTCAGTTAACACATGCCCCTTATTATTTCCTGGATCAAAATGCAACACATGTTCATAAAATTCATGCCAAGGAGGCAATGGCTGCATTTGTTCCACATGCCATTCCAATGGAGCATCTTCATCATTATTTCTATAGGCTTCGATATCTGGCCTAATAGAAGCATGGTATACTTTCAATGGAATTCTATTCAGAATAGCTTGTCTCTCTGCAAATCAGTTTAGAGGATCATATTTCCATCTTTGAGGGATTTCTACTAACCCCAAATCTCTTAGAGCCTCAGCAATTTGCTCATTTTGACCTCTTTTAGAAACCACAATACCTTCAAGCTGGAAAGGTATGGTACAGGTACCAGTTTTACCTATACCCGTGCCATATTTCACATTAATATATTCAGTTTGCCTTACATATTCCAATGCAAACAATCTATCAGTAACATAATGCGGGAGTAAGAAGGGTTTTCCTGTAAAACCATACAACCTAACAACAACCCCTTGGGTGAGTATAAACCAATCACCCTCCTCAGCATGTTTATTCTGTAAAATATTTTCAGCTCTGGAGGTTAACCTTCTGACTTCCCCATACATTATTTTCAAAGCAGGACCTAGAAATTCCCTATTGAAATCATAATATGACTCTGTTCTGTACAATACATTGGTCCAATCATATACTGGCAAAGTCCTTCCTTTATCATATTTATCATTTATAGAAATAAATGCTAGCTCTTTAGCCATAAAGAAAAAGAACAACCACACTAAATAGGAAGAGAAATGGAAAGAGTACTGAGAACCCCTCTTGATAGCAGACAACCCTTCATGTATTTCTTTAAATAAATACCCTGGCCAATCAAAAAACATAGGTCGAATACTCTTATCCATAACTGTAGAGTCATAATTTTTTGGGTTAGAAAGGCAATTGACTAAAGCAATTTGCCACCCATGAACTTTTTCATCAGTCTTTAACCCTGCCACCATAGCCAATATGGAAAATAATTCTGGGTTTTTAAATTCGGCTATGGAAATAGGAGTTTCAGGCATCCTTCCTCCATTAGGTGGATTTCTCAACTGTGTATAAAGAAAATTCTTAATTTTTTTAGAGGGAATGAAATACTTTGCCTGATCTATCGGGTCAAAAGCTTTGGGCTCAAATGCGGGTACATACCCAACAACAAAAGCAAAAATGAAAGCATCTGGGTTTAAGGCAAAAAGAACTCTCCCACTCTTATTTGTAACCACCCTTTTCTTTTCATCATAAAAATTTGCAATTGCTTTAACTAGTTCAGGGCAAGGATGCATAGGAATATACACATACCAGTATAGCAATGAATGAAAGGCAAAAGTAGCAGGAGAAGATGCAGAAACCCTAGTGGACATTCTATCTTCAATATCTTTTCAAATTTTTACTGGGTCCTTCCATGTCATCACTGTATCTCCAATTCTAGCATCTCGATCAACAAATTTTTCACTCACTTCTTCTCCTCTTTTTGTTGAAGGTGAAGCAGATGGACCCTCCATTGTTGTTTTCTGAGTGTTCTTTCTTGGAGCCATGAGATTTTTATCACACTGAACTTTCTTTTTGAACTTGAACTTGAACTTGAAAAGTAGGAATAGAAAGTGATGCAATGGATTTTACTCAGGAGAAAAATTAGGGTTTTACGTCAATTGGAAACATATGCATGTTATTGTTGGTGGTGGATTTGCTCGGATCCCTTTGTGCGTTATTTTTGACACCTTTTCGAATGTTTTGGGAACTTGATCAATGATTATTCATTGTGCAAATTAAAATTACGCTTATCAAAGCTTTCCCATTTATGAAGGTGGTTCCTTTATGCAATTATTGAAAGACCACATGGCACATTTTAAATTCCTATCGATAATTGATCATTCACCATTTTTAATAAAAGGAACGCATATCAAAGTTCTTTGAAAATGGTCTTCTCCCACCAACAATTGGAAAACCATGTGGTAATTTTGAATTTGAACCGCTATATCTGACAATATGGCACCTTCTAATTTCATCTCTCTTTACTGGTGATTTTTGATTGGTCATAGGATACTGACAAATATTTCTGAAATAGAAATAACTTCGAAAATATTTACACACTTACTATAATATACATTATATACATACGTTTTCCCACCCTTTTTATTTAAAATAGAGTTTTAAGTGAAATGCATTCACTGTGATGGGTAGAACCATACCCTGCTGATCCTGTAATTGGAAAGAATTAAATTACTTTTCAACAATTATTTCGAAAGGACCTTCCCAAAAAGCATCAAATTTGTCATGATTACTTGGCTTTGCTTTCTTCACATTCCATTTCAAAACTAGATCTCCCACTTTGAATTTTCTGTAGGTTGTCTTTTTATTAAACCATCCTTCTGTTTCTACCATATGTTTCTGGTGATGATTATAAGCCTCTTCCCTCTGTTCTTCCAACTGTAGGAGCTGCATTAATCGAGCATCCATAGGTTGACCTCCTTCTTCATTTATCTGATTTAGCAACTTTAGTGCTGGTATTTCCATATGAATAGGCAAAATAGCCTCTTTACCATATACTAAAGAATAAGGTGATGTATTAATGGACTTTTTTATTGAGATCCTGTCAGCCCATAATGCTTGATTGATCAAGGAATGTCAGTTCCTCTTATTATCTTCTAGTGTTCTTTTCAAGATTCTGAGAAGATTTTTATTTGTAGACTCAGCTAGACCATTACCCTGTGGGTAATAATTGGAAGAAGTTTTCAAATATATACCATATCTGCTAGTAAACTCAATCATTTTTGCTCCGATAAAGGCTGATCCATTATCTGTAATCAGTGAATCTGGTACACCAAACCTTGTTATCAAACTTTCCACAAATTCAATCACCACCTCTTGATCAACTTTTTTAGTAGGGATAGCTTCAGCCCACTTAGTGAAATAATCTATGGCAGTAAGTATATACTTATGGCCAGCTGATGAATTGGGTTCTATTATCCCAACAAAGTCTAACCCCCACTGCTGGAAAGGTTCTTCGACTTGGATAGGTTTTAAGGGCATAGGAGCATTTCTATTCCTCCCTACATATCTCTGACATTGCTCACAGCTTCTGGTAACCTTGTAAGTATCTAAAAAAATAGAAGGCCAGTAATAACCTGCTCGGAGTATTTTCAAAGCAGTGGATCTTCCCGAGTAATGTCCTCCAGAGAGACCTCCATGGAATTATTTTAACACTTTTTGTTTCTCATCTTCTCTTATACATCTCAAAAGTACACCATCTATATTTTTTCTATACAACCCTTCTGATTGAAGGGTGTACTTCAAAGCTTGTGCTCTAAATCTTCTTCTTTGTGAAGCATTCAAACTTTTAGGACACATTCCAGTTTGAAAGTACTCCACAAGATCATCAATCCAATCAGTGTTTCTCGGATTTGGATCTGATTCTGTATTAGCCATTACACCTTGGGGTTCTACCTGCTCATCTGTAGCTTGCTTGGCCAATTCTTGACATAGGGCTCTACCTCTTATTATCTTTGTTGGATGTATTTCTACATCATATTCCTGTATCTTAGTCACCCAACCAACTCTTTTTTTGCCAAGTTCTCCTTGTATTATAAAATTTTTGACATCAGGATGGATCACATAAACAATGATTTTGCTCTGTGATAGAAAGTGCTTAAATTTTTTCAAGGATTTCATGACAGCATAAACTTGTTTTTCAATAAAATTATATTTCTCTTCATGCTCATGCATAGTGGAACTCAAAAAAGCTATGGGTCTTTCTTCATTGTCTGACCCCTTCTGTGTAAGGACTACAACGTAACTTTTTGATTCACCAACAACATATAAAATAAAATCACGTGAGTAGTCAGGATTAACTAGTATAGGTGCTTGGGCTATTTCTTCTAATATTTTTTTGAAAGCATTCTTCCTTGGATCAGTCCATTTGAAAGGTGCATCTTTCTTCAATAATTCAGTCATTGGTTTAACAATCTGTGCGAAATCTGCAACAAATTTTTGCACAAAATTTATTTTCCCAAAGAAATATTGCAAACCTTTCTTATTAACTGGTAAGGATAGTTCCAAAAGTGCTTTCACTCTATCAGGGTCAATGGCTAATCTAGCTTTAGATATGACATGACCAAGTAGGATACCTTCTTCTACAATGAATATGGATTTCTTTGGATTCAAAGATATTTCAAATTCTCTGCATTTTTCAAATACTTGTTCAAGGTGTGTTATATGATCTTGCTTATGATGGGAAAAGATAGTCATATCATCTAAATAGATGACTATAATCTTAGTAGCAAGTTCACCAAAAGCTACATCCATAGCCCTTTGGAAAGTTGCTCCAGCATTAGATAAGCCAAAAGGCATTCTTTGGTAAGCAAATGTTCCCCATTTTGTGGTAAAAGTAGTCTTGAATTGATCTTCATCTCTGACCCATACTTGATTATACCCTGAAAAGCCATCTAGTAAAGAGAACCTTTCTGCCCCTGCAACTGTGTGTAAAATTTGATCAATTTGAGGAAGGGGATAATGGTCTTTGAGTGATGCTCTATTTAGATTCCTGAAGTCTACACACAATCTAATGTCTCCATTTTTCTTCTTGACTGGTACCAAGTTTGCCACCCAGGTAGAATGTTTAATAGGATACACTATTTTAGCTTGAAGAAGTTTTAGCAACTCCTGCTTCATCAAAGATTCTATCTTTGGATTTACCATTCTTTGCTTTTGCCTAAAAGGCTTAGCTCCTTCTTCTAATTCAATGGTATGTTGGATAATCTCTTTTCTATATACTTTTAGATCATTGTACACCCAAGCTATGATATCAGGAAATTTTTTGCATAATTCTCTGATTTGGTTCAATTCTTCTTCTGTACAACCAACCCCGACTTTAATCATTTTTCCTGGTTCTAACTCTACCTCTTTATACCGACGCTTATCAAATTTTATTTTATGGCCTATAGCCCTATCATTGTTATCAAATAGACTTTCAAGGGTGATAAGTCCCTTAGGGATATGATTATTTTTTAACTGAATCATATCTTCTTCCTCCTTGTCTTGTAAATATTTGTTACTTGAACAATTCATTTCATGGATTAAAAAATCCAATATTTGCTCATCATTTTCAAAAACTTGCCAAAATATATTCTTGTCTGGCACTGAGGGCCTATATATAAGTCTAACCATTTTTGATTTCTGAATAACATTACTGATAGGACAAAAATTAGCTCCCACTGATGCCAATAAATCTGCATGGGTATTCTGTTCTCTAGGAATAGACTTTATATTTAGAGCCTCAAAGGCTTCCAAAAGATCCCATACTTTATTTCTATAAGCCTTTAAGTAGTGTTGTTTATTGATGCATTTTTTTGTGACTTGATTGACAATAAGTTCTGAGTCTCCATAAATGAGTAGTTGTTTTACTCCCAATTTTTTAGCTTTCCTCAATCCTAAACAAAGTGCCTCATATTCTGCTGCATTATTGGTGCAACTCCATGTCAATCTGTAAGAGAAAACTCTTTCCTTTCCTATGGGAGAAATTAAAACTATCCCTGCACCTGCTCCATTCTTGCATCTAGCTCCATCAAAGAAAAGCTTCCACAATTGATTAATAGAGTTATTTTCTTCGAGAGCAGGTGTCAATTGCTTTTTTGGTTTTTCAATGGAATAACTTCCTATTTTTGTTTCTATCATGGCATTGAAATCCTGCATAGAAAACTGATCTTCTGCTTGAAGATCTTCTAAGGTCTCCTCCATCAGGTCCACTTTTCCAATTTCTTTAGTCATTGTATTCACTATTTCAGCTTCTCCTATCTTTTCCACATGGAAAGTAGATGGTTTCTCATTAAATATTTTAATCCTTCTACCTTTGAAAGGTATTTCTAAATGAGAGTAATCTAAGGATAGGTATCCTCCTATTTTTTTCATGAATTCTCTTGATAAGCACATACCAAAATATGGTGCCAAATCTACCACTATTACTTCTTGTATAACCACCACTTGAGGCATCCTGTGGAGTTGTATGGGAATGTCTTTAATCACTCCTACAATTTTTACAGGAGTACCATCCAACTGCAGGACACCTGGATTACTCCTAGTGTACTCCATCCCCATAATATCACATACTGCTTTGGGTATCACTGTAGTAGCAGCACCTGAATCTATCATGCAATTGTGAACAACCCATCCTTCCATCTGAAGAGATAAATAAAAGGGTGGAGGTCTATTTTTTCCAGTGGTTGATGTTAGATTTGCCTGGACTGTATTTGAAGAGGATATAGTTTTACCTTTATCTTTCATCATCTTTAGAGATTCCTGTAAGAGATCAATTTGACCAGGGAACTGAAGAGCATCATACATACTCGCCTTTGAGGGAGTCTTTTTCATTTCTTCAACTATATTGAAAGTAGATGATTCAACAATTTTTTCTCTTTCCTTGGTGAAAGTATCATATCTATTTATGTATCCTTGAGTAGCTTCAGTCCTTTGTCTTTTAGTCAATGAAGGAAATCTCAACCTTTCTTTAGCTTGATCTTGAGTTTCAGTTTCCTTTCGTGGAGTGAATTCTTTATGTATCTCTTGCCTTGGGCTTTGAGCTGGAACTTGAGATCTTTTCTCATAAGGTAAATTTTCTTTTGGAACTACTTTAGGAACTACTTTTGGAGTTGGGGGAAAATTTAAAGGTTGAAGCTCTTTAGGGTCAACCTGTAGAGGTTTTTTACCAGATCTGGTTAGGATTGTAACTTGTTCTACCGTAGGCATCATGAAATTGTGGTCTGTTTCTCTAATCATATTTACATGACCTTTCATGCTTTTTTTCCCTTTTCAATAGCTATACTCTGTACATAATGTTGATGGATCATACATGAATTCTCTCCATGTGGATCATTACACGTAGTGCACCAGTAATCAGAATTTATAGAAGGCTCTACGGCATCTTCTGTTTCATTTGCATAAACAACATTTGATCATTCCTGTCCCCTGTTACTTGACTGTGCTGCATCTCTTGTTATCTGAGGGAACCTTCTTGGTTGAAAATTCCTCTCAGCTTCCCTTTTCTTCATTGACGTCATATCATTTGCCAGATTCTTCATTGTATCTAGTATAATAGTAAGTTGATTATCTAGGACTGGCTGAGAAGGTGGTGCAGGTAGTGCGGGCACAACTGGAACATGAGGTAATGCTAGAGGATTCTGAGGTAACTGTATTGTAGGGATGGAAGGTGGTCCATTCCATCTTGGAAGGCTTGTGTTTGGAAGTTGAGAAGGGCTAGAAGAGATAGCATTGGGAATTTGGGGAATATCAAGAAAAATAGGCATTATTGCTTTAGGCGGATATCTCCCCGTGGCAATGAGATCTCTTTCTGCTATGGAAGCTTCTTGATAAATGGTAGGAAAAGTGAGTATCCATGATTGTCGTATTATCATACTAATATCTGTATCAAAAGCTCTTAAATAATAATATATTGCTTGCTCCTCGGTTGGTTTTAATCCAGTGGGTACTCTTTCCCAAGTGTGATTAAATCGAATATTAAAATCAACAATTTCCTCTTGAGGATGTTTCTTAATAATGGTGAACTGACTGAGTAGTGAGAATGGATCTGCATGTTGATTGAACTCATCTACAAGTTTTCCAGTGAGAACTGCCCATGTTGTTATTGATTGAGGAGGAAGCGCTCTGTACCAATATAACATCTTTCCTTTTAAGGAAATGACTAGCAATCTGATCATCACGTCCTCTTGAGTGATGTTATAAGTTGCAGCCAAAGCTACAACATCTAAACAATGTTCATATGTCGTTTTACCTATTCCATCATATGAAGGTAATGCCTTCAATGCTACTGCAGGGATCTGGTTCTGAGCCACTAAATTTAGTGGACCCATGTGGTTCCATGTAAGATAAGTTGGTGCTGGAGCAGCAACCATTGTAACAACTGTATTTGCCTATACTATAGAACTACTGGTAGTTGTTGAAGATGGATTAATACTAGAAATAGGCAAAATAGAAGGTACAAGGGTGGTAATATTGGTAGCAAGTGGATTAGATCTAGCAGATAAAATTGGATGCACCTTTAGGCTACTTAGATGCAACTCGAAGAACTCAATGGGTTCTTCTGAGTTTCTTGCTTTAGATCTGGTTATCATATAAGTAAATAATCATGAGTCTTTTAACCAGATAAATAGATAAGGTATTTCTTGGGTCTATACCTTCGGACGGAGTCGCCAGGTGATTTGATTTAGATTTAAAAAGATCAAAGGCAAACACCAAACCTTATAAAATATTGTGGGATTTTAGTGTCCCACTGGGCATGCCAAAAACTATTGGAACAAAATCTGCCTTTGGTTATTATTTGCGCCTTGATTTTGTCAACATTGAATAGACGAAAATGATCATGAGATCTTTCGTCTAATCTCCAGAGGAGGCTGGTTCCTTAATGGTTTTTTATAGGAAAAGGGAAAAGAATATTGAAAGAGAGGGAAATATAGCCGAGGCTAGAACTTGCATGTGGTACAGATTAAACAACAACTAAGATGAACACATATACTTTACTTGTCAAAGCATTCAATATATCTTCCCGTAGAAATCATGGATTTCTCAATGTGATTTAGAGGTATATCTAACACATGTATATATCGATTTCAACTCCAGCAATATGATTTATGTTTTGCATAAGTCCAGATCTTAGAACCAACACAATCTATATTTCAATAATGTGAAATAGAAGTAAGAAATGTTAATACATACAATTGCACAATGTGAACCAGAAGCCAATAGAAGAGTAATCTTATTGCTTGTATTCAAAGTACATACATCCAGTCTTGTAAACATCCAAGAGCCGACCTCTTTTTAGAATACGTTTACTCTTATATATACCCTATGGGGAATCTCTATAATTAGTACATTTTGATATACAATCAATTACAAGCAATCAGAATATAATTGTGCTTCCATATCTTTTGCATGTCTTACAATAGATAAATTCTAATAGCAAGAATCTAGGAATTGATTTACTCTACTATCTACTTCTAGTTACTGACACAAGCTCTTGATGGCATTTTATTTATTACTAAATATATATATGTCGAAAAAACTAGCTATGTCACGAAATCGTGACACTTTTTCCTTCCTGGTCCTTTCAGACTACTTTGTGAGTGAAAACTTGCTTATGTCACGAAATCGCGACACCTTCCCCTTGTTGGCTCCTTCGGGCTGCATTGTGGGCAAAAATCGGCCAAGTCATGAAATCGCGACATCTTCTTGCACTTCTTCTTTTCTGAACAACATGCTGGCAAAAACCTTTCATGTCACGAAATCGTGACACTCCTCTCTTTGCTCTTTTGGTCGGTTTTATGAGCGAAAACCTGTCATACCGTGAAATCGTGACACTTTCCTGCTTTCTGACAACTTTGAACCATACCTTGATGAAAAACTGACATGTCGCGAAATCGTGACCTTCTTCATGCCTTAAACAATTCTTTGCTTCATATCTCAAAAATGAAATGTCGGTCTTTCTATGCAAAAAAATCTGCTATCTTCTAGAGGTAGTCTTTTTAGACTAACAGGACCCATGTTAGTGGATTAGCAATATCAATCACAGTTTCATGTGCATCCGTAGATGGTCTTCGAAAACCTACAAAACCTTAACAATGCAATATCTCACTCAATATAACTCCAAATTGCATGAAATTTAGACAACATGATCATAATCTAACCTAGAATATGCCTAATTAAAAATAGTAGAAAAATTATGTATAAATATATCCTCATCCCTTGCAGGGATTGTGGGGACTATCATAGAATGAGGACCATCCTAGGGTGGGATGACCACCATTTCTGCTAATTATTTATTGCTAATTCCTCTATGAACTAGTCAAAAACCCTCTCAATAGTGTTTTCATAAAATTTGGTTATGAAATTCACTCAAATGGTTCATTTTTGTAAGCATATTGTGCCTCTTGGATCACTCACAAACCTCCTTTTCTAGGTAGATATTATGAGGGAAAAGGGACACAAAATGGTGAGGGGAAATCTTGGTAGCACTTCATTGCTATATCTCAAAACTCTTCTCTATATTTTGTGTGGAATATAGATCCACTTTATAGCCAAAGGAGGCTCATGGGCAAATGGGCATGCAAGGGCATGCAGGACAAGAGGTACCCTTTATCCAAAGTTTAGCATGCATTAGAGGGGGAAGAGATTCTCTCTTTTTGCCCTCCCTCATGCAGCATGTCATAAGGATTATGCACCCTTAGACCTGCATGCTCGAATAGACGAGACAATTGGCAGCCCCTGGATGTCATTTATCCCAATTTTAACTTTTTTGGATCAAAGACCCTGGACGTTCCACCCAGGGACAAGGGCATGCCCTCATCCCTAGGTGGGACGGTGGTGATATACCCTCATTCCTATGTGGGACAGTGGTGCCTATATGGCCCAAAACATCCCAAAAGTTGGGTGGAACCTTCCAAAACCTTTTAGGAGTGGTTAATACCACTATGTAATCTCTGAGAGCTTCCATAGGGGGCCATATGATGTCAATTTAGCCATTTTTTTTGGTCACCTAATCGGATTGATGTGATTTTAGTGTCTACAACATCAATTAGTTTAAGAAATTATGGGAAGGTAGTTGTAAATGATGCGTTGTTCCAAGAACCACTTAGAACAACTTGGACAAGCATTATAAGCCCCCCATTCAATTTTTGTGTTGGTTCATAATAGTTCATGCTTATGGAAGATTATTCATTGTTGGGTTGATCGTTGTTCAAGGTTGTTCATCATAGTTTATGCTTATGGAATATTATTCATCGTTAGGTTGATCGTTGTTCAAGGTTGTTCATGATAGTTTAGTGTTGTTCATACATAATGGTTGATGTGGTGTGAATGTTCATAGCAATATTGGCTGTGATCTATGTATAATTGCTGCATATTATTCATGTATATTATTGGTGGAGTATGAGTTACACATTTCTATGCAATTATAGCAAAGATAACACTGTAATTATATGATTCTACAAAGGAAATAAAGTGCAAATTGATATTCAACCATGTGTGATAATTGTGGATGTATGAATTATTCATTTGTCTCTCTGTATATTGTAATTTTGATGTTTTTAGGGTATTACATTATTTCTAGAAATGACCAATGAGCACATTGTTTGGTATAGACTAAGGATTGTGATTCTAAGTATGTATGTTGGATTACTAGATTGGTAATTCCACCATTAAGGTTATCCAATCTGTGTCATATTGGATTTTGTCATATCTCATTATAGATATGAGATATATAATTATAGTAATAGTTTATTTCAACTGTACAATTGGATAGTTACTTTGCATTTTGCTTGTAATTACATAGTTCATACTTGCCAGAGTGGGAGATGAGCATTTCCAAGTGAACGATTGCAAAACTACCAAGTATTTTTTTGTAAATCAAGTTTTGGCATATTGAATGATTGTAGATCATATATTTTAGGTTGTTGTATGGTTACAACCATGCAACTAAATATTTTGGAACCGTACAGTCACTTTTTGTACGCTTTGATAATCGTATAGTTGTAAACTGTACAAGTGTATGGATTGGTCCAAATCAAGTGCAAACTATTGGAATTCATCCTAAAGCCTTCCATTTCATCTCCCTTATCAGGAATACTATGACTCGTGCTATATTTGACATTGTTATCTATTAAAATTGGATCAAATTTTCATAGTTGAGGACCTATAATTGATAATTTTTAATATGAATGAATTTAAATTGGAGGTGAATGACATTTACAAGTCTGTGAAGGCATAGGATATGGGATCAAGGAGAGGATAAAATTCTAGTAAGGATAAGTACAAGAGTTTCTCAAAGAGAAAATGTGAATAATTCAACATAAGATACAAATGAACCAACAAGTATGGACTTCAGACAAAGGAAATATTGAAATGTGGGAGACATTGCTGATAGGAACAAAAGGAGTAAAAGAACCACCAAGAGTTGAGGAGAATGTTGACATAATGGAAGACCTTAACGTAGAAACTATTCAAGGATATGGAGAGTGGATGGTAACTCTTGAACAAGCAGTAGGGATGTTGCCAAGGGGTGTAGGGGATGAGAGTCAATAACTAGAACAACAATGCATAAGGTCTCAGGAAGGAAGACCAGGGCCACAAATGATACACCAACAAAGGAGGTCATGGAGTGAGTATGCAAAAGAGGTTAGGAGATGACTATTTGATGAATTTAAGGTACCAAGGATAGATACATCCCATGAAGAGAAGCATATTGAGTCACCCACAAAAGGAGAAATCAATCAAGGATTCTAGAGGACACTTCATCTAGTGATGACAACATAGAAACCCCACTGATGGCTAACATAGCCATAAGAAAAAGGAAATAAAGATGTCCACTTTTCGTAGAAGAATGGAAGAAATACCATATTAGGTATTGGAGAATTTGTTGTATGGTGTGGAAAGCAACTGGGCAAAAAAATGAGGTAGACTGTAGGTGGTTATTTCCTGCAATGTTTTGAGGATTTACAATAGATTGGTATATGGAATTACCAGAGGACAAGTACCAAACATGGGAAGAATTATATTATGCATTTGTGGAAGAATTTTGATCATATGATAATGGAAAATTTTATAGAATACAAGGAGATAACGAGTCTGTTAGTTCTTATAATCGAAGGTTGAGTGGGTTGTTTGATCATTTGGAGAAAGACCAATTAGAGGCATTGAAAATGATGTGGTTCATAGATGGACTTCTTCCTACATATCAAAGGAAGATGAAGATATTTCCTCCAAGATCATACCAAGAGGCTTTGGATTATGCCTTGATTTGAGAAAGTGATGCAAAAAACTCATCAATGAATTGGCATCATGATGTCAATGAGAGTAACTCTAAGGATTAAAATGAATCTAATATTAAGGATGAATCAAATAATGAGAGTGAATATTTTGGACAAGAGAGTAGTTTCTTGTTCACGTGTTGGAGTTAAGAATTCAAGGAAGAAAGTGACTTCATAGACAAGAATGTTGACTCTAACGATGAGTGTGACTTGGAGAGTGAAAAATTATCACCATAGGTATATGTAGCCTAAATCCAGGTTGTACAAAGGAAGGATGTCACTAGTGATGCAATTTATGATAACCATCATAGAAATAAAAGAAGAAGAATTTTGGATGTCACTAGTGATACGATTTGTGATAACCATCATAGAAATAAAAGAAGCAAATTATTGTATGATAGTAAGGGTAGACCTATTGTACAATGTTGTCAATGCCAATTGTGGGAACACTTTGCATGTGACTTCCAAAGTTTTGTGAATCAGGATAAACCAATGATGCATACAAAATTTGAAGCATCAAAGAAGAGTTTTTTTTTAAAGAAAAAATCAAAATTTCTATTCTAAATAGGATAAATATATATTATATATGCATACGGCATTCTAAATCGATCTTGGGAAAACACCAACAAGAAAAAAAAAAGAAAAAAAACCTTGTTTAGAAACTAGGGAAAAAATAAGAGGTAAAAAACCAGCCAGCCTAAAAATATATCTGTGAACCCACCGGGATCAAACAGTCAAGAGGAAAAAAACAACAAATAATGTAATCACTTTATCCTCCCAAAAATATTTAGGAAAGAGGCTCAAAAATGTAAATTATATTAAATTATGGATCGTAGATAGAACTAATAGTAGTGCCCAACAAAATACCATTTTTCCTTTCCATATTTAAACATCTGCCTTGCTCCATGTGAATACCATATTTTTATAGAGAGTCTGCTACCATATTCAATTCTCGATAAATATGAGAAAAGGTGATATCTTTGAAAGCCCCTTCCACTCCTTTCAGTAGTTCATAAATTGGGTTTAAATGTAGAACATTCATCCTTTGTAAATCCATCATACAATTAATAACAAACAAAGAATCCCCAAAAACTTTGATCTATTCAACCTATTTTTCAATGGCTAATATGATGAGCAATTTTAAAGCAAGTAATTCAACATAATTATTTGAACCATGCCCCAAACCTACTTTAAATTTTATGTGATGGTTATCAGATAAATCTAAAATATTCCTAGCCCCACATAAAGTTGTGGTATCATTCTGAGCGCCATCAGAATAACCCCATACACCATACTTTTCAATATGGATTTCAAAAAATTTATTATTCCTTTGGAACTTATAATTCCTCTTGAAGCCTTCAAAAATGGACTGGATTTGTTGAGAGCATTGAAAGGAAGGAATAGAATAATTATTGAAAATATCGACATTCCTTGAGAGCCATATTACCCATACTATGACTAGAGGTAAATCTCTAAAGACCTTCTGCTCTTCTCTGTCAAATCAAATTTTGAAACATTCATCTAGGGACTGCATTTTCCATACATATTTGCATTCGGTTAAGATTTCAATTTTTGACCAAACATTTTTGGTGTATTTACACTCCACAAATAAATGCTCACTAGTTTTCTCAGCCTCTCTGCACAACGTACATCTGTTGGGTCTGTGCCAATTTATTTTCATGAGAATATCCCAGTCAAATACTTTTTGCTTAATACCAGCCATATAAAGGTGCGAGTTTTTACTGGAGTCTTTATTTTCCATATTTGGTTCCACCACCATTTCCACTCAGCATGATCCCAATTATCAAAAACACTTTGTATCCAAGCCTTGGAGTGTAGTTACCTATAAGTGGATTTTTGGTCCATATCAATTCATCAGACCTTTCATTTATCCTGATATTACTTCTAATAATATTTACCACAAAGTCATTCCACTTATTTGCATGATCATTTTCCAAGCCTAGATGATTTGCCCTCTTCCATCCTTGTTGTCAATTGGTAGAGACATCATTTTCGACCACATGTGCAACTGTATAAAGACCAATACCATGGAGAAGTCCTATGAGTTCATTAGAGAGTTTATATTGATCTCCGCTACCCACCCATGGATCAACACCTAACCTAACTTTTGTTCCATTGCCTATCTTCCATGCTAACCAGTTGCCTATTAAAGGAAAAGCAAGACATAAAGCTTTCCATATAATTGATACCTTGTTTGTGGACTTATTTGATCTTCTGATCCACTCCACCAGGGTAAGTGGTTCAATATATTTCTGTATTATAACTTATTTCCAAATATTTTTATGAGTAATAATTCTCCATAAACTTTTGGCTACCAAGGCTTTCCCAAAATTAAAAATATTTTTCAATCTCCAAACACCTTCCCTTTTTGGTTTTATAATATGCTTCTATTGAACTAAATGAATACCTTCTTTGAACCTGTTCCCTGACCATAAGAAACTAAAACATTTCCTTCTGATGTTGTCAAGGACCCCATTAGGAATGTATGCTAGTCCATGCCAAAAAATTGGGATAGCTTCCAAGACTGTTTTGACAAGGGTTAGTCTTCCACCAAGGGACAACCATCTATTACACCACAAATTTATTCTTTTTTCTATTTTGTCAATAATCCAAGTCCAGTATTTTTTCCCATAACCATTTTATTTGAAATAAAAACCAATATATTTAAAACTTGACTAAAAAACACATTTTGGATATTAAAAAAGGTGTTGGAAATGATTTTCTTCCTCTTCTTTCAAACTATTAAAGGACATCATGGACTTTGTCATGTTTATCATCATTCTAGTAGCATTACAAAAGTTTTCAAGGATACCTTTAAGACTTGTGGCTTCTCTCAAATGTCCCTCATAAAATAACAAAATGTCATCCACAAATAAAATATGAGTAAGAAAAATAGATTTGCCCACCCTTATGCCTTTAATAACTCCTATATGCTTAGCTTCTCTGAGAGCCCTACTTAAGCCTTCAACAATCACAAGAAAAATAATTGGGGATAGAGAACAACCTTGTCTTAATCCACACAAATAGGTGAAGAATTTTTTAGCCGAACCATTGATAATAGCAAAATAAATAGTGGTCATACATGCCATTATCCAATTTACAGCTTGAAGATTAAATCCACTATGTAAAAGCATAATCCTAGGATACATCCAATCTGATCTATCATTGGCCTTTGAAAGGTCTAATTTTATGACCATTGAATTCATCTTCTTTGTCTTAATTGAGTGTAAACCTTCCTGTGCCACATATATAGCATCATGAATCTGCCTACCGTTCAAAAACCCAAAATGTTCGAGTGATATAGTATCCAAAAAAATATTCTTTACCTTGGATGCAATTAATATTGCTATAAATTTATAGAGGCAATTTCATAGTGAAATAGGCCTAAATTCATCAAATTATGTGGGAGAATCCTTCTTGGGGATAAGATCTATAAAGGTAGATTTTATATCCATCGAAATAAAACCTGTATTTTTTGTCTCCTCCACTACCCTTAATAAATCCTCTTCAATCATCTCATAGAAACCAATGAAAAATTTTGTTGTCCAACCATCAGGTCTAGGGCTTTTATCCTTTTGCATAGAGTTTAAAATTATTTTTAATTCATCATTTGACACATCACCAAGTAACATCTCATTATTCTCTACTTCAAAAAACCTTGGAAAGAAAGAAGTTAGCTTTAAAATGTCAGCTAAATTGGCCTTTTCAGGATCTTTGAACATCTTTTGAAAGTGTGAAACCCCAAGATTGGCTATCTCTATTAAATTCCTTTCTACACTACCATATCCTCTTGGAATTTTCCAAATGGAGTTTATGTTCTTCCTGTGATTTACATAATTATGAAAATTTTGATATTTTCATCCCCCTTTTCCAGCCAAATGGATCTACTTTTTAGTCTCCAAGTTGCCTCTTTACTGGCCAATAAATTCCTTATTTTTGTCTCTAGATTTTTGATATGTTGTTTGGAATCCTCAGGAAAATCTCCTTCCCTATCTGTGTCATAGAATTCATAGATTTGTTTCCACTAAAATAAGATCTTGTTCTTGAGATTTAAATTTTTTATAAGCCCATTTCAAAACTGCAAGTTTAACCTTCTTCAAACTAGCTGTAAATTGTGAGCAAGCAGAATATGAAAGAGAGCCATCAAATTTCCTCCATTCATACCTAACCAAAATTTGAAGCTTTTGTTCCTCTAACTAGGAAGAGTTGAATTTGAAGGGGCTAGGACGTTTTTTGTCCTTGAGTTCAATTTGTAACATAATGGGAGAATGATCAGAATCACCTCTGGTTTCCACCCAAGTTCTGATAATTTCACCTTTTGTTAGTAGAGATTCAGATATAAGAAACCTATCCAACCTTTTTGAAATCAAGGCTCTTCCAGATCTATTATTTCTCCAAGTTGGAACAGGTTTTATAGGTTCTATATCAACTAAACCTGCTCCCTTTATTTTATGAAGGAAAAAACCAGCATTTGAATCCACCCTTACCAAAAAATCCCAAACCTCAACTCTTTTGGTAGTAAATTTTAGGTCACCACCTAATATAAAATTATCATGTTTCAAAAATATATTGGAGAATAGGACTTCCCAATAAGGTAATATATTATCATAAGGGCCATAAATGTTGACCACCACAATTTTTCTACCCAACTCTAAAGAAAATAGCTCAACACCTAGGCCTGGGGCTAGATATATAATATTTAAGAGTTGGAAGGACCTTTTTTTCCATCCCAATATGAGCCCTCTAGATCTCCCTTCAGCATCCTCTGAGATGAAATCCTATTCTTTCAAGAAAATAAACAAATCACCTATGGTTTTCTTTATCTCCCCCATGCTTTCTTATAAAATCAAAATATCAAGATTTTGAACCTTCACTAATATTTTTAAGGCAGTTTTTTTATGAGGATTGCCCAGATCTCAAACATTTAGAGATAGTATAATCATTTTAGACTTTTTCCTGGGGTCATGCTTGCTCTAAGAACCCCCATTATAGTTTGTTTCTTTCCTTGGTTGATTTCTCTGTAGGATTTTTCTTTGGCAATGCTTAGAAAATATTTCCTTCCTGAAGCACCTGTTTGCCTACCTCCCACCCCATAAATACTCAAACCTCCTATAATTTCTATTTTATATGCTACATCCTTTTTCTAATATCTGAGGAAATAATGATTCTTACCAATTAAATGTAGATCATCTTCAAAACTAGAAAGAGAGTGAGAGTAAGAAAGTGGGTGAGTATTATTTTTTAAGTTTGAGGTTGCATCTCTAGGAGGGGAAGATTCTTTAACAAAAAGAAAACTATCTTCCTCCCTCCTTATGTCTTCCTTACCATTCTAATATTTGTTCTTATAGACATTAGAATTTTGTTCAAGATCCCCAGAAGCAGTTTCAGGTATTTGTGAGAGATCAGGTGGACAAAAAGAAAACTTGTGCTGAAATTGTGATAAAATATCTTCCTTATTTGATTGATATATTCCAACAGTTATGGATTCCATAATAGAAGTAGAAAATTTTCCTGGCATGTCCAATCTGCTCATCATCCCTTATGTACCTCCTACTTGTTCTGTAATTGGTATATTGGCATTTGTCCCTTTAGGTAAATTGGATAACATAGCACCTTCCTTGTTATGTGAAGGTCCACCTGCACTTCCAATAAAAACACCTCTTTGACCCTCTCCTATATCCCCTTGTAAAATTTGACCAGCTAAAGATATTTGATTCCTATCAAAGGATGTGATCCCTGTACATGGAGGTATAGGTAACTTAGCCCTCCATACTTTCTTAGAAAAAAATTATGAACATTCATTGGCCACATATCCATAAATATGGCACCTTGTACAATGAAACAATACTTTGATATAATCCAAAGTTTGATTATTTCCATTTACCAAATGCAATATCAATAGCTTTAGGAAGGCCATCCTTTAGGTCCAAAACAACCAAAATCTAGGCTACAGTCCTAGAACCATTTGAAATGAGTCTGTCAACCATTTTAATGAAAGTACCTATACTATCACCAATTTGTTTCAGAATATTGTGAGTCCAAAACTCCAAAGGTAGACTTGGAATTTTGATCCATATTGATTTGGATGTCAATAACTCTTTTCGTGGGTCAAAACATGGAGACCATATTCTCATAGATAACAATGAAGAGTCCCAAAACCATTTTGAGTTTAATATAGCTTTAGCATATTCCTCCTTATTTAAAGAGAATGCAAGCCATCCTCTAGCCAAAAGATATATTTTGGGAGTATAGCCCAAAATTTGGCCCCAAGCTTCTCCAACCCATTGATGAACTAATTTTTCAAAATATAATCTGTTGGAAAATTTTCCAGTATGGGTTTTCTTCTCCATTCCTAGAATTTTATCTAGACCAATATCTTCACCTAAAGGTTTACTTTTTCCATTTTATTTTCACACACTTTTTTTGTTTTTTATTCTGCGTTCCTTTTATGCCCCATAAAATTTTGATTCTTCCATATTGCCCACCATTTCCTTTATGCTTAAGAGGTTCCCAAGAGAACCTGCTGAAGAGTCACCACTAAAAATATTTATTGGGATGAGTATTAAGTCCAAACTATTTGATAACTCCCTTGTTTTGATTTCCAAGAAAACACTTTCTCCATCCTCCGAATTCAATCCAGTAAAACAGCTCTGAGGATATTTTGAATTTGAGTAGATTTGCGGAGATATCCCTTGAGAGTGGATACTAGCCTTTGAAGACATGAAAATATGCTGCCCCTAAAAGGGATCTTCCGAGTAGTCCACAAGATCCTCTTCAAAATCCATCAAAAACACTCAATTTTGTTTTTTTGTGAAGTTGGAAAAGTACATTTTTTAAAGGAATGCTAACCTTTTACATTAACATATATGGCCAATCATTGTCCATTTCACCACGAAGGATTTCCCACTGGCATAAATCCTATACCAACTATGTAACAACAAACACACTTCACTAACCACATCCAAACCTAGAAAATCAGCATACAACTTACATATCTAAATATCATATACTTTATGCTTTCCTGGCAACCTCTTCCTACTGATACCCATTGTCAATTATTATGGAATTATCATTGTCAACTAAATTATTTATGTGCATTGGGAGATCATTCCCCCATTCCTTTTTGGCATCTGCAATAACTCCTTCATTAGCAAGACCATCTGCTACCCTATTGGCTTCTTTATAAATATTATTGATAGACACATTCTGCTTTCCTGACAACCTCTTCCTATTGATACCCATTGTCAATTATTGTGGCATTATCATTGTCAACTAAATTATTTATGTGCATTGGGATATCATTTCCCCATTCCTTTTTGGCATCTGCCATAACTCCTTCGTTAGAAAGACCATATGCTACCATGTTGGCTTCTCTATAAATATGATTAATAGACACATTCTTGAGTCTATCCAAAAGCGCTCGAGCTTCCACCATCATTAAATCAATAGTCCAAGCGACTGGTTGTTCTTCCTTTAAAATGGTCACAATATTTTGTGTCTCCTTCAACTATGAGCTTATCTATATTGCAATTTATAGCCAAAGAAATTACTACATAAGCTACTCTTGCTTCAGTAAAATGACTTGTTTGTTCACCTAGTGGTTCAATAAAGACTTTGATTACCTTACCCAGATGATTCTAGATCACCCCTCTATCTCCCGAAAACCTAGGATTACCTTTCAATGCCCCATCAAAATTTAATTTGAACCATCCAACCGACGACGGTATCCATTTTGCATGAGTTCTGGGATGAACTCGAGGTATTGGTAATTTCTCTTTGACTTCCCAGTATTCCAATATTCACCTTTCCTGCTCTAATTCCCATTCCTCCTTGAAGCAGATAGTGTTAAAATTCTCCATCAGGAGACTTCTTGCTCGGTTCCAAACCATTTTCCAGTCCATCTTCAAGTCCTCAAATATTTTGTGGTTTCTTTCATTCTAGACTCTCCACCATATGTGGAAGGTTTAGAAGCCACAACTTCTTGATTCTTCTAACTTTAAAAGGAGGCTCTCATTGCAAGTTCAAATCTGAGATAGTTCTAGGGAAAACCCACTGAACTTGGAATTCACTATAGAGTTGATCAAACAAGTTTTTGATAAATGAGCACTTAAGAAGTAGATGATCAATGCTTTCCTCCTCTTTTTCACACAAAACACATCTATTTGGTAAGAATAAACCATGTTTTTTTGCATTATCTTGGGTCATAATTTTATTATACATAACCAAACACTGGAAAATAATAATCTTAGGGATGATATCCTTATCCCAAACCTTTACATGGGGCCACACTACCCCTACACCTTCAACCAAGTTATAACTAGAATTCACTAAATAATCTCCACTCTTCATTTTCATCCAAATAAATAAATAATTCGATCGCCAATGACTAAGGATGTAGGCATTAAGGCATCTATTAAGACTTTCCAGGTGTGGATGCAAATCCTCATTGATGTTCTGAGTATAAATACGCTTCCACTTCTTGATGCCATTTTCTTCTACAATGTAATCTCAAACCAAAAGTCCATAAATAGGAGTTGATATTGTTCTTAAGTTTGTAAACCTTGGGATCTCACAAAGGGGAGAGCTAAAGAGCCAAGTATCCTACCAAAATCTCACATTAGAACCATATCCAATCTGCCATCTACAGCTCTGCTGGATCAAATATCTTACCTGTTGAAGGCTATTCCAAAAACTAGATCCCTTAGGGGGATGAGGTTTTCCAAGAAGGAGGAATTATGTAAATACTTAGTTTTTATAATTTTGACCCAGGAAGTGTCTTCTTCCTTTGCTAACTTCCAACCAAACTTTCCCATAAAAGCTTTGTTCATTTTGGGAAGAGTTCTCAGTCCCAATCCCCCATATTATTTAGATGTACAAAATTTATTCCAAGCAAGTAAAGATATCCTCTTCTTTTCCTCAGTCCCATACCATAAAAAAATCCTTTGGATCTGTTCAATATTTTTACAGACCGATACTACAATTATAAAAATTGACATGAAGTAAATAGGAATACTTTGAAGGTAGGGTTTCACAAGTTGGGCATTTCCTGCTTGACTAAGAAGAGAACCTTTCCAGGAAGATGATTTCTTTGTAACACGTTCAATAACCGGATCCCACAAGGCTTCCTTCATACTCCCATGGAATAAAGGCATCCCTAGATAGGTTGTTGGCAAATCACCTATGCCACAATTGAATATTATTGCTATCTATAGTTGGAGAGCTCTAGAGGTATTCTGGAAAAAAACTTAATTTTATTAAAATTTACCTTTTGGCCTATTGCACACTCATAGAAATACAAAATCATCTTAATATGTCTTGTTGGTGGAAGATATGATCTTGTCAAAATTAGAGTATCATCCACAAACTCTTGAAAAGAGACCAGTTCCAGAGTGGAAGTTGGCCTGATACCTTCTATGTTGCCTCTATCCATGGCTTGTGTGAAGGCTCTACCCATAGCTTTAGCTAAAATTATAAATAGATAAGGGGATAGGGGGTCCCCTTGTCTTAACCCCTCTTGATAGGAAAATAGCCCATTGTAGAACCATACCGTGGAGATGTAGTTTTTCATAATAGAGATCCAATCCTCATGAAAACCAAAAAATTGGAGCACTTTGATCTGGAAATCCCAATAAACTCTATCATATACTTTATTCATATCCAATTTAAGAAACATACCTTCCTTTTTTTATATAGAGACAGAGTGCAATATTTCATGGATCAAAATGATCCCATCAAGAATCTATCATCCCTGAAAAAAACCCCTTTGGTGTTTGTCAATGACAAAATGGAGAGCCATCTTTAGCTTGTTTGCAAGGACTTTGAACATAATTTTATAGAGAGTATTACATAGGCTAATTGGGCGGTAATCTGCAAAAGATTTAGCACCTACAATCTTCGAGATGAGGGCTAAGAACATACATTTCACATCAGAAGGAATCCTTTTAGAGGTCTGAAACTCCTTAACTACCAAGGTGACCTCATTGCCAATGATGTGCCAAAACTTGTGATAGAAGAGTGTCGAAAACCCATATGGACCAGGATATTTGTCTCCCTTCATGGAGAATATTGCCTCTTTAATTTCCTCATTCGTAAAGGGGTTGAGGAGATAGTAATTTATATGGTTTGTAATATTTAAGGGAATATGGTCTAACAACAGGTTCATCACCTCTTCATCCAGCTCTGAATCCACTCCTAACATGTCTTGGAAAAATCAAACAACTTCCCCTCTAATTTGGAAAGGATCCCTTGTAGAAGAACCATCAACAATCTTGATCTCCTAGATTTTATTAAAACTTCTATGCTTGAGAGTTGAAACATGGAAAAATATCGTATTCATGTGCATTTCCTTTAACCACAAAGATCTTGACTTTTGCCACCAAAAAGCCTCCTCACATGCCACAGTATTGTGTCAATTACATAGAAGATATTTTTCTCTGGTCCAAAATTCCTTTGAATACTCCCCCAAATGCAAAGAGTTTTCTAACTCCTTGAGATGTTATTATAAAGCTACCTTTTTAACCATAATATCTCCAAACACCTCTTTATTCCATAGTTTTAAGTTCTACTTGATAAATCTCATTTTATTTGCTACTTGAGTCAATCTATCCCTAGAAAAATCTTGTTGCCACCAAGATTGATTCATGCTCTCTAAATCAGAATGAAGGGTCTGCATCTTTTCAAACCGGAAATGGGTAGCAAAGAGCCTTCTCCTGTCTGTTGTTTCCCAAATCAAAGGATTATGATCTGAGCTAGTTTTTGGGAGGGTCTTGAGAGTAGTTTCCCCAAACAACACTAAGCTCTCCTAAGAAATCAACATCCTGTCCATTCTAATATAAATCAATTGACTCCCCATCTTCCTATTAGTCCAAGTAAACTTTTATTGTCTAAGCTCCAAGTCCATAAAAGCATTTGAATTTATAAAATCACCAAACTCAATCATACTCTCTGAATATCCTTCAATGCCTCCCTTATTATCATACAGATACAGAGGGGTATTAAATTCCCCTACAATGATCCATGGTATGCCTACAAAGACATGTCTGAGTTCACTCAATTCCTTCCATAACCTTCATCTTCCAACCACAATAGTGGGTGCATAAACATTTTTAATGATCTAATGGGAATTATCCTCCTTCGAAAAGAAGTGGATAGCACAAAATCTGTCATTTGAGATAATGTTTTGTCCTTCCAATTTATTTGGGTCCCAAATACACATCCTTCCTCCTGAGGAGCTCATTGAGGGTTGAGCAACAAAGTCTACTCTTCAAATCTTGTCTTTAACCATTTATAAGTTTGATTCTACCACCTTTGTCTCTTGTAATAGCAAAATGTCTAGGTGATTATCTCTTCTCAATATTTATACTAATCTATGTCCTCTAGTATTTTTGAGACCTCATACATTCCATGAAAAAACCTTTATTTTTTAGATTTTGTTGATTTCTTCCCTCCTCTACCCAAATTGATGATGGTTTTTGTTCCTCTAGATATTTCTACTATTGTTTCCCTCTTCCTTACCTCTATTAAATGGGGTCTTCCTATAGTATGTTCCTTTACAACATCCAAGGAAGTTCTTTTTGCTTGATTTCTAGTCACCCTTGAGGGCGTCATAGGAATCTCCTTTGAACCTAAATCCTCCAATATTGGAGCTACAAATTTCACCTCTATCTTTTTTAGGATTTGCTTATCTTCCTTTAATGCTTTTCTAGATTCATATTACTTAAGTAGGGAAAAATGGTGCACCAAATGAAGATAAACAATGTATGTATCTATGCCCTATTGTTAATGAGCGCCAAACGAAAGCATGCAAGCAAATGGAAAGATAACAACCAATAAGAAGTAAAGCAAAGCAAGTATATCTCTTATTAATTGAAATGATCCAAAATTATAGGTTACAATGCCTCCCCTTAAGGGTTCAAAATGTGTGATACAAATGTTTACAACTCGGGTGCCCAAAATTCAAATATCTTAAAGAAATTGGATGCACATCCACTGTCTTTCCTCGTACCCACAATCGAAGTGGGCGGGCCAAAGTTACCGCCACTTGTGTATTTTATCTCTGATGTATTAGGCTGCCTCCCAATGCACTTTAATTACCTACACCTACACACAAGGAAACCATAATCATCAAATAGCGAATGCATATGATAAAAAGCATGTAATCCCCATAGCGATGAAATAGCTAATAGTGATAATAAGCATCAAATGAACTCCAAATGCTATGAAATTATAGAGGGATGTAAAACAGAAGGTTTTGGGAAGATATCACCAGAAATTGCACCAAAATTACATCCGATGGGGCATCAAAATCCAAATGACCATGCACAACCTGCAAAACCCAAAGCAAGAAATTTTTGACCCTATGCATATCCAAAATGCATGAAAATGTAAATAATGCATAATATGCTATTCTAAAAAAATCCATTTGATCATATTTGCAATATCAGTCACATTTTGGGTGTTCTCTCAAATGACTGTCGGATACCTGCAAGAGACCCTCCAAAACACTAAAAATGCAATATCTCGGCCAATATAGCTCAGAATGACATGAAATTTTAACTGTAGCATCATATAAGCATCTATAAAATATATAATTAAAAAAATTAGAAAAATATGCATAGATTTCTATTCATTCTGGGGTGGAGCGAATAGCAGGCCTTCAAATTAGGGGTGCCTCGGGGTGCGGCGCCCACCGAATCTCCCTAAATTTTGTCACCAATTCCACTTGGGAATGATGCAATACCCAATAGGATGTGTTGTCATCAAATTTTGTGTGTAAATCACTTAGGTGGGTCAGTTTTTGTAACAGATTGTTCTTCCTAATTCACTCGCAAACCTCCTTTGCTAAGTAGAGATTTCGAGGGAAAAATGGGCACAAAAGGGTGGAAGGAAATACCAGCAGCACTCTGTTGCTTTTGCTCTCAAAATATCCTCTCCTTTGGTGTGGAAAATATCTCCACTTTATAGCCTAAGGAGGCTTCAGGGGTCAAAATGCATGCGAAGGCATGCGAGGCATGAGATGCCACTTGGCCACTAGGGTGGCATGCATTGGAGGGAGAAGAGAATCTCCCAATTTGGCCTCCCTCATGGGTTGAAGCATTAATATGTTGTGTACCCTACCTTACTATATGTTATGGACCAAAAATATAACCGTTGGTAGGTGCTATTTGTCTAGGTTTGACTTTTTTCCAGTCAAACCTACTATTCACTCCACCCCGGAGTGAATTCTACTATTCGCTCTGGGGTGCGACGAATAGGTTCTGTATTCGTCCTAGGATGGCACAAATAGCAATAGGGTGTCCAAAAGGTGCTAAAAGTGGCCCAAGACCTTTCAAACCCTATAATTAAGTGGTTAGAACCATTGTATACCTCCTAAGGGATGCCCTAGGGGCCTTGGTGTGTCACGAAGTCACTACTTATGGTAGCACAATCGGATTGACCAATTTTTAGTGTCTACATATGCCCCTTTTTGGGATGCATTGTGTGCAGCACAACACTAAGCCAAAATAGATGACTAAAAATGTTCAATGACTAGGATTACTTGATAACCTAACCAACTTTATATGTCCCAATCCTAGAAAGAGCATACGTCCTTGAATCCTTGCTTTTGACGAGCTAAGGACCTTGCTTTAGCTTAGACATTGTCTGTCATGAAAAGGTGAGGCCTATATTTCCATGATGCCATCAATGTTGACCATTTTAATTTGATACTTTGTGCTTGTTTACTATCCCCAGTAGTAGCGTGATTGTCTTTGTCAAATATTTGTTGGACGAACGCAATTTGCATGATTGTGTGCTTGTTTATTTGACTTAAGTATGACTACCCCCTCAAGCAACGAGTTGATGAGGGAATGACTCATGAGAAAAGTGACGAGTTGCTTTACCTCGATGACTATTTTTAAGGTTACCTTCAGTTGTGCTCCTTAAAAATTTGAGCAGTTTTGAAAGGATTTGAATGATGCCATGGGGGTTTCATGGAAGCAAGAAGTTGAAAACTTCATTTTCGTGGGGCGGTCCGACCACAATGGCCTTCTTGGGGAGTAAAGTAATAACTTATCCATGCATCCATGAAAAATTTGTATACCATATTGATCCTAAATGAATTCCATCATATTTGACTTGTTTTTGGTGGGTTTGGAACCCTTTTCTTTGTTATTTCCTGGAGGAAGGAATGAAAAACCTCACTCCTGTGGGGCGTTCCGGTAATGGTGGCCTTCTTAGGAATTGAAGTTAAGTTCTTTCCATGTGCCCAAGAGTGTTATTTGTTTCCTCATTATTACTACAAAAATTTGACCAAAATAGAGTTGTTTTTGTGGGTTTTTGGACCCTTTTGGTGCCTTTTGAAGCTATTTTACCCTATGAATCACGTATTCGCTCTAGGGTGGAGCAAATACACATTTTGTATTTGTAGCAGGGTGGAATAAATAGGTAGAAGTCCATTCGCCCCACCCTGGGGTGAATAGGATTGTTATAGGCCTATATAAACTTCAAAAACCAGTTTTGGGCTCATTATTGCATGTTGGCGTTTGCAGTTTGAGAGGTGAGGAGGAGAGCAATTTTGTGTAGAGAAGTGCTATCAAAATCATCCCGCATCATCATGAGTTAGCAAGCGGAGGCATCCAAAAAAGGGGCTATGCCGAAGAAGGTAAATTCTAACTCATGTGACCTCACTTATTACAAGTGTAAGGCTTGTTATTATTATTATTATTTGTTCTTTTTGTTTTTATGTTTTTGATGTTTTTAATTGTTTTATTTGTTGTTTTTTTAAGTGATGAGCCGGTATCGCACATCGAAGCTCTTCGGTACCACTCAGAATGCCTAAAATAAGGCTGACTGGGAGTGGCTTGATGCCTTGGGGCTCAAGCATGTTACTCGGTGCATCAATAATTTACATATGCCTACAAGAGAGATGACGGTGATGCTGGAGGACGTCTACCAGATTTTGAGGTTCTGATAGAGGGGTGACCCATCCGATCATCACACTACAACCTGAGACATGAGGTGCTGAGGAGGTACTTCGAAGAGGATGCGAATGCGATGGAGTTGTACTGCCAGACTGGAGGTATACTGGTGGGGTACTAGTATGAGGAGGAGGTTTTGGGGGTGAGGCATGCACTACTAATGACCTTCATCTCCAATATGCTCCTCCCAGACTCATTAGGAGCTAAGTTCCCATGGAACTTGCTAGAGCTGGTGTTTGCCCTGGCGGGGTGCACTAGAGAGGAGCCATTTGTGATGGCATGGGGGACAACTATTCTGGTATAGCTCTATGATGAGCTATACGAGATCCATTATCGAAAGTAAAATGGCTTAGGACATAGTTTCCTATTGCAGTGTTGGGGATGGCAACACATAGTTTTACGATGACTGCAAGGCTTACCATGGTCGACCTAGGTGCAGCTGGTGGATAGAGATATACGATATGGTATCCTATGGCAGATGGTGTAGGAGAGAGAACAGAGTCAATGGTTTGTGGGTTATGTAGATCACTATGCCGATCTCTTCTCTCGCCTGGCACAAAGGTAGGTGTGCAAGCGATCATACAAGGATTATCTAGTCTAGGCAGATGCTGGAGAGCAGATCCGATGGATGAGGTGGGGTAGATGGGTTATTTCTAGATATGGGACCGAATGAGAGTACTTCCCATTTGCTCAGGTCATGAGGTAGTTTGGGTTGCAACAGGGGTTGCCCGAGGAGCCGGTGGTGTACCGACACCGCGGGGATGAGAGGACTCTAGCATGGTCGACGATAGAGGAGGTGAGTGAGGATTCGTATCTTGTGGTCGACATTCTGGACACAGATAATGCTGGGATGACAAGGGATTATGGATCATGGTGGGTAATGTTCCAGTGGTGACGGGAGGGACCTTGGGAGGTGAGGCAGCTGGGGTAGTAGATGAGGTGATGCCAGACGCTCCCAGAGAGGGCCAGGCAGAGGGTGATGAACAGGGAGATCTCTTGGACTTAGGATATCAAGGTGATGATATGGATGTGGATAATCCTATGGAAGAGGTACCATAGGATGCACAGTGTGATCGATATGTGGAGCTAGAGGCCAAGTTAGCTAGGGTTACGCAAGAGAGGGATCTCCTACGGGACCAGCTGAGAGCTCAGGGTCCCAGGCAAGAGGGATCCAGCACTGAGGAGGTGGAAAGTTGTGGGCAAAGGTGTTGTGACTGCAGTCCATAGTGGATACCTATCAGGCATGGGAGCAGCAGATACAGGCCTTCGTGGATAGGCTGGAGATGGAGGTGGTGCATCTTGGGGGACGGTTGTCAGATGACGGGAAGAGTAGTAGGTTGTAGTGATTTTGATAGAGTGAGATGGTGTAGTCTTCTACTCAGTAGATGGAAAAATAGGGCTGGTGGCAGCAGGCATGGGGGGTCTTAACGGATCCATATGTAATATCCTCATCTTTAGTCACTTTAGCATCGTAGTTGGCCCTAGCTCTCTTGGAGTTCATCAGACATGTCAGAGGGGATTTTTGATGATGGTAATGAACTCAAGTGGTCTAGAGGACACCGATGACACTTTCTAAGGTTATACCCAGCTTTTGGTTTGGTCTCCAAGATTCTTGGAGAGAGCGTCTATTTATAGTAAGTCACCCAGTCAGGTTCGACCATCATTATTCATCATCGATATCACTCCTATGTAGTCATATTTTGATTCTGATGCTTTTCGACCATTTCCATAATTTGGATGTTATTACAAGCTATATTTAATTATTTTCTTCTAAGGTTGTCATTTTAATTAAATAATTTAATGGGTGCCTAAGTGTTATAGCTCATTGGAAAGGGAATTAAAAATTTTAAATCATAGACACTTTATTTTGGAGCATTGCACATCATAAATCAATATTTTTAATTAAAAGTGGTCTTTGGAGCAAAAAGGAGTTTTAATTATAAAGTGACTTTATGTTTTATCCCACATTGAGCCCACAAGAGGAGATTTCTCAATGAGAAGTCTATTTATTTGATTGTTTGCTCTCATATTGGATATTCTAGACATTTTGATATTTGGTTTTCTCTAAGGAGATTTCGGGAGCTCTGGTTGCAGACTCTATCGGTTGTTGGGGACGAAACCCTCCTTCAGTATCATCATCTTCGGGTGTGAGAGATCACCCCTAGTTGATTATCTACCGATTTCATTCAGAGATAGGGATTTGTGCATTCAACTGAAGAATTTTTAGTGGTAATAAATAATTGATCAGTTTGTTGATTTTGGGGTTTTGAATTAGAAATATCTTGTAGAAGATTCTAGTTGTGTTTGTAGATTTCAAAGTGATTGCAAGGAATTTTGGAGTAATTTCTCATATATTCTGAGTTTGGTTCATTGCTTTTGAGGGTGTCATACTTCCATATCAGCTGTACCTATGAATTGAAGAAATAAATCACTTTCATTGGCAGTTTGATAAGCTACAACAGTCTATTAAATATCAGTCCTGCAATTTCAGGGTTTATATGACATATTAGCATGTCTATTGGTTGTTGGGAACTCTGTCCTTTATAATCAGTCATAATGCTAATCATTTGGTGAAGTTGCAAGTGTTTTTTATCACTGTCAACATTATTGGTTGAGGGAGCTGACAATATTAATAAAGGAGTTGTTTAAGGAGTTGTTCATTAACCAACAATCTTGTGTTGAAGGGTTGGAAGCATTCTGAGGAGTTGATCAACTATTCTTCAGCAACATACAAATATATTCAGACTAGCATATTTATTGAAGTTATTTCATACCCAATTGGAGGAAGTATAAGAGTGATTGTTGGAAATTACCATCAGTAAAAGTTAAAAATATTTGATTTTACTTGGGGTAAAGGTAACTTACCTTTACCTTACCTGGATGGCAGTGGACGACAGCATTTGGGCGGCAAGAGAACTCAAGTTAACTTTCTTTTCCCCCAATTTCTCCTTTCCCCCCTTTCTTTCTCGAATAGGTTATTTACCTTGTATTTAAGCTTTGTAACCTTTGATTCAACGTTAATTCAATTAATCCTATTTGCAAATCACTCACCTTTCACATTTGGTATCAGAGCGATGCGATTCTCGAGGTGACCCTTACGAGCCGAGGCGGCACGAATCCTGAGGCGACCCATAGGAGCCGAGGTGGCACGGATCCTGAGATGGCCCGCAGGAGCTAATTGGCATGTTTTTCGAGGCATTGGTGGAACTGGACGACGCGGCCTGCAAGAGCAACAGATCTGCATGATTCCCGAGGCACTGTTGACGTGGCATCGGCATGATTCCTGAGGTGAAGCTGAGGTGGCGATCTGTTGCATGCGGCCCTAGGTGCGAGATCGACATGGCACGACGCGTGGCGATGTGAGACTGGTGCGCGGCCCGAGAAGGTGACATGGCAATCTGCAAATTGTGCTGACATGGCACTGGTGCGCGGCCCGAGAAGGTGACGTGTCAATCTGCGTGTGCATCATCGATGGCAAAAGGCTACGGCATTGGTGACTGCCCGCAGGCAGTCAAAGTACATTGCGTGCTTTGTTGTTTTTAAACAACAAAAACATCGCTCTGTGAGCGATGTGGGACTAATAGTCCCAAAGAATATAAAAGCTTCGCGCCAAAGCGCGAAGCCAAAACTTGCTTCGCGCTCGACGTGAAAGTCAAGATGCGAGGAGTGCGCGTTGCTCCCGGATCATCCCGGGTAGCGCAGCGGCTACCCTCAGCCCTGAGACCTACGAGGTCGCAGGATCGACTCTCGGCGGGGTCGATAGAAAATCAAATTTTTTTTTAATTAAATTTTTTTTAATCAAAAGAAAAACTAAGGAATAAGTTTAAAATTAAAAAATATATATTTTTTTTTAGTTTTTTTTAAACTGTTCATTAGCTTTTATAAAAAAAAAAAAATTAGTTGAGTGAAATTTCCTAAGAGGAAATAAATGTGAAGTTTTTTATTGATTGAAATTTCCTAAGAGGAAATATATGTAAAGTTTTTTTAAAAAAAAACTTGGAAAGTTAAATTTTTTTTACTATTTCCTAAGAGGAAATCCTTGTAAAAGAAAATTTCTGGGAAATTTTCTTAAATGATAAGATCGGAAGGTTGTTATCATGCCCTCTGCAAGTTGTTACTGAGAACAACTCCTGAAAACTTTGATAGGAGCGTGAAAACACTAAGTCTTAATACAGTTTTTTCACAGGTGCAAAACGCGGTTATTACACACCAGAGAAATCCTGATCAAGGATACGAAGCCAATTCAGAAGATAACTCCTTCGGCAGCAAGTTTGAACAATCTGACACAGTTGCAATTGCTGCACAAGGATCCGAATATACTCATTATAGTAATTCAGTTGAAATCCTTCAACCTCCTTCTCCTGAAATAATATTGATCAGTGACAATGATGAACAAGTCGCTGACAATTTTGTAATTGCTGAACAAGTTTGAGTTGTTCATGATTGTAAATCAAGCAGGGCTTGATAGTTTGTAAAGTCTTTTTGCAATAAGACTATAAAAGAGAGGTTTCTTGTTTTAGTAGATTAAAAAATGGGATCACATAATAATTTACCAATTCCCGAATTCGGAGGGGATAATTATGAGTACTTGGTCCATCAAGATGAGGACATTACTCATCGAAAAAGGACTATGGGATATTATTGAAGACGGTTACATTTCTCCAACAGATTGGACTACTTTAAGTGCAAATTATAAAAAGATCTACAAAGATGCACGAGAAAAATAATTCATTTGCCTTATACCATCTTCAATCAGCATTAGATCCTAGTATCTTTCCAAGAATTGCATCTTACTTAACTGCTACAGATGCATGGAATGCCTTGAAAGAAGGATTCCAAGGAAGTGATAAAGTAAAGCAAGTCAGGCTTCAAACTTTGAAAAGATATTTTGAAAATCTCAGAATGAAGGACAATGAAAGAGTTGGAGACTATTGTGTTCTTGTTAAAGCAGTAGTTGATATGATGCAAACTTTAGGTGAAGACACAAAAAATGAAACAATTGTGAATAAAGTGTTGCGAACACTTCTTCCTAAGTGGAATAACATTGCAATCATAATTGAAGAATCCAAAGATCTTTCTACTCTTACATTTGATAGTTTGATTGGATCATTAACATCACATGAAGAGTGACTTCAAGGTGCACCTTCAACAAGCTATGGAGGTGATGACAAAGCCTTCACTTCAAATGAAAGTGTAAGACGAGGACAAGGAAGAGGATCAGGCAGAGGACAACAACAAAGAGGCAAGGGCCAAAGCAACTCCTACAGAGGAGGTAATCCAAACAGAGGTGGAAATCAAAATAGAGGAGCCAATCAAAACCAAAGCGGCAATGCAGGCCGTGGAAATCAAGGACGAGGAAGTAATAAGCCTAAAACAGCATGTTTCAATTATGGGAAACAAGGCCACTTCGCTCGTGACTGCTGTTCAAAGTCTTCAAAAGATCAAAGCAGTCAATATGGCTCATTCTACGGAGAATAAGAAGGTCCACCAAATATTTTTCTCTCTTATGGACAGCCAGATCAAAATCTCAATGATACATGGATTCTGGATACTGGTTGCTCCAACCACATGAGTGGCAAAGAAAATCTCTTTGCTACATTAGATTCAAATTACAAATCTCAAGTTAAGTTAGGGGATAATAAATCCTTGCAAATTGAAGGCATAGGAGCTATGGAAGTTCCCACAAAATAAGGTATTAAAAAAGTGAATGACATATACTATACTCCACAGCTACAACACAATTTGTTATGTGTTGGCCAAATGATGGAGAAGCATTACAAATTAGTTTTTGATGAAAGAAAATGTACAATCTTTGATAAAAACAATTGTAACCGGGTCATCACAGAAGTCCCTATGACAAAGAATAGGTTGTTCCCTCTAAAGTTTGGTGACCCAGGGGGAGCTCAACTTGCAAACATTGCTATTACAAATCCAAGTGAATTGTGGCACTTGAGATATGGTCACCTCAATTCCGCTAGCTTGAAAATGTTAACATCACAAGCTATGGTGACAGGACTACCAAAAATACCAAAACATAAAAAGGTATGCGAAGCATGTGCTTTGGGAAAGCACTCCAGAACAAAGTTTCCAATAGGTAGAGCGTGGAGAGCAAGCTATCCTCTTCAGCTAGTACATTCGTACATCTGTGGTCCAATGCAAACAAAGAGTCTTGGAAACAATTCTTATTTTCTAACATTCATAGATGATTATTCTAGAATGTGTTGGTTGTATTTTTTGAAACACAAAGATGGAGCATTTGATTGCTTCATAGACTTCAGAAATAATGTAGAAAAGCAAAGTGACTACTATGTCAAATGTCTTTGCACTGATAAAGGAGGAGAGTACTCCTCAAATGAATTTCTTCATTATTGTAAGCAAAATGGGATAAAAATGTAGTTCACCACTGCCTACACCCCACAAGAACGGTGTGGCTGAGAGAAAGAACCACACCCTTGTTGAAATGGCACGAACAATGCTTCAGGCAAAACATCTCACAAAAAGCTATTGGGTAGATGCAGTGAGAACAAGTGCATATATTCTAAATAGAAGTCCGACTTCTAGTTTAGATGGTATCACTCCTTATGAAGGATGGTACGGTAAGAAACCAAATGTCAAACATTTCAGAGTATTTGGTTCTTTAGCTTATGCACACATTCCTGAGGAGAAGCGAAAGAAGCTTGATCCAAAGAGTCAAGCATGTGTTTTTGTAGGGTATTGTGATTCAACCAAAGGGTATAGATTTTACAATCCCATGACACATAAAATAATTATCTCCAGGGATGTAATTTTTGATGAAGGGGGAGAATGGGGTCATAAAAAAAAATTTGATTTTGACTCTAATTTGGACAGTACCACACCAGTACCTCCCATAATGGTACAACCCAAGAAAAGCAGTCCTCCTCCACAGATTCCACATCAAGAAACTTCATCAAGTACATCAAGTGGTACACCAAGTCCAAGAAGGAATTTGTTGGCACCCCCAAATTCTCCAAAACGATTCCAAAGATCTGTAAGCGCTCCAAGTCCGATGGATATTGATTCAGTTTCTCAAAGGAAAGACACAAATAGAGGAAAGCGCATACTACAGAGTCATCCATCTTCTCAAATGTTGGATAGGAATTTCCAACAAAGATACACTAGGAGTCAAGCTAGTGAGATGGATGACATTTTGTTAAGACTTGAAAATCTTCAAATGTCAGGGGATGATGAGTCTCATGAACCAAGGGGTGATGTAGTCAATTATGCTTTGTTGGTTGCTGCACAGCTAGAACATTCTAGCTATGAAAAAGCATGCACTAAAAATATATGGCAGGATGCCATGGAAGAGGAAATATCCTCTATTGAAAAGAATGATACTTGGGAGCTTGTGAAGCTTCCCAAGGGAAAAAAATGTGTTGGATGTAAATGGGTCTATAAGACCAAATTCAATGCTGATGGAAGCATTGAAAGGCACAAGGCGAGATTAGTAGCTAAAGGTTTTACTCAGAAATATGGAATAGATTATGAGGAAACTTTTACTCCAGTTGCTCGACAAGAAACAATTAGAACTGTTCTTTCCTTGGCAGCCCATAAAGGATGGAAGATTCAACACATGGATGTGAAAAGTGCATTTTTAAATGGATACCTGATAGAAGAGGTGTATGTTCAACAACCTCAAGGTTTCCAAGAACCAGGAAAAGAGAACCTTGTTTATAAATTGAAAAAAGCACTATATGGCCTCAAGCAAGAACCAAGAGCATGGTACTCAAGAATTGATGGCTATTTCAGCAAATATGGTTTCACAAAAAGCAAGAGTGAACCAACGTTATACTACCTGAAAAATGGAGTAGATATCCTCATAGTTTTTTTATATGTGGATGATCTAATATTCATGGGTAGTAATGATAAAATGAATATGGAGTTCAAAAACTCCATGATGAATCAGTTTGAGATGAAGGATCTTGGAGTAATGAGATACTTTCTAGGAATGGAAGTACATCAATCAAAGAATGGGATCTTCATATGTCAACAAAAATATGCTCATGACATGATCAAGAAATTTGCTATGCAGCAGTGCAAATCAGCTGCAACACCAACTGGACATGGAATCCAGCTAAGCAAAGAAGATGGAGCACCTAATGTTGACTTGACCAATTACAGAAGCATGGTTGGGAGTTTAATGTTTCTCACCAACACTAGGCCAGATATACAGTATGTTGTTTCTCTTGTATCACGATTTATGGCATGCCCATCCGAGCTGCATCTTCAAGCAACCAAACGAATTTTATGATATGTAAAAGGTACATTGGATTTTGGAATCCATTACCACAAGTCTAACTCTGTGAAGTTATTTGGTTATAGTGACAACGATTGGGGCGATAATATAGATGACAGAAAATCTACATCGGGGAACTATTTTAGTCTAGGATCAGGACTAATAACTTGGAGTTCCAAGAAGCAATATGTTGTAGCATTATCATCTACAGAAGCTGAGTACATAGCCATTACTCATGCAAGTACTCAGATCCTCTGGTTGAGGAAAATCCTTGAAGAGATTGGCGAAAAACAAATTGGTCCAACCAAACTGAATTGTGATAATATAAGTGCCATATAGTTGGCATATAATCCGATCCACCACAAAAGGTCAAAACACTTTGATATGAAGTATCACTTCATAAGAGATATGGTGGAACAGCAGACAGTTGAGCTTCAATATTGTAGCACTTTGGATAATCTAGCATACATCTTCACCAAAGGCATGGCTAAAGCTCAATTTATAAAGCTGAGAGACTATATAGTTAGTCCTCTCAACTTTAAGGGGGAGAATATTGGAAATTACCATCAGTAAAAGTTAAAAATATTTGATTTTACTTGGGGTAAAGGTAACTTACCTTTACCTTACCTGGACGGCAATGGACGACAGACATTTGGGCGGCAAGAGAACTCAAGTTAACTTTCTTTTCCCCCAATTTCTTCTTTCCCCCCTTTCTTTCTCGAATAGGTTATTTACCTTGTATTTAAGCTTTGTAACCTTTGATTCAACGTTAATTCAATTAATCCTATTTGCAAATCACTCACCTTTCACAGTGATTTGTTGTTTTTTGGTCCTGTGACTGTTAATAGAAGTCTATAGCTCATTATTGGAGAATTTCCAAACCTATAGCATCATTGACGGTCCCTTAATAAGTACTCGATCATGACTGGTATGATAGCAGCACTAGTAGTCTTGTAATGTTGCATGATAATACCAAAAAGCTATGTAATTTTATGGATGTTCTGAATGGTTTATGATTGTCATATGAGCACAGTTCTGAAGATAAATCTGATTCTCATTTTCTTGTAAGTTGCTCATTGATGTTCATCATTATATGCATGTATGAGTATTGGAAAAATTATCATTTGGTGATTTGGTGCAATCAGCTATATAGTTGCTTTTGTTATTGGGAATCAAACCAAATCTTGATAAGGAGCAATCTTTACATATTAGAATTGTTATCAGCCCTTAATTGTAGAACAATATATGTTGTCATATCAATGAAACTCTGAATTACTATGAAGAAGAAATTACAAAAATTAGGGCAGACCTAGGGTGTATATTACACCGTACCACTGGGGGAGTATGAGTCGTAGCATCGATCCTATGTGATCATGGTGATATAGACTCGTGGGACTATTTTTGGGGTTTTGTTTTTGTTTTTTCATGTGAGGTCTAAGGACCCACTTTATTTTAGCCTACGGGAATTTTTGGAAACTATGATGTATATCTGTTTATTTTACCCCATATATATATATGAGATTTTATTATGATCATCATGTGTTTCATTGATTTTTTTATTGTATGGATGCAATGTGTGTATGAAGTTATGCTTATAGATTAGATGCTTAGTATGTATGCATATGGATGCAATGAGATGGTGATAGATAGATATCATGTATGTATATGTAATGTGGTTTGATTGGAATTGCAACTATCTATATGCATGGATGCACAGTGATGAAATATTTGAATGATTGATAAACATGGATTATGGCTAATGATTTGACATACTATGTGAACACTATAGACTGTACAAAATACATTAACGCTCTTTTTTTGTTTCTTTCTTTGCTTTGTTTTTGTGAATGAAAATGTGAGACCATTATTGCGATGTGGTGAAATGGAGTAAATGAGATGTTAAAAGAATGTAGGTGAGGTTTTTATGAGACTCAAACACTCTAGCTGATGTGATCAAAGGTTGTATACTAACTATGCAAGAATTTTTGACAAGGTATGAATCTGCTAAGACGACCAAGGTATTTCATATCCCTGTGTGTGCAAGTGAGTTCATTCTTGTGAAACACATAAAGATATCGCCATTTCCAGATAGGTTATCCATAAAACCTGGAGTGAGGATCACCTTATGAATGTCACCATCTTGGGTTTTGTACTTAGTAGGACTAGACCACTAGGCAATCTAGGTTACAAAAGCTAGCTCATCCACATGCAAACATTGGTATGCACACACGTAAAAGCTAATGTGATAGACATATCATCATCCGGGAGGCTACCACCATTGACAAGTAGGCTATCCACTAAACTTGTAATGAGGATCACCTGATGGTTTTCCAAATGTTGAGAGTTCTAGGGATTCAAGTTTGACTCCCTTATTTTCTTCAATTTTATTGGGATACTTGCTCATGGGTAGTGATGATAATCACTGTTTATTTTGAATATAATATTTTTTTCTCTTTTTTTTTTTTCTTTGAGCAAGGGATTTGGGAAGTGGTGATGACCACTGTTATCTTTGATTTTGATTTTGACTTTGAAATTTTGATTTATTTGAACTTTTGCTTTCTTTTATTTTTGATATTTTTGGGATGGGGTGTATGGGAATTGGGATTTTTGATAGTCATGAAAACCACTGTTTATTTTGAAGAATTGGGTAGGGAAGATGCTTGTCCTTTTGCAAAATCTTAGTATTATTGAACCATTCGCAAAGGGGGATGAGTAGGATGACATTTTCGCTTAAATTACCCTAGACCACTTCATGGATTTCATCTTTCTTTGTGCAAAACTTGGATTAATTAATGTTTAACTGTATTTGGGATTTGATGTACACGAGGCATAATCAATCCAATATTCTACCTCCTAAAAATCAAGATAGCTTTCTACAAAACTTGAAGAGAATCTAGAAATGGTTGAGTTACCAAAAACCCTAATGACATTCTAAAACAAATGACTAGGTGAAGGGGTGGACACAAATATGGAACATGGAAAATGTGGGTGAAAATTGACAAGTGCAACATTGAACGATGCTTATTTTCATGATCTTGATTTTGGATGATAAGTATTGTACCATCATGATGCTAGACATGCATGAGCAACTCTAAAATGTAAAGTGCAGATGATGAGTATGCCTAAAAGCAAGTGGTGATAGAATGCAATGGGATGCAATGTGATGCGATGCTATATTTTTGTATTTTTGATGATGTTTTTGTATTTTTGATTTATATATATATATCTATGTGTGTGTGTGTACATGTGATCAACGGGCTTATTGTGGGTCATTGGGACATTTGGGGTGACCAAAGGGCTTATGGATGCCTTTGGAGCTTTTTCGGTTGACCTAGACGGTTCTAGACCACCTAGGAGCATTTTAGGTTGACCAAGTGGGATGTAGGCACCCTTGGAGCATTTTGAGGTGACCTAGATGGTCATAGACCACCTAGGAGCATTTTAGGTTGACCAAGTGATATGTAGGTACCCTTAGAGCATTTTGGGGTGACCTAGACGGTTCTAGACCGCCTAGGAGCATTTTGAGTTGACCAAGCGGGATATAGGCACCCTTGGAGCATTTTGGGATGAACTAGATGGTTCTAGATCGCCTAGGAGTATTTTTAGTTGACTAAGTGGGATATAGGCACCCTTGGAGCATTTTTGGGTGACCTAGATGATTATAGACCGCCTAGGAGTATTTTAGGTTGGCCAAGCGGGATATAGGCACCCTTGGAGCATTTTGGGGTGACCTAGATGGTTCTAGACCGTCTAGGACCATTTTAGGTTGACCAAGCGAGATATAGGCACCCTTGGAGCATTTTGGGATCACCTAGATGGTTCTAGGCCACCAAGAAGAATTTTAGGTTGACAAAGCAGGATATAGGCACCCTTGGAGCATTTTGGGGTGATCTAAACGGTTTTAGACCACCTAGGAGTATTTTAGGTTGACCAAGTGGGATATAGGTACCCTTGGAGCATTTTGGGGTGACTAAGACTGTTATAGACCGCCTAGGAGCATTTTAGGTTATCCAAGTAGGATATAGGCATCCTTGGAGCATTTTGGGGTGACCTAGATGGTTCTAGACCACCTAGGAGAATTTTGAGTTGGGCCATCATGCGCTATGCATGGAATGGCCACAAATGAAGGATGTTCAGGGGTTTAGGATCCTCGACACCCTCAAGGGAGGCTAGGTGATACATTTTGGGTCCTATATGACTGGTAATAACATAGGGACCTAACCAGTTTACTGCAAACTTGTCCCTTAGATGGGGCGGAAAATTAAAATTTTGTTGGTTCTCCTTCAAAACAAGGTCACCAACTTGAAAGTCTCTTGGGTTGACTTTCATATTATAGGCTCTCTTAAGTCGCTCTTGATAAACGTGCAGGTGCTCGAGAGCATTAATACGACATTCATCAAGAAGTGTAAGTTGATATAGGCTAGCCTGCCACACAGTGTCATTATCGATGAACTCTTGCATGGATATGTGTAGCAATGGTATTTCGATATCTAGAGGCATGATCGCCTCGATGCATTACACTAGAGAAAACGAAGTAGCCCTAGTGGGTGTCCGAATACTAGTGCGATAGACCCATAAAGCAAGAGGTATTTACATATGCCAATCTGTGTGACTCTCTCTAACAGTATTCTTGAGAATAGCGATCAATGTTTTGTTAGAGGCCTCTGCTTGCCCATTTGATTGCAGATAGTAGGGTGTCAAAAAACTGTGTTGGATGTTATACTTTGTCATTAAAGCATGAACATCTTTATTTTTAAACGATGTCCCATTATCCGAAATGATCTTGGATGGAATACCAAAATGAAAAATGATATTATGCAATAGGAACTCCGCTATGTGGGGTCCTGTCGCAGTGGTAAGGGGAATTGCTTCCACCCATATAGTGAAATACTCAGTAGCCTTTATGATAAACGTGTGACAACCCAAGGATACGGGGGAGATTTTCTTGATTAAATTTAACCCCCACTATAAAAATGATCATATCGATTGAATCGGTTGCAGTCTTGATAAGGTACGTGTGTCAAATTATCATGATGTTGACACTTCACGCACTTCCTCACATATGCACAGAAATATCGCTCTAAGGTTGGCCAATAATAGCCCATGAAAAGAATGTACTTGGTGATGGCTATGTCGCTGAAATGGCCATCGCATGTACCATCGTGTGCTTGGGCAATTTCCCAAGTCGACTCTTGATGCTCTAAGCAGCAAAGGAGGATCCCTTCATAGCTTCGATGATACAAAATGTCTCCTAGAAAGACATATCTTATCACATTCCATAAAAATGTTCTTTTAGTGGTGTGTGGCAGTCCATGAGGGAGGTTACCAAGCTTTAGGTATTCCCTGATTTGTGTTCACTAGTCCTATTGTGAAGAAGCCTCGATCGCATGAATGACCTATCCCTCTCAAAGTTCATCCATAGCAAAATTTGACTGGGAAAGAACTTGTAATAATAGTGTTGTGATGTTATCAAAAGGGTCTTGAGGGAACAGAGTCCCCCAATCGGCCTGGTTTAAGCGTTCGTGAATGTGCGAGAATCTCTCTTGATGAGGTTCAATTGGAATCGAGTGGACTTCCGACATGACTTGATTGTTCTCACACTCAATCATGGATTGCGAGAGAATTTTAACCTGTATGGTAGTCATCTGATACATAGGGTCTTGCAGTATCAAGGACCCTAGAGAGGCCATTGTATCCATAAAATGATTAGATGATTGAGGGAGTGTCTCAATGTTATACCATTCAAATTTTGCCAAGAATTTATCCACAAGGGCTTTGTAGGCTTGTAGAACTAGATATTTGCACTGGTAGATCCCTTTGACTTGGTTAACAATGAGCATGGAGTCATCGAAGATGTTGAGCTTTATTATTTTCATGGTGACAGTCGACTAAAGGCCTATGAGCAAGGCTTCATACTCGACATTATTGTTGGTACATGGGAAATTAAGTTTAAATGACAGGGGTATGGAAGCCCTATGCGGTGTGAAAAACATGATTCTCGTGCCACCCCTTTGCTCGCATTTGGAGCCATCAAAAAATAGGATCATATCTTCCTGTGCTTTAGGCTCATCAGAATCTGGCGATTTTGATATCTGGAAGACCCCATAATTTTGGAAGGTCCATGCTAAGAGGTTTATCGTCCTAGAGAGGAGCCTTTACAAGTTGATCGACGATGACCTGACCCTTAATTTATTTTTTCCAACAAACTCAAGGTCGAACTCTGTCAACAACATGATCCATTTCACCGTGCGACTACTATGATAAGTGCAACTCATCATGTAGTGCAATGGATTCTCTTTAGATATAACATATGTGGTATGACTAAGCATGTAATATCGTAGCTTCTTGGTGATGAAAACCATCGCTAGGCATAATTTATCAACGTATGCGCGTACTTGATCTCATAACTAACCAAGGTGCGGCTAAGATAGTAAGTAGCCTGTTCCTTATGAAATTCATTGTTTTGGGCTAACATGGTGCCCAATGCCATCTCAATGGCTGAGATGTATAAGCAAAATGACACTCATGGTCTAGGTGGTTCCAAAACTAGCAATGAAGCCAGGTACTATTTTATTGTGTCGAAGGTCTCCTAACACTCGTCATCCCACTAGAATGTGACCCCCTTGTGCAACAACTTGTTCATGGGGTGACACTTGTCCGATAATTGCGCTTGATGGATGTCATTTTGTCCTGCAGACTTCAAAGTTTCTTGATCATGGTTGGGGAGGCATCTCAAGGATGGCCCTAACCTTGTTAGGGTCCACTTCAATGCCTCACTTAGAGATGATAAATCCTAAGAGCTTTCCAAATGTGACGTCGAATACACACTTCTTAGGGTTCAGTCTCATGTTATGTTAAATGAGGTGGTCTAATAATTTTCTCAAGACCTCAATATGCTCATGGCTTAACAATGATTTAGCCAGTAAGTCATCCATGTAATATTCCAAAATTTTATGCATGTAGTCATAGAAAATGTATGTCATTACATGTTGGTAGGTGGCACCGGTATTTTTAAGGCCAAAAGGCATGACCTTGTAGCAAAATATCCCCCAGGGCATTGTGAACATTGTTTTGATCTGGTCCTATGGATTGATACGAATCTAATTATACCCAGAGAAACCATCCATAAGGGATAACATTTCATGGCCCATTGTGGCATCTACCAGGGTGTCAATTCTTGGAAAAGGGAAATCATCCTTGGGATTCGCTTTGTTTAGGTCTCAAAAATCGATGCAAATGTGAATCCTCTCATCTAACTTTTTGATGGTAACCATGTTGGAAAACCATGGTGGATAGTCTAAAAAAATAACAAATTGGGCATCCAACAACTTCTGTAGCTCGTATTTGACCATCAAGGCCACTATCGAATGCATCTTTCTAAGCTTTTGCTTGATAGGCTTGGCCTTCGGGTCAAGCGTTAGATTATGGGTGACTAGATTTGGATCCAGTCCTGACATGTCTTTATAGCACCATGCAAAATCCTCCTTCTTCCTGGTGAGAAGGGCTATGTAATAGGCTCACTCTTCAGGCAATAGACTTTCCCACAGCTTGATATGATGTGGATTTTTTGGATCTGAGCTTATATCTATGTCAATCATATGCTTGATTGACATATTGTACCCCTCCTCCATATGGTGAGGGGTAGGGATCAAATGGATGTTATCTGCTGGATTTAGATCATCAGTGGGAACCTCGTGTTCCTCCTCATCATGGAAGACAACATGATATGGGCTTGGATAAAAGCGAAATGGCTGCAACATCTCATCATAGGACCAATACTCAAAAGGCGATGGGGGTGAATCTCCCTGATCAAAGTCAATTACCCCAAATTTGAGGTGCAACGACTTTGATGGGTTATTCGGATATCACAATGGCTCGAATAGATCTATGGAAATCATATTGATGGTTGGATGATTTCCCCTAGGTGTATGATGGTGACCATGGTCCTCTGGATGCAACATGACTTGAGGAGGTGGATGCGAAGGTGGTGGAATGACATGCGGTGGTCGATGTGGCTACAGGGGAACTTGCCCTTCGTGAGGCAAAATTTATCACCAAATGAGCTCTTGTAATGGGAATAGGTGCAGAAGGTAATCATCGTTATCATCCCAAGGAACGATCTGCATGTACTCTCCATCAGAACTATCATATTCAATCGATGCAACTCCATAATTTGACTCATCATCATACGTCCACTCATAAGGGGACCCTGGATCTTCTTCCTCACCATCATGGGGAAGAGTGCGTGAACCTTCACCTCTCTTGTAGGATTGGATGCCATCTTGAGGTGGTTTTTTGTCTCTCAAGGGCATAGGGAAATAGTCCCCCAGTGAGTAGACCCGATTAGGGTTGGCAAAGGGATCTTGGGCCAACTCATCTTTGTTATTGAGGCATAGGTGTTCCATGCTATCAGCAAGAATATACAATAGTAAGGGATTGTTATGTCCCAACCCCGACTTATCATATGGCATCTGGTACTGGGGTTGAAACAGAACCTGCGTGCCTTGCTCATACAAACCTAACCCATAACCATGCCAATTGCATGGGTTAAGATACTTCAGGGTGAAGTTAGGGTTAGAAAAGTAGTGGATGTCTTCTCCAAAGGGCTCTTCATCCTCCTCTTGTTGTTGGTAAGGTTCAATGTTGTAGTCAAGTCCCCCATAGATGAATTTTGTTTGATTAGGGAGGGGCACGATAGTGCCTATGTAAATACGAGGTGGACCTATGTCTTGCACCAACTCTATAGTAGGGGTAGTTGTGACCTCCCTAACCATGTATTCTCCTAATCTGGTAGAGGCCAAGTGAACTGTCACCTGAGGCTACAGATAAAATAATGATGAGAGCGATATCTGATCTAAATCATCTTCTACCACCTGTGGTAGCTCTTAATCATTTGGGCTAGGTATCTCTTCTGTGGAGATGGTGGATATTGTCGATTGTACCTCATCAATGGTCTTCTTCCCTTAGGTCCTCAACAAATGTTGCACTAGCTTGGTGGGCATCGAAGGGGGTGCTGATGATGAGTAAGGTATGTCATTTGATGATGAGGGGGTCAAACCTTGACTAGATTTATTTTATTGGAAATCTAGATGTGTCAATGGTAAGGTTGACTCGGGGATATGCTGCACCATGTTACAGTACTTGTAGGGCTCTAGGTCCGTAGGGACGACATGAACTTGCCCTTCATAGGTGTACTTGAGGCACTAGTGAGCAATAGAAGGGACACACTTCATGTCCCTAATCCATGGTCTTCCTAACAAGATATTGTACACCATCTCACCCTCTAGTATGTGGCATAGCATCAAGATGGTCTTATCTCCTACCTGAATAGGTAGGACAATCATACCAAATATCGAGCATATGGCATCATTAAAGGCTCGGAGGGTGTATGTAGATGGGACAATATGGGATGTTGGGAGCTTCAAGTGCTTGAGAGTTGTTGTAGTGATGATATTGCTAGAAGACCCTATGTCTATCAACACTCTCTTGTATGGTGTCCCATTTATGCATGCAACGATGTACAAGGGAGGGTCCACCATATCATTGGGAACCGGTTTAAGCTCATCTTCTCGAAATGCTATCATCGGTTCAATGCATTGGCTGGCATGCCCCACAAAATTATTGGAGTTAGAGTCCTGGGGCTGAAGCTCAATGGCCTTAAGGATCTCCATTAAAGCCTCCCTATGGGGTTGTGATTGTTGAATCAACTCATATATGGAGAGTCGGGAAGACGTCGTTCTTAAGCTCTAAGAGAGCTTACTCTTGAGGGTGGCCATAGGTCTAGGTGGAAGTTTTGGTAGAGGATGTAGTGGCTGCTATGACGTCGAAGGGACATCACTTTGAGCCACAGGTGGTGTGGTTGGACTTGGGTACCGCCTATTCCTCATGACGATGCTAATCATACCAATGTATCCTTGCTAAGAGGGGGAATGATGAACCTCATTCACCTAGGGCACATGATTGGTCTACTCTGCATGGGCAGGCAAGGGGTTTTTGAAGACCTCCATCTGCTAGTTTTTTGGCGTGATAAGATTATCTACCTAAAGGTCCTTCTTATCAATCATGTCTTGTACCAAGTTTTTAAACTTGTATCACATGTTCACAGCATGCTCGTTTTGCCTATGAAATTTGCAATATAGGTCTTCTATGTATCCTTTGTGCCTAGGTGCATTCAGGTCGATAGGTCAACTTTCAGGTAAGTGAATTGCATTAGCCGCTAAGAGACGGTCAAACAACAAGTCCATGGACTCTGCAAGGGGTGTAAACTATCACTTGGGGCAACGTTGTTGATTCTGCCCTTGACTATTCTGATTATCCTTAGTATATTCTTGATGTGTGGCCTGATAATTATGCTTTTGAGGTGGTGCAGCTTGCGCTGGCCCCGAGACACTAAGGGTAACCTGATTTATTGCTTTCGACTTGGACTATATCGAGGTGCTCTTGGATTCTTGTTCCACTCCTTCTTACGAGGCTTTGTAATCTCTCCCTCTCTAATCTTGATTTCTTTGATGGTCCTAGATTGCACCAGAGCATCCTCAAGAGTGGGGTACTATTGCAGTTGCAACAACGAGGAGATGAGCCTCAGGCAGCTCTTGGAAAACATCTAAGTTAGCTTCAACATGGGGAACAAGTAAGGCAGCTTGGCGAGAAAGGCCCACCACATATTGCCATAGTTTGTTATTGACTCGTTGTCATATTGCTTCAACCTGGCTACGTTGGCCAATGTCACCTTCCTCTTGGTATTGAAGGCGAAGTGTTCTAGGAATGCATCTGCAAGTTGATCCAAACTACAAATGCTATGCTTAGGGAGCTGGTAAAACCACTTAGAGGTAGGGCCTAAAATGGTAGTCATAAATATTCATAAAATTAAAGCATCATCATCATGAATGTCAAAACACTGACCTAGAAATATGGTAATGTGCTCCTACGCATCCTCTTCTCCCTTAAAAATAGCCAACTAAGGCAACTTATAATGCTCTAGATAGGGAGGCACAGGTACTGAAGGATGGATCGACTGAGTACGCAAATAGCGTATAGTGGGCTTCTAAAATCTAGACCTAGAGGTCTTGTTCTCCATCGAATCTAAGTGCTTTAACAGCTCTTTATATGGATCTGAGTTCTTGATCTTCGCATCCTTGTTCACATCCTAATGTGGAGTTCTAGGATCCCCCAACCTAAGGCGGGGTGTTGGCTTGTCTCCCCCTGCCTTGATAAGGAGTCTCCAAATATTCTACTTCTGGCTCATGCTCGATGTAGGCCCCATAGTGCGTCTCTCGAGTCGTTATATAAATAGGGGTGTCTTCCCGCTATGGGCACCCTACATCTGGCCTATGAGGTAAGTCTCGCCCTGGCCTAGGAGGCCGTAGAGGCAACATTAGATAAGTTCTAGGAGACCTATCTCGAATGAGTTTGGGTTGCCTCGGAGGGACTTCCTGCCTAAGGGTCTTAGGGGTAGGGACCCTCTCCCGTAGAGTCTATTGGAATAGCTCATTGGTCTACTACTCAATCCTCTCTTTCTCAGGTTGATGCAAGCGGTCTAGTTGTTCTTTATCACACTAAAGCTGCTTGAACTGAGCTTGGCGTTTTGCATATCTCACAACTACTTACCTAACTTTTTTCGTTGTGTGAGGCCTAGGGGGTCTAGGAGCCTCACCTTGGGGCTGACCTTGTTCAAGATAATCTATGATCTCTATGGGGCGCTTGCCTCTCTCGAGGTTCATCGCATTGACCTAAGGTTCGGGCTGGAACATATGCTCATTATACTCAGTAGGCATAGAGGCACATCGGGCATGCGCATAATACTGCTCTTGAGGAAAATATAGGATTTCCTCATGCCTCCCTTCTTGGATGAGAAAGGGTAGGGCTGAATTGGCTCGCCCCGACCGACGAGTTTCATTCCCATAGGGTTGCACGAGCTGTTGTATCCTATCAAGGTGACGCGGAGGTAAAGTCGTATCAACTTGCTTCGGCTAGTGTGTGAAGTCATGCTCCTACCTATGATTATGCATGTCAGCCCTGACGGGTACATGAATGCATGGCATCGCTCTATCTATTATCACATCAGCGCATTGTTGCCTTCCATAAAATAAGGCTTGTGATGTATCTACATATTGGGAACACTCTCCCAAGTAATGCTCATCATCCCTCGGGGTGTTCTATAGAGGATCCTTTCAGAGATGAGGCTCATGCCCTGCTATCTTGGGGCTAGGTGGAGTGGAAGCTCACCTAGGAGTTATGACCAAGTCCCTAGGGCTATAGCAGAGATGATACATGACTTCTAATCCACTCTTCGTAGCTTCTGCCCATGTTTGGGCTTGGCTACGGGTGTGCACCATTATGCTCCTCTATCAATACCCCAAGTGATTATCTTATTTACAAATATTTAATGAAACAACAAACAAGAAAGGAAACACTCAATAAGATAGATGATTATCTTTTTTAAGCTTTAAATGTGAATCCCTAAGCTATTTTTTGTGTTTCAGATGTGTTTTTTGTAAAAAGTGACCTTGTGTCGCGTGTTTGGAAACTTTTTGGATGATATTCTTGTGTTTAATGGGCTTTCACCTATATACTTGTAGCTCGATAACCTGGTGATGAAATCCAGGTCACATAATCCTGCCTATAATGTGTGGTAATGAAGTCCATCCCAGGGAGCATAGGTCCTACCAGTTTCTCACCCATTTCACCCGTAGTCTGCAATACACCTCTCCGAAGAGAGATGCGTGTTATAACCCATGGGCTATGACTGATCTTGGAACCAACCTTGGCAAAGAACAAGGTGTGTGGGATTTGAGATGACATATGGAGATGAAATCCACCTCATCAAACTCTACTAGTGGATGGTTATGAAATCCACCTCACTAGCATTTAAATGTGTCGTGGTGTGTGTGGTTCTTTTAGCTTTAAATAAAGTAAGCAAAGAAGCATCCAATGATCATTCACTAAATGCATGCATAAAAATACGTTTTACTTTCAAAAGGGGTTAGTACCAAAAAGAGCTCACAAATGTAGCTAGGAATGTGAAACCCTAAATTTTAGCCTACCCATTGGCTAGGCGACAAGTGAACAAGCCAAAGAGATGCATTTCTACTCTGAATTTGTTTTGATTTTTCTACCTTTATATGTTTTTTTATTTTGTGTTTTAAGAAAATGAGAAATGAACTTCTAACCTTTCTAAACAAGCAAGATGCGAGAAAAACCAAATAATACTGAAATTAAATAGTTTTTGTAAATTCAAAATAGAGATGACAGATTTAGGGACCTACCTCATCATTGCCAAAACTTGCCATTTCTGAAATTCTGCTCCAAAAGCTCTTTGTTTTCTATTCGCTCCAGGGTGTGACGAATAGCAGGCCTGTATTCGCTCCAGGGTGTGATGAATAGCAGGTCTAGTCCCATCGTGATCACCACTAAATTAGGTAAAAATGGTGCACCAAATGAATATAAACAATGTATGTATCTATGCCCTATCGTTAATGAGCGCCAAACGAAAGCATGCAAGCAAATGGAAAGCTAACAACCAACAAGAAGTAAAGCAAAGCAAGTATATCTCTTATTAATTTAAATGATCCAAAATTATAGGTTAAAATGCATCCCCTTGAGGGCTCAAAATGTGTGATACAAATTTTTACAAATCGGGTGCCCAAAGGTCAAATCCCTCAAAGAAATCGAGTGCACATCCACTGTATTTCCTCGTACCCACAATCGAAGTGGGCAGGCCAAAGTTACCACCACTTGTGTCTTTGATCTATGATGTCTTAGGCTGCCTCCCAATGCATTGTAATGACCTGCACCTACACACAAGGAAACCATAATCATCAAATAGCAAGTGCGTATGATAAAAAGCATGTAATCCCCATAGGGGCGAAATAGCTAATAGTGAGAATAAGAATAAAATAAATTCCAAATGCTATGAAATTATAGAGGGATATAAAATAGAATATTTTGGGAAGATATCACCAAAAATTGCATCAAAATTGCATCCTATGGGGCATCGAAACCCAAATGACCGTGCGCAACCTACAAAACCCAAAGCAAGCAATTGCCAACCCTACGCATATCCAAAATGCATGAAAATTTGACATAATGCATAATATGATATTATAATAAAACCCATTTTATCATATTTGCAATATCAGTCATAGTTTTGGTGTTATCTCAAATGATTGTCAGATACCTGCAAGAGACCCTCCAAAACACTAAAAATGGAATATCTCGGCCAATATAGCTCATAATGACATGAAATTTGAACTGTAGAATAATATAAGAATATCTAAAATATATAATTAAAAATAGTTAGAAAATTGTGCATATATTTCTATTCCTTCTAGGATGGAGCGAATAGCAGGCCTTCAAATTGGGGGACGCCTTGGGGTGCGACGCCCACAGAATATCCTTAAATTTTGTCAAAAATTCCACTTGGGAATGATGCAATACCCAATAAGATGTGTTGTCATCAAATTTTGTGTGGAAATCACTTAGGTGGGTCAGTTTTTGTAACAGATTGTGCTTCATAATTCACTTGTAAACCTCCTTCGCTAGGTAGATATTTCGAGGGAAAAATGGGCACAAAAGAGTGGAAGGAAATATCGGCAATACTCCATTGCTTTTGCTCTCAAAATATCCTCTCCTTTTGTGTGGAAAATATCTCCACTTTATAGCCTAAGGAGGCTTCAGGGGTCAAAAGTCATGCAAGGGCATGCGAGGCATGAGGTGCCACTTGGCCACTAGGGTGGCATGCATTGGAGGGAGAAGAGAATCTTCCAATTTGGCCTCCCTCATGGGCTGGAGAATTAAGATATTGCGTGCCCTGCCTTCCTAGCCATTATGGACTAGAAATATAACTATTGGAAGATGCCATTTGTCCAGGTTTGACTTTTTGCTAGTCAAACCTACTATTTGCTCCACCCCAAAGCGAATGCTACTATTCACTTTGGGGTACAACGAATAGGTTATGTATTTGTCCCAGGGTGGCACGAATAGCAATAGGGTGTCCAAAAGGTGCCAAAAGTGGCCCAGGACCTTTCAAACCCTAGAATTAAGTGGTTATAACCATTATATACCTTCTAAGGGCTGCCCCAGGGGCCTTGGTGTGTCATCAAGTCACTACCTATGGTAGCACAATCAGATTGACCAATTTTTAGTGTCTACACTTACCTATCCTGATTTTTAAGAATCATGTCAATAGGGTTAACCTCTCCATCCGCTTCTAGAGATTTTAGACTCTCCTATTGTACCCCCTTATGATTCACCCATTGTGTCTCTTCCATAAATTCCACAACTTTGGTTAGGTATACCATTTCATCCTCTTTAGCTCCTCTCAAGCAAGCAAAATATTTAGGGTCTGCAAAGTCAAGGGGTTCCACTACTCCATGGGGGTTGGACTACCACAACTCCATAAGAGGGATCTTCCATGTGTTCCTCCTTAGCCACCATAACCGGCTGGTGTGAGGTGCTTGCTTCCTTCTGATTATCCACCATGAGATCCATGCCTTTATCCTGCTCTACATATTTACTCTCCTTCCTCTGCCATACTTTCTTAATTGCAGCTTTCTTCTTCTTCGAACAGAAGATTGAGATATGACCTCTCCCTTTATAAAGATCACAAAGAGGTAAAAAAATTCATACTCTAGCCTCTAAGTCCAAGTACCCACTGGGGCCGTTAGGTCTATTGTTTTTGGAAGCTTTTTATCCAAATTAACATTAACACAAATTCAGGTAAACACCATACAGGACTTCTGCCTAGTTACCCTATAAATGGTAACAAAGGTACCAATACCATTTGAAATAGCCATTAAAAATTCATCATGCCAATATTGAAATGGAATATGAGGTAATCTTACCCAAACAACAACTGTGTTGAGACTTTAGGTGTGAGAATCAAAATCCACATCCCATTTTTTGAGGAACAGGCTACGCTTCCCCATCAACCATGGTCCTCCATCTAGACATTTTTGCATGTCACTTAACTCAATAATTTTGATCATGCAGAACTCATTTGGGAACACCACAATCTCTATGCGGCCCACTGGTTTCCATATAGCGAAGGACCACCTTCGAATAGTATCTATATCTGACCTTCCCCTAAAAAACTTGCCCACCAAATTGTGTTCCCCTTTCGCCTTCATTTTTAAAATTATCTTCGATGGAATGTTGAGAATGCCATCTTTAACTCTCAAGTTTAAGTGTCTTACCAATGGAGGAAGAGTAGTAGTAAGTTTAGAACCATGTACCACCTGGGCCCAAGAGTGTTTCAGTCTCACTTATGGGTCCCGATTCTCCTGACCGTTGTCTGCCTTCGATTCATCCTACCCCTTCTCTAGGACCGCTTTATCAGGAGGTTCTTGGATTTTTCTTCCCAAAAATCCATTCTCCAGCTCTTCATCCAAGGCCTCATCCATTGATGTACCTTCCAAGGCCCCAATATGGCCCTACCCTACTCCGATTCCTGTGCCAATCGCTCCCTGTCTATCTCCAGTCACTCCAAATCCTGGTTTATTCGCTCATTTTCCTGCTCGTTCCATTTTTAACTCAAACACCCATTTATGGGTTGAAAATAATTGAAAACCCTATTTTATGGGTTTTCCTTTTTTCCCTATTCAGGTTTTGACCCCTCGTTGGTTATTCACCCTGTCTGCTACTCCCGTCAACTATGTTCGAGTAGAATTTTATGTTGTTGCTATTGCTCATCGCCCTACATAGGAGATTTTTTTATTTTGACTATGGTTATTTTTATTCTGCTTGCTTCACTCATATCTTGCTCTCATTTCCAAATTTATTTGGATTCTGCTACTGCACTCAACCCTCCTTAAAAATCCTTGTTGGGCTTTGCCCTTTACCCTGCACCTGCGAGGCTCTGCCCTCCCTACCTTTACCTGCACCTATCGTCCAGTTGAAAAATAGATTCTTTGAATCTTTTTGCTGCAAACCTCGAGTTTTGAACATTCCAGAAGTATCCTTTGCTGACTAAATTATTCCACAATAAATTTAAATCCAATTAAACAAACACTTTGTTTTTGTTTTGGTGATAATGCTAGGTATATTTTTTCAAATGTGAAATATATAAGACATCCATACATTCAAAAAAACTCGGTCTAATATAACCAATTATATACTACTTGTATTTTGGTATATTCCATCCAAATTCAATACATTTGCATCCTACAACATAAACCTACAAAAGGATTCCAATATACCTTCAAAAATATTTTTCCCAAGTTTACTAATACATCAAGAATGCCACACATAAGACACAAGTTGGGATCTATGCAAAAGAGGCCTCTGCTTGGAGAGATTGCCTTGGAAGAACTAATAACAGACCTATAAAAAAAATTGTTTGTTTGTTTGGCACCAGAGAAATCTGGGGGTTTGGCCCATTTTTGTTGTTTTTTTGGTTCAGACCGCACAGATAGAAGCGTTTTGGGTCACATAATAACTCACCCCAAACAAAAACTAATGTCGTTTAGGATTTTTTTAGTGGGCTACGATTTTAATTAGACATTATTTTTCCTCTTTCTACGTGCTCAAGAAACTCTGCTCTTGCCCTCTACCCTGCATTCTAGAGAAACGTGGCCGATGCAGAAAAATAGTTGAGGGGTGGACTATGCCTACGCAAAGATAACAATAGGAAAAACCTTTGCATATGTCTTATTTCACCATATTTGTTGCTACTATTTTGACTCGCTGCTTGTCAGAAGGTCGGGTGTAACGGACACCGATAGATATGAGGTTGTGCAGTTTCTGTAACAGGTGTGGCAACAATAAAGGATGCAAACAAGACATGAAATATGTGTCATTGCAGAACTAAACCTAACGGTAGACTAGAGAGAGGCGTTTAGTCACCTGTGCAATCAGTAAAAAGATATATCCGGTCTATTTTTCATAGAAATTCTAGTGTGATGTAGAAGAAACGAGGTGGCACATTTTTTTGTAAGGTATTCTACCGACTCATGATTTGCTCACCGTTGCATCCTTCCACTCACCGCAGCATCCTCTTGTTTTGCTTTGACTAGATTTTTTATGTTATCCTAAATGCTTAGAGTTATCAGAGAAGAGTTATAGTCCTTGCCAATAAATAAGGGAGGTGGAGGTGAACTTGATGAGCATTATTAGAATTGAGGAATTAAACATGATAGAGGATATTTTTCAAATGGAATAGTCAATTGTACAATTGGAGGATGTTGTTCAAGTGGAACAATCAATTGTACAATTGGAAGATGTTTTCCAAATAGAACAACCAATCATACAATCAAAATTGTCCAAGGAAGAACGAGACTGTAGGGAATTGTACAAATATCGTGTGAAATTGCATAGTTGATACAAATCATATAACTACTGGATGTGATTGTACAATTGGTACAAATTATACAACTAGTGAATGAAATCGTATAGTTGATAGAGATTGTATGATTGCAAGCCAAATCGTACGATATGAAATCGTTCAATGTCAAATTGTATAGTGTGAAACAGTTCAATATGAAATCATATGGAGTGGAATTGTACAAGGTGAAATCATACAACATGGAATTATATAGAGAAAAACTATATAATATGCGATCATACAAGGAGAAGAATATCTAAAGTGATTAAGACAAGGCATTTCAAGGCCAATATTTAGTCACCTAGAGCTTGAGAGAAGCAAAATGGAGTCAACGATGAGTTGCTTAAGTGGGTTAAGCAGAGGTCACCAAAGTATCGATGAAGAGAAAAATTTGGCTTTGGCATTAGCTTCATCATTGAGGTTTTGACGTATTACCTTGAATCCTACGAGGGATCCGCCCCTCAACCCTGCCCTGTATCGCGAAGGGTATGCGTGAAGGACATTGCCCCTCGATCTCGCAAGGGATGATTTCCCTTGATCCTACAAGGGGGCTCCTGCCCCCTTGACCCCTGACATAGGTGGCGAAGGGTATTTCCCATCAAGTTGATGATGTTGCTCATTTTCATTGTGTTTAAGGCCATAAGGTGCTATGAGTTGCAAATTGAAATGATGTCAATTGTAGCGGACCTATAGAATAGGTGAAAGTGAAAGGAGTGTGGCAAGTGATACCAGTACGTTGTTTAAAAGTGGGATGAAAACAAAAAATAGCGGCCCCTTTTGAGAAAAAGAAAAGAAAAGAAAAAAATAAAAAATAATCAAAAGCAAGAAAAGGACAAAATTGCATGCAAAAAGGGACTGAGTTGGCAGTCATCCGTACAAAAGGAAAAAAACACATGTAAAAAGGATGAGATGGCAGATTTTCATGCCACAGGATGTTTTGCTTATAAAAAGAAGGTGTCGGGATCATTTTTAAACTAGTTGAACGAATTGAACATGTAAAAATAGGTGATTTTGGGAGCAATGAACATGCAAAAAATAATTGTTTTACTATATGGACGTCAAACGACACAAGTTAATTAATGTTTCACACCTATCATGAATTTGCACCATGGAGTTCCTTTATTCCAAAAAAGCAGGCAAAAGTGGAGTGCCATTGAAAAAGAAAAAGCCAAGGTGACTCTCCATCTTTTGCTTTTCTAAAAAAATAAAACCCTAGAAATTTCATCACTTAGGGTTTTTATCTGTAGCAAATTACTTCAACCCTAATTTGCATGAAGAAACTTGCCAACGAAAGAGAAGACGCTTCATCCATTGCATGTGGAAAAGTATAAGTGGAAGGTCATACAAGAAATTACACAAATTGCCACAGTGAAATGTACATCTGAAGAATTACACATTTGAAGGGAAAAATGCACTAGTGAACCAAAAATCATACCGGAGAAGGAAATTGCACAACGATGGCAAAAAGTGTAAGGTAAATCATACAAATTCAACAAAAAATATGGATTTTAGGGTAAATGCATGCTTGAATAGCTTATTGTATGATTTTGGGAGGAAATTGTATGATTTGAGGTCAATTGTATGATTTCGAGGCATAATTGTATGATTTTGGGCACGAATTATACAATTTGAGTGCAATTGTACAATTTTAGGTATAATTGTATGATTTTAGGTACCATTGTACGAAGTTAGGGCACAATTGTATGATTTGGTGTGCAATCGTATGAATTAGATGTAGTTGTATGGAATTAAAGTACAGTTGTATGATTCTAAGAGCAATTGTACAATTTTAGAGGTAGTTGTACGATCCCAAGAGAAACTGTACGATTGTGGGGAGTGGTTGTGCATTTTTAGAGTAGTACATTTCTAGGAGTAGTTGTATGTTTTTGGGAGCAGTTGTATATTTTTGGTGCAGATATACGGAGTTAGGGCAAGTTGTACGGTTTTGAATGCAATTGTCCAAAAACTTTAATATTATTATTAATTTAATTTTTATTTTCCTTTAAGTTTTTTTTTTTTTCCTAAAGTTCTTTTTTCTTTTTTGGTATTGCATAATTTTATTTTCTAATTTTTTTTATCATATTTTTAATGCATTATAGCATCACTCATTTTTAGGGCACCAATCGGGGTAGATTTCAATTTTTGAGCTCAATTTCTAAGTGTCAAGTAAAATTTCTAATTTCTAATTTCTAATTTTAACTTTAAATAGCTCGGTGTTAATTTCATTGTTGGGCCTCATGCCTTAGTCGAATTTTGAGTGTCGAGTTCATTTCCAATTGTCGGGCTTCATACCTTAGCCAAATTTTAAGTGCCAAATTTTTTTAGGTCTCTTCAATGACATCATCATTACAAAATCTTTGGCAACATCTATATTTAGCCAAATTTGTTTCTTCTCATGGGTGTCGAGCGACGGGGTTTTGGTACCCCTTTTTTGACATCATTGGTACAAAATATTTGACGACCTCTGTAATTAATCGAATTTGCTCTTTCTCATAGCTGTCAGGTGACGGGATTTTGATACCCCTTTGTTGACGTCATCCATATAAGATCTACGTACAAGATCTCCAACGACCTCCATACTTAACTAAATTTGCTTCTTCGCATAGCTACCGAGTGATGGTATTTTGGTACCCCTTTATTGTAGTCATTAGTACAATATTTTCGACGACATCCATACTTAGTTGAATTGTGCATTCGTTTCATACATTCCAACTTCATGCATTTTACATTTTAATGGCCCGTGAATGATTTCGAATATTTCCAATGACTTCGAAATGATTTCTAATTACTTGTAAAAAAATTCAATAGCCCGGAATTGATTTTTGATTACCCAAAAACGATTTTCTCATTACTCGACATTAATTTTTAAAAGCTTGGAAATAATTTCTAATTGATCAAAAATGATTCTTGATTGCCTGGAAGTGATTTCCAATTGTTTGGAAATGATTTCCAGTTGCTTGGAAACAATTTCCTATTGCTTAGAAATGATTTTTTAACTATCCATAATTAATTTTCAATTGCCTCGAAATGAATTCCATTTGCTTAAAAGTGATTCTTGATTGTTCGAAGTAATTTTCATAAGCCCGAAAATGAATTCCAACTACTTGGAAATGATTTTTTAACTGCACCAAATTAACTTTTAATTGCCTGAAATAATTTTAATAATTCTAGAAATATTTTTTTTGATTACTCGAAAATAAAATTTTTATTTCTTTGAGTTCTAGGGTTTCAAAATCTGCACAATATTTTTGAGTTGCTAGCAATTTCTTTTTTTATTGGATAAATATAGGGTTTTGAAAGGGACCCAACCCTTTCTTACAAAGCGATATTGCCAGAGATCAATGTCCCACCCAGAAACTCAAGTGAAAATAGCATAACAAAAAAGGCACCAGCCAAACAAGTCGACTAAACAACCGCAATAGACTACGATGAGAGGACTGCCAAATAGGACTAGGCCCAAAGAAGGAAAACCACAAGTCATCAGAGGAAGCCCAAAGTTGCTAGCAAATTTAAACTCGCATGCTTTTAAATTCCTTTTATATGGCCAAACATAATATTAGGGTTACTTTTGGACTTAATTTTTAGACTCACAATTGTTTTCTAATAATTTCCCAAGGGTGACCTTGGTAGCGGTATCTTGAAAAAATTGGTGAAGGCAAACAATTTTGAGCATTAATTTTCCTTAGATCCCATGCAAGATCATACTTTTCAAAAATAACATCTATTAGAAGAAAAAATTACAAATACAATCATGCAATGAATATCATCACAAGCTCAAGGTACAACAAAATTTAAAAACATAAAAAACCTTCAACTAAAAACCTAAGCTTGGCATGATTGAAAATTGTATATAAACCTAAGTAAAACAAGAGAAGACCTATCAAAAAATGGGTCCCTAGTCCATGCAAACCGGGGCGTGTTGTGCAAGTGCAACAATACCTCTTAGCATCAATGTCTTTTATGCTTGTAAAAAATCTTCTTTCTATTTGCATCTTCCTTCTTGATCCTTGTAAAAAATATTTGAAACCCTATCACCATATTTGTCTTGAAGTAATCTCATCCATCATTTCAAAATTAGATCTAGATTGAGTGGTTTTTTATCACAAGTATCCATCCAAATAGAATTTTTTCTCCAGTTCCCACCACCCATATTAAACCTTTAATCACTAGATCAATTAATTTTTTTAAACCATTCCATAGTGCAGAACCATTTGGTAGAGAGAATGCAATAAATATTAAGCTTGGGTCATTGGGCTCAACATACTTAGAAGAATTCTTGATCATTTTCTTTGACTCTCTTTGTACAATATCCAAATTACTTTCCCCCCAAGAGCTAAGTTTGCATCCATAATAACTCTTAAACTGAGACCTCCCCTAGTTTTATCATCACACACCTTGCTCCATTTCACCAAAGGAAATTTCCTTTTATCATGTAATCCTAACCATAAAAATAACCGCATAATAAAATATTAATTTTTTTCTATCGATTTTTGCATAGTATAGAACATATAATATGTTGGAATGGCTTGTAAGACTAATTTAATTAGCTACACTCTTCCTGCTAACAATAACTATCTACCTTTCCATGTTGGTAGTTTATTTTGAACTTTACTTATAACTAGATTCCATAATTTTATCCTCATTTTCCTCTCAAATAAGGGCATCCCTATATAATTTGTTGGTAACTTTACCTCCTTCATTTCAATTAATATACATATCCTTGCTTTAATTTTAGTTGGGGTGTTTAGGAAGTAAATTTTGAATTTTTTTCTATTAAATTTTGGGTGAATTAACCTTCATATTCCTTTAATAAGTTATTCAAAGCTTTGGCCTTATTTATCCTTGCCCTTCCAAAAAAGGTTGTATCATCTACAAATTATTGATGGGTGATGTTGTCGATGTTATCACTAGCCTTAAGTCCACTTATAAGCTCGTCTTTGTAATCCTTCTTCAAGTTCCTACCCAAAACCTCTACCATAATAATGAACAAATATGGTGATAGAGGTTCTTCTTGTCTAAGGCCTCTCTTGGCTTACAATAATTTTGTTACTAACCCATTGACCAAACACTGAATATGAAATTGTAAAGACACAATCTTTAATTCATCTGATCTATTTCTTCCCAAATCTAAACTTTTCTAATACTAGAAAAATAAAATCCCATTTAACCCTATCATAGGTCTTACTCATATCAAGTTTTAAGATCATTGTTTTCTTTTTTATTGAAGCTGCTAAATGAAAAACTTCATGAGCTACTATGATCCTATCCATAATTTATCTTCTTTTCATAAATCCTCCTTTCTCTTTTGAAATAATTTTTTCTAGCAATGGTCTTAACCGATTTGCCATCATATTACATAAGCTTTGGGTCGAAATGAATCAAACAATTTTACATCCTTCTTTTTTGGAATCAGGGTAAGATATGTTACATTTATTTTAAAAGGTATGTATTTTTTTACCCTAGACTGTTCCACTACCACCAATAAATAATTCTTCACTATATCCCAATTATGTTTATAGAATGTTGTAGAGATTCCACTCATACCTGGGGATTTATCCTTATTAAATGATAAAAAATCCAGATGAACTTCTAGAGTAATAGGCTCCATCAGTTTCCTATTGTCTTCATTTGTTATAACTGAAAGAACTTCTTGTATAAGTTTATCATTAATAACTTTAAACTCCTTTGATCCTAGAATATTCTAATAAAAATACCTCACCTCCTTTTTGATTTCACTCTAGTCTTCAATCTAACCCCCTTCTACTATTTTAATTCTACTATTTCTGGATGTTGATCTCTGCACTATTGCCATCCTATGAAAAATTATGTTTTTATCTCCTTTTAACCAAGTTTGTCTTGATTTTAATCTCCAAAATTTCTCTTCCTTACTCAAAATATTATGATATTCACTAACTCCCTTTCCTCCGAGCTTGGATTATTATGATCACCTTTTTGGAATTTTGAAAGTTTATCTTTTAGTTCTTTCTTCTCAAAAATATTTCAAAAAGTGTTCTTGTTCCATTCTTTTAATCTAGATGTCATTGATTTAATTTGTTTTGGAAGTGTGTATAACCCATCGTTTCTTGAATAATTTCATGTTTGTTCTATCATATTAACAAATTGAGGACAGACTTCCCACATTTGCTCATATTTTAAATATGATATAACTTTTAATTAACTTACCACCATATTAACTTTTATTGCCCAATGATCTAAACCAATATTTGTCAAGGTATTAATTTTAGCACAATTCCCTTCATCTAGCCAATGATCTAAGAGAATGCATCTATCTATTTTTTTTGCTATTAGGTTTTGGCCTCTCTTGTTGTTGGTCCATGTATAGTTGTCTTCTTCAAACTCAACCTCCCATAGATTATTGTTTTGAATAAAAGCTAAGAAATCTATCATACTTTGGGTTAGTTTCCTAATTCCACCAATTTTTTCATCTAGCTTGGTTATGGCATTAAAATATCCTATGATCATGAATTGGGTTTCTTGGTCTTTACTTCTCATTAAGGCTTCAATCCCACTCCAAAATTCTAATCTATCTGATTGAGTTGTAGGTCCATAAACATTGATAAGGATGAAACAAATAGTTGCAAAGAAACATGTCACTAAAGAGGCTATCCAATGTCTCCTTTTATGAATGGTTACATAAGAATTTCTAATAGGATTACAACAAGTTATAATTCCCCTTGTCACTCCTTCAGGATATATAGATATCCCATTCACATCTCACCCATACCGCTTTCATAGTTTTGGAAACTTTTTCTTTTGTCATTTTAGTTTTTTGGATACAAAGGATATCAGGATTATTACTTAAACAAAGGTCTTTGATACACCTGCTTTGAGGGGGCATTAGCACCCCTTATATTCCATGAGATGGTAATATTATCTCATTAGGGGCTACTAGTCCTGCCTGCAAATTACCAATATCATTTTGTTGTTTGGTAAAGAGAAGTTCAACCAACTTAGTTTGTGTTCCTTTCTCTATGTTTGCTCTTGCTTCCCTGGATCTTGCTTGATAATTTGAGATTTTTCCTCTTTTTGCCTTTCCTATATCAGGAGTGGATCTTATTATTCTAGTCCTCAATATTCTTTCACAACTTTCTTTTTCCTCAGATTTATCCTCTTGGCTCTACTATGAAAGCTTTTGACTTGTCTTACCCATCTTTTGGTATTTTCTTATTAATGGTAGATGTATTAACATCTAACACTGCTTTTTCTTTACCAATTTTTTCCTCCTAAATGGTGCATGGTACTTCAAGAGAGTCTTCAAAATTTGGTTTGACACATTCCTTAAGTTCATAGAGAATGTTCGTCCCTAAATCAAGATCGTACTGAATAGATAGTTCCTTGTTAATATGTTGAACCTATTGTATTGTGTCCACTAAGCTTTGATCTACTTTTTCTTCATAGGCTAAATCTTCAAAAGAGTTGATATTTCTTCCAATATCCTTCCTTACTGGTCTCTATTGTTTATTTGCTTTCATTTGTCCAATTCTATATTTTTTTTTAATTTGAAAACCATCTTCATCCATATTTATTTGTAAGTTTCTCTTGCATTTTTCTACATATGATTATGTTGGACTCTTCTTAGGGCATGATATCTCAATATGCCCCACCTCATGACATCTTCTACATCTAAAAGATATGTTTTCATAATCTATGGTTTGGGTCCACATCTTATCCCCATACTTAATAATGATTGATTTATAGTAAAGGTTTACTTATATCAATCATGACCAATATCCGAGCATAAATAGCCAAGAATCCATGTTTTATAGTTTTTGAAATTTCAAGGAATTTTCCTAGAGTGTTGCATATTGCCTTAAGGTATCCATTTTCTAAAACTCAATGGTGTAATATACACCCCTTGATGTATATTGGTTTGAGTTTGATGTGTTTGTTTGATTTGTTTTGAAAATGATGTCTTGCTGGTATTTATGAATTGCAATAGATTTTTGAAACATAAACCATGAAATACAATGCTAAACTAATTGCAAAACATATACAAGGCAAGATAGAGCAACTGCAACACTTTATTAATCACCAAATGAAATAATTACAAGTTCTGATTTTTAATTTTCAGACCTGGTATACTTTGTCTTCAGACTTGTAAGAGTGTGCAAACAATGCTCAAACGCTCCCAAAATCGCTCTAGGTATTATATGTGAAGTCCACTATCAATGGCCAATGAATGGAGACCACGGTGAAGCCAAACTGTTGAAGATGCAAGGTCTGATCTGAGAAGTCTATGGACTATTATGTGTACTTCAGACTTGTTAGGTGTAGCAAATGATGGAGAAATGACAATCAAAAGGATGCAAAATGATCTTCAATGCTAGCCGCCCAAGTTGCAACCATAAGACCTCCAAATCGCCCCTTCTAACATGCCCAAAGTGTCTCAAAAGGGTGGCGGACCTGTAGGTAGTTATTCCTCTTCCAATAAATAATATCTCAACTGAAACCCTTCAAATTTATACTTGTTCTCTTTGTCTTTAATAGGAAATTCGTTTGGTGAAGTACCCACAAAATTCTACCTCAAAAATCTGAAGTTGTGAATGAAATTGTCACCATGGCAAGATATGACCAACAAACCCTACGACCTGCAAATTAAAATAATTCCTCCTCCAAAGTATCCCAAATTGGTGCTTGAAATGATTGTCAAGTCACAAGGAACCCAATGCAAAAATACCCACAATCATATGATGCCAAAATCTGAAGTTATGAGTGAAAATATGGATCAGTTGTAGGAAAACCAGTCATGAATGAAAGTCTGAAATTACCTCAATAGGTCCTTAGTTCTCCAAAATAACTATGGATTCTTGTATGGCTGATGAAGGCCAACAAAACCCAGAAATGGTTTGCCAAATGATTGACCCTCCAAAATATGCAAACCCTAGATGAAATCTCTGAAGCACAAATGAGAGTTCTAAAGTAAACTCTCCTCAATAATGGCTAGGTGTGATCTTTCACACACGAAACCACTGTTACTTATGAAGGTGTACGTCTCCACAAGCCTCAACAATGCAATCTTCAGCAAGACCTGCAATGTCTTCAGAAAATAGACTCAAATGATATAAAAAATGGATGCTACAAATGTCCCATCTCACCTCTATTTATCTTTTTTGCTCCACAAGGTCGGCCAAGGTTTATTTTATTTTTAATCCTTATCTCTCCAAAAGTGGACCACCATGTCCTAGTAGCCACAACGTTGTTTTAAAACACTTTTGGCCTTTTTTAAACTTTATATTATAATTTCCCTTTATATTTTAATATTATAAAATTACATTATAATAAAGGGAAAATAAACTCATACTTAGCCAAATTATGCATCCACACAAGAATATGACATTGCAACTGAAAACTCCATGCTGAAGCTCACCAAATTATTACCTCCATAGCATAATGAGACCCTTAACAACTGGATGATCAACCTACAGGGACTCTGAATAGGTTATCATCATCTAACTCATCTCCATCACCGAAGAGGGGACATTACAGTCCTCCCTTCCCAAGATTGCTTGTCCTCAAGCAATCGCTCAACAAGTCCCAATGCAATTCCTGGGTCCCATATCCACATTATAACATCAATACTGTCTCCTGAACCAAGTGTCTCCTGGTCCTGCATAGACACTCCTAGATAACCCATACTCATAGGAAATCTGACATTCCTGCTGACTGAAGAATGTTGTTGGGCTATCCTGCACATAGGTGGAATACAACTCGGCCATAACTCGATCCCTGCATAAGACCCATCCTGGAGAAACAACTGATCACCCCAGAAAAAATCCAACTCTCCTGCTGATAAGGGAGGTGACCCATAGCCAAGGGAAGTATATAATCCATCATCACAACCTCTCTTCCCGCTCATATGTGTCATGCTCAATTCATTAACATGAGGACTGAAAGAAAAACAATGTGCATACCTCACAATGCCATCTATGTGAAAATGACTAACTGGATCCCCATGAGGCTCCAAACAATCATCGGTATGATGGTTGTCATCATCAAGACTGGAATCAATAGGAGTATCATCATCCAAGGCGCCAAATGAGGAATGTGCATCCACAAAAGAAAGCATGTTGTCACCATGATCATGCTCATACTGCTCTACCTGAATGAGTGTGGAAACATCATCTACATTACTGCTCAAACCTTCCTCATTCGCAATCTCATTGATCTCCTCAATTAACTGCTTGACCATCATGGTCTCTGAATCTCGTGAAATAGCTACAATGGATTCCTGATTTGTTGAGTGATGGGATAAACACAACTCAAGGCAAAGCTCATCGATTTCCTCATCTTTCCTAGTGAGTTGTCGATGAAGTCTATCTGCCAATTGCAAAGCCTGATCCCTGTCATATAGTAGCCTCAAGTAATCTGATTTGATCACCTCTAACGCTCGCTTGATGGCCTGCAAATCTGTAGCAGTAACTCCAACTGTCCTCTCATGTCGTCTCTCCCCCAACTGAGCTATCCAAAAAAGGCACTCAACCAACTCATGTGTGCTATCCAAGTGAGTCAATGTCTGTACAATCTGACCCTCTGAAACCTGTAACTGGTTCTCCAATGAGTCGACATCGACATCACACAATAAACCCTCAAAAGCACTCTCCAATGCACCCTGATTGGGCTCAACCTCTCTCACAACACTGCACTCACCAACCTCATACTCTGAAGTTATGACAGATCCGTGCTCATCCTCGAAATCAACAACTGTATCAATAGTTGATTCATCAATACCACTAGTCTCATCAAAGCAACTATCAATCTTAGGGTCTTCAATAACTTGTTTCACAGTCACATCCACTGTTGCTATTTTAATGTCTTCATCATGCGCAACTTCATCATTTGTAGGTGCATGCATGCCAATAGAATTAATTTGAGATTCAACCATACATACCTCATGTGATGAATTCTTGTCTTCATGACAAACTTTTGTTCTGGGTTCTTCTTCTTCTGCACATACATTTGTTTTTTCAGCTTCATTATCATGGTGTCCTGATACTACGTTCAACTTTTCAGACTCTTCCCTTGCAAACTTCGAAAACAAATACCTTTTGAAGTCTGGATCCTTCATAATGTCAAAGATCTTTTGCATATCATGTTGAACTTCACCCCAAAACTTATAATCAACTGATGATGCCATCATGAGTTCAAACTTAACCACAGGCTGGCAAGAAATGACTGTGCTCTGATACCACTGTAATATACACCCCTTGATGTATATTGGTTTGAGTTTGATGTGTTTGTTTGATTTGTTTTGAAAATGATGTCTTGCTGGTATTTATGAATTGCAATAGATTTTTGAAACATAAACCATGAAATACAACGCTAAACTAATTGCAAAACATATACAAGGCAAGATAGAGCAACTGCAACACTTTATTAATCACCAAATGAAATAATTACAAGTTCTGATTTTTAATTTTCAGACCTGGTATACTTTGTCTTCAGACTTGTAAGAGTGTGCAAACAATGCTCAAACGCTCCCAAAATCGCTCTAGGTATTATATGTGAAGTCCACTATCAATGGCCAATGAATGGAGACCACGGTGAAGCCAAACTGTTGAAGATGCAAGGTCTGATCTGAGAAGTCTGCGGACTGTTATGTGTACTTCAGACTTGTTAGGTGTAGCAAATGATGGAGAAATGACAATCAAAAGGATGCAAAATGATCTTCAATGCTAGCCGCCCAAGTTGCAACCATAAGACCTCCAAATCGCCCCTTCTAACATGCCCAAAGTGTCTCAAAAGGGTGGCGGACCTGTAGGTAGTTATTCCTCTTCCAATAAATAATATCTCAACTGAAACCCTTCAAATTTATACTTGTTCTCTTTGTCTTTAATAGGAAATTCGTTTGGTGAAGTACCCACAAAATTCTACCTCAAAAATCTGAAGTTGTGAATGAAATTGTCACCATGGCAAGATATGACCAGCAAACCCTACGACCTACAAATTAAAATAATTCCTCCTCCAAAGTATCCCAAATTGGTGCTTGAAATGATTGTCAAGTCACAAGGAACCCAATGCAAAAATACCCACAATCATATGATGCCAAAATCTGAAGTTATGAGTGAAAATATGGATCAGCTGTAGGAAAACCAGTCATGAATGAAAGTCTGAAATTACCTCAATAGGTCCTTAGTTCTCCAAAATAACTATGGATTCTTGTATGGCTGATGAAGGCCAACAAAACCCAGAAATGGTTTGCCAAATGATTGACCCTCCAAAATATGCAAACCCTAGATGAAATCTCTGAAGCACAAATGAGAGTTCTGAAGTAAACTCTCCTCAATAATGGCTAGGTGTGATCTTTCACACACGAAACCACTGTTACTTATGAAGGTGTACGTCTCCACAAGCCTCAACAATGCAATCTTCAGCAAGACCTGCAATGTCTTCAGAAAATAGACTCAAATGATATAAAAAATGGATGCTACAAATGTCCCATCTCACCTCTATTTATCTTTTTTGCTCCACAAGGTCGGCCAAGGTTTATTTTATTTTTAATCCTTATCTCTCCAAAAGTGGACCACCATGTCCTAGTAGCCACAACGTTGTTTTAAAACACTTTTGGCCTTTTTTAAACTTTATATTATAATTTCCCTTTATATTTTAATATTATAAAATTACATTATAATAAAGGGAAAATAAACTCATACTTAGCCAAATTATGCATCCACACAAGAATATGACATTGCAACTGAAAACTCCATGCTGAAGCTCACCAAATTATTACCTCCATAGCATAATGAGACCCTTAACAACTGGATGATCAACCTACAGGGACTCTGAATAGGTTATCATCATCTAACTCATCTCCATCACCGAAGAGGGGACATTACAAATGGGCAACCCATACATCCTAACCCAGACTAGTACTACGGATAGATTTACATTTTCAAGTGAAAAGCTTTCATACTAGTGGGTAAGGAAGGGTCTTGCTCTTCTCATAAATCAAGGACCCCCTTTTAGGATTCTATCTCTTTGTTCCCTAAACAAAAATGGCTAGGAAGAAACATTTGGGAAGAAATGATAGAGCCAGTCCTAGAGACTTCCAACTGCTATCAATCCATTTTCTCAAGGTTGAAGCCCTTGGCCAATACTCATTAAATTTACCAAAAACCACCCTATATTTTAGCTGCAAAGATCGATCCTCTCTGGTTTTATCACTAACCTCTACTACTAGAGATGATTCCAAGGATTTAGCTATAAAGCAATCCATGGGAAGAAAACTGAAACTCAAAATCTAATGAAATTTACCAAAAAATCCTATAACGAGTATAATATTTGAGAAAAAAAATTATAATAATTTGCAAGCAAATTTTTTAAGATAAAGAAGGAAAAAAGAAACTTAACTGAAAAAAAAAAATGTCTTGCCTCACTGAATCCCTAGCCTTCCATTAGTCCTCCCATCATCTGAATCCTTCTGTCTTGTCTCATTGAATCCCTAGTCCTCCATTAGTCCTCTCATGTCTTACCTCATTGAAGCCCTACTCCTCTATTAGTCCTCCCATCGTCTAAACCCTAGCTGACAAATATTTGTAATTTTGTTTTTCGCAACTTGAAAAGTCATCATTGCTCTTGTTCTGGATGGCTAACTGCATAGGGTACCCTTGTTTCGGATGGCTACTTCACAAGGTCACATGATCGTATCGCCCTCAATATTGCTTGGATTCTTTCATATGACCACTTATTTTAAAAAAAATCAAATTACACACAAAGTGGTCTAAAAATCAGTTAAATTGGACAACCCTTCATGAAAACATAGCTCCTAAAAAATAAGACATTTAAAAATTACCCTAAAAACCCTAATATTCCTAAGATAATTAATATTATATTTTAAATAATATATTAAAGTTAAATTGGACAACCCTTCTCCAAAACATAGCTCTTAAAAAATAAGACATTTAAAAATTGCCCTAAAAACCCTAAGATTCCTAACATAATTAATATTATATTTTAAATAATATATTAAATTATATTTATTAGATCAAAGTTTAAATATTACCAAAATAATATAAAATAGTTTATATAAAATATAAAACAATCTTTATATAAAATATAAAACAATCTTTGTCAAAATGTTTGCTTAATATATAATTATCCAATCATATTTCATTTATCTAAATGTTATGTAAAACCCTAACCCATTACATTTAATCCTTAAAACCCTTAATATTAATCCTTAAAGCCCTTCAATATCTTTAATGTTGGATCCACTTATAATGTCCTCAAAAAAAAAAACATAAAGGCATTTAAATAATAATAAAAATTTAATATTTGTATAATTATATTAAAAAAATTTAAATAAAACCATGTATACATCTTGATCTGTCTTTATGTCTATAAAAAATCTCACAATTTTTTATATACCTATTTTAAGTCTTCACTCTAATAATATCATTTAATTCTCTAATAATATCATTTAATTGTTATTATAGTTACAATTTCCTTTGTTATCCAAGGTGTAAATTTTCACATTGATTGAAAAACTCTCTTCGTTGATTTAATTGTTTAATTAAGTACTATATATCTCATATTTTAATTTTTTCAATTTTATTTTAAAACTTGTAAATTCATTTTCTTTTCCTATACAACCCAGCCCATTTGTGGTTGAAACTATTTTTCATTATTAAACTCAACTTTTATTTCGTACAATCATTTTATTTTTTTCAAATATACAATGGAATTGTTTCGGGGCTCGACTTCCTATAATTAATTTCTAAAAATATGAACAGAATTTTAAAAAATATGAACCAGGTCCCGCCATGGTAAAAAACATTGGATTCTCCGCTCACGATACTCCAACTGTATGCTCTGCTTCGATATGTTTCCCAAAAAAATTCCAAAAAAAAAAATATATATTAGTATATTATTATTTTAAGAAAAACATATATATGAGAGCCAAAAAAACAAAAATATTATTATATTAAGAAAAAAATATATATATATGACAGCCAGGGGATATTTGTACCACAACATAAGCTCCCAATTTCCGTAGACTAGACCTGAATGTAGTTAGACCAGAGCTCTTCCCCACAAATATGGCCAATTCTTTATTATTTTCTACAGTCAAGCTTCCAGTATTTAATTTTAGCTGCATGGTCTCCATTAAAAGCACATTTAAGATGCCCAGGAGTAAAAGTAAATCATTAATGCCTAAAAGCTGTCAGTCAATGTCAGCAAAAAGAATTTGCACCTTACAATTCCTTGAAAGTAACATATATTATTCTTTCTTCTAATGGGTCTGTCTGTAATAATGCACAGGAGTAGAACTGTTTACCTTTGACTGACTTACAGCTCTAAACATGTGCATGGCAACTGTGACTGACTTTTAGCCAATTTGACAGAGCAGATCTAAGCTCAGCTCTTATCTAATATAACAACAAAATGGGGGTATTACTATTTTCTGATACAATTGGATGCCCTAATATTCATTACATTTCCTCCTAATCATGTATGAATACCATTTCAAAATATACAAGTTCACATTCTTTAGTAGATTCCAAAAAGAAAAAAAGGACGGCTTCCTCCATATCAGGAATTAAGCTGATCTGATCATTCTAAGGTCAGATCAGGGGTTAAAACCGCGCTCAGACTTGAACTTGGGCTTGTTGGATCCCTACTCCACAATTTCACTGCTAGCAGGAGAGGCTACCTCGGGGTTTACCCTGTTTATAACTTGCAGAAGTGCCGACTTCACAGCAATGGGATCAGCCACCTTGCCTTGCTTATCCTACAACACATTAAATTAAAACAATCAATCAAAACTTCAAAAATATATGTTAAAACATTTATTCCAACAATCAAATCTGACATTGTTATGTCTGTTTTCAAATTGAAACAATCATATAAAACTTGGAGAAGTTTTCTTTTGAATCTAAACATCCATAAAATAGAATACAATTTATAATCTTCACCAAAAGCCCACACAGAGGGGCATCTAAACTTGCAAATACATTAAAGTCCTACAATAGATACATTAAAGTCCTACAAGCCAATTAGGCCTTTCAATCAAATTCATGAAGTCCGCCACTACCTTTCCACTTATGGCTTCAAAGAGGAAGTAGTCCTTGCAAGATACTCTGGCCTGCAGCACATTGAGGCCCAGAGTTTCTACTGCCTCCAGTATTGCGACTAGCAAACCAGGCCATTTTTCGCATGAGACATGGATCTCAAGCCCGCTTCCATTGCCTGCTACTGTCACCTGGAAACATATTATCAGTATAGTCAGCCCCTTTTGTGAAAAAAGATACTTGAACTCAACATAACAGATCCCACATAACAGTAACATTATCCTGCCAAGAAACTCAATCTTTGCAGTAGATAGCACAACAATAAAATGATCCTATCAAACATTATAAACCTAGATCTTTGTAGCACTAATCACTGCGACTTTCCATAAGACCACAATCCCAACAGATGTCACTAAAATATTAGTACCAGTGCTTCTATGATGGGGTATTTTCAACTTTCTGGTAAATTTAAGAGCAATTTTTAAGTCATCTGACTCCCAACTATTAGCAGCAGTATTTTTATAGGGCTATTACGTCTTCTACTAAATAAAAGGACAAAATCTTCTGTTTCAATGTTCTGCGATGCTACACATAAAGAGTCACGGCAAGATAAGCATATTATTCGTTGAAAAATATTCCCAAATGGACAATGTATCTTACACACCCACTAAAGTCTTTCATTAGCAATCCTATTTAAGCACGCTATTTAATATGGCAGAAAACAACTCCATTGCCATTCTGATTTCTGACCATGAGATGAAAAATAAAAGTGGGTTTGCAGATTTCAATTCTAGGTCAGATGCTACACCAGCAACAGCACTTGTAGGTGCCTGCAGCTATCAGCATATATATATATATGAATTTATAAAAAAGAAAATAATATCACAGCAGTTAACGATCCAAAAAGACTCTGTTGTGGTATATGATATGATTGCTAGATATATGATAGCACATACCCGCCAAATCATATAGTTGAGATACCTAAAACATCAAGTAATCACCCGTTAATTTGGACTAGGATGATGGTATCATAGGCCAAGAATACTGCAGGAACACTAAAATCAGAAGCGTTAAAAGAGCATAGCTGTGAAATATGAGCAGATAGTAATCACCCATTAATGACAAAGTCAGACATAAATGACTGACCGATTATTCTTAACTGCCCTTGCCACTTCAACTCTTGCCCCTTTCTAGCTTTTGCCTTCATGGCTTATTGTTTTTCTCCTCCCAAACAAAGACAACAACAATACTGCTTTAGTTCACCCATATAATCCACAACTTATTTAAATACGACACAGAGAACAATAAAGCAAGGGTAGCTTTGCATTAGTAATTTAATTCAGTCGTATAAATCATATCATCTACTCCCTGACATTTTCTTAAGAGCATCAACAACGTCTCAAACTCCAAGGGTCATTATATCTTCGGCCACATGCTTAGCAATGCATCATTTATTTAGGAATCCCATCTGCACATTAAATGGGCAACCTGACCCTAGTTGTGCCACTTTTAAGGCATCCCTCACATCTTGCTATTTTGGGCAACGTGGACATTGAATTCAATGCAGATAGGTCTCAGAAATCGACAGAATACACCCACAAGATTTAGACCCATCAAGATCCTTAATAATAGCTCCATATCGTCATTCCAAAATATTCGCCCAAAACGGAAGTTACTCCCTGGTATTCTTAAAACAAGGAAATTCCCACAGGACCACATATTGCAGGGAGGCTGGTAGCCTCTCTACATAACTTCATCCTAATACACCCTTTAAGGCCCAATTTATCATGAGCTTGGTTGAAGGGCGGAGAGAGACTGAACTAAGAACATAACTTAAAATGAGAACTGTGCATTGCAGACCAGAAGACATGTTGGCTTGACTATGACCTAAATTAAATTAACCGCGTTAAAAACAACATCAACCCAACCTTAGCTCACTACCCACAACCTGCAAAACCTTCAGCATCTACAACACATACACACAAGGCTTCTAAAGCTCCTATGTTCCGAAGAATAGAATTTGAAACTTTTATATAAAAAAAACCACCTGTTTCAACCAGTCAAACTCACCTCTACGCACAATCTATTCTAGAATACGCACAATCTATTCTAGAATAAAAACATCTGGAGTAAAAATAAGCAACACAAAACACCCACAAAAATCTCTAATTCTAAACGTTGTTTTGTTCTAACCAACAATGTTCACAACAACTCACAAACATTGCCAAACACACCCCACAACCTCCACAATACCCACGCACCATCTACAAGACCCTGTCTTTAAACTAACTCCAAAAAAATTGTCGCCACCGGCGCATGTTCGACTCTGGGGAGCGCCAAAAAGAAAACTTTTTAAGCATTTCACTGCAAAAAATATCCAAAAAGGCAACCGCCGTTTCCGCTCACCGTGGGCAAAACCGGCGCCGGATTCGCGTCCCTTGTTTCCTGCTCGGGGGACCCGAGCACCAATTCCCTCTGGCGCGCATCAATCTCCGCCGCGAGATCCCGGTTCAATTCCCACACCCGCTGCTTCAATTCCTGTATGTACTTGAACGCGTCCGAAATTATGCAGCTCCTCCGTGTCTGCAAAACAACACCACCAGAGACCATATATGACTGCACATCCATTGATACAAAACAATTTATTTCTATAACTCCCCCTACTCGCCAAAACATCAATAACAGACTACAACAGCTGATTCCAGACAGATGGCTATGAATAATAATACTATCCAGAACCAAAAAAAAAAAAACACAAAACTTATTTTTACCGCGCGAGAGTGCGTGATGGAGCGAAGAACAGAGAGGTTCTCGTGCAAGAGCCTTCGTCTGCGTTTCTTCACCATGGTGCTTATATCCTGCGCTGCAAGCCCGTAGGTTCGCTTCGAGCACGGCGTGCTTCTGCTGTTCACCACCGTTCCACCCTCCCCATCGTCCGACGACAACGAAGAAGAAGACGAAAAAGAAACGCCCCCCTCATCGGCCTCGTCCGCAGCAAAGCCCACACCTTTCGGATCCAGCGCCATTCTGAAACACAACCACCACCACCAGATAAATTAAAAGAAAAAGAAAAGCCCAAAACAAACAGACGGCCGATCACTAAAACGAAACTCAGATCTGAATCCAACGTTTGCATTCACGGCTAAAATGCTTGCCTTGGCAAGCAGGAGAGAACGAGAGAATGAGAGAACAACTACTTCTTTGGGCAGAATGTAGGAATGTTAGTTTGTGCAACCGTGGGCCGCCCACCAGCCAGCCGAAAAACTCCGAATGAAGGAGGAACGCACTCCCATATAAATGCCCCCAACCGAAAGCCTGCGCTGGCCCGTCCGACGCCTTGACGGGCTGTCTTTGCGGGCTCAGCGACGTCTGACCGGTAGCACAACATTCAATTTACGCCGCTGCAGTTACCACACGTCCACAAGTTGTCATCTAATTAAGCAAAAAGTTGTGACAAACGCCTGCGGTTCATCTAACTAAACAAAGTTTTTTATCGTTAAAGTCGAAGTTTCGGAGTAGGTCTGGTTGAGAAGGGGTCAAGGAGAAAGAAAGAGAAAGTGACTAGGTTTGAAGTCCGTAAGGTTGGGAAGGGGTCAAAAGCGAAAGTGGCTGGGGCCGGGCGCTCGCGCGTCACGAGCTTCTCGCCAGGAGCCGGCGTGGTATTTGTCCAGGTCCCGGTGAGGCCTGCCGTACGAAGTTTATTCTTTTTTTTTGTGGGTTATAAAATTTTTTGAATCGTATATTTGTGGATGAGTTATCTATTGTAGGAGTGCACGCGGGGCTCGTGCATGGTAGTGCGCTCGTGAAGTCTGGGTCTCGCTTTTCCATGTACTGTCTGCCATTTACACGATCGCCAGCTACTGCCTTGCGGGTCGCGACACCCGCTACATGCCACTCTGTTCCGTATCATTCTCGCCTCCTCCCGCTCAACTTCTCCTTTATTTTTGTCCTTCGGATCTGGAGGCGTGACTCGCCTGGGTATTGGTGGGGAGAGGGGATGGCGACCGGGTACAAAATACAATTCTGAGCATGGCGGTGGAGATTTCACTTTGTTCGTTACCCTTTTTTTTTTTTTAATTTATTTACCGTGAGGGATGCTTGGAATCTATAACCAGTCACGCGCTTTGGGTCCACCTCAACAACGATCCCCAAGTTTTGTGTACGCTTTAATGCTTTGGAGGTGACCCTTCAACGAACTATCTTTGTGGAATTTTCAAATTTTTTTATGTGGTTGGTCCAACATCATTTTGGATAAGTTTTCCTTACCAAGTGGACACACACAAGTTGGTCAGACATGGTTAAAATTTGTTGGAGATTAATCTTTATTTGAATATTATAAAATAAAGTTTTTTTTTTTAACTTAAAAAATATATAATTTATTTTAATAATAAAAATTAATATATTTATTTATTTTTTAATTAATTATAATATTAAATATTATAGTTTATTTTAAAATATATACATATCAAATGGTATTAATTTAATTAGAATTAGATTTTAATTTTGTTATGTATGTATAATTGTTAATATTATTATAAAATTATAATATAGATAAGATCAATTTTTATTTTATCTCATATAGCAGTTTAATAAAAAAATTCATATAAGAGCTGCAAGCTTATTGTAATGGTAAGAGTTTTGGCTTCTTTTTGAGAGGTCCAAGATTTAAATCACACTTGAAGGGACTATGATGCCTCATAAAAACATGTGTAAAATTATTGGAAAAAAAAACTTTTATATAAACATACATATAGTCTAATAATTCAAGCTTCTTTTGATATGTAACCTAAAAAATTATTTTACCAATAATATAGGTTTAATTAGTTTTTTATACTTATTTTTAAAATAAATTATAATATTGAATATTATAATTTATTAAGAAAATCATAGACAGAATGCACATGCTTTATTGATAAATATAATTTTTTGAAATTTTGTTTTAAAAGACATTACCTTGCAAACTAATTCATAGGATATCTATTGTTTCGAACTATATATCAATTTTAATATTATATAATCCTCTAATAAAAAAATAATATAAATATTTTATATTATTAGACACATGGTCTAATAATTTAAGTTTCTTTTTTTTACTTGTAACCCAAGAAATTATTTTACCAATTTTACTGGAATAAAATAAAATGAGTATAAGAATAATTAAATTTTTTGATACTTATCTTTTAATAAATTATGATATTGAATATTATAATTTATCAAGAAAAACGCAGACATAATGCACATGGTCTATTGATAAATACAATTTTTTTTGTTTTAAAGGACATTACCTTTCAAACCAATTTATAGGATATTTATTGTTTTTAAATAAATTGTTACTAAAAATTGTGATTGTAACTAATTCATCTATGTATCAAAAAATAAATAAATAAATACATCAACGATCAACTCACAAAGAACCTAGCTGTCTCCTCCAACTATGACCCCTCATAAAGTTGAGAGCTATGCTTATCAATAAGAAATTTAACACATATCCACCTCCTCACACACTCACCCAGGTAGCCGTTGAACCTTGGACTTCCCGAAGAAGAGCCAAAGTCCCAACGCGCTGTCCCCGAGGACATTCATCTTTTTTGACTTGCAACGTAAGAAATTATTTTCCCAATTTTACTGGATTAAAATAATATAAGTATAAGAATAACTAAATCATTTGATACTTATTTTTATTTTTTTTAGGAGAACTTTTACAAATTATATCAACAACCACCCTCAAGGGGTTTGAACACAAGACCACTTAAGAAACAACCATCATCTTTTAATACTTATTTTTAATAAATTATGATGTTGAATATTATAATTTATTAAAAAAACATAGACAAAATGCACATGGTCTAGTGATAAATAATTTTTTTTTTTTTCAAATTTTGATTTAGAAGACATTACCTTTCAAATCAATTTATAGGATATCTATTGTTTCTAAATAAATATATCAATTTTAATCTTATATAATCCTTAAATAAAAACTTTTATATAATATCTTGAACTATTAGACACATGGTCTAATAATTCAAGTTTCTTTTGACCTGTAACTTAAGAAACTATTTTAGGTGGGAGGGTCTAGTCCATTGGACAAAGGGTTCTCTTGTCAAGGTGGAGACCACGGTTTGAATTATACCAGTTTTATTGGAATAAAATAATATAGGTATAAAAATTACTAAATTTATTTATTTTTTAATAAATTATGATATTGAATATTATAATTTATTAAGAAAAACATGGAAACAATGGACATAGTATAAGAATTACTAAATTTACTTATTTTTTAATAAATTATGATATTGAATATTATAATTTATTAAAAAAAACATAGAAACAATGCACATGGTCTATTAATAAATACAATTTTTCAAATTTTGTTTTAAAGGACATTACTTTTCAAACCAATTTATAGGATAGTTATTATTTCTAAAAAATATATATCAATTTTAATCTTATATAATATCTTATACTATTAGATATTAGACACATAGTTTAATAATTCAAGTTTATTTTGACTTGCAACCTAAGAAATTATTTTATTCATTTTCTTGGAATAAAATTATATAGGTATAAGAATAACTAAAATATTTTATATTTTTTTTGGTAAGTGGTAGAATTTAATTTATAGACGGGGTTTTTTTTAAGGAGGATCCCAAAACCTCACTACAAAAAGGCCCGCAGGCAATTGTACCTATGCCATTACAATGGACGAACCAGAAAATTGAAAAACAGAAAGTTGTAAATTGCCAAGAAAAGACGACCACCAGAAAGCTGACGCCCGAAAAAAAACATAGACAAAACTAGAGCCTCCACCAGTCCCAGGGACCAATCCAAAACAACCCTGTAAAAAGTATGAGGGAGAAAGCACCTCACAAACCAAAAATCGTATCAGCGAAACACGATCCTCAGTCTTCAGACGCCGCTGTAGCACCACCAGGATCGGACAGGTCTTTCGCAGCTTGTCCGAAGGATTTCAGACGTTTGGAAGCACGCAGGATGAAGTTGGCATTCTTGGCAAAATTAGGCACCACTTGGCAAACATCGACTGAGTGTATTAACCAGGAAATGCCACCACTGGGCTGACGCGATCTACTGTTCAAAGACATCATTCTCTTCATTGGCGGCAACAGAAATGTGATGCGGGAAATCCATCCTCCAAACGTTTGAGGCACGGTCATCAATGCCATGATTGGCCATGAGATCAGCCAATCGGTTAGCTTCTCTAAATCTATGTTGCGCCACGGGGGACTCACGAGCCTGGAACAAGAGTCTAGCCTCAGCTATAATAGAACTCACCTTCCACGTGGGGGTCTGGGAATTCCCCAGATAGTTGATAATGTTTTTGGAGTCCCCTTCCACGATGATATTCCTGGGTTCCTCTTTCAAGAGTGTCAACCCCCGCCACAGCGCCTTAGCTTCCGCCACGTGGTTGGTCTGGGTTCCCAGGAACTCGGCATAGGCAAGGATAAGGTTACCATGACAATCCCGGACCACGCCACCTGCGCCCGCCTCCCCGGGGTTCCCTCTAGATGCCCCATCAAAATTTAGTTTTAGCCATCCCGGGGGAGGCTTTTCCCACTTAATTCCCTTTCTCGGACAGACGCGCTGAAGTCGGGGAGCATCATCCATCGGAACACCAATTGATTGAAGGATGGCCGCTTCGATGGGAAAGAGCTTCTGCGAACCAAAGGAGACGAGCTTTGCATTTTTTGAAGCAAAGGATAGAGCTTTGGCAGCAACAGAGGAGGGGTGTCTTTATGGGTCGCCAAAGGCTCTTCGGTTGCGCTCCAACCAGATCTGCCAAATAAGGTGGTGAAGGCAAGAGGCCCAAAGAAAACGGACCTTGGTGTTGCGAAAGGGGTTGGCCCATTGGATAAACAACTGCTTTATAGATCCCGGAAGGGCCCATTGGATCTGAAAAGGTTCCATTAAAAATCCCAAAGCACGGTGGGAAAACTTGCATCTCAGAAACAGGTGGTCAGTAGATTCCCAATCAGCTTGACACAAATAGCATCTATTAGGAATTGGAATGCCTCTTTTAAGCAAATTATCAATGGTGAGAGCTCTATTTTTGTATGCAAGCCAGGCAAAGAAACAAACCTTTGGGATCAACTTTTTCTTCCAAATTGCCATTGCTGGGAAACTGGTGTCAGGGGCTTCAACCTGGGCTCTGTAGGCGGACTTGACTGTATACTGCCCACTTTCGGTCAGTCCCCAGACAAGCTGATCGTGTTGATTGGTCATCAGGGTGATGTGTTGGAGGATGGGTTTCAGGTTGTCCCAGGTATCCTGATGTCCTTCTACCTGAATGTTCTTCCAAATGGTGGTTCCATTGTGGTTGGTAAGGTAGTCAGACACCATCTTCCCGATTGATTCTTGAGTTGACCGTCTAAGCTCCTCCGTTCCATTGATAAACTTCAGGGGCTGGTCCTGGGCCCATCTGTCATCCCAAAAGTCAATACGACGCCCATCGCCCAGGATCCACCTTGCACCTTTCTCGATTAGGAGTCTAGTCTGGGCCAGGGACTTCCATAGCGCAGACCCACCCAAAGTGTTGCGGTCTCTCAGGAAACGGGACTCCCTTAAGTATTTCCTATTGATGATTCTGCCCCATTCTCCCGTAGTATTGGTGAATACTCTCCAGGAGAGCTTACCTAAGAGGGCAACATTCATTTTGGAGGCTTTCCTAAAACCCAGTCCTCCGCACTCCTTGCTCTGACAAACCGTCTCCCAAGCCACGAGCGGGATCTTTGATTTCTCACCAGTACCCGACCACAGAAAATGGCTTTGGATCCGTTCGATATTGCTGCACACAGATTTGGGGATTTTGAAAACTGACATGAAGTATATCGGAATCCCTTGGAGACAGGCCATAGTCAGAGTGGCTTTGGCAGCCTGGGAAAGAAGCTTCCCCTTCCACATCGCAAGTTTCCTTTGGATTTTTTCTAGAACGGTATTCCACATTGTTCCTTTGATACAACCTTTGAACAGGGGCAATCCCAGGTAAGTGGTCGAGAGACTATCAATGGTGCACCGGAGAATTCTTGCAATCTTGTTCTGGCGTGCCAAAGGGGTGTGGAGGAAATAAACTTTGCTCTTGGTCAGATTTACCTTTTGCCCTGCTGCTTTCTCATAGAGGATGAGGATGTGTTTGATGGCCCTGGCCTGGGGAACAGAAGCAATGTTTGTGAGGATGGTATCATCGACAAACTGCTGGTGAGTAGCAGGTTTGATGTCGAAAGCCACCGGGATGCCAAAAATAGCTCCGGAGTTGCAGCCTGCGGTGAAGGCTCTGCCCAGTGCCTCCGCTAGGATAATGAACAAGATGGGAGACATGGGATCCCCTTGACGGAGTCCTCTAGTACTGGGAAAGTAGCCTGCAGGGGAGCCATTCACTAGGATGGAAAACCAGGCCGAGGAGACGCACTTTCTGATAAGCTCAACCCAGGTGGGGTGGAAGCCAAACTTAATGAGGACTTGGATCAAGAAACCCCAGTCAACCCTGTCATAGGCTTTGTTCATGTCTAACTTGAGAATGAATGCAGGCTGTTTGGCAAGGGTGTTTGAATGGAGAGTTTCATGAAGAGCAATGACACCGTCCAGGATATTCCTGCCTTTTACAGAACTCCCCTGATTTGGCTCGATGATGGATAGGAGGATAGGCTTCAATCTAGTGGCCACAGCTTTGGTAAGGATTTTGTATATGACATTGCAGAGACTAATTGGTCTGTAATCAGACATAAGCTTGGCATCAGGGGACTTGGGAATGAGGGTCACAAAGGTCGAATTGATCCTTCGGGGAATGGCTCGGGAGTGCTGAAGGTCTCTGATGGCTTTGCAGACATCAACTTTAACAATGTCCCAATACGTCTGAAAGAAGCGAGGGGAAAAGCCATCAGGCCCAGGGGCCTTATCCGCTTGCATGGAAAAAAGGGCTTCCTTTATCTCCTCCTGAGTGAAGTCTTTGAGGAGGGACTCATTCACATCAGGGGTGATAATGTGGGGGATGTTTGCCAGTAGAGCATTCATGGCTTGGGGATCTGGCTGGGAATGATTCTCTAGGAGGGATCAAAAGTAAGAGACAACTTTCGCCCTGATTTCGTTGATATCGGAGGTAGGGTTTCCGCCAGCACGCTGAATTTCCCAGATTTTGTTAGCCCCTTTGTGCCGGAGAGTGGAAGCGTGGAAAAACCGAGTGTTGGAATCCCCATATTTTATCCATAGCTCTCTGGATTTTTGTCGCCAGTGGATTTCTTCTTTGGCGAGAATGTTGTGGAAATCCGAAAGAAGAATTCTCTCTTTTGCCCTAATTGGCTAGCTCTGATCCCCTGCTTCAATCTCCTTTTCGATGGTTTGAATGTTGATAGCTATGTTTTTCTTCTGCACAAAAATGTTACCGAAGGTTTCCTTGTTCCATACCTTGAGCTGCTCCTTGATCCACTTCAATTTTTGGGCGAGCATATTTGTCGGGGACCCCCCAAAGGGCTGCTGCCACCACAATGCCAAGCGCATGCGGAGATTGTCGTGCTTGATCCACATGGGCTCAAACCTGAAAGGGGTTTTGAAACAAGGTGGAGCGCCAACCTCCAGAAGGATGGGAGAGTGGTCAGATCCAATCCTCGAGAGAGTTTTCAGAACTGCTTCTTCGAAAGCGTGGACGGCTTCATTGGAGATGAAAAATCGGTCGAGCTTGACCTGAATCAGCCCTTCACCGGTTCTCCTATTACTCCAGGTGTAATTGTTACCTCTCAGCTGGATATCCATGAGCTCATTGGTGCTAACGAACTCACGAAAATCCTCCATGCTTCTGCTGATTGAATCCAGGCCTCCTTTCTTGTCTGACGAAAATAGGGGCGTGTTGAAGTCCCCTCCAATCATCCAAGGCTGCTCAGGGAATGTGGCTCTCATCTGGGAGAGGGTGGTCCAGAAAAGATCTCTGTCCACCGGGGAGTTGGGGGCGTAGACGTTTGTTAAAACCCAAGAGAAGTTTCGGACCTTACAATGAAATAAGATGTTTATAATTCTGCTGGATGTGGACAAAACTCTGCCTTCAACGCAGGATGGGTCCCAAAGGACCATAAGCCCTCCGACAGATCCTTGGGCTGGGCTAGCCGTGACCTGCCCTTCATTCCATATGACTCTGGCAGATTTCGCTCCAGTAGTAGGATTATTTTTGGTTTCTTGTAGAATGAGAATGGTGGGTTGATGCTCTCTCCTGAGATTTGTCGTGAGCCGCTTCTTGGTAGCAGCGTTGAGGCCTCTCACATTCCATGAGAGGACCTTCATTAAATTTTCTTCTGGGTTTTTTGGCCCCCTTTCCCCTGTTGGGTGGGGGGTTTAGTTCCTTTTGGGTCATTACCCTGGGGATCACTCACACCAGGGAACAAAGTGGTTTGTGTGCCATTCGCAATGGCTTCTTTAGCTTCCTTTAATCGTTGTTCAGGTCCGGACGGTCTACCCCTTTTTCGATCGATTCCATAGTCGACGATGGCCTTTTTGCTACGGGTGTTTTTAGGGTTGAGGAGTTCCCCTCGCGGGCTGGGAGGGGAGGTTTGGCTGGAATAAACTGGACTAGGATGGGCTTCTAGGGCCGAGAAGGGTTTTCCAGGGGATGGGGGTGGCTCAAAGGTAGGGTCTGCCATCAGTGGCCCAGACTTGTTGGTTTCGGGGTAATTGATAGCTACGTGGTCTGAAATGGGATCAGTTTCCTTACTTGGCATTTCCTTAACAGTTTCAGCGAGGAAAACTTCCGTTTGGGGGTCTGATAGCTTCGTTGTGCTAGGTGGTTTCTCCCGCCTTTGATGTTGGTTCCTGGTAGGCCCTGGGCCGCGGCTATCACCTTTGCTGCCTCTGGGAATGTCGCTTCTTAATGTTGGACATTGGTTTCGAAGATGTCCCTGGGTATGGCAGTGGATGCAAAAAGCCGATTTATTTTCGTATTCGACTGCCTGGCGTCTGCTATACTACGGGCCATAGATGAGGTTGACAAAGGTTGGGAGTTCAGATGCCAAGTCTGCATTTACGCAAAATCTAGCATGCACCATGCGAGATCGGGCCTTGGTAGCTGGGTCGAAGGCAATGAACTCACCGATGGTTTTGGCAATGCCGCGGAGGACGTCCTCATGCCACAAATGCAGCGGAAGATTTGGAAGTCTCACCCAGATCGGGGCGGTGTTGATATCCTGGGTTTCGGGATCAAAATCCTCAGCCCACCGACGGAGGAAAAGACTTCTGTGCCCAAGAAACCACGGTCCCCCTGCAAGGATTCTGGAAACGTCATCCGGGTTGTTTAGGCGTATGGTAAAGAAACCCCTGGCCAGAGCAATGATCTCCATATGCCCGCTGGTTTTCCATTTGGTGACGGCCCATTTTCGGATGGTCTCCATGTCTGGGCGTCCACCAATGAATTTCCCAACCAAGGAAAACTTCTCCGCTTCCAGGTAGTCGAAAATAAGGTCGTCTGGAATGATCAGATCAGACCCGATTGGAAGCAAAGTAGAATGTTTAACAGCCATCGTGGAACCGATGCTAGCAACCTGTGCATAGGATCTTCCGCCCAGCTTTCTGCCATTAATCCCGCCAGGGTCAGGGTCGGGAGGCTTTTTTGGTGATCCAGGGACAGGGTCAGGTACACCCTCCCCTGCCTGGTTGCCATTCCCGCTTTCGGCTATCCCTCCCAGCTTCAACGTCCACACTGGTTCCTCCCACAGTCTCCTCCCGCTCTCGCTCCCACTATCGCTTTCGTTCCCGCTCCCGCTCTCCATCCCCAAACCTTATTTTTGTTTTTTCATGTCAATGTCCATCTCAAATATTTTATACTTACCCGGGTGTTGTAGGTGAGTTGGAGAGGAGACGACAATCCTCCAAGGGAGGTCCCAAGTTCAAATCTCCACCCTACCAGAAAAGTTGAATTGGGTATCCAAAATCGAATTGATAATGTTGGTGCGGGCAGGTCGGGTGCGACTCCCGGATGACTTTGACGGTGTAGAACCCCCTGGGTGCGACTCCGGGTGACTTTGACCGTGTAGAACCCCCTCCCGGGTGACTTTGACGGTGTAGAACCCCCTGTTCGTGATCTCTCAGACCAAGGCGGTTGTTCGTGATCTCTAAGACCAAAGCGGTTCCGCAAGAGGTTTTTCGCTTAAAAAAAAAAATATTTTTTATACTTGTTTTTAATAAATTATGGTGTTGATTATCATAGACAAAATGCACATGGTGTATTGATAAATACAAAATTTTCAAATTTTATTTTAAAGGACATTACCTTTCAAACCAGTTTATAATATATATGTTGTTTCTAAATAAATATGTTCTATTGTTGGACACATAAGTTCCTTATGATTTATAACCTAAAAAAATTATTTTACCAATTTTATTAAAATAAAATAATATTAATATAAAAATAATTAAATTTTTTTATTCTTAATTTTAATAAATTATAATTTTCAATATCATAATTTATTAAAAAAACATAAACATAATTATTAATAAATATAAAATTTTCAAAATTTGTTTTAAAAGAAATTCAATTTTTTTTTTTTGGTATATAGAAGCAATGGTTACAATCACGATTTTTAGTAACTACCAGCACAGCTGGTAGGGTTCAAACTATCTACGAAGGCTCCCAGGACTTCCACCATCTCGGTACATGGTAACGCGGCCTGAGATGGGGACCGCCGGACGCACAGGGGTTGCACCGGCTCAAAGAAATTCAATTTTAAACCATTATAGGATATTTATTGTTTCTAAATTGTATTAATGAGATTATTAGAGTGGTCGAAGAAAGACATTACCTTTCAAACCATTATAGGATATTTATTGTTTCTAAATTGTATTAGCCTCTATCGAGATTACGAAGTACATGTAAAATGGTTGAAGAAAGACATTACCTTTCAAACCACCATTGTATATTTATTGTTTTTAAATTATATTAATCTTTATCTAAGTCAATGAGTTAATAAGATTGAGCATGCTAGCTAATGGAAGAATTCAATTTTTTTTTACAAGTTTACTTATACACCATGGTTTGAACTTGGATCTTTGGGAAGAGAACCCTGTGCGTCCGGCTCTCACGCCGGGTTACCATGTACCGAGACGGTGGAAGTCCTGGGAGCCTTCATAGATAATTTGAACCCTATCAGCTGTGCTAGTAGTTACTAAAAATCGTGATTGTAACCATTGCTTCTATATATCAAAAAAAAAAAAGAAGTAAATCTTAGATTGGAAAATAAATTATATATATATATATATATATAATATTTTATTTTTAGAACTAATTATTATAAGTATAAATATGATTGATAAAAAAATTATAATATTAGTTTTTTTTCCTGTTGAAAACACGTCCCTTGTGGGGGAGCGAAACCTTCAAATTAGTTATTTTAAAATTATCAAAGATTTTAAAGGGCAGCGAAACCTTGAAATTAGTTATTTTAAAATGATCAAAGATTTTAAATTTTTGAATAAAAGGTTTAAAGTTCAAATCCAAAAAGATAGGATTGTACACTTGAATAACCATATTAGCTTATCTAATTTATGGTCTCGCCTCAAGGGTTAGGTAGATTGGTAATTGTCTGTCTAGTCAGGCACTTGCCAATATTTTGAGTGGGTTAGGTAGATTGGTAATTGTCTGTCTAGTCAGACACTTACCAATCTTTTGAGTGTGCAACGGACGACGATGGTACGAATCTTGAACGATCAGTGGTTTCCTTTACATCAGGTCAACATTAACACGGGTCAGGCACTTACCAATATTTTGAGTGTGTGATTGACGATGATGGTACGAATCTGAACAATCGATGGTTTCCCTCACGTTAGGTCAACAATAACAAGGTGGTATAAGCTTGTTGGTGATGCAAGGTAAGTCAGATGAAATAATTATCAAATTAATCTAACTCAACATTAGGTTTAAGACTAATGTTTATATAATACAATGAATAGTAAACCTAACTAATTCCCCACTAACCAAGCTAACAAACGCGTTAGGCTAGGTAGAGAGTTAGGTTTAGGATTGACTACCCTAGGATATTTAGGAACTAACCTAGGATAAGAATAATAAATATCTAAAGGATAAAAGTAAATAGTAAATGTAATAAAATCTACCTATGTAGTATAATGCAATATACTACCTATTTTACCTAGTGGAGTAAATGGTAAATATCCCAAGTAATGGAATATTACTCTAACATCCCCCCTTATTACATTATTTGGGTAATACATACATATCCCTCTATACAAAAATATTTGGGTAAAGTATATAGCTGTCCCAATACAGTGAAGAAGATGTTGATCTGTTGGTTCTTTGCTCTATCACAGTGCTCTGGCTGCTTCTAAGCAAAAAGTGGGTCATTCCTCACTTTGTCTTCATGCCAACAAATGTCCTTATGGTAATCACATCATCCAACCGAATTGCATGGGTAACCAGCCACTGTAATCGCTAGGTGTAGTAGAATAGATCACTTCATACAAGGTTCATTCATTTATAATATGAATTTGTAAAAGATAAGGTAGCTAAGGTGTCGGTCGTTGCCAAAAATGCACCCTTATAAGTTCCCCCCTTCTCGTTGCAAAACATAGTGTAATTAATTTCTGAAGGAAGTGTGACTAAGGTGTCGGTCAAAGCCGAAAATGCACCCTTATAAGCCTTCTTCCCTATTTACAAAAATCAGTGAAGAAAAAGAAATGGATATCCCCCTCAATTGCAAAAAGTGTGCAACGCAAGAGTGTTGTGAAGGATTTTACAAATATTGCCTCCTAGACAATTTTACATCACAAAAAGTCGCTCCTCTTGTTACAAGTACTTCAAACACCTAGAATTTGCTATTTATGAAGCCTAAAAGAGGTTCAAGCACCCCTTATTGCAAGGTCTTCAAACAAAATACTTATGCTATTTATGAAGCCAAAAAGAGGAGAGAGAGAATATGGTGTTTTTGCCCAAGGGACACATGTGTTTTCCCTCTACAAAATTGTTTTAGCAATTTAGCACTCCTTGTGCTATCTTTGAACCAGAAATAGAATCAGAATGAGACACTTCACAAGAAAGATGGCTTTTGTGTTGTGCCTTTGCCATTTTAGTTTTGCTTGTTTTGAAACCAACACTGAATGGTGTCTTGGTTGTCATTTTTACAATTTGTGCAAAACTATGCTTTCTAGGCAATTTGATCAAAAAAGTTCACCAATTTGTCCTTTCTTATTGTAAGTACTTCAAGCATGATTGCTATTATGAAGTCTAAAAGAAAAGGTTTAATGTTGATGACTTGGACTTTTCTGATTGCCTTTACAAGTTTTATTTCCCTCTTATCAAAATCTATGTTTGAAGGAAGAAAGGAATTATCCCCCCTTAGTGCAAAGGATTGCAACTTTTAAGGTTCCTTATTTTCAAAAAACTTGTTCTTTCTTTTGATTACCCTAAAAGAGTACCAAAATATAATTCACTCAAACAGATATTTAATGGCACCTGCCTTAACTCCCTTCAAGAAGGATGAAAAGTTTGAGGAAATTAAGCCAAACAAATAAGAGTGAATTAGGGGTTTTGTTGATTTAGGAGAGAATATCAAGTAATTTTGGCTTTAAATCTGTGCAAGGATTTACACAAATTTGTGAAATTTTGAGGTATGGATGTTCTTGATTATATGACTTATAGTTGCAAAAAGAATGATGCAACAATCAAACAAGAAATGGCCTCAAAATTCTTATCACCTAGTTTGCCAATTTAAGGTGTCGAGTAAAATCGAAAATGCACCTTTTATAAATTTTTGCAACAAAATGTGTATTTGTGTTGTGCAAAAAAAAATGATATTTTTATGTCTCCTACTTTGTTTTCCAATTTTGCAAAAAGAAGTACAATGTTGTCTTCTCCCCTGAATTTTGCAAAATTAACAATTTTGAGCACTCCTTCCAAGACAAGTCGACACACGACCCGCATTTGGAAGGCTTCCAGAACTAGTCGACACACGACTTAGTTTTTGTGGGCCTAAGGCTTTAAATTCTTCTCAATTTTGCAAAAGGAAAGTGCAATTTTATGTCTTATATCCCCCTCTTGGAGAAAAACAAATGCACTCTTTGTCTATGAAATTCACAAAATTTTTAGATTCCTTGTTTTCCAAATTTGCAAGAAAGAATCAAAGTTTTGATTGTTGTCTCCCTTTCATGGTGCAAAATGGACAAGGTTTGAGAAGAATGGGAGGTTCTCTAATTTGCAAAAAAAATATGCTCTTCTATGTCTTATATCTCTGTTTTGGTGAGAAAACAAAATCACTATTTTTGTTGTGTTGCAAAAGAAATACCCTCCAAATTTTCTATTTTTAATGCAATGTTTTCATAGTTTTAATCAAATTTTTATAATGGAATATAGTTAAGAAAAAATAATTTTAAAATTTTAAAATTAAATTTTTATCATAAAAATATTAAATTATAAAGTAAAATGATTAAAAATAAAAAAAATTACAAAAAAAAATTTACCTTTGATTTTCTTGTCGCGGGCTCCTTGTGGCAAAAAATATTCTTGCCCCGATGGGAGTCGAACTCCCGACCTCCCGTCGGGCAGCGCCTTAGCGTTGGCCCCTCCGTCGGTCGGGCTAGCTGGCCCAACGGGAACAGAGGTGGCACGCCTTCTCCTTGAAGGCTTCCTCGTTGAGCGGCAGGGAAATGAGTGGGATTTATCCCACATCGCCCATGCGGGTGATTTTATGTTGCTTAAAAGCAACAGAGCACACAGTGCTCTTTGATTGCCTACGGGCAATCAGGGTCTGTCGGACCCCTTTTGTTGTCGCCCACATGGCGCGGTCGGAGGGGTCCACGTGTCAGGTGGCACACATGGCTGTCCACCACATGGTCATCTAGTGGCTATCTGCCACGTGTTCGATCCGTCATCGAGTGGCTTTTTGCCACATGTCGAGTCCGTTCTAGGTCGAGTCTAGTGGCAATGCCACGACAACACCTCAGGATCCATGCTCGAGGTCATGACTGGCCAGTGGCTGTTCGCCACATGTCGCCAGATGAGTGGTCCATGTCAGTGCCTTGAGATCTATGCTCGGGCACGCGTGGGTCCTTCTGGTCTGCGTGGTCTGATAGATTTGTGTGCCACGTGTCACGTGTTTCGAGCTAGGGCGCTCCTGCCTTGGCTCTATTCGACGGTCGCCTTGTTGATCATCGAAAATCAGAGGGCCGCCTGCCCTCTCAGATTTCGATCGTTGGATGTGGGTCGTCGATGGTCGGATGCGTCGCTCCAGTCGACGGTCGCCTTGTCGGTCCTTAGAAATTGGAGGGCTGCCTGCCCTCTCGGATTATGGTCGTCGAACGACGGGTCGGTCCGGTCGTCGTCGGGGGGAGGGCACACCTGCCCTCCTTAGGTGGTCAGTCGTCGATTGGGTTTGCCACGTGGCCTCCCACGGAGGGCGCTCCTGTCCTCTCATGGAGGTCGGCTTCGGGTCCCGTAGTCGGGCCGAAGAAAAAAATCTTCGATCACCGACAGGGGGCTCCTCGCGCGCGGGGCCCAGGTTGGGTCGATCGTCGGCCCTCTATCCGCCTATCAGGCCTGACAGGTCGGACATCAGAATGCTGTCAGATCTATCTAGGCCTGCGGGCCTTCTCCCATGGCCGCCCGATGACATGGGCTTGCGGGCCCTCTCCCGTGGCCGCCCGATGACGTGGGCTTGCTCTACCTAGGTGTATGGGCCTACGGGCCTTGCTGCCTGGGAGCCGCCTCGGGATCCGTGCAGGTCCTGAGGGCCAGCAAGGCCCTCGAAGACCGTTCCAGGTCTAGGTCGGGTGGAACGAGCGGAGCTCGTATTAGGCCACCCGACTGCGATGATACCAATGATGCAAGGTAAGTCAGATGAAATAATTATCAAATTAATCTAACTCAACATTAGGTTTAAGACTAATGTTTATATAATACAATGAATAGTAAACCTAACTAATTCCCCACTAACCAAGCTAACAAACGCGTTAGGCTAGGTAGAGAGTTAGGTTTAGGATTGACTACCCTAGGATATTTAGGAACTAACCTAGGATAAGAATAATAAATATCTAAAGGATAAAAGTAAATAGTAAATGTAATAAAATCTACCTATGTAGTATAATGCAATATACTACCTATTTTACCTAATGGAGTAAATGGTAAATATCCCAAGTAATGGAATATTACTCTAACAATTGAAAGCAACCCTTATGGTTTGAATCCTAAACTTGGCAATTACTAAAAATAGTGTGGATGTAACCAACTTCCCTAAAGGGTCTCATGAACATTAAAGAGTATTTATTTTATATAATGTAAATATTTTTAAAAAATAATTACTAATAATTTTAATAATTATATGGTCAACCTTATTAAATTTTTAAGAGATAATGATCAAATGGTCTTAACTCAACAACTTATAATTCCTTAACTTTCAAGGAGGAGACTCATGTTTCAGATCTTGCCAAGCAGGACGTATATAATTATTAAACTATTTTAATATTTATACGTAGTTGCAATATAATATAAATATATCACTAATTGAAGAATATTAATAACAATATTTTTTATGCTAATAAAACATTATTTTCAAACAAGGGAAGGTGAGTAGTCTAGTTGGTGTGATGTGAGGCAACCACGTTTACGATTCGTCAACTCCGGTTCAAATCACACTAGCTACCATAAGCCCTTTTTGCTCCCAATGGTTAGGGGATTGGTAAGTGCTTGTTTGGCCAGACACTTACCAAGAAGAGACCTGGGCTCAAACTTTGGAGGTGTCATTTGCAAAGGTAGTAGTTTGATCCAAATCTTAGTGGATTGGTAAGTGCTTGTTTGTTTGGCTAGGCATTTACCAAGAAGAGACCTGGGTTAAAACCTTGGGGTTCCATTTGCAAAGGTAGGAATCTTCTGAGTGCGCGTCAGACCGATGACGATGATACGAACCTCGAGCGATCAATGGTCTCCATTTCACGTCGGGTCAACAACAATGAAACAAATAGAGGTTATAGGAAGCAGCCCCACAATTTGAACTTGATACGTAGTAGAATAGGACTGTGGATGTAGCTGATTCCCCTATTTATAAAAAAAAGTTATTATTTTCAATATTTTAAAAAACAACCCACGTGTTGTAGGTGAGTTGGAGAGGGTAGGGCAATCCTCCAAGGGAGGTCCCTGGTTTGAATCTTCACCTTACCAAATGCATATCGAGTACCCAAAATCCAGTTGATAATGTTGGTGCAATTAAGGTTGGGCGTGACTTTCGGATGATTTTGACGACACGGTTCCCAAGTGATTTTGACGGTGTAGAATCCCCTGATAGTGGTTTCTTAGACCAAGGCGGCGTCGTAAAAGGTTTTTCGTTAAATTAAAAAAAAAATCTTTTCAAAAACATAATTAACCCAATTCAAACCACAACAAAACATATATAAAAATATTTAATATATATATATTTAACACATAACACACACCCACACCATGGTTTGAACTTTGGACTTATAAAAGAGAAGCCAAAGCCCTTATCGTTGTGTTGTCCCCACCAGGATTATTTTTATTTTAATTTATAGTAAAATTAATAAAACTCCTTGTTTAGGGGATGCTTTTGGCTCTTCTTCGAAATGTCCAAGATTCAAACCGCGGTGTGAGCAAGTGTGCGAGGGGGTGCATGTGTAGTGATTGTGTGTTAAATTCCCTATTAATAAATATAGCTCTCGACTTTACCAAAAAACATAGTTAAAAAAAACTACTTAACCTTATAAATTGATCCTAAAAATTTCTCATACTAATCAAATAAAAAAAATAAAAATAAAACTCCATTAAATCAAACATCCAACATCCATTCTTTACACTTTAAATATTGGTACTTGTTCAAAACATGAACTTAAACTTTTTATTTAAAAAAAATCAACTCAAAACATGAACTTAAACTTTTTATTTAAAAAAATCAACTCAACAAATTAAAATTTAATTTGAGATAATATTTAATTGCTTTAACTAATTAAAACTTAACACATAACCCTTAAATCTCATCAAAATGATTACTAGTAATTTAATTCTTAAATCATAATATAAGGGTTGAAACACTCGTCCACTTCTCTAATACATAATTTTTCTATAACAACACTTTTTCAATAAATTTCTCCCTATGCCTAACCTATGATAGGACATGAATAAAAATGAGAATGGTCCAAACCCACATGTCAAATAGCTGTTGGTCTACACAATGGAATTCTAACATTCCACTACTAGTTTTTGGTCTCTTTATTGGAATGCTAACATTCCACTCTCCCATCTTGGCTCAATTTGATTCTGACATGGTAAACTTGCTTTTCAAAGTTGGTGGCTCTTGGTGGCACTTGATGTAGACAAACATATGACCTCTTCCCACAAAATCTATGGCACGAAGAACAAGATCCAAAAAAAAAATGTGTAAACCATGGATCTTGGAGCTTTCTCCTAGTCAAATTTTTATTGGTTTTTTTTTAACATCGTAGTAATATAATTTGAGATTTTATTTAAAAAGATTGATTGAAAGTAGTCAATTTTTTGGACGACTAGGTTTTGTTGATTTCCAACGGGTTAAAAGTTATAAAGGTTTTCTTATACAACATGATTTTAAAACTAAAAACAACCGAGTTTCGTTAACTTCGTCTTTCTCCAACAAACTAAACATTATAAATTTCCTATAAAACATAAAAACTGGAATTGATGCCTTTACTGAGGTAAAATTGTGCTTGTCCAAGGTATTATCACATGGGACATGATATGGACATGAACATTTGGCCCAAGAACAGGCCAAACTAGATTTTGGTGACAAGATAAGGATGATACAATACAACAAAAATGATATAGGGTAGCAGTCATGACATAAGACTCATGTGAACATGTATAGTGACATACGCTTCTCCACCGCTACACTACATTTGTATGGCATTATTCAAGCCTTTGCCCCTAGGCAACAAACTCTTTTATTTGTCCATTTCTTATATAAGACATCTCAATTATGAGAAAGGGACTTTGGCAAGTCAAGTCACAAATCACAAGAGTCTTAACATATTCTAAACTTAACAAGTGGGGGTGGCGACAAAAGCTTCCTCTTTTGTATTTCTCAAGGTAATCACGGGTGTTATGCATATAGATGCCACAAGAAGCTCTGTCATAATAGGTTTAATGAAATAATGTCACTGATTTTATTTTTGTTTGGTTATGGTGAAGACAAGGTTTTCATGTCAAAGATAGATTTTTTCAAAAGTATAAGAGGTTAAAAGCAAAAATATATATATTATATGAGGAGAATAATTATCCTTTTATCTTAAAAATTAAAATATAAAATTTTATATTATTGAAATATAATATGATTAGGTTTTTTATAATAAGTTATTTTTTCATGTGGTTTGAATTTAAGTTTTTTTTGAAAAGAGAGTTCAAAGTCAAACTAGTATAGTGTCCTAGGCATACTATTTTTTACATGTATGCACATTCTGTTTTGGTTTGAACTTAAAGTTTTTTTTTCCTTTTTGGAAGAAGAGGTATATTAAAGTCGAACGAAATTCTAACATAGAAATATGCCATTGGAAGAGAGCCTAAAGTCAAACTAATACGGTGCCCCACAAGGACAATATATTGATTTATGTTTTTTTTTTCTGTATTTTGAATATTTGAAAAGTTAGGGATATATGGGGTTCACCCTTTCCCTAAATTGAACTTGGGTTTACGTTAGGAAAATCCAATACCTTTTTATCACTATGGTGTCCCTTTCGGGAAGGTATATTGGTTTATGTTAGTACTTTGATTATATAGAATCGAAATGAGTTTTTTTTTATTTGGTTATTGTGAGAAACCTCTATGATCGACGCACAAGGTTAAGTCTCCTCCCAACCATGACATCTCGTAAAGTTGATATTTTTTATTATTCTGATTATATAGAATCGAAATGAGTAAGCAGTCTCCTCCCAACCATGACCTCTCATAAAGTTGATATTTTTTTATTATTTTGATTATATAGAATTGAAATGAGTTTTTTTCTTTTGGTTAATGTGAGAAACCTCTATGACCGACGCACAATTTCCTCCCAACCATGACCTCTCGTAAAGCCGATAGCTGTATTGAGGCTAAGCAGTCTCCTCCCAACCATGACCTCTCGTAAAGTTGATTGTTTTACTTATCAATAGAGAATTTAACAAAAAGCCACCACATACCCACTCCCTCACACACTCGCCCACACCACAGTTTGAATCTTGGACCTCCCGAAGAAGAGCCAAAGCCCCAACCGTTATGCTGCACCCCCAAGTGCGAATTGAAATGAGTTTTACTTGACCACATAACAATATTATAAAGAGTTTGTTGGCAATTATATATGTATCTCTTGACAACATTTGAACTTGATTTTGTTCTTTAAAAGTTGAGGAATCTAACCCTCTTTGATCATCACAATATAGTATGGATTAATTTAGATTGAAAGAGATATACTTGTATTATATAATTACCATATATATATATATATAAATATGAAATTGAAAGAGGTCTAGTTACATAATACATAATAATCATATAATGGTATTATAATAATTTGATAATTATGTATCACTTGACAAGATTTAAACCTTAATTTTTTCATTGAAAATCAACAAATCTAACCATATGAATTAATATCATTTAATTCATAAAATTATATTTAAAAAAAAAATGAAAATTTGATTTTTAAAATGAGGATCTTTTGAATTTATCTCTATCCTTTAGTTTATGACCAGCTTAAGTTTTTTTAAAAAGAAATTAAATATTTTTTAAATAAATATTTTCGTGGTATTGTTTTTTTTTTAATGACTTTGGATTTGCATTAGGATACTTTTATTTATTGTTATTTAGTTTTAAATAATTTTATTATTATTATGTTTAGTTTTTTTTCCTTTTTAAAATTTTGTTAAACAATATTTAAAAATAAAAATATATGAAGTAACTCAAGTATTTAGACTACTAACAATAATATTGAGCAACAAACTACGTGACTTGTTTTTCCCATAAACAATAATTTAAAGTAAAAACACTTGAAGTGATTCAAGTACTTGGACTAGTGTCTGCAATATGAACAAATAAATAATATGCCTTGCTTTTTCAATAAGGTTGCATACCAATTAATTCCTATTACCCATGTGATATTTGAATATTAATTATTTAAAATATATTTTTTGATTGGTTGGAAGAAAGGGTTTTAAAAAGGTCCTTAAACTTTTTAAAAGGAAAAAAGAATTCTAAAAAAGAATCATGGAAGAGAGTTCTCCAAAGAAAACAAGAGTACACGAATATAGAAGGACACCACCATTTCTTACAAATATAAACTCGAAAGAAAAAAACCTCTACAAGAAGGGTTTCGAGCTGGAAAGCCCTCTAAAATATGATTGTAATAATTATATGTGTTTTTTTTATATGGTTTTAATTCAATACATATAAGATGAGTTAAGAACTAAGGAAACAAATTAAATTGTGTAAGGATTAATTTAATGGAAGTTAACTCCTTCACTTCCTTAATTAATAAAGTTAAATGAAATCATCTAATAGTAAGATTAGATATTGAGTTGTAAACTCAAGTTGTAGCTTAAATTTTTAGCATTGATTTTAAAAGAAGATGAGTGATTCTAAAGGAAGATGAGTGGAGAGCTTAAAAGTTTAAGCACCTTAGAAGTCTCCTTTAATATATTAGGTCTTAAGTTCTCTTTTGATTTATTTAATTAATATCCAAATTTTTAATCAAGTTTGTAGTTTAGGTGTAATTACCTTAGTTTAATAATTAAAGTTTGAGTTGTTTCTTATTGAGTAAATACTTCTTATACATATACATATCTGTCATGGGGATTGAACTCGAATCACATCACCGACAATGCAAGTGGCATCCTTGTTGGTAGACCACATCACACGAGTTAAAGTTTGAGTTGTTATGGTTGGTGAAACTATAGATGCAAGCATGAACACATACTATAATTTATTTGGATTGGATTGTTGTATTTGCCTTTATGTTAGGACGCTCTTAAAATGCATATAAACTTAACATTTTTATCAAATGGAATTAGCTCAACCTATTAGATTCCTCAACATTCAAGAAGAAGACCCAAATTTGAATCTTGCCAAGTGATACATCGATAATATCCAAGCTTTGTTGTAATACCACTATGTGGTGATGATGTTATACAAATGGGGCCATTTTAATTCCATATAACCAATTGAAAAAGAAAATAAAAAAATGAGGTTTAATTTAACATCCTAAGTCTATTTAACCACATAATTTAAGGTATGCTAAGTCTATTTAAGCCATGTAGTTTAAGCTAGATAGGCTAGTGGTTTAGATCATAAGTTTGCAACAATTAGGATTTGTAAAAATAAAATAGATATAAAAGATTGAAATATCTTTATCTAGAGCTAATGAAGTCGATGTTAGATTAAGGTGGACACTTTGCCAGGTGGATGATAATCAAGCTAACTCTCATGATATATAATATATGTACTTAAAGAAAGCTCCTGAGAGCTTGGTTAATAATCATTTTTGAATTAAATTTTGAACTAGATACAAGGAAATTTTTAAGAGACAACAAATATTTGATATTCAAGCTTTAAAAAACAACTCCAACTAACATGAGGATAAATCCTTGCTTCACAACAAGCATAAAATTTATGGTTGTGATATAGCTTTACACACACTACAAATATGGGAAAAGGATGGAAGTTGAATGTCATAAGTTAAATCTCTACAATTGTTCACTTTGAATCCAATGGTGTACAAGCTAGCTCAATCTTTATGAGTACATATACGAAAAGGATCTTTGAAGACTATAAAATTGAATTAGATTCAATGATGATATGGATGTAGCTGACAACTAAAAGAAACTCTATAATATTAATTTTATATTATTAAATAAAATTTAAAAAACTCTCAAGTTGTATCATAGTTGTTCAAGCTAAATGATTAGAAAATGTAAAAGTCATTTTAATAAAAAAATCACATGATAAAAAGGACTTAAAAAAAATCCACATCCTTAGGCTTGTCATATATCTTCCTAAAGATCGACCTCACTGAAATTCCTTAAGTCTAAAAGTTACTGAGAGGGCCTCAAGCTTAATATTATTTTCAAATAGTTATAAGCTAAATTATTAAGAGTATAATATTTATTGGTAATATTTATACCTAGGCTATATCAAGGTTAGACTTAGGTTAATCCAGGTAGAGTTTTGTTGGTCACAAATCTGCCTAAGTACAAGATTTCATCACTTGTGCACCCTAGACTCAGCCAACATTGAAAGGCCGAGGGAAAAAGAAAATTCCTTCAAACCGATCTCCAGAGAGGGTTGGCTCCCTTACTAAATTCTACACTGTTTGAAGACTAGGGATGTAGGAAAGAAATTGAAAAATAACTGAAAGAAAGGGAAATATAGCCACAGGCCGAAGTGTAGAATTTGGTGCAGACTAACAGCAAAAATTCCACCAAGTTTTATAACAACATATAATAAAAGGAAAGCAACAGAATTTAACTCACACCTTTGTAGAGTAACCCCCGGATCGCATTTCAAAATCTACTCACTAACCAACAACGTTTGAATTTAGAATGCAGAATTCAAAACTTAACAGCAAGAGCATGAGCATAAACATAAATGATTTTTTTAAAAAAGAAGGAAATCACACATATAAGAATGCTTGCAAATTTCAGAAGCCAAGTCTCTTCTATTGATGCAGAGAACTTAGAGAGTTTTCTTGCAAAATATCTAACCTCTCTTTACAATAAGAATTTGATTAGTATTTATAGAGGTTTTCGCCTCTTTCATTAAATACATGTGGAGGCAAAGTGTCGTCCACTCAGCCACCAATAGCAACAACTTTCTCCTCGACCACAACAATGAACCAATGAGCAAATTCCAAATAAAATAACTGATGATTTTATCACATGGCATATCAAGATTCAGCACAAATCATCGGTCTAGTTTCAATCTCCATGGTGGCGCCTTGGAAATGCATGCCCACGAAGTGGTCGATGCCTCGAAAATGAACAATATTGCACTAAAATCAAGAGCACATGCTTAAAATTGGTAGCTTTAGCGATCATATCACCTCAATAATTATCTTTATCAATATTAATCTCTTTTCAAAGAAGATTTGCACCAAACTTCACCCAAAATTACATCCATAGGAAAAAGTGTTCAATGTGTGAAAACACTTAAAAAAGAAAAACAATTTTCGAACAAAGATTACAACAAAATTCCAATGTGGCACCAATGATTACAACAAAATGTCAATGTGGCACACTACAACAAAATTCCAATGTGGCAAAAATGCCAAATTTTTGGTGGCTCACGGGGTATTCAACTCGCCTGAATGTAATCGATTCCAGGCCTTTATTCATTGGGTACAGAGTTCCCACTTGTAGCTGCATCTAATGGTTAGCTACTTGTATCAACTTCGTCTTGCTTTTTGAGATGTGCTACGATGGATTCATATATCGCAACTGCTTCAGCCCATCCATCTATGGTAATCGCCTCCCGAGCTTTGAGAGTACCCACAAGATATCGAAAAGTCTCAACCTTTTCTATATCAATATGTTTGGCCCTTTGAATGAGCTCCAATAATCTATATTCAATGCGAATGAACTCTCTCATTAAGGGTAACACATGCTCTTCGATGATGGGCTCCTCCAAATTATCAATATCTGAAGTATCCGTCATGAAAAAAACCCATAATGTATCCAGGTCTTTCTTTTCTAGAATATTTCCTTGATCATCAACAAAACTAGGAAAACCATTATCTGCAAGTGTTTCAAAATAAACCAATGAAATACGTCTTTCATGTTCAAAGGTCTCTTGCAACTGACGAGCTTCTTTAATCAGATTCATCTTGGAGAAATAACTGCGTAATGTGATTTTAGCACTCGCCCAAGCATGGGCTATATCACTCATTGGACGCATCTTAATATTTGAGTCATTGCTTGGATCTTCATGGCCATTTTCAATTTTGGCTCTAAATCTTGCTCCATGCTGTCTATTATAGGTCCACCATATGAAATAGCTGCCTGAACATCCTGAAGGAACAAGAGCACTAATGTAGCCTTGGTCACCATTTTCTTACAATTAGTCAACATCTGACTGTGAGCTTCCTTAATCTTGTCCTTAGTGAGGGACACAGAGTGCATTGATTTTGTTGCCAATTGATTCTGCAAGTTCTGAAGCTGATCCTACAAAGCTTGAATTTTCAATTGTGCTTCCTGCTCGGCTGCCTAAAACTGTGTAGCTGTCTGCTTGCTCTCCGCTATGTCACTTTCCAAATGCATCACCTGTTGCTGCCACTGTTGAGATTCAAATTATGCTACATCAGATTTATCCTGTTGTTCCTCTAAGGCTTCCTCGAGCTTTTTGATTTTCTCTTCAGCCTAAATGAGAATATCCTTGTAATGTTCTGCCTGCAAGTACATGGAACTTGATGCCTCCTGTATGGTGCCCATGTGCTCAACTGGATGCTTCTTTGTGAGGTCCTTAGTGATAGCTTGGTATGAATAGTCACTAGATGTCATTTCTCTTTAAGGTTTCCGAACCCAAGGAATCATGGTCATCGTGTGCTTCTCCATTGCTATGGGATCAAAAGTCACTTTCTTTATTGGTTGTGCCATGGCTAGTGAATCCTTTCTCTTATGATTCTTCCACCACCTAGATGAACTTTGTTGTGCCTTGCTGAGTTTTTCTGCTATTGAGCGCTCAGGTAGCAACTCTATCTCAGAGACTAGTGGCTCCTCCATGGCAAAAATTGGGGAAGAGAGAAAAATAGCTTGTTGGGGATTGGATTCAACCACAAGAATGGAAGTGGAGGGGATCTCAACTATGCTTACTCGAAGAGGTGCTTGCATGCTTATGGAAGAATGTGAAGGTATGGAAGATGAAACAGAGGGTAATGGAAGGGCAAATGGATTTGGGGCAAATACAAATGAACTGAAGGCAAGAGAAAAGGATGGAATGGGTGAAACTGAAGAAGCACTAGTGACCTGTGACTGTGGGACAAAAGTGGGAATGGGAGAGGTGGATGTGACGGGAGGTGAAGTAGACATAGGAACTATGGATGAAAAAATAGTGGTCACCAAATGCTTATTAATGAGAGAAGAAGAAGGAAAATGCATACCTATGAGCTCCTCTCCTTTTGTGCTTATGATCATTTGAGCCGATGGTAAACATTGTTGTATCACAATATTTTCTTCTCCTTTAGATTATTCCTTCCCCATGTTCAGATCAACCGATGTCACCATTGAATCAAAGTGTGTTGGCTCAATTGCTTGTGGTGAAGACTATTTTATGCTCAGCGCAGAATGTGCTCCACTCCTAGGCTTCTTCGCTATGTGAGGGAAAGGAATTTCCATGGTTGCACTCATTTTATTTTGTAGAAATTGCTCTTGCTCTTCCTCTTCAATAACAATCCTCTCTTTTTCCAATACCTCCACTTATTCGATCATTTCTTGTTCTTTACCTGGACTACTAATACTTTTAGGCACCAAATCAGTAAAGGAGAGGGGTTGATACTTCTCATAATTATCATCATAAATATTTGAAAAAGAATCATCTATAGCCATCAAATATTTTGTTTTGAGCTTATTTTGATGAACTCTCATGATCCACCAATTGGCAATATTTTCATCAAACCAATCAGGAAATTTGGTCTTCATTTGCTCAAACAAACCTTTAGGAGGAACCTGTTTTGAGTGATTGGCAGGATCATATTCAACCTCCATTTCATACAAATCATGCCAAGGAGGAAGTGACATAATCTTCTCTACATGCCATTCAATGTCATGCCCTTCAGGATTGTTCCTTTGTCGCACAATATCTTCTCTGGGGCAACAATGAAATGTTTTTGCCTTGATGAAACTGGTAAAAATACCCAAAGGATCATACTTCCATCGTTGGGGGAGCTCAACCAATCCATGATCATAGAGTGTCTCGAGTAATCGGTTCATTCTGCCCACACTGAGTAAGCTGTGATATCACCAAACTTGAAAGGCATAACACATGTATTTTTTTTTCTATTACCTGACCCATAGGTATCATTTATAAAATCACTTTGTCGGGCTACTTCCAAGGCAAAAATATGTTCAGTTGTAAAATATGGTAGCAAAAAAGGTTTACCAGTAAAACCTGTAGCACCCCAAAATTGGTGCAGTAAACCTTAGAAAATAATTAAAATTACTTTAGTAATAATTCAAAATTCAATTTTAACCTTGAACCACCCGTTAATCGCCTGTTAAATAGCTTTCCCTATTTTCCATGCCATTTTTAGGATTTGTTGTGACCGTTGGACGATGTCATCTCCGATCAGACGATATCGCCTCAGATCGGACGATTTCGTCTGGAGCAGAACGTCCAGACGATCTCATCCCAAACTGATTTGTGCATAATTAGATTATATTCCAACGGCGTCTCTAAGTTGGGCAGAAGCGTGTCTGCGCTATTAGAGACCCTCCCCGTTGGAGATCTTCCAGATTAGGATGATCTCCAACCTCCTAACCTCCCTCCTAAGCCTATTTAAACCTTAGGACCCCCCTTGACATTCCCCTGGCTGAATTTTCATGTAACTTGACCTTTGCACGCATTAAAATACCCTGGATTACCATCTGCATTTGTGCTTTCCAAGTTTTCTTATAGGGACCTCATTGATTTTCAGCAGGAGCAAGCTCAGATCGTCGCAAACGATCCTGTACAATCTTGGATGATCCTGTCAAAATTCAAGATGATTTCGACTGTAGTCTACATTGGGGGAAATCAGTGCCCAGAGTTTGCATTTTTCCTATACTTTGCTGCTATTTTATTCTGCATTTAGTTAGTTTTATTATTATTTCCTATTATTCTGCATCTTGGAGTTCACCCATGTAGTTTAATTGCATAATAAAATCATGATTAGCTATTAAAGCATCATAATTTACTTGCATTTCCATTCGAGATTCTCTTATTAACATCCTTATTATTATTTCACATCATTTTCCTTTATCAGTATAGCTGCATTTTCTGTATTTTGTATCTATTTCTCTGTTTACAGGTCTCTGACGAATTCGTTTGACGAATTTGTCAGATCTCAGACGATCTTGTCTGAATTCAGATGATCCTGTCAAATCAGAGGCGGTCTGGACTGCTTCAAAAATTAGAATCTCCATCAGACATTCAGAATCAGATATGGCTTTTCTCATCTAGCATATTCTCTGTGTTTTATGTTTAATTCTATTTTCAGTATTCATTTAATTTGCATTTTCATAATAGAACAACTTAGATTCATTTGGCCAAACCTAGTATTTGAATGTTTAAATATAAAATTAAACACATTAAACACATTCCCAACCTAGGCGTGGAGACTGCCACTAAACGTTTCCTGGTGAACCCCACCATCCGTCAAAAAATCACCTTAATACACCTCCCCCAAGAGGCGGGACCTTCAAAGGGCCTCTCAATCTGAGGTATTGTCCCATCCTTCCTGCATCCCCCTTTCGGGTGCGGATCCTTTAGCCTGAAGGTAAGGGTGCGAAAAATTTGGAACGATACATTTTGGTGAACCCGACGTGAAACTAAAACCTTTTGAAAACAAAAACAAAAAAACAAAAACATAGATGCATTTAAAATAATTAGAAAACTACTAAGTTGCATATCATGTCTAGATGGTAGCTCCTAAGAAAAGACTAGCTATCACTATAAATGTTGAAAACCAATTAGCAGCCATAGAAGTTAATTTTGTGCTTAGTGTGCCGAAACAGAGATAAAAACCAACTTTTGTGGAAAGAACTTGATAGGAAGCTAGGAATCATTTCATCTAGATCAACCGAACTTAGACAAATCAAGAGGTTTGCCCTAGATAGGATCCTGGATCCTCATCAACTCATTTTTTATCATGAACTTCAGAGAGCCTGCCATAGGTGGTTAGCTTATAGGAGAGCTCTTGTGTCTTCATAATTGTTCACCTTCGAGGAATACCTCGAGAACGCAGCTGTTTCTAGTTCATATAGAAGTCCAAGAAATTGATCTTATGATTAGAAAAATATGGAATAGAGTTCCTAGAGCTATGTTATTTCGTGAATATTTTCATGAGAATTATTATTATCAACCAGAATCTGAGACAGATAATATCACTATAGCACTTTTTGTCAAATTCTTGAAAGAAAATTTTCAATTTGAAGAAGAACACTTCATGACTCCTGAAGAACTCGAGCCCATTAATGATATTTATAAATTATTTATAGAAAACTAGATCATTGCTTTCATTATTATTATTTCTTGCATGCAGTGTGCTATTTGTTATCTTTATAATATTGTTACAAAAACAAAAAAATAGAAAAAACAAGAAAAACCAAAAATATAACAAAACCAAAACATTTTATTTCAAATACTATAGTAGGTATATAATTAAAATATATACCTCTTAAGTTTGTTGCACATATATATATATACAAGTATATATATATATTTGCTGAAATCTAAATTTAAGCACAATGCCTAGACTTAGGAATGGTAAACAAACTGAAGAAGAAGAAGAAGATTGGTTAGGAGACAAAACAAAAAACCCAAATGTCCTTCCCGAGGATTCAATTCCGGAAGGAGGAAATCTAGAACAGCCAGAAGATGAGCTTGTTGTAGATGAACAAGAAGAAAATCTTAAAGAGGAAGGATCCTCATCCCCTAGAATGGCTCCAGATGGAACTATTGCTTTTGATAACTTAGATCATTTATGGAAATTTTTCAATAATAACATTGGTGCTCTTAATATGGCAGTTCGTATTGATAGAGGACAAATTAGTGACACTCAAGCAGACCATGGAAGATATGTTTAACATACACACTAATCCCTTGTCCTTTGTTGAAAGTGATAAGGTGGACCATCCAATAGAGATATGGTCACTATGATTCAGAACATGCAAAAACAATAGGTTACCCAACCCCTAAGGAACTCGTTATTGAGCCTAAAATCATTCCCACACAAAAGAAACCTTCATTCACTGCTTTATTTCGCCAAACTATTGATCAATATGCTTCAAATTGACAAAAACCTAAAATGAAGCCAAACACCAATTTTCAACAATTGGGGATACAACATAATACAACTTCAAAACTTCTTCATAACACCATTCCTACCAAAAATTTACACAATAGTAATATAGCATCTAATATTCATGTCCCTCCATCATATGCTCACAAATCCCATATTAATACCCTACCGAACCAATATGGTGGGCAAACTAGTAATCTGAAAGCCATGGTGAAATAGTTAGCTTCGCGTATGGACCAGATAGATCCCTACCATCCCTCGTACAATTATCTAGAGATGTGTAGTCAGCCTTTGGATCCCATAGTTGTAGCACAACCATACCCTAAACACTTTCCCATGCCCGTCCTGCCTATATATAAAGGAACTGAAGATCCCATAGAGCATCTTCGCATGTTTAGGATACAATGTCATGATATATCACATGATGACTTGCTATTACTAAAAATGTTCCCGAAAAGTCTAGGAGGAATGGCATTAGAGTGGTACTATCAATTGCCCACTCATTCTTTGAGAAATTTTGAAGAAACAATTGAATCTTTTGTCCATCAATTTAGTGCCTACATCGAGAGGCATGTCACCATTAAAGATTTATACAACTTAAAACAAGACAAAGATGAATGTTTTGCTGATTTCTTAGCTAGATGGAGGCAGTTGATAGGAAAACGCACTTTGTGCTACCTTATAGGGAAATGTTGGATATTTTTATCAATAATTTACAAGAACAAATATCCTATGAGTTATCAACTGCTACCTTGACCACCTTCGATCAAGCTATAGACTTAGCTCGAAGAGTGGAAGATGCTCTCATTAGGAGAGGCCAGCTTAGGAAGAAATATGATGAGAAAACATCCAAAAATTAGTATAAAAATAAACAAGTTGTAGGTGACGGAGTCACTGACAGCAAAAATGTTGCTAATATCAATACAATGAAGACAACAGAAAAACTTATATTGAAACCTCCTGATAAACCTCCTCGAGAATTTACCAGATTGAATCAACCTTTATCAACCATTCTCCCTCAATTACTAGCATGAGGTTTGATTCAATTACCAGCTATCCGGGAACCTAATCCAACTATACCCGGATACAGAGCTGATTTACATTGTGATTTTCATAGAGGACCTGGACACTCTACAAACTCTTGTAAAAGATTGAAACATAAAATACAAGATCTGATTGATAATAATGAAATGGAGGTGCAAGCCTTCCAACCTAAACAAAATGCTCCTAATAACACCCAAAAAACCATTCCCCAAAATCAGAATCAAAATGCTAATCAATCATTGGATATACTTCAACATCCTTTACCAAAACATGGTAAAGAGGTGGCCAATCAAATTGAACATCATAATGTTCCCCCTCCTACCCGATATGTAGGAACTATTAGCGAACATTTACCTAATCATGATTTACAAAATTTGACACAACTTTATCCATGGTCACGACCAGGCCCCTATATAATACTCAAAATCCGGATCTCAGTGATGTAGAATCGAGATCGAAAGTGAAATAGACATCACCTCAAATCAATCGAATAGTTCTAAAAATGAATCGGACCCTATTCAACCTATCACAGATTTTATGGTTCCAAAAGAACCATTTCCTAGAAGAGTTACTACTCGACCCTCTTCTAATCAGTTCCTTCCTAATGAACAAGCCATAAACGCTCAACCGAGACTAGTTCAGTGTCCTCAATATAACATTGTAGGTACCATCGAAGCCGTTACCAGACAACAAGCTCAAAATTCTCAACGAGGATCAAACTCAGAATGATGGATCAGCTCCATTTATTTTGAAAAATCCCAATAAAGGGAATCATATGTCTAATGTTCAACCAAAACCTCCTTACAATATTAACGAACAATTATCCAATACTACAACCATAATTTCCCTTTTGGACTTGTTAAGATCTTCTCCTACCCATAGGGATGAATTAATGCTCACATTAAGCCAAATGATGGTACCTCAAAATATTCAACTTGAAGCCATGTCCAATACTATCATCACTCGTGAAGTCGATTGTATTGAATTTCAAGATAAAGATATACCACAACATAGTCTACATATGGATAACCCCTTATATATTACTGCCCTAATTGGAGATGTAGCTATTAAACGAGTCTTGATTGACAATGGTTCATCTCTAAACATATGCACTTTTGACTTTTACCAAATATTTGGGTTTAGAAGTGATGAAATGAAAAGAACGGATATGATTATCAAAGCTTTCAATGACAAAACACAAGAAACGTGTGGAGTCATTACTATACCCTTGCAAGTTGGTCCTAGAACCCTAGATACAACCGTGTTTATTGTACATTGCCCTGCCTCATACAATATACTTTTGGGTCACCCTTGGATCAATGCGATGCGGGCTATCCCATCAACTTTACACCAATGTGTTAAATTCAAATTTAAAAATCAGTTGGTCACTATTCATGGTGATCCTAGACCCTTTGATATGTGTGCCTTGGCAGAACTTGTTGGAGTTCGGTTTTGCCTGCTCTGTCATCCACACATCCTAATTCTTATTTTTCATCTAAAAGTGTGAAACACACACCTACAAATTCATCTATTTCTTCTCCATTAATTTCACCCCCATGTATAGCTCAACAATCTTCTGAACAAACCACACTAGAACCTCCAAAAGATCTTAGATCTACAACCAATCCTTCATGTTCCATCCCTATAATTTCAAAACCTATAGACCCATTTATTAACACCTCCACATTATCTACATCTATCATACCTTCCACATCTAAAGATATAGGGAATGATCCTTCTACATCTTATGCTCTTTCTAATGAGCTTTTACCGAATTTATCTAAAATTTTAATATAAAAAAAAAACAAATGCTTCTATGCAAGATTCACTTCTTTTAAATAATTTGCCACCATCTCCTCGTACTTTGGGCCTCCCACAACCTATGGGAAGTACTTACCAAGTCGGGAGTTGTGCTTTTATTTATAAAGGATATGATTGGGGAAGAATACCCCGAAACATCAAGACGCATTGTGATGGATATGCTCGATGCTATTTTGCTAATGAATATATTAAAGCTAAACCTATAATGCTTAAAATGGGATATAAAGGGAAAGGCTTGGGACCTTTCCAAAATGGTATGCAAGAACCTATCGAGGTAGAACCATGGCCTACCTGATGTGGTGTGGGCCTGTTTCCTAGTAAAGGGTCAACCCTTCCCTTTTGAAGGTGAAGATCAACTCATATGTTATCAAGATTATCTAGATAAACAAGATTCTTTGTGTCCAAAGAATAATCCCTTTACATGCAATATGCTATCCATAGCTTACCCTGAATTGATTGCTGAATTCGATGATGAGTTGGAAGGAGATATTTTCCATGATGTCTCCGTTGAAGAGTTGTTACACAATGGTTTTTATTTTGATGGTTCTATACCTACTATAGCCCAACTTGAGGCCACGACTCCTCAAGATGAATTCTCCAAGTTAACCTTAAAAGAATTACAAGAATTGGGTGTTTCACCCGCCCCACCTAATTTTGAAAGAGATCTACACATGGAAGTAGAAAACGTCATTAAAGTTAACATTGGACCGAGGATAATCCTCACATAATCAATATTGGATCAAAATTAAGTCAAGAAAAACAAGATGAATACATTGCATTTCTTAAAGAATATGAAGATGTCTTTGCTTGGACATATGAAGACATGCCAAGTCTGGACCCTTCTGTAGTCATGCATCATCTAGTAGTCCATACGGATGCTAAAACTGTTAACAGAAACTTAGAAAAATGCATCCCAAAGTGGCCTTGCTAGTCAAAGGGGAGTTAGAAAAACTCCTGAATGTTGTTTTTATACAAGCTATTGATTATGCTTGAATGGATATCAAATGTAGTTCCGAGTCACCAAGAAAGAAGCTACCAAAGTTAGGGTTTGCACAAACTTTAGAGATATTAATGTTGCATGCCCTAAAGATGATTTTCCTCTTCCCAACATGGATCAAATCATTGATTTTACTGCTGGGAGTGGAATGATGTCCCTAATGGATGGATTTTCTAGCTATAATCAGATCATGATAGCTCCTGAAGATCAGGCTAAAACAACCTTTATTACCCCTTGGGGTACCTTTTGTTGAAAAGTGATGCCATTTGGTTTAAAGAATGCAGGCGCAACATATCAACGAGCCATGACTTATATCTTTCATGATATGATGCATGATATCCTACATGATTATGTAGATGATATTATAGCTCACTCTATTAAAGAAGATGATCATTTAGATGATTTGAGAAAAGTATTTAATCGGTTAAGAGAATACCTTATTCGATTAAATCCAACCAAATGCATATTCGGAGTTAAGTCCGGTAAACTATTAGGGGTTTTAGTTTCTTTACGTGGTATCAAAATCGACCCTCTCAAGATTGCGGCTATCACTGATATGCCCGCACCTACCAATATATCTGAGTTACAAAGTTTACAAGGTAAACTTCAAGCCATCCGTCGCTTCATCGATAAGCTGGAGGACAAAACCAGTCCCCTTTCTTAAGCTCCTTAAGAAGGATGTTCCTTTTAATTGGGACGACGAATGCAAGGAAGCTTTTGAACTTCTCAAACAATACCTCCTTAACCCACCTGTGCTTTCACCACCTAGACCTGATCGCTCATTTATCCTGTATATTTCAGCTTCAGATTTTGCTTTAGGAGCTATGTTAGCTCAACTTGATGATGAGAAAAAAGAGCGTGCTAATTATTATATTAGCCAAACTTTAATAAGTTATGAAACCCGCTACACAACATTAGAAAAATTATGTCTAGCAGTCATATTTTCTACGCAAAAATTACGCCATTATATGCTCAGTCAAAAAACATGTCATTGCTAAATATGATCCCTTGCGGTATCTTATGAGTCGACCTTATTTATCGGGTCGTACAGCAAAGTGGGTTCTTGCTCTAAGTGAGTTTGAACTCACATTCATAGGACAAAAGTCTATTAAGGGTCAAATCATAGCAGATCAATTAGCTGCTGCACCCTTAGAGTCTACTCATCCCCTCATCATTGAGTTTCCGATGAATGCCTTCAATTAGAGCGAGGCACCGTGTTGAACAATGGTCCTTATACTTTTATGGAGCCCGATGCATGAGTGGGGCTGGTGCGGGTATTATTTTAATATCCCCACAAAAACATCTTCTTCCTCTGTCCTTCAAATTAAAATTTGCTTACACTAATAATACTGTTGAATATGAAGCTCTAATCCTTGGATTACGAGCTGCTTTGGCATTGAAAATCAAAAGTTTATTGGTTTTTGGTGACTCACACCTTGTCATAAATCAAATTAATGAATTTTATCAAACCATAGATGATAAATTATGCCCATATAAAGCATATGTTTTACAGTTAATATCTCTATTTGATCAAGTTACCTTGGAAGCTATTCCTCGAACTAGCAACCTTGCAGCTGATGTTATGGACGCAGCTGCATCTCTTTTGCCCTTGGAGTTAGATGACGAATATGCCACCATCATTATTCATCAACTCTAGGAACCCGCTTCAAATAAGTCATGCTTAGAACCTTTGGATGTGTTTCTAATCAATGAAACTACTCCTGAACCTTGGTATACGAATATATTTGATTTTCTTCAAAATGGGACTTTCCCTGCCAATTCTAATAGAAACCAGCGTCGGTTATTACGTAGACGAGCAAGTCGATTTGTAATAATTGGCAATACTTTATATAGGAGATATTTTGAAGGTATCCTATTGAGATGTTTGAATCTAGAAGAATCCAAATTAGCTTTGAGTGAAGCCCACGATGGATCTTGTGGAGGACACTTCAGTGGTAGTGTCATTGCTAAAAAGCTCCTTAGGATAGGATACTTTTGGCCTACCATGGAAAATGATGCACATGATTATGTGCGCCATTGCGACAAGTGCCAGAAACATACTGACCTTGTCCATGCCCCTGCACAAGAACTGCAGGCTATTTCATCTCCTTGGCCCATTTCAAAATGGGGCTTAGACATTATTGGCAAAATTAATCATGTGTCATCTGATGGACACAAATTCATCATAACCGCCATCGAGTATTTCACGAAGTGGGTTGAAGCTATGCCTTTAGCTTCCTGCATTGGAACACAAGTATCTAAATTTATTTTTAATCAAATCATTTGTAGGTTCGAAATTCCTGCAAATCTCATCTCTAACAATGGAACTTGTTTCAAAAATAAAGATGTTAAGAAATTATGCCAAAAATATAAGATTCAACATCGTTGGTCCACTCCCTATTATCCTCAGGGTAATGGTCAAGCAGAAGCATCTAACAAAACCCTAATCAAAATTCTTAAAATATTTGTCAATAAAACTGGCCGCGACTGGCACATTCAATTATATCCAACTTTGTGGGCATATCGCACTAGCGTTCGAACTCCCACTAGAACTTCACCTTTTGTCTTGGTTTATGGCGCTGAAGCTGTTTTTTCCTTTGAATTAGAAGTTCCTTCTTTGGCTCTACTACTTCAAGATACCAGATTAGGAGATGAATATCGAGCTGGCAAACTCGATCATTGGAACTCCTAGATGAAAAGCGCATCAATGCTTTGGAGCATCTTCGTGCCTACCAAAACAAGCTTAAAAGATCATATGCCAAGAAAGTTCGTCATCGATACTTTGAGGTCGACGACCTTGTTTTAAAAGAAAATAAAAAAAATACTAATGCAACTAAAGACCTTAAAGGTAAATTTGAGCCCAACTGGCTTGGACCATATATTATCATTGCTAAATTTGAATCGGGAGCATACAAATTAGCTACCTTAGATGGTAAAGAACTAAAAGAACCTATGAATATTATGCATCTTAAGCGATATTACGCATAAAATTTAGTCATTTCATTTGTACATATTTTGCATGTTGTCTCATTTTAAAAATATATATAAAACTGTTTACACAAAAACAAACAAAAATAAAAGTAAAAACAACAATATTATTGACTCTTTCGAAACCAAAAAAAAAAATAAATAAGAAAGAGAGAGTCAAAATCATCAAACTCCTCAAAAATATTTGTTGTATATATTTCTTCTTAAGGTTTTGCAGTTATATTTTCAAATTATTTTGGATAAATTAGCATTTATTTGGAATCCCTCACTTTCACAAACACAAAATAAATATCTTGATTTTATCTGGCATGATTACTAATCTCTCTTATATCAAAGTCCACAAAATTTAATTAAATAAAGTTTGAGCATAGAGAATTGATCTTGTTATTTACTTAAACCAAGCATATTCTTTCACAATAAAATGATTATATTTGTAATGTCCATGCTATGCTACATAGTAGAAGTGGTTTCTTGAGCGAAAAGTTTCCCCTGCTATCCTATCATGCACATGGTCTAGAATCTTTAAGAATTGACAAAAGGACAAGCTCACCCCTACCCAAAATAAAAATTCCTTGCTCTACAGCTAATCCGATCAAGTATCCCTAGCATAGGAAGCAAAAGAAAAAGAAAAATCAAGCAAAATCATGAGAACAAGAAGCATTATTTCAAAATTATTTTGTACTCTCTTAGCACTATTTTAGCATTATCTCAAATATCAAAGCAAAAATACAAAAAGAGCAAAAGAGAAAAGCAAAAGCAAAAGCAATAAAATCCCTTTCTCTACCCATTGAAAAGAAAAGAAGGGTTGATGAGCTTGAATCCCTAGAATTCTCAATTATTCGAAAACTGTGAGGTAAGCCCCATAACAGGTGGTTTGTGCCCAACTCGCTTGGCCTTGGGTAACTCCTAGCGTGGTGATATGTCCGTCACATTAGCGACCTTCTTTTGTACGAGACCTATGTCCGCTTATGGATTAGCTAGCTCTTGATAACCCGACTTACATAGTAGTTTGGTATGGTTATATGCATCTAAATCATGGTTAATGAACACTTATTTGGTTAATTCAAATCACTTGTATCAAATTATCTTGCTCAAAAACTGGTAAATGCACAAAGCAATTGCACACACATTTGTATTTGAGAGATTTTGTGTATCATTATGATAAATCAAGATTGGTAATGAACTCACATACGCACATGGGATTCCTTATAAATCTAACTGTTGTCTTTAAGATACTTTGAAATATTTTTGCAAATTGTTTGGAATAATTTCATTTTCTTCTTTGGAGAACAATTGTTTAGTATAAAGACAACTACATAAATTTTCAAAAAAATCAAAATTTCTTTCAAAACATACACTCAAATCATATATATATTATCGACTTTCGCGATGATGGTATAGTTCCAAAAATTAAATTGAAATTTTATGCCTAGCGCAAGTCCTCATATTCATATTATCTGTTTATTTTTAAAAATTAAAAAATCAACCATGCAATAAAACTATTATATCAATTTCTTCTTTGGATTTCACGATGATGGTATAAGTCTATACCTATAATTCTATGCCTAGCGCAAACCATCGTTCTAATTTTCTTTTCCATATATTTTAAAAACAAAATTCATCAAAACATGTGACTTGCATCATTATGTTACACAAATATGCTTTACAAACAAACAAACACTTATTCGATTTCATTACATTATGTTCAAATTCAGTTTTTGCAACCATGGTATAAATTCTAAGGAATTGTTCAAAATTTTATCATACTTAGGAATTTATGCCTAGCAAAATCATATTTCTTTTTGTATTTCATGCATACTATTTTTATGAAAATCTGAAAACAAATCATCAAACCATCATTATCTCCATCATTACAACACCAAGTCTTAAGACAGTCTCTTAAGCACTCTTTCACTTTTAACAATATTTCTATACCAGGATTAGCTTGACGACCGAGTGAGCGGCGACTCCATGAAATGGTCTATAATAGCGACAATGTCCTTTGAAATTATTGTTAAAAGTCCCTTTTATTTTCATCAAATTATCCCACAAACAACCAATTTGTTTACATCAGATTATTTCATTTAAAATCTTACAGCATGATATCAAATTATAATATTTCAAAACAACATAATTACATGAATCATCAAATCAATCACATCAAAACATTAAAGCATCATACAAACATAAGACAAGTCATATGATCAAAAAAAAAAAAAAAATATATATATATATATATCTCAACAATATATGTACATCATATCAAAACTAGATTGGTATGCCACAATCTACATCTTGGCATACTCAATCATCTCAATCATATATTCAGTCTGTGCAGTGCAGTAGCCTAGCCTCGAGAACCCCTCGAGCTCTCAACCTCATCTCCTCCCCCGCCCTGAGGTGGACGAGGTGGCCCCATCACAGTATATGTGGTACTGCGAGTCCTAGTCGTCGATCGGGATGAAGTCCTCGACAACCCAACCCTGATCGGATCCGCAATGCCGGCTGGCAGCTGTACCCTTTGGCCCTTTGGCACCAGCTAGAAGTAGATACCCTAATAGAACATAGTCTGAGCAATCGATCGCACCAGCTCCTGAGTGCTCGCTCCTTCGCTCCATGCTCTGAGGCATGCAACCTCATCTTTGAGCTATGTAGCCTCAGCTCGGTGATGTGTAGACTCATCCTATAAAGTCTGCACCTGTTCCTAGAGACAGACAGTCTTCGCCTGGAGAGTAGCCATCTCACTACTCTCTCCTGTGTCCATACCCTTGCCCTTATCGGGCGATGGTGGCCTCTCTCTTCGTGGAGAAGGTGGTCTCTCCTCCCTCCTCTCCCATTGCCGCAACCTCTTCTGAGCTTGTGGCCTCCTCTGCTCTCTCCCGTCGTGACCCTGTGCTGCCTCAATGGCCGCCTGGCATCGCCTCCCCATCTGACGTACAACTGCATGAATCGAACCCTGAGCCCTTGTCATTCGAGGAGAGCGGATGCCAATGTACCAGGCATCATAGCCATCGGTTACCCCAGTGTCGTCCCCATCCACTGGCTGGATCGAGGCGTCATCTACGTCTTGACTCCAGAAGCACTGCATATCTGGAGCCCTGCTAACTATAGTGTTATCCCAGACGGTCCAAGAAAACTCGTAGTCTCTAAGAGATAGGATCCCCTACTGTAGACCGAACTGCCTCAAAAATTGATCGTAGCGATGGAGATCCACCTCTCCCCTCTCCATCCTCAGCCAACAGGTTTGCCTAACGTGATCCAGCTCCTGTTCGTCCTTGAACCACCCTGGATGATCTCTCCAAGGCCTCCAGGTGATCTTGTCGGAGACAAGGTCATCAAGTAGTCTTCGGGACATTGGCAGATCTATCCATCGCTGTGACCCTCTTCGGAGCCACCAGTAGAAAGCTCAGGGCCTCTCCCCGTTAATCCCTGTCAGTGGGAGCCCTATCGGCCTTCGCACCATGATGTGCTCCCAACACCAAACCTGTAGTAGTGATATCATGACCAAACATCGATCGCCCTTGTATACGACCCCATGCAGGATCCTATACAATTGACATAGTACAAAGCTCCCCCAAGCAAACCTGTACCCGTGGTCTCTCATGTCACAGACCACATCTGTTAGTAGCCATGGTACTCTGCATCCACTCTGATGGCATAGCAGTAGACCACCTACCACCCCAGCCAAAACCTATGTTAGTCTAGATGCCCTAGGCATCTGGCGTAGCGACTCGATGTTCACTCCGTCCTTCTCTAAGGCAAAGCTCGGATCTCTGCACAGTCGCATCATCACGTGGCCCTGATTGGCCATGGGAGTTATTAGCCGTCCTTGTATGGAGATCCTCAAAATCCTCCATACATCCTCCAATGTGGGAGTCATCTCCCCTGTCGGTAACCGTAAACAGGAAGAACCTGGATACCACCTCTCTGCTAGGGCTATCAATAGCCCCATATCTCGTAGAAACCTATGGCATATCTGCCACATGCTACAAGCCGACTTGAGCCAACTGATCTCGCTCTGCCTGAGATAGAGCGGCCAAGTCATCCCTTAGCCCGTCGTATTTCCATTCTCTGCTCTTTAGTAATCCTCTCTGCAACATAAATAGCAAAATAATAAAAATCATTAATAAAACAGTGATTAAATATGCAAGTAACACAAGTTCAATTTGAGCAAATTCGTCTTCGATTTTGCAAGCCAAAATCGTCCCTTATTTGATGAAATCGTCCCCATTTTGTCGATTTTGCCCCTGGACGAAATCGGCGATATCGAGACGATTTCGACGAAATGGAGACGATTTCGTCCTAATGACGTCGATGGCCCAAAAAATGGTTGTGATGCTCAAAAATCATTCAAAATTAATCTAAAAAGCATAGAAAATCAAAATTAAAGCATTCTAAACTAAGTTTAGACTCTTACCCGTAGCCCGCGCCGGACCTTGTCGATTTGTGCGCTGTCTCGACCATTTTGTTTGCAGAGCTCTAGAAACTAGAAAATGAAAATGAACAGTAAAAATAAATTAGGGTTTTTCCCTATTTTTCTTAATTTTATTCAAAAACAATTAAAAACATTTTAAAATTTTGCTTTTTCGCGTTTTTACCTCAAACGTTCGATTTGGGTAAAAACATGGAGGGGGCACCATAGTAAGCTATCGTACGATTCGACAAAGAATCATCGCCTAAAAATGGGAATAAATTTTTGCTTTCTCGTAAATCGAGAAGAACTCATCTTTAACACATTTTCCTTAGAAAATTAGCTAAAGAGGGGGCAAAATGTAGCACCCCAAAATTGGCGCAATAAACCTTAGCAAATAATTAAAATTACTTTAGTAATAATTCAAAATTCAATTTTAACCCCGAACCGCCCGTTAACCGCCTGTTCAACAACTTTCCCCATTTTTCATGCCATTTTTAGGATTTATTGTGACCGTTGGACGATATCGTCTCCGATCAGACGATATCGCTTCAAATCGGATGATTTAGTCTGGAGCAGAACGTCCAGACGATCTCGTCCCAAACTGATTTGTGCATAATTAGATTCTGTTCCAATGACGTCTCTAAGTTGGGCAGAAGCATGTCTGCGCTGTTAGAGACCCTCCCCGTTGGAGATCTTCCAGATTAGGATGATCTCCAACCTCCTAACCTCCCTCCTAAGCCTATTTAAACCTTAGGACCCCCCTTGACATTCCCCTGGCTGAATTTTCATGTAACTTGACCTTTGCGTGCATTAAAATACCCTGGATTACCATCTGCATTTGTGCTTTCCAAGTTTTCTTACAGGGATCTCATTGATTTTCAGCCAGAGCAAGCTCAGATCGTTGCAGACGATCCTATACAATCTTGGACAATCCCATCAAAATTTGAGACGATTTCGACTGCAGTCTGCATTGGGGGCAATCAGTGCCCAAAGTTTGCATTTTTCCTATACTTTGCTGCTATTTTATTCTGTATTTAGTAAGTTTTATTATTATTTCCTGTTATTCTGCATCTTGGAGTTCACCCATGTAGTTTAACTGCATAATAAAATCATGATTAGCTATTAAAGCATTGTAATTTACTTGCATTTCTATTCAAGATTCTCTTATTAACATCCTTATTATTATTTCACATCATTTTCCTTTATCAGTATAGCTGCAATTTCTGTATTTTGTATCTATTTCTCTATTTGCAGGTCTCTGACAAATTCGTCTGACGAATTCGTCAGATCTCAGACGATCTTGTCTGATTTTAGACGATCCTGTCAAATCAGAGGCGATCTGGACTGCTTCAAAAATTAGAATCTCCATCAAACATCCGAAATTAGGTATGGCTTTTCTCATCTAGCATATTCTCTGTGTTTTATGTTTAATTCTATTTTTTGTATTCATTTAATTTGCATTTTCATAATAGAACAACTTAGATTCATTTGGCCAAACCTAGGATTTGAATGTTTAAAGATAAAATTGAACATATTAAACACATTTCCAACCTAGGCATGGAGACTGCCACTAAACGTTTCCTGGTGAACCCCACCATCTATCAAAAAATCACCTTAATACACCTCCCCCGAGAGGCGGGACCTTCAAAGGGCCTCTCAGTCCGAGGTATTGTCCCATCCTTCCCGCATCCCCCTTCTGGGCGCGGATCCTTTAGCCTGAAGGTAAGGGTGCGAAAAATTTGGAATGATACAAAACCATACACTCTAACTACCACGCCTTGGGTTAGTAAGAAAACATCACCTTTTTTTTGATCAACCACTTCTGCTTGTAGGACCTGAGGCACTCTGTTGCATACTCCATACATTATCTCCAAAGCAGGTCCTAAAAACATTATGTTGAAGTTATAATAGAACTCGTTCTTGGACAAACTTCGAGTCCATGAGTATACTGGTAATGCTTTTCCTGCTTCATCTGTATTGTTTATTGCTACAAAAGCAAAACGAGAGTGCATATGGTAGAAAAAATACCATGTCAAGAGGGAACAATGCCTAAAGGTAAGATCTCCATTTTGTACCTTTCTCAATTATGAATGTATCCTCATTTCTAAGAAACTTGCCCAATCAAAGAAAATTGAATTTGGAGTTGCTATCGCAGCAGTTGGAGCATAAAACCCTAGCTGTGAAATGAATTGCACCAACGATGCTTGCCACTTTTGTACTCGCAAAATCTAAAGATAATCCTGTTAGCCATGCTATCATTGAATACAAATCCGGGCTCTTGAAAATTTTCAATGGTGTCGGCATTTTTGGCAACTCTCCCAATCGTGGGGTCTTTAATAACTGGCTCTCCATGAACTGTCGCATCTGAATGGTAGGTTGATATCTTTCCTCCTCCTCCTTAAAACTAATTTTTTTTAATGTAGCAGAAGATGAAAGTTGTGCACCGCAAGCAAATGCATCCTGTATGGAACTAGCCGAGATACTAAACAACACTTCTCCATGGGCATTTTGGACAGTTATTGCAGCAGTGTTGTAGCATTGTGCGATTGCCCAGATCAACTCAGGACATGGATGCACAGGTGTACACAAGTACTAGGAGAGATGAGAATGAAATGCTATAGTACGGGGACTCCCAACAGACATATGTTGTGCAGCAAACTCAGCATCTAGACACAGTCTTTCTACTCCCTTGTTGGTGATATTGCAATCTTTAATCTGTCCCAAGCGATCATCATAAGGTTTCAGTTCCATATCTTCAACCTTTTCTTCTCGAGCTCTTCGTGGCTTCTTCGTGATCTCAGGCATTTTTTGCACATTCACCTTCTTGGCCTCTGCAACTTTCCTCCCCATCTTTAGCTTCCTTTGAATATGCAGCAACGAACAACAAACCCTGGAGCAAAAGGGATTTGCAAGACTTCGATATAGGAACCCTACAAATGCTTTGATTGAAAACAAAAGGATGGGCCTCCTTTTTATAAATTTTCATACACATCCGTTGGAAAGCTTTCTAATTTCATGGGCACCGCATGCATTCCAATGATGCTTTTATTTTTTTTATTTTTATGCTTCTTACCACTTCTTGAAATGTGAGAAGTGATAGTTTTTTTTTTTTTTAGAAAGTGTAATGAGCGGAATTTACGGATAGTGCAGCATGGAGAAGGGGAGTGCATGGGAAAAAAGACGAGCGAAAGGATTTAAATGCATAATGGTTTTTCTTATTTTAGTATCATTGTTTTTTTTTTTGGAATGGAAGCGGAAAGGATGGAAAAGCGAACGAGGAATGAGCTTTCCGGAAAAGAGAAAAGCGAAGCAGAGGACGGGTTGTTTTTGCTTTTTGAAGAGATTATTTTTTATTTTTTATTTTTTTTAAAATGGTCGAAATGGTTTATTCGGGGGACAGAATGGGAATTTCGGGACCCAAAATAGTGTTTTCGGGTGTTCGAAATGAGTATTTCGAAAGGATAACGAAGACTGTGGACGGGGAGTGGTGGAAGACATGTATATTGGGAGGCCCGAAAGGGCTTTTTCGGGACTCGAAATAATGTTTTTGGGGACCCAAAAAGGCTATTTCGGGGACCCAAAAAGGCTATTTCGGGGGGAATATGAAGAAATTTCGGGCATGCATGAGCACGTTAATTTTTTATTTTTTTTTTTTTTTAAAATAATGGAAGGGGGACCCGAAAAGGGTATTTGGGGCGGGAGAAAAACGAGCTCGGGAAGCATGCAATTTTTTATTAATTATTATTTTTCCTTGGTTGACTAGTCAAAGGGCGAGAGGGAAGGGTTTTGGGATCCCAAGAACACTATTTCGGGATCCGAAAAGGGCGTTTCGGGCATGAAGGAACGGGAGGGACGAAATGAAGTTTTTATAATATTTTATTTGAAGTCCGAAATGGGTATTTCGGAGGCCCAAAAAAGGAATTTCGGGTTATGTCTTTTCTTATTTAAAAAAAAAGGGTTTGGGAGGGAAAATTCAAATTTCAAAATTTGAATTTCGAATTGAGCATGGAGGGAGTGGAGAGTTTTTTTTTTTTTTTTTGCATGGGGGAGTTGGGAAAAAAAACGCAGCCAAAATCCCAAAAACAAGGGTTCCAAGGTAAGGCCATGTTTTAGAGCGTAAAGCGGGGAAAATGCAAGCCTTTTTTTATTTTTATTTTTTATTTTTACACCTCCAGAACCTTGGACCCCCTAAACACCTCATCCAACTTGATTTTTTTGGTTTTCAAGTTTTTAAAGAACTCCCTAGTTAAGCATAATCTTCCTAGAGTAGTACTTGGATGGGTGACCTCCTGGGAAGTCCCGGGCTCTGCACACTTTTTCATTTTTTTTTTTACTGATAATAGGCCTTCAAATGAAGACCATTAACTGGAATTAACAGTGCATGACCATTCATATATTGCAAATAAAAAGAATTAATTTGATTGGCACTTGTGATTTGAAATGGACCTTCCCATATTGCCTCAAACTTGTGATGTTTCCCAGGCTTTGATTTCTTTTCATTCCACTTCAATACAAGATCGTCAACTTTAAAAGTCATTTCAGAGACCTTTTTATCGAACCATTTTTTTATCATCTCAGCATGTTCTATAAAAGCCTGGTATGATTTCTCCCATTCTTCTTCCAACTGTAAAAGTTGAGCTAATCTCATGTTCATAGAATCAGATTCATCATCCTCATCATCAATCAAATGCCAAGTCTGGAGGGCCGGTAATTCAATATGAATTGGCAAAACCGCTTCTTTACCGTATACCAATGAATAAGGGGATGTCTTGATAGATTTTTTCACCGAGATGCGATCAGCCCACAATGCTTGATTCAAAAGTAGGTGCCAACTCCGCTTATTGTCGCCAAGGGTCCTCTTCAAAATTCGAAGCAAATTCTTGTTTGTAGATTCGGACAAGCCATTCCCCTGCGAATAATAATTAGATGAAGTTTTCAAATAAATTCTGTACTTACTCGCAAATTCACTGATTTTGGCACCTATGAAAGGAGTTCCATTATCTGTTATAATCGCATATGGGATACCAAAGCGAGTGATCAACCCCTCAAGAAAAGTGATGATCGTGGCTTGATCTGCCTTTTTAGTTGGAATTGCTTCAGTCCATCTAGTGAAATAGTCGGTTGTAGTCAAGATGTACTTGTGACCAGCGAGATGAGTTAGGATCAATGACCCCGATAAAGTCTAGGCCCCATTGCTAAAATGGTACTTCTACTTGAATCAGGTGAAGAGGTAATGATGCATTCCTGGTTCTACCGATGTATCTTTGGCACTTATCACATTTTTGACTAATTTTGAAGGCGTCTGCAAAAAAAGAAGGCCAAAAATAGCCTGCTTGAATAATCTTTAATACCATGGGTCTACCTGCATAATGACCTCCTGATAATCCATAATGGAATTCTTCTAAAATTTTCTCCTTCTCCGATTCTTTGACACATCTAAGAAGAACCCCATCAATATTCTTATGAAACAAGCCATTTGGCAGCAAGACATACTTGAGGGCTTGCAGTCTAAATCTTCTTCTCTATGAGGCATTCAAATGTGAAGGACATTTCCTAGAATAAAAATATTCAATCAGCTCCTCTGTCCAATATTGATCCACTATAGAATGATTGCCAAAACTACAATTATCTACTACATCCTCATACTCATGAATTGTGGATCTAGAGGAAGCATTCTTTGCAAGCTCTTGGCACAATGCTCGACCTCGAACAAGTTTGGTTGGTCGGATCTCAACATCAAATTCTTGAATTTTAGAAACCCAGCTAGCTCTCCTATCTCCAAGTTCTCCTTGTATGATAAAATTTCGGACATCTGGATGAACAACATAAACTATTGTTTTACTCTGTGAAACAAAGTGTCGAAACTTCTTCAGATATTTCATTATCGCATACACTTGTTTCTCAATGAAGTTATACTTCTCTTGATGTGGTTGGATGACTTGGCTTAGGAAAGCAATCAGACGTTCATTTTCATCATCTCCCTTCTGTGTAAGCACCACTGCATAAGCTTCCTGTTCACCAACAACATAAAGGATAAAATCCTTGGAATAATCAGGGTTCACCAAGATCGAAGCTTGAGTTATCCTTTATTTGATCTCCCCAAATGATTGCTTCCTCTGCTCGGTCCATTTAAATTCAACATTTTTCTTTAAAAGCTCTGTCATTGGCCTTATTACTTGAGCAAAATCTGCAACAAACTTTCAAACAAAATTAATTTACCCAAAAAAAGATTGCAAATACTTCTTATTGGCTGGCAATGGAAGCTTCAAAAGAGCTTGGGCCCTAACTGGATCAATAGCTAGGCCATTTTCTGAAATTACATGTCCTAGGAGCTTTCCCTCCTTTACAAAAAAAATTGACTTTTTTGGATTAATAGATATGCCAAATTCTTGACATTTTTCAAATACCTGCCTTAAATGAGATCTGTGCTCCTCCCTATTGTGAGAAAAAATAGTCATATTATCCAAATAAATCACAATAATGTGATTTAACAACTCACCAAAAGCCACATCCATTATCGTTTGAAAAGTTGCGCCAGCATTTGAGAGTCCAAACGACATTCCCTGGTAAGCAAAGGTTCCCCATTTTGTGGTGAACGTTGTTTTATGTTGGTCCTCATCCCTGACCCAAATCTAGTTATACCCAAAGAATCCATCCAACAAAGAGAATCTCTGAGCTCCTGCAACCACATGAAGAATATGGTCGATCTGAGGCAGAGGATAATGATCTTTTAGCGAGGCTTGATTCAAATTTCAAAAATCAACACATAGGCGAATATCTCCATTCTTTTTCCATATCGGGACCAGATTCGCCATCCAAGTTGAATGCTTGATGGGGTAAATGATTTTAGAATCCAACATTTTAAGAAGCTCCACCTTCATCAATACTTCAATCTTGGGATTAACTGGTCTCTGCTTTTGTCTGAAGGGTTTCACCCCATCATGCAACTCAATAGTATGTTGTATTACATCTTTGTTATATCCATTCAAATCATGGTAACTCCAAGCAACTGTGTCAGGAAATTCATGACATAAATATTTGATTTGTTCTAACTCCTCGGGAGTATAATCCATCCCGATCTTTATCGATTTTTGGGGACCCAACTCCAGTTCAGTATACTCCTTCTCATCTACTATGATCCTATGTTTCTCTGCCCTATCATTTTGATCAAAAATGCTTTCAAGTGTAATCAATCCTTTTGGGATATGATTATTCCTTAGTTGAATAAGCCCTTTGGCTTCCTCCTCATCAAGCGTTCTCTCTTCCACAGTACTCGCTTCTTTTATCAAAAAATTTACAATCTGCTCATCACTTTCGAATACTTTCCAATACATGTTCTTGTCTGGGACCGAAGGTCTATAAACTAACCTTATGGTCTTAGGTTTCCTCACTACATGCTCAATCGGAGAGAAGTTTGCTCCAAGAGATGCTAGAAGATCAGCATGCTTATTCAGCTCTCATGAAATGGATTGAATATTCAATGCTGTGAAAGCCTCAAACATGTCCCAAAATTTGTTGCGGTATGCCTTGAGATAATGCTGCTTGGAGATGCATTTTTTCGTTACTTGATTCATAATCAATTCAGAGTCACCAAAAATTTGCAATTGTTCAATCCCCAATTTTTTTGCCTTCTTCAAACCTAGGCACAACGCTTCATACTCAACAGCATTGTTAGTACAACTCTAAGTCGATCGATATGAATATGTTTTCTATAGGCCAGAGGGAGAAATAAGAACAATCCTCGCTCCCGCACCATTTTTACATCTTGCTCCATCAAAATACAACTTCCATAATTGATCGGGCATAGAGTCTTGATCATCTTGATCAAGAGGCATATTTATTTCAACCTCTTCAGGCTTTGTAATGGAGTAACAACCAATTTTAGTTTCCATCATGGCATTAAAATCGAGCATTGAAAAATCATCCTTTAAGCGAAGCTCATCCAGGACTTCATCCATCAAATCAGGATCTTCCAATTCTTCAGTTATCATGTTGACAGAATGTGTGGACTTTTCTTCTTCTTCCATCTTCTCTATATGAAAAGTAGAAGGCTTCTTATTGTAGATCTGGATTCTTCTTCCATTGAAAGGAATCTCCAAGTGAGAAAAATCCTTAGAAAGGTAGCCTCCCAGTTTGGCAGTGAATTCTCTTGACAAACACATACTGAAATATGGTTCCAAATCAACCACAACTACCTCCTGAATTATTGTAATTTGAGGCATACTATGTAGAACAATAGGAATATCCTTGATTACACCCACTATTTTCACGGGAGTCTCGTCCAACTGTAAGACACCAGGGCTACTTCTTGTATACTCCATACCCATGACTTCACAAACTGCCTTTGGCATGACAGTTGTCGCAGCACCAGAATCAATCATACAGTTGTGCACTATCCAACCCTCCATCCTAAGTGAAAAATAAAATGGGGGTGGTCTATTTTTTCCAATGGCTGAAGTAGTTAATATTTGAGCAAAAATCATCTGGGTAGGATTCTTCTCATTATCTTTCATAGACTTCAATGATTCTTGTACCAAATCAACTTGCCCAGGTAATTGTAATGCATCATAGAGACTAACCTTGGCTGAAATCTTCTTCAATTCTTCAACAATATTGTATGTAGATGCACCAGACTCCCTCTTTTCAATAGTGGCTTCATATTTGCTTCGATATTGCTGAGTGGCTTCTACCCTTAGTCTTTTAGTCAAAGATGGGTACTTGAGCTTTTCTCTGGCTTGTTCCTCTATTTCAGCTCTTGCCTGCGAAGCTGAGGCTTTTTCTTGCAATATTTCCTTTGCTTGTGGTGGCAAAAGATCTTTTAATATAATAGGTGAATCTGGCTTTGGTATTGAAGCAAGAGCTTTCACTTGTACTTGTTTCTTCTCATTTTGCATCTTTGGATCAGATGGTACCCTTAATGGTTCCATCTCTGCTGGATCTATCGTGACTGGCTTCTTCCCGGTCTCGTGAGAACTGAGACTTGTTCTTCAAATGGAACCATAAAATTATGATTTACCTCAGTAATCATGTTAACTTGTCCTCCAGAAGAGCTTGCGACCAATGTTTGTACATAGTTCAAATGAACCATACAAGTCTCCTCACCATGTGGATCATTACATGTAGAGCACCAATATGTTATTTCTGTAGGGTCAACTTCCTCATTCATCAACACAGTCGGGTTCTTCTCAGGCACTTTGCTTGTTGAAGCTGCTTGTTCTCTAGTGATTGGTGGAGGTTGAAATCTCCTGGGTTGGAAATCTCTCTCGGCCTGCTTTCTTTCAATAATTATGATTTTATTTCCTATTGCTCTTATAGTTGAATTAGCAGATTTTACCTCTTGTAATAGTGTTGTGTAAGGATTAGGATTTGAGGGCACAGGAGGTGCCGGTATAAGTAGAGGTTCTGGCGGTGCAGGCAATGCTAGGAATGAAGTGGGAGCTAGTAATTACGGAATGCTTGGTGTAGGCAATTGTGGAATAGTTGGAGTAGGGGCTGGGGAACTGGAATGGGTGCGATCTGAGGCGCACTTGAGCTCCATGATGGAATAGGATACATGGAAGGCATAGGCTGTGAAAATGAACCGAAATACAAATGTCGAGGAAGATCGGGTAAGATAGGCATTGTTACCTTTGGGGGAAGCCTACCTATGGCAATCAAGTCTGCTTATGCCTTTTGCGCTTGTTCGAACATCTCTCGGGAATGTAGTCACGTTGGACTCGTCGGATAGCCAAGCCAATGTCCGTGTTAAAAGCTCGAGATAATAGAATGCGAGCTTGCTCATGAGTGGGCCAAAGACCTTCGGGAACTCTCTGCGCCTACTCGGTAAATCTGACATTGAAGTCCGCTATCTCCTCCTGCGAATGCCTTTGAATTGCATTAAATTGATGCAACAAGGAAAATGGATCGGCTTGTTCATGAAAGTTTTTGATTAATAGCTCTCCTAATTGATCCCATGATGCAATAGTGCCTGGTTGCAACGATCGGTACCAATACAACAATTTCCCTCTCAGTGACAACTCCAATAATTTTATCATCACGTCTTCGTCCCTTATGTCATGGATGGTCGCCAAAGAGGCTACATCTTGAATATGCTCATAAGCAGTTTTACCAGTACCATCATAGGTTGGCAAAGCTTTCAAAGCAACTTGAGGGACTGGATTTTGTGCCTATAAATTCAAGGCTCCCAAATTATTCCATACCAAGAACTGCCTTGGTGGAGGATTCTGGGCCATTTGGACTGGTGTGTGTGGTTGAGGAGGTGGAAAACTAGTAGCAGTACTAGATGAACTTGAAGGAACAGGAAATACACCAGCAATTTATGAGGATGTTGTAGAAGACGTAAGTGGTGGGGAGACCAACTTAGGGTGTCCACTTAATTTTTGGTTGTCAAGTTAAAAAACTCAATGGGATTTTCAAAATTTTTGGCCTTCGATCTTGTGATCATGAAGTACAGCTCTCATTGTCTCCATGTTCGGAGGCTTCGGGTAGTGTTGAGTCGCCAAATGTTCTAACTATACGACGATGAAGGTGAACATTAAACCTCAATACTATTGAAAGTGAAACTTTTAGGGTCCCACCAGGCGTGCCAAAAAATCGTTGGTCACAAATCTTCCTAAGTACAAGATTTCATCACTTGTGCGCCCTAGACTCGGCCAACATTGAAAGGCCGAGGGAAAAAGAAAATTCCTTTGAACCGATCTCCAGAGAGGGCTGGCTCCCTTACTAAATTCTACATCGTTTGAAGACTAGGGATGCAGGAAAGAAATTGAAAAATAATTGAAATAAAGGGAAATATAGCCACAGGCCGAAGTGTAGAATTTGGGGCATACTAACAGCAAAAATTCCACCAAGTTTTATAACAACATATAATAAAAGGAAAGCAGCAGAATTTAACTCACACCTTTGTAGAGATAACCCCCGAATCGCATTTCAAAATCTACTCACTAACCAGCAACGTTTGAATTCAGAATGCAGAATTCAAAACTTAACAACAAGAGCATGAGCATAAAAAAAAATGATTAAAAAAAAAAAAGGAAATCACACACATAAGAATGCTTGCAAATTTTAGAAGCCAAGTCTCTTCTATTGATGCAGAGAACGAGAGTTTTCTTGCAAAATATCTAACCTCTCTTTACAATAAGAATTTGATTAGTATTTATAGAGGTTTTTGCCTCTTTCATTAAATACATGTGGAGGCAAAGTGTCAGCCACTCAGCCACCAATAACAACAACTTTCTCCTTGACCACAACAATGAACCAATGAGCAAATTTCAAATAAAATAACTGATGATTTTATCACATTGCATATCAAGCTTCAGCACAAATCATCGGTCCAGTTTCAATCTCCATGGTGGCGCCTTGGAAATGCATGCGAAGTGGTCGATGCCTCGAAAATGAATAATATTGCACTGGAATCAAGAGCACATGCTTAAACTTGGTAGCTTCAGCAATCATATCACCTCAAGAATTATCTTTATCAATATTAATATCTTTTCAAGGAATATTTGCACCAAACTTCACCCAAAATTACATCCATAGGAAAAAGTGTTCAATGTGTGAAAACACTTAAAAAAGAAAAACAATTTTCGAACAAAGATTACAACAAAATTCCAATGTGGCACCAATGATTACAACGAAATGTCAATGTGGCACACTAAAAAAAAATTCCAATGTGGCAAAAATGCCAACAAGTTTCATTTTTATAACTTCTTTAAGTATAATATTTAGTTTTAACATCTTAAGTTAACGAGCTTATTTTAGTTGTGTATTAGCTTCAACATGATGATTTATTGTTAAATTACTTTTAAAATATAAAAAATCACAAGATTGAGATTGAGATTTATTATAACCCCTAGTCTTTTGAAGTTGTATGAAAGTTTTAGAGTTGGTATTATAACACGTCCAAGATTTCCAAAATTTAAGCTAAACAATGTCTTTTGATATCCTAATTTCCTTCAAGTTGCATATAGAATTTTTATGCATGTGCTTAAGCATAGTTTAGGTCCTAGATGTTAACTGTAAAATATCAATCATGAATCTTGAGGTTTTAGATGCCATACAAGTCATTTTTAGTGTATATCACTTACCTAATGAGGTTACTCTACTTTTAAGATTGCTTTTTCTTGATGGCCTTTATACAACCAAAGCTGGTAAGTATATTAATTACAAATAATAAGTTGAGTTTGAGTTTATAAATGAAAGCATTAGATTTTTATGTTTATGTTGGATCTATAGTTGCTATCAAATTATGAGCTTGATGAACAATCAAGGAACACGATCGTATTGACTTGCTTAATTTGTGATGTAAGTCATGCAAGTTGTTTTTTTGGGGGATTGATGGGAAAGGGTTTTGAAAGGGACCCTGAACCTTTTACAAAGCATAAAAGTGAAATTGGGTAAATCAACAAGATTAACCCAAGAAGAAACAAAAAATGGAGCAACTAAAACAACATCTCAAACCAAATGGAGAGAGGAAAGAAATCCAAATAAACCTAAGCACAACTAGTTCCAAGAATTGCAAAAATATCGAAAGGAAATTTAGAGTAAACAAATATCATCATATTGATTGGCAGACCTAAGGTTTTGAGGGAAATCAACATGCCAAACCCGAAGGGTCTCTTCCTCAACACCTCTATTAGCAAGTGAGTCAACAACTTTATTTCCTTCTCTTAACATGTGTTGGATAATGATATTAGAGTACCTGCTAACAAGCCTCCTGCATTCGTAAATGATATTGGAAAGGCTCCATGAAGGGGATTGAGAAGCTTTGAGATAGTTGATGATCATAAAGGAATCTCCTTCAACAATTAAGTTGCTAGAGCCAAAGCCTTCTAGGACAAGCAAACCTTGATAAAGAGCTCTTACCTCAACCAAGTTGTTGGTTTGAACTTTGATATTCTTTGCATAAGCTAAAATGATTTTCTCTTTTTCATCCCTGATTATGCCTCCACTCCCAACCCTTCCAAGATTTCCTTTAGTTGCTCCATCAAAGTTGAGCTTTATCCACCCTGTAGGAGGAGGGGTCCAAGTAATGCCTGATCTGTCAATAATAGGTCGAGGAGTTCTTGCAACACAATTTTTTAGATTAAAACTTGCAAGCATGTGAGATTCGATACCAAGTTTAGGGGCCCCATTCAACGAGACAAGATGGGCATTTTCAGAGGCAAAGGTGGTGATGCGAAGGAAGATAGATTGAGAGTCTTTGGAAACTCCTTTGAAAACTCTATTGTTACGTTCCAGCCAAATATGCCAAAGGAAGTGGTGTAGGCATGTGGACCATAGGAATTTTAACTAGGAATTAAAAAAGGGTTAGACCATTGCTCAAACAAAAGGATGATGGAAGACGGTTGAACCTAAGCAATGTTGACCAAATCAAATAGAGAATTCAGAATAAAAAGAGAAAAATGGCATTACAAAAATATAGATAGTTGATTCCCAATTGGACTTGCAAAGAGGGCAAAAGTTGGAAATAAATAGGCCTTTGATGTTTAAATTATTCATAGTTAAAATTTGATTTTGAAAAGCAAGCCAGGAAAAGAAGCCGATTTTTGGAATTAGTTTTTTAACCCAGACATACTTAGCAAGGGTCCAACTAGGTGAGGGAGTATCTTGAATATAGTAAGCAGATTTAATCGTGAACTTACCATCCTCACTAAACTTCCATATGAGGCTGTCTTTTGACTAGGAGTTCAAAATAACAAAGAATCGCAACAAATTTTGAAATATTCTGGTAGCAGAGGTGGAATTGACATCCAAATCATTGGTGGGAATGGATTTCCAGAGACGTCGGTTAGGAGACTAAGAAATGAAGTTAATCACTCTACTTCCAAATATTTGATCCGTGAAGGGCTTGAGAATTACCATATTTGGCTCAGATATGAGGGGGTGATCCTTAAGCCAAACATCTTCCCAAAACCTGATAAAATTACGGCAACCAAGTTTCCATCTCATTCCCTTCCTGATGATGTCCTTGCATTGAATGATAGAATTCCAAAAGTATAAACCTTGAGGAAGAGGTTGGTTATCCATGAAAGAGGTTTGTTGGAGGTATTTATTTTTTACTATATCAATCCAAGTAGATTGAGCCTTAGTGATAATTCTCCAGGCTTGCTTTGCCATGAGTGCCAAATTTATTTTGTGGATTTCCCTAAAGCCTAACCCTCCTTGGTATTTTTTCTTGTAGATTCTATCCCAAGCAACTAAAGGGAATCTATTTCAATTTTTATTTCCAGCCCAAAGGAACCTCCTTTGAATTTGTTCAATATTATGGCAAACAAAAATAGGAACTTTGAAGATTGACATGAAAAAAACTAGAATACTTTGGAGGTACGCTTGCACAAGAGTAGCCTTAGCCGCTTGGCTTAACATTGTTTTTTTCCACCTTGCCAGCTTCTTGTTGATTCACTCAATGACATTGCTCCATAAAAATTATGAAGGATTGCCATGAAAAAGAGGGAGCCCAAGGTAAGTAGAAGGAAGTTGAGAAATAGTACAACCCAAAATCCTAGCAATTTTAAGTTGTCTACGAATGGGAGTATTTAGGAAATAGATTATGCTCTTCACAAAGTTAATTTTTTGCCCAACAACTTCTTCAAAAAATTTAGAATAGATTTGATTATTTTGGCTTCAGGAACCGAGGATAAAGTTTCTAGGATAGTATCATCCACAAATTGTTGATGAGTAATGGGCCTATAAATAGATGAGGGTTTGATACCAGAAAGAAGACCCAAAGAGAAATCCTGTTTAAGGGATCTGCCAAGTGATTCAACCATGATGATGAAGAGGAAGGGCAACAAAGGGTCGCCCTGCCTGAGTCCTCTAAAAATTTTAAAGTATCCCATTGCTGAACCATTAACAATGACTGAGAACTAGGTAGATGTTAAGCATTCCTTGATTAAAGCGACCCACTCCTCATGAAAACCAAATTTCTTTAAAACTGCAAAGAGGAAGTCCCAAGAAATCCTATCAAAGGCTTTGTTGATATCAAGTTTCAGGAAGAGGCTAGGTTTCTTGCTCTTGGAAATAGAATGAATAAGTTCATGTATAGTAATTATACCATGGTTATGAATCTACCTCTGATAGAGCTCCCTTGGCAGTGGTCTATTATGTCTGGAAGGATAACCTTGAGTCTATTGGCCAGAACCTTGGATATGAGCTTGTAAATGACATTACAAAGGCTTATCGGTCTAAAGTCAGAGATGGATTTACTTGATGTAAACCTTTGATGTATGATTATGGAATGGTATTTGATTGTAGAATTAGGCTCTTTAATGACACACGTGGTTTAGGTACAAGATATTTTTCTCATCATTGATTATAACTAACAAGACTATTTTCCAATAAAGTTATCACATGTTGGATAAGAATAGAGAAATTTTTAATCTTTTGCATAAATTATAACTATATTTTCACTTTTAATAATTAAATATTTTTCTAATCAAATAGAACTAGCTCAACAAATTATATTCCTCAGCTTTCAAGGAGGAGACCCAAGTTCAAATCTTGACAAGTAATATATGCATAATTACCAAACTATTTTAATACCAATATATGGTGATGATGTAATACAAGTGGGACACATTTCAATCCCATATAACCAATTTAAAAAATATATATTCCTCAATTTTTAAAGAGGAGTTTTAGGTTCAAATACTACCATATAATACATGCATAATTGGCAAGTTGTTAAAATACTACTATGTGTGTGGGGCTCAATTCAATTTCATATAATGAATTAATATAAATTAAATATTAGTTTTATTTTTTTCATTTTCTATAATACTTGTACTGAATTTTTTTTGATGAAAAAAGCTATTTACATTAAATTTAGATAACAACCTTTAAAAAAAGTAGATGGATTAATACACCCCATGGTGAATCAAAATAACCCTCATTGACATGGGTGCTGAAACAAAGCCGCCAACAAAACACAAGTTTACCATAATTGAGAAAGCATATCAAATGGAATATTATGTCATTCTGCATAAACAATACTTGTACTAAATTGAATAATAATGAAAATAAAACCAATTTAAATATAATTAAGAAGAGAGCATTATTTTTCAAAAGTAAAAATAAACATATTTAATCATTTGTCAACACTATATCTCACTAATTTATAAGATAAATTATAATGTAATTAGTTTTGAGATTCTATTCCTAATTGGTCAAATTGGTGATGGAAAGGTTAGGCTTTAAGAAATATGAATGTACATTCTTATGCATGATTTATTTGTTGCACATTAATAATTTTATAATAAGGGATTATAAATTATTGTTGTATATTTTTTTGGTTACATAGATGAATTGGTTACAATCACAATTTTTAGTAACTCAGCGTGTATTTAACCCAATAGTTTTAATTTTTACAATTTGACCTTAGGTAAAACATATGCTCTTTACAATATAATAATGAAATATGATTGATCTCACTAAAGAAGAGAATGTTGATCAAAATATACTTACAACTCAACTTCAATTCCACTCATTTGATTCAATGAATTATATACAAAAATTAATGGGCATTAAAAGATAGTTGTAAATTATATATGGATATAATCATAGAGGACAATAGGAGGTTACAAGAATAAGTAACATACTCATAATAAACTTTCTAGCTAAGCAAGAGAAAATCAATATCAAATCAATATCATAAATGGGATTTTATAAACAATAGAAACAAAAAATCATAGGTGATAAATGGGATGAGGGGAGTAGAAACAACACAAACCAAATATTTTCAATCAACCATAAATCTAAGAGCTCAACTTGAGGGAACTAAATCACGGGAATGGGTAGTAGTAGATCCATATAATAAATAAAGGGGGATAATAGAAAAATAAGTCTAATTTTCTATAATTGAGGAGAGAGAGAGAGAAAAAAATAAAGAGAAACAAATATATCATGAAAATAATGATTGATTTAGGGAAAACAAAAGACACCAATAGTCTTATGAAGCATTTTTTTGAGAAAAAAAAAACTAAGATGGAAAGTACAGATCCATAAGGTAAAAAAATTGGTAAAACAAGAGGAGGTCTATTTAAATTAGTGGAAGATTGGCACAATAAGATATGTATCGAAGAATAAAAAGTTATTAAGAAATTGAAATAATTATTTGTAATAATATTTGGCCAAGATCATATAGAAGAGATAAGAAATTTTTGGGTGAAACTATAACAACAAGAAACAAATGTGAATGGTATTGATTAAGGAAGGGAAAGGTTTAACACCAATAATATGCCAACACAAAATCTATAGGGTGTAGGGACCCCTAAGAATGGATAAAGCTGTAAGATAGAATTGTGGAGGCAATTATTAGAGAAGATGCCTTAGGTTAGGACCCATAGTTAAAGAAAAAGAAATATCTTTTGTTGAGATACATAGGTATAATTGAGGTAGGATCCCAAATTTTGAAGGATACAAAAGGGGTCTACATGGAACAAAATGTACATGACAAGGAACATGAAGTAATGATCTTAATAAAAAAAGCTTGTAGCAAAATATTATAAATGAAAATAAGACCCATGTGCACATTGTTTATATGGATTAAGCTAGAAAAAAACAAAAGAATAGTAAAGTATAGGAGATTTTTACTTTGCTAGGGCCCTATCCTAACACAACTATGTATGTCCTTGTCTAGTGTTGGTGTATGTTTGCACTATGGGAACCTAGTGTGAATGGGCCCATTATGATGTAGCATTTATTTTTATTGTAAGTAGGAGTTAGTAGCTTGGATCCCATCTTTCATGTGGTTCGACCCTTGATATTTAGGGTTAGGGCATGTGAGAGTCTATATAAGGACATGGGCTTGGAGTAAAAGGTATCTCTTATTTTTCTCATTTGTATTGAAGCTCTACTTCCAAGGAGGTTCCCCCCTCAAAGAGGCCTACAGTATCTATTTTTTTGACTAATATAAGTTGCTATTTCCCTTTAATTATTTTTTCATAAGCACTTCTATTATTTTCATTTTTTTTAGTCATTTAGTTTGTGAGCATTTTCATTAATTTGTGCATTGCTACTTTGGTTAAGCTTATTTTTATATGAAGGTTCCTACCAAGTGGTATAAAAGCTTTTCTCAAGGTCATGTTTTGCAATAACAATTTTTGTTCTTTTATCCATTTTTTATTCTATAATTTCTCACTTTGTTCATTTTCTAAAGTATCTTTCCAAAAAATACATGTTTTCTATTTTTAGTGGACTAGGTTAGAAAACTTGTAGTAAGGGTTTTAAAATATCACAGAGAAGTTATCATTATTGGCTAAGTTATATTACTTATAAAGCGTCTAGTGAAGTGAGGGGTGCTTAGACTCAAATACCCAAGCCTTAGATAGCACCCATATGCAATTTTGAGCTCTCACATGCCTAGGTATGTAGGAAGATACCTTAGGAATAGGAGAAGCTTTCATCCATAGGAAGATATTGATAATTTGAGTTTTGTACTGATAAGCGATTAGCCCTAGAAATTTAATGTCACAATACCCTAAAAAATGGATAGTGTGGTTATGTATACGATGGAAACCTTCATAGTTAGAGATCTAAAATATTTTGCTAACCACTAATCATGAATGAGGGTGTATATCAGAGAGTCCATGAAATTAGACACACCCTGACTTAGGTTGTCCATATTGAAATATTTTTTTAGTCCTTTCCCATTTGAAATAAAATCATATCTGAGCATACAATAGAAGAGGCTACTCTAATCATACTCTAATTATGCAAAGAACACCTAGTCTAATAGTTTCTATTTTAATAGTTCAAATAATATCCATTGTGACAAAGTAGAGAGTATATAGTTTGATAGTTAGAGTAATAAAATGTTAGTAGTCTTCCCAACAGAGTAGTAAGTTTTCAACAGCCTACTAGTGAGAAAAAAATTACCAAAAAGCTAAAATTTATCATTTTGCAAGATAGCCCATTGCGATCCCATATTTGAGTTGATTGTTTTGAGATCTAACTACGATAACCCATTTTCAAAACCCTACCTTCAAAAAATTATTATTTTATGGTATAGTCCATCTTGATCCTCTCTTCGAGTTGATTATTTTAAGATATAACTTTGATAAACCTTTTTGGAGACCCTAAGGTGACTAAAATAGCTAGTGGTACTATAACTACTCGATCTAGAGTGATTGTGCAAAAAAGTAAAACAATTTGAAGTTTCATAATCAATAATCATCTAAGCATTATCCAAATTAGTTGATACCTCAAAAGTCATTTAACATGCCTAAATGCAAAATATGATGCTTTGGTAAGATAATCATCATGAAGTCAAGGTGCTAGTTTTGAGGGCGAAACATGAAACAACATGTCTCTATATACAAGTCAAAGAACACCAAAGTTAGACTCTCCAAAATTTGATGATGATGATCCAACCAATTGGTTGCTTTGGGTCAAACCATGTTTTTCTCTTCATGCCATTCCCCATAATAAAAAAAAATTATAATGGCATCTTTCAACCTAGAACAAGAAGTAGTCTAATGGTTCCAATGGTTAGAGAATATAAATCCAAGGCTCACTTGGCCTAAATTTGAGCATAAGCTACTCACCCGTTTTTGTCCTAGTGAGAATGAAGATTTTAATGGATCCTTCTCCATGTTAATACTATGATTTTAAAAAGTTGGTAAATCACACTAGGGGATTGAGTGTCAAGTTTTTCCAAAGTTGTTTCATTAGTGGATTAAAGGAAGATATTTATGTTGAAGTGAAAATATTCAACGTAAACAACATGATGATAACTATGGGATAGACTAGGCTTGCTAAGGTAAATTCATAGCATAAAGACATACCCTTACACCATTATAGGCTTGAACCCATAATTTGTCATGGCCATCACCACACTTAGAAAACAAGCCACCTTAGGTTAAACATCTCATCTGTGAATAAATGGAGATATATTGGGATTAGGATCTATGTTACAACTATGATGATATATATTATTCGAGCATTAAGTTTGTATAATAAAAACTTTTTTTAGTGGATGTGGACGAACCTTCCACCAAGGAACCACATGAGGGATGAGAGGACCAAATAGAGGAAGATCAACTTGAATATTCTAAACTGACAAAGGACCCTTGTTGAGGATATGATTGTTGTACCTTAGGCTTAATTATAAGCCTAAGTTATTATTTTATTATTTCCTATTTCTTGCACTTTGTATTCATGTGAGGCATAGTATGCCCATGTGAATACAAAGTGCAAGAAATAGGATATAATAAAATAATAACTTAGCCTTATAATTAAGCCTAAGGTACAACAATCATATTATCAACAACCCTCAACCTAAAATGATTTTTACTCCCTAGACCATGAAGGTGGTGGGGTATTTCAAAGGCCAATGACTTATCATCCTCATTGATTTTGGCAATACCCATAATTTTATTGATCCTAGGGTAGTTGTAAAAGAAACTTGTTACATATATTCTTGCAATTCATTTGAGGTAATGGTTGCCAATGGGGGTACTCTACCATGAAAGGGAAAATATTCAAATATAAAGGTTTCAATTGAAGACTACAACCTTAGAGCAATTTTTTTTTTCTTCATTTGGGAGTTGTGATATTATGTTGAAAACTCATTAGCTTCACACCCTGTACCCGATAGTTTGGGACTTTTTTATAAGCTATGCATGAAATTTACTAAACATTTAGAGTAATACACTCTTTGAGGCATGATCACATATCCTACCCAACTCATAACCTCACATCGCATGGAAAAACATCTAAAGAAATCATCTCAAGGGTTAGTGACACAATTGTTTACACCATAGGAATTACAAAAAAATATGGATAAGCATACCCCTATAGTTTTTACCATGGAACTCCCATGATCAAGCCATAAACCTTGTTCCAAGAAGCTTACCATAAAATATTCATCTCTATCGATACTCGTATATATAGAATATTGAAATTGAGAAGATGTTACAATTTTAATTAGAAACAAGTTTCATTTGACCAAGTGTCAATCCATATTTTTCCCTAGTACTTTTGTTTCATAAGAAAGACATGTCTTGGAGGTTATGTGTGAATTTATTAGAACTAAATAAAATTACAGTCAAGGATATTTTTTTGATTTCTATCATTGATTCAGTTATTAGATGAACTCCATGGTGTTTGCTTCTTCTCAAAGTTGGATCTTCATTTAGGTTGTCATTACATCAAATTATAGGAAGAAGATATTTCAAAGAAAAAATTATACACTCATGATGGCTATTATGAATTTCTCATTATACCATTTGGTCTTACCAATGTGTAATCAACCTTTCAATCTCATGAATGCAACCTTTTGATCATTTTTACATAGATTTATTTTGGTATTTTTTATGATATTTTGGTTTATAATCATACTTAGGCAAAATATTTTCAACATTTATACTAAACACTACAACTCATGGTTGATAATCAACTATTGTTGAGCAAGGTGTAGCAACAGTATTGTCATTGTTGTCAACACAGTCAGATAGATCTGTTGATGCAGTGGACAGGAAGTTCAAAAGCTTTTCAGATGTAGAAGACAGGAGTTCAAAGGTTACTCAGAGTATGTACAATGTTTTTCCAAGAAGACCAAAGTGGCCCATATGCAAAAGATCAAAGAAAAAGACAAGTAAGAAAAGTGTCATGATATTGCGACATATACAACAGGCAAGAAAAACTGTCGCAATTTCGCGACATGTTGGAAGAGAGAGAAAAAGCAGGAAAAACTGTCGTGATTTTGCGACATGTTGGAAGAGAGAGAAAAAACAAGAAAAACTATTGCGATTTCGTGACATGTTGGAAGAGAGAGAAAAAGCAAGAAAAACTGTCACGATTTCGCGACATGTTGGAAGAGAAAAAAGGCAAGTGGAAAAACTGTCGCGATTTCACGACATGTTGGAAGAGAAAAAGGCAAGTGGAAAAACTGTCACGATTTCGCGACATGTTGGAAGAGAAAAAGGCAAGTGGAAAAACTGTCACGATTTCGCGACATGTTGGAAGAGAAAAAGGCAAGTGGAAAAACTGTCGCAATTTCGCAACATGTTGGAAGAGAAAAAGGCAAGTGGAAAAACTGTCGCGATTTCGTGACATGTTGGAAGAAGAAAAGAAAACAGGAAGAAGTGTTGCGATTTCGTGACAAGTTCGAAGAAAGAGAAAAAGTAAGAAAAGTGTCGCGATTTCGTGACTTGTCGCATTTTCGTGACTAAAACAAGAGAGAGAAAGAAAGTTTGAAAAGTGTCACGATTTCGCGACATGTCGCATTTTTACGACAAAAGGAAAAAGCAAGACTTCGGAAGCAGAAGTGTCACGATTTTGTGACAAAAGCAAAAAGGTAAAGTACGAAGCAGAAGTGTCGCGATTTCACGACAAAAGCAGAGAAGAAGACTTCGAAGGCAGAAGTGTCATGATTTCATGACAAAAGCAAAGAAGTGAAGTACGAAAGTAGAAGTGTCATGATTTTGTGACAAAAGCAGAGAAGAAGACTTCGAAGGTAGAAGTGTCACGATTTCATGACAAAAGCAGAAAGCAAGACTTCAAAAGCAGAAGTGTCATGATTTCGTGACATGTCGCATTTTTGTGACTCGAAAAGGACAGGAAGGCAGAGAAGCAAAAGTGTCACGATATCGCGACATGTCGCATTTTCGTGACTCAAGAAGGGCAAGCAGGCAAAATAACAAAAGTGTCATGATATCGTGCAATGTCGCATTTTTGTGACAAAAGAATAGAGAAAGTGTACAGAGGCGAAAGTGTCGCGATATCGCGACATGTTGTATTTTCGTGGGCCAAAGCTAAGAGAAAGAGCAAGGAGAAAAAGTGTCACGATATCGTGACATGTTGTATTTTCGTGATCCAAAGCTAAGAGAAAGAGCAAGGAGAAAAATTTTCGCAATATCGCGACATGTTGTATTTTCGTGGGCCAAAGCAAGGAGAAAGAGAGAGAAAGTGAAAGTGTCGCAATATCGCGACATGCTGTATTTCGTGGTTGAGTTGAAGCCAATGAAGACCGATGACAGTCGACTAAAATTAGGGTTCACAGTTGTCATGAAAGCCAACTAAGATTAGGGTCTACAGCCAACTAAGATTAGGGTTTTCATCATAAGAATTTTGTTATAAAAGGAGGGCTGTTTAGAGATTTGAAGTGGTGTCGAAGTGTGCAAAGTTCGGTCTGAGTGCGAAGAGAGCAGAGTGCATGAAATGGAGAAGACGATCGTGAAGGTCGACCATAATGAAGCAGAGTGTGTAAAGTGATTGCGTAGAGAAAGCAGAGTGTGCAAAGACCACAAAGGTGAAGAAAGACCAGTCAGGATCTTGCAAAAACAAAGGTATCTTTCTATCAATATTATAGATTCAAAATTGAAGTCTAGGTTATAGCTTGGCATCAGGGGTTGGTGCTCCTTCTAGTAGGTGCTGGTAAATCAGGGGTTGGTGCTCCTTTCTATTGGTGCAGATAAATAAGGGGTTGGTGCTCCTTTCGATGGGTGCTGGTAAATTGATTATAAAGTTGGTGCTTTGCAAAGGCTAGATTTGGATGGTAGTCCAAGCAGTCATTTTTGAGGAGTATCCACATTGGTGAACCTCGTTAAATATTGTGTTGTGTGATACTCTTGTGTTATACTTGTTGTATCTAGTAATTAGTTTTAATTGCTACTGTATTAAGAGCTGTAAATTCAAGTTTAAAGAGCTACATTGTAAGACTAACAACTATGTGCCAAACAATATAAATGTTCTCTAGGGATGCAGGAAGTATAATACCTAGGTCATATAGTTTTAGGAGAGGGGTCAAGGTGGACCATAAAAAGGGTGTAACCATACAAGAATGGCCTAAACCACAAACTCTCAAAATTATTTGGGGTTTCCTAGGCCTCATTAGCTATTATCATAAATTTATCCATGATTATTGAAAAATTGCATCCCCTTTGACTACTATGTTGCAGGAGAACTTGTTTCTATTGTCAAAACCTGTCAAACATGATTTTTTGCTACTCAAGCAAGTTATATTGTCTACTCCTATCCTAGATATACCTTATTTCTATAGGCTATTTTTGGTTGAAAGTTATGCCTCCAAAAATATAATGTATGCAATGTGTACGCAAGAAGGTCATCCATTGGCTTTCACTAATAAGACACTATCATATGAAAACCTAGGAAATTCAACTTATGAGAAAGAGATGATGGTGATCCTACATGCTATAAACCAACATAGGCTTTATCCTATTAGGCAACATATTTCCATCAAAATATACCACCATAGCCTTAAGTACTTTCTTGAGTAGTGTGTATATATGACCAAACAACAAAAATGGGTTGTCAAACTATTGGGGGTATGATTATGCGATAATTTACAAGAAGGATAAGGAAAATATAGTTGTTGATGCATTATCCTTCCAATATAAGGATTAGGGTATGCTATGTGTTGTCTCTACTTCAATTATTTAATGGATCCACTAGATTCATGGAAGAATGTCTCAAGATCCCACATTGTAATAAATAATTTAGCAACTTCAAACTGATTTTGACTCTCATCCAAGATATACATGGTATGGATAATATCTATAATATTGGGGTCACCTTGTTCTCCCTAAAACGTTTTACAAAGAACAAGGATATCAAGATCTTTATTGCTGAATGTGACACTTATCAACACATTAAGGGGGGAAATGTTTGCACACTAGGCACACTCCAACCTATTTTAATTTTGTAGACCATTTGGATAAATATTTCTATGGATTTTATTGAAGGGCTTCCAAATTCTAGAGGTAAAATATTATTCTCATGGCGGTGGATCACCTCTAAGTATGTTCATTTATGTCTTCTAGCCCACTCTTAGAAGGCCTTAACTATTACCCAAATATTCCTTGATTCCATTTTTTACCTCAATGGCATGCCCAAGTCCATCATATCCAATCGTGACCCCACTCACTAGTCATTTATGGTATGAATTGTTCAAGCTACATGGGATAAAACTCAAGATGAGCTTGAAATACCATTTGTAGATTGATGGGTAAACTAAATTTATTAATAAGTGCTTAGAGACTTATCTATGTTGCTTTGTATTTGAGCAATTGACGCTTTGAGTCAAATAAATTCCTTTGACTTATTGGTGGTATAATACTTCCCATAACTCCACCAAGATGACATCGTATGAAGCAATTTATGGACATCCACCACCATCACTCTTGTCACATATTTCGGGTAGTTCCAAGGTTCAAGCAATGGATTCCACTCTTAGGGAGCATGCACTAATTTATAATCTCAAGGGTAATTTGGTCATGCTGCAAAATAACATATAATAACAAGTAGATTACCATGACATTGAGCAATTTTTTAATATTAGGGACATGGTTTTCCTACGTTTGAAACCCTACAAGTATTCCTTGCTAAAACTCCATGGTAGTTAGAAGCTAGAACCCAAATTATATGGATTGCAGAAAGTGCTCCAATAGGTTGGCCCCATGACCTAAAAGTTAGAATTGCCACCTTCTTCCATGATACATCTAGTTTTCCATGTCTCATATTTAAAAAATAAACTTGATAATCGTATATAGGTCTAGTCCACACTACCCTAGTTGGATGAGGAAGGCTTGATCAAAAACTGATAATATTCTAGATTAGCATACACACTTTGCAAGCACACTCTCACCAATGTCTTAGTACAGTGGCATGGATTGCAACCAAAATATGTTACATGGGAGTCACTCCATCAACTATAATAGTAGTTTTATCACTTTGAGCATTGAGGAAGAATCTTCTTGTAGGTTGAGGATATATTAGGACCCCGTACTAATGCAACTATGTACTTGTATAGTGTTGGTGTATGCTCACACCATGAGTGCCTAGTGTGCATGGGTTCATTATGATGTAACCTTTATTTTTATTGTAAGTAGGAGTTAGTAGTTTGGGTCCCCTCTTTCATGTGGTCTAACCCTTAATCATTAGGGTTAGGATAAATAATATTATATAAGGATATGGATTTGAAATAGAAGGTATCTCATATTTTTCTCATTTGTATCGGAGCTCTACTTCCACGAAGGTTTCCCCCTCAAACAGTCTTGCAATATTTGTTCCACTTGATTAATATAAGTTGTTCGACCTAATTATTTTTTATTGAGCACTTCTTTTATTTTCATTTTTATGGTCATTTAGATTGTGATCATTTCCATGAATGCATTGGTACTTTGGATATGCTTATTTTTATATGAAGATTCCTATCATACATTGTCACAAAGAAGTCAAAGCATTAAGAATAATATAGAGTACCAATATCCATATGCAACATTAAAGAATGATATTACAACATAGAATTTTCTTGGGAAGGTAAATATTTTTTATCATTTCAATGCTAGAACAAAAAAAAATAATCCAAATGATTTGATAAGGAGAGATGACATAGACAAGGAATTTTTATGGTTAGAGAAAGTAGTGTGGAAGTAGTATAACAATGATAGATAATGGTGTTAAAATATGATCAAGGGGTTATCATGTATTTTGGGGAAGAATAACTTGACTTCTATAGTATTTATGATATCATTATCTATAATGGACTAAACATATGGTAAAAGTTAGAAAATTTCATTTGTGAAAGAAATAATGGATATTGTACTGGATTATATCATATGCTCATGCAAATTTATAGCAAGAGTATTAGATATGAAAGTGGGTGTTGCTAAAATGGAAATGAAACATGATGAAAATCTAATATATTCAAAATTTATATGGAAACAAAAAAAAAACAAAAGAAAAAATATACATTATCAAAAAGGAAAAAAGAAATACTCTTTCCAAAATAAAACCAAGAGTTCAAAAATTCTTTGATAAAACTTATTGAAAAAGCACAAATGAAAGCACCTATCAACAATATTTAATTGATGAACATATTTGGAAATCCATTTAACACTTTTAAGAGATCAATAATAAAGAGAAAGAATGATAATAATCTCCCAATAAACCCAAGGTATGATGAAGAATTCAAGGCAATAAAACAATCATTAAAAAAACCATAAAAAATGAAAGAAAACAAGGTCTACGAACATCTTGTTATGAGTTATTATATCATAGAAAATGTGAGAAGTCAAATGGTATAACCACACCTCATAAGGTACATGCATGTAATATAGTACAAGATAGTTTAAAGTTTTTTGGAGGGCTTGTTATGCCTAAATTAGGCATCCTATGTACTTAAATACCATTCATTACCCTAATGCATTCATTCAAAGCATTAAGATATAACATGTAGTATCAAAGTAGATATAAGGAAGAAATTATTCTCTTTTTGATCCTCCTATAGCTTCAACATAGAAAAATCTAAAGGTGCACTCTATTTGAAAGAAAAATTCAAGATGAATTAAGAAGATTTCAAGGGTAAAATTATCCTCTATAAGATTGTGATCATGAAGGAAAATCCCATAGCATGTTCAAGAAGTTTTAGGATGAAAAACCTTGCCATAAGCAAAAATCCTATTGAAGAAACAAAAGGATTTCAATCCATGTTTGGGACCAAAGGTCATAAAGCCTAAAAATACTAGGTTAATATTAAAAATCAAGAAAATGAAGCCATTTTGAAGCTCCTTTAAATATTATAAGAAAAGGAATCCATAGAATCTCCTTTTGAAAAATTTCATTGAAACCATTTGAAAGGCATTAAAAAAATGAAGATTGAAGAAAATTTAAAATATAGAAGGCTAAAAATATAGCCCATTGAAGCTATTTGAAAGGCATTCAAAAAGGATATTGAATAATGTTTAAAATATAAAAGGTTGAGAATATAGCCCTTTGAAGCCATTTTGAAAGGAATTTGAAAAGAATATTAAAGAAGATTAAATAGAAGGCTCATAAAATTAAAGCCATTTGCAAGGGTTATAATTTTTTTGAGAAGAATGTGTTAAGGCACAAATAAGCTTAAGTCTTTTAAGAGTCTGCAAATAAAAAATGCAAGCTACAAAAAATCTTAACAAAAAAAAGTTATTTCAAAGTCACTTCGACACTTTAAAATAGAGAGTGAAAGGAGTAGTTTAGCATCAATGAAATTGTTCCATGTGTAGAAGGACAAGAATTCTATGACACAAAAAAAGTATACAAGACAAAGATCAATAGGGATAAAAAAAAAGACAAAAGGGAAGAAAGCTCATGTAGAGGCTAAATCGGTCTCACAATTTTTTTTTTAATGTCCATATTAAGTAGAAGCACATGTTCCAATAGAAGGTTATTTTTAGAAATTGAAATACATATATTTAGCACTTGCTAGAAGGTGCTTGATAAAGTTATTTGTTTGTAAAAAATATTTTTTAATAAATTTTGCAAGAATTATAGAAGGCAGTCATTGGAAATCATTCGAACAAATTAGAATTACCAAAAGTTATTTAAAGGATTTCAAAGGTATTCAAGTGATTTTTGGAAAGAACTAAATTCATTTAAGTAGAAGATAAGACATATAAGAAGATAGAAATAGATATTTAGAGCAACACACAAGGGCTCTCAAACTAGCTCTTATGATTCTCATGTCAATTGATGAAACATAACAAGCAGAATCTACACTCTACCATACTAGTAGAAATGCATAGACGCTACACTCTACCATAGTAGTAGAAATGCATAGACTCTACACTCTACCATTATAGTAGAAATGCATAGGTGATCTTGTAATTGTATGTGAGGAACATAAATTGAATCTAAGAAATAAAGACAAAAGGACATCAAATATTGGACATCAACATCTGACTACACACAACAAAATGAGAATTTTCTATGAGACAACTACATTTGGAAAGAGAATCAAGATATCTAGCACCTATAATAGAGAAAAATAAATATCGTCAAATTTGGATAGTAAAGAGCGATATGCCTAAGAAAAATAAAAATCACCAATGAAGACTAGCATCATTTAAACAAGTGTTGCAATAAACATTATCAAGGCACTCACAAAATTCCTCATTATAAATGTTGGAATAGGTCTAATAAGACAACAACATGTGGACCAATGAGAATAGAACATGTGAAGTAATCACAAACAAAGTGAAAATAAAATTATAACATTTTAAAAAGGGAGAGAATATTCAAAGGAATATTTTGTAAAGAAATAAATATTTGACAAGACACATTCTTTCTCGCACTTTTTAAAGCATCAATTGAAATCCAAGTATAGGCATATATATACTCATTGAAAAGAGTATTTCAAGGCGGAATTAATAAAATAAGAACATTTATATTTTGTAAAATTTTATCATGGCTAGTGGAGCACCAAAGTTTTTATTTCTAGATTCCCAATTGTTGAGGGGAAACAACTATTCTATTTGGAAGAACAAACTCATGACAAGACTTGAGTTTGAAGAACTATGACAAGTAGCATATGGAAGCACTTCCCATCCTATTATAGAAGGAGAAGAGCAAACAAATTTTGACAAGGTATACAAGGCAAGAATCGTCATCATGTTTGAAGTAGCAAATGAGGCCCAAGCATACATTAGAAATACGACCACAACCAAGGATGCATGAGAGAAATTGAAGATAGTATTTGAAGCCAAAAATCAAAATCAGATTCTATTCCTCTAAAGCTAGCTCCATTTTCTAATGATGAAGAGAGGAGAAAAGCAGAAATCATTCATGAGGAGAATTACAAAATTTTGAACATCATTGCAAGTATTGGGAACAACAATATCTGATGAAATGTTACTTCCTATTATTTTGATATCACTCCACTCAAAGTCTAATGTGTGACTACGCTAAATGTTACTAAGCAATCACCAATCTTTGAGAAGCTAGTGAAACTACTTCAAAAAGTAGAGGTCACACATACTATAGAAGAAGAAGAACAACAATTATTAGTTACAAGTCAAAGAGGGGAGTAGCCATTTAAAAGAGGTATGAGACCTCCACAATGATTCCAACAAAGAATTTATTTTTAGAGATTTTATAATCATAGAAATGATTCTCAAAGATGTACTTTCAACACGTAATGTGTGAACATTATGGAATAAAAAGACACACTATGAAGACCAATTATTAGTTACAAGTCTAAGGGAAGTAGCCATTCAAACTAGGTATGAGATCTCCACAGTGCTTCCAAAAAAAAAAAAAATTTAGAGATTTCATAGTCATAGTAATTATTCTCAAAGAGGTACTCTCAATACACAAAGTATGTGTGAATATTATGAAAGAAAATGATATAGTGTTACAAGTCAAAGAGGGAAGTAGTCATTCAAAAGAGGTATGCGATCTCCACAGTGCTTCCAACAAAGAAATAATTTTTAAATATTTTAGAATCATAGAAATGATTCTCGAAGAGGTACTTTCAACATACAAAGTATGCATGAATATTATGGAAGGAAAGAACACATCTTGAAGTATTATTGACATATTCCATTCAAAAATGGATCTTCTTCACAAGAGATGAACCAACAGTATGATAAGTCATCTTTAGAATAGTAAAATCAAAGTTGGATAAAGTTACATTAAAATAATGTAGCTGAATAAAATCAAGACAAAGAAGAAGAAGAAGAAAAGACTCAAGAAAATGAATAAGATAAACATGTGTTTTTCACACAAGCAGAGTTAAGAGAACATAGAAATGTTTAGCATGATTTCAAACACATGATAGGACAAGAAACTTTGATGCATAAAAATCATCCAGATTATTATTGGTACAATGCAACCAAGAATATTAGAAATAAAACACCTAAGAGTGAAGATATACATTCAGAATATGATTCTTCACCATCAATAGAAGTTTTTGAAGACAACAAAGAGAATGAGAAATCAATGCAAGAAGCATTAAAAATTCACCTACTTAAAACACACTAAATAAAGCTTGAATAAATTGCTTACCACAAATAATATCTTGTATAAATAAATAATTCCAAGAAGAATCAAAAGTTGATTGATTTCACTCCATAGAGATAACCAAAGCTTGAAATAGAAACTAGTTCGAACATAGGATATGACAACACAAAATGCAATAGAAACCAATAAATTATGTAATTGATAGAGGATGCACGATAGAACAACACACTAAAGACCAAAGGAAATGATAATACATCATGCATCATGACCAAATGAATGAAGCCATTTAAAAGAAGAGAAAATAGGTAATTGAGTTGAATATATTGATCAAGGCAAGATTTGGGAACAAGTATACATAGTAGGAGAACCCTTGATCTCATCAACACCTAAAACATTTAATTAAGATCCTCCACATTAATGAAACACTTGTTTCAATTAAATAAACACAATTCATGCCAATATATAAGTGTCTTGTAATAAATGTATTTGAACTGCCTTATTTATAGAATATGACACTCTCAAGTATCAAAGTAAAAAGTCTACATTACGAGGGGAATTTCTCTCTCAAATTCCAACATCATCCTAGACATTATTATTTGGTCATAAGAAAAATTAAGATTTTGAATATGATGTAATAAGGGGGCATATGTTAGGAGTTATTACATCATAGATGACATGAGAATTCAAGTGGTATAACCAAACCTCATAAGGTACATGCATGTAATATAGGACAAGATAGTTTGAAGTTTGTTTGAGGATTTGTTATACCTAAATTAGGCATATGTAATTAAATACCCTTCACTACCATAATACATTCATTCAAAGCATAAAGATCTAATACATCTAGTGCAAATAAAAAAGAAAGAGTTCATTAAGAAATAATAATTTAACATGATTTTAGAAAGATTCATAATAAATAAAAACAAATAAAGCATAATATAATAGTAAATCAATGACTAGAATATGCAAGACAAGTTAGATAAAAGAACTCTTTAAATAATCAAAATAGAAACACATGTATTATTTCTAAAAGACATCAAAGAAGGTATCAAAAAAATATCAAAGGAAAAAGCAAAGTACAAATGTGATTTCCAATCAAAATATCTCAAATGAGGAGTGAAACTATTGGCACCACAAATCAAAAATAATTTTTAAATCATTAAAGATGGTCTACCAAAAGAATGGACAATTAACTTGGTCATTCATTTATTTAAAAGTGTTGTTACCAAAAAATCCTATGTTGTAAAAAAGTGGTTGCACATATTTATTCGTTGATGTAATAGAGTATTTACAATAAAGAACATATGTCATTAGTAACTGCCTTAGTTACAACTACCTCCAACTACCTAAATCTGATACCAAGATTTGTAACATTTCTTGAGTAGCCTAATTATGGAGAATAGAGGTCTAAGGTTCATATCCTATGGGGGCCAGGATTGTAGACCATGCTTTGGTAACTAGAGTATGGTTTGGATAACCATATATTGGGTAAATAGTATCCATCTCATATGGCCTATGACCTTTCATATGTTAAAAACTACTTTACCCTTTACATTTTTTTTATAATATCAATGAAGTAGACATTACACTTTTAAAACCTAAATATATGATGAAATAGGACACACAAAAAGGTTCATCAATCACTCCAAAGTATTAGGACATACATTATACATGATTGTATAGGGTGAAGAACACAAGCTTATACTGAGAGGGGGGGTGAATAGTATAAGACCACTTTTTACTTTTCTTTCCCAATCAATATTATGCAATGTATCAATAGCAATATCAACAACAGTAATCAAAGCAATGCACAAATCACCACACACAATAGAGACACCAATTTAACGTGGTTCACCCAATGTGGGCTACTCCACGGAGAAAATATTTCACTAAAATTTTCTCAACAAATCTCTTGGGAATCCTTTCCCTATTACAATGTTTATGGACCTCTATCCAAAGGAGACACCAATCCCCTAATCAAGTTCATGGATCTCTATCCATAGGAGAACTCTTTCTCCTTAGCTCTGGTTGGTGATATTCTAGAAGAACTATTGCCTCCACTACACTGGCTTATGGATCTCTATCCACTGAAGACTCTTGCCCTCACATAGAAGACCTGTCTTCACTACCCTGGCTAATGGACCTCTATCCACTGGAGACTATCATCCTCTATACTCTGTCACCTCCAAATCTTACTCTCAGCTCTATCTCAAATTTGCACTAAACATAGTCCTTCGATCTAGCACAAATATGCTCAATATCTATCCTCAAATCTACACTAAACATAGTCCTTTAGTCTAGCACAAATCTACTCAATCTCTATCCTCAAATCTTCACTAAACATAGTCCTTATGTTTAGTTAATAGTCCTTGATCTAGCACAAATCTGCTCAATCTCTATCCTCAAATCTGCACTAAACATAGTCCTTTGATCTAGCACAAATCTACTCAATCTCTATCCTCAAGCCTTAACACAAAGCTTGACTTAATCACAAATCAACTCTGCTAGATCTACCCCAAACCTTAACTCAAGGTTTGAACAAATCAATCAATCAACTCTGTTCACAAGTCTTCTCAAAGACTTATCTCAAATATGCATTGTAAGCTTCCACAAAATCTCACACTAATCTATCCACAAGTCTTCACCAAGACTTACCTCAAATCTTCTCCACAAGTCCTCACTAGAACTTGTCCAATTTGCTCAACAAGTCTTCACCAAGACTTACCTCAAATATGCTCAACAATTCTAACTAGAACTTGTCCAATATCATAGAAACATATAGAGAATTGTTAGAGACTCAATATGCTTCACACTCATCACAATGCTCAATCACTTTCAATCTCTTTCTCAAATCAAATTAGAATATAGAACAATTTGTTTCACATAATTAGAACTATCACTTCAACACTTCCACTTGACTAGGCTCAATCAACTCCACTCAATCAATCACTCAATGAAATACTCCTTTCTTATAAACCCTAGTCCAAGCATATGAACACTCACTCAAATATTTCCAACAATGCTTATCAACCAATCTCACATAACAATGATACTCATGTTCTTTCACAAACCCTAATCCAAGATAGTTCAAACTCAACAACAAGGGATCTCAATCACCCAACAATGAATCATGCATTCACTCACTCAAAATCTCCAACAATGCTTATCAAACAAAGTTTATAGTATTTACTTCCATTTCAGAAAACTCATCAACTCAACAAACCAACAAAGGAAAACTTAACCAAGTCCTTTTCACTCCAACATTATTTTCAGAAAACCTCAACCAATCAATTACTTCAACCAAGGAAGAATGTGCCCATACCTTTTACTTGATGAAGAGTAGACTTCAAAACCTGTTTTAACAAGATCAAACTCTTTGCCAATCTCAAGGGTTAGGTTACCACAACCTCTTCACAAAATAATTTTTACACAAAACATCAAGTCCTCTTGTACACCTTATAATATCCAAACTCAATATTTTAACTCAAATAATTTCATCAAAAATAACATACATAGCAATTTCCCTTGTACACCTTATAATCTCCAAACTCAATATTTCACTTCAACAATTTCATCAAAAATAACATACATAGCAATTTCCCTTGTACACCTTATAATATCCAAACTCAATATAATAAAATCATTCACCACATACACAAATGTCACAATAAAAATATTTTAATCTTTTCACCTTATAACTCCCCTAACACTTAGCATCCATAAAAATTAAAATATTAAACTTGCATACCTTTTATTTCCTCCACAACCTTCGGTGCTTTCGACCATGACTTAGGCCCTCCAAGGGTTGCATCCCCACATGGGACACTCGATGCTCACTCCTCAATGACTCTCCGCAAAACACACCGAACACAAAAAGGGTAAGCACCAACGTCATCGATCGTGGGAGTCGAACCGTGGTCACACCACAAGCAAAGCCTCAACAATTTCAAACCTATCACCTACGCTATCACCATCGGTGGGATAGCCAAAGTCCACGCTATCCAAAAACCTTAAACCCTCACGTGCATGGAATGAAAAAATGTTCCCTCCTCCTCGGATGTAGCGAATGAATCAACACAACACATGTAATAAATTGGAGATCATCGAGAAAAATTGCTTGGTAGACTTTGGAAATGAAATCATTTCCTTATTTATATGCATGCCCTTTGTCTTCAATACATCGGTGGACATTCAAATTCGAATTCGAATTCAAATATTAAAATTAATTTTAAATATTAAATAAATATTTAAATTAAACCTTAGCACCCATCATTATTTAAATTAAAATTTTAATCAAAGATTAAAATATTTTAATTTAAATTAAATCTGCTTGTGGGTCTTTTTCAACTTGGTCCTTGATCTTCTTGAGCTTGATTTTTGGCCCAAAATAATAATAATAAAATATTATTATTTAATTTGAACTTGCTTCTCCTTCCTTGGGTCTTCATCCTTTGGGCCCTCCTGGGTATATAATATTTAAAAATAAATATTATAACCTATTGCTTTTCAAGACCTTCTTGCTTTTGGAAGAAACACTTAATGTCCTCAAATATGACGAACATAGCACAAAAATACTTTTGACATCAATGACAACAAATCTTGCTCAAAATGTCCAACAATCTCCCCCTTTGTCATTGATGGCAACCCATTTACTTTTACCATTTCTTTTACCTTTTTTTGATCTGCTCCCCCTAAGGAACTGCTCCCCTAATTGAATGCTCTCCCCCTAACTCAAATCTCTCCCCCTTTGACATCAATGGCAAAGGGTCACCTTTGGGGCTCGGGGCTAAGAATGAGACTCTTAGCTTAGCCCCTCCCCCACCTCCTCTTGAGGTGGTTAATTCTAGGGTGGGAGTATTTCTACTCCCAACATGCACTGCTCTTTTCCTTTGTCCACTTTCCTCCTCATCCGATCCTTCTGATTCCTCTGACTATTTATGTTCCTGCTTGTCTCTGGAATTTTTGCTCTACACCACTTTGTTGTATGTCCATCATTATTGCACTTATAACACTTAATGTTATTATTCCTTGGAGGTGCAAATATCTTGGGATTTCTCCTGGTGAAGCCATATCTATTCCTATCATGAACCCTGCAATTCATTGCCTTGTGACCAAACTGATTACAAGAGTAGCAATACCCTTGAAATAGCTGCTTGTTTCTAAAGTTCCCATATTCCTGTCTTTCATGTGTCCTACATTGAGAAGCTTTGTGCCCAAACCTATGACATGAGAAGCATCATCCATTGAAATTGCCTTGCCTTGACCCCATGGGTCTTTTAGTCTCTTTTACCCTATGTTGGTTCCTGTTCCATCTGTTCCTCATTTGTGCATTGTTCCTTTCCTTGTTGAACTTTCTGTTGTCCAACTCATCCTCAGAAGTCTCACTTTCTCTTACACTCTCTTCTTCTAAAGTTTCTTCTTCTTCAGAACTTGAGATTGACTCCTCTTTTTGTTTCTTTTGTACCTATTCAAAACCAAGACCTATTTTGCTTGATGTAGGTTTTTGTGTCTTGATAATCTTATCCAAATTCTTTGAGCTTCTCCCAAACCTATGTAACCTATCCTTAGACTCTTTCACTTCCTTCCTTAGTGAAGCTACTTCATGCTCCAACCTTTCACATTCTAAGACCTTTGCTTCTAACCTATCTTTGAACTTCCTTGTCTTAGCCATTGACTTATTTAGATCCTCTATAAGATTTCCTTTCTCTTCATCACATTCTTGAAACTGAAGCTTAAGTTGGGAGTTTTGCTTTCTTACCTTTTTTAATGCATCAAGAGCATGAATAAGCTCTCCCTCAAGATCAACTTCTCCCTTCTCTGATTCTTCCTCTATTTTTTTACCTTTGAAAACATCTTCATTCTTTTCTGACTTGTCTTCTTTAGGATCACCTCCTTCTTCTTCTAGAGCCATAAGAAGATTCTCTTCTGGTCCTTCAAGTGTATCTTCATATTCATCATCACTAAAACTGAAACCACTCTTTGTACAACTATCCTCAAGATGACCAAAGTTACCACATCTAAAACATTTGAGGATTATTGGTGTTCTTTTCCTAACCACTTCTTTTTCTTTTGCCAAAAATAAAACTTCATCTCTATCATTATCTGAGGAACCATCATCACTATCAGTTGAGTACTTACTTGCCTTATCTGCATAGAAACTCTTCTTGTGCCTCTGGAAAAACTTCTTCCCTTGTGTACCTTGTCCATCCCTATTTTTCTTTTGGTACTTGTGCCTTTCTGCATCCCTGTTCTTATGATCATGTTTCTCATCACCATTGCTATTTCTAGCTTCTGGACAATCAGATGCATAGTGACCATATTTTCCACATTTAAAACATCTAACTGATTTTGTACCTTTATATTTTCTTGAGTCCTTGTTCCTTCTGCCATAATTGGCTTCTTCATCACTGGATAACTCATTGCTTGAATCTGACTTCTTACCCTTAGTCTTCTTAGTGGCTTTAAATGTTGCTTCTTTCTGGGGAATAGGTTCCTCTTTTATTCTTATCTCAAATGCTATGAGAATGCCATGTAATTCATCTCTTGTCAAATGATCAATATCTTTTGACTCTTCTATAGCTGAAATATTTTCACTAAACCTTTTTGGGAGTGACCTTAGAATCTTATCACACACATCAGGTTCTGAAACTTCAAGCCCAAGTCCTTGCATGGAGCTAACAACCTCATCCACATGAAGTAGATATCCCATAATATTTTCTTCATCCTTCATTTTTAGGTCTTCAAATGCTCTCTTGAAATTTTACAACTTTACCCTTTTGACCTTTTTATCTCCTTCATATATGCCTTGCAACTTATCCCAAATATCCTTTGCTAATTTGCAATGCATAATATTTATAAACTCTGTTTCACGTAAGCCCTTTTGAATTGCATTCATTGCTCTTGAATTATAATGATGTAGAAGCTTACCATATTTATCTATAGGTGGAGTTTTTGGTGGTGTGTATCCATTTTCAACTGCTTCCCATACTTCATTTCCAAGTGCCATTAGATGAAACTTCATCCTTGTGCTCCATAGTGTATAATTGTTCCCATCGAACAATGGTGTTGAATTTCTTGAGGATCCACTCTGAGAATCCATCTGTGTTCTTGTAAGATTTTCCTTCAAGTTGTTAAACTCTTCCGAAGGAACCCGCTCTGATACCAATTGAAGAACACAAGCTTATACTGAGAGGGGGTGAACAGTATAAGACCACTTTTTACTTTTCTTTCCAAATCAATATTATGCAATGTATCAATAGCAATATCAATAATAGTAATCAAAGCAATGCACAAATCACCACACATAATAGAGACACCAATTTAATGTGGTTCACCCAATGTGGGCTACTCCACGAAGAAAATATTTCACTAAAATTTTCTCAACAAATCTCTTGGGAATCCTTTCCCTATTACAATGTTTATGGACTTCTATCCAAAGGAGACACCAATCCCCTAATCAAGTTTATGGATCTCTATCCATAGGAGAACTCTTTCTCCTTAGCTCTAGCTGGTGATCTTCTAGAAGAACTACTACCTCCACTACATTGGCTTATGGATCTCTATCCACTGAAGACTCTTGCCCTCACATAGAAGACCTGTCTTCACTACCCTAGCTAATGGACCTCTATCCACTAGAGACTATCATCCTCTATACTCTATCACCTCCAAATCTTGCTCTTAGCTCTATCTCAAATCTACACTAAACACAATCCTTCGATCTAGCACAAATCTGCTCAATATCTATCCTCAAATCTGCACTAAACATAGTCCTTTAGTCTAGCACAAATCTGCTCAATCTCTATCCTCAAATCTGCACTAAACATAGTCTTTCGATCTAGCACAAATTTTCTATCTATCCTTGGATCTAGCACAAATATGCTCAATCTCTATCCTCAAATATGCACTAAACATAGTCCTTCGATCTAGCACAAATTTACTCAATCTCTATCCTCAAGACTTAACACAAATCTTGACTTAATCACAAATCAACTCTACTAGATCTACCCCAAACCTTAACTCAAGGTTTGAACAAATCAATCAATCAACTCTGTTCACAAGTCTTCTCAAAGACTTATCTCAAATCTACATTGTAAGCTTCCACAAAATCTCACACTAATCTATCCACAAGTCTTCACCAAGACTTACCTCAACTCTTCTCCACAAGTCCTCACTAGAACTTGTCCAATCTGCTCAACAAGTCTTCACCAAGACTTACCTCAAATATACTCAACAAGTCCTAACTAGAACTTTTCCAATCTCATAGAAACATATAGAGAATTGTTAGAGACTCAATATGCTTCACACTCATCACAATGCTCAATCACTTTCAATATCTTTCTCAAATCAAATTAGAATATAGAACAATTTGTTTCATAGAATTAGAACTATCACTTCAACACTTCCACTTGACTAGGCTCAATCAACTCCACTCAATCAATCACTCAATGAAATACTCCTTGCTTACAAACCCTAGTCCAAGCATATGAACATTCACTCAAATATTTCCAACAATGCTTATCAACCAATCTCACATAACAATGATACTCATGATCTTGCACAAACCCTAATCCAAATATAGTTCAAACTCACATAACAAGGGATACTCAATCACCTAATAATGAAACATGCATTCACTCACTCAAAATCTCCAACAATGCTTATCAAACAAAGTTTATAGTATTTACTTCCATTTCAGAAAACTCATCAACTCAACAAACCAACAAAGGAAAACTTAACCAAGTCCTTTTCACTCCAATCTTATTTTTAGAAAACCTCAACCAATCAATTACTTCAACCAAGGAAGAATGTGCCCATACCTTTTACTTGATGAAGAAGTAGACTTCAAAACCTGTTTTAACAAGATCAAAATCTTTGCCAATCTCAAGGGTTAGGTTACCACAACCTCTTCACAAAATAATTTTTACACAAAACATCAAGTCCTCTTGTACACCTTATAATCTCCAAACTCAATATTTTAACTCAAATAATTTCATCAAAAATAACATACATAGCAATTTCCCTTGTACACCTTATAATCTCCAAACTCAATATTTCACTTCAACAATTTCATCAAAAACAACATACATAGAAATTTCCCTTGTACACCTTATAATATCCAAACTCAATATAATAAAATCATTCACCACATACACAAATGTCACAATAAAAATATTTTAATCTTTTCACCTTATAACTCCCCTAACACTTAGCATCCATAAAAATTAAAATATTAAACTTGCATACCTTTTATTTCCTCCACAACCTTCGATGCTTTCGACCATGACTTAGGCCCTCCAAGGGCTACATCCCCACATGGGACACTCAGCGCTCACTCCTCAATGACTCTCCATAAAACACGCCGAACGCAAAAAGGGTAAGTGCCAATCGATCATGGGAGTCGAACCGTGGTCACACCACAAGCAAAGCCTCAGCAATTTCAAACCTGTCCACCTGTGCTATCACCGTCGGTGGGATAGCCAAAGTCCACGCTGTCCAAAAACCTTAAACCCTCACGTGCATGGAATGAAAAAATGTTCCCTCCTCCTCGGATGCAGCGAACGAATCAACACAACGCATGTAATAAATTGGAGATCATCGAGAAAAATTGCTTGGTAGACTTTGGAAATGAAATCATTTCCTTATTTATATGCATGCCCTTTGTCTTCAATACATCGGTGGACATTCGAATTCGAATATTAAAATTAATTTTAAATATTAAATAAATATTTAAATTAAACCTTAGCACCCATCATTATTTAAATTAAAATTTTAATCAAAGATTAAAATATTTTAATTTAAATTAAATCTGCTTGTGGGTCTTTTTCAACTTGGTCCTTGATCTTCTTCAACTTGATTTTTGGCCCGAAATAATAATAATAAAATATTATTATTTAATTTGAACTTGCTTCTCCTTCCTTGGGTCTTCATCCTTTGGGCCCTCCTGGGTATATAATATTTAAAAATAAATATTATAACCTATTGCTTTTCAAGACCTTCTTGCTTTTGGAAGAAACACTTAATGTCCTCAAAGATGATGAACATAGCACAAAAATGCTTTTGACATCAATGACAACAAAACTTCTCAAAATGTCCAACATAGGGACACACTCAACAATTTATCATGTGACCAAGTATAAGAACAAACACATATATCCATGGTAAAATATGGATAGGGATAGACACTATTCATAAAAAGGTTGCAAAAACGGACAAATACAATTTTTTATAACACCTCTATGATTAGAGACACACTCAACCAATCACAAGTACACATTCATCTTGTGAATAGAGACACACACAACTATTCACAAGTATGTTCTTTATTTCAATTCAAAAAATACATTCCTCCTTACTGACCTCATAAGGAAGGTCTTCAAATACATATTCTTTGTCATAACATCCACCATTGCCTTGTCTATATTTAACTTTCTATCTATGAGATCCTTTGCTCGTTGAAAAAAATTAATTACAACATGACCTCTTTGCTTGCAATAAAAACACATGAATTTGATATTTGAAATTTGCTTTATTTTTGAGGATGACTGACTAGATCTAGAGGTAATATTAAGCTTGCTATTCAAATATTTTTTTAATTTATTTTTCTTCATAAATAAATGTAGAAATTATATATTCTAGTCTAGGATTAAATTTGTTCAATGTGAATACCATACTAGCATAATTGGAAGCATGATATTCAATAAAATAATTTTGGTATTATCATTGTCCATTGTGGTGGTAATTCTTGCAAGCTGATTCAATATAAACTAAAATTTACTTATATATTGAATTACATTTTTACCTTTTGTCATATTCATCCCAAACAATTTTTGCTTAAGAGCTATCTTTGCACTTGATGCTTGTGATCCAAATAGAGCATTGAGTCCATCCTAAACTTCTTTTGTAGTCTTTGAGATATCTATGTAATATATATATATGCATTTGAGAGCCCAAGTCTAGTAATAGTCATTGTATTTGCATCTTTTATAGTCCACTTAGCTACTTCATTAATGTCCATTAGCTTTGGTGAATCAATGACATCCTAATTGTAGCTTGACTTACAATGTATAAAAGTTTATCCTTTGAATTTATCAATAGGATTTATTTTCTCCATATGTGCTACAAAAGCTTATTCCCCCTCAGTCAAAACAAGTTAGTAGTGTTAGCTTGTAGAAGAGATTTCTAAAAAGTATATATGTGCTTAAACTCACAAAATAAATGATGCCTTAAATTGTAAGAAAACACCAATGTATCACAAAGCAAAAATTCAAGTGTGGGAGATTGGTGTCATTTTTATCTAAACAAAATCTTTAGGGTGATGAAGAATATTACATTATTTGGTTGGAATGTAAATGTACCTTATGGTACAATTGTAATATTTCATAGATTAGGATATGAGTCTACAGTTTAAAGGTGTGATTAATATTTCTCTTTATATATGTGTTCATGTGTAGGATGTGCACAAGTGTCATGTATTAAGGTGTGCAAGTATGTGCAAAGTGTCATAAAGTAAAGTGTGCAAGTTAATGTAAAGTCAAGAATTATGTGTACAAGTGGAAAGTTGAGAAGCCAAGAGGCATAAGAGGTTTTTTTTATGAATAGAATAGGAAAGGTTGCATGATTGCATCTCCTGGATATGTGAGGAGTGCAATAGTCAAGTGTCCAAGAGTCACCTTTATAAGGTTATATAATGGAGATAAAGCTCCATGAAATGTAATAAATCAAGAAGAAGGATTCAAGATTCATGAGCACAAGTTCAAGCTTGCATATTTGAGCAATTCTATTGTAATTTTTCTTCATGATATTTTTTATATATGCTATGTTCATTGAATCTGGTTATTTATATTAAATCTATCTAATATTTGAGACTACTCAAGATCTTATATATTTAGGACTTGTGATAATCTAGCTAAAAATCCAACACATAAAACATTCTAAGAATACTTCTTTTGTATTCTAGTGTATCAAAAAATGCAATGGGTCTCTTTGTTTCCACTTGCATTCACCAAACATAATCAGCCAAAAATTTATTTTAAGTCTTCAAACAAGCCTCTAACTCTACATGTGGGAACATAGAAATTATCTTCAAACCAAATCATCATGCATACCTCTATCAAAAAATCAACTCTCAACCTTCCAATTAAAATATTGTACATGAGGACGAAGGGAGCTCATCTCATCATAATTATTCACCAAGAAAAGTGTTTGCACATGTTTTTAAATGGAAACAAGGGCTTTCCCACCAAGCATGTGGTACTAAGAAAATTTATTTTTCCTTAAAAAATAAACTCACATAGGCTAGAAAAAAACTATTTATGTGAACTCCAATGATGTTAATGTCATTTTTGATCGACCAATATGCATTCAAGTTTGAATGGAATCTCCATTGTAGATATCCTATAGGTGACTTTGAATGGTTGAGGATGTTTAGTGTTAGGGTTTGATAGTCTGCAAAGTAATTTTTTGAACCTTATTTGGGAATCTTATTATGTGTGGATGACACATCTAAATTGCATGTAATAAGTCAAAAGGAAACTTTGAACACCTAGTGCTTATTCTCTATGAAATCAAAGTTTAAGCCATGTTTTGCTAGTCTTTACTCTTCATGAGGATCCCAACCCTACACACATTTTAGCATACAATCTACCAAAAATTGAAACATATTATATACCAAAGTGTCTTTCACTATTATGGATGATGCTTAGTTCACATCTCATATTCTATATTTTTTTTCCAATATGCAACCAATCCACTCTACTAACAACAAGCAATAGACTTCATGTTTTCTCGATGTCTCAAATAAGAACATCCCTTTGAAAACCTCCACATACATTTTATTTGAAAAAATGACGCATCTATGTCTCACATACCAATGAACACATTAATTTTTGGATGACTACACAACCTTTTCTATGTTCTCAACAAACCAAATAAACTCTCCTTTCTAGTAAATTCTTAAAAAATGCAATATTATGTTTCCTTTTGATATTCATTCTACATTTTCACTCCAAATGAAACTGACAAGTTTCTTTAAACATGCAACTTTAGTGCATCAATTCTATATTATATGACCCTCATACTTATCTCTAAATAACCCTCCTTTCTAGTCGCCCCTTTAAATGGACAACACGACCAACATAAGAAACTTCTTTTGATGGTCTAGTTGGCATGAACATATTAAATGATCCTTATCTAGCTGACCCAAATTATACAATGGAACCATGTTTATGACTTGTTCACATAAATTTAATCTTACTCCACTCTAGTGCAACTCCAACATGAACCAATAATAACAAGATATGAAGAGAATAATCACTTCAATTCTTTTTCAAGTCTTCTGGTGTACAACTTTAGACAACACGTTATGATAACAACTTTTTAGATGGATCTAACTCCAAATGTTGGTAGGTCTTCTCCAAGATCAAAATAGAATGCTTATAAACTTGCAAACATAAATAGGAATAATCAAGAAAATAATTCTTCTCCAATAGATTCAACATAGTCTCCTCCTCACTTGAATTCCATGTATGCACTTGTATTGTCATTAAAGCAATCTAATGCAACAACTTGTTCATGATATTTTTATATGTATTCTTCTTGGAACAATTTGCATCGATGCCAAATCTTGTATAAAATTGGTTGTACATATTTATTCATTTATGTAATAGATTATACACAAGAGAGGGCATATGAACTTAGCAATCACCTTGGTTACAATTACCTCCAACTATCTAAACTTGATACCAAGATTCATAACACCCTCAAACTACCAAACTATTCTCATAAATCCCATATTTGCAAACATCTTCAATATAATAATTGAACATAGAATTAATTATTAGGATAACAAATATAAAAGAAAAGTAAAAGTGATAGGATTTTTTTAATACAAGGCACTTGATAATTGACAACTATGCCACCCTCAAGAACCTAACTAAAAGAGCATAAAATGAGAAATCATAAGCTTATTATTGTTTTGTTGACATTGAAAAGTCCTTTGACATGGTACTAAAAAGAAAAATTTGAGATAGAATGGAATGTCACATAAATAAAGGAATAAAAAACAACTATTAGGGACCAATCCCATCAAAATAATAAAATATTACATTTGTTGTCGATTTAATTAAACTATATCTAAATTTATTTTTATTAAATATATTCTTCATTTTATTTTCCATCAAATATAATATTTATCTTCCTCAAACTACTGTGTTTCTACCATCAACTTCTTGACACCATTTTCATTAAGAGATAAAATCTCACGTGGCCAGTTGCTTTCTAAATTTGAATCTCATTGAAATAAATATCAATACCATGATTGGCTAAGTTACCTTGTACATGTCTTACTTCTCTATAGGTATGCTCATATTTTCTAATATATTATCTCCAACAATAGTTTATGAACATTAGCAACAATGTTATTTTTTATTCCACCCCTACATCCATTTTTGTAAATGACACTAATGATAATTTATGAATCTCCCTCAATTGAAATAAATTTGCATCCTTTTCAATTGTAGTTTTCATCCTTGTAAGAAATATCCTAGCCTCTACATAGTTATTAGTTGAAGTTCCAAATGATTCTGTGTGAGGATAATTTTACCTTTACTATTTTTAATAATACTAACCCCACCAATTTTTCTTGGATTTCCTTTGGAAGTACCTTCAATATTAATTTTGATAAACACAATTTTTAGACATTTCCATTTTACCATAGACTGTAGCAAAACCTTCGTGTTAAATCCATTGCCACACATGATCCTTCCATATATATATATATATATATATTCAAATCCTATATCCAAGAGGTTTGTGCCTCTTTTTTCCACACTTCTAACTTCTCATGATGAGTACTGTCTATAAATATTAGCAAGAGAAGCAATAATATTATTCCAAATTTAGGCATGATTTTGAGATTTATATTAAAAATCTATTGTTCCTTTCAAGCCATTAATTCCAACAAATAATGGTAGGACTAATCCTCCAAAAAATATATAATGCTTTTCCTTTGAAATAATCAATTCAACATTTCATCAACTCTTTCAATGCTGAAGGAGCTATCTAATATATTCTTATATTTTTGAAACACATCCCCAAATGATGTAAGAAAAAGGAAAATAAAAGATTAAATGATCTAATGTTTCTAAATTCTTCTCACACAAGCACACCTAAAAGATATATGATATCCAATTCTTTGTAGAATATCACCTATAAGAATCATATTTTAAATTACCAATGAACGAAATGTTGAGGCCTTAGAGAGGACCTTCAATGATCAAATATTTTTCAAACAAAATTGTTAGGAGTAGAAAATAATGATTGCTCTAAATCTGCATATTCCAATTTGACCAAGTATCCACCCTATTTTGATATATTATAAACCAAATAATCCTTCCATGTAAAAATAGATAAATAAAACTCATAAAGCATATTTGAAAGCTCATCTATTAATTGATTGAGTTCCTCTTCTTTAATTGGGTTACTAAAAGAAATCTATGATTTAGAGCTGATGCTCACTTTAATAATCTTTAACCTTTGGATATTTACAAGCTACACATGGCTAATCCAATGGTTTCCATTTTAAATTAAAAGATAATAGGATAAAATCTCAACCAAAAATTGAGCCAAAAGTTTTTAGAATCCCCCTATTGACTAACCATCTAATATATTTCTTGATCAATTGCAAACTATTTGAGATGAAGTTCCATGTCAACAATAATTTAGGTAGGGTTTTATTCTTAAATAATTTCTTTGCATCAATAGAACCTATATATATTTTAAGTATTATTTTTTCTTAATTCTTTCCTTGAATTTTAAATAATCTCTACCTAGGTTTTGCTCCTAATTCCAAACTTATAAGATTACAATTGTGCAATCCTACTTCTCCAATATTCTTTCCTTTGTGAATCATATCCCACTTAGAAAGAGAAAATCTAATTTTTTCCTCACATCCTTTCTAAATAAAATTTCTTTTAATTTTAATAAATTTGGATATTACACCTACTAGCAATCTTGAAAGTGACATTATATATAGGGATGGACTATAATGTAGTCTTTTATGATTTTTATCCTTCTAGCCATGGTTAATAATTTACCTTTCCAACCTACCAAACAAGATTTTATTGTTGAGCAAGGTGCAACAATAGTATTGTCATTGTTGTCAACACAGTCAGATAGATCTATTGATGCAAGTGGACAGGAAGTTCAAAAGCTATTCAGATGCAGAAGACAGGAGTTCAAAGGTCATTCAGAGTATGTACAGTGATTTTCCAAGAAGACCGAAGTGCCCCATTTGCAAAATATCAAAGAAAAAGACAAGTAAGAAAAGTGTCACGATATCGCGACATAAACAACAGGCAAGAAAACTATCGTGATTTCGTGACATGTTGGAAGAGAGAGAAGAAGCAGGTAAAACTATCGTGATTTCATGACATGTTGGAAGAGAGAGAAGAAGCAGGAAAAATCGTCACGATATCGTGACATGTTGGAAGAAAAAGAGAAAGCAGGAAGAAGTGTCACGATTTCGTGACAAGTTCGAAAGAAAAAGAACAAGTAAGAAAAGTGTCACGATTTCGCGACATGTTGGAAGAGAGAAGAAGCAGGAAAAACTGTCATGATATCGTGACATGTTGGAAGAAAAAGAGAAAGCAGGAAGAAGTGTCACGATTTCGTGACAAGTTCGAAAGAAAAAGAACAAGTAAGAAAAGTGTCACGATTTCATGACATGTTGGAAGAGAAAAAGACAAGTAGAAAAAGTGTCGCGATTTCACGACATATTGCAAGAGAGATAGTACAGAAGAAAAAGTGTCGCGATTTCGCGACATGTTGGAAGAAAGAAAGGCAAGTAGAAAAAGTGTCACGATTTCGCGACATATTGCAAGAAATATTGTACGGAAGAAAAAGTGTCACGATATCGTGACATATTGCAGGAGAGAGTAGTAGAGAAGCAAAAGTGTCACGATATCGCGACATGTTGTATTTTCATGGTTAAGTTGAAGCCGACGAAGACCTTTGACGCCGACTAAGTTTAGGGTTTGTAGCCGACTAAGATTAGGGTTTGCAGTCGACTAAGATCAGGGTTTTACAGTCGACTAAGATTAGGATTTGATCATGAAAATGTTGTTATAAAAGGAAGGTTGTTTGAAGAGTTATGGATGTTGAAGTGTGCAAAGTTTGGTCGTAGTGCGCAGAGTGCAAGTCATGTCGAATCGTGCTAAGTGCAAAAATCACAAAGGAAGCAGAGAGTGCAAAAGGGAGAAGACGATCGTTTGACTGTGGCACAGCAGATTGTGCGAAGTGATTTCGCAGGCAGAGTAGAGTGCGCAGAGTTCGTAAAGGTGAAGCAGACTAGTCAGGATCTTGTAAAAGTGAAGGTATCTTTCTGTTAATCTTCTAGATTCATAATTCAAGTCTAGGTTGTAGCTTGGCATAAGGGGTTGGTGCTCCTTCCAGTAGGTGCTGGTAAATCAGGGGTTGGTGCTCCTTTTCTATTGGTGTAGATAAATAAGGGGTTGGTGCTCCTTCCAGTGGGTGTTGGTAAAGTGATTGTAAAGTTGTTGCTTTGCAAAGGCTGGATTTGGATGGTAGTCCAAGCAGTCATTTTTGAGGAGTAGCCACATTGGTGAACCTCGTTAAATCTTGTGTTGTGTGATGCTCTATTGTTATTCTTGTTGTATCTTGTAATTAGTATTAATTGTTGCTGTATTAAGAACTATAAAATCAAGTTTAAAGAGCTACACTGATTCACCCCCCCTCTTAGTGCCATTGTAAGACTAACAATTGGTATCAGAGCTAAGTTCTTGTACAAGCCTAATCGGCTAGGGTGATCTTGGAACTAACACAATGGCAGGTGGTGAAGGTTTCTCATCAAACAAAGCACCATTGTTTGATGGATCTAATTACGCGTTCTAGAGAATCAGGATGCAAACATATCTCTGTGCTTTGGGATATGACATCTAGGATTCAGTAGTTAGTGGATACACAATACCCATCACTCCTCCAAAAGAGGCTGATGAAAAGAAACTATTTGAGAGTAACTCAAAAGCAAAGAATGCTATCATGTGTGGATTAGCAGACAGTGAACTAGTAAAGATCATGAGTTGTAATACTACAAAAGAGATATGGGACAAACTAAAGAGCATCCATGAAGGAGACGATAAGATCAAGGAGGCCAAATTACAGACACATCGAGCTCAGTTCGAAGCATTGAAAATGAATGATGATGAAAACATTGAGGCATACATGCTGAGGGTTAATGGAATCATTAATGCAATCAGAGGGCTCGATGAGGATATTGGAGACTCTACCATCGTAAAAAAGGTACTAAGATCTCTTCCTCAAAGATTTGATTCTAAAGTCTCAATGATAGAGGAAGCTAAAAATCTAAATTATTTTAGTATAGATGAGATGTATGGTTCTTTGACTGCATATGAGATGAGGATAGGAAGATCTAAACGCACAGACAGAGAAGCGGCTTTTAAAGCCCTTAAGAATAAAAACACAAAACAAGAGTCCGAGGAAGAAGAGACATCAGATGAAATGGAAGCAAACTTTGTTAGAAAGCTAAAAAAGGGAAAAGGAAAATACAGAGGGAAGCTACCATTTAAGTGTTTCAACTGTGGAGGCATTGGGCACTTTGCGACCAAATGTCCACTTAAAGAGAAGAACAAAAATGATGAAGGATCGCACCAAGAAAGAAGTGACTGGAAGATGAAAACGAACTTCAGAAAAGGCAACTTCAAGAAGAAAAGTTTCATCTCCAAGAATGTCAGTTCATCAGAAAACAACTCCGATGAAGAGTCTGAAGAAGAAAAGGATGAAGCTCTTTTCATGGCATTTGAAGAAATTAAATCAGAAAAGGAAGAAGGAGTGACCTCTGAAGTTTGTGGTGAAAACCTTGAGGCTGAAGTAGATCTAGAAGGTGAGTTGATCTCTGCACTTGAAGAGTGGAAGATAGAAAAGAAAAAGAATAAGAAACTTTCAAGAAAGCTTGAGGATGCAAATGGAATCATAACCAGCTTGAAAGTACAGATAGAAGAATCTAAGAAAATCTCCAAAGATCTCGAAGTACAAATAACAATGAAAATAGATTATTGCAGCAAGCTAGAAGAAGAGATTGTTGGTTTAAGAATGCAACTAGAAGAGATGAATAAGAAAATTAGTTGTTATCACAAACGTGAAGAAAGTTCTATGAAGTCTGGATAAGATCATAAATGACCAAAGACCTACAGGCATCAAATTTGGTCTAGGTTTCATCGAAGGAGAATCATCAAGTGGATCAAAGGTCAGAAATGCAGAATCCATAAAGAATGAAGATAAGAGACAGGTTGATCAAAGAAAAATGTCTCATGCAAGAGAAAGCATTAATGCCAGGCACGAAAGGAGAATTGACAATGATGGATTCACCAATGTCATACATCAAAGAAGAAGAAGACCTATGGCTCCTACGACAACATGGCAAAGACCATCACCCAGGTTCAATTATCCTTTCTCTGGTTTCTGTTTTAAATGCAATGGCTATGGACATAAAATCTCAGACTGCAAATATAATGTAAGACCAAGGAATTTCACCAATAGAAATGTTTTTTCTCCTCTTATGAGTTATACAGTAGAATGTTATAACTGTCATAACTTTGGGCACATTGCAAGAAACTGTAGAAATACATTTCCATCAAATCAGTTTCAGGGAAGAAAATTTCAACCATACAGGATAAGTCAAAATAGAAAGCTTCCCGAAAAACATGCTCAAACTACTGATAAGGGAAAGGCAAAACAAGAGCCCAAAACTACTATCAAAATAGTGTGGAAAGGAAAAGAGCAACTGAAGGAAGAAAAGGAATCCTTAATCGTACAAACTGCATTCAAAGCACAGAATAAATATGTACCATGGATACTTGATAGTGGATGCTCTAGTCATATGACAGGTGACAAACAGAAATTTGAGAAGTTACAAAAATATGAAGGAGGATCAGTAAAATTTGGAAATAATGATGGAGCCAAGATAGTCGGCAAAGGCTCGGTTAAAATCAGTGATGGAAGGATTAAGTCAGAAGAAGTCCTGTTTGTGGATGGGTTGAAACATAACTTATTGAGTGTAAGTCAGATCTGTGATAAAGGTCATGAAGTAGTTTTTATGAAGCAGGGTTGTGAAGTCAGAAAAACAAACAGTGGAAAATTGATAGCAACAGGATCAAGGACATCTGGTAACTTGTACACACTCTCAGAGACTTCAAAAGGAACCTGTTTTATTGGACAGGAAGAAGAAAATTGGTTGTGGCACAAGAGACTCGGTCATATCAGCTTTGATAATCTAGTAAAAATCTCCTCAAAAAGGGCAGTGAGAGATATTCCAACCATCAGCAAACCTGCAAACAGCATTTGTGCTTCATGCCAAAAGGGGAAGCAAACTCGAGTCTCATTCAAAACCAAAGAGTACTACACAAGCAAACCTTTGGAACTAATACACACTGATTTATGTGGTCCCATGAGAACACAAAGCATAAATGGTGACAAATATTTTATGTTGTGCATTGATGATTATTCTAGAATGACATGGATATTTTTCTTGAAACATAAATCAGAAGCCTTTGATATGTTCAAGATTTTCAAAAACCAAGTTGAGAATGAAACAGGAAAGAGGATCAAATGTCTAAGATCAGATAGAGGAGGAGAATTCATTTCAGAGGAGTTTTCAGAGTACTGTGAGAAATTCGGTATTAAGAGACAGTTTTCAGCGACCAGGACACCTCGAGTAGAATGGAGTGGTAGAAAGAAAGAACAGGACAGTGCAAGAAATGGCACGGACTATGCTGGCTGAAAGTAGAGTAGCAGACAGATTTTGGAAAGAAGCAGTCCACACTGCAGTGTATATCCAAAATAGGTACATGCTGAGAGCACATGAAAGCAAAACTCCTTATGAGTTATGGTTCGGAAAAAGGGCAACAACAAAATACCTCAAAGTTTTTGGCAGCAAGTGCTACATCAAAAGAACTAAAGATAATCTTGGTAAGTTTGAAGATAGAGCGGATGAAGGTATTTTTGTCGGATATTCATCAAAAAGCAAAGCTTACAAATGCTACAACAAAAGGCTAAAGAAAATTGTGGACAGTGTCGATGTCAAATTTGATGAAGGTAGAGAACGAGTAATTAGCTATGAAACGAACTACCCAATTTATGAAGAGGTTATTGAAGGAGATGAGGAAAAAAAATGGAGAAGATACAAGAAATTGACTCAGATGATTTAAATTGTGATTCAAAAATGGAAGAAAATAAGAAATTCAAAATAGGCAGCTGGCAGAGAAATCATCCTAGAGAGCAAATCATTGGAGACCCCAAAGTTGGAGTTCAGACAAGAAGAAGAGCAATAAGTAACTACTCTCTACTATCCAACATTGAGCCCAAAAATATTGATGATGCAAGCAAATATGAAAGCTGGATGAAGGCAATAAATGAAGAATTAGATCAGATAGAGAAAAACGACACTTGGGAGCTAGTACCTAGACCTGCGAATAAAAATATCATCGAAACTAAATGGATTTTTTGAAACAAATTGAATGAAGATGGATAGGTAGTCAGAAATAAAGCAAGATTAGTTTGCAAGGGTTATGCACAAGTTGAAGGCATTGATTTTGAGGAAACTTTTGCACCAGTAGCTAGACTAGAGGCAATTAGAATGTTTCTGGCTTTAGCAGTCTACAAGAATTTCAAAGTTTATCAAATGGATGTGAAATCAGCATTTTTGAATGGGAAACTTGAAGAAGAGGTTTACATTGAGCAACCAGATGGTTTCCAACTTGGTGATGATCCCAAATTTGTTTGCAGGTTGAAGAAAGCATTATATGGCTTAAAACAGGCACCCCGAGCATGGTATGCAAGGCTAGACAACTATCTCACTCAACAAAGGTTCAAGAAAGGTATGGTGGATAGTAATTTGTATGTCAAAATAGAAAATGGGCATCTTATTGTTCTTGTTGTATACGTAGATGATATCATATTTGGCAGCAATAAAGATGAGTCGTGCAAGGATTTAGCAAATAAGATGCAAAAAGAATTTGAAATGTCAATGATTGGAGAACTGTCATATTTCCTCGGATTGCAAGTTAATCAAAGTAAGAAGGGCATATTTATTTCTCAAGTTAAATATGTAAAAGAGATGTTAAAAAGGTTCACAATGGAGGACTATAAGCCAGTTAGCACTCCCATGACGACAGGCTGTAAGTTGAGCAAGGATGACAAATCTCCACCTGTTGATCAAACCATGTACAGATCCATGATTGGAAGCTTACTATACCTGACAGCTACCAGACAGAATATTTTACAGGCAGTATGCATGGTAGCACGATTTTAGGCTAATCCTAAGGAGACTCATGTGACAACAGTAAAAAGGATTCTTCGGTATCTCAAGGGTACTATGGAATATGGGTTATGGTATCCGAAAGGTAAAGACTTCACCCTTATTTCGTATTCAGATGCAGATTGGGCAGGATGTGTAGATGACAGAAAGAGTACAAGTGGAGGTGCTTTCTATCTAGGAGACAGATTGGTTGCATGGCACAATAAGAAACAAGAGTCAGTTTCTCTATCGACAATAGAGGCAGAATATATTGCAGCAACAACTTGTTGTACGCAGGTATTATGGATGAAACAAACCCTGAAAGATCTTGGTATTAGCTTCAGTGAGCCGATATCAGTTAAGTGTGATAACACCAGTGCCATTAACATCTCCAAGAATCCAGTTATGCATTCATGCACAAAGCACATTGCCATCGGGTATCATTTTTTGAAGGAGAAAGTTGCAGAAGGTGAGGTTAAGTTGGATTTTGTTCCAACTACGGAACAAGTAGCAGACATCTTCACAAAACCATTGCCCAAGGAAGTTTTTGAGTACCTCCACAATAAATTGGGAGTGGTCACACTTCCCAAGAATTGACTAGCTACAGGGATCACATTCTCAGGGGGAGCATGTATATATTTGATTATCTTATTGCTCATGTTTGAAATTTTTGCTAACTGCATTAATTTGTGCCTGAGAATGTTGTGCATGGACTCAGGGGGAGTCTACAGTAGCCCTTTGGTATTATTGTCAAAGGGGGAGAAGAATTACAGGAATTTGCACATGTGTTGCCAACAATTCCAAAGGGGGAGATTGTTGAGCAAGGTGCAACAACAGTATTGTCATTGTTGTCAACACAGTCAGATAGATCTGTTGATGCAAGTGGATAGGAAGTTCAAAAGCTATTCAGATGTAGAAGACAGGAGTTCAAAGGTCATTCAGAGTATGTACAGTGATTTTCCAAGAAGACCGAAGTGCCCCATTTGCAAAAGATCAAATAAAAAGACAAGTAAGAAAAGTGTCGCGATATCGTGACATAAACAACAGGCAAGAAAATTGTCATGATTTCGTGACATGTTGGAAGAGAGAGAAGAAGTAGGTAAAACTATCATGATTTCATGACATGTTGGAAGAGAGAAGAAGCAGGAAAATATTGAGTGAAAGAAAAAAAGTCATGATTTCATGACATGTTGGAAGAGAGAGAAGAAGCAAGAAAAACTATCGCGATATCGCGACATGTTGGAAGAAAAAGAGAAAGCAAGAAGAAGTGTCACGATTTCATGACAAGTTCGAAAGAAAAAGAACAAGTAAGAAAAGTGTCACGATTTCGTGACATGTTGGAAGAGAAAAAGACAAGTAGAAAAAGTGTCACGATTTCGTGACATATTGCAAGAGAGATAGTACGAAAGAAAAAGTGTCACGATTTCGCGACATGTTGAAAGAAAAAGGCAAGTAGAAAAAGTGTCACGATTTTGCGACATATTGCAAGGAAGATTGTACGAAGAAAAAGTGTCACGATTTCGTGACATATTGCAAGAGAGATAGTACGGAAGAAAAAGTGTCACGATTTCGTGACATGTTGGAAGAAAGAAAGGCAAGTAGAAAAAGTGTCACGATTTCGTGACACATTGCAAGAGATATTGTACGGAGGAAAAAGTGTCACGATATCGTGACATATTGCAAGAAAAAGAGCAAAGGAAAGAAAGTGTCGTGATATCGTGACATGTCACATTTTCGTGACCCGAAGGCAAAAGAAAAAGCAAAGGAGAGAAAGTGTCACGATATCGCGACATGTCGCATTTTCGCGACTCAATGAGGAGAGAGAAAGCAAGAAGGCAGAAGTGTCACGATTTCATGACATGCTGTTTCGATACAAGCCAAGAAAAGAGGCAAGGAGGCGAAAGTGTCACGATTTCGCGACATGCTATGTTTTCATGGTACAAGCCAAGAAAAGAGGCAAGGAGGCGAAAGTGTCACGATATTGCGACATGTTGTGTTTTCGTGAGTACAAGCCAAGAAGAGAAGCAAGGAGGCAAAAGTGTCGCGATATCGCGACATGTTGTATTTTCGGGACCAAAGCAAGGAGAGAGAGAGAGTAAGCAAAAGTGTCGCGATATCACGACATGTATTTTCATGGTTAAGTTGAAGCCGACGAAGACCTTTGCAGCCGACTGAGTTTAGGGTTTGCAGCCGACTAAGATTAGGGTTTGCAGCCGACTAAGATCAGGGTTTTATAGTCGACTAAGATTAGGATTTGATCATGAAAATGTTGTTATAAAAGGAAGGTTGTTTGAAGAGTTAAGTGTGTCGAAGTGTGCGAAGTTCGGTCGTAGTGCGTAGAGTGCAAGTCGTGTCGAATCATGCTAAGTGCGAAAATCACAAAGGAAGCAGAGTGCGCAAAAGGGAGAAGACGATCGTTCGACTGTGATGCAGCAGATTGTGCGAAGTGATTTCGCAGAGAGAGCAGAGTGCGTAGAGTTCGCAAAGGTGAAGCAGACTAGTCAGGATCTTGTAAAAGCGAAGGTATCTTTCTATTAATCTTCTAGATTCATAATTCAAGTCCAGGTTGCAGCTTGGCATAAGGGGTTGGTGCTCCTTCCAGTAGGTGCTGGTAAATCAGGGGTTGGTGCTCCTTTTTCTATTGGTGCAGATAAATAAGGGGTTGGTGCTCCTTCCAGTGGGTGTTGGTAAAGTGATTGTAAAGTTGTTGCTTTGCAAAGGCTGGATTTGGATGGTAGTCCAAGCGAGTCATTTTTGAGGAGTAGCCACATTGGTGAACCTCGTTAAATCTTGTGTTGTGTGATGCTCTATTGTTATTCTTGTTGTATCTTGTAATTAGTATTAATTGTTGTTGTATTAAGAACTATAAAATCAAGTTTAAAGAGCTACACTGATTCACCCCCCCTCTCAGTGCCATTGTAAGACTAACATTTATTCTATCCAAAATTGATATCCAAAGCTCCTTCATATTTCCTTCATGAGACAAAAGAATACCCAAATATATTGATGGAAACTTTTAAATTTTGAACCCTAAAATATATACAATAATTTATTGTAAATCTAGGGTAGCATGAATGAAAAAGATCCTATATTTTGTAGTAGTAATCATCTATCTAGCACCCTTCTCATAACATGATAATAATGATTTAAACTCCATAGTCTCACCGAATAAGAGATGATCCAAAATAAAAGCATCATTAACAAGTTAGGGATGAAATTCAGAGGGGCCATTTGTTGTAAACTAAATACCTTTGATTTTTCCTTTCATTATTTCCTTTAAAAACTCTCTCTAATGCCTCTACAAGAATAATAAGTAGATAAAGAGTTAGTGGGTCACCTTGGTAGAGTCCATTTAATAAATAAAAATATCCAATAAGGGTTCCATTGATGAAGATAGAATATTACGATATGCTATAACAATATCTAATTCACTCACACAAACCATGATCAAAACTAGTTTATTTTGAGAGTATCATGTTGAAAAATCCAACAAACCCTATCATATGATTTGTTCATATCTAATTTCAATAGCATATCTATATTGTTCATGGAATGAAAAGAATCATGACATCCTCTACAATTATTGCACCATCAAGATTTTGTTTACCATCAACAAAACCACTTCCTCCTTGGAGATAACATAATTTTTTTTTGTTTTTAAATTTGTTTACCATAATTTTTAAAATGATTTTATAAATCATATTACAAAGGTTTTTTAGACAAAAAATTTAAAAATATTATCTCTCATTTATTGAAAGCCAATGTAATATAGGTAAAATTGATTTCACTTAGCCTTCCTTTTTTGGACCTCTTCAACTGCAACAAACATATCACTCTTCAAAAAAATCTCAAAAAATAAGAAAAATGAAGGAAATCCATCTATGTTAGGTGCCTTGTTAATATGGAAATAAAAAACTGCCTCATGTAATTCCTCTACAAAGATCTTCTTCATCAAGCTTTCATTATGTCCTTGTGTGATAATTGATAGAATATTTTATAAAATCTTACCTTGAACATCCTTATATTGTTGAACATCTAACAAAATATCTTTGAAATAATTAATTACTTTCTTCATGATATATTCTTCTTCCTTCATAATTCTTCTATTTGAAGTTGAAAAAATTATATGACAAAGAAAATATATTTTGGTTATAGCATAAAAATATTTGGTAATTCTTTCTCCTTCTTTGAGCCATCTCTCACTAGATTATTTTAACCAATATGACTTCTCCTTTTTTAATACATTATGATAATTAGAAAGTAATTAATTTTCTTGCACATAAGTATCCTGGTCCATTCCATTGTGTTTTACTCTCTTGTAAATTATTGATCTTGAATATAATTTCTTCTTTTGTTGTAAATATGTTTCCAAATGAATTAGTATTCCAAATCTTCATTTACCCCTTTAGATATTTAAATTTATGAACAATCCTATAGATACTTTATCCTTAAAACCTCGATTCATCCCACCATAACATAACCATTTGAAAAAAATCAAAGTTTTGAATCCACATAAACTTAAAGCAAAATTGTTTTGGATAACCATTGACTAAATTAAATCTCAAGAGAATGGGTTTGTGATCTAACCATGCTCATAATAAAATATTTGAAGAAATTGTATACGTTGTTTGTAATCATGTATTAGATAAAATCTCATCCAATATTTTCGTTATATGAGTTTATCCAATGTGCTTATTATCCTATGTATATTGAAAGCTTGAAGGAATAACATCCTAAAGGTTGTTTGAATTGACAAATGAATCCAAATTCTGCATGGATTTAGACCAACCAAGAGTATTGTCCTTATTTTTAAAAGGAGATACAATAATATTGAATTATCATTGAATTTGATAAAAATATGTCAAAAGGAGATCTAATAGTGTTGAATTATCATTTTATTTGACAAAATAATGTCAAAGTCCATCCAACATAATCTACGAGAAGTAATTATAGTTGGGGCATATACATTTATAACCCAACTTTGGGGTTTTTCTTCTCCCTACAAAATAGACCAATAAACCAAATAATTTTTGCTTCTAGCAATTATCCATCCCATTTTCATTTGTCTAATATTGTTGTAATATTTCCAAAAGCTCCTATAGAAGAAATTATAAAAAATTCCCCCATATTTCAAATTCATTTGAATGCATTCTTACATTCTTGACTACTTAATTTTGTTTCCTTTATTAAAATAAACTAAGGACTATAACATCCTATTAATTTCTTATTAGCTATTTTTTAGGAATCTTATTCATAACCATAATATTCCACAATACATTTTTCATAATCAAATTTTTATGTTTATTTGTGTGCTTAGCCCCACCTCTTGTTAACACCTATGATATTTGTTTTCGGTTTTGCAAATTGATATCCCTTTGAGTTACCTTTTCCCTTTGTTCTTGCTTTAAGGGTATTCCTTTAATTTTTCCCTTCCCATTAACACTTTCATCTCCATTAATCTCTATTATTTCCATATTGTTCATAATGAACTTATATTTTAAAGTTACGTTATCATGGAGAATCTAAAATTCAAGGAATAGCCTCACAAATACTTTCTTATTTGTGTTTCCATATAAACTCTTAAATACAAGAATGATCCTCCATAGTATTCACTTTCTTATGTTGCTTTGAAAACCCAAAATGTTGTCCTACAAACCTAAAATTTTAAGAATGATCCTCCATAGTAATTACTTTCTTATGCTGCCCTAGAAACCATAAATTTCCATGGATACCTACATACACATTTATTTACTATGTTGCTCTAAAATTTCTAAAGTGCATGGTACACAATCTATACTACTTTCATTTCTATTGCGGGAAGAGGATTCTATATTACTTGAGAAAAAATAAATATGATTTACTTGGATTAACCTTGACCTCTTTTTCCTCTTTTACTTTAAAATTTGCCTCCCTCACTTCCTTCACATTTTTAACTCCTAAATTTGAACCTATGCATTAAACTTCCTCATTCCTTGTAATTTTATCTTCTAATGGTTGATTATAGTATATTGTAATGGCCTTCTCCATTTGATGATGCAAAGGAGCTTTCTTTATCACTTTCTTAGGAGCGGAAAACCCTTGATTTGAGCCAAATTCTACTATGATATGATCTCACCATTCCATATTGAAGTCTATCTCATGCCCAAAACTTTCCATTTATTTCTCCATAATTTTCACTTTGTAATCTCTTACCGTGTGTCCATTATCAAAATACTTAAGACATTAGAATACAGTATTTTTATAATCCTATTTTTATCCCATTCTCTAATTATACAACTTGAGTAACCTAATGGTGGTGACTTTGAAACTCTGAATAGAGGTCCTATTGGTCAGAAATCTATCTAAGGAAAGGTTTGTGTACCCACAAACCTTGACCAGCATTGAGTGACCCTAGAGCCATTAAGACCTTATGGTCAATCTTCAAAGAAAGTCGATTCCTTGTGAATCCTAGCTAATTGCTAATAAAGGATAAGGGTAAAAAGAGTATTGAAAGAAGAGATATAGCTGAAGCAAGAACTTATGAGGGTAAATATTTAGCCGCATCAAAAAACATGCATTGTTAAACTTAAATCATCACAAGAAACCAAAAAACCACCTAAAATACGAACCAGTTATGTTCTCAATCAATATTATTCACATCTATTTGAAAATAAATTCTAGAATTGGAGAATGAAGCACATATAATCTAGATTACAGAAATAAAGCTATAAATCATTCAACAAATTTTAATAAAAATAAGCTAAAAAACATTCATACATACATGAGATATAATGGAGGCCAAACAATAATCCACTTGTATTTCTTGAACAGTATAAGGTCTACATGTAAGTTGTAAAAGCTAAAGAGCCCCCTTCTAAATGTTCATCATTCTACTATATATAGTTTTTACAATGAATTATGTTACAAATAATCATGATGTTTGATTATGGAATTCATTGTGTTAGAGGAGTGTCCAGGATGTATATTCCTTCCTATCACCCTACACATTATAACTAAACACTCATGCTTGATGGGAGTGGGTTGTGCTGGCTACATATGGTTCCTTGATTCATCTGACGCATCTGATAATTTGTCACTCCATGATGTCTGTCTGCTTGCACCTGAAGGTAGTGGATTATTAACTTGGATCATGATGTTGATCATTTTTGTGATGCTGAAATACCATCCATGTCCTACCGGATGAATGTCAGGTTCCTTTTTACTAGTCAGATACTGTAAATATACGGTATTTTGATACTTGGATTCCTAACTTTTCTCTTCTTGATGGATTTTGCGTGCTTGAAGAAGAGTGTCATTTTTGCCATTGATGAAATTTTAGGATTCATTTAGATTTCGATAGCGACCTAATTTTCTATCAAACCCCTCCATGACAGGTTTTTGGGCTTTGTCAAAATTGTCAGTATTGACAAGAATTTGGGACCTATCTATATTTTCCTTCATTAGCAGATTTTTAGGACCCATCTAGATTTCATGGGATGCCCACTTCTCCACTAGGCCAGACACTTGGCCATTTTTTGTACATCTCAATGACAAGCCATTAGGATTCCTTCGGAGTCCACCAATAACCCATTTTTCTGCCAAGGGCTTCCATGATGGGTTCTAGGACCCATTCAAAGTCCAGAGGATGCCCACTTCTCTGCCAAGCCTGACACTTAGCCATTTTTGTATGATTTTATGATGGAATTTTTGGACTCCTTCGGAGTCCGATAGTAACCCATTTTTCTACCAAGACTGACACTTAGTCATTTTCTTGCAACTTTGAGCCTTCTTTTTTGCTTGAATGTTGAAGCAAGTGGGTATGAGGAAAATTACCCACACTATGAGGGTCCGTTGGTTGAGTCCATAAAATTGCCTTTCTTAGCTATTAATCATCTTGTTTGCCCAAAATATTCATGTGGGTAGATATAACAAAAAAAACACTCACATTCTTGGCAACTCATACGAGATTTTTATTTTGTGGAAATAAGGAACTCAGATGGCAACTTTTGGTTTTTAGCACTTTCTAACAAGAGAGAAAAAGAGGAAGGAGCTAGAAGAAAAGCTAGAGGAAAATTTTTTGGTACCTATCGCAAGATAAAAGAGGGTATCTGGTGATGGGGTGAAGGCTGCACACACAAAAGGGGGAAAGAGCCAAAAGAAGAGAGCCAAATGGAAAAACATAGGGAGGACAAAGTTCTAGAAGAAAAAATAACCACACATAGGAGGAAATGGAAGAGAGGAGGCAAAGGAAGAAGTGCTAGAAGTGCCATCCATATAAGGAGTTTGTGGCACAACTAACAGGGGAACAAACAAAATAAAAACTATAATTACCTCATAAAATAAACAAAAGGGAAGGCAGTTCTAGAATTATCCTACCAGAATAGAAAGAGATCTTACCTAGTTCATGGGACACCCCCAAAAACTATGTTTTTGTGAGCATACTTTGCTATTTACAGTCATTGTTTCAAGAACAAATAGATTACCAAGAGCATATGTTGTTTTTGCATCCTCCTCTCTTTCCTACATAGTCCAGTAGGAACTAATTTTGTAGATCATAAATTTCTATGCACTTCTTTAGCTTTGCTTTCAAACCCATCCTTATTCTAAAAATAATTATTTTATGTTAGACTTGTCGTCTTATATAGAGTGGAGCTCCAAAGGATGCTTCTTCTAGTTGGTACTTGCGGAACTCATACCTCTATATTGGGCATTATTTTCAATAGATTTGGTTTGACACGAATCATTTTTTGGCTTTATTTTTACATCAATTTGGATTATCCCTTTTGGTGACCTTTAGCTCAACTAACATCATATCCTTATATGTAATGGAATATCACTTTTCTTGCACGAGTTGTGATAGTTCCACTTCAAACTACTACACATTTTCAGGTGCATCTCCTACAAACTTTGTACTGTTTTGCTCTTATCAATTGGGCTACGGAGTTAAATATTTAATAGTCGAGGGGGGAAGGAAAAGGGAAGGAGGGTAGAAAGTGCTCCAATAAAAATAATTGATGACATCTAGAATTTATTTTACATCCACAACTTATGACGATTAGGTCAGACTGCAATAATTCTCCTTTTTAAGTATACTTACATCCTTTGTACAAGATGATGTCACATTTTGAATTATCATGTACCCACTGCATCTGCTTATTTACTCATCGATTATGTACACAAAATTATAGCATGCCTATCATGCTTGAGATAGGATATCTTCTGCAGATTATATTATGAACTTGCAATGTTCATACCATATGATATTGAACTTGAGATGCTCTCTATGGTTATTTTTCCATGGTTTCTAATTATCACCATGCTCATCAATATTCCATTTCAACTTTATCCCCTGATCTAGAATTTCTTAAGTTTGGGTACAAGTGATAAACATAGAACCTAGTCTTATTATGTTGACCCTATATCTAAATTTTGGTTCTCATAATGGATATATGCATCATCTCTTCGTAGATTCCATTTGGTTTATCACCCACACTCTGTGATAAGGGATAATGGGCTATAACTCCAGATTGCATTTCTATTGATAATCATGTAATTTATAGGCACCAAGTGCCTTTACAATACCATGGTATGAGCCAATCCATAGGTTCATTACCATGTGCGGATAAGAGGATAAGGGTGCATTTAATATGCATAATAATATTTAATATCCTCCATATTTATCTTGCCACATGAAATGCTTACATTAATAACTTACAACAAATGCCTTTAAGGCATTATTTAATGTTATATGCCATACCGTATCATGGGATCATGGGATCCCTATCATTCCTCCCCACTATAGATGCATTGGTCCCCAATGCATAGAAATAGGGAAGGAGAATATGGAGAAGAGAACAAGATCCAAATGAGGCTAAGGATCCAATAAATTCAATGTATAAGCTAATGCCGAAATAATTGATGTATTGTTCCAAGATATGTCTTATTGGTGAAGACATGCTACAATCCACTAAGAGACAAGCCACTTGAGGGCTAAACAAACTCCAAGGTGAAGGAGTACCATATAGCACACGAGGGCAAAGACCTATGTGATGGCAGTGATCACAATGAAAGGGTCATGGTCCTATGAAGGAAGAGAGAATGACAACTCCATGATTGAGGAGTACCCATGTGATGTATGTGGATCACATAAGAAGGGTCATGGTCATGAACATCTTTGAGAATAATCCATTAGTGAGGAGTACCTGTATGTAAAGGTCACATGATCTGGAGGATAAATCTACTTCAAACATAGTCTTCGTTTGATGACAACAACTAGTTTGATGGTAACGACTAGTTTGATGGCAAAGGCTAGTTTGATGATAACGACTAGTTTGATGATAATGACTAGTTTGATGGCAACAACTAGTTTGATAACAATGACTAGTTTGATGGCAATGACTACTTTAACGATAATGATAATGGCTATTTTTATGGCAATGACTAGTTTTATGGTAACAACTAGTTTGATGGCAATGACAAGTTTGATGACAACATCTAGTTTGATGGCAATGAGGGTTGGCATATAGCTTATGTGCAAATCATCAAATTTAAATGCTAAAAGGAGTGAAATAAACCCAATGTGGGATAAACCCATGAAATATTTTTCAAAAACAAACTTGCACTACCAAACTAAAAAATAAAACTCATTAGAAAGAGATGCCAAGAAATAGCAGTGTTGTCGAAAATGTCAGATTAGGGCCAAAATATGTGAAACTAGTTGGAAACCTATAGATCTTCACTGAAAACACCAAAAATTGTTACCCAACATGTATTCACGTAGATCATAACTAAAAAACTAGAAAAATATTATATGCAAGTGAACGAGTAGTTTTATGGGCATCACGAGCTAGCGGTAGATCGACACAATCTATCTACAGATCATTGTAATATGTCTTTTGAATGCAGATCAAGTCTACCTGAGGATAGAAAATATTCAACATCGTAGTGATGCATGGTCTCCAATAAAAATAGGGTATAATGTGGTGTGCCAACAATGAATTTGTAATAGATCTATCTAGCGAAGAGCTAAAGCAAGTGCAAAAATTATGAGGAAAGATACCAGACTGGAATTTGCACAAGGGAATGGTGATATGAACAAAGGTATGATTGAGCTTAATATTTGATTGTCTTTTTGTTCTTTATCATTACCATATGGTACCCTCTTATTTGAACTTGTTAGCTAAATATGGATGGGTTGTTAGAGTTGCTTTGTAGTCAGTCTGTAGCTACCAATCTCTTATCTCTTGTTTGTTGAGAGTTGTATTTCCATATTTTTAACTTCTTTAGCCAGCCATTGAATTTTTACCTTTAGTTATTGCTCTATTTGGTGCCTATCCATATGGGAATTGGAAAAAATATCATCCTCTATTATTTGATACAAGCACGATTTGACCTTCTCAGGGGATGGGGCATGAAATGAACTTGTGAAGGGTTGAAGAGGATATGCAACTTCCCTAGGAGGCATTTTTCCTAATCGAATTAGTATATTTTTGGCTTGTATGGCCTCCTTGAAAATTTATGAGAATATCTTATCTCTAGATTATTGAATAAGAATGCTTATGTCAAAGCTAAAATCTTGGATATAATACATGCATGCCTAGGCAAGGGATGGCTGGAACTCATGGGGGATCCTTCTTCACATTATTTTGAATCGAACATTGAAGTCAAAAATACTTTCGGGAGCCTGTTTGATGAATGAGAGTTGAGTAAGAAACAAAAAGGGATCTCCAAAGTCATCAAATGTATCAATGAGTGCTTTTGCCAGATCATCCCATGTGCAAATGCTTCCATTTTATAAATATTTGTACTACAACAACCCCTTACCTTTGAGAGATAAAGTGAGTAGCATGATCATCACATCCTTAGATGCAATTTTATGAATAGTAGCTAGAGAAACCACATCCTAAAAATTCTCAAACACAATCTTTTCTATACCATCAACTCTTAGTAAAGACATCAAGGCAACTTTGGGGATGTAATACCAATATGGGATATTGAGGGGACCAGTGTCATCCCACCAAGGATAATGTTGCTTAGCCATAGGTCTCTATTGAGATCATGATATTTCAAAATTCTTGAATTCTTTCTTCAAGTGGGAGTCATCAGATGAGCATAATGTCTCTGCTGATGAGGTCAAGACTGCTCATCAAATCTTGAGACCTCTAGGAAAAGTAAGATTCAATTAGAGTTTCAAATGCAACTAATCATAGAATTTGGGTTAAACCTACACATTAGAGTTTCTAGGTGATTACAAAAAATGATTACTTAAAATAGGGCATCACCAAATCCTGATTTATTCAAATGTAGGACTTCACATCCCACTGGATGTGCCAAAAATTATTGGTTGAAAATCTATCTAAAGAAAGGCTTGTGTGACCAGAGACCTTGACTAACATTGAGTGACCCTAAAGTCATTAAGATCTTATGGTCAATCTTAAGATAAGGTCAGTTCCTTGTGAATCCTAGCTAATTGCTAATAAAGGATAAGGTGTGAAAATAGTGCTGAAATAATAAAATATAGTTGAAGCTAGAACTTATGAGGGTAAAAATTTAGCTACATAAAAATACATCAATTGTTAAAATTAAACCATCACAAGAAATAAAAAAAACTACCTAACAAACCAATCAATTATGTTCTCAATAAATATTAATCACATCTATTCGAAAACAAATTCTATAACTGGAGAATGAAGCGCATAAAATCCAAATTGTAGAATTAAAGCTAAATTATTTAACCAGTTTCAACAGAAATAAGCTCATAAAAATTCATACATGCACGAGACAAAATGGAGTCCAAACACTAATCCACTTGTATTTCTTAAACAATATAAGGTCTAAATATAAGTTGTAAAAGCTAAAGAGCCCCCTTCTAAATGCTCAACATTCTAATATATATAGTTTTTAAAATGAATTATATTACAAATAATCATGATGTTTGATCATGGAATGCCCTTGTGTCAGAGGAGTGGCTAGGATGTATATTACCTTTTGTCACCTTGCACATTCTAACCGAACACTCATGCTATATGGGAATGTGTTGTGTTGGCTACAGTTCCTTGATTCATCTGACACATCTAACAATTTTGTCATTCCATGATGTTTGTCTGCTTGCGCCTAAAGGTAGTGGATCATTAACTTGTGTAACCTATATCGTGATGTTGATCATTTTTTTACTATGCTAAAATACCATTCATATCCTACTAGATGAATGTTGGGTTCCTTTTTACCAATCAAATGCTACAAATTTAGGGCATTTTGATATATGGATTCCTAGTTTTTCTCTCCTTGATAGATTTTACATATTTAAATGAAGAGTGTCATTTTTGGTATTGACAAAATTTTGGGATTCATCTGGAGTCCAATAGCAACCCATTTTCACCAAACCCCTCCATGACAAGTTTTTGGGCTCCATCGAAATTGTTGATATTGACAGAAATTTGGGACCTATCCATATTTTCCATCGTTGGTGGATTTTTGGGACCCATATGAAATCTATAGGATGCCCATTTCTCTGCCTGGCCTGAAACTTGACCATTTTTTACACATCTCGATGACGGGCCCTTAGGGTTCCTTCGAAGTCCACCAACAACCCATTATTCTGCCAAGCACTTCCATGACCAATTTTTGGGACCCATCTAGAGTCTGAAGGATGCCCACTTCTCCACAAATCCTAACACTTAGATATTTTTTATATGTTTTTGTGATGGAATTTTGGGACTCCTTCAGAGTTTGGCAACAACACATTTTTCTGCCAAGATTGACACTTAGTTGTTTTGTTGCAACTTTGAGCCTTATTTTTTGTTTGAATGTTGAAGCAAATGGGTAGAGAATAATTATCTACACTATGAGGATCCACTTCTTCAGTCCATAAAATTACCTTTTTTAGATATTAATCATCTTTTTTGCTCAAAATATTCACGTGGGTGGATACAACCAAAAATTCACCCATAGATCCTAGGTTTGAATCTTATAGTGGTAGGGTCGTACACTATACTTTGGTAACTAGAGTATGGTTGGGGATAATCATATATTGGGTAAAAAATATCTATCTCATATGGCCTATGGCCTTCTAGATGTTAAAACTACTTTGTATCCTAAGTAGCCTAATATTGGAGACTATAGAACTCTAAATAGAGGTCCAAGGTTCAAATCCTATGGTTGTACACCATACTTTAGTAACTGAAGTATGGTTGGGTATTACCATGTATTAAATAAAAAATCTTCATCCCATATGGTCTATGGTCTCATGGACATTAAAAATACTTTACCTTTTTTTACCTTCTTGATTCAAATTTAATCCTAATGTACTATGGTAAATGTTTTACAATATTCATGCTAACACATATTTATCTATATATAGCATGCTTTTTATTTTTAGTAGTTGATGCCTCCTTGATGAAATCTCCTAGAGTATTGCTAATATTCTTGTTGATAAATTAATATGTAATCCCAAAAAAGCCTTATCCACACAAAAAATATTTTAATAGTTTCTATCTCCACACAAAAAAATTGCTCCATGGAATTAAATATAATGCACCTCTTCCTCCTAAATCATGAGCCACCAATGATTATTGTATCCCTAATTCTTGAATTGGAGAATATTATAAGAAAAATCATTTTGAAAGAAAATTTATGGAGTAGTTTGAATTTGATTTCCACTACCACTTTTGATCTAATTTTGAATCTTTGAAAAACTTGATTAGTATCCATGAAATTTTAATAATAACCATTTAATTTTAAAAACCATTATGTCATGCTCAATCATCTCATCCTTAATAATAACTTCTACTATAATATCTGATAACTAGATAGGATTTGCCATAGATTTTCTCTTCCTTTTGTCCCCAACTAGAGCATCATTACTTCTAGTTAGAACTTTCAAAAATGACTTTGCTACCATGCTACCCAAAATTTCTTCATAAGAATCCTTTAATTTTTTAATTTCTGATCTATAGAAAGAAAAGGAAACGCTTTCTCCTTGCCTATAGTTAATTCTTATTTACACTTGCTTCCTACTTGCACTCTCAACACTTGTTTGCTATCTAAAACAATAATAAGCTAAAATCGCTCTTGGCTCACATGTACTCCTAATTGTATGTCTTTATAAGTGACTTTTAAAGTCAAAGTCAAAATATTTATTTTTTATTGAGGTTAATGTAAAGTTAAAATCATTTTAAATATATACACCAAGATCAAATTCAAGTTCTAAATAAAACTATATATATATATATATATATATATTTACATGGTGGAATCAATAGCTGCCATGGATTCGGGCAGGCTATCCAGCATTTATGGCTGCCACAATATTCTGTGTTGTCCACCCCGGAAGCCACCACACAGATCTTCGTGCAGTCTGCCCCTATAACCACCATGCCACAATCATTTTGAACCTTTTACGTCGCTGAAAGAACGAGGAAAGGGACAAGCGTTCAGTCCGACGAGACCCAAGATTTGAACCTTGGACCTCCGCCCCCTTAAGGGGTTTGGATGAACCAATTGGTCTACACCTCGGACCTCTAAATAAAACTATATAAAATGGATATTTTATAATTAAAATACAAATTACAATATTGAAAAGAAAACAAGCATGCTTTTTTTATATTGGGTGAAAAAATAGGGTTTTGAAAGGGGCCCTAACCCTTTTACAAGAGAGGCCTGATCATATTGGAAAATAAAAACCACAGGCCAACAAAAGAGATCCTAGCAAAAATCACACACCTTTCCTCCTAGGAATGAATGATGCTAAAGATACACTAACAAAAAAATGAATTACAAAGATACTGCCCAGATAGACTAGACTCAGATTAAGCATTGTCTTTCAGCTCAATGACCTTGATAGAAATTGACAACCCACTTCATTCAATTTCTGATATTATTCATTCTAACAGGCTGACCTTCAGCCTCCAATGCAACTATTCTTTGTAATGGCAGTGGAAAGTTGTCATCCCAAATTCTGTTTTGACCACTATCCACCCCCATATTGGCCATAACATCAGCAACATGATTACCTTCTCTATAGATATGATCAATTACAACATCACTCATCTCTTTTAGGATCCTTGAAGTGTCCTTTATAATGTTAAGTATAAACCTATTCTCTGTTTCTCCTGATTTCAAATCTCTAATAATGTTTAGAGAGTCCCCTTGGACCATAAATTTTCTATAACCTCTATCATATAACTGTTGAACTCCTAAAAAAGAGCTTTGGCTTCTGCCATATGGTTGGTCTGAACTCCATAATCCTCTGCATAAGCCCATAAAATTTGACCTTTATCATTTCTAATCACTCTGCCCCCTCCTGCTCTTCCTGGATTTCCTTTGGCTGCCCCATCAAAGTTAAGTATTATCCAACCTTGTCTTGGTTTCATCCATCTTGTGTTCATTATTTTTTGGGTTGAGTCCATTATGCATGGTTTGGATTGTTTTACCTTCCACCCTTCAACAATCATTATTTCTTCTCTTTTGTCATACCCTTTAACCTCTGGGAGAATGGACAGATTTTCTTCAATAGCAGCTTTGATTCTTTTGAATATATATACTTCATCCTTCATCTCATTCCTAAATATGCGTTTATTCCTTTCCCACCATATGCCCCATATATAGTGAGGGAGAATTAGGCTCCATAATCTCGTCAGGCTCTCACTTACAAAGGGAGATCTCCATTGGTTAAACAAATCTCTAAAGGTTTGTGGCATGCTCCACTTGACTGAAAGAGAGTTCATTATAGCATAGAAAACTTTATTTGAACCCTCACAATGGTTGAATAAGTGGTCTAATGACTCAACATCCTTCTGGCATAAAGAACATATATTTGTCATTTGGAACCCTCTTTTGCATAAATTATCTATTGTTAAAATCTTATTCTGAAGGCATAACCAAAGAAAGAAAGCAATCTTCGACACAAAATCAGGGGACCAAACCTTCTTCACTGGATAAGCTCCTCCTCTAGGGGGAATATGAGCTTCATAGGCTGATTTGATAGAGAAGATTCCTTTCGGAGAATGGTTCCATAGCAAAGAATCCTCCTTGTTGATTTGGGAGATGTGGAAGCTCCTAATCAACTTATTTAAATTCAGGAGACCCTGTTGAATATGAACTTCATCTGAATCTAAAGAAAGGTGTTTCCATTTCTTTCTACCATGAAGACATTCTATGTAATCCTTGACTTTTTCCCCATATTTAGCTACCAGTGGAACCCACAACTCCTGAAAATCCTGTTTATTTATTAGAGGTTCTTGAAGGATCCAAGAATCTTCCCAAAAGAAAACTTCCTTCCCTTCTCCTACCTGCCATCTTATATTGCTCCTTAGAAAACTTCTTGTTTTTAGCACTGCATTCCATATGGCTGATCCTCTAGGAGAAATTGCACTTCTAAAAAAGGGAATGTGATTTTCTAAGTACTTCACTTTCATAATATTTTGCCACAACAAACTTCCTTCTGTGCAAAGTCTCCATGCAGTTTTTGAGATTAAGGCTTTGTTAAAGATCTATAAATTTTTTAGGCCTAACCCACCAAGTTTCTTTGGAGTGCAAACTCTATCCCAAGCCACTAAAGGAAGTCTTTGCTTGTCTTCAGCCCCAGTCCATAGGAATATTTTAAATATCTTCTCCATCCTCCTTCTAACCTTGGAGGGCATTTTAAATAGAGACATATAATAAATTGGCATGCTCTGTAAGGTTGCTTGAAGTAGTTGTATTTTTCCTGCTTGGCTAAGGAGGTTGCCTTTCCACCCAGCCAACTTCCTTTGAATCCTATCCAACACTGGAGACCACATTTCCTCCTTCATGCATCCTAAAAAAGTGGCATACCAAGGTAAATGGATGGGAGATTAGCAATATTACAACCAATTTTTTCTGCAATCCTCAATTGTAACTGTCTCTCTGTGTTCACAAAATAAATATTGCTTTTGATGAAGTTTATCAATTGGTTTGATGCCCTTTCATATTTATGGAGAATCTCTTTGATTTCCCTTGCCTCTCTACATGTAGCTTCTCCCATAATGAAAGTATCATCCACAAACTGCTGACATGAAACTGGTTTTGAACTCCTTGCTGGTTTGATACCTTTGATTCTACCTATAGTTGTGGCTGCTTGCATTGATCTTCCTAATGCTTCAGCCATTAAAATAAAAATGTAAGGGGATAGAGGGTCCCCTTGTCTTATACCTCTTTGGCTCCCAAAGAAACCACAAGGTTTTCCATTTATAATGACTAAACATTTGGCTAAAGAAATACAGATATTAACCCATTTCCTCCATTGGCCACTAAAACCAAACTTATGCATAACCTTATCAAGGAAAGTCCATGAGACTCTATCATAGGCTTTGTGCATATCTAATTTAAGAAACATGCCTGGGTCTCCTCTCTTCTCTATTGAATGAATTGTCTCATGAACAGTGATGATTCCATCTAATATTTGTCTTCCCTGAACAAACCCTCCCTGAAGCTAAGAGATTAGAAAAGGCAGTAGACTTTTGATTCTATAAGCCAAAGTTTTTGTGAGCATTTTGTAGAGAGTGTTGCATAAGCTTATGGGTCTGAAATCCTTTAGAGATGATGCACCATATTTCTTTGGTATTAAAACTATAAAAGTTGTATTCCATTCTTGGAGCAAAGAATCAGAAGATTGAAATTCCCTTAATGCATCTAAAATATCTTTCCCCATTATATGCCAATATTTATGAAAGAAGCCTATTGGGAATCCATCTGGTCCTGGTGCCTTATCCTTCTCCATACCAAATATAGTATTCTTGATCTCTTCATCTGAAAAAGGGATCAATAGCCTAGCATTCATTTCTTCAAAAATCAAGGTAGGGATATTCAATAAGAGATCTTCTGTATCTTTTGGATCTTCCTCTCTATATTTGGAAAATAAATTTTGGAAAAAAGAGATTGCGGCCACTGCAATCTCCTCTTCTTCCTTCAAAAATTCACCCATCTCCAAAATTATTTCCCTGATCCGATTTGCACTCCTATGTTTCAACGTGGACATATGAAAAAACTTTGTATTTCTATCTCCATCCTTCAACCATAAAGATCTTGATTTTTATCACCAAAAGGTCTCCTCCCTAGCAAGTAGATTATGAAATTCAGCCAAACTACCTTTCTCCATCCTATCTAATTCCTTTGATCTTCCCTCATTTTGTTCTTTCTCTTCAATTTCATGTAACTCTTTCATAATGGAGCACTTTCTTTGAAATATATTACCAAATTCTTCTCTGTTCCATTTCTTCAAATTTTGTTTTATGATTTTGAGTTTCTTTGATACCTAAAACATATTTGTGCCATACACATTCGATGCCCACCATTCCTTAATCAAACCTTCTAGATCCTAATGACTAAACCACATAGCCTCAAATCTAAAAGGAAGTCCTTTTGATTTCCTTTCCTCCATAAATTCTAGCAAAAGAGGGCTATGATCCGATGCTACTCTTGGAAAAGTCTTCAAGTTGTAACCATGAGCATTCGAGATCCAACTTACTAAAGCTAGGGCTCTGTCTATTCTTTATTGAATCAATCCTGCTTTGATTCTTCTATTGGACCAGGTATATTTGGATCCTTGAAGTTCTATGTCCATCAACCCTAAGGAAGCTATAAACTCACCAAACTCCTCCATGCTATCAGAGAAAAGGTTAGACCCTCCTTGTTTCTCCCCTGGAGAAAGAGTAGAGTTAAAATCTCCCAAAAGTAGCCAAGGTACATCCATCACAGTACCTAAGGAATTGAGGTCTCTCCATAGCCTCCTTCTATCTATAGCCAAATTAGGAGCATACACATTTGTGACCAACCAAGAAAAATTTGACTTCTTACACGTAAATAGGACTGAGAGAAACCTATCTGCTTCTTGGATTAACTTCCCTTCTACTATTCTTGGATCCCAGAGCATCCACAACCCCCCTGACGCTCCTTGAGCTACTCTACAAACTCCTTCAAATTTATTCTAGATAGATTTTTTTATTTTTTCAAAATTATTGATACCTACTTTGGTTTCTTGCACAAGGAAAATATCAGCTCTTAACTTCTTCCTATAGTCCTTCATTACCCTTTGCTTTGATGGGGCGTTTAATCCCCAAATATTCCATGATATAATCTTCATCTTCTAGGAGATTGTAGTACTTTCCCTCCACTCAACTATAATATTTGTTGTGTTCCATTGTATCGTTCCAAATTTTCCGCACCCTTACCTTCAGGCTAAAGGATCCGCGCCCAGAAGGGGGATGCGGGAAGGATGGGACAATACCTCGGACTGAGAGGCCCTTTGAAGGTCCGGCCTCTCGGGGGAGGTGTATTAAGGTGATTTTTCGACGGATGGTGGGGTTCACCAGGAAACGTTTAGTGGCAGTCTCCATGCCTAGGTTGGGAATGTGTTTAATGTGTTCAATTTTATCTTTAAACATTCAAATACTAGGTTTTGCCAAATGAATCTAAGTTGTTCTATTATGAAAATGCAAATTAAATGGATACAAAAAATAGAATTAAACATAAAACACAGAGAATATGCTAGATGAGAAAAGCCATACCTGATTTCGGATGTCTGATGGAGATTCTGATTTTGGAAGCAGTTCAGATCGCCTATGATTTGACAGGATCGTCTGAAATCAGACAAGATCGTCTGAGATATAATGAATTCGTCAGAGACCTGCAAACAGAGAAATATATACAAAATACAAAAAATGCAGCTATACTGATAAAGGAAAATGATGTGAAATAATAATAAGGATGTTAATAAGATAATCCCAAATAGAAATGCAAGTAAATTATGATGCTTTAATAGCTAATCATGATTTTATTATGCAATTAAACTACATGGGTGAACTCCAAGATGCAGAATAACAAGAAATAATAATAAAACTGACTAAATGCAAAATAAAATAGCAACAAAGTATAGGAAAAGCATAAACTCTGGGCACTGATTGACCCCAATGCAGACTACAGTCGAAATCGTCTCGAATTTTGACAGGATCATCCAAGATTGTACAGGATCTTCTGTGACGATCTGAGCTTGCTCCGGTTGAAAATCAATGAGGTCCCTGCAAGAAAACTTGGAAAGCACAAATACAGATGGTAATCTAGGGTATTCTAATGCGTGCAAAGGTCAAGTTACAAGAAAATTCAGCCAGGGGAATGTCAAGGGGGATCCTAAGGTTTAAATAGGCTTAGGAGGGAGGTTAGGAGGTTGGAGATCATCCTAATCTGGAAGATATCCAATGGGGAGGGTCTCTAACGACGCAAACACGCTTCTGCCCAACTTAGAGACGCCGTTGGAACAAAATCTAATTATGCACAAATCATTTTGGGACGAGATCGTTTGGACATTCTGCTCCAGGCGAAATCGTCCGATCTGAGGTGATATCGTCTGATCGGAGACAATATCGTCCAACGGTCACAACAAATCCTAAAAATGATGCGAAAAATGGGCGGTTCGGGGTTAAAATTGAATTTTGAATTATTACTAAAGTAATTTTAATTATTTGCTAAGGTTTACTGCACCAATTTTGGGGTGCTACATCCATCAACTACTTCTTGGACCGCTTTCCTACTCCTCACCTCTACACTTTTGGGTCTTCCTCACTTTTTACCTCTTCCCAAATCCACTAAGTTTCTACTGCTTTTGATTATTCACATAGAAATTTTGCCCTCCTTATTATGTTGCTCTACTGAATACTGGATTTGTTTTTTCCTACCCCCTCTTTTGCTCTTCTTTATTTTATTTTTATTCACTACCTCTTGGAAACCTTCTTCTGAAGAGGACAAAATATCTTATAATTCACCTTTTTGTTAATTGGGTAAAATTCCTTCCTCTCCACCACCCTATTGAGTCTCTGTTACCACTTCCTCCTCTTCTCCTTCTTGGGATAACTTTGTCTCCTCTCCCGAATTCTGGACTACTTGATTGAGAGTTTTTTTTGTTTTGGAGCTCTTTCTTCAATAACCAATTGATTTTGGACTAGTTGTTGATGGGTCATATTTCCTTCATCCTCTCTTTATTTTTCTATTTCCTACTCATTTATCTCCTCCAGAACTTCAAAATTGTTTTCATTATGTGCTTTTATCTTAGAAGATTCTACTTTCTTGAATAAAGTTGATTTTTTTTATTGAAACTATTTTCTCTTCCAAATTTGAGCATTTCCATTCTTTAACTCTTTCCTCTCTAGGCATTTTGCTTGTAAGTGTTCTACCTTCTTACAACCATAAAAAATTGGCATTGAGGACTCATAATGTATTTCTTGTGTCCAAAATCCTCCATCTAAGACCAATTTTATTATAGTGGGTAAGGGTTTTGTGAGATCTGCATTCACACAAAACCAAGCAAAAACCATCCTTGTTTTTGCCCTTGTCGCTGGATCAAAAGCTATCAATTTTTCCATTGATTTGGCTATTCCTCAAAAAATATCTTCATCCCAAAAAGTCACTAGAAGTCTAGGTAATCAGACCCAAAGATGAGCCATATAAATATTTTGTGTATCTAGGTTAAATTCTGGAGTCCATTTTCTTAAATAAAGTAAATATTATTGAATATTTACTAGTTTTTTTAACATGTTGACATGACTAGTTATAATATTTATGTAGGATACATTTAATTTATTTTTGTATTATGTTAATGTAATTACATATTTATTTAAATTATCCCAACATATATATTTTATATATTTTTTAATATTGTGCCTTTGACCAACTTAGTTAACACTAATGATGAATCATGACTATTCTCCATTGTATTTCTATAGGGTTGCCTTATGGGTGTAAATATTGGGCTGATATTGGCCTTCACTCTCTTATCATTACTTTTGCCCCAGTTAATATTTAGGTTTCCTTTTTGTTAAAAGTATTTGGTGGGATTTTGAGGCAGTGAAACCTCATCTTTGTTGTATTGGTGATGGTTTTCATAATGGTATTTCATTCAATTCTCATTTGGTGATCTCCTATTTTGTCTAACTCTTTGGTTATTCTTGTTTATATGCTAGGGGTTAAATATTTGAGGCTATTTTGCAATGGCATTTGCTTTATTAAATATTTAATGCATTCTTGGGATTGGATTCCTTAGATTGACCTCAAGCATAAATTCAATCTTCAAAACTCATATCTTCCTTCTATTCTTAAGATCCAAGATATTATGCCTAATTTCATGATGCATAATCTCAGTATTTAGCCCCCAAGTGCTTGGTGAAGCGATTGGCATTGGAATGTAGATACTCATTTCAAGAACTACTCTTCTTCCTTGTCTTATCAACTTCTTAGTCATTTTTCTCTAGTATTGAAAAGCTTAATGAGAGATGGTGGACTCACTCTACCTCCTATACTTGGATTGTTCATTTGAACCGTATCTGGAATTCTAATATTGAACCTAAGATCACATTTATCTCTGATATCTTATTTATCAAGGTATTCCTATGGGATAGAGGCTTAGTAAGGTTGGTCTTCCTAATCCTAAGTGTCCTACTTGTGGTTGTTTTGAAATATTTTAGCATATATTTTGGTTTTTCCCTCATGCTCAGTCTATCTGGGCTTGGATTCACTCATTTTTTAAACCTTTTCATCTCGAGTTCTTCAGATGGCATATGTTTTTTCGTGATAATAGTTGTTGGCTTGCTTATATTGCTACTCTGTGGAATTTCTTTCATGTGATTATTTTGTTTCAACTATGGGAAGCTAGGAATGTTGCTATCTATTCTAGAGATTTAATTTCTTTAAAATTATCTATCAATTAAAATATTATGGTGCTTTCTATTGTTACCTATTATATCCATTCATAGGCTTCCAAGGTAGCACATAAGTTGGTGCATTTTATGAATCTTATTGAGTATTAACATGAGGCTTTGTGCACTACCAACAATGTTCTATTTGACTTCCTTTAGCCTCAAGTTCCCTTAGTTTCTTCAAGGTTTCAACGTAGTAGGTCGAGGGTGCAACATTCTCTAACCTCAGGCTATTTTGCTAGTGCTCATAGTAGGGCTTAATATCCTCCCAGATCTCATAGTAAGAATTATTTGTGTTCACACTCTTCGTAGCATGGTTTGGATCTTGTGCATCGCTTGGTTGATCATGGTTCTGGTTGGAGCCTTGGCTCGTCTTCTCAACCGATTACATCTCATCCCACTTCTGCTCATTCTACTCCCTCCAATTGGGATATTATGGTTCCTTTGATGAACACTATTGCTCTTGATAACTCATGGCCTATCGATCTACCTGCAAAAAATTCTCATGATTTGGGCTCTTTTGGGACAAAGAATGATCCTCCTCCTCCGAAAGTGGCTCCTTGTGCTTAGTTATGATGTTTGTTCACCGTTTTAAGGGTTGGTTTTGTATTTGACATTGGGCCTCATATTTTGTTTGTTAGTGTAACTATATCTGTTATTACATTATAGGGGATATTGGTTATATGGTTATATTGTTGTAACTGGTTCTAATATCACCTCCGGTGGTTCCATATTTTTAGGACTATTCTCGGGGTGAATTAGGCTATATATTTTATCAATACAAATGCAATCATGTTCATTTGATCAACATGGTATCAGATTTGTATGCTCTTGGTTCATAGTTGTAGCCTGAGAGCCATCTGGGCAACTCTGGCCGAGGAGAACTCTAGATTTAGACTACATGTAGAATGTCAGGATATCAACATGGTATCATAGTGGATAACTTGGAGTCTCTAATTGTACTTGTATACCATTTTAGATTCTTATTTTGTGGTGGTGAAGAAGATGAAGAAGTAGAAGGACCTCCAATATTTGACGATGAAGGGGACTTATCAACTTTAGATTTCGTAATATCTATGTATACATCAGATGTGCTTTGTGATGTGAAAGCCTCATCAAAAATAACATCTCTATTGACATGAATCTTCTTGGTCAAAGTATCAATTAAACGATAACCCTTAGAGTGCTCATCATAGCCAAGAAGAATACACTTCAATGTATTCTCATCTAGCTTCTTCCTTTGTCTTTCGGTATGTGCATGAAAGCTTTACATCCAAAAATGCGCAGATGAGAGATGGAGGATTTTTGACCACTCCATGCTTCCTGTGGAATAATTCCTTGTAGGGCCTTTGTGGGTGCCCTATTCAACAGATATAATACTGTGGTGATAACTTTTGCCCAATATTGTTGCCCAATACTAGCTCCTATGAGCATACAACGAACCATTTCCATGATAGAATGGTTCCTCCTTTCAACAACTCCATTTTGCTGAGGAGTATAAGTAGTAGTTAACTGTCTCGTGATCCCATGTGAAATCAAGAATACAGAAAACTCTTTAGAGGTAAACCCCCCCTCGATCTGAGCGGAGGGTCTTTATAGAAGTTCTCGAATCCTTCTCAATATATTTCTTGAATTGTTGGAAGAAACTAAAGGCTTCAGATTTTAGATTAAGAAAGAACACCCACATCTTTCATGAGTAGTCATCCACAAACAACTAAAAATACCTCTTCCCCTCACAAATGATGGGTGTGAAAGGACCACACAGATTAGCATAAATCAACTCTAGAGGTTTCTTTGCTCTTGTAGAGCTCTTCTCAAAATGTAATCTATGCTGCTTTTCTACCAAGCAATCAGAGCACACTGGCAATGTGGAAGAAAGGGAAGGATGAATCTATATGAGAATAAATTGAAGTGTATTCTTCTTGGCTATGATGAGCACTCTAAGGGTTATCATTTGATTGATCCTTTGACTGAGAAGATTCATGTCAGTAGAGATGTTGTTTTTGATGAGGCTTTCACATCACAAAGCACATATGATGTATACCTAGATATTGTGGAATTTAAAGTTGAGAAGTCCCCTTTATCGTCAAATATTGGAGGTCCTTATACTTCTTAATATTCTTCATCACCACAGAAGAAGAATCCAAAATAGTATACAAGTACAATCAGAGACTCCAAGTTATCCACTCCACCATGTTTAAATTTGAATAGACATCGTACTCGCAGCATGGCTCGACAAGAAAGAGCAATAGTAGAGACTACTGAGGTTGATGATCTTTGTCAATATTTTGAGGAACTTTATATAGATCCAGAGAGAGAAACAGAGGATATGGATATAGATGATGATAAGGTGTTTATGTCTTCAATGAATGAACATGAATATGCTTATGTGTAAGATGTCCTTAGTAAGCCACAGTGGAAGGCTGCTATGGATGCTAAGTATAAGTCTCTAAAAAAGAACAAAAATTGGGAGCTTGTTGATCTGCCACACAAAAAGAAGCCCATTAGCTGCAAATGGGTGTACAAATTCAAGTACAAGGTATATGGGACAATTGATAAGCATAAGGCCCATATTGTTGCAAAGGGCTATGTGCAAAAGGATGACATTGACTATGAGGAAACTTTTGCACCTACTGCTCGGATGACCACCATTCGAGTTCTTTGTGCTATGGCAGCACAATATGGGTGGAAATTTCACCATATAGATGTCAAGAGTGCTTTTATAAATGGTGATCTCCAAGAGGAAGTCTACATGACTCAACCAGAAGGATTTGAAGTGGAAGGCCAAGAGCAAAAAGTGTGCAAGTTGGTCAAATCCTTATATGGTTTAAAACAAGCTCCTCGAGCTTGGTATATAAAAATGGATAATCACCTCCTACAACATGGATTTAAGAGATATTTTTCATATGCAAACCTCTATTTTAAGAAACCAAGTTCTGAGATAGTATTGCTTGTACTCTATGTTGATGATCTGCTCATTACAAGGAGTTTAGAAACTATGATCTCTGTTGTCAAAAGAGACTTGTATAAATATTTTGAGATGATATATCTTGGACTTCTCCATTATTATCTTGGTCTGGAAGTGAGCCAGAAAGAGCACTACATCAAAGTGACTCAAAAAAAGTATGCCAAGACACTGTTAGAAAAACATTGCATGACTGATTGTAAGCCGATGGCAACATCGATGGAATCAAGGCTTTAGTTATCGTGATATGATGATTCACCTTAGGTAGATGGTACTATCTATCGAAAGCTAACTGGGAGTCTCATATATCTGACTAATACTAGGCCAGATATTGTGTTTGCTATCAACTATCTTTTGAGGTTCATGCAGGAACCTAAGACTACTCACTAGAAAGTAGCAAAATGTGTTCTTCACTATGTCCGTGGTACAATGGAATATGGCCTAGAATACAAGAGGAATGACAAATTCTTCTTGTAAGGATACACGATCTCTGACTATGTGGGGTCATATGATGATCATAAGTCAACTTCAAGATATATATTTCATCTTGGGTCTGGTCCTGTCTCTTGGCACAATAAGAAGCAACCGGTAGTCGCTATTTCATCTATAGAGGCAGAGTATCACACCACACGTGAAGCTGTGTGCGAAGTGATATGGTTGCATCGCATTCTAACAAGTATGGGTCATCTATCAAAATCCCCAATACACTTTTTTTGTGACAACCATGGTGTTTTAAACCTTGTTAAGAATCCAGTGCATCATGAGAAAACCAAGCACATTGACACACAATGTCACTTCATTCGAGATGAAGTTCCAAGGCACCGAATTCAGCTTCAGTACATCTCCACCAATGCTCAAGTTGCAGATATTTTTACTAAGGCACTTGCACGTGTCAAATTTGAATTGTTTCACAACTCTATATGTATTGCAAAATAATGTAATAAAGGGGGGATGTTAGCATAACTATATTTGTTATTACATTATAGGGGATATTGGTTATATGGTTATATTGTCGTACCTGGTTCTAATATCGCCCCCAGTGGTTCCATATTTTCAAGACTATTCTCGGGGTGAATTAGGCTATATATTTTATCAATACAAATGCAATCATATTCGTTTGATAAACACTTGTTTTTCTAGTTGTTCTTGAACTTTGGTTTTGGTGCCTTGCTTGGGGTTTTGATCATGTGGGTGGCCTTGGACCCCGAGCTGTGATCTCTCCAACTCATTTTTTATTGTAACCTCTTTTATTTAATATAATTGTTGGTTCCAATAAAAAAATTAACTTCTATATAGATTCTTATTAATACCTCTAGCCAACTCAGTCAATATATAGATTCTTATATAAATTTGACTTTTAATAATTTAATGTTTTTTTACACAATCAAATAACTACGCTTATTTAATATATAAATAATTTTTCAATAAAATTCTTTTCACATTCAATATCCATACAATTGTCTCAAAAGGAACACCACATTAGTATATCTTTAGGTTCTCATCAAGGAGATCCAAGTTCAAACCATGTTATGGATGTGTGAGCGTGTTAAAAAAGAAAAAATCCATACAATTGATATGTTATTTATCATCTTCATTTTGACAATAAGTCATATACAAAGTATACATTAGATATTTGCTAATAGTAAATCTTAGACGATTATGGTAAAGTTATATGATTAGATATTTGTGAACAATCACAATTTTTCCTAAATAATAGAAGATGAGCAACTTCACATGACTCATATACTCTCTTTAATGACATGGTGTATTCAAAATCCATATAATGGTAATCCTCTCTCTCTCTCTCTCTCTATATATATATATATATATATATATATATATATATATATATATATATATATATATATATTAGTTACATGGAATTGAAACAAGTTTCATTTGTATTACTCTTAATCACATAACGATATTATCTCTATATCATTTGATAAGATTTGACCTTGAGCCTCTTCTTCAAAAGTAGATATATTTGAATGGTTGATCTCATACCATTTAACACATTAAATATATTGTGATATTAAGGTCAAATTAGTTTAACTCTATTTTACAAGTACATCAAATTTGATTTCTAAAAATAATACCACCAAAGATAATGATTCCACAATCATTTACAAGTGACATGATATAAACTTAAAGTCACAAAAGTAAATATTTTTAAAAAATTATACATATATAAACTTAGGATGACTCATTATGTTGTGTCTATTAATATTATACATTTGAAGTCTACACAATGTAATGTTATTCCATCTTCATCAATGAGTTATATACATAGTATCTACGTATCTTCTAATATTAAGATAAAATAATTTAATAGTTCTATATAAATACATCAAATTTAATATTTAAATATAATATGAAATATAGTCATTTCATAGTGATCTCAAAGTGACATAACATTCATATAAAATTACCAACAAACATCACTAATTATTTTTAAATAATCTTATTTTTCCTAACAATTTGATATGAACTACTTTACTAAATCATTATATATTTTTTTAATGAATAAAGTAATTTCATATTTATTAAAATTGTAAAATATATAATTTTAGATATCTCTTTAGCATAGAATCCTTGGCAATTTTATCAACATTAATTAAAAATTCAATAATAACTTGTTATCACTAAAATTTGAATTTAGAATTTTTTATTAAATTAACATATTTACTCACTATAGTACATTAGTTGAAACTTTTTATGCATCGAGCATCTAAATGTCTTTACAATAAATGTGTTTTATAAATATTTTATCTTATAATTTTACTTTTAATAACTTAAACTTGAAGGTCCAAGGTGTAGACCAATTGGTTCGACCAAACCCGTAAGGGGCTGAAGGTCCAAGGTTCAAATCTCGGGCCTCGTCAGACTGAACGCTTGTCCCTTTCCTAGTGCTTTCAGTAGTGTAAAAGGTTTAAAATGATTGTGGCATGGTGGTTATAGGGGCGGACTGCATGAAGATTTGTGTGGCGACTTCTACGTTTGATAGTACATAATACTATGGTGGCCATAAAAGCTAGACAGCCTACCCAGATTCGTAACAGGCTATCGATTCCACCATGTAAATTCAAAAAAAAAAAACTTAAACTTGATAAGAATGGTAGTTCATGTCATAATAAAATAAATACATATCCTTAATAAATTCTCATCTAATTTTTAACATGATTATAGATTTATTTTAATTTGCATACTTAGTTGAATTGATATCAGGCAAATTTAAAGACTTGCAAGGTTAGAGGTTGCTCGATTTAACTTTGTACAATTTGAGTGACTTAATGATGGAGATTTTGAAAATCTAAATAGAGGTCCAAGATTTAAATTATGTAGGGAGTAGGGTTATACACCATGTTTTGATAACTAAAGTATGGTTGGATAACTATATATTGGATACAGAACATCCTCCATAAAGGTCAGCTCATATGACCTATGGACTACTTTACCCTATTACCTTTCATAATAGCAATCGTGCGGTGTGGTCTTCACCTAATAATGAAACATCTGCATACTTTTAATTATTTATTAAATATCTTCTAGCACCAAATTTTAAATTAGTTTAAATATATCCCTTTTTAATCAGGTGTATGAGATTGAAACAAGTTCCACCCATATTATATTACAACAGTATAGTGGTATTACAACAACTTAATAATTATGCATGCATTTGAGAAGATTTAAACGTAATTATCTTCCTTAAAATTTAAAATATTTAGTAGGTTAAACCCATATCATTTGATAGTTTAAATAGATCTTCAAGATAATATAATTTAATATTGATACATTCTCAAGAGCAGACTAATTGTATATCTATTGGAATTTGCAAGCCATAATTATTGTATATCTATTGATGATTTAATCAACATTATTACTAATTATGACTCATGACTAGTCATTACATTTAAATTTAATTGCTCTTGCCAAAGATTCACTATGGCATATTAATTGGATGCTTTTGAGTAACACTTATTGTTTGTTCCACATGCAAGTACTTTCATATGATAAAAAAAACTTTTGTTTTAGGATTTTGACTTATAATTAAATTTTAATCATTTATCTTTGAATAAGAATAACATTTTAAAAACATAATTCCGTAAATATAGTTCCTACAAAATAATCAATTTAAGTGTAATGTGTACTTACATTCAAAATCTATACAATTGTAATGTGTGGTAATTTTCATTTTAATAGTTAGATATTTATATATTATATATACTAAATATCTTCTTAACATTAAAATTTTAATTACTTAATAAAAAATCATTGGTTTTTTAATTAGTTTAAATTAAACCAAATACAACAAGTTTAGTTCACCTAGGTAACGTTATCAAATATGTCTCAATTATATGTGATATAATATTGATATAAGGTGGTAAGACCCCAAGGTCTTACTATAAAAATATTAATAAATTAATGTAAATGTAATCGCAGGCCACTCAAAGGGGGCTCCCTTGTAATCACTTTGCCACTATAGGGGGCTCCCTCCTTTAGAATCTATGATTCTTATTCTTCTTCTTCTTGGATGATTTGATATGGATGGCCAACCTAATATATATATCTACCCTAAAGCTACGTTGGTGAAGAGACATGATGGTTCACATATGAAGAGACGTGATGGTTCACATTATGAAGGGTTGTGATGGTTCACTTTATAAGTTTTTTTTTGAAAAAATTGAAAAAACTTGTATTAAAACAAAGATCAGTTACACAAGGGAGAAGACCCTTCCCAGCCGAAAACAAAGAAAACACAAGATTACAAGGCGCGAAAACGCGACACAAACCACCGCTGACCGCAAAAAGTCAACAAGTCACGAAATCGCGACATGTCGCGATATCGCGACAACTAACCATCCTTGACCGCGACGGAGCGACATGTCAATGACATGTCACGATTTCACGACAACTATCCAACCTTGGCCGCGATGGGGCAACAAGTCACGAAATCGTGACATGTCACGATATCACGACAACTATCCTTCCTTGGCCGCGATAGAGCAACATGTCACGATATCGCAAAAATAATCCTTCCTCGACCGTGATAGAGCAACATGTCACGAAATCGTGACAACTTTCCTCTAGAAGCCGCGATGACAACACGTCACGATATCGTGACAACTTTCCTCCCATGGCCGCGACGGCGCAACATGTCACGATATCGCGACAACTTCCTTCAAAACCGTGACGGCGCAACATGTCACGATATCGCGACAACTTTCCTCCAGTGGTCGCGACGGCGCAACATGTCACGATATCACGATAACTTTCCTCCAATGGCCGCGATGGTGAAACATGTCACGATATCATGACAACTTTCCTCCAAAGGCCGTGATGGCGCAACATGTCACGATATCATGATAGCTTCCCACCAAAGGCCGTGACGGTGCAACATGTCACGATATCGCGACAACTTCCTTCCAAAGGCCGCGACGAGCAACATGTCATGATATCACGATAGCTTCCCTCCAAAGGCCGCGACGGTGCAACATGTCACGATATCATGACAGCTTCCCTCCAAAGGCCGTGATGGTGCAACATGTCACGATATCGCGACAACTTCCCTCCAAAGGCCACGACGGTGCAACATGTCACGATATCGCGACAGCTTCCCTCCAAAGGCCGCGACGGCGCAACATGTCGCGATATCGCGACAGCTCCCCTCCAAAGGCCGCGACGGCGCAACAGGTCACGATATCGCGACAAAAACCACCCTTAGCATTTTCTTTGCTCATTGTCTCAAGGATCTTTCAAGACCCTGCCTAATCACCTCATCCTCCAAAGGCATGTCACTGTGCAGCTGCACCCCTACCTCTTTCTCAACACCCATCTTCGCCAGGAAATCGACCGCTTTATTTAAATCTCTACTCACATAAACGGGGATCACATCATCTAATTCCCTCCATAATTCCTTGATTTGAGAGACCAGAATCCTCAACCTCCATGCTTTCGAAGCAAAGTTCCTCATGCAGTCTAGAGCTCCAACCAGAATTTGAGAATCGATTCGAGAATTATCCTCCCGTGGCCCCGATTAATTGCCCAGATGGAAGCAGATTTGATAGCAATGGCTTCTGCTTCATTGTTTGTGGCTCTTCCCAAGCCTTGCAGTTCCCAATAGAGCACTGAACCACAACATGATCCCGACAAACCACTCCAATTCTGGCACTACCCGGATTGCCTTTTGCAGCTCCATCAGTATTGATTTTAATCCAACCTTTTGGGGTGGTTTCCAGCTAGCTCTGTCCTGTCTCTCTTGCTCTTCAGCTCCCTCTTCCAAATGGCCCGGGACCAACCTGAATTTCCTCTTTAGCATAGACGGCAACAGCTTTCGTGACTTTGCTCCATATGACTTGCCAAACTCCATCTAGCGAGGAGAAAGTTTCTCTAAAAATACGAGCATTTCTCTCCAACCACACTTGCCACCAGATGAAGAATAAGCCAAGCTCCCAACCAATTCGAAGAGCTTTAGATTTAAATCTACCCCTCTTCCATCTTTCCCAAATATTGGTCCGATTCAGATCACCATTAACCTGGAGTTTATAGTGAGAGAACCATCGCTTCCAAATCTGACGCGTGAAAGGGCACTCAAACATTAGGTGGTCAACTGTTTCCTCGTTCTTGTGGCATAAAACACACTGAGATGGACCGATGATTCCTCTACATCTGAGATTGTCAAAAGTGAGAATTCCATTGTGCATAAACTGCCAAGCAAAGAAGTTTACTTTCGGCCAGCCCTTGGAGTGCCAAATCTTTCTCCAATCCTGAACCGAAAATGAATGTGGGGGAGGCTCTGGGAGGATCTTGTCGTATCCGTCCTTCACTGTATATACACCAAGGTTCCCATAGCCCCAAGCTAGTTCATCCTCCTCGTCTCTCCCCGTGAGAAACCTTTCTGTCAAGATTTTGGTCAAGATGGGTGCCACTCCGGAGGGATTGAAATTGGCCACTCCTCCAACCTCTTAAACTTCTTAAACTTATACTCCCCCATTTGACTAGTGTTGAAATAACTTTCAATTTGGACCCAACCCTTGGCTTCTATGGCGGATTTAATTGGTTGTAATTCGGGGAACTCAAGAATGATGGGTGGGTACTGGTCCCATGAATCAGCCCAAAAATGTGCCTTCTCCCCTCTCCCCACTTTCCAAAACAATTGGTCTTTAATAACCTGAGATCCAAGCTTGAGAGCCTGCCACACTAAGGATCCAGTACCATCCAGAGGGAAACGACCCACCTCATTGGGGTGAACATGACCCAAATATTTACTGGTTAGGATTCTACTGAATAAGGAGGTTGGTTGGGAAATCCACCTCCAGTACAGCTTTCCAGCCAAAGCTTTATTATTAAGCTTGGAGCTTCTCAGTCCCAGCCCTCCTTTTTCCTTGGGCTGGGTAACTTTATCCCAACCAACTAAGGCCCATTTCCTCTCCCCTTTTGCTCCTTCCCATAAAAATCTTCTAGCCATTTTGTCCAGCTCTTTCCATATAGTATGTGGGGCAGCCAGGATAGAGAATTTATAAATTGGCATGGCCTGAATAACTGGATCGTAAGAAAGTTAATCTACCCCCATAGCTTAACCATTTATGAGACCAATGATTCATTCTATCTTTGATACCATCCAAAAGATCCTTCCGGATATCTATTTTTAATTTTTTGAAATGCAAAGGAACCCCCAAGTAAACCACCTGGAAGAGAAGTCCTAGTGAATCCCAAGATCTCTATAACTCTGTCCCGTAGCCTTTGGTCAAGATTGAAAAAGACCACTTTGGATTTTTTATCATTGATGACTTGGTTTGAAGCCCTAAGGTAGACATTAAGAGTATCTCTCGATAACTCTAGCTTCCCCTGAAGCTGGCCACTCCAACCAATCCCGTATCATCCACAAACTGTAAGTGAGTCAAAATTTCCTCACCCACCTTGATACCAGTTAGCAAGCCTTGATGTCTTCTCCTCAAGAAAAGTCTACCTAATCCTTCAGCCAAAATGAGGAAAAGATAGGGAGAGCAAGGGTCCCCTTGACGAAGACCACGTGTGGCTCCAAAAGGTTGCGAGGGAAGACCCTTGATTAAAATAGAATAAGAAGGCGTAGAAACACAACTCATGACCCAATCTATCCAATCCTGAGAGAAACCAAAGGCTGCCATCATCTTTGACAAGAAACTCCACTCCACCCTATCATAAGCCTTTGACATATCCAGTTTAATGAACATTCCTTTATTACCAGATTTTTGCATTGAGTTGATTGCCTCCCGAGCGAGAACCACCCCATCCAAGATCTCGTCTACCCTCTACAAAACCCCCTTGCTCTGAGGAGATAATGTTATGAAGGAGAGGTTTTAGCCGTTCAGCCATTATCTTTGTGATTATTTTATAAATCACGTTGCATAAGGCAATAGGTCTCGAAATCAGAAATATGAGCCCCCTTCTCCCCTTTTGGAATTAAAGTGATGAAGGTATGATTTAATGCCTTAAGCATTCTTTTATTACCTCTGGACTCCTCTGTGACAGCCAAAACATCCTCCTCCAAAGTATCCCAAAAGGCCTGAAAAAACTCAATAGGAAAGCCATCTGGACCTGGAGATTTGCCAGTGCTCATTCCAAAGACCACATTCTTCAGTTCATCTCTATCAATGGGTCTAAGAAGGGTCTGATTTTCTTCTTCAGAGATAACAGAGGGTATGACATCAATAACTTCATTTTGAGCCTCTACATCTTGCTCCATACTTTCCTTAAAAAGTTTAGAAAAATAATCCATTGAATGGGAATGCATACCAGGAAGAGTATCAAAGGAGTGTCCATTCTCATCTTGAAGGGCTTCCATGTTATTCATCCTGTCTCCTAGCACAAGCCGACCGATGGAAAAATTTGGTGTTTCTATCACCTTCTAGTAACCAAGTGGTTCTTGCTCTCTGCTTCCAGTAAGTCTCCTCTTAGTTATCAATGTCCTCAACCGCTTTACGCAAGGCATCATCCTCGGTTTTGAGCTGCTCTGTAATTGTTCCTTCCCTAAAGTGTTTTTGAACCTCATCCCATCTGGCCACCAAGGGAGCTCTTTGGAGCTGGAAATCTGACTTGTTAGCTTGCCTCCATTGTTTCAGTTGGACTTTGACAAAATGAAGCTGTTTGTGGAATTTAAACATTGCTGTCCCAAAAGGTGGACGACCTTCTTCCCACCACTGCAGAATTTTCTTTCGAAGATCCTCTTTTTGTAACCAAAAATTCTCAAATTTAAAAGGTTTGTGATGCTGCCCTGTCATAGTCCCTCCCTCCAACAAAATGGGAAAGTGATCTGAAACTCGGACCCTCCAAAATCTGGAATTTAGTATTCCACTTTACAAATGCCTCCTCCGAGACCAGAAAATGGTCTAGCTTTACCTTCCCGCTATGTGGCTCCCTCCTCTTGTTAGTCCAAGTAAAGTAGGTTCCATGGCCTTTAATATCCACTAAGTGAAAGGCCCGGACTTGGGCAATCATAAGTCGATCCCCTGGATCCAAAATTGGGATTCCACCTTCCTGATCTCGAGAAGATAATTTAGCATTAAAATCCCCAACAATAATCCAGTCTAAATCTTCCCTTGAGGACCTCATGTTATGTACAACTTTCCATTGGAGCCTCTGGCCATCAAGGTTTTGAGCCCCATAAAAATTTGTGATTAAAACATGTTCAACTGTGACATTATTCCTAAAATGAGATGTGAGAACACCCCTCCAAGCTATATGTTCTATTGCAGTCCATTCCAGAGGGTTCCAAAGAGTAACAATCCCCCCTGAGGCACCTTGGGCAGCCACATCCATATGACCAATGCCCCTCCAGATTTTATTAACTGTTTTACACATAAGATCTAAAGACATTTTTGTCTCCTGGATAAGCAAAAAATCTGTTTTACATTTTCCTAAGAGTCTTTGAACAACAGATTGATGGGTTCTACTGTTTAAACCCCTAACATTCCAAGATTGAATAATCATTGAAAACCTTGAGAGCAGTAAGAATCAATTGTCCTCACCGATCCTCCAATGATCGCCTTGTCTCCTTGAACTCGCTAGCGTGTCCTTATTTGATTTTCTCGCCCGCTCCTTGAGAGTTGCTATTTTTGGATCTCTTTTCCACCCGAGTTATCCCTAGGGCGGGCCTTTCTCTGTTCTTTTCTGCAATTCCCATGCCGACATCCTTGATTACCGGCTCGCGCTTGGGAGTGCACTATCAATGCCCCCGCATTCTCTCGACTCGCGGTGACTCAGTGTACTCAATCACCTGTTCTAAGACGGGGGAGATGAAGGAGAAGCATGAGTGTGGATGTTATTGTCCTCAATATTCCCATCCACTCCTTCCATGACTTGATCCTCTTGGTCCACTAGTGTCTTAAAAATTTCATACCTATTGGCTGGCTTGAGTTGTGATTGCTCCTTACCATTTTTCTTTTGCTTTCTCCTTCTTTTGGGCTGTTCAAAGCCATCTTTCTGAACATCATTACCCTGAGGAGTATTGGATGGTTCTTTGGTAAGAGTAGACTTACCCTCTCTGGGGCGATTTGGCATTCCAAGCGGGGCCTCCATTTTTGTGTTCAAAATATTTGGACAAAACCGGGCCAAATGCCCATGTTTGTGGCAAACTCTACATCTGAAGGGCAGAGCCTCATAATCTAGCCATTGGATCCAAGATAGTCCTCGCCAGCTCAAGTTCCACCTCCGTCGATAGAGGCTGGCTAATATCCATTTCCACACAAATTCTTGCAAAAACAGTCGTATTTCCTTCTATGGTGTCTTTGGAGACGCCCAGATGTCTACCGAGGGAGTTACCGATCATTTCCAGAACCTGCTCACCCCAAAACTCCATTGGAAGAGCGTACAACCGGATCCAAACCGGGACAGCCGTGGGTTCAATACGAGGATCGAAACCCACTCTCCAGGGTTGAACAAATAACCCTGCCGGACCGTGGTTCCTCTTTTCTGATTCAAAAGCCCTGTTTCTATCGGCTAGAGAAGAAAAGCTAACAATGAAATACCCATTGCTAATAAACCATAAGGAGTACTCACCATGAGGCTCCCAGTTTTGTCTGACCTAGGTATGCAAGAAATTCAGGGTAGGGCGGATACCCATGAATTTACAGATCAGATCATGGTTGGCTCTATATATGATTGTGTCTTCGACCATCTTTGGCTCGATGACAATCTTGGGTCTTGAGGCGGATTGCGGAAGGCATCCATTAACTCGATGTGCTGTTGAGCTCTTTCCAGTGTTCTTGAAGAGCGTATGAAGAGTATTTCTCTGAGCTTCGTCATTAGAAGACGAAGAATTTTCTTTTAGCAATTCAGCGTAAGAGCTCTTTCTCCCAGAGAGAGGGTCTGGAGGAGACCCCATTGGGCCCTCCTGGGGCAGCAGACTTTCCTTCAGATCCACAATAACCAGAAAAACACTACGGCAACCCACCTGATGCCCTGGATTTTCCTTCGCTCCACAAACCCTAGAACATTGCCTGTCGCCTGCTCAGAAATTTTCCCGCCTCCGTGAGTAGGTTTTTCAGGTTCACTTTATAAGTTAATAATATAATAATTAAATGATTAATAATACTAACTAATACTAACTAATAATGTTAGGATTGAGGATCCTAACATAAGGTACCTTAGTAAGAGGGGAATAGGACCCATCATAAAAACTGATGTAAACTTAAATTTTTATCAATATTAGCTCAACTAATTAGATTCCTCGACATTCAAGGAGACCAAGGTTCAAATCTTGTCAAATGATACATGGATAATATCTAAGTTTTTTTGTAATACCATGATGTGATGATGATGTAATACAGTTGGGGCCCATTTCAATCCCATATAATCAATTGAGAAAAAAATTGATATAAAGTAATAAGCATGATTATGCATTTTTAAATACTTAATATTTTTTAATGTAAAAAGCTATTATATTAAAGTATTAGAATACATTTTTACAAAAAAAAGAGAGGTAGATAAACACACCACGTGGCTAACACCCTCAACCAAAAAACCAACATCATAAAAATAACGTGGGAAACCAAGAAATTAACTAACAACTAATCAAAACCACCTTACAAAACTGGCAAGCATACACTATCAACTTGTTGAGTGTATATTTTGCCCAATTGCAAAATACCACCACATGCAGAGTATTGAATAGAAAACTCTCTCTTGAAAAGAAACCAAATGACAAACATTCAACTTCTCCAAGGTTCTGGTAAAATATCTAAAAGATTACAATAGTGCCAAAAATAATTCAATAATGCATGTGACCATAAACAAGGGGCCTTTAATGGTTCTAAACAATGCTTAGTGATTTGAAAGATCTAACTAAAAATAAAAGCAGTTCTTTTTAGGGTTTTTTAAATTGGTGCTACCCTGAATCCCTATTAGTAGAGTATTTTATCTTCATTTAAAAGGTTTCAAATGACAAAATGTGGAATTTTCCACCTCATTTTAATGCTTGTGCCTTTAAGATGAAGTAAATTTTAGATAGTTGGGTTCATTTTATCTTCCTTATGTTGATGTCACTACCCTAATAGTGGTTAGTAGAAGTTAGCATGTTAGCAATGTTAGCAAAGTTAGCTTTCATTTCTTATCTTAGTTTAATGTGAAATAGTAGGTTAGTATCCCTCCTAAACCATGTGTTTTATCTGAAAGCTTTAGATTAATGAAACTTGGAGGTGCAGAAATTTTGGAAAATGACCAGAATGGAAATAACTTGAAAGCTTAACAATTCTAGAAATGGACCAGAAAAAATGAAACTAATAGGAAATTAGCAGAAATTCTGGAAAAGGACCAGAATGGAAATGAAAGAAACTAAAATTCTGGATGGACCAGAATGGAATGCTTGAATGCTTGAAATAAAATAAACTTTGAGAACAGTAAATGAAATAAACATGTAAATTTGGTTAGCTGAAAAATTCAAATTCTGAATTAGTTTAGCAAGCTCCTCCCTGCAAAATCCCAAGTTATGAGGTAATCATAAAACAACCTGAATCAATGGACCTACAACATAAGCACAATACCATTAAATCAAGTGCGAGACTCAAAGGAAACATAAAGAAACTGCATAATCTTGACCTTCGCCTATTGCAACCCATTTCATGGCATAAGACAATGGCTAGAAGTCACTAAAATGCAGAAATGATAAGACACTAAAAACGTTAGTTTTATGATAAAAACCCTCCTTTTGATTTTGCTCACAGAAGTTTGCTACCCTCTCAAAATCTGAAAAATGCTCTTTCTTTATTGCTTTCTCGAAATGTTACATCATTTCCAGCCCCCCTTGAAAAAGGTAGGATAGCAAGGTATAAATAATGCTTAGAAGTCCTTTCGCTTCATCTTCTCTCACAACCAAAATAATGAATGGATATAAGAAAATAATCCATCATCATTTTCTGTGATTTAATAAACATAACACTTCTAAACGTTATTTATTTTTAAAAAAACTAACAACAAAAACATAACCCCGCATGACTCCTTATATCTCCCCTTTCTCTTATAAGCATTCTACCCAAGAATACCCCTTTACATCCATCAAACGAATGATAAAAGCATTAACTATACCTTATAACCCCTACGATTTTAGACCTCCTTTAAAACATTGAACGTGATCAAACCACATTCACATTAACTAAAATAATACATGCCAATCTTATTCAATGAAACTTTTGTTGTCACTTTTTGAGGCCGAGACCCGATGGTATTTCTCCTAAGCCATACCAATGTGCCCAAGGACTGGGATGGCATTCCCCCATCCTGGGCACTTTGGTTTCCATGTAACCAAACAAAACCATCACATTGCCTACGTAACCATGGCACTGTCCAACTTACGTAGCCATAGCGCTGCCAACGACGCAGCCATGGCACTGCCAAGACTACGTAGCCATAGCGCTACCATCAACGTCGTGGCGCTACCAAACCTACGTAGCCATGGCGCTGCCAAGACTACGCAGCCATAGCGCTGCCATCATCATCGTGGCGCTGCCAAACCTACGCAGCCATAGATGCTACCATCGACGTTGTGGTGCTGCCAAACCTACGCATCCATTGACGCTGCCATCGACGTCATGGTGCTACCAAACCTACGCAGCCATGGCGCTGTTCAACTCCCTACTCTCACACTCACGCTACCATAGCGTAATGAAACAAATGCAACACTAAAACCTTCCATGCTCTTCGAGGTCGGCCTTTAACTCCATCAATTGGCATCATAGGTTGCCCTAATAACGCTTCTTCCTTCCTTGTTCGATGGCATACCTCTGCCTCTCGACCGTTTCATTGACAACTCCGATGCCTTTCATGCTGTTCTTCTGAAACCCTAACGCCATCTTGGACCACCTCTTCTTTGTCAGCATTGCTCCATGAAGCTTCACTGCCATAGCACTGAACGTTCTTGGACTAGCCACTCATGTCTTCGAATGTTTTTGAATAGCCACCATCGCCTTATCTGCAATCAAATGAAACGACGTTAAACTTTACCTTATCATAAATATTATTATCACGTCTTTTATAAAGTACATTATAATAATATTATTATATACAATATAATAATATTATTATAATAATAACATTTTAGAAGAATATAATCACAAAAATATTATTATAATAATAACATTATAATATAATCATAATAATATTATTATAATGATAACATTTTAGAACCTTATAACATAATCTTAAAAATATTACTATTATGTACATAATATAGTTAATGCAATTATATTAGGTAGATAATAGCATATTGGCTTCTATCTCAATTTCTTTGTACCTTTTGTATCCTCTTTTTGTTTTAGGTCAGGCCTTGCTTTGTTAAACACATTCCATCACCTTAGATAGTATGAAGAACATTAAACTCTTATTCATCAAAATGGATTTTAATTAATCTAAGCATTAATGCCTAGATTAATTAATCATTAAATATCAAATAACCAAAGCAATTAAAATCATTAAAACAAAATGGTCAAACATCCCTATTCTTACAAACCAAAGAAAACCAAAAACCTTTCATATCAAAATATGACAAGTGGGTCCCCAAGAATTTTGGGGTGGTTGTGGAAACTCCACAACAAATGGCAACTCTACTGGGAAATGCTCCTGAGCATTTCGGTGAGAACCCAAAAAGAAAATCTGAAAACACACTCCAAACCAGAAAGTAGCAAGCATCAACAAATGCATGAATAATGTCAATAGACTTATAAGAATAGTAAAATATTAGAATCATGCAATATTAGCTCTGGGTGTGTGTAGCACTCCACACCTTATTTTTTTGTAACTTTTCCGTATTGCATCATCAATTTTACCTGACTAGAATTATGGCAATGGATATGGAGAGCTTTGAGGGTAAAAAGTTTTATAGCATGAGCAACACATTCTATGGTGGCTTGAGCAAACACCTCAAAAATGTCTAACCATCTTAGGATCAACTGTGTGTGCGATGAATTCATTGACTAGATCTAGGGCTTGGTTATGAGCCGTCATCATCAAGGACCAGTGTGTGCAAGTGTACCTTAGAGCTTTGGGGAATCAGATTCTCAACCAAGGTGTGATGAGAATATAGCCCTATCCTTTACTGCTCTCATATTTGACCAAAATAATTAAATCGGTTATGGATGAGGTCATCAGACTAATCTATCCTCATGGCGGCCATAAATCTCAACCTTACGGGAGTCATGTCACCAGGCATGAGTGTACTCCACTACCAGTCAAGCGTCTATAGCCCCGATGGAGGTTAACTCCATAGTCCATGATTTTGCTCTTGACTTCTTGAATCTTGGGATGACTACCCATCCTTCTGAGGGACACGTAGTACGATCCTTACAACCCAATAGTCAATGGTGTGATGGAAACGGAGTGGTGAACATTTTGCTTTAGATTTCTTGAATCTTGGGATGACTACCCATCCTTCTGAGGGACACGTAGTATGATCCTTACAACCCAATGATCCATGGTGTGATGGAGGCAAAATCAAAGCTTTGGGGAATCGGATTCTCAACCTAAGCATGATGAGAATTTGACCCTATCCTTACTACTATGATTTTGGGCTTTCAAGTATTGTGAAAGTGGTAAAAACCATTGTTTTATGGACTATGTGCAGGGTGAGATAGACCAGAATTATCTTTTTGCCTCACATCCCCATCCAAGTATGGTTTCATATTATTTTACCCAAGATGTTGGACATGGACAAAAATGTGATAGACCTACAACAACTTTGGCAATAGCTTCCAAACCTAAGATCTTCTTAGTGTTCTTTGTGCCTTTGATCCCAAGATAATTGGACATCACTTTCAGTGTTTGGGTTTAACATATGATGTTTATGTAATAAGAATGTGCCTTTGAGACAACAAAAAGTGTCTAAGAAGACAAGCGTATACTAAATAACACCTTCATCCTCAATAAGCATGAGGAAAGAATCATCAGTAAAATGACCATTGATCAACTAAGACTCATCTCTAAGGAGAGAAATTTTCTGAATACAACCCTAAGTGGCATGGTAAGCTAATAAATAGCCAAAACCCTCAACGATAAGGACATATAGGGACATCTCCAATGGGTAGCCCTATCAAATGGAATGAAAAATCCCAATGGCTGAGGACTTATACCTATTAATAGATAAAATAGTTGAAGCCTCATTGAACATCTCCACAAAGTTAATTAAGGAGGGCCTAAAACCAAGAGCTTTAAGCATGGCTAGAATGAATGACCAATCGATCTTGTCATAGGATTTCTCAAAGTTAATTTTTATGAACAATGATCATTGGTTGGAATTACACGCCCACTTCATGCCTTTCCAGACAACAATAATGTTGTCAAGGATGAACCTGTCATGAATGAAGTTAGTTTGCTCTGGGCACATGATGATAGGAAGGATATGGAAGATGTTAAAAGCCATGGCTTTGGCAATGATATTATAGGAAACATTAAGGAGAGTAATATACCTCTAATTTTTGATAACTTCTAAATCACCATCCTCAGGGATAAATTTAATAATATCTTGATTAATAATAAGGCCCAAAGAACCCCTAGAGAAGGCCTCTTGATAAAATTTGAGAATATTAGGCTCAACAATGTCCCAAGGGACTTGTAGAACTCATTGGAGAAGCCATCAAGACTAGGATATTTATTTTCAGCCATCTAAGAAAGATCTTCCTTTAGATCCTTCAAAGAGATGGTATTTTCATAGGTAGCTATTTGAGACTTAGAAAGATGCATCGGGACAACAGAGAGGTAGGAGTTAAGAGTCTAGTTATATTGAGGGGAGCAAGACTAAGTTGTGAACAGTCTGGTAATGTTATTCAAAAGTAGAGAGAATATGAGGAATCTCATAAACATGTTCTCCATTAATGTTAAGGGTTTTAATACCTAAAAATTGATTGTAAGGATGCAGGCACTAGAAGAGATCATAGGTTACCTTATCACCAATTTTCTAGTGCAACCTTACCTTGATATACACCCCTCAAGCATCATAGTGCTCTTCCATCAGAATTTAGTGTTTGATAATCATGATATACCTCTAAATATTCTCATTGAAAGGATTGGATTGCAACTAATTTTAGACCACCTCCAACTCCTGCTTGAAAGTGGTGTTGGAGCAATGATGAAACTTGGAAATCTTATACCCTAGTGAGTGTAGTAAGCTAGTAGTGTGCTATATAGTAGTGTTCCACAAATTAATCCAATTGAAGGTCCCTTTTAGTCTAGGTACTAGGTTCCAAATTTTTATGACATTGGCTCTCAACATGGGGTGGTATAGAATATAGGTATTAAGGTATAATTGCTACTGAGAAAGAGGAGGGGTGTGGAAGAAACTAGGATGGAAAATGAAATGGAATAATGGTCAAAAAATAGAGCTCAAGGTGGATAGAGACAAGGGGAAGAGAATGAGGGTCACTTAAAGGAGAAAATATCAAAATTTGAGAGCATGGCTTTGTCCAATATTTTTAGTACACAACTCTTGCCATGTTGGTGGTTAGACCATGTGAGCCAGGCTAGCAGGGAATAAAGAGAGTAAGAAGCAACTATTGGGATCGAAGAGTCCCAATTTTTCTCTCATGAAAACCCATGCTTCTCTTTCTTTGATGGTACACCACATGGGAATAAGACCCACCTTGTCATGAGAGAATTCAATCATATTGAAGTCCCCACGAAGCAACCAAAAAGCAAGGGGGAGAGAGAGGGTCAGCCATCACCAAAGTGAAAAAGGGTCATTAGCATTGTTAGACACATAGATGTTGATCACACTAAGGATATGGTCATCAATCTCCATCACAACCCAAACAACATGATTTCAAGGGCCACAACCCCAATATATCATCTTGTAATGGTAGGTTTTTAAAATGCAGATGACTATCCCTCCATTGTCTATGTTATTCATAGAATAAAAGGTGTGGCCCTAGAGCCAAAGAAAGGAGCAAGTACTTGATAGAAAGAATTTAGTGACTTTGAATTCTTGAAGGCATAAAATATAAATACTATCAAATTTGATCTTGAAGTCATCCAAACCCTAACGCACAATGTACTTACGCACATGATATGTCAAACCCCTAACATTCTAGGACATGCACTTTGTGAGACATGATTGAGGAGCATATTTTCTTCAATGACCTGAAAGTCCTCAAAATTTGCCAAAATTTCAAATGTGTTTTTGAGAAACCTATTATGGTTTTCCTAAAAAAAATTATTTATCTTCGTTTTTCTAGAGGGACGCCCAAGGACTTCCTAGCTAGACTATGAGAGCGATGATGGTTTTGTGAAGGGAATTTTCTAGACATACTAGGAGGAGAGACAGGGCATTCACTTGAGGGGATGAACTCTTGCATAACCTATGACTAAGTTGTTTGGGAGCCTTGATTAGTTGGGGAAACTTGTCGGGTACTACCATTATAGGTATCTACAAGAGGAGGAATAGAAGTTCCTTTCGTAGTAACTATATTAGAGCTCCCTATCTAAGAGCTTAGTTGAGACTCATTTTTACCAACTCTCATAGAAGGTTGCGATGGTTGTCTTTACCATTTTTTTGTGAATAACATTCGTTCCTCCCCTCCATGTCTGAAACCACTAACTCTTCTATTAGAGCTTAATTTTTGAATTGATCATCCATAAGAGGGCAGTATTTTATCTTGTGAGATACAGACTGACAATGATAACAAGTGTTAGAAAGATTTATATAGACCACCCATTATTGAAAATAGGTCTCACCACCCTGAATATCAATAGAGTCCTTGAGGTCATTTGAGAGATCAATTTCAATGTAGATGTGTTTGTAAGGCTGCACAACATAGAATTCATATGGCTTCATGCACACATACTTGTCAATTGACATGACAAGCTATAGTAGGAACAACCAAAGGGGCAAGGAAAGACCTAGGAATTCCACCCAAATTAGGATGCATAGGGAAACATCGGTAGAGACTGTAAAATTTTGGTGTCAAGGTTGAAGAATTATAAGCATATTTCTAATATACCAAGGACCTTTGCTCATAACCGCAATGACATGTTGTGGTTTGGCAAAGTGAAAATGAAAGAAACATTTAGTAAGGTTTTGAATGTGGTTAACATTTATTTCATATGACTACTAGGCTTGTTGAATCCATTGATGAATTAATGAGTCACTAGGAATCCCCAAAAAATATCCAATGAGGGTGTGACTCTCAAGCCAGATGTAAGCTTTATCCAAATCCTGCATGGACAAGACTATGTTTGGCATAGAAGATTTACCTTGTGGAAAACCCTTAGGACAAATATTTTAGGTCTGTTGACTGGTGCCATGACTCTCCATGGTTGCAACTTCACTAAAAAGTTAAGTGAGGACCTGATAAGCAACCATAACAAGAGGAGAATCCCCCACCCTAGGTTGTGCAGTAAGAGCACTTAGATCCCTAACAATATGGCAATCAAAGAAAAATTAAACAAGCGATAACAACGTAACTCATCAAACTCAGTGCATGTTTTTGACCACTAAAATTTGAATTCAAACATTTTTATAAAAAAATATTTCATAATCACTTTTTTATGTCATGCAAGTTATATAAAACTACAAAAACATATATTTTTTAATTTGTTATATGGGATTGAAATAGCACCTACCCATGGAGCTCTGCTAGGGTTTGATGAGGAAAAACTACTCTGCTAGGGTTTGATGAAGAAAAACTGCTCTACGGGGATGGCAACAACTTTCGGAGGAGGTCTAAAAAATTGGAGGAATGTCGTGATGGCATCGGGTCCGACACAGAGAGTGCATGCTCGTGATATTTTTTCATCTGAAAATGACTGGAAGGAACAGGATTTTCCAGTGCATGTCGGGAACCGCTTGTTAAAGAACAATGGATGTTTGGAACGATGTGAAGCCAAGCCAGTTCTAGTGGTTCAACCAGACTCGGTGGCGGAAGATGTGGAGTATCTAACCAAACATGCCCTTATTGGCAAATTTTTGGGCATCCAAATTTCTCTCCCCTTTGTGGAGGCTTGGGTCAGGAAGACTTGGAATCCTGAAGGCGATGTGGAGGTGATGTTGAGTGCGAACAACTATTTTATGGTGGTTTTCTCTTGTATTGCAGATCGTAACAAAGCATTTGAAGGGGGTCCTTATTTCTATAACCAAGTGGGACTCTTTCTTAAACCCTGGCATGTGGGTTTCAACCCATCAGAGGAGCGGCCGTCATGGGTTCCAGTATGGGTGCGGCTTCCATGGCTCCCGTTGGAATTCTGGAGAACTGATATCTTGCATAAGATTGCCCTTCTACTTGGGAAGCCGGTTGGACCGTCACAACAGACAATGGATAAAAAGGTAATCTTTGTTGCTCGTATTTGTGTTGAAATTGACTTAAATAATCCTATTCCAGATTCTATTGAAATACAATTTGGATCAACTACATGGGTTCAAAAACTTGACTATGAAGCTCTTCCATTTTGTTGTCGGATTTACCGTGAATATGGCCACCTACAAAGAAAATGCCCTAAGTTTGTCTCACCTGTGGCTTCAAATCCTGGGCCCTCTCGGTCTGGACAAAGTTTGGATAAAGGAAAAGCCCCGATAAAGGAAGGGGAACGGGATAAGGAAGGTTTTGTTCCGGTAAAATCCCAAAACAGAGGACGAAGGGCAAACAAAGACCTTAAGGATAGCCAACCAGATGCTCTACTCAACCATTTTGAAATATTAGATGATCTTGATCAGTGCATGGAGATACCTAAAATGTCGCTACCTGATGCAAATATAACAAGGCCGAATCAGATGTCTCTTCTTGAGGGGGAACTTAAGGAATCAGATCTAGGGGGTTTAAATGAAGAACAAAGGGCTTTGGATCTGAGTATAGGGGACATGGTTGGGTCTAGCCCTATAAGGGAAACTATTTTGGAAAGTGGTACAGATTTAGTTATGCCCTCTCCTACTCAGGCACTGATGCAGTCATCCTTGGACTGCAAAACTCCTACGGTGTTGGGATTGCAACAAAAAATAATTAAAAAAGTTTTTGGATAAGAATATGAAGGTGGGTCGGAAGAAGGACCAGGATAAAATTAAGTTAATGGGGGAGACTTTGGTGGAGTCAGGCTTGGTGAGAACATTGGACTCCCATTTTTATAACCCCCAAAAATGATTATCCTCTCATGGAATGTAAGGGGGTTGAATAGCATCCCCAGATAAAAAGTTGTTCGTGATTTGGTTCGTGTGCATTCTTCGGATGTGGTGTTTATTCAGGAGACTAAATTGGCTATTGATAGTATGTTCAATATTGCTCCCAAGTTGTGGAGAAGGGGGCAATGCCAGTGTATTGGTGCATGTGGATATGTTGGTGGCGTCGCTTGTTTATGGGATCCGGTTAAGATATCCCCTCTTACTTGGATTTCCAGCAGATGGTCTATTTCAATGGTCGGGCATGATAATGAATCTGGTGAAATCATCCTACTTACAAATGTGTATGCTCCTATTGATTACAATGGTAAAGTGAATTTGTGGAAGCACATTTGCTTTGTGAGAAGTTTGGTTCCCCTGTACCCATGGATTTTGGCTAGAGACTTCAACTCTATCACTTGTCTAGAGGAGAAACGTGGTGGGGTGGACCGTCTCGAGCCTTTTTCTTCTATCTTCAGTGCTCATATCCAGGCCCTAAACTTGGTTGACATCAAGCCAGATAATGGGATATTTACTTGGCACAATAGAAGGTGTGGGGAAGCTTCCATCTCAGAGAGACTGGATAGGTTTTTGATATCCAGTTATTGGATGGGTAATAACAGAGGTGCTAGTTCTATGATTCTGGAGGGTAGGGGATCTGATCATTGGCCTATCAAACTCTCTACTTTGGAGTTAGGGCTAAAAAATAATCCCTCCTTTAAGTTTCAACTTATGTGGCTTCGTGATCCTAAGCTTCATGATTTCATGCGAGGTTGGTGGACCACTAGCAAACCTCCTCATGGCACCGCTATGTATTCCTTTATGAAGTGACTACAATTTGTAAAACATAAATTGAAGAGATGGAATAGACTAAATTTTGGGAACCTTTCCTTGGCTAAGTTGGCAGCTCTTAGGAGGATGGAAGAAGCTTCAAGGAATATTAGAGATCAGGGATTCATGAAGGAGCTTCTTGTTGAGGAATCTGAGGCTACGAAAGACCTTGTTGAATGGGAACTGAGGGAAGAAATTTTTTGGAAACAAAAAGCTCGAGTAGATTGGCTTCAGGAAGGGGATAGGAACACAACCTTCTTTTATAACTCAGTTAAGGCTCATCGTAATGGTAACCTGATTACCTCTCTTGTGAATTCTCAGGGTGCCCTGCTCTCTTCTTTCAGGGATATTTTAGAAGAGACTAAGAGGTATTTTTCCTCTCTCTTCAAGGAGGACTCCCTATCAGATGATGAGAATGAAAAGCTTATTCTAAACTGTATTCCAATGATTGTTTCTAGAGATATGAATGAGCACTTGATGGGTCCAATTTCCCTTGAGGAGTTGGAAAATGTTGTATTCAAGATGAAAAAGGAAAAGCCCTAGGCCCAGATGGATTCTCGATTGAGTTTTATCAGGAGTTTTGGGATTTAATCAAATTTGATCTTTTGGAGGTGGTCCATGAGTCCCAAAAGAACAAACAGATGCTAAGGGCCCTAAATGCTACCTTTGTGGTGCTTATACCCAAAAAAGAGGGAGCAAATTCCTTGGATATGTTCAGGCCTATTGCTCTCTGCAATGTTGTGTATAAGATCATCACAAAAATTATTGTTGAGAGGTTGAAGATATGGTTGAGCAAAATCATCTCTGAGGAGCAAGGAGGGTTTGTTGTTGGCTGAAAAATCTTGGATGGGGTTGTTATTGCTACAGAAGCTATTCACTCGATGGAAACTTCTAAGGAGAAAACTATGTTCATTAAGTTGGACATGGCCAAAGCCTATGATCGGGTCAGATGGTCCTTTCTTCAGAAAGTTCTTGCTGCTTTTGGATTTGAGGAGGAATGGATTAGATGGGTGATGAGTTGTGTTTCTTCTTCCTCATTCTCTGTTCTTGTTAATAATGAGCCATCAGAGTTGTTTGAGGCCTCAAGGGGATTGAGGCAAGGAGATCCTTTATCTCCTTATTTGTTTATCATTATGGCGGAAGGGTTGGGAAGATTGCTCAAGTCTCAAGTCATGCAGGGTCTCATTCAGGGGTGGAAGTGGGATAGTAGTTTGCCACCTCTTTCCCACCTTCAATTTGTTGATGATACTGCTTTGTTGGGAGTTGCCACTATCAGGGAAGCTAGCAATATTAGATAGTCTCTTGACATATATCTTGGTGCTTCTGGATAGTTGATTAATGAGGACAAGTCTTCTATTTTCTTCTTCAATACCCCTCCTCTTATTCAAGCTAGGATTGCTCGCATTCTAAGATTCTAGGTTGGGACTCCCCCCTTCATTTATCTTGGTATTCCAATTTCATCTCACCCTCTACCTAGATCTTCTTGGCAGTCTATGCTTGATAAGTTTAGAAGGAAGGTGAATCACTGGACTTTCATATGGCTATCCACTACAGGTAGAGTGTTGCTTTTAAAATTTGTTGTTCAAGCTTTACCCATTTATAGATGTTTTGTACAAATAGCTCCCTCTCACTTCATCAAGGACATGGATGCTTTGTCAAGATAATTTTTATGGTCTGGAAAACTTGATCAATCTAAATGGAGTTTGGTTAGGTGGGATTCTATATGTAGGCCGATGCAAGAGGGAGGCCTTGGGTTGCGATAGATAACTCTTTTTGGGTAGGCTTTGGCTGCAAAAATTTATTGGAGATGGTGTACCTCTCAAGATCATATTTGGGCTAAAATATTATCTTGTAAATACTTGAGAGGTATTTATGAGGCTGAGATCCCTAGAGTCAGCTTGGTTGGGAAAGGTTCAGTTATCTGGGACACTCTGAAAAGAGGAGCTAATTTAATCAAGTAGGGTTTGTTCTGGATTTGCAATCAGGGATCAAATGCTCTTTTTTGGGAGGATTCTTGGGATGGCCACCCTCCTATATTGAATCAATATCCTAGGTTACGTTCCCTAAGCATTTTTTTCTTGGAAGCAGGTTGGTCTCGTGTGGAGGACTTTAAAAAAATCTAGTATTTTGGAAATATGGAGATGTACAGGTGGAAAGATCCACAAGAATGGCCCTAGGGGGGACTGGCCAAGGACAGAGAGGTGCTTGCTCTTATTCTTATGGGGAGGCCTTGTTCTTCATTGAGGGGTAAAGATATTCTGGCTTGGAACCCTGATCCTAAGGGAACCTACTCGGTAGCCTATGGTTATCAAGTTCTTGATAAGCAAAAGTATGGGAGTCTTCCTGTCACTTGGTGGAAAAAGGTGTGGAACAAATTTGCTTGGCCAAAATGTAACTTCTTTCTCTGGTTGGTAGCTCGTAATAAATGCCTCACTTGGGATAATGTGAGGAAGAGGGGATTTCAGGGTCCCTCTTTTTGTGTCCTTTGCAGTAAGAATGAGGATGACTCTTCTCATTTATTTTTCCAATGCTCCTTTGCTAGAGACATTTGGCACCATTGGTGGAGTGCTTGGAACCATCCATGTTTTCATGTGCTGTCCCTGGTGGAGTTTTGGAGTAGTCTGGGTAGACCTCCGGCCAAGGCCCCCTTCCTTCGGGTGGCTTGGAATTTGGGCCCTTCTTGCATCATCTGGAAAATTTGGCTCGAATGGAATCGATGCATATTTTAGGGTAGTTATTTGGTTGTTCAACAGATCTGGCAAAGGATCCTGTATATGGTTCAGGAAACCATCCATAGCAAATGTGATGTGGACCCTCTTTTGGATTCTAGGGAGGAGAAGGTACAACAAGCCCTTGGTCTCTTTGGGGATGGTGTGAACTCTTCTAGCCCTAGTAGGGTTCCTCAACTCAGCAAGAAGGTTAGGAGAGATGGTAGGTGGAGGCCACCCCCTAGAGGAGTTTTAAAAATTAATATTGATGGATCGTCCAGGGGTAATCCTGGACATGCTGGCATTGGCGGTGTTGGGAGAGATTCTACTGGTGGTGTCAGTTTTTTCTTTTCCATTTATAAAGGTGTTCACTCCAACAATTTTATGGAAGCTCTTGCAATTCTTGAGGCCTTGTGGAGGGGGTTTTCTCTTGGCTGGCATAGGATTATCTACGAGTCTGACTCTCAAATTGTGGTTAATATTTTAAATAGTAAAAGGGTGGAGGAAGTTAATTGGCAGTTGGCCTCTGTAGCCATTCAGATTCTCAGAATGAGTGAAGAGTTTGAATTTATATCCTTTGTGCACATTCCAAGGGAATGGAATGTGGTTGTTGATTACCTAGCCAAAAGGGCTTCTGAGCTGCTGGATCCTTGGAGTATCGATAATTGGGAGAGTCTCCCATCTGGGGACTCTCAACGCCTATGGGAGTTGATCCACAAGGATGTACAGACTTAATGTGGTTTATTCTTGTTGTCTTTTTTGGGTGTCATTCTAGTCTAGTGGTTTTAGCCTGTTTGGCTATTTATTTGAGTCTTGGTTGGAAGCTCAGTTGTACTCTGTAATCCAGACTTTTTATCAATAAATTTTTACCCCTTTATTTAAAAATAATAATAAAAATAATATAAATATTAATTATTATATAACTTATTATTAGTTATTTTGTGAAATAAAAGAGTGTATATATAATAATAAAACTATTTAAATTTAATTATAATTTAATAATAATAATTAATATATCATTATGAAATTATGAATCATTAGAGCTAGGGTTTTTTTAAAATGACTCATCTTTTAGGAGTCATATATTTGCATAGAGTTGTCTAATTCAAATGATTCTTATGCCATTTTGTGTAGAATTTAAAAATATTTGAAATGAGTGGTCATTTAAAAGAATCCAAGTAGTATTGAGGGAGATATGACCATGTTAAGATAATCATTTGAAACTAGTGCAATATTAGGGCAATTTTTTATAAAAAATTCTCATCTTTTAGGAGTCATATCTTTGTGAAGGGTTGTCTAATTTAGATGATTCTTGGACCAATTTGTGCAGAATTTGAAGAGATTTAAAATGAGTGGTCATATGAAGGAATCTAAGTAGTATTGAGGGAGATACGACCCTATGAAGTCAACCATCCAAAATAAGGGTAGTGATAATTTTTCAAGTCATAGGAAATGAAATTGCAAATATTTGTCAGCCTAGAGTTCGGATGATGGAAGGAGCAATGGAGGGCTAGGGAATCAATGAGGTAGGATATTTTATCTGGGTATAGAATTTTTTAGTTAACATTTAACTAAATTTTATTTTCCCTTCTTTATCTTAGAATTTTTGCATGCAAATTATTATAGGTTTTTTATCAAATATTATAATCACTATAGGATATTTTGGTAAATTTTAGTAGATTTTGAGTTATAGTTTCCTTCCCATGGACCAATTTATAACTAAATCCTTAGAATCATCCCTAGTAGTAGAGGTTAGTGAGGGCCTCATAGAGAAATGATCCTTGTTGCTCAAAGATAAGGTAGTCATTGGTAAATTTAATGGGTCTTGGCCAAGGGCTTTGACTTTGAGAAAATGGATTGATAGGAGTTGAAAGTCTCCAAGAGTGATTCTATCCTTTCTTCCCAAAGGTTTCTTCCTAGCCATTTTTTGTTCTAAGGAGGAAAGAGATAGAATCTTAAAAGGGGGTCCTTGGTTTATGGGAAGAGCATGACTCTTCCTTACCCGCTAGTATGAAGGCTTTGCACTTAAAAATGTAAATCTATCCCTAGTACCAATTTGGGTTAGGATGTATGGGTTACCTATTGAATTCTAGGAAATGGATACCTTCAAGGCAATAGGCAACACTCTAGGAGAATTCCTTGAGATTTCAGAAACTACAAAAGATGGATTCTTGGCTATTTATGCTTGGATATTGGTCATGATTGATATAAGTAAACCTTTACCAAAATTAATCATTCTTAAGTATGGGGTTAAGTTGTGGACCCAAACCATAGATTATGAAAATATATATTTTAGATGTAGAATATGTCATGAGGTGGGGTATATTGAGAGATCATGCCCTAAGAAGAGTCCAACAGAAACATATGTAGAAAATCATAAGAGAAACTTACAAATGGATATGGATGAGGATGGTTTTCAACTTCCAAAAAATAGGTCTAGACAGATGAAAGTAAATAAATAATGGAGACCAATAAGGAAGGATATTGGAAGAAATACCAATTCTTTTGAGGCTTTAGCCTATGAAGAAAAAGCATATCAAAGCTTAGAGGACACGGTACAACAAGTTTAAAATATTAACAAGGAACCATCTATTCAGTATGATCTTGATTTAAGGATGAACATTCTTCAATGAACCTAAGGAATATGTCTCATCAAATTTTGAAGACTCTCTTGAAGTACCATGCACCATTCAAGAGAAGAAAATTGGTAGAGAAAATGTAGTGTTAGATGTTAATACCTCTACCATTAATAAGGAAATACCAGAAAATGAGCAAGACAAGTCAAAAGCTTCCGTAGTAGAGCCAGGAGAGGATAAGTCTGATGAAAAATAAAGTTGTGAAAGAATATTGAGGAATAGAATAATAAGACCTACTCTTGATACAAGCAAGGAAAAAAGAGGAAAACCCTCAAATTATCAAGCGAGATCCAAGGAAGCAAGAGCAAACATAGAGAAAGGAACACAAACTAAGTTGGTTGAACTTCTCTTTACCAAATAACAAAATGATATTGGTAATTCATAGGTAGGGCCAGTAGCCCCTAATGAGATATGATTACCATCTCATGGAATATAAGGGGTGTTAATGCCCCCTCAAAGCAGAGGTGTATCAGGGACCTCTATTTAAGTAATAAACTTGATATTCTTTGTATCCAAGAAACTAAAATGACAAAGGAAGAAGTTTCCAAAACTATGAAAGTAGTATGGGTAAGATGTGAATGGGATGTTGTGGATTCTAAAGGAGTGACAAGGGAAATTCTAACATGTTGGAATCCTATTAGAACCTCCTATGTAACCATTCATAAAACTAGGCATTGGATAGCCTCTTTAGTCACATGCTACTTTGCAGATATTCATTTCATCCTTATCAATGTCTATGGACCTACAACTTAATCAGGTAGATTAGAAGTATGGAGTGGGATTGAAGCCTTTATGAGAAGTAAAGACCAAGAAACTTGATTCATGATCATAGGATATTTTAATTCCATAACCAAGTTGGATGAAAATTTTGGAGGAATTAGGAAATTAACCCAAAGTATGAGATATTTCTCAGCTTTTATTCAAAATAATAATCTATGGGAGGTTGAGTTTGAAGAAGACAACTATACATGGACCAACAATAAGAGAGGCTAGAACCTAATAGCAAAAAAATTAGATAAATGCATACTCTCAGATCATTGGCTAGATGAAGGGACTTGTGCTAAAATTAATACCTTGACAAGGATTGGTTCAGATCACTAGCCAATAAGAGTTAAAATGGTGGTAAGTGAATTCTAAAAGAATATCATATTTTAAATATGAGCAGATGTGAGAAGACCATCCTCAATTTGTTGATATGATAGCACAAACATGGAATTCTTTAGGAAATGATGGGTTATATACACTTCCAAAACAAATTAAATCAATGACATCTAGATTAAAAGAATGGAACAAGAACACTTTTGGAAATATTTTTGAGAAGAAAGAACTAAAAGATAAACTTTCAAAATTCTAAAAAGATGATCATAATAATCCAAGATCGGAGGAAAGGGAGTTTCTTAGTGAATATCATAATATTTTGAGTAAGGAAGAGAAATTTTGGAGATTAAAATCGAGATAGACTTGGTTAAAAGGAGATAAAAATACAAAGTTTTTTCATAGGATGGCAATAGTACAGAGATCAACATCCAAAATTAGTAGAATTAAATTAGTATAAGGGGTTTGGATTGAAGACCAAAGTGAAATTAGAAAAGAAGTAAGGTTTTTTTACCAAAATATTCTAGGATCAGAGGAGTTTGAAGTTCTTAATGATAAACTACTACAAGAAGTACCTTCAATTATAATAGATGAAGACAATAGGAAACTAATGGAGCCTATTACTCTAGAAGAAGTTTATTTAGCTCTTTTCTCTTTTGATAAGGATAAATCCCTTAGTTCGGATGGGATCTCTGTAGAATTCTATCAATATAATTGGATATAGTGAAGGATTCTTTATTGGTGGTAGTGGAACAATCTAGGGTAAAATAATGCATACCTTATAAAATAAATGCAACATATCTTACCTTGATTCCAAAAAATAAGGATGCATAATTGTTTGATTCATTTAGGCCCATAAGCCTATGTAATATGGCATATAATATTATCTCCAAAGTGATGACAAATCAATTAAGACCTCTGTTAGACAAAATTATTTTAGAATAACAAGGAGGATTTGTGAAAGGGAGACAAATTTTGGATGGGATCATAGTAGCTCATGAAGTTATGCATTCAACAACTTCAAGAAAAGAGAGAGCAATGATCTTAAAACTTGATATGAGTAAAGCCTATGATAGGGTTAAATGGGATTTTATTTTTGTAGTATTAAAAAAGTTTGGATTTGGGAAGAAATGGGTCAGATAGATTAAAGCTTGTGTCTATACTATTCTCATATTCAATATTGGTCAATGGGTTAGTAACAAAATCATTTAAAGCCAAGAGAGGTCTTAGACAAGGAGATCCTCTATCACCATATTTTTTCATTATTATGGTAGAGATTTTGGGTAGGAACTTGAAGAAGGATAACAAATATGGGCTAATAAGTGGACTTAAGGCTAGTAATAACATCAACAACATCACCCATCAATAGTTTTTAGATGATACAACCCTTTTTGGGAGGGTAAGGATAAATAAGGCCAAAGCTTTGAATAACTTATTAAAGGAATATGAAAGAGCATCAAGGCAGAAAGTTAATAGGACAAAATCTAAAATTTACTTTCTAAACACCCCAGCTAGAATCAAAGCAAGGATATGCAGGTTACTTCAAATGGAGGAGGTAAATTTACCAGCAACTTATCTAGGGATTCCCTTATTTGAGGGGAGAATGAGGATAGAATTATGGAATCTAGTTATAAGTAAAGTTCAGAATAAACTATCAACATGGAAAGGTATATGGTTAGTATTAGCAAGAAGAGTGTAACTAATTAAATCAGTCTTACAGGCCATTCCAACATATTATATGTCCTTGTATACTATGCCAAAATCGATAGAAAAAGTTTAATCTATATTATGTGGTCATTTTTATGGTTAGGATTACATGATAAAAGAAAATTTCCTTTGGTGAAATGGAGCAAGGTGTGTGATGATAAAACTAGGAGAGGTCTCAGTTTAAGATTTCTTACAGATGCAAACTTAGCTCTTAGGGGAAAAGTAATTTGGAGATTATACAAAGAGATTCAAAGATAATAGGCAAGAATTCTAAGTATATTGAGCCTAATGACCCAAGCTTAATATTTACTACATTCTCACTACCAAATGGTTTTGCTCTATGGAATGGTTTAAAAAAATCAATTGATCTAGTGATTAAAGGTCTAAGATGGGTGGTGGGAACTGGAGAAAAAATTTCTATTTGGATGGATACTTGGTGTGATAAAAAACCACTCAATCTAGATCTAATTTTGAAACCATGGATGAGATTACTTCAAGATAAATATGGTGATAGGGTTTCAAATATTTTGTGTATAAGGGAAAGGAAGATACACAATGGAAAGAATATTTTTTACAAGTATACAAGACATTGAAGCTAGGAGGTAGTTGAGTAGAAATATAACAAATTGATTATTCTGATGGAAGTCAAGGATAAGATAATTTGGGAGTTGAATAGCTCAAGAGAATACACAATAAGAAGTGGATATAATATAAAGCACCAAAAAAATAGGAATATTGCAAGAATATGGAGAGATATTTGGGATAGTCCCAACATTCTTAAAGTCAAAATATTTGTTTGGCTAGTAGGTCATAGAAGAATTTTATCTTGGGATAACCTTATGAAAATGGGTTTTCATGGCCCCTCACAATGTATTCTTTGTAAAAAGGAGGAGAGTATAGACCATCTCTTGGGACATTGCTCAATAGTCTAGAATTTATGGAAATGGATTCTTAGTATGTTTGGTAAATGCATGGTGATGAATGGTAGAATTGAAGAATGGTTAAAGCAATGGTAAAGAACTTTTAAAAGTGAGGCTTTATAGACAATCTGGGATATATCAAAAGATACAATATTTTGGATTGTATGGATAGAAAGGAATAGAATAATATTTAAAGGAAATAAAAGTAGTATAGAGGTAATGAAAAGGAAGATTTGTTTAGTCATAGAGGAGTCCAAACCAACCCTACCAACTCACCCAATCCCTAATCTAAAAGCAAATATCCTTGATAGATGGAGTTAAATCATCAATTGGAATTATGATGTTGGGTATAGGAGAAACAAAAAGAAGGTAAAAAATATGAAGTGGAAACCACTAGATGTGGAGTTGGTCAAATTGAATTTTGATGGAGCATCTAAAGGAAATCCAGGACCATTAGGAGGAGGAGGAATAATTAGAAATAATAGAAGAGATATTTTGTCTCATTATGCTTTCAATAGTGGATTTAAGACAAATAATGAAGTTGAAGCTTGGGTTGCTTTGGAAGGGTTAAAAATATGCAAACAAATGAAATGGAAGAGTGTATGGATGGAAGGTGATTCACACTCATAGTAATAAATGTAATTTTGAGGAAAGCAAAGGCTCCATAGAACATACAAGAGATAATTGTGGAAATTCAAGACCTTGCTATAGAATTTGAAGAAGTTAGGTTTATACATACGTTAAGGAAAGGAAACAAATGTGCAAATAAACTAGCCAATAGTGGGGTTTTAATTGAGGATCATAAAGTTAAAATATATTTTCTATGGTTAGAGGAAGTAGTAAGTTTAGTTGAAGCTAACAAGAAAATGTTGATTGCCTGAATAAAATAATAATTAAGATTTAATTTAATGTTTTCCATTGGTAATATTTGCTTTATTTTATAACATTATGTGTTCTCATATAAACTATTTATTACAATTTTTGTGGTTGCACTTATGCTTCAGGAAGGAAACTAGCAATCTAGATCTCGTAAAGCGGACTATGATAGTGCGATGTTTTGGAAATATTACTCTACTAAGATGCAATGCATAGATAATAGAGGTGGAGTTTTGGTATTGTGAAGGTTGTTGGAGGAAAATGTCAAGAAGGATGTTGAATTCTAGAATATTTGTATTCATACGAAAAATTGAAGAAGATCCAAAAAATGAATATGAAGAATTCAGACATTTTATGAAAATGCAAGTATCTAATTGAATTTGTTTTTAACCTCTAAATTTTTAAAGAGGAGAGTTGTGAATTGCCAAGGTCAAGGACCCGAATATAACCCCTTATTCACCAACAAAAAATAATCTAAATCTAAATCTAAATAAAATAATATAAAATAATCATTTTATAATTAAATATACAATATATAATATTGATATGAAATCACAAGCAAAAACATAATTAAATATTATTGAATATATACTAATTTTTGTAACATTTTCACATGACTAGTTAAAATATTTATTTAAGATAAATTAAATTTATTTTTGTATTATGTTAATGTAATTACATATTTATTTAAATTATCCTTGCATATAGATTTTAGATATTTTTTAATATTGTACCTTTGGTCAACTTAATCAGCACTAATGATGAATCATGACTATTCAAATCTGACTTCTATATAGATTCTTATTGATACCTCTAGCCAACTTAGTCACCATATAGATTCTTATATAAATTTGATTTTTAATCATTTAATAATTTATTACATCCCCAAAGGTTAGGTGGATTAGTTATTGTTTGTCTAGTTAGGTACTTATTAAGAAGAGATTTAGGTTCAAACCTTGGGGTATTAAGAAGAGATTTAGATTCAAACCTTGGGGTATGCTTGTTATAAAGGTAGTAGTCTGATCTAAATTCTTTGAGTGTATGTCAAATCGACGACGAAGGTATGAATCTCAAGCAATCGATGGTCCCCCTCACACTAGGTCATCAACAACAAGGTGGTATAGGCTTGTTGGGAGCAGCCCTTGTGGTTTGAACCTTGCATTTGGTAATTACTAAAAATAGTATAGATATAACCAACTCCCCTATGTATCCAAAAAAAATTAATATCTTTTTACACAATCAAATAACTATACTTATTTAATAAATAATCAATTTTTAATAAAACCATATTAGTCCATACAATTGTTTTGAAAGGGACACTGCATTGGTATGTCTTTAAATTCTTATAAAAAAACCCCAAATTCAAACCATGTGAATATATTTACGAAAATTCCATATTATTTTCCATCTTCATCTTAACTGTAGCACCCTATAATTGGCACAGTTAAACCTTAGTAAAAAGATAAAAATTCAAATTTTAACCTCAAACCGCCTGTTAACCGCCTGTTACCCGCTCCCCTTATTTTTTGTGCCATTTTTAGGATTTGTTTTGACCGTTGGACAATATCGTCGCAGATTAGACGAAATCGTCCCAGATCTGACAAATTCATCTGGAACAGAACGTCCAAACGATTTCATCCCAAAACTGAATTTTCATAATTAGCTTTTGTTTCAACAGCCTCTCTAACTTGGGTAGAAAGCATGTCTGCGCAGTTAGAGTCTCCCCCATTGGAGATCTCCCAAACTGGGATGATCTCCAACCTCCTAACCTCTCCCTAATCCTATATAAACCAAGATTTTCTCAGTTTATCCCCTTGACTGATTCCCCTGCCTGATTCCCCTAACTCTGCTTAAACCCCCTGAGCTTCCATGCACCTAAGAGAATCCTTACACCATTATTTGCATTTTGTATTTCATGTTTTACTGCAGGAACTTTACTGTTTTTTAGTCGAAGCTAGCTCGGATCGTCGAAAGTGATTCCAGATGATTTCGTACGATTGGAGGCGATCCTGACTGTAGTCCAGATTGGGGGCAATCAGAGTCCAGAGTTTGCATCTCTTTATTATTTTCTATATTTCTTTATACATTATTTTTAGTTATTATATTTATGCATCTTGGAGTTCACCTCATTTAGTATAACCGCATGATAAAGTTAAAATCAATCATTAAATCTATTGCATTTCTCTTATTTGTTATTTGAATTTACTATTTAGGCCTGTTTGTTGTTATTTCTATCATTCTCCTTTGCTTTTGCAGTTGCATCTTTGGTATTTTGTATCTATTCTTGTGATTGCAAGTTTTTGATGAATTCGTCTGACGAATTCGTCAGATTGACGATAATCTCGTCTGATCTCAGACGATTACGTACGAGTTGAGACGATCTGGATTGCTACAAAACTCAGAATCTTCATCAGACATCCGAAATCAGGTATGTACTATTCTAGTTAGCATATTCTCTATGTTTAGCATTCATTCCTATTTTTTGTATTCATCTAAATCTGTATTGGCATATAGAATAGTTTAGATTCATCTTGGCCAAACCTAGGAATTGAATGATTAAAGCGCAAAATGAACACATCAAACCTACTATCAACCTAGGTGTGGAAACTACCACTCAAAATTTTCCTGGTGAACCCACCATCCATCGAAAATTCACCCTTATACCCCTCCTCCGAGAGGCGGGACCTTCAAAGGGCCTCTCAGTCCGAGGTATTGTCCCATCCTTCTCACACCCCCCTTCCGGGCACGGATCCTATAGCCTGAAGGTAAGGATGCAAAAAATTTGGAGTGATACATTAACAATAAATCATATACAAAATATACATTAAATTAAATATTTTTTAATAATAAGTCTTAAAAAATAATGATAAAGTTATATAATTAAATATTTTTGAACAATCAAATTTTTTTCTTAAACAACTTAAGATGAACAACTTCACATGAATCATATACTCTCTTTAATGATAGGATGCATTCAAAATCCATATAATGGCAATGCTATGGTATTTTTTACCTTGACAACAAAAGGTATATATAATATATTATACTTCTTATTTTTTAATTAATTGCCTAGGATTGAAACAAGTTTCATTTGTATTACCCCTTAACCACATAGTGATATTATAACAATAATTTTGATAACTATGTTTATATCACTTAGTAAGATTTGAACTTGGGTAGTCCCGGGGACAACACAATGGTTTGGGCTTTGGCTCTTCTTTGAGAAGTCCAAGGTTTAAACCATGGCGTTTGTGTGCCTATGTTAAATTTCCTATTGATAAGCTTAGCTCTCCTCATAGGAGAGGTCATGGTGGGATGGGGATGCCTAGCCTTGAGCATCAGTCATAGGGGTTTCTCACACTAACCAAATCTTTAAAAATACTATCGACCACCTAAGAATGGCTTTGAAGGTATCTCTCTATACAAGAGTTATCCCAGGGAGGACAGCACAAGGGGACAACACAACGATTTAGGGTTTGGTTCTTCTTTGAGAGGTCTTGTTAGAATTATTGAGTTGTCATTGATGTCAAAGGTCAATTTGGTAGAACGAAAATAGTGGATGAAATACTCAAGGCAAATATTTATCCTAGTGATTTATTATCAAAGGTTGAAATATTAAAATTAAAGATTTAAATATTTCCAAGTGAAGCAATGTGCTAAGGTTGAAATATTATTATTATTGAAGTGGAAAATATTTATCCCTACCTAAGGCTGAGACATTATTATTGAAATATTTATTCGTGCCTAAGGTTGAAATATCAATGAGGAACACTAAGGTTGAAATATTATTACTAAGGTTAAAATATTTTGTGAGGAGGGCCGACCTTATGGAAGTGAAAATAATTAAATATTTTGTGAGAAGGGTCAACCTTATGGAAGTGAAAATTACATATATATACAATGCCGAAACATTTCAAAGAATATTTTTAAGTTGGTATCCTCGACACATCCGAGCAATGGCGACAACGGAGAAGACAAATAAAAGGCAATAAATATTTGCGGTAATAGACGACGAGGTAAATAGGAGCTTGAGGCGAGGATATTGTTTCAACCAACGTGGATGTTCGGCAAAAGAATACAACAAAGTTGAATCTGATCATGTCACATGAAGCCATTGAAAGAGAAGGTTGCATTGTTTGCGGTGAAGAGAGTGGCATCACTCATGCGTATGCTCGGTGGAAGGACACAATAAAGTTGCAAATAATTGTGCCATAGAGAGACATTTAGCAAGAAAATATTGAGATGGTTGATCAATGTGAAAGTTACGTTGGTTGTTCACGGTGAAGATAGCGTTGGTTGGTCATGGTGATCATTGCAAGGGTTCAAAAAAACCAAGTGTAGCAACAGTGAAAAGATCAAATAAGTGAATAAAAGGTTTTGTGATGCATCAATCGAAGGTGGTGATCATTGCATGGGCTCGGTGAAATCGAGAGCAATGGCAGTGAGAAGATCAAGTGCAGTGAAGGTTTAAAAAGGAGTATTGTGCAACAACAGTGAAAAGGAAGCCCAACAGAGGCAACATCAAAGTTTTGAAGGTGAATGATTTCAAGACTATGTTAGAACTAATGCTAGTTGTGAACGCGTGAAGGAATTGAGAGGAGAGCAAATAACTTGGAGATTGCAACATTCTCAAGATAAAGCAATGACATCAAGATATTCTTCAGTGAATGAATATCAAGCAAGAAATTTGATTTATAAAATTTTTCTAAGGTTATACTCCAGCGAATGATTTCATTTTGGATGGCATATTTTGTGGAAATTCTAAATCCCATATTTGCCCTACCAAGGGCATGAGATATGATATAAGGTTTCTTGCATGATATGTTTATTGTGAGCACCTCATGGTGCCCATGATGCCCTGTTGTACGTAGGCACGCCTAGTTGGAGGGCCTTGGCACTGGCACTTTGTGTGGACCACATGGCAGAAATCTAAAAGTCTTGGTAGTGATAGTTGATGGGAATTTATCTTGGACATTGTCGTTGACGTGCTGTGAGTTGACCTCACATGTAGAGATACTAAAATCATTCTTTTTGATATCATATTTGAATGGCAATACAAAAGAAATATTATCATATTCATAAGGCATATTTGGAGGTATAATAAATTAATTTCTTTCTCAAGGTGATTTTAATTATTTATTTTTGTTTTTATAAAGTGGGAGGTATAAGGAATTAGTAGACAAATGATGAGTTAGAAAAGAGTTTGATGTTTTGTTTTTTATTTGAGGAAAATATTATTGAATAGGAGGAACAAGGAATTGAAATGAGTTATAAAAGAGTTTGTTGTTTTGAAGTACTTGTGGGAATAAGTACAAGAGCATAGTCTCACACAAATAGAAGGATTATTTTTAAAACAAGTCAAAGTGTCAAATAGTGCATGGATAGAGTGAAAGAATTAATGCATATCTTCACCCAAGCATTCGATTGAAGAAGAAGGATAATTCAGCCATCTACAAGAAGAATCAAAAGGCGCACAAGATAGTTACAAATCAACATTTACAAGATTGTTGAGCATACTAGAGCAAGGTTTTTGAAGCAGATTTGAGAAATTTTTGTAAGCAGGTTTTGGAGCAGATTCGAGCAGTATTTTGTGAGCAGGTTTTGGAATAGATTTGAGCAGAGTTTTGGACCAGATTTATGAGCAAGGGGATTGGTGTCTCCTGTGGATTGGTGTCCATGAACTTGTATAGTATATTGGTGTCTCCTATGGATTTGTGTCCATAAACTTGTATAGGGGATTGGTGTCTCCTATGGGTTGGTGCCCACGAAATTTATTGAAGAAATTTATAAGAAATAATTTGTCGTGGTTTTCTCTTGAGAGGGTATTTCCACGTAAAATATTTGTCTCTCATGTGTGTGGTTATTTGTGAATTATTTCATTATTGCATTGATGTTATTTGAATTTATTGCTTTGGAAAGAAAAGATATTTTTTTATCTTATATTGTTTACCCCCCCACTTAGTATAAGCTTGTGTTATTCAATTGGTATCAGAGAAGGTTCCTTCATGAAAGCCTAATAGATTAAAGGAAGATCTTACAAGAACACACATGGCCATGGAGGTGAAAGAAAATACTCCTATTTTTGAAATCCAAGAAAAGGAAAAAAAAAAATGAAGAGGAAGCCATAATGGACATAGAAGAGGAACTTGTTGTTGCTCTTGAAGAAGTGAAAAGTCTTAGAGAGAAAAACTCAAGATTTAAGATTCAAGTACAAGAGGATGAGGAGACAAAGGCAAAGCTTTCACAAGATCTCACCAACTTAAAATTAAAAATTGAAGAGGTAAAGAAAATTGAAGAAGGTATAGTTGAGCAATTAAAGGCAAAAGAGTTGGAATGTGAAAAACTAGAACATGAGGTTGTCTCTTTGAGGAAGGAAGTTGAAAAATCTAATGATAAGCTACAACAAAATATTAGGTTTAAGAAAAGCACAAAAATATTGGATGATATTATTAAAACATAGAGATATTCGATTATAAAGGCTGGACTTAGTTTTGGAGAAGGTCAAAAGAAAAAAAGGGGGATTCAAGCTCAAAAGGAATAGAGGCATCAAATAAAATAAGTAAAGAAGAGCCCAAGACCTATGCTGATGTATTGAGAAGTGGAAGCATCAAGAAGGAAGAAAACAAATAATCATCATGGATCGAAGTCAATCACAGAAACAACAATGAGAGAACCATGTGACCATATCCTCCAAGGCAATCAAACAAGTTTCAATATTTCTTCCATGGTTATTGTTTTTCATGTAACAAATTTGGTCATAAAGCTATACATTGCATTGTCCATGCTAAAAGTGATTTTGGCTTCACCAAGAGAAATTTCAATTCATTTGCACCTCTCATGGATTACAATATCATTTGTTACAAATGTGATAATTTTGGGCATAAAGCTAAATGGTGTAGAACAGTGTTCCCTAAACTTCTAAAATCAAGCAAGAAGGAGGAAGGTCAAACTGTTCAAAAGAATATGACTTCCAAAGTTTGGAAAAATAAAATGGAACAAGAAAATGAGAAGTCTATGTTGGTACAAATAGCTCTTCATGTGCAAAATGAAAGAAATCAGTGGTACATTAATAGTGGTTGTTCAAGCCATATGATAGGTGACAAAAGCAAATTTGTCTCTCTCAAAGAAATAAATGGAGGTACAGTAAAATTTGGTGATAATGCTTCTACCAAAATTATTGGAAAGGGAACCTTGAGCCTGGATAATGGAATATCAAGGACAGAGAATGTGTTATATGTTGAAGGGTTGAAGCACAATCTACTAAGTGTAAGTCAACTATGTGATCAAGGGCACACACTCATATTTCACCCAAAAGGATGTGATATCAGGAAATCCAAGATAGGAAAGCTTATTGCAGATGCCAGTAGAACTACAAACAATCTCTACATATTGAGCGAAATTAAAGGAGAAAATAATTTTTGTCACAAGAATATGAGATCTGGTTGTGGCATAGAAGAATGGACCACCTGAACTTTGACAACATAGTAAAAATCAGAAACAAACAAGTAGTTAGATATTTATCTAAGATAGCAAAACTACCAAGCACAATTTGTGCACAATGCAAGCATGGTAATAAAAGAAGATCTAGTTTCAAATCAAAGAAATTCTCTTCATCCAAGCCTATGGAGCTTATTTACACTTATCTATGCGGCCCTACAAGAACAAAGATCTTACAAGGTGAGAATTATTTTATGTTGTTTATTGATGATTATTCTAGAATGACTTGGGTAACATTCTTAAGAGAAAATTCAGAAGCTTTTGAAAATTTCAAAGCATTCAAGGCACTTGTAGAAATTAAAGCAGGCAAAAATATCAAGTGTCTAAGATCAGACAGAGGAGGTGAATTAACTACAAATGAATTTGTAGAATTTTGTGAATAGCAAGGAATCAAGCGACAATACTCAACAACAAATTCTAAAGTAGACGAGAAGAAAAATATTTGGGTAAGTTTGATTCTAGGTGTGATAAGGGTATCTTCCTTGGATACTCTTCAAAGAGCAAAGCCTATATATGCTACAATAAAAGATCACATAAAATTGTGGAAAGTGCAAATATAAGAGTTGATGAAAAAATAGATCTAATAGAACCAGCTCAAGAGATCGTGTATCAAGAAGGAGAATTTTGTGAAGATGAAGAAACTTAAGAAGATGAGAATCAAAGGACATCCTCAAGAACAACCCCTAATATACCATCTAAAATACCATCCGAATATGTGCAAAAGAATGATCCTGAATATCTGATTATTCAAAATTAATATGAAAGACAAACAAGGATAAAAATAATAGGTACAAGTGAACATGTCAACTTCTCTTTACTATCTAAAGTTGAGACAAAGAATTTCAATGAAGCAAGTGAAGATAAATATTGGATTAAGGCAATGGAGGAGGAGTTAGATCAAATAGAGAAAAGTGAGACTTGGGAACTTGTCCCACATCCAAAATACAAGAATGTAATTGGCACCAAATGGGTCTACAAAAATAAGTTGAACAAAGATGGTTAGGTTGTCAAAACAAAGCAATACTTGTATGCAAAGGCTATGCACAAGTTGAGGGAATTGATTTTGAAGAGACATTTGCTCCTGTTGCTTGTCTTGAGGCCATAAGAATGTTCTTGGTCTTTTCAAGTTTCAAAAACTTCAAAGTATACCAAATAGATGTAAAATCAACATTTCTTAATGGTTACTTAGAGTAAGAGGTCTACATTGAGCAACCAGATAGTTTCAGCTTGAAATACAAGCCAGACTATGTATGCAAATTGAAAAAGGCTCTCTATGGACTAAAGCAAACCCCTAGGGCTTGGTACTCAAGGCTGGATAAATATCTTCAAGAACAGGGTTTCAAAAAAGGTATAGCTGATAGAAACTTGTACATCAAGAATGAAGGGAATGACTTGTTGATTATAGTAGTCTATGTGGACAACATCATTTTCGATGGAAGTAATGACAAAATGTGTCAAAAATTTGCAAAATATATGCAAAGTGAATTTGAGATGTCAATGCTTGGTGAGCTATCCTTCTTTCTTGGTTTGCGAATTCCACAATCAGATAAAAGATATATTTTTCTCTCAAACCAAGTATGTAAAAGAAATGTTGAAAAAAATAAAGATGGAGGATTGCAATCCTGTGAGTACCCCTATGGTTACAGGATGTAAGTTAAGTAAATATGATGAGTCTACTGAGGATAATTACACTTTGTATAGATCCATGATTGGAATTTTACTATATGTCACAGCTACAAGGCTAGATATAATGTAGGCAGTCGGATTGGTGGTAATATTTCAAGCTGCACCAAAGGAAACACATGTACAGGCAGTAAAAAGAGTCCTCAAGTATTTGAAAGGAACTATGGATTTTGGACTGTGGTATCCCAGAGGTAATAATTTCACTCTCACTGCATATAAATATGTAGATTGGGTAGGCAGTGTGGATGACAAGAAAAGCACAAGTAGAGGAGCATTTTTTCTTGGAGACTATTTGGTCTCTTGGCTAAGTAAAAAACAAGCATCAGTGTCCTTATCTACTGTAGATGTGGAGTACATTGGAGCAGCTACTTTTTGCACTCAAGTTTTATGGATGAAACAAACCTTAAGAAATTTCAAAGTAGAGCATGATCATCCTATATCCATACTTTGTGATAATACAAGTGCCATCAATATTTCAAAGAATCTGGTGATGCATTCAAGTACCAAGCACATTTTGATCAAGTATCACTTTTTGAGAGAGCAAGTGGTTGATCAGCAAGTCAAGCTAGAATACATTGCTACAAAGGAACAAATTACTGATAATTTTATCAAGCCACTTCCAAAGGAGACCTTTAAGTTTCTCAAAAGTAAGTTGGGAGTAGTTTCACTCCCATATCATCATTGAACACCTCAAGAAGATCAAGGAGTAGGGTGTGTTGTCAAGTGTCTTATCTAACAACCCCGAGGAGCCTTTGTCATTGATTTTAAAGGGGAAGAATTTTAGTAAGAGGGAGCAACTAGTTAGGGGGAGCATATTATGATCCTGTTGAAGTAGAAGAAATTTTTCTTTTTAGGGTTGCCATCAATGACAAAGGGGGAGATTGTTAGAATTATTGAGTTGTCATTGATTTCAAAGGTCAATTTGGTAGAAAGTAAATAGTGGATGAAATACTCAAGGTAAATATTTATCCTAGTGATGTATTATCAAAGGTTGAAATATTTAAATTAAATATTTAAATATTTTCAAGTGAAGCAATGTGCTAAGGTTGAAATATTATTATTATTGAAGTTTTTCTCTCCGTTGTTTTTGATTTTCTGCCTAGGTTGAAATTCATGAGGAACACTAAGGTTGAAATATTATTACCTAAGGTTAAAATATTTCGTGAGGAGGTCCGACCTTATGGAAGTGAAAAGAATTAAATATTTTGTGAGAAGGGCCAACCTTATGGAAGTGAAAATAATTGCATATATATACAATACCGAAATTCATTTCAAAGAAGAATTTTTAATTTGGTATCCTTGACACATCCGAGAAACACCGACAAGGGATAAGAATAAGAAAAGGCGATAAATATTTGCGACAATAGACGATGCGATAAAGAGGAGCTTGAGACAAGGAGATTGTTTCGACCAAAGCGGATGTTCGAAAAAAGGATACATCAAATTTGAAACTGATCATGTTGCAAGAAGCCATTAAAATAGGAGAATGTTGCATTGTTTGTGATGAAGAGAGTGTCATCACTCATGCATATGCTCGACGAAATGACACAGTGAAGTTGCAGATAATTGTGTTGTAGAAAGACATTGAGCAAGAAAATATTGAGATGGTTGATCAGTGTAAAATTTACGCTAGTTTTTCATGGTGAAGATAGCCCTGGTTGGTCATGGTGATCATTGTGAGGGTTTGGTGAAATCAAGTGCAACAGTTTTGAAAATATCAAACAAATTAAGAGAAGGTTTTGTAACGCATCAATAGAAGGTGGTGATTGTTGCATGGTCTCAAGGAAATTGAGAGCAACGGTAATGAGAAGATAAAGTGCAGTGGAAGTTTAAAAGTAACGGTGAAAAGGAAGCCCAATAGAGGCAGCATCAACGTTTTGAAGGTGAATGATTTCAAGACTACATTAGAACTAATTCCAGCTATGAACGCGTGAAGGAATTGAGAGGAGAGCAAAGAACTTGGAGATTGCAGCATTCTCAAGATAAAGCAACAATGTCAAGATATTCTTCAGTGAACGAATATCAAGCAAGCAATTTGATTTATAAAATTTTGCTAAGGTTATACTCTGGTGAACGATTTCATTTTGGTTGGCATATTTTGTGGAAATTCTAAATCCCACATTTGCCCTACCAAGGGCATGGGATATGATATAAGGGTTATTGCATGATATGTTTATTGTGAGCACCTCACGGTGCCCATGATGCCCTGTTGTACATGAGCACGCCCAGTTGGAGGGCCCTGGCACTGGCGCTTTGAGTGGACCACGTGGTAGAAATCTGAAAGTCTTAGTAGTGATAGTTTATCGAAATTTATCTTGCACATTTTTTCGTTGACCTATTGTGAGTTGACCACACATGTAGAGATATTAAAATAATTTTATTTGATATCATATTTGAAGGGCAATACAAAAGAAATATTATCATCTTGATAAGGCAAATTTGGAGGTATAGTGAATTAATTTCTTTCTCAAGGTGATTTTAATTATTTTTTTATTTTTTTATAAAGTGGAAGGTATAAGGAATTAGTAGACAAGTGATGAGTTAGAAAAGATTTTGATATTTTGTTTTTTATTTGAGGCAAATATTGTTGAATAGGAGGAATAAGAAATTGAAATGAGTTAGAAAAAAGTTTGTTGTTTTGAAGTACTTGTGGGAATAAGTACAAGAGCATAGTCTCACACAAATAGAAGGATTGATTTTAAAACAAGTCAAAGTGTCAAATAGTGTAAGGATAGAGTGAAATAATTAATTCATATCTTCATCCAAGCATTCGATTGAAGAGAAGGATAATTCAACCATATACAACGAGAAAGGAAAGGTGTACAAGATAGTTACAAATCAGCATTTACAAGATTATTGAGCATACTAGAGTAAGGTTTTTGGAGCATATTTGAGCAGTGTTTGTAAGCGGATTTTGGAGCAGATTTGAGCAGTGTTTGTGAGCAGGTTTTGGAACAGATTTGAGCAGTGTTTGTGAGCAGAGTTTTGGACCAGATTTGTGAGCAAGGGTATTGGTGTCTCTTGTGGATTGGTGTCCATGAACTTGTATAGGATATTGGTGTCTCCTTTGGATTGATGTCCATGAACTTGTATAGGGGATTGGTATCTCCTATGGGTTGGTGCCCACAAAATTTATTGAAGAAATTTATAAGCAATATTTTATCGTGGTTTTCTCTCAAGAGGATTTTTCCACGTAAAATATTTGTCTCTCATGTGTGTGGTGTTTTGTGAATTGTTTCATTATTGAATTGATGTTATTTGAAGTTATTGCTTTGGAAAGAAAAGAGAAAAGGTTTATCTTATACTGTTCACCCCCCTCTTAGTATAAGTTTGTGTCCTACAGATCTAAGATTCAAACCATAGCATTTGTGCGGATTACTATATGTTAAATTTCCTATTGATTAGTTCGCTCTCTTACTTGTGAGAGGTCATGATGGAATAAGAATGCCAACCTAAGCATCGGTGGTGAGGGTTTCTCACACTAACCAACCCTTAAAAAAAATATACTTGAATCTCCTCTTCAAAAGTAATAATATTTGAATAGTTGAAATTATATCATTTAACACATTAAATGTCTTACAATATTAACGTCAAATTAATTCAACTATATTTATACAAATACATCAAATTATATTCCAAAAATAATACTACCAAAGATAATGATTCCACAATCATCTACATGTGACATTATATGAACTTAAAGTTACAAAAAACTTAAAAATATATTTTTGAATAATTATATATTTTCTCACTAAAGAAACTTTGGATGACTCGTTATGCTCTATCTATTAATATTGTATATTTGAAGTCCATATAATGTAATGTCATTTTAATCTTCATCTTGACAATAAGTTACATACATAGTATATAAGTATGCATTGAATATTTTTTAATATTAAAATTAAATTAATTTAAATAGGTTTATATAAGCTTATCAAATTTAATTTTTAAAGATAATATTATCAAATATAGTCATTTTATAGTTATTTAGAAGTGGCATAATATTCATATAAAATTACAGCAAACATCTCTTAATATGTTTAAATAATTTTATTTTTCCTAAGAGAACTATTTTATTAAATTATTATATTTTTTGAATGATATCTATCATAAAAAGATAATAATAATCTATGTGTGTCTTCTCTTGGGGGTCACTCCCATTACTAAAACAAAACGTTACATTACTCTTGTTATATTTATATCAAATTAATTAAATTATATCCAACCTCATTTTCGATAAAAATATATTTTTCATCTATTTTTTTATCAAAGAGATGTGTCATCTTCCTCATTGCTAAATTTCCACAATCAACTTATTTTTATCATTCCATATAGATCTTCCAAAATTGAAATTTTGTTAAGATAAAATTCAACACCATGAATGGCTAAAATATTTGTTGCCCATTTCTCATAACTGTAAATATAAATATATTGTCTGTAACAATGCGAGAGTTTCTTAATACCTTTTTTTAGGGTTCTTGTTCATGCCCTTAATATTCCAAGATATTATTTTCATTGTTATTTTTTATTTTTATTTGTGGTTTTAGCTCCACTTCTTTTTAACACTTGTGATATTTGCTTTTGATTTTCCATATCAATATCCCTCTAAGTTTCTTTTTCTCTTTGTTTTTTCTTCTTGGGTCTTCCTCTCTATTTTTTATTTTCACCAATACTTTCATCTTCATTCATCTCTTCAATCTTCTCATATTACTCAAAGTAAGACTTAACATCTATAGGGTTGTCTTTGCTTCTTGGGTCTTCCTCTTTTTTTTTTCATTTTCACCAATATTTTCATCTTCATTCATCTCTTCAATATTCTCAAATTACTCAAAGTAAGACTTAGAATCTATAGGTTTGTCTTGTTTTAAGATTTGTAAAGCAAGGAATAACCTCAAAAGCACATTCTTATTTATATTGCCTTAGAAACCCTAAAGTGCAAGAATGCTCTTCCAAAGCAATTACCTTCTTATTCTTCCCTAAAAACCCTAAATTATTATAGATTTCCTCAATTCTCATTTATTTATTATGTTTCTCTTGAAACCATAAAGTGCAAGGGATAACCTCTATACAACTTTCACTTTTATTACTAGGAGAGGATTCTATACTACTTGAGAAAAATGAAGATGATTTACCTAGAAATATCTTGACCTCTTTTGTCATCTTTGTGTTTGGATTTTCCTCCACATTTACCTTTGCACCTTTAATTCCTTCTAAACTTGAACTTACATATTGTACTTTCTCATCCCTTATAACCTTATTTTTTTCTTCTAACTATTGATCCAAGTGAATTATGCTGGCCTTTTCCATAAGATATTGTAGATAGGTTTTCTTTACCCCTTCTTTAGGAGTGGAATATTCTTGATTTGATCTACCTTCTATTAATGTTTGATTTTGTTGCTTTACCTTGAATTTTATCTTATGATCAATATTTTCTCTATTTCTTCATAGTTTTCATTTCGTAAACTCTTACCAAGTGGTCAGTCTCATAACAATTGCGACAACGAAATGTGATGTTTTCATAATCTACTTGTTGATCTCATTCTCTTTATTTAGATTTAATCTTAATGTATTATGGCAAAGGTTTTAAAATATTCATAGCAATACATATTCTAGTATATATAGCATATTTTCGCTCCTTAATAGTTAGTCATTCCTTAATGAATTCTCTTAGGGTATTTCCAATATTCTTCAAAACATCCTTATTGATAAGCTAATATGGAAGTCCAAAAAGCCTAACCCAAATTGTAAGTTTCTAAATAGTTTCTACCTCAATAGAAAATAATCATTTCATGGTCTTAATTAAAGGGTATCTCTCCCTCTAAACCATGGGCCACACTCAATATTTTATCCCTAATTGCTAAATTAAAAAATATGACAAAAAAGACCTTTAGGAAAAAAACTTATAGAGTAATTTGAATTCAATACTCACTTCCACTTTATTCAATCTTTATCCTCCAAATAGTCTAACCAGGATCTATGGAACTTACATATTTTACTCCTACTTTTCAAAACCATTATATCATGCTCAATCATCTCATCCTTGATGGTCACTTTTGGTGCAACATTTGCTACTTGGATCAAACTTTCCATATATTTGTTCTTCCACTTATCTTCAACTTGGGCATTCATACTTCCAACTAGGTTATCCTCACTTCCCATTAGGGATTACAAATATGACTTTCCTTATAAACTAACTAGTAGTGTTGAGGCTAGGGCTTTCTTATAGCTTGCACTCCCTCCTAACTTGCACTCCCTCTTGACTTGCACTTACTCCCAGCTCACACTCCCTCCCAACTTACAGTCCCTCCTGGCTTACACTCACTTCTATCTCTTTATTCTCTCAGTGTTCCTATACTTTCGTATTTTTTGAAAATAATATTTATCGCATTCATGGTAAGGGTTTGAAGCATTGATACACTCCGAACAAATCTGTTGCTCTTCTACCATATCTAAAGATCTCAAGATTGGCTCACACTCCATCTCAGGTTTCACTTGCTCCTATCTCATGCTTCCTCCTAGCTCACCATCCCTCCCAACTTGCACTCCCTCCTAGCTCACACTCACTCTTGTCTCTTCTTTCTTTCGATGTTACTTTGCTTTGGCAATTTTTCAAAAATAAAATGTGTTGCATTCATGTTAAGGGTTTGAAGCATTGATACAATTCAGATGAATCCACTATTCTTTTGTCATATCTGAAGATCTCAGGATTGGCTTGCACTCTCTCTCGGCTCGCACTTCCTCCTAGCCTACAATAAATTATAATGATTATTAATTTAACAATAACTTCATTATTTTTTTCAATGGGTTATATGGAATTTAAATGGACTTTACTCGTATTACATCATCACCACATAGTGGTATTACAACAAAGCTTATATATTATCCATGTATCATTTATCAAGATTTGAACCTGGGTCTCCTCCTTGAAATGTTGAGGAATTTAACCGGTTGAGCTAATACCACTTGATAATGATAACTTCATTATTAAAATAAAGTAATTTCATAATTTATTAAATTGTAAAGTCTAAACATTTTACATATCTTTGTAGCATAGAATCCTTGGGCAATGTTATCAACATTAATTAAAAAAATCAATGACTTGTTCTAAATTTTGAATTTGGATATTTTATAAAATTAACATATTTGTTTACAATAGTGCGTTAAAACTTCTTATGCATCAAGCATCCAAATGTCTTTAAATAAAGGTGTTTTTTAAATATTTTATCTTATAATTTTACTATTAGTAACTTAAAGTTGATAAGAATGGTGGTTCATGTCATAATCAAATAAATACATATCCTTGATAAATTCTCATCTCATTTTTAACATGATTATAGACTCATTTTAAGTTGCATACATAATTGATATCAAGGTAAATTCTAAGATTTTCAAGGTTAGAGCTTGTCTTATTTATCTTTGTATAATCTAAGTGATCTAATGATGAAGACTTTGGAAATATAAATAAAGGTTCAAGGTTTAAATTCTATAGGGTGTAGGGTTATACACCATGCTTCTATAACTAAAGTATGGTTAGATAACCATATACTGGGTACAAAACATTCTCGTAAGGTTTATTTCATATGATCTATGGACTACTTTACCTTTTTACCTTTTATAATAGCAATGGTGTGGTTTGGTCTTCTTCACCTAATAATAATGTAACATATAAATACTTTTAATTATGTATTAAATATCTTCTAACACTAACTTTTAAATTAATTTAAATAGATCCTATTTTTAATTAGTTGTATGGGATTGAAACAAGTTCCACCCATGTTATATCATGATGGTAGTGGTATTTGACAATATTTGAACCTAATTTTATACCTTAAAAATTAAGATATGTAATAGATTAAACCCATGTTATTTATTTGATAGTTTAAATAGATCTTTATAAATATATCAAATATAATTGTCAAAATAACATAACTTAATACTAATATGTATTCTCAATAGCAAATATGATTAAATATCTATGGTCATATTTTTTAACAATTTGATATGACCAATTTCAAATGATTTATTATACTATTTTTCTAATTATATGGCCAAAACAAACTTCATTGTCAAATTAATATTGACATAAGTATATATGTAGTGGAACTTACAAGTCATTATTGTTTTAAATATTTTTAAAATTGATCAACATTATTACTAATGATGACTCATGACTATTACATTTAAATTTAAATGTTCTTGCCAAGGATTCACTATAACATATTAATTGGATGCTTTTGAGTAACAATTATTGCTTGTTCCGTATGCAAGCACTTTTATATGGAAAAAAAACTTTTGTTTAAGAATTTTGACTTCTAATTAAATTTTAATCACTTAACTTTGAATAAGAGTAACTTTTTACAACATAATCCAGTAAATAAAATTCCTATTAAATAATCAATTTAAGTGTAATGTGTGTTTACATTCAAAATATCTTTTCAATTTAATAGTTAGGCATCCATATATTATATAAGTTTATACTAAATATCTTCTTAACATTAGCATTTTAACTACTTAAAAAAATATTGGTCTTTTAATTAGTTTAAACTGAATCAAGTACAAGTTTAGTTATTCAAGATAACATTATGCGAGGGTTTTTTCCGTGTGGGTTTATGTCGCGAGCCAAGATTTTTGAAAATTTGTCTACATTATGGTGTTTTGGATGTTGGGTTTTTGAAAATTTGTCTACATTATGGTGTTTTGGATGTTGGGTTTTTGGTTTGGTCGTTGGTACTGCAGAGGCAAACAAGTTTGCTAGGTAGAAGGCTGGGATCAACTGATGGAACCATAATTGGGGGCTCGGTGGAAGGTTGGGTTAGTTGAAGGAAGTGGAGCGTTGTTGATGGGTAGATGGCTAAACCAGTTCGTGGTTGGGTGTTCAAGATCTAGCTTCGTAGTTCTCCCACTTATAGGCTGTTGTTCCTGTCAAGTTGTGTTATGTTCTTGTCGAGTTGTGCTATGTTCACTTGATTCTAGTGGGATGTGGTGTTTTCTACTGGTTGTGGTGATAAAATATTTTAAGCCGTGGTTTTAATTTATCATATTCAGCTGATGAGTTTTTATTGGTGAACATTTCATTTGTAGTCAGTTGGGTGTTTGTGTTGAGGATCCTATTATATCCCCAAATGTGGAAAGTTCTTTGAGTTGGAAGGACTATGTGCTTCTTAGCTAGGACTTTTCATGGCTTTTCACCCAGCTTCAGGGTGTCCTCTGTTCCCGGTTGTTGCTCCTTTGTGTCATAGCCCTGGGTGATTCTTTAGGATCTATGTGTTTGCGTTGCTATGAAATATTTTTGGATCTTGTGCTTGGATTCCTGTTAGGTGGGTTTGTTCCTATCTGTCGGATGTCTTGCTAGGCCGAAATTTCTTGGTCCATGTTATTTGAGGAGGAGTTGTATTTTTAAATTTCATTTTCAATATTTAACGCTCATATTTCTTTTTGGTGTTGGAGTTGTCATCGCATGGGATTGTAAAATAGTTAAGTCAGATGGCTGGTTTGTAGGACCACATGCTAGGATTTCCTAGTTTGTCAGTCCATTTTGTGGGACTTGAGCGGGAGCTGTATTTTTAATCTTTTTTATCATTCATGTTTCATCTTGTTGTTAAAGCTACTATTGCTTGTGATTGTAAGTTTGTTATGACAGGCGGGTGGTTTCAATTTTATTGTCTGAGCAGTGATTCAAAGTTCATATACTTTTTTTGTGCTTAGATTCAAGTGATGTTCTCAAAGAAGAATATTTTTTCTACCTCCGAGAGGAGTTGTTGACCCCCACTTTTGGTTGAGGGGTGGTGTTTTTGGACTTAATTGTTGTAAGTTCCCGTTGAAGCTTGATGTTAATGTTGTGGAATCCTCTTAAAACCCTCACCCTAAAATTAATTAAAAAAAACATTATCAAATGTATTTTTTTTGTCAATATAATATAAAGGAATAACCAAAGATGACCATGTATTTTTAAATACTTAATATTTTTTCTTGCAATATGATATACACAATTTTGCATAACTCATCAAACTTAATGCATGTCAATATAATCATTATTTTTAAGTTATAATTTTTTCTTAATATTAATGATGACTTTAACCGCTAAAATTTGAATTCAAACACTTTTATAAGAAATTATCTTATTTATATCATGTAAGTTATATAAAACTACAAAAACATATTTTTTTAATTGGTTATATGGGCTTGAAATAGCACCTACCCATATTATGTAAACGCCACATAGTTGTATTATAATAACTTGACTATTATCCATCTTGGTAAGATTCAATTGGATATAAGGAATTGAAACCAGTCTCACGTATTACATCATCACCACATAGTGATATTACAATAGCTTGGCTATTAGTTATATTAATAAGGTTCGAAACTTGAGTCTCTCCTACTCCAAAGTTGAAGAATTTAACAGTTGAGTTAATGTTATTTAATATAAATATTAAGATTCACCTATGAAATTTAAACCTTAGTTTAAAATTTAAAGTTTTTCTCTCCAACCAATTACTCTAAACCTCGAGTACAAAACCATAAAAACATATTAATGTACATAATTTTTAATATAACTTATATTTTTATATAATAAATTATAAGGCTAATACTAGACGTGTAGAGTAGAGATATCAAGTTTTAATTTTTTTAAATAAACACTTTGAGTGTATATTTACTAGTTTTTTGTATTATAGATATCTAAATCGATTTTGTAACTTTAAAACTATACACTCTATATAATAATAATATATGTCATCTTTATATCACTTTCTTCCAATGAAATTATAAATCAACACAACTAGGGCAATTTTTTTCAGAAAAAATGACTTATCTTTTAGGAGCTATATATTTGCATAGAGTTGTTTGATTCCAACGATTTTTGTGTCATTTTGTGTAGAATTTAAAGAGATTTGAAAAGAGTGGTCATTCGAAAAAAATCCAAGGAATATTAAGGGAGATATGACCATATGAAGACAATCGTCTAGAACTAGAGCAACATTAGGGCAATTGTTTTTTAGAAAAATATCTCATCTTTTCAGGAGTCATATCTTTTCGAAAGGTTGTCCAATTTAGATGATTATTGGACCAATTTGTGTGGAATTTGAAGAGCTTTAACATGAGTGGTCATATAAAAAAATCCAAGTAGTATTGAGGGAGATATGACCCTATGAAGTTAGCCATTCCAAATAAGGGCAATGACAATTTTTCAAGTCATAGGAAACTAAATTGCAAAAAATTGTTAGCTAGAGTTTGGATGATGGGAGGAACAATGGAGGGCTAAGGCATTAGCAAGGTGGGAAATTCTATCTGGGTATAGATTTTTTCAGCTAACTTTCATTTTTTCCTTCATTATTTTAGAAGTTCTACATGCAAATTATTGTAGGCTTATTTTCAACTAATATAATTGCTATAGGTTATACTGGTAAACTTCAATAGATTAAGTTACAGTTTCATTTTTATGTACTAGTTTATAGTTAAATCCTAAGAATCATACCTAGTGGTAGAGGTTAGGGAGGACATCACAAAGCAATGATTCTTGTTGCTCAAAGATAAGGTAATCACTGGTAAATTTAACGGGTCCTGACCAGGGGCTTTGACTTTGAGAAAATTTATTGATAGGAGATGGAAGTCTCCAAGAGTGATCTTATCCTTTCTTCCCAAAGGTTTCTTCCTAGCCATTTTTTTCGAAGAAAGAGATAGAATCTTGAAAGGGAGTCATTGGTTTATGGGAATAGCAAAACTCTTCCTTTCCCACTAGTATGAAGGCTTTGTACAACGTAAATAACTACTACTAGTCTGAGTCAAGATGTATGGGTTTCCCATTGAATTATGGAAATGGATACCTTTAAGTAAATCGGCAACAATCTAGGAAAATTCCTTGATATTCTAGAAACTACAAAAGACAAATTATTGGCTATTTATGCATGGATATTGGTCATGATTGATATCAATATAACCATAGATTATGATAACATATCTTTTATATGTAGAATATTTCATGAGGTGGTACATATTGAGAGATAATGCTCTAAGAAGAGTCAATAGAAACATATATAAAAAATGCAAGAGAAACTTACAAATGGATATGGATGAGGATGGTTTTCAACATTTAAAAAAGAGGTCTAGATATATGAAAGAAAATATAAAATGGAGACCAATATGTAAGGATATTGGAAGAAATACCAATTTTCTTAATGCTTTATCCTATGAAAACAATTAGATCATAGCTTAGAGGATACAGTATAACAGGATCAGAATATTAACAAGGAACTATATACTCATTATGATATTGATTTAGAGATAAAAATTCTCATTGAAACTAAGGAATGTGCCTCATAAAAATTTGAACACTCTCTTGAAGTACCATAAACCATTCAAGAGAATATAAGTGGTAGATAAAACGCAATGTTAGATGTTAATACCTTTATCATTAACAAGGAAATACCAAAAAATGATCGGGATAAGTCAAAAGCTTCTTTAGCTGATCCAAGAGAGGATAAATCAGATGAAAATAAAAGTTTTAAAATAATATTAAGGAATAGAATAATAATACCTACACTTGATGGCAAGACAAAAAGAGGAAAAGCTTCAAATTATCAAATGAAAGCTAGGGAAACAAGAGCAAACATAGAGAAAGGAACACAATCTAACTTGGTTGAACTTCTATTTACCAAATAGTATAAAATGATATTGGTAATTTGAAGGTAGGGCCAATAGCCCCTAATGAGATATGATTACCATCTCATGGAATATAAGTGATGCTAATACACCCTCAAAGCAAAGGTGTATCAGGGACCTATGTTTAAGTAATAAACCCGATATTCTTTGTATCCAGGAAACTAAAATGACAAAGAATTTTTCAAAACTATGAAAGCAATATAGGTGAGATGTGAATGGGATGTTATGAGTTTATAAGGAGCGGTAGGGGAATTCTAAAATCCAGTTAGAACCCCTTGTGAAACCATTCATAAAACTAGGTATTGGACAGCCTCATTAGTCACATGTTACTTTGTAAATATTTGTTTCATCCTTATCAATGTCTATGGACCTACAACTCAGTAAAGCAAATCAAAAGTATGGAATGGGATTGAAGCCTTTATGGAAATTAAATTCCGATAAATCTAATTTATAATCTTAGGATATTTTAATGGCATAACCAAGTTGGATGAAAAAATTAGGGGAATTATAACCCGAAGTATGAAATATTTCTCATTTTTATTCAAAACAATAATCTATGGAAGGTTGAGTTTGAATAGGACAATGATACATGGACCAACAATAGGATAGGCCAAAACCTGATAGCAAAAAAATTAGATTGACACATACTCTCATATCATTGGATAGATGAAGGGACTTGTGCTAAAATTAATACCTTGACAAGGATTGGTTCAAATCATTGACCAATAATATTTACAATGGTGGTAAGTGAATTAGAAAAAAAATCATATTTTAAATATGAGCAAATGTGGAAATACCATCCTCAATTTGTTGATATGATACCGCAAACGTAGAATCCTTTAGGAAATGGTGAGTTGTATACAATTCCTAAAAAAATTAAATCAATGACATCTAGATTAAAAGAACGGAACAAAAACATTTTGAAAAATATTTTTGAAAAGACAGAACTAAAAGAAAAACTTTTGAAATTCCAAAAAGGTGAGCACAATAATATAAGCTCAAAGGAAATGGAGTTGCTTAGTGAATATCATAGTATTTTGAGTAAGGAAGATAAATTTTAGAGATTAAAATTGAAATAGACTTGGTTAAAAGGAGATAAAACACAAAATTTTTTCATAGGATGACAATAGTACAAATATCAATATCTAGAATTAATAGAATTAAATAATTAGAAGGGTTTGTATTTAAGACTAGAGCAAAATAAAAAAGGAGGTAAGGTATTTTTACCATAATATTCAAGGATTTGAGGAGATTGAAGGTCTTAATGATAAACTACTATAAGAAGTATCTTCAATTATAAAAAATGAAAACAATAGCAAACTGATGGAGCCTATTACTCTGGAGGAATTTCATTTAGATATTTTCTCTTGTGAGAAGGATAAATCCCTAGGTCTAGATAGGCTCTCAATAGCATTCTATTAATATAACTAGGAAATGGTGAAGGATTTTGTTGAAAATTTGAGGTAATTTGAGGCAGTATATGTTGTCATTGATGTCACATTGATCACATTGAGTTTTGGTGGCCAAAATATTTCATAAATAAGAATTTATTATATTTTGGAAAGCATGGCTATTTATAGGGTTTTTGTGAAAACCAATGCAAGCAAAATAAAATATTTTGTTTAAAACCATGGACAGCAGATTTGAACTAGGTTTTTCTTAAAACCCAAGTTGGCCTTTTGTTTCATCGAAAAAGTTGCCCCGATGATGGAGAAATTTAATTTTAAAGGTTTTTATAAAAATAAGGTTCGATTTTCATGCCAAGGAAGAGACTTGTTCGGAGATAAGAAGGAGACCCCTCTCCCTTCCTCACGTGGGTGTGGATAGCCCACGCAGTTTAGCCAAATGACTTGGCTAGAGGAGACGACGGATCAAATCACGTCGAATCCCCTTTTAGGGGTGTAAGAGGTATGCTCATGAACTCCAATTTATGCGGAAGGGTAGTGAATAAAACATATTTTGCATTTTCTATGGTATTTCCCAAATTGGTTTGGGAGGTATAAGGTTAGAAAAATTAATATTATCTTTTTGGTTTTATTAAAGTGTAATCGAGAGAAAAGTGTGTATGGTGTTGACGATGATTTAAAATGCTTAGATTTATTTTTATGTCAATTATATTTTGGACGAAGGTTTTTGTTCTATGATTTTGAATATTGTTTAAGGAAGAAATTAAATATCCCATAATGTTGGATATTATTTGAGAGGAGCTTGATGCATGGTTATAAAAGGAGATATTTTTGGTGTTTTTTCTTTTGAAAGTATATCATATTATATATCGTTGGAAATCTTATTTCGAGGGCTATTTGATTAACTTGCTTAGAGAGAGAAATAAGGTGTATGTAAAGATATATTTCTGATTTTGTAAAGGGGTTCAAAAGTGAAGGTTGTTTTTGTTCTTTTTCAAAAGGGATTAATTCTTTCATAAGGGGACATGATGTATTTTATTGAGTAGGAGAGATAAGGTGTTATTTGGATATTATTGTTGTGTTATTAATCATGATCTCTAACCCTTGTTGAAAGTTGAAAAGAGAGTTTGTTGAGTGTGGTAGATTTCTAAAGAGGTTTTTTCATATTCATAAAAGGTATGGACACATTCTCCTATTGATTGTTTATGGTGGTTGATTTCTGAAATATCATTGGAGAGAAAAGGATTGATTGTGGTTTCCTTTTCGAAAGTGGTTGGTTGAATGCTTCAAGGTTTTCTAGTTTGAGAGTTGTGTTTAAACCTTGTTTTATAAGCATAGTTGTTGAAGCCCATTGGTTATGTAAAGAACTTGAAAAGAACATGAGTATCATTGTTATGTGAGATTTGTGGTTGAACATTGTTGGAAACATTTGAGTTGGTTGATACATGCTTGGACTAGGGTTTTGTGAGAAAGAGTTTTCCCTTGTGGTGATTGGTTGAGTTGAGTTGATTGAGCCTAGTCAAGTGATTGTTCAAGTTCCATGAAACAAACTATTCTATAATTTTGATTTTAGTTGAGATTGATCTTAGAACATATTAAGTCTCTAACAATTCTCTTTATTCTTCTATAAGTTGAGTTGAGTTGAGTTGAGTTGGAATTGAGCTTAGAACATATTGAGTCTCTAAAAATTCTCTTTATGCTTCTATGATATGATTTGAGTTGAATTGAGTTGAGATCATTGTGGATCATTGTTGTCATCCATTGAAGAGTACATTGTCATTCATTGTTGAGTTCATATTTGATATTTGCCTTGATACATTTGTGGATGATATTTGAGTGCTACTTGAGCATTATTGATTGAGCCTTTGAGAAGGCATTTGTGGACAGTTTTGAGAAATCTTTGTGGACAAATTTGTGGGCATATTTGTGGATAGTTTTGGGACAGATTTGGGACAGTTTTTGGCAAGTTCTTGGTGAGCTTGCTAGAGAATATTTGGACAAGTTCTTATTGAGCTTGTTGGATCAAATTTGGGCAAGTTCTTGGTGAGCTTGCTAGATCAAATTTGGGAAAGTTCTTGTTGAGCTTGTTGGAGCAGATTTGGGCAAGTTCTCGGTGAGCTTGCTAGAGCAAATTTGGGCAAGTTCTAGGTGAGCTTGCTAGAGCAAATTTGGGCAAGTTCTTGGTGATCTTTCTTGAGCATATTTGACAAGTTTTGTGTGAGCTTGTTAAGCAGGTTCTTAGTGATCCTATTGATAGATCTCTGGAGGTCACAGAGTACAGAAGACAAAGTCTCAATGGATAGATATCCAGTAGCCAGCACAGTTGAAGATAGATCTAAGTGAGGAGTCTTCAAGTGGAGAGAGGTCCACCGATCGGTGCGGTAGAGAGACAGAGTCTTCTAGAAGATCACATAGCCAGAGCGAGAAGGGGAAAGAGTTCTCTGTGGAAGAGATCCATGAACTTGATATTAGGGGATCAACATCTCCTTTGGATAGAGATCCATAAACATTATAATTGGGAGTGATTCCCAAAGAGATTTATTGAGAAATTTTTAGTAAAATATTTTCTTCGTGGAGTAGCCCACATTGGGTGAACCACGTAAATTATGGTATCTTTATTGTGTATGGTATTTTATGCATTTCTTTGATTACTGCTATTGATACTACTATCTATACACAACATAACATTGAATTGGAAGAAAAAGTAAAAAATTGTCTTATACTGTTCACCCCCCCCCTCTCAGTATAAGCTTGTGTTCTTCAAATTCCTTATTGGTGGTAATGGAACAATCTAGGGTAAAATAGCACATACCGTATAAACTAAATGCAACATATATTACCCTAATTTCAAAAATAAAGTATGCAAAATTGTTTGATTTATTTAGGCTCATAAGCCTATGTAATATGACATATAAGATAATCTCCAAAGTGATGGTAAAATAGTTAATACAATTGTGAGATAAAATTATTTCAAAAGAGCAAGGAGGATTTGTAAATAGGAGATGAATTCTAGACAGGATCATAGTATCTCATAAAGTAATGCATTCAACAACTTTAAGAAAAGAGAGCAATGATCTTAAAACTTAATATAAATCAAGCCTATGATAGGGTTAAATGGGATTTTATTTTTGGAGTATTAGAAAATTTTAGAATTGATAAGAAATGGGTCAAATGGATTAAAGCTTGTGTCTCTATAATATCATATTCAATTCTAGTTAATGGGTTAGTAACATAATCATTTAAAGCCAAGAGAGATATTAGATAAGGAGATCCTCTATCACCATATATGTTTATTGTTATGGCAAAGGTATTGGGAAGGAACTTGAACAAGGCATACAAATATGGGATAATAACCAAAGTTAAGGCTAGTAATAATATCAACATCACCCATCAACAATTAATAGATGATACAACCCTTTTGGGAGGGAAAGGATAAACCAAGCCAAATATTTTAATAACTTCTTAAAGGAATATGAAAGAGCATCATGCATAAAGTTAATAAAACAAAATCCAAAATTTACTTCCTAAAAACTCCAAATAGAATCAAATCATGGATATGCAGGTTACTTCAAATGGAGGAGGCAAATTTACCAACAACATATCTAAGGATACCCTTATTTAAGGGGAGAATGAGGATATAGTTGTGGAATCTAATTATAGGTAAAGTTTAAAATAAACTACCAGCATGAAAATGTATATGGTTATCATTAGCAGGAAGAGTGTGGCTAAATAAATCAGTCTTATAGGCCATTTGAACATATTATATGTCTTTGTATATTATGCCAAAATTGGTAGCAAAAACATTTAATCTATATTATGCTATCATTTTTATGGTCAATATTAAATGATAAAAGGAAATTTTCCTTGGTGAAATGGAGCAAAGTGTGTGATGATATAACTAAGGGATGTCTTGGTTTATGAGTTCTTACATATGTAAACTTAGATCTAAGAGGAAAAGTATTTTGGAGGTTGTACAAAGAGAGTCAAAGACAATGGACAAGAATTCTTCTAAGTATGTTAAGCCTAATGACCCAAGTTTAATCTTTACTACATTCTCACTACCAAATGGTTTTGCACTATGGAACATTTTTAAAAAATCATTTGATCTAGTGATTAAAGGTCTAATATGGGTGGTTAGAACTAAATGAAAATTTTGTATTTGGATGGATGCTTGATGTGATAAAAGACCACTCAATCTAGATCCAATTTTGAACCATGGATGAGATTACTTAAATAAAAATATGGTGTTAGGGTTTCAAACATTATGTACAAGGATCAAGAAGGAAGATACAAATGGGAAGAATATTTTTTTACAAATATGTCAAACATTGTTGCTAGGAGAGATTTGAGTAGAAAGATAACAACAATTATTATTTCAAGGGGATTCGAGGATAAGCTAATTTGGGACTTGGATAGCTCAAGAAGATATATAGAAAGAAGTGGGTATAATGTAAACCACCAACAAAATGGGAATATTGTAAGAATATGGAGGGATATTTAGGATAGCCTAAGCATTCCAAAATTCAAATTTGTATGGCAACTAGTAGGTCATAGGAAAATCTTATCCTAGGATAACCTAATGAAAAGAGGTTTTTATGGCCCCTTACAAGGTGTTCTATGTAAAAAGGAGGAGAAGAGTATAAACCATATCTTGGGACAATGATCAATAGTCTAGGAATTATGGCAATGGATTCTTAATATGTTTGGTAAATGCATGGTGATGAATGATAGAATTGAATAATGGTTAAAGCAATGGCAGAGCACTTTTAAAAGTGAAGTGTTACAAATAATATAGGATACACCAAAATATACCATACTTTGAACTATATGGATAGAAAGAAATAGAAGAATATTTAAAGGAAATAAAAGTAGTTTAGGGGTAGTGAAAAGAAATATTTTTTAAGCCGTAGAGGAGTCTAAACAAACCCTATCAACTCACCCAATCCCTAACCTTGAAGCAAAGAGCCTTGATAGATGGAGTCAAGTCATCAATTGGAATTATGATGTTGGGTAGATGAGAAACAAAAGAAAGGCAAAGAATATAAAATGGAAACCATCAAAAGTGGAGTTGGTCAAATTGAATTTTGATGGAGCGTCTAAAGGAAATCTAAGACTAGAAGGAGGAGGATTATTAAGTAGAAATAATAGGAGTGATATTTTGTTACATTATGCTTTCAATAGTGTATTTAAGGCAAAAAATGAAGTTGAAGCTTAGGCGGCTTTAGAAGGATAAAAAATATGTGAACAAATAAAATGGAACAGAGTATGGATGGAAAGTGATTCGCTAATAGTAGTAAATCCAATTTTAAGGAAAGAAAAGGCTCCATTGACATATAAGAGATCATTGTGAAAATACAAGACCTTGTTATAGAGTTTGAAAAAATAAAATTTACACATATCTTAAGGGAAGGGAACAAATGTGCAGATAGACTAGCCAAAGGAGGGATTTTAGTAGAGGATCGTAAAGTTAAAATATATTTTCCATGTTTAAAGGAAGTAGTAAGTTGAGCTAAAGCTAACAAAAAAATATTGACTGCCTAAATCAAATGATGATTAAGATTTACATTAATTATTTCCATTGGTAATATTTGTTGTATTTTATATCAATAATATTTTTTCATATGAACCGTCTATTACAATTCTTGTGGTTGCACTTATGCTTTAGGAAGGAAACTAGCAATCTATATTTGGTAAAGCGAACTATGATAGCACAAAGTTTTGGAAATATTACTCTACTCAGATGCAATGTGTAAATAGTAGAGATAAAGTTTGGGTATTGTGAAGGTTGTTGTAGGAAAAAAAAGGGTGTTGAATTTTGGAATATTTGTATTTGCAAAGAAAATTGAAGAATATTAGAAAATGAAAATAAATATTTTTGTATTTTATGAAAAAATATGTAGGTAACTAGCTATAGCAACTCAATTGAGATGAGAATTGAAATTATTTATAAAATCTTAAGCTCTAAAGGAGAGAGTTGTGATTTATGAAGGGTGGGGGATCTGAGTACAACCCATATCAACAAAAAATGCATTCCATATTGTTGGTCAAGAGTCTACCCTAGGATAAAATGTATGTATGCACCCTAGACCCGACCAACATTGAAAGGTTGAAGGAAAGAAATGTCCTTCAGGCCAATCTCTAGAGGGGGTTGGTTCCCTTGCTACTCTAAAAATGGTATAAATATTAGGGAAAGAAATTAACAAAAAGGAAGGGAAATATGGTTGTAAGCCGAAGAGATAATGCGGGGATGAATTAACAACAAGATTAACAACCCAGTTTAAACTAACAACATTCAATAGAAGGATAGAACATAAACTGAACTTAGATCATATTATAAAGCATGACTTCCAATAGCATTCCAGCATTCATTCCCATTGAAAAACTAAATCCAGACTCAGAATTTAATCCACCAATGATGATATAAATCTAATAGAAATGCAGAGCATAAAGTATAAACATACATAAAATGATCAAGAACTCAGAGCCAAATAGTCCTTGAATCAAAGCAAATGTTTAAACTGCGAGAGTTTTCACAAGCAAATATCCATCTCCTTTTTTACATCAAGTTTCTTAGTATTTATAGAGGATTTCACCTCCAAAATTGAATGATCATTAAACAAAATGGTGGCAAGTCAAATATTAGTTGGCAGTAATTTTCTCCTCGGTAGCAACAACGAACCAATCTGGTGGTACATTGGGAAGCAACGAGCAATTTTGGTAGATGGCACATCGGGACTTAGCCAAAATCAATGGCAAAATTTTCATCTTCATAGCGGTGCCTCGAAAATGAGCATTCACCACAGTGGACGGTGCCTCAAAATCAGCAGGATCACACCAGAGTCAAGGGCGAAGTGGACAACATTTAATTTTGGTAATCTTCTGGTTATCCATCGAATCTGATCTTTATTAGCAATAACTCTAGAAACATTAACTCCTTTGCCCCAAAAATTGAATTTGTCGACATTGGAATTTCCCTCAAAATGATCTTCGCTCAAAGCGCCATCGAAAATGACTTTCGCTTGGAGGAAATGGTGAAAATTAATTTCGCCAAGACGAGGCCCGAAATGTGCTTTCGCCATGATTTTCACCTAAAATGTGCTTTCGCCATGAATTTCACCCGAAAAGGGATTTTCGCCATGATTTCGCCCACTTTCACCCAAAAAGGGATTTCGTTAATATTTTTGAGCGAAAATGAATTTCACTGAGGTTTTCGGATGAAAATGAATTTCATCGAGATTTTTGCCCAAAAATGAATTTTACTAGCATTTTCACTCGAAAATGAATTTCATTGGGCGAAACTCATTGCACACTTAGGCAAAATTTTAAATTTAATTTTAGTGTGGCAAAAATGCCAACACTTCTGGTGGCTCGTGGGGTATTCAGCTCACTTGAATGCAATTGACCCTAGGGCCTTTATCCATTGGGCTCAGAATTACCACCATTGACTACATCATATTATCTGTTACTTGCACCAATCTCTTCCTACCCTTTGAGATGCGAACATGTAGTTTCATATACTACGATGACTTCAGCCCAAGCATCAATATTGATCACCTGATGAGTCTGGAGTGTATCAACAATGTACCAAAAGGTCTGAACCTGCTCTAGGTCAATGTAGTTGGCCCTCTGGCTGAGCTCCAGCAAACCAGACTCGATGCGAGTAAGCTTCTTCATCAATGGTAGCACATGCTCTTCGGTGATGGGCTCTTCCTAATCATCAATATCTGAAGTGTCATTTTTAAAAATAGCCCATACCGCATCCAGGTCTTTCTTCACCAGAATATTCCCCTGATCATCAGTGAAATTGGAGAAACCATTGCTTGCTACAATCTCAAAATAGACCAGTGAAATGCACCTCTCTTGTTCAAATGTATCTAGCAGCTTTTGGGCTTCTTTGACCAGATCCAACCTAGAAAAATAAGTGCATAGTGTTATCTTGGCATTTGCCCAAGCTCGGGCCATGTCGCTCATTGGGCCAAAATTGAAATCCATTTTAGCCATTGTTTGGATCTTCATCACCATTTCCAATTTTGGTTTGAGGTCCTCTTTCGAATACTCCACTACGTGCAAGTCATGTGAAACAACCTACTTGCACCTCCTGAAGGAACATGAGAACCAATGTTGCTTTTGATGCCATTGTCGAACAATCGGTAAGCAGATGACTATGAGCCTCCTTGACTTTTTCCTTCGTGAGAGCTATCGATTGTGTCACCTTGTCTACCAACTGATCCTGCAGACTCTGGATTTGGTCCTTCAAGGCTTGGACTTGTTGCTCTGCTTCCTGTCATGTTGCTTGATGTTGTTCAACCTCCTACTTGTATCCTTCAATTTTACCCTCCAGGCTTATCACTTTCTACTGCCATCATTGAGATTCTGACTGTACAGTGTCCAGTTGGGCCTTCTACTCAGCTAAAGCATCTTCTAGTTCTACTATCTTCACTTCAGCTTGGAAGAAATGATCCTTGAAATGTTCATCATGCAAGTAGATTGAACTCATTTCCACCTATATGTTACCCATTTTCTCAACCGTATCAATTTTTGTGAGGTCCTCGATGATGAACTGATATGAATAATCATTCGACGTCATTTCTCCTTGGAATTTTTGGACCTGAGGGACCATCTTCATAGTGTGCACCTCCATAGCCTCTGGATCAAAAGTCACCTTCTTCACTATCTTAGCCAGGGCTTGCACATCCTTCCGCTTATAGCTTTTCAACCATCATGAGGAACTTTATCATGCTCGATTGATCTTCTTTGTTGTGGGGTGCTCTGGTAGAAGTTCCATTTTTGAAGCCAATGGCTCCTGTGATGCAAAAATTAGGGAAAATAAAAAGAGCTTACTGAGGGTTTGGCTCAATAGAGGGGCAAAAATGGAAGGTGCTACAGTTACACTTACCCTTGGAGGGGCTTGCATACTTATAGTGATAATGGGGTTGATAGGGGTGGAAGATGGAATGGAGGATAATGGAAGGGAAAATGGATTAGGGGTGGATGCAAATGAACTAAAATATAGAGGAATGGAAGGAACAAAAGAAATGGGAGGAGCATTGGTGACCTACGATTGTGAAATGGAGAAGGAAGCAGAAGAGGTAGATACAACAAATGGAAGTGAAGTGGAAGTAGAAACTATAGGATGAGAGGCAATGGTCACCAGATGCTTATTATTGAGAGAAGAAGAAAGAAACTACGTACCTATGGGCTTCGACACCGTTTGAGTCGATGATGAAGGTTGTTGCACTACTGGATCTTTCTCTTCCTCATATTTTACTACCTCTGCTTCAAGATCTACCAACTCCACCATCTGGCTTGGCTATCTTTGCTGAGCCAAAGAGGGTGCCTCCCTAAAACCAATCTGCCCAACCGCAAGTGAAGAAAGAGGGTTTGTGCTAGGAGCAAAAACTACACCACTTCTGGGCTTCTTTACAATTTTAGGGAAAGATAACTTTGTACCCATGCTCCTTTTTCTGAGTGAAAGTTGTTCTTCAGGTGGCAGGTGTTCTTCTTCTTCTGGCTCCTCCTCAACCAATGACTTCTCTTCTCTTGTTGCGACCTCTTCATTGTTAGGACTTTGAATACTTCGAGGCACCAGGTCAGTGAAAGATATGGGTTGGTACTTATCACAATGCTCATCATAAATTTGTGAAAACACTTCATCCATAGCCAATGGGTAAGTTGACCCAGGCTTCCCTCGGTGCACTCTCATGATCCACCAGTTGGTGATCTTCTCATCAGACCATTCGAGCAATTTATTTTTCATTTTATTAAACAAATCCTTAGGAGGAACCTACTCTGGATGATTTGTGGGATCATACTCGACTTCCATTTCATAGAAATCATGCCAAGGAGGGAGCGACATCATCTTTTCAATATGCCACTCAAGGTCACGTCCCTTGGGATTATTCCTTTGCTACAAGATATCTTCTTTGGAGCAGCAATGAAAATTCTTAGCCTTGGTAAACTTCCCAAAAATACCCAAAGGGTCATATCGCCATCGTTGGGGAAGCTCAATTAACCCAAGGTCATACAATGTTTCGACAATCAACTCGTTCTACCCGCATTGAGTCACTTCAATGTCACCAAAGCGAAAAGGCATGGCACACGTGGCTGGCTTTCTCTTGCCTCCCCCATATGTGTCATTGGTAAAGTCATTCTACTTGGGCTACTTCCAATGCAAATAGATGCTCCATGGCAAAATACGACAAAAGAAAAGGCTTGTCGAAGAAACCAAAAATTCTAATGACAACTCCTTGCATCAGCAAAAATACATCACCTTTCTCTTTTCCAATAATCTCCTCCTTCATCGCTTTTGACACTCTATCACATGTATCGTAAATGAGTTCGAGGGTGGGTCCCAAAAACATCTAATTAAAATTATAGTAGGATTCCTTCTTCGACAAATTTTGGGTCCATGAATAAACCGATAATATTCGGCCCGCTTCATCTATTTTCTTCACTGCTACAAAGGCAAAATGATGATGCATATAATAAAAGAAGTACCAAACCAAAAAAGAACAATGCCTGAAGGAGATGTCTTCCCCACTTTGCACCTTCTCCAGTTGAGTGTGCATCCTTTGAGCTACAAAATCTACCCAATCAAAGAAAATTGGATTTGTGTTCACCTTCATGGTAGTTGGGGCGTAAAACTCAACCTGTGAAATGCATTGTGCAAGCGACGCTTGCCACTTATGTACTGTGGAATCTGTAGATAGTCCGAAAATCCATGCCAACATCGAATATAGGTCTGGGCTCTTAAAATATTTCAACAACTTCGACAAAGTTGGCAGTTCTCCAAACTGAGGTATTTTTAGCAATTGATTTTCCATGAACTATCGCATGGGCACTGTGGACTGATATCTTTCCTCCTACTCTACAAGATTGACCTTCTTAAAAATGATGTCAGAAGGAGGTCTCATACCACAAGTGAAAGCTTCTCTGACAGAGTTGGCTAAAATGTTGAACAACCTATCTCCATGGGCATTTCGAACGACTCTCGTAGAAGAGTCATAAAACTGAGCAATTGCCCACACCAACTCTGGACATGCATGCACCGACGTACAAAGATACCAAGAAACATGGGAATAAAATATCGTGGTGCATGAAATTTTGATGGATACCTTCTGAAGAGAAAATTTGACATCTTGCCATAATTTCTCCACGCCTTTGTTCGTGATTTCACAATCATTGATTTTTGCAAGTCGATCATAATAAGGCACCAATTCTTCTTCTTCATCCTTTTCTTTCTTGGCTTTTCATTGCTTCTTTCCTACATCAACCTTCTTCTGGGCCTTCTCTTTCTTAGCTTCTATGGTCTTCCTTGCCATCTTCAAACTTTTTCCTTTAACTGATAGTAAATAATTCTATACTTTCAAGCAATGACTCTGCAAATAGGAGCTCTACAATTTTCTTTGTTTATTCAACTGAAATGTACACCCTTTTATAGCTTTTTGACCACACCTACTAGATTTAATACATGCGGTGCACCTACTAATTTGAGATGAATGTGCACCTAGGTTCTTGGGCATGTCACGCTCTCCCATGATTTTAATGGTTTTGCCCATATCTTTTTTGAGCATCGTGATAGGTTATTTTATTTTTTCCTTTTTGGGGTGCACAACCTATCACCAACGACCAACCTCAAAAATCGTGATCACCTACTTTTTTACCTTGAATTATGTGATAAGTACTTGTTTTCATTGATGTGGAGTGTCGACAATACCTTTTCTTGACTTCATTGGTGAAAAAGCCATGCATCTGGGAGTTTCGCTAAAAAATAAGGTGAAAAGCACTTTCGCTCACTTAGACACTAAAAATGGCTTTCACCAACTCGAGCGCCCAAAAAGCATGTAAGCAAAAGTATTTCTTGCCAACTTGGTCGAATACCAAAAATATCCTTCGATGGTGTGAAGATGAGCTTCGCTCCGAAAAATAAGATATGCATGGGCGAAATATTTGTTTTGAGTGAAGCCTTTTTTTTTATCAAGTGTTTTCACTAACTTGAGTGCCAAAATTGCTTTTCAGCTTTTGATGTCTTTGCCAAAAAAGTAGGGTGTGTGGGTGAAATTTCCAACTTGGGTGCCAAAAACAATGTTTTCGAGCGAAGTTCATGTCTTCGGCTCCGAAGAGGATTTTCACTGGTGAAAATGATTTTCGCCAATGAAAACACTCTTGCCTGGAGAAAATGACTTTCGCTCGTAATGATTTTTTTAATCAAGACAAAGTCAAATAGACTATATACATATTTACAACTTGGATGTTCTTGCATTTCTTTACTAATAATAGGCCTTCAGATGAAGACCATTGATTGGAATCGGTAGAACATGACCTTCCATGTCCTGCAAATAGAATAAATTAACTTGATTACTATTGGTGATCTGGAAGGGACCTTCCCATATTACTTCGAACTTGTGATGATTACCTGACTTTGCTTTGTTTTCATTCCACTTTAGTACAAGATCACCAACACTAAAGGCTTTTTCTGAAGTCTTCTTATTGAACCAATTTTTAGTTACCTGAGCATGCTTCATGAAAGCATTATATGCTTTCTCTCTTTCCTCTTCTAACTGTAAGAGTTGAGACAACCTTGCACTCATAGGATCAAACTCTCCTTCTTCGCTATCAAGCAAGTGCAAATATTGGAGCGTTGGCAACTCTATATGAATAGGCAGGACTGCTTCCTTTCCATACACCAAAGAGTATGGAGATGTCTTGATGGATTTCTTGATTGAGATATGATCAGCCCATAAAGCTTGATTCAAGAGCAAATACCAACTTCGCTTATTATCTCCTAGAGTTCTCTTTAAAATCCTTAGAAGATTTTTATTCGTTGACTCAGCCAAACCATTTCCCTACGGATAATAATTGGATGAAGTCTTCAAATATATTCCGTACTTGCTTGCAAATTCATTAATTTTGGCTCCAATGAATGGAGTCCCATTATCTATCACAATGGCATCTGGTACACCAAAGCACGTTATCAACCCCTCTAGGAAAGAAATGATAACTTCTTGATCTACTTTCTTAGTTGGCATTGCTTCTACCCATCGGGTGAAATAGTCAGTGGTTGTTAAGATATACTTATGCCCAGCAGATGAATTAGGGTCAATAACCCCAATAAAATCTAAGCCCCATTGTTGAAACGATGCTTCTACTTGAATTGGGTGAAGCGGCAAGGAAGCATTTCTGCTTCGGCCAACATATCTTTGGCATTTATCACAACTTTGGCTAACCTTGAATGCATCAAAAAAGAGAGTAGGCCAATAATAACCCACCTTTATGATTTTTAGAGCCATGGGTCTACCTGCATAATGTCCTCCTGATAATCTAGAATGGAATTCTTCCAGGATCTTCTATTTCTCTGACTCTTTGACACATCTCAGAAGCACTCCATCAATGTTCTTGTAGAATAGCCCATTTGTCAACATGACATATCTGTAGGCTTGCAGCCTAAACCTTCTTCTTTGCGAAGCATTAAGATGAGAGGGACACCTTCCTATATTGAAGTATTCGATAAGGTCTTCTATCCAATCTCAATTAATTATGGGTTGATTAGCAAGATTACTTTCTTGCACTGGACCTTCAAACTGGCATGCAATTATTTTAGAAGCAGCACTCCTTGCAAGCTCTTGACACAGTGCTCGACCATGAACCAACTTGGTTGGTCGAATATCGATATCATATTCTTGGATCTTGGAGACCCAACCAACTCTCTTATCTCCAAGTTCTCCCTGGATAATGAAACTTCGGACATCAGGATGTACAACATGAACTATCATCTTGCTCTGTGAAATAAAATATCAAAACTTCTTTAGAGATTTCATCACTGCATACACTTGCTTCTCAATGAAATTATATTTTTCTTCATGCGGTTGAATCACTTGACTCAGGAATGCAATAGGCCATTCATTTCCATCTTCTCCCTTCTGTGTAAGGATAACCACATAACTTTCTTGCTCACCGATAACATAAAGGATGAAATCCTTAGAATAATCAGGATTCACCAAGATGAGAGCCTGAGCAATCCTCTCCTTAATCTCTCTGAATGCTTCTTTTCTTTTCTCCATCCATTTGAACTCAACATTCTTTTTTAGGAGTTCAATCATTGGCTTCACTACTTGAGCAAAGTCTGCAATAAACTTCCTAATGAAGTTGATTTGGCTGAAGAAATATTGTAAACTTTTCTTGTTAGCCGGTAATGGGAGCCTTAAGAGAGCTTCGACTCTAGTTGGGTCAACAACTAACCCTTTCTCAAAAATCACATGGCCCAAGAGCTTTCCTTCTTTTACCATGAAGATGGACTTCTTTGGGTTGATGGATACCCCAAATTCTCGGCACTTCTCAAATACCTATCGTAAATGTAAACCATGTTCCTCCCTTTTATGGGAGAAAACTATCATATCATCCAAATAAATGATAATGATTCGGTTCAGTAACTCACCGAAAGCTAGGTCCATTGCTCTCTGAAAGGTTGCTCCAGTGTTTGAGAGGTCGAAAGGCATTCTTTGGTAAGCAAATGTTCCCCACTTTGTGGTGAATGTCATTTTGTATTGGTCTTCATATTTGACCTAGATTTGATTATACCTAAAGAATCCATCAAGTAGAGAAAATATTTGTGCTCCTGCAACCACATGGAGGATCTGATCTATCTATGGCAAAGGATAATGATCCTTTAGAGAAGCTTGATTAAGATTTTAGAAATCAACGCATAAGCGAATATCTTCGTTCTTCTTCCGCACAAGGACCAAATTTGCTACCCAGGAAGAGTGCTTGATAGGATAAATGATCTTTGCTTCGAGCATCTTCAAGAGTTTTACCTTCATCAGGGTCTCGATTTTGGGGTTGACTGGCCTCTACTTTTATCTAAAAGGTTTTACTCCTTCTTGTAGTTCAATTGTATGTTGGATAACATTCTTGTCGTACCCTTTGAGGTCTTGATAACTCTAGGCGACAATGTCTAGGAATTCTTGGCATAGTTCCTTGATTTGCTCGAGTTCTTTAGGTGTGCAGTCAGTTCCAACCTTGATTGATTTTTTAGGTTCTAACTGCAATTCTTTGTACTCCTTTTTATCCACCTTGATCTTATGCTTTATTGTTCTATCATTTTGATCAAAGAGACTTTCGAGTGAAATCAATCCTTTTGGGATGTGATTATTTTTCAACTGGATCAATCCCTCAGGTTCTTCTTCATCAAAGGTTCTCCCTTCAATACTGCTAGCTTCATTTATCAAGAAGTTCACAATCTACTCATCATTCTCGAACACTTGCCAATGAATATCCTTATCAGGAACTGAAGGCCTATAAACAAGCTTCACAGTCTTTGGTTTTTGCATCATGTGTTCAGCTGGGGAAAACCTAGCACCAATGGATGCCAAGAGATCAACATGCTTATTTTGTTCCTACAAAATTGCTTGGATATTTAATATCGTGTAGGCTTCAAACAGGTCCTAAAATTTGTTGTGATACACCTTCAAATAGTGTTGTTTGGAGACACACTTGTTAGTCACTTGATTGACAATCAGCTCTGAATCTCCAAAAATCTGGAGTTGTTTGATCCCGAGTTTCTCTGCTTTCTTCAAACCTAAGCACAATGCTTCATACTCGACAATGTTATTTGTACAACTCCATGTCAGTCGATATGAATATGTCTTCTATCTTCTAGAAGGGGAGATGAGGACAATCCCTGCTTCGATGCCATTTTTACATCTTGCACCATCGAAGAAGAGTTTCCACAACTGATCTGAGATAAGATCTCCATCATTGGATACCTTCACTTCCACCTTTTTAGTGTTAGGGTAAAAAGTAGTATTTACTTTTACCATTAGTTTATTACATTAGTTACTTTGTTTTACTATTGTAAATGTCCTAACAATAAACTATTGTTATGGCATTGGATATTATTCACATTGTTAAGTGAATAATATCTTGTTAGTATTTAGCATTATTTATTAAGTTGTTATCTACCTTTAGGGTGGGGCTACCTATTACACGTTTAGCTACCTTTGGGGGAGAATAACCTACTAGGCTATTCATATCCTAACCCTAATGTTATATAAACTCATGCATATCAAATATATTGCTAATGTTCAAGCTTAATTTATTTGCATCTTGAATTTACCAACATTGGCATCAGAGCTACGGAGCAGCAAGGCGCATTACTGGGCAAGGTAGGAGGTGTTCTTCTCATTCCAACTGGACCAACGGGCTCAATTCCCAAGGCACGAGATCCTTTGGATAGGCACGTGTTTCAAGGTGGAAGCACGAAATATATAGGGTTTGAATTTTTCAAATTTATTTGAATTATTTCTAATATCTAAGGTTGAATTTTTCAATTTTTGTTTTTTATTTCCCCTACACTACACCAGAAAGCCCACAAACTACCAGTCGCAGATGGACTGACAGCCTATCAGGCTGCTGGAAGTTCAAGGGTTTGGAACTATCCTCAAAAGGAGGAGAGTCACTAACACAAGGGACCAGATAGAGCCTGACACAAGGGACCAGATAGACCCTGACTATCGGACACCGAATAGACCTTGACTAGCAGACACCGGACAGACCCTAACTAGTGGACACCAGACATACCGATACTAACTAGATAACTGATGTGACCTGACATCACTAAATCATGACAGATTGACACAGATGGATGACAAGGGACCTAACAGGACTTGAATCCTAGATAGACCAAAGTGACTAGCAGCCCTAACTAGATAGACAAAAGTTGGTACAGACCAACCTAGACGCAACCTAGACCCAGACACTATCGATGTGACCCATATCCTAGATAGACTATCGACACTGACACCAAGGCAGTACAAGGATCAATGTGGCAAAGGCTCGAGAAGCGAGGATCGATGTGGTGAAGGCTCGATAATTAAGGTCTGATGTGGCACTGAGATTTATGTGGCACCATCTCGGGAATCGAGGTCTAATGTGGCACTGGCTCAGGAATCAAGGTCTGACGTGGCATCGACTTGAAAATTGACGGTTGACATGGTAGTTTTATCTTACGTGGTGCGTGGAGAAGTAACAAGTCGTTTTCATGGCAAAACAGGCGGTTTATCAACTACTCGAAGGCAATCGAATACCAAAGGGCGACTTTGCCCTTTTAAACAACTTAACATTGCCTGCAGGAGCAATGTGGGACTAAAGTCCCGAGTTGTTTTTTTCCTTTCGCACGAGGCACGAAGGAACAAAGGGAATATTTTTCTCTTTGCTTCTCATCTGGTGGGCTAGCTCGGCTGGAAGGAGCACCAGTATTAGGCTAGCACCCGTAGGATACAGGGTCTGATTCCCTATGGGGGTAAAAGCTTATCTTTTGCCTAAGACGACATTTAAAAAAAAACAAAGGTATAACTTTTTTTATTTTTTTGTATTTTTTTTAATTCTTTTTAGTAATTTTTTTAATAATTTAATATGTTTTTTATTAAAATCATTTTATTAACCCAAATTAAAGTGATTTTTATCAAAAATTGTTTGATTATTAATTCAAATTATGCTAAAATTAATTAAATATTTGCATTAAAATTGAAAATAAAAGGCCTATTTTGTTTTGTAAATTTATAAGAATGATGTTTTTTTGTTTTCTCCAAACCGGGGATAAGAGACAAAAACCAAAGCACATTTTTTTGCAACAAATTGAGATTGGTAAAACTTTGCTCCAAATTTTTCCAATCATTTTTTTTTAGAGTATAAGTTTTGTCTCATGAAGAATAGGCCTTAGATACAAAAATATCTTCATCGTCTAAGAGTTATAAGAAAGAGGAATGAACTTCGACGACAAACAACAAGATCTCTTTTTCATAGTATGCTTCGAGAGCATAGATTAAGTTTACCTCATTTCACTACTTACACTGATCCATGGAAGGGACTGGATCGAAACTATGGTCCAATGAGGATTAGAGAACTTTTTAATCCTAATTCCCCTCTAATATTTGAGTATTGAAGCCTAAAAAGGGTCCACTAAAACCAAGTTTTTTGTCGACTAGTTCTGGAAAGCCTTTCAAAAGCTTGTCATGTGTCAACTTGTCTTGAAAGGTGAGCTACTTTGTTATTTTTGCAAAATAAAGGGGGGATAATTGATATTTAATAAATTGTCTTTTTGCAAAAATTGTAACACAAAGGGGGATAATTTGAACTTTAAAATTAACTTTTTTGCACAACACAAATCCATCTTTTGTTGCAAAAACTTATAATTATGTGCATTTTCGATATTACTCGACACCTTAATTAAAAATTGGCATTGCTAAATTAGGTGCATTTTCGGTTGCATCCAACACCTATGTGATAAAAATTTTGTGGGCACTCCTTGATTGATTATTGCATTTAATTTCTTTTTTTTGCAATTATAAGTCATCAAAATCAAGAGCACTCAAAACCCCAAAATTTCACAATAATTTGTGTAACTCATTGCACAGGTTTAAAGCCAATTTTTCTTAATATTCTCTCCTAAATCAAAATCCCTAATTCACTATTTTTTGTTTGGCTTAATTCCCTCAAACTAACTATTCTTCTTCGGGAGGATTTTTAGGCAGGTGCCATTAAATACCAATAAAGAGTGAATTATCTCTAATTTCTTCTTGTTTGGCTTAAATATCCTCAAAATGATAAATCCTTCACAAATATTTTTCAGGAAGGTGCCATTAAATATCAAGTAAAGAGAAAAAGAGAGACCATCTTGGAACCATTCTAGAACCTTCATCATGGCAACTATCAACAAATACCTAAATGATACACAATTGCTTAAAGGTTCTAATTTTTAGCATGGAAAACCAAGATGAAAGTAATACTTACTGTAGAGGAAATGTGGGATTTAGTGTATGGCACTCATACAAGACCCACATCCATATGAGCAGATCAAAAAGCATAGAATAAAAAGAACAATCTTCTTCTCATGTTGATTCTCCTAGCTACTATTGATGAGATCTAGCCTCCAATAAGTGAAGCTAAAAATGGTAAAGATGCATAGGATGCACTTTATACCATTTTTGAAGGCAAGAATCAATCGACTATTCTACACCTTCAAACACAACTTCATACACTCCATATGAAATCAAGAGAATCAGTAGAGTTATGCCTTTGTAAAGTGGCATAACTGAAGTCAAAGTTGAATGCTTTAGGATCCAAAGTAGAAGATACTATTCTGACTTCAGTAATATTGAGGGCTCTTCCTAAATCCTATAATATGTTAATAACATCCCTTAATATATCTCAAATAACAATTACCTTTATGGAGTTAGTCAATTTACTTCAAAAATAAGAAGCAAATCAACTCCAAAGTGATGAAGTGTCAAACAATGCACTTTACACAAAGAAATAGGGTGGAAAGAAGAAAGGTAACTTTCAAAAGGGAGGATCATCTTCAGAATCATCATCAAGAGATAAGGGCAAGCAACCTCAATATCAAAGGAAGTATTGCACACATTGCAAAATGGACAACCATGACATCAACTGGTGTTGGTTTAAGAACAAACAAGACAAAAAGGGAAAAAACAAGCCACAAAAAAGTAATAGACAACAACGAGGACATGTTGCTATTGAAAATTTTGATTCTGATTCAAAAAGAGCACACAAAGTTCTCATGACCCATACAACTTCTACATAGAAGGATTTTTTTTGGTACATTGATTCAGGCACCAGCAAATACATGACTGGTGACAAGCAATGGTTTGAGACATTTGTGTTAAGAGAAGGCAAACCAGTAACAATTGCTAATAATAAGACCTGTCATGTCTAGGAAGAAGGTAGTGTAACTGTTTCCCTTCCAGATGGAAAGTGTCATATTCACAATGTCCTTTATGTTCTAGGATTGACAAACAACTTGTTGTCAGTTCCACAAATCCTCGATAAAAATATGATTGTCAACTTCAAAGTAGAAAATGGACTAAAATGTTGCTATATTACCAAACAGGGTAAACACATAGCAATTGGTTCTTACAAGTATGGCTTGTTCACACTAGATGTTGTTTCAACACCTCATGTTTCTATGGCGGTCAAAACGAAGGAGGCCACTTCTCTTTGGCATAATATATTTGGGCATCTTAGTAAAGGGTATTTACTTGAGCTAAGTAAATCTCAAATGGTGAAGGGACTTCCCACCCTTTCATCTACATTGCCAATCTGCTCATATTGCTTAGTAGGGAAGCAACGCTGAGCACCATTCGAAGCTAGCTCTTCTAGAGCTAAGAGACCGTTGGAATTAGTGCATATTGATTTTTGTGGTCCCATGCCATCAAGTTTTGGAGGCAAAATGTATTATTAGTTTTTTGTAGACGGTCACTCATAGAAGATGTGGGTCTTCTTTCTTCAACTAAAATCGGAAGCATTTTCCTACTTTTAGCAGTTCAAGAAACTAGTTGAGAAAGAGTCTGGATGCTCCATAAAGACCCTCCACTCAGATCAAGGTCGGAATATACCTCAAATGATTTTTCTTCATTTTTTAAAACACATGGGATAAAAATACAATTAACCACAGCCTATTCTCCAGAGCAAAATGGAGTTGCTGAAAGGAGAAATCGTTCCATCATGGAAACGGTTCGTAGTATGCTTAAGGGTGCAAATCTTGAGCAACGCTATTGGATAGAAGTTGTCACAATAACAATATATATTTTGAATAGGGCACCCACAAATGCCCTTAAATATATAACTCCACAAGAAGCATGGAGTGGCAAGAAGCCCTCCATCTCTCATCTAAGATTTTTTGGGTGTAAGGCAGTTATGCATATACCTAAAGAAAAGAGAAATAAACTAGATGAGAAAACCTTACAGTGCATTTTCCTTGGCTATGATGAATATTCTAAAGGGTATCAATTGTATGACCCTAGAACAAATAAAATACACATAAGTAGAGATGTGGTGTTCGATGAGGCTTTCACACCTAACATCACATCCTCTGTATACCTGGAAGATGAGGAGCCACAGAAATAAACTCCTACACCTCAGCAAAAGGTTTTGAAATGGTAAACAATTACGGTGAGAGATTCAAAGTTGACCTCACCTCCTGATCTTACTTTGAACCATCCTTGAACTCGTAGCATGTCTCAACAGAAGAGAGCAGAAGCATCACCAACAGTTGATGACCTTTACCAACATTTTGAAGAGATTTTTGTAGAGAGAGAGATTGATAGTGGATAAGATATGGAGATTGATAATGAGAGGGTTTATATGTCTTCATATGATGAACATGAACCCACCACAGTCAAAGAAGCACTTAGTGAGCCATAGTGGAGGGCAGCTATGGATGTTGAGTATAAATATCTTATCAATAACAACACATGGAAGTTGGTTAATTTACCTTCAGGTAAGAAACCCATTAGTTGTAAATGGGTTTACAAAATGAAATACAAGGTATATGGAACCATTGACAAGCATAAGGCCCACCTTGTGGCAAAGGGCTATGCTCAAAAGGAAGGCATCGATTACGAAGAGACCTTTGCACCTACTACAAGGATGGCCATCATTTGTGTTCTTTGTACTATAGAAACATAATACAGATGGAAACTTCATCAAATGGATGTCAAAAGCACCTTCATAAATGGTGATTTGAACGAGGAAGTATATATGACTCAACCACAAGGATTTGTTGAGGATGACCATGAGAAACAAGTTTACAAACTGGTTAAATCCTTGTATGGGTTGAAACAAGCCCTTAGAGCATGGTATATAAAGATAGATAATCACCTTCTACAGCATGGATTTAAGAGAAGTCCTTCATATGCAAATATCTATGTTAAGAACATTGATTCTGAGATAGTTATACTTTTACTCTATGTGGATGATTTGATCATAACCGTTAACTTAGAGACATTGATAAACATCATAAATAATGACTTGAGAGAGTCATTTGATATGACAGATTTAGGACTTCTCCACTATTATCTTGGTTTGGAGATTGAACAGGAAAAAAATTACCTACAGGTAACTCAAAAGAAGTATGCCAAGACACTGATCGAAAAGTATCGTATGACTTATTACAAGCCAAAAGAAACACTGATGGAACAAGGGCTTCAGTTGACACGATACAATGATTCACCTCAGGTAGATGGACTCTTTATCATCAAATTATTGGGAGCCTTATATACCTGATAAAAACTAGACTAAATATCATATTTGTTGTGAATTATCTTTCTTGGTTCATGCAAGAACTAAAATTTACTCACTGGAAAGTAGCAAAGTGTGTTCTACACTATATCCATGGCGGTGTGGAGTATGGTTTAGAGTATAGGAAGAATGATAAATTCTTCTTACAATTTTTCACGGACTCTAACTATGTTGGATTAGTAGATGATCGAAAGTCAACATCCAAATATGTTTTTCATCTAGGATCCAGACCTATCTCATGGAACAGCAAGAAGTAATAGGTAGTTGATATATCTTCAACAGAGGTAGAATATCACACAACACGAGATGCAGTGTGCGAAGTGATATGGTTGAGTCACATCATAGCAAGTATGGGTTTACCCAAGAAACTTTCAATTCACTTGTTCTACGACAACCAAGGTGTTTTGAACTTAGTGAAGAATCCAGTTCACCATGAGCACACCAAACATATTGACACACAGTGTCATTTCATTTGTGACGAAGTTTCTAAACACAACATCAAGCTCCAATTCATTCCCATTGACGAACATGTTGTAGATATCTTCACAAAGAAACTTGGACGTGTCAAATTTGAGTTGTTCAAAAGTACACTTTGTATTTCAAAATAATGTAATAAAGGGGGTATGTTAGGGTAAAAAGTAGTATTTACTTTTACCATTAGGTTATTACATTAGTTACTTTGTTTTACTATTGTAAATGTCTTAACAATAACCTATTGTTATGACGTTAGATATTATTCACATTGTTAAGTGAATAATATCTTGTTAGTAGTTAGCATTATTTCCTAAGTTGTTAGCTACCTTTAGTGTGGGGATACCTATTACACTTTTAGCTACCTTTAGGGGAGAATAACCTACTAGGCTATTCATAACCTAACCCTAATGTTATTTAACCTTACGCATATCAAATATATTGCTAATGGTTTAAGCTTAATTTATTTGCATCTTGAATTTGCCAATATTTAGGGTTGGTAATGGCATAGCAACCAATCTCAGTTTCAATCATTGTGTCGAAGTCACTCGTGGATAATTCATATTATGTGTGAAGTTCACCCAGAGCTTCTTTCATTAAATCTAACTCTTCCATCTCTTCGATCATCAAGTTAGCAGAATCCATGCGCTTTTCTTCATCCTCGATCCTTTCTATATGAAATGTGGAAGGATTCTCATTGTAGATCTGAATTCTTTTCCCTTTGAAAAGAATTTCCAGATGGGAATAATTTATAGAAATATAGCCTCCCAGCTTGGTGGTGAATTCTCTTGAGATGCACATACTAAAGTGTGGTTCCAAATTAACCACAACCACCTCCTAGATCACAGTGATTTGAGGTATTTTATGCAACATAATTGGGATATCTTTAATAACATCCACTATTTTAATAGGGGTTCCATCCAACTGCAAAACTCTTGGGTTGCTTCTGGTATACTCCATGCCCATGATCTCGCAAACTGCTTTCGACATGACAGTCGTTGTAGCACCAAAGTCAATCATACAATTATGCACAATCCAACCTTCCATCTTGAGAGAGAAGTAAAATGGTAGTGGTCTATTATTTCCAGTAGCTGAAGTTGTAAGTGTTTGAGCTAACACATTCTGGGTAGGATTTTTCTTTTTATCTTTAACAAACTTCAGAGATTTTTGCAACAAATCAACCTATCCAGGAAATTGCAAAGCATCATAGAGACTAACCTTGGTAGGAATTTTCTTTAATTCTTAAATAATGTTGTACATGGATGAGCTAGATTGTCTTCCTTCATCAGTAGCCTCATACTTACTCTGATATTGTTGTGTAGCTTTCACTCTCTATGTTTGGTCAAATATGGGTATTTAAGGCATTCTTTTGCCTGTTCCTTTGTCTCCTCTTGCGTTTGTGAAGTTAATGCCTTCGCTTGAGAGATTCTTTCTTTTTCTTATGCAGGAAAGAGGTATTTTAAGAGAACATGTTATTCCAACTTAGGTGCTAAGCCAGGTGCCTTCATTTGTGCTTGTCTCTTTTTGTTCTGCATCTTCGACTTAGCAGGTATCTTCAGTGGCTCCATCTCAGTTGGGTCTATTATGACCAGCTTTTTTCCAGCTCTCGTGAGAACTAAAACTTGTTCCACGAAAGGGATCATAAATTTATGATCGACTTCTCTAATCATGTTGATCTGACCACTAGAAGAGTTGTCTACCAATGTTTGCACATAATTTAAATATTCTTCGCCATGTGAATCATTGGAGGTAAAAGACCAATACATTTTATCTGATGGGCCAGCTGCTTCATTCGTCAACATGGTTGTATTCCTTTCAGGAATATTTCTAATCGAAGCTGCTTGCTCTCTGGTGATTGGTGGAGATTGAAATCTCCTAGGCTAGAAACTTCTCTTAGCCTAGATTTTCTTTAAGGTTGTGATCTCATTTGTCATCGTTCTCATTACTGATTGCATTGATTGCATATCTTACAGTATCTTCATTTGAGGATCAGGAATTGAGGGTGCTAGAGGAGCTGGTAATGGTAGTGGTACTAGCGAATATGGCAATATTGGGAATGGAATTGGAGCGAAAAGTTGTGGAATGGAAGGGGCAGACAATTGTGGGATAAAACCTATCGAGGCTTGAGAGGAACTAGGATTCCATGAAGAAACTGGATACATGGAGGACATTGGTAAAGACTAAGAAGATGCATTGGGATATAAATACTGTGGGAGATCAGGAAAGATCGACATTGTCATTTTTGGCAGGAGCTTACCAATAACAATTAAATAAGCTTCAGCATTTTGTGCATGGGATTACAAGGCTGAAAATGTATCAACATTGGACTAATGGATGGCCATGTTGATGTCAAAATTAAAAGCTCGAAGATAATAAAATGTAGCTTGTTCGGTAGTCGATCGGAGACCATCAAGACTCTCTGCCAAGTTTGAGCAAACCTAACATTGAAGTCAATGATTTTCTTTTGTGGATGCCTCTGAATATTAGTGAATTAATGCAACCGATAAAAAGGATCCACTTGTTCATTGAAGTCTTTTATCATTAACTCAACCAACTGGTCCCATGTGGTAATAGTGGTAGGTGGTAAGGATCGGTACCAATAAATCCTCTAAGAGAGAGCACGAGCAATCTGACCATGACATCTTCATTTGTGATGCTATGAATATTTTCCAAAGAAGTCACGTCTTAAACATGCTCGTAAGTTATTTTTCTTGTACCATCATAAGTAGGCAAAGCCTTTTTTTTTTAATTTACATGGTGGAATCGGTAGCCGCCATGAATTCAAGCAGGTTGTCCAGCTTTTATGGTCGCCATAGTATTTTGCATTGTCTGCCCCAGAAGTCGCCACATAGATCTTCACGCAGTCCGCCCCTATAACCACCATGCCACAATCATTTTAAACCTTTTACGTCGCTGAAAGCACTAGGAAAGGGACAAGCGTTCAATTCGACGAGGCCCGAGATTTGAACCTTGGATCTCCGCCCCCCTTATGGGGTTTGGATGAACCAATTGGTCTACACCTCGGACCTAGTAGGAAAAGCCTTTAATGTTGTTTTTAGGATAAAATTTTGAGCTTGCATATTCAAAGCTCCGGAATGATTCCATGCTGAAAACTGTCTTGGTGTATTTTGAGACATTTGGACCAGAGAATTTTCTCGGGAAGGAAAGCTAATGGCAGTGCTAGAGGGACTTGAAGGAATGGAAAACACACCAGCTACCTGTGAATATGTTACAATTGATGGGATAGTCGAAGTGATTAATCTAGGATGCTCTCCCAAGACTTGGGTGTCAAGCTCAAAAAAATCAACAGGATTTTTTGAATTTTTGGCCTTCGATCTTGTGATCATGAAGTAAAGCTTTTGCCAACTTCACATTCAAAGGCTTTTGGGTAAAACTGAGTCACCAGATGTTCTAATCAAACAACAAAATATGAACATCAAATCTTAATACTGCTTAAGGTTGACCTTTCGTGTCCCACCGAGCATGCCAAATGTATGCGCCCTAGACCCTACCAACATTGAAAGGTTGAAGGAAAGAAATATCCTTCAAGACAATATCTAGAGGGGACTGGTTCCCTTGCTACTCTAAAAATGGTATAAATATTAGGGAAAGAAATTAACAGAAAGAAATGGAAATATGGTTGTAAGTCGAAGAGATAATGTGGGGATGAACTAACAGCAAGATTAACAACCTAGTTTAAACTAACATTATTCAATAAAAGGACAAACCAAAAATTGAACCTAGATCATATTATAAAACATGGCTTCTAATAGCATTCCAGCATTCATTCCCATGGAAAAACTAAATCCAGACTTAGAATTTAATCCACTAATGGCGATATAAATCTAATAGAAATATAGAGCAAAAAGTATAAACATACATAAAATGATCATGAACTCAAAGCCAAATAGTCCTTGAATTAAAGTAAATGTTTAAATTGCGAGCGTTTCACAAGAAAATATCCATCTCCTTTTTTACATCAAGTTTCTTAGTATTTATAGAGGATTTCACCTCCAAAATTGAATGATCATTAAAAAAAATGGTGGCAAGTCAAAGATTAGTCGGTAGTAATTTTCTCCTCGGCAACAACAACGAACCAATCTGGTGGTACATTGGGAAGCAACGAGCAATTTCTATGGATGGCACATTGGGACTTAGCCGAAATCAATGGCAAAACTTTCATCTTCATAGTGGTACCTCAAAAATGAGCATTCACCATAATGGACAGAGACTCGAAATCAGGAGGATCACACCAGATTCAAGGGTGAAGCAAACAACATTTAATTTTGGCAATCTTCTGGTTATCCATCGAATTTGATCTTTATTAGCAATAACTCCAGAAATATTAACTCCTTTGTCACAAAAATTGAATTTACCAACATTGGAATTTCCCTCAAAATTATCCTCGCTCAAAATGCCATCGAAAATGACTTTTGCTTGGAGGAAATGGCGAAAATTAATTTCGCCAAGATGAGGCCTGAAATGTGTTTTTGCCATGATTTTCACCCAGAATGTGCTTTCGCCATGAATTTCGCCCACTTTCGCCAGAATGCCAGGAATTTTATCTGAAAAGGGATTTTTGCCATGATTTCACCCACTTTCGCCCGAAAAGGGATTTTGTTGAGAGTTTCGAGCAAAAATGAATTTCGCTGAGGTTTTTGGGTAAAAATGAATTTCGCTAAGATTTCGAGCAAAAATGAATTTTGCCAGCATTTTTGCCCAAAAATGAATTTCGTTGGGTGAAACTCATTGCACACTTAAACATAATTTTAAATTTAATTTTAGCGTGGCAAAAATGCCAACACATCTTTATAATTGTTAAAGTGATATAATGATTTGACGCTACGATCAGAGGTAATGTGACTTGACTCTGTGACCAGTTGTTCAAAAATGAAAGGTAGTTACCGATTCCTCAATATATAAAAAAAAAGTGATATAATTATAAGGCAGATTGTAAGACTAATCAACATCATATGGTAAAAGAAGGTGAAAATCTTGTAGAAGAAGGTAAGATTAATGCCCTTACCAACATATTTAACTTCGTTAATGAAGATCATCATTTGGAATATTAGAGGACTCAAAGGGAGTCTGTGAGAACAAGATTGTTCATGCTTTAGCTAATTGGGCATTGGACTAAGTCGATCTTGCTTGTTATGGTCACCCTCCTAGATGGTGGGCTTTGCAATTTAGGGATGCTTTTCTTTCTATCCTTTCTCTGGATGGCTCCAATTCTAGAGATACTCAATTCCTTTTTTTTTGTATTAGCTTCTCTTTGGTTCAGTCAAGGTTTTTCAATTCCCAGCTCAAAAAGATCTTTCTTATGTTTTCTCTGTTGAATCTTGGCTAAAAAACCTATTGGATTGGTTTGGCCATAGATGTAATATGTTTTTTCTTTCATTTAATTTTTCAGTGTGGGTGTGTTTTATGTGTTTTTTTTTTGTGTGTTTTGTGTTTTTGTTTTTGTGTTGTTTTGTTCTTTTTGTGTATTTTGTATTTTTTGTGTTTTGTTGTTTTAAGTATTTCTTTGAATGTGTCGAAGGGGGCAAGCCAAGTGCAAGCCTTGGGCATCTTTTGGTAGAATGGATACCCCTATCTCCTTGGGTCTTACCCAAGAGTGGCACTTCGAAAGGAGTGTTTTCCACAAACAAAAAAATAATATAATTATATACTTGTTAAAAAATCAAACTATAAACAATTAAAAACTTTTATTTAATTAGCTTTAACTATGATTAAAAGAATCTTATATTCAATAAAGATTATATATTTATGTTCTTGAAGAATAAATAAGGCACCTTATTACTTCAATATAATGTAGCTTATTCGAATACAATATATAATTGTGAATTTAATTTTTAATAATGTGTAACTTGTCAACTCTTCTTCGATGAAAAATCAAATCGATACCAAACCATAAATATATAATAACTAAGTTGTTATATAATATTTTTTATTTGGTTAGTGTGAGAAACCCCTACGACCAACGCACAGGGTTGAGCAGTCTCCTCCCAACCATGACCCCTGTAAAGTTTAGAGCTATAATTATCAATAGAGAATTTAACACAAAACCACCACACACCCACCCCTCACACACTATTCAACTCCTGATGAAAATAAAATTAAGCCATACAATGAAGTTTTAGTCAAATGATGGTTGATGTTGTCCATCCGTCAATCACTTTGCTCTACTTTAATGTCAATTCTTCCATGTGTAATAAACTAATAAAACTTGGAAATCTTGACATTTATATCATTTTAGAAGTCAAAAAATAAAATGGAAGTAGTTCTATATGAGTTCATAATTAATTGATAAACTTTTTCATTTAAAATTTTTCAAATAATTAAAATTATGTTATAATATTATTATTTGGTTACAATTTAATATGGATGGAATTTATTATATAATCCAATTTTAAAAAATGGTATGAATATAACATGAATAACTTTTTAAGTGATTTAAATTTAAAAAAAATATATATTATAATTAAAATTTAAATAATAATATGTATACAATAATTAAATTGTTATAATACTATTATGTAATCACTACATAATACATCAAATTACATTAGTTCAAAATTAGATTCTTCAATAGTTACTCAGGTGTTGTAGGTGAGTTGGAGAGGAGAGGGCAATCCTCCAAGGGAGGTCCCAGGTTCAAATCTCCACCCTACCAAAAAGTTGAATTGGGTATCCAAAATCCAATTGATAATGTTGGTGCGAGCAGGGTCGGGTGCGACTCTCAAGTAACTTTGACGGTATAGAACCCCATGTTCGTGGTCTCTCAGACCAAGGCGACCCCACAAAGGGTTTTTCGCGGAAAAAAAAAAATCTTTAATAGTTAAGAAAAAAACTTAGATTTGAAGCTTGTTAAGTCATATATAAATAATATTCAAATTTTGTTATAATATACTATTATATAATAATAATATAATATAAATAAAATCTGTTTCAATCCTATACAATATATAAAACCTTACCAATTTTATATAACCAAAAAAAACAATTATGTTGATAACAAGGAAGAAAGGACAATCAAGAAGACATAAGACATGATTTAGACCCTTTCAAGTCAATCACATGATACAATTTCAAAACAACCTTTTCCAAAAACAACTATCTAATTATAGAATTCAAAACAGTTATATGCTTAACCATCACGCAATGTGCTTCTTGTAAAAATATGCACTAGTTTATATATTACATTTTAATTATAAAAATCTTGGAGCCCACTAGCTCCTCACTATGATTAGAATACATTCAAACCTGTATATCATATCTTTCAAGATAAATTGATCCCACAACATTCGTTTCAATGTGCCAAATGCAGTGCACATGCATACCTACTTTTATATAAGCCACACATCACCTTCACCTTCGTGGGTTTATTTTATGTAATTTATATTTCTTTAATTATTTAGAATATCGAATCGAGATAATTTTGTATATTCATATTTAGTTTTATTTAAGTCACACATCACCTTCACTTTCATATATTAGGTTTATTTTAGTAATTTATATTTCTTCAATAATTTAGAAAATTGTATCACTATAATTTACCATTAAATGATTTATATTTTATATAAAAATTTAATAGAAAACATAGGTTTTTAAAAGATCTCAATTCCTTATGCAATGGTTTGAACCTAAATCTCCTATTCATACCTAATTTTATATGTCCCACATCATCTTCACTTTCCTATATTGGGTTTATTTTAGTAATTTATATATATTTAGTTTAGAGAATTGAATCAAGGTAGTTCACCATTACATTCAACCGTTATCAGATGGCCTACTCCTTTCAATAAAAATTTTAATAGAAAGCAAAGGTTTTTTTTTTTTTTTTTTTTTTTTTTTTTATATAGAAGCAATGGTTACAATCATGATTTTTAGTAACTACCAGCTGGTAGGGTTCAAACTATCTATAAAGGCTCCCAGGACTTCCACCGTCTCGGTACATGGTAACCTGGCATGAGATGGGGACCGTCGGACGCACAGGGGTTGCACCGTCATCATCAATCTGGTGCACCACTCAGAAGAATCGGATCTGGGCTACTGTCTGTGCATGGGCAAGCCCGTGAGATTGGAACCTAGGTCTCCTCTCGGTAAGCGCCCCAACTTACCAATCCACCTAGACCCACGGACACGAAAGCAAAGGTTTCAGTCCCTTATGCAATGGTTTGAACCTAAATTTCTTAAATGAGAACCCAAAACCATACCACTATGTTGTGGCAGCATATACAAATTTTTTTATAATAAATCAATATTTTAGAAAAGATTTTTGTAAATAATTTTTAAAAACTTTATTGTAATATACTAAATTAAAATATTATAATTAAATGTTCCACGAGGATAGCGCAACGTTTCGGGTTTTGGCTTTTCTTCGAAAGGTCCAAGGTTCAAACCTTGTGGTGGGTAAGTGTGTGAGGGATGGGTGTGTGGTGGTTGTATATTAAATTCCTTATTGATAAGTATAGCTCTACGAGGGGTCATGGTTTTTTTTTTTTTTTTTTTTTGGTGGTGGCCACAAGGGGTAAACAGATTGTGACCACGAGGGAACCATTACATAACATATCCGCAACATGTGAGGCGAGAGATTTGAACCTGGGCCTCTCAGCAACTAGAGAGGTTTAACTACCCACTTGCTCTCCGACTCCTCTATCATGGTTGGGAGGAGAGTATAGCTCTCATTTCTGCAAGGGGTCATGGTTGGAAGGATAGTATAGCTCTCATTTCTGCAAGGGGTCATGGTTGGAAGGAGAGTATAGCTCTCGGTTTTGCAAGGGATCATGGTTGGGAGCAGATTGCTCAACCATGTGCGTTGGTCATAGAGATTTCTCACTTTAACCAAATCAAAATAATAATAATAATTTATAATTAAATAAATTGCAAGTTTATTGAGTGGTAAAGACGTTGGCTTATTTTTAAGAGGTTCAAGGTTCAAAATCATTCAGTGCAAAGTAACCCGAACCCTCGTAAAAACTTGTGTAAACTCATTGAAATATAAATATAAATATAAATATAAATATAAATATTTTTAAATTTTTTATTGATAAACATAGCTTTGGGTCACAGAGACTAAACCCTCGTTGGTTGTAAGGGTTTATCACACTAACCAAATTAAAAATAGATATGTATAATTAAATAAATTGCAAGCTTACTCAGTTGTAAAGTCTTTGGCCTCTTAAAAGTTCAAACCCATTCAATATGAGTCATTAAAATATATATATATATATATATATATATATATATATATATATATATATATATATATTTTTTTTTTTTTTTTAATTTTTTATTAATAAACATAGTTTTTGGTTTGGTTTGGTTTTACAAAGATCATGGATTGAAAAAAACTACTCAATCCTACATTGATTGTGAGGATTCCTCACACTAAACAAATAATATACATATGTATATATACTTTTTAAATTATAAATTTCACTTTAATATTTCTTAATCGTTGTGTTTCATGCAGCTTTAGCTTTTTCATTTATTAATGTGATAAACTAGAATGCTTTGCCATGCATCATTAAAAAAAATATTATTATATATTAGGATTGATTCTCCAAAGCACTAGTGTGAATAATTTAACTATTTTCTACGTTTCATGCAACTTCCTTTTCCCCTTAAAGAGCACTAAATTGATTCATGGCATCTTTACTCATAGGGGTTCGTTTCACTTTTGGTTGGCTATTATTATATTCCATGAACATGTGGCATTTAATGTCAACCATGCTATCACATATCCAAAGCCTAACCTCTAAGTCAATTATAGCTTAGTGACAGTCCTCAATCTTTAGGTCTGTTAAGGCTAAGGTATCCTAATCTCTAAAGTTAACATTTATTTTTAAAAATATTTTAAAATTTAAAATTTAATAATATTAAGTTGGTTTTTAAGTAAAATGATAATATTCAATTTTTTAGGTTTTTTATTGGAGTAAATATTTATAGTTTTTAGGGTTAGTGGATTGTATGTTTTGACATTTAACAACTTGGGGCATGCATGTTTGCAAAGGTAGTAGTCTAACCTAGATCTAGGATGGCAGTATCAATCATAGTGCATGCCAGCCCTATGTGGCAATGTTAATCATGAGCACCGGTAATCCATTTCACACCGAGTTAAACAACAACGAGGTAAAATAAAAATTATAAAGAATAATCCCAAGATTTGAACCTACTTAATAATAGAAAAGAATTGTAAAGATAACCAAAAAATAAATAATATTATTTCTTAAATTTCAAAACGATAGAGAACTCAATTTTCACTCGGAAGACTCTCCTACTTTTTTATCATATTATTTATATATAAAACTTAAATTTTTAAAATATTTTAAATATTTTAAAATTTAATAATATTAAATTAATTTTTAAGTAAAATAAAAATATGTTTTAAGATATTATTTATACATATGGGATTAGAGAAATGTGTAATGTTAATTAGTAAGAGCCTCAAAGTTTTGGTTTTGAGATTTGTTTTTAATAATATGAAGTGTAATGGATGAAATAATTGAAAGTTATATTTTTTAGAGATATAGTAATAAGGTCTTTTTAACTGTGATCTGATTTGAAGTTTTCGAAATAAAATACAAACAATATACATAATTAAGGTGTCTTAACAAAAACATTTTTGAAGATTAGAATCCTTAACCTTTACATAACAAATCACTTTGCAATAATCAAAATAAAAATAAAAATAAAATTTTTAAATACTATGTATACACAAATAAACCTAAAACCACAATAAATACTATTAAATGCTTAAAAAAAAACTCAACCCCATACCTCTTTATAATAAATATATAATAAAAACAGTGGATATATATAAAAGGATTTAGTTGATACCTACCATAGTATTATGGTATTAGAGTATTATACATAAAATCCTCATGGTTTAGTTTAGTGCCAGGTGAGCATGTTGACAGCGAATGTCAACCGTTGCTATCACATTGGAATGTATAATCTAAGAGGTGGATTGCAACTTGCTCAAAGTCAACTAATGCCACAACTTTAGCTACAAATTAAAAGTCAACATTTAATATTTAAATAGCTTCCAATTTAATAGTATTAAATTGATAAAATCTTATAATGCATGTCAACATGGTATACATGGTATGTTTTTTTTTAAAAGTAGGGTTTTGAAAGGGTTGTTCTTTTCCTTTCACATCAATCTAATTGTAATAAGTTACATAGTTTATTTGATATAAGGTTTTGAAAGGGTTGCTCTTTCTCTTTCACATCAATTTAGTCATATTGAACTATATAGTTTATTTGATGTCACTTAAATTTAAGTCTTGGAGTAGGCCAAATCATCCATATGTCTCAGCCATTAAGCTATATAATTCATATATCTTAATCATTGAACCAAAAATTCATTAGCATTTCAACATGATGTGTTGTGTATATCAAAAACTCTGAGGTAGATGGTTTTAATTTTAAATTAGATAGATAAGATAGAGAAGAATTTCACTTATATTAATTATGATTATATTGAAAATGTTATTTATAAGTTATTTGATCGATCAAAAGTCCTTTATTTTATTATTTAAATTAATTATATTATCATAGTACTATAATATTGTACTATCATATGTAATTTTTTTTAGGAGAACGTTTACAAATTACATCAACAACCACCCTCAAGGGGTTTGAACACAATACCACTTAAAAAACAACCATCATCTTAGCCACTAGGGCAACTGCCTGTCGGCCGTATGTTATTTTCTTACAAAAATGTTCATCACAATACAAGAACTAGACCTTAGATTGTGTGTTCATAAAATTATATTTTATTTATTGTTGTAGAATATCTTAGATTAAAATGTTAAAGATAACATCAAATTAAAACTTGCAGAAAGCATAAGGTGTGAGCATGGGATACCTAGTGTAGATCTCAATAAATATAAATTTAAATATAAACATAAATATATATATAGAAGTATGGCAAAGTATAACGAGTAGCACAACTGGGGCCACACTCCCTGAAGGTACAACAAGGGCCTTCGTTCCCGTGATTTGAACTTGGGTAGCCTAGATAATAGTCCAACAACATACCACTAGGGTGTTCGTACATGTGACATACCACATTTGAGATACAAGGATGCAAGGGTAAGAAAGTGTGAAGGTGAAATAATATAGGTTACATGGGCGTATGTTAAAAGTATTTAAATGCAATGTTAAAATGTACTGGTATCTTATCAATGTAGTTGATGCATAATAGATGCATCATTTATAGTGTAATACATATACCCAACCATCCACCATGGATGTGAAAATTAGACCTCAGATTATGCTCATATAACTGGATATTTTTTATTATTGTTGTGGAATGCCTTGGACTAAAGTGTTAAGGATTTTTTTTATTACAAAGGAGAGTTTGTTACAACCATTATTTTTAGTAATTGACCAGGGCAGGGTTCAAACCACAGGAAGCAAAACTCATAACATGAAGGTGGGATTGGATTTAAAATATAGTTATACTCAACCTTAGGTTGATGGTTCCTTGACCCTAGGTGCATGCATTGCTATAAGTTTAAACCAAGGTTGTATGGGTGTGCATATACACAGGTATCCAGGGTGCGAGCAAGGGTAGGTGCATCGTGTAAGGATGCAGGGATATGCAAGTGTGAAGGTGTGAGAATATAGGTACATATGGTGCGCTTTAAAATTATTTATGCATTATCAAAATGTACTTATATCTCATTGGTGTACTCGATGTATATTTGATATATCATTTATTGTACAATATGCATGCCCAACCACCCAATACAAATGCATGTCTATGATGCAAGCCTAAAAATAGGTACAAACACTTAGATAACATTGGTTTTTAAGAGCAAAAGGCCCTGATAAACTAAATCTAAAAAAACAGTAAATATAGAATCAAAGGAAAAAAGAAGAAGCTAATAGATACACACATAACATAGTATTTCACTTGGAAAACCATTACAAGAAAAAACCCAACACAGTTTTATCTCCTTATTGTATAAACTTAATAGTCTCCAATATAATAATGTTCATCACTCATTTCTCTGTTCAAACCCTAATGCAAGTGCAATTAAATAACAACACAAGAACAAATTTTACAATACCATGGGTGAAAAACCATGGGTTCAAATATTTAACCCTAAACAGCCTATATAGGTCTAAAAATAGTTTAAGAAACCCTCAAACTTCTGTCAGGGGTTGTCGCCCCTAAATCCCGACGAGGATACATGGAGAGTGTTCAGTACCTTTTAGAGTTAACCCTACTGAAAAAACATGGAAAATATTCAACATATTTCCAACAATTTTAACCCACATTTAGGATTTTTCATGGCTTTACAAGATCCTTACTCACAAGAATCGAACCTTAGCTTACAATGTGAATTTTTTTTTTAATTTATGGCTTCTTATTGTTTGATCTTAATATTTTAAATATTAATATATATGTTCTATATAAAAATATAATTAGAGAATTATTTTAATAAGCTATCTGTAGTATCTATTAGGGGCCATTCCTATCAAAATAATTAAACATCACATTTTTTTATCAAGTCAATTAAACTAATATCCAACTTCTCTTTTTATCCTATATATTCTTCATTTTCCTCAAACTACTATATTCTCACAATCAGGTCGATATCATTTTAAGAGATAAAATCTCACCTAGGCAATTGTCTTCTAAAATTTAAATTTTGCCAAGAATTTTTTGGAAAATATCAGTTAATATCATTATTTATTGTTCAAATTAAAGATGTACAATACCCATATCAAGTTTATTTAAAAGTTAGTTGACTACTAGTAGTAGAAAAAATGAATATAGACTGGTATTAAAATTAAACTAATAGTTAACACAATAAAAACTAGTAAAAAAGGTTAGGATGAATAAGAATCATTTGCTAGAAGGGATTTGAGCAAATTTGATGCCATTGTTGAATGCTACATCCATCATGGAGGTCTTGTGATCTACTTGCATAATAATTGATTAGATGTGGAAAATAAAAGTGAAAAACTTTTACAAATTTTTAGTCAATTATGAACTTGCCTCATAAATGTAGTTGATGGTGAACTTGATGATGCACACACTCTAGCTTGTTGACCACCACTTACACATTTCTTGCCAAATCATATACATTCATATGAACGTTAGATACTTATAAGTTCAAATCAGAAAGTAAGTTCGATGAAAACACCCCAGAGAGGCATTGAACTGATATGCATGCCTTGACATCTCTACTTTTAAAAATGTTTCTTAATTATTAATGTATAGGGTTCTCATAGAGGACTTTCAAATATAGATTGGTGAAACCTAAAAGGGCAATTTTCCATAAAATATGGATACTAGGAAAGACTTGACCTATGAGGGACCATATTATTTGAGCAAAATTGCAAAAGCAAATAAATTGAGTGATAGTATCTACAACAACACAACCTAGAATAGGAGCAAGTGTAGCAGGTATTGGTAATTTAAAATGGAGGAGATACCAACTTAAGTCTGAATATTAGATTCAACTTTGGTTTTCCAAATTTGGGGTGCAAGATGGATCTATTTTTATTTAAAAAAGGCACCTACCATTTAGTATTGAGTCTAGGTTCAAAGGGGGAGGGGGAAGTGAATGGATTTATGCAATGCATGATTCATAATCCTTAATGAAAGTTTCATTTGGCCAGCACCAAGCCTATAAAATATTAGCAATAAATATACCTAATCTAACATAGAATTCACTTGAAATAATTTCATAAATTCTCTCAAATGTAGATTTCATGTGTGAAGGCATGTTAAAGGTAACTTTTGCAATACTCCAAATGATCTAAGTACAAGTAGAGTGATTCTAGAGATGTAATACAAGCTTGACACCTTTCTTAAAAAAGGTTAAAACTTTAAAATTGAGAGGGAGGACTATGTTTTTGGATGTAAAAGTAACACTCTATGCCACCATACACAAGAATATCCAATAATGAGGCATGTTCTCAAAGAATCATTTTCCACCTCTAGATTATCTAGAGTCTAGTTTCTTTCTTTATATATATGTTGACATTTCTAATATATTTCCCCCAACAATTTTTGATGAACATCAATAATAATTTTATTTGTTATCCAATCCTCACATCCATTTTTGTAAAAATAATTTGTGAATCCCCCTCAATTGAAATAATTTTGTCCTTTTTCAATGACAATTTTGATCCCTGTAACAAGTACCCTAGCCTCTGCATAGTTTTTCATTGAAGTTCCTTATAATTCTGAGTAAATGAAGAGAATTTTACCTTCATTATTTCAAAAATAATCCATCCACAAACTTTTCTTGAATTTTTGTTAGAAGCACCATCAAAATTCATTTTGATAAACCCAATTTTTGGATAATTCTATTTTATCATAAATCATAGTAGATCCTATGTTAATCCCATTATCGTAGATGTCCCTTTCATGTATATTTAAATTATTTTACCAAGAGGCTAACATAACTTTTTTCATATTCAAGACTTTTTGTGATGTGCACCATGTGTATAAACAATCTAGAAGAGAGGTAATAATACAATCTAAACATGGGCATGATTTTGAGATCTATTTTAAATATTATATTATTCCTTTCAAGTTATAAATTATGTTAAATAATGGTAGGACCAATCCTCCATAGAATGCAAAATGTTTTAGATTTGAAACAATTAGTTCAAAATTTCATCAACTTTTCAATATAGAGCTATGCAATATATTCGTATATTTTTAACAAACAATCCCAAATGGTGTAAGCAAAGGGACAATGAAGTAGTAAATTATCCTATATTTCTAGATCCTTCTCACACAATGCACACTTGAAAGGTCCATGATATCATCTTCTTTGTAAAATTGCTCCTATAAGAATCTTACTTAGAATTGTTAACTAAAGAAATGTTAAGGCCTCAAGGAGGGCCTTGAGTGACTAAACATTCCTCCAAGGGAAATTATTGGATGTAGGAAATTTTGCATACTATAAATCCTTATATCCCAATTTGACTTAGTATCTATATTCTTTTCAAACCAACTCATCCTTTTACATAAACATAGGCAAATAGAATTCTTGAAGCATATTTTAAAGCTCATTTGTTATTTTTTTGAGGTCCTCTCCTTCAACCAGGTTGCTAATAGAAACCTATGATCTAGATTTTTTGCTTTAACATTAATATAACTTTTTACCTTTGGACCTTTACAAGCTAAAAATATTTGATCCAACGATTACAATTTTAAATAAGAAATAAGAGGATAAGGCTTTAACCAAGGATTGGACCAAAAATTTATAGTATCTCTTTCATTGATTGACCTTCTAATATGTTTCTTGATCAATTACAATCTATTTGTTAAGAAGTTCCATATTTGCAATCCTCTAGGTGGTTTTTGTTTCCTAAGTAAATTCATTGTGCCAAGAGAACCTATACATTTTTTAAGCATGTATATATTTTTGTCCAACTCTTTCCTTGGTCTTTGAATAATCTACAACCAAGTTTTGCTCCTAATTCCAAACTCGTAAGTTTACACTTTCACATGTCTGCCCCTCTAACATTCTTTCCTTTACAATCTCTATCCAACTTACAATTAGAAAACCTAAACTTTTCCTCACATCCTTTCCAAAAAAACCTTTGAATTTTATCAACTTGGATGCTATAGTTATCAGTTATCTTTAAAGTGATATCTATGTAGTTTTTATGAGTTTTAACCTTCCATCCATAGTGAAGAACTTACTTTAAAATCTAAAATATCCACACTAATCGATTGTAAATCTAGGATAGTGTTAACAAAAAAGATCCTAGATTTTATAGTATTAACCAACTATCCATAAACTTTCTCATATCATGATAAAATTAATTTAAACACCATGGCCTTATTTAACTAAGGGATGACCCAAAAGAAAAGTAACATTGAAAAATTAGAAATAATATTTAAAGGTACCTTTTGTTTCAACCCAAATACCTTTGATTTTCCTTCTAATTTGGCCTTTAGGAAATCTCTCGCTGATGTCTTAAGTAGATAAGAAGGTGGTGGATTACCCTGGTGAAGTCCATAGGATGATTTAAAGTATCTAGTAAGGGACCTATTGATAAAAATAAAATATTTTGGAGTGCTATAATAACATATAATTAGTTGGCATCAACCTTGATCAAAACCAACGTTTTTGAGAATATCATGTAGAAAACTTTGGCAAGCCCTATCATATGGTTTGCTCTTATCTATTTTTACAAGCATACCTAGTTTTTTAAGGAATGAAAAGAATGCATGGCCTATTGTGGAATGATTATTCCATCAAGAATTTGTTTACCATGAACAAAACCATATTATTCCTATTAGATAACACAATTCAAAATGGTTTTCAATCTATTTCTATATTTTTTAGAATCATCTAAAATCATATTACAAAGGCTTATTGGATGGAGAGCGATGGCGAGCATTTTATCTCAGGTGAGTTCTGGCGGGAATGTATCGGGTGCGGCAGCGACAGGGAACCTCGAACCAGGCGAGATCCCCAACTTTGCTATAGGGGAGGGCACTGATGAGTCAGATGTTGATGCTAAAACGGACCTTTCCACTGGGCGGGAGAAAGACCCAGGGAAGGACCCCCGGACAAGAACGAGGGCTATCCCAAGGTAGGGGGACCGGTGTTGGGCCCTCCGGTTCTGCATCTTATCTTGAAAAGGTCATGGGTACCAAATCACAGAAATCTACCAAGGACCGAAGCCCTTTGATAGCGGTCGGAGAAGACTTAGTGATTCCAGAAACCCTAATGGCCGAATATCTTTCCCTAGAAGAACATTCTCTGATTGGGAAGTTCATGGGTGGCAGACCGGACATGGAATCCATTCGGCGGTGGGCCACTACCAGGTGGAAAGTTTTAGGGAATCTTGAGATTGTAGCTCTCCCTAGAGGGTTCTTTCAAATCCGCCTTAACAATCCCGAAGATGCAACCCGCATTCTAACAGGGGGTCATGGTTCTATGGGAAGAAGAGTTTGTTTATTCGCAGATGGGGGGAATATTTCAACGCCGAAACTCAAAGCATAAATTTTTCTCCAGTGTGGGTTCGTCTTTCGGGACTCCCTAGCCAATTTTGGCATGAAGACATCCTGCAAGGAATAGGCAGATACATAGGGGAAATGGTGGCCATGGATTCAACCACCAAAGCTCACACTAGGTTGACTCAAGCTAGAATATGCATCAATACAAATCTTGATTCCCAGCTCCCAACTCGAATCAATCTAGTCTATGGTTCCTTCCGCCACTGCCAGGCCATAGAGTATGAAAACAAATCGGCTTTCTGCATCGAATTCCAAACTCAAGGACACCTCAAGTCCCACTACCCCTCGCTCAGACCATAGAAGGAGGTAGATTATGGAAACCATCTCTATAGGAACCAAGGCGTTCGCTTCCCTGGGAAGCCCCCAATGCAAAAGAATAGGCAAATCTACAGTAGAAACCCTCATCAGCAAGCACCAGGGCAAAACCCTATGGCAAACAAAGGAAAGCAAAAAGTGCAGCCAGAACAATCAGAGGACCAAGCTCAGGTAAGCTCCCTGTTCGCTCATCCTAATCGATTTGATATTTCGAGAAATATCACCCACTCTGATTCAGAAATAAATGAAGGGTTATTCACTCAGCAAGAAAATGATATGTTGGATCCAAATGTCGACCTCCAAATCCCCACCATCGAAGAAATTTTGTAGTATCCCCTTCCCACCAGTAGCCCTGTCTTATCTCCAGTCAAGCTAGCTTCCCCTGATCCCCCCCTAAAAATCTTCTTTCCCAAGAGGCTACCGAGAAAACAAAAGCAGATTTTAGTCCCAAAAACACTCGAAGCTCCAAAAAATCTTGTGTCGATGTTGGCAATGACAAGAAAAGGGGAAGGCCCAATATCCAAGAGCAAATAAGAAGCCAAACTACCGAGGACATAGCCAACGGAGTCCAAACAACCCTTGTACCTAAAATGTTTACTCACCCGAAGGAAGATCCCAAATTACCCAAACCCCCTGTGCAACAGTCAAAAGGGGGCAAGAAATCATCTAAAGTTTCCATATGAGGATACTCTCATGGAATGTGAGGGGCCTCAACAGTGCGGCCAAGCAGAGGTTGGTTAGCACTATTAGAAAAGAAACCAAACCAACAATCCTCATTATTCAAGAGACCAAGTTAGATCAGTCAAAAGCATGCAAGGCGGGCAACACCATTTGGAAAAATAGTGGAAGCATTTTCAGTCCCAACCAAGGTCCATCTAGGGGTCTTTTGTGCCTTTGGGATCCAGAGAAAGTGGATGGTAGAGTAATATCATCCTCAGATAGAGTTATAAATATCATGTTTTTTTGCAAAGACAAGGATCAATGTTGGATCCTGTCTAATATCTACGCCCCAAACAATCCCCTCAGCAGGAGTTCCTTTTGGGACCAACTAAGTCAAATGAGGTAGGCTTTCAAAAATTTCCCTTGGGTTTTGGTTGGGGATTTCAACTCCCCCCTTTACCCATCAGATAAGGCAGGAGGCAATGACATTCCTACCAAAAGTATTCAGGACTTCCATGGGTTTGTCACTGAGAATAACCTAATGGATATCCAGATCCGGGGAGCTCAATTCACATGGAATAATAGAAGAATAGGGAACAATCTGATCCAAGTTAAGCTAGATAGATTCTTTCTATCTCAAGAAGCCATACCTCTGTTTGGTGATGCCTCCCTCACTTCCCTGCCCAGAATCGGATCGGATCACAGTCCTCTCCTGTTCGAAGCTAACAAGCCTCCAGTTTTTAGGACCCCTTTCAGATTCGAGGCAATGTGGGTTCTCCACCCAGATTTACGTAATCAAATTGCAGGGTGGTGGCAACAACAGGTGGATGGATCCCCCATCGCTCAAGTTACCCAAAAACTCAAAATAATCAAAGACCACATCAAAATTTGGAACAAGGAAGTGTTTGGTAACATTTTTGAAAATAAGGAGCAAATCACCAACAAGCTCAAAGCCATAGAAGAGCAAATTCAGAAAGGGCAGATGAGCATACAAATCAGGAATGAAGAGAAAAAGCTCCTTGCCGATTACCACAACATTCTGGCCAAGGAAGAAATGTATTGGAGACAAAATTCTAGAGCCCTGTGGCTCAAGGACGGGGACTCAAACACGAAATTTTTCCATGCTTCCACTCTTCGTCACAGAAGCTCCAATAAGATCAGGGAGTTAATAAACAGTGATGGCACAAGTGTGAGAGACATCCACCTCATCAGAAATGAAGCAGTCACCTTCTTTGAAAAAATGTTGGGAACAAATTCCACTATTTTCAAACAGGCCCAGGATCAGCTTCTTCAGCATATTCCAAATCTGGTATCCCTTGAAATGAATGACATGCTCATCAAGGACCTTACCAATGAAGAAATAAAGTAGGCTCTTTTCTCCATGGCCCCTGATAAAGCTTCGAGGCCTGATGGCTTCTCCCCTAGGTTTTTTCAAACTTACTGGGATATCATAGGGGTTGACATTTGCAAAGCCATTATTCACATGCAAAAATCCAAAGCCATCCCTAGAAGCACCAACTCCACCTTCATCACCTTAATCCCTAAAGGCCCTGAGTGCAAATCCATGAATGACTACAGACCCATCAGTCTATGTAATGTCATATACAAGATTCTTGCCAAAGCCCTGACAACAAGACTCAAAGAAATACTCCCGCTCATTATAGATCCTTGCCAGGGCAGCTCGATCAAAGGAAGGTCCATTCATGATGGCATAATCACCCTGCATGAAGTCCTCCACTCAGCTTCCCAAAATAAGAAAGCAACCCTTTTTCTCAAATTAGATATCAATAAGGCTTTTGACCGAGTAAACAGGGATTTCCTCCTGGTTGTTCTTCAAAAATTTGGTTTTCATAGGGAATGGATAAATGTAATCAGAGGCTACATATCCAACCCTCATTTCTCAGTCTTGGTTAATGGATCACCCGTAGGTTATTTCCCTAGCGGTAGAGGCATCAGGCAAGGAGACCCCCTATCACCCATCCTTTTTATAATACTCATTGAATCTCTGGGAAGAGCACTTAAGAGTGTTGTCAGTGAGAAAACTATCACAGGGATCAAGGCTGCCTCGAGTCTAAACCCATTGTCACACCAACAATTTGTGGATGACACAATACTCGCTACCTATGCTTCAGTAGTGGAGGCCAAGATGATCAAAAAAATCCTTGATTTATATGAGAAAGCGGTTGGGCAAGAAATCAACTATAACAAAAGTAAAAGCTTCTTCATCAATACCCCCTTTCCAGGCAGATTAAAATTGGGCGTATTCTTCAATGTAGCATTGGTGAGTTCCCTACTCGCTATCTGGGGCTTCCTCTTTTTTACAGTCATCCCAAATTGTCCATGTGGAGTCATGTGGTGGAAAGGATAAACAAAAAGTTAGTTGGATGGAAAGGGGCTTTTCTAACCCAAGCAGGTAAAATCACTCTTACCGTAACATGCCTCCAAAGCATCCCAACCTATTTCCTCTCAGTATTCAAAGCTCCTGCTTCAGTTTACGCCCAAATCGAGCAAATACAAAAAATATTCCTATGGGGAGGCATAGAGGAGAAGCAAAAGATTCATTTGGTTGGATGGGAAAAGGTTTGTCGGCCAAAAAACCAAGGGGGTCTGGGACTTAGAAGAATCAAGCATATGAACACTACTCTGCTGGCTAAGCAAGCCTGGAAAATTCACACAAGTTTCAATGCAGAATGGGTGTCAATAATACAGAGGAAATACCTTCAGCACAAAGAATTCACTGATGAAGATATCCCCAAAGAGGGATCAACTTTTTGGAGGTCAATTATTCAGGTCAGAGAAGTTCTCCAGAAAGGTTCAAGGTGGCAGTTGGGAACAGGTACTGCCATAAACTTCTGGACAGACAGGTGGGTCAGTGATCAGCCCCTAGTTGAAGATGATGAGATATTTGTCCTAAAACCTATCCTTGATGGCACCATAGGCAGCAAAGTAGCAGACTTCATCCAAAACATCAATGGGTCTAAAAGCTGGAAAGACCTCAACATTAACTCAAATGATGGGCACATAACCAGGGCAGCGAGGGCTTTGGCTCTTATGTTGAATACTACAGTGATTCCGACAGATGGAAGAGAAGACTTTCTAATTTGGAAAGAAATGGACAGTGGATGTTTTTCTATCAAATCTGCCTACCAACTTATCCTCAATCCACAACAAGCTCCCTTCTCTCCTAGCCAAATCTGGATCAAGCACCTCATCCCTAAAGTGGTAGTGTTTTCTTGGCTGGCAATTCAAAACAAGATTCTAACCACTGATAATCTCATCAAGAGGGGGATGATGGTACCCAACAGATGCCACCTGTGCTATAAAGCTTGGGAATCCATCAACCATATTTTCACTAAATGTGATTTCTCTTATACTATGATGAGTAACTTACTGTCCAGTTTCCACATCAACTGGGTCCAACCCAACTCCCTGGTAGAGCTTTTCACTCAGTGGCCCAATCCTTTCAAAAACCCTCGATTGAAATCCTTGTGGAAAATGTGCACTCACCATTTCTTATGGCAGGTATGGCTAGAAAGAAACAGCAGGGTGTTCTCTAACACTCCCAAGGACCCTACCTCCATTGCTAGTAAAATCATCAGCTTTGCCATAGAGAACTCCCGGCTCATCCCTTGCACAGAACCCCTTGATGTGGGATTGGAGCTTTTTCTGTTCAACAGTCTTAATATCCCCAGGGAAGATAATCCTCGTGTCACTCATCCCCACCCAAGGCACACCTCTTCATGGAAACCCCCTCGGTAGGATGGCTCAAGCTCAATTTCGATGGAGCTTCTAAAGGAAACCCGGGAATGGCAGGGGCAGGAGGACTGGTCAGAGATAGCAGTGACAAGATTGTGGTCGCCTTTGCGGAGAACCTAGGCATTCAAACTAATCACGTAGCAGAAGCCCATGCCCTATGGAGAGGTCTCAACATCATCCAAAAGCACAAAGGGAACTACGAAATAGAAGGGGACTCTCTAAACATCATAAATTATATCAACAACAGCTCCAATCCTTCGTGGAAGGTCATGAATGCCATCAGGGAAGCCAAAAACATGATCAAAAGATAGGGCAACGTGATATGCAGACATGTGTACAGGGAGGCAAACAGATTGGCTGACCTCTTAGCAAACATGGGAATCAGTCAGAATTCCTTGACTGTATGGGATAACAATCCGCCCTCAAACATTGTCAATGAAGCCAACCAAGAGTGGGCAAATCAACAACGAAGCACCGAAGCAGGAGATTCATCATCAGGTTGCCAACATCTTCATCAACAGCCTTATTAGTACTCTTGACAACATTAGCGGGAAGCTGAAGCAGCTCATAAAGACTGAGGAAAGCACTACGAAGAAGAAGGTGGCTGACGCATGATGGAGGGTCGTGGGTCTTTTTTTGTTTATGGTTCTCTGGGTCCTTACTGGGGTTTGTTTTCATGAGGGTTATTTTAACTTTACATATATTATATGCATCAATGTTGTTTTGGGTGTCTGTTGTCCATATATTATCTGCATCAATCTTGTTTGGGGTGTTGTCCATATATTATCTGCATCAATATTGTTTGGGGTGTTTGCTATTAGGCTTATCGGCTTTTAATCAATATATGGTGAACGGTGTTTATCCATGTACGAAAACACTTTTTTAAAGTTTAGTCTTCTAAGCTGCTAGCCTCCTTTGAGGTTTTTGTAACTACTGGTTTTGGGATCCAGGAAAAAACCCTTTAATATAAGCTACACTATTTACCAAAAAAAAAATATAATTCATTAGCATCAACCTTGATCAAAACCAATGCTTTTGAGAATATCATGTAGAAAACTTTGGCAAGCCCTATCATATGGTTTGCTCTTATCTATTTTTACAAGCATACCTAGTTTTTTAAGGAATGAAGAGAATGCATGGCCTATTGTGGAATGATTATTCCATCAACTATAACAAAAGTAAAAGCTTCTTCATCAAATACTCCCCTTTCCATGCAGATTAAAATCGAGCGTATTTTTCAATGTAGCATTGATGAGTTCCCTACTCGCTATCTGGAGCTTTCTCTTTTTACAGTCATCCCAAATTTTCCATGTTGAGTCATGTGGTGGAAAGGATAAACAAAAAGTTAACCGGATGGAAAGGGTATTTTCTAACCCAAGCAGGTAAAATCACTCTTACCGTAGTATGCCTCCAAAGCATCCCAACCTATTTCCTCTCAGTATTCAAAGCTCCTGCTTCAGTTTACGCCCAAATCGAGAAAATACAAAAAATATTCCTATGGGGAGGCATAGAGGAAAAGCAAAAGATTCATTTGGTTGGATGGGAAAAGGTTTGTCGGCCAAAAAACCAAGGGGATGTGGAACTTAGAAGAATCAAGCATATGAACACTACTCTGCTGGCTAAGCAAGACTTGAAAATTTACACAAGTTTCAATGCAGAATGGGTGTCAATAATACAAAGGAAATACCTTCAACACAAAGAATTCACTGATGAAGATATCCCCAAAGAGGGATCATCTTTTTGGAGGTCAATTATTCAAGTCAGAGAAGTTCTCCAGAAAGGTTCAAGGTGGCATCTAGGAATGGGTACTGCCATAAACTTATGAACATACAAGTGGGTCAGTGATCAGCCCCTAGTTGAAGATGATGAGATATTTGTCCTAAAACCTATCCTTGATGGCACCATAGGCAGCAAAGTAGCAGACTTCATCCAAAACATCAATGGGTCTAAAAGTTGGAAAGACCTCAACATTAACTCAAATGATGGGCACATAACCAGGGCAGCGAGGGCTTTGGCTCTTATGTTGAATACTATAGTGATTTCGACAAATGGAAGAGAAGACTTTCTAATTCGGAAAGAAATGGATAGTGGATGTTTTTCTATCAAATCTGCCTAACTTATCCTCAATCCACAACAAGCTCCCTTCTCTCCTACCCAAATATGGATCAAGCACCTCATCCCTAAAGTGGCAATGTTTTCTTGGCTGGAAATTCAAAACAAGATTCTAACCACTGATAATCTCAAATGCCACCTGTACTATAAAGCTTGGAAATATGTCAACCATATTTTCACTAAATGTGATTTCTCTTATACTGTGATGAGTAACTTACTATCCAGTTTCCACATCAACTGGGTCCAACCCAACTCCCTGGTAGATCTTTTCACTCAATGGCCCAATCCTTTCAAAAACCCTCAATTAAAATCCTTGTGGAAATGTGCACTCACCATTTCTTATGGCAGGTATGGCTAGAAATAAACATCAGGGTGTTCTCTAACACTGCCAAAGACCCTACCTCCATTGCTAGTAAAATTATCAGCTTTTCCATAGAGAACTCTCGGTTCATCCCTTGCACAGAACCCCCTGATGTGCGATTGGAGATTTTTCTGTTCAACGGTCTTAATATCCCTAGGGAATATAATCCTCGTGTCACTCATTCCCACCGAAGGCACACCTCTTCATGGAAACCCCCCTCGGTAGGATGGCTCAAGCTCAATTTCGATGGAGCTTCTAAAGGAAACCTAGGAATGGCAGGGGCAGGAGGACTAGTCAGAGATAGCAATGACAAGATTATGGTCACCTTTGCGGAGAGCTTAGGCATTCAAACTAATCACATAGCAGAAGCCCATGCCATATGGAGAGGTCTCAAATTCATCCAAAAGCACAAAGGGGACTACAAAATAGAAGGGGACTCTCTAAGCATCATAAATTATATCAATAGCTCCAATCCTTCATGGAAGGGGACTCTCTAAACATCATAAATTATATCAACAACAGCTCCAATCATTCATGGAAGGTCATGAATACCATCAAGGAAGCTAGAAACATGATCAAAATACAGGACAAAATGATATGCAGACATGTGTACAGAAGGCAAATAGATTGGCTAACCTCTTAGCAAATATGGGAATCAGTCAAAATTCCTTGACTGTATGGGATAACAATCCACCCTCAAACATTGTCAGTGAAGCCAACCAAGAGTGGGCAAATCAACAGCGAAGCATCAAAGTAGGAGATTCATCATTAGGTTACCAACATCTTCATCAGTAGCCTTATTAGTACTCTCGATAGCATTAGAGGGAAGCTGAAGCAGCTCATAAATACTAAGGAAAGCACTACGAAGAAGAAGGTGGTTGAAGCATGATGGAGGATCGTGGGTCTTTTTTTTATGGTTTTTTTGGTCCTTACTGGGGTTTGTTTTCATGAGGGTTATTTTAACTTTACATATATTATATGCATCAATGCTGGTTTGGGTGTCTGTTGTCCATATATTATCTACATCAATCTTGTTTGGGGTGATGTCCATATATTATCTACATCAATACTATTTGGGGTGTTTGCTATTAGGCTTATCGGCTTTTAATCAATATATGGTGAACGATGTTTATCCATGTACGAAAACACTTTTTTAAAGTTTAGTCTTCTAAGCTGCTAGTCTCCTTTGAGATTTTTGTAACTACTAGTTTTGGGATCCAGGAAAAAACCCTTTAATATAAGCTACACTATTTACCAAAATAAACATATAATTCATTAGCATCAACCTTGATCTTGAGAATGTCATGTAGAAAACTTTGGCAAGCCCTATCATATGGTTTGCTCTTATCTATTTTTACAAGCATACCTAGTTTTTTAAGGAATGAAGAGAATGCATGGCCTATTGTAGAATTATTATTCCATCAAGAATTTGTTTACCATGAACAAAACCATCTTATTCCAATTAGATAACACAATTCAAAATGGTTTTCAATCTATTTCCATAATTTTTTAGAATCATCTAAAATCATATTACAAAGGCTTATTGAATGTAAATTATCAAAATGGGAATAAATGCAATAAAGATAGCATTGATCTCACTTATTGTAGCCTTATTTTTCTTGTCCTATTAAACTACAACTAGCATGTCATTCTTTAACAAATTTGAAAAAAAATTATAGGAAATCGATGAGGGTTAGGTGCCTTGGTAAGGTGGAATGAGAAAACTACGTCTTGTAGCTCCTCCATAGAGATCTTCCTCATCACTTTTTCATTCTTTCCATGTGATAGTTGATGGAATATTTTACAAAATATTAACTTTTACCCTCCTTGTCTTATCCAAATTATAATAACATGTCTTTGAAATAATTATTTGCTTCCTTCTTGATATCTTTTTCTTCCTCAATACTTCTTCCATCTAGAGTTGAAATATATTTTTTTTTTTTTTAATTTACATGGTGGAATCAGTAGCTGCCACGAATCGGGCAGGCTATCCAACTTTTATGGCCGCCATAGTATTTTACGTTGTTCACCCCGAAAACCACCACATTCTTCGTGCAATCTGCCCCTATAACCACCATGCCACAATCATTTTAAACCTTTTACATCGTTGAAAGCACCAGGAAAGGGAAAAGTTTTCAGTCCGGTGAGGCCCGAGATTTGAACCATGGACCTTCACCCCCTTACAGGGTTTGGTCAACCAACTGGTCTACACCTCAGACCTAAAATATTTTTTATTTGAGGAAAAGATAAATCTATTTTTTATAACATTAAAAGGGGTATTTCTATCTCCTTAATCCATATCTCCTTGGATTTTTTTGATCGATATGACTCTTCCCTTTTCAATACATTATGATAATAAAAAATAATTGTTTCTCTTGCATATAAGTATGGTGGTCCATTTCATTAATTTTTACTATCTCTTATAAATTGATGATCTTTAATATAATTTTATATTTTTTTTAAATATCTTACCATAATATTTTGCATCCCAAATCTATATTTATCCCTCTAGATATTTAATCTTCTAAACAAACCTATACATATGTGATCCTTCCAAGCTTGCTTCATCCAACCATTACATAACTATTTGAAAAAATTTAGGGTTTTGAAGCCACATACTAAAATTAAAATAGCTTTAGATAACCATAATTGAATAGATCACATATAAAGAGAATGGATTTATGATTTGAATCACAATAAAGTGTTTGAAAAGCTTTTCTACTCTATTTGCAACCATGTACTGTATAATAAAAATCTATCTAATTTTTATGCTATATGAGTTTACCCAACGCATCTAGTATTCCATGTATAATGAAGGCTTGAAGAAATAACATCCCAAAGACCATTTGAATTGAAAAATAAATTAAAATCTTGTATTTATTTAGACCATAAAGAAATGTCATCCTTCTTTTTTGTAGGAGATGAAACTATGTTGAATTCCCCCCAAGAATCCATAGATCATAATTATGAATCATCATTGTATTTGAAAATATATATTGAGGTCCTTCTAACATCTTTCGTGAGGATTAACTAAATTTGAAGCATATACACTTATAGCCCTCCCTTTGATATTTTCTTCTTGTTGGACATTTTGAGTAGATGAGTTGTCATTGATGTCAAGTTTGAGTCGTCATTGATGTCAAGCTTTCAGCACCAGTGAGTGGCAGTTTTAGTGGGTAGCATCAGTTTCAGGTTCTCCAATAAGTGCAAAAGGAGAATCCACCTCCAGTTGATCAAATCTGGTTCCAGTCAAATGAGGTCCAAAGGGCAAAGAAGAGGCCCAGGCAAATAATATTATAATATTAAAAAGGAAATTTAAATTAATTATAAATTGAATAATATAATTTTATTTTAAATTAATCTATTAATTAATTTAATTTAACGTTCAAGTTACTTAAATTAATTATAAGTTAATTTTAATTTAATTATAAATTAATTTTTATTAATTTAATAAACCCTAAAAAGGGTTATAAAGCTAAGTTTATAAATCAAATTTAAAATTTTATTTGAGCACCGACGTGTTATGGCAATAAGGCATCATGTATAAATAAAGGTAAAACCTTTGCCTTAGAACTACCAAGCAATTATTCGAATGCCTAAGTTCTAAATCGTGCGTAGAAAGGATGCAGTGTTTTTCATGTTGAAAAGTCTTCGGCATTAGAAGAACGAAGAAATAGGAGCAAGGCTCCTCTCACCCTGCACAAGCGTCATGCAGCGTAGTTGGTGATGGTGGAAGGTGTTAAGACGTGTTGCTGGCAGGGAGGACGCGATTCGAATCCTGTGGGGTGCATGTTTTGCAAGGAAGGAAGGTCTTTGTTTTGTTGAACAACACCAACAAGGACATAAAGGGAGGCTAGCACCTTCCCCTCCCTATGGAAGCGCCTAGCCCACGTGGTGGGCTAGCGCCTTGATAGGGTGCTCATCTAGGAGAGGTTTCAAGGTCAAAATCCACCGAGGCCTTTTTAGTAATTGAAGAGGTATGTGCTGACGTCACATGCTTGGTTGCTTGATTAATTTTGGAGGTGCTAAAGTTTGAAAAATAAAATATTTTTTATGCTTTCTAAAGATTATTTTACCTAAATTAAATTGGATATTGAGTAAAGGATAGGCAATAATGTTTTTGAAAGGTTTATTTTTGGAGGTTGATTAATTGAGATTGGAGATTATAAGGAACAATTGAATTATTATTTTCATGAGTGATTTGATAAATTGCTAATTTCAAACAAGGAGTAATAAGGTGTAATTAAGTTTGATTATTTTTGTAATTGAGAATTATTTTGTGAAGAGGTTAGTGTGATATTTTATCATCTAACTATTGAAATTGGCAAAAGAAAAAATTGTGATTGAGACAGGTTTTCTAAGGTCACTTCTACATCAAATAAAAGGTATGGGCATATTCTTCTTTGGTTGAAGTGATTGATTGAGGTTTTATGAAAACAAGATTGGAGTGAAAAGGACTTTGTTAAGTTTTCCTTGTTGAGTGGATGAGTTTTCTGAAATGGAAGTGAATGCAATAAATCTTGTTTGATGAGCATTGTTGGATATTTTGAGTGAGTGCATGCATGCTTCATTTTTGTATGATTGATAACCCTTGTTTTGGAGTTTGAAGATTGGACTAGGGTTTGCAAGACAGTGAATGGATATCTATAGTTGTTGTTGTGTTTTTGTAGCTGTGGGTGAAATCATGAGTATCATTTTTATGTGAGATTGGTTGATAAGCATAGTTGAAAATAGTTGAGTGAATGTTCATATGCTTGGACTAGGGTTTGTGAGCAAGGATTAATTCATTGATTGATTGGTTGAGTAGAGTTGGTTGAGCCTAGTCAAGTGGATGTGTTAAAGTGATAGTTCAAGTTCTATGAAATAAATTGTTCTATATTCTGAATTGATTTGAGAAAGAGGTTGAGTGTTGATGAATGTGAAATATATTGAGTCTCTAACAATTCTCTATATGTTTATGTGGTAAAAATAGTGATTGAAAGTGATTGAGCATTGTGGTGAATATGAAATATATTGAGTCTCTAACAATTCTCTTTATGTTTCTATGATATTGGACAAGTTCTAGTGAGGACTTGTTGAGCAGATTTTGGACAAGTTCTAGAGAGGACTTGTGGATAGATTTGTGTGAGCTTTTGTGGAAGCTTACAATATAGTTTGAGGACAGATATTGAGAGAAGATTTGGACAAGTTCTAGTGAGGACTTGTTGAGAATATTTGGATAAGTTCTAGAGAGGACTTGTGGATAGATTAGTGTGAGCTTTTGTGGAATCTTACAATACAAATTTGAGGATAGATTTGAGAACAAATTTTGGTGTAGATTTGTGCCAGACCAGAGACAGATATTGAGAAGATTTGTGCTAAACCGAAGGATTGTGTTTAGTGCAGATTTGATATAGAGGTTTGGAGATGACAGAGTATAGAGGATGAAAATCTCTAGTGGATAGAGATCCATTAGCCAGGGCAGTGAGGACAGGTGTCTTCAGTGGATAGAGATCCATTAGCCAGAGCAATGGGGGCAATAGTTCTTCTAGAAGATCACCAACTAGAGTAGAGGAGAAAGGAGTTCTCCTATGGATAGAGATCCACGAACTTGATTAGGGGATTGGTGTCTCCTTTGGACATGGATCCATAAACATTGTAATAGGGAAAGGATTCCCAAGAGAATTTATTTGAGAAAATTTTATAAGGAATATTTTCTCCGTGGAGTAGCCCACATTGGGTGAACCATGTTAAATCATGTCTCTCATGTGTGTGATGCTTTGTGTGATGTTTATTGCTTTAATATTTTTGATGGTATCATATGGATTAAAAATCAAAAATTTTTATCTTATACTTTTCACCCCCTCCTCTCAGTATAAGAACATGTTCTTCAATTGGTATCAAAGCGGATCTCTCCGTGAAAATACTAACAACTTGGAGGAGGATCCATCAAAAATACACATGACTTCAAAAAATGAAGAAGAGACCATGTTTGATATGAAAGAGGAATTATTTACTGCTCTCAGGAATTTGGAAAGGATTAGAGAAAAGAACTCAAGCCTGAAGGAACAAATTCAAGAGGATGAAGAAGCAAAGATGGAACTTCTACAAAGTCTCACAGAACTTAAGATAAAGGTAGAAGAAGGAAAGAAGATTGAGCAAGATATGATGAATCTATTAAGAGCAAGAGAAACAGAATGTGAAATATTGGAAGCAAAAATTGTTTATCTAAGGAATGAAGTTGAAAGGACCAAAGTACTACAAGATATAGAGTATGGGAAATAGAAAGAAGAGTCAAGTCTTCAAAAAGGAGAAACTTCAAACAAATATAGGCAAGCAAAGGATACTTCAAAGGAAAAAGACATCAGAAAGGAAGAAAGCAAAGAAGAACCTTGGATGAGAGTTAATCACAAAAGGAGAAGCACTCAACCACAATCTCAAAGGCATCCAAACAGGTTACATAATTTCTTCCATGGTCAATGTTTTTCTTGTAACAAATATGGTCATAGAGTTGTACATTGTATTGGTCATGCAAGAAACAATGTCAATAGAAATTTCAATTCTTTTGCACCTCTTATGGATAATGATATTATATGTTACAAATGCAATAATTTTGGGCACAAGGCTAGATGGTGTAAAATGATACTTCTTGAGTCTAGTAAAGAAAAACCAAGTTCAACAACTAGGAAAGAGGAAAAGATAAATGTAAAGGCTAGATCAATGTTAGTTTAAATAGCCCTTCATGCTCGAGATAAAGAAGAACAATGGTATCTTGATAGTGGTTGCTCTAGACACATGACAAGAGACAAAGAAAAATTCATTGTACTAAAAGAAACCAATAGAGGATCAATAAGTTTTTGTGATAATGGATCAGCAAAGATTGGTGGAAGAGGAACTCTGAGTTTAGATAATGGAAAAACAAGAACAGAAAATGTGTTGTATGTCAAAGGGTTAAAACATAATCTACTAAGTGTAATTCAACTTTGTGATCAAGGTCATATGGTTACATTTCACCCAGATAGATGTGAGATAAGAAAAATAGAAACTGGAAAAGTCATTGCAAATGCAAGAACTCAAAACAATCTCTACATGCTTAGTGAGATCAAAGGGGAGAGGTGCTTTCTATCACAAGAAGATGAGATTTGGTTATGGCATAGAATATTGGGTCATTTAAATTTTGACAACATAGTCAACATAAGCAATAAGAAGACTATCAGAGATTTACCCAAGCTAAAAAGGCCACAAAACACAATTTGTGCACCTTATCAACATGGAAAGCAAACTAGAACAAGCTTTAAGTCAAAGGGATATATGTCATATGAGCCATTAATTCTAATATATATTGATCTATGTGGTCCTACCAGAACACAGAGTATTCAATGTGAGAGTTACTTTATATTGTTTATAGATGATTACTCTAGAATGGTTTGGGTAGCTTTCCTGAAAGAGAAGTCAGATGCATTTGAAAAATTCAAAGCATTTAAGGAACTAGTTGAAAATGAAATCGGCAAGAGGATTAAGTGCTTGAGATATGACAGAGGAGGAGAATTTACCTCAAATAAATTTGTAGATTTTTGTGAACAACATGGAATCAAGAGAGAATACTCAGCCGCAAGAACTCCTCAACAAAATGGAGTAGTTGAAAGAAAAAATAGAACCATTGAGAATATGGCTAGAGCTATGTTAAATGAGTCCAAAATTTCAGATGGATTTTGGAGGGAAGCAATCAACATAGCAATATATATAATCACTAGGGCTCAAATAAGGGTAAACCATCACAAGACTCCATATGAGCTTTGGAAAGGAAGACCGACCTCTGTAAAACACTTCAAGGTTTTTGGAAGCAAGTGCTACATAAGATGAGAAGATCAAGACTTAGGCGTATTTTATCCAAGATGTGATGAGGGAATTTTTCTTGGTTATTCCACTAAGAGTAAAGCTTATAGATGCTTCAATAAGAGAACATGCACTATTGTGGAAATTATAAATGTAACAATTGATGAGAAGATAGATTCAAGAGAACCAGTTCAGCAAATTGTGTATCAGGAAGATGGGAGTTGTCAAGAAGAGTTTCATGAGGAATCATATGAAGAAGAATAAGACTCCATCTAGATATGTACATAAACATCATCCAAAAGATCTAATCATTGGGAATCCAGATGAAATACAAACAAGGAGAAGGATAATAACACCATCTCAACAAGCAAATTTTTCTTTGCTATCTAAAATTGAGCCAAAGAATTTCAATCAGGCAAGTGAAGATGAGTTCTGGATTAAGGCAATGGATGAGGAATTAGATCAAATAGAGAAAATCAAGACTTGGGAACTTGTTCCATGACCAAGGGGTAAAAATGTGATCGGCATAAAATGGGTATTCATAAACAAGTTAAATGAAGATGGACAAGTAGTCAGGAATAAAGCAAGGTTAGTGTGTAAAGGCTATGCACAGGTAGAGGAAATTGATTTTGATGAGACATTTTCTCCAGTTGCATGACTTGAAGCCATAAGAATTTTTTAGCCTTCTCAAGTTTCAAAAACTTCAAGGTATATCATATGGATGTTAAGTCATCATTTCTAAAGGGTGTTCTAGAAGAAGAAGCCTCCATTGAACAGCCAGAGAGATTCATATTAACAGATAAACCAAATCATATATGTATATTGAAAAAGATATTGTATGGTCTAAAGCAGGCTCCTAGAGCATGGTACTCAAGATTGGATATCTTCAAGAACAGGGATTCATAAAAGGAATAGCAAACAACAACTTATACATCAAAAATGAAGGGAATGATCTACTAATTGTGGTTGTTTATGTTGATGACATCATTTTTTGGGGAAACAATGATAAGATGTGTAAAGAATTTGCAAAGAACATGTAGAATGAATTTGATATGTCTATGCTTGGTGAGTTGTCCTTCTTTCTTGGAAGAGATGCTAAAGAAATTCAGGTTAGAAGATTGCAAACCGGTAAGTACCCCCATGGTCACAGGATGAAAGTTAAGTAAGGATGATGAATCTCCAAAGGCAGATCAGAGATTATATAGATCTATTATTGGCAGCTTGTTGTATGTTACAGCTACAAGACCAGACATAGTGCAATCAGTGGTATTAGTGGTAAGGTTTTAGTCAGCACCTAGGAAACACATGTGGCAGTAGTAAAAATAATTCTCAGGTATCTAAAAGGGACTATGGATTTTGGGCTTTGGTATCCCAAAAGTGATAGTTTCACACTCACAGCATATACAGATGTAGATTGGGCTCGTAGCATTGATGATAGAAAAAGCACAAGTGGAGGAGCATTCTTTCTTAGAGACTATTTAGTCTCTTGGCTAAGTAAGAAGTAGGTTTCAGTATCCTTATCTACAATAGAAGCAGAATATATTATAGCAGTAGCCAGTTGTACACAGGTATTATGGATGAAGTGAACTCTAGAAGACTTCAAGATAAAACATGATCATTCTATTCCCATATTATGTGATAATACAAGTGCTATAAGTATCTCAAAGAATTCAGTGATGCACTCTAGGACAAAGCACATTCCAATCAAGTATCATTTTCTAAGAGAATAAGTGATAGATAAACAGGTCAGGTTGGAATATGTTACTACAAAGGAATAGATAGCAGATATTTTCACTAAGCCACTTTCAAAGGAGACCTTTGAGTATCTCCAAGGAAAGCTGGGAGTAATAGTCCCACCCTAAAATTAACCACCTCAAGAGGAGGTGGGGGAGGGGCTAAGCTAAGAGACTCATTCTTAGCCCCGAGCCCCAAAGGTGAACCTTTGGCATTGATGCCAAAGGGGGAGATATTTTAGTAAGGGGGAGAGATTTGATTTAAGGAGAGAGCATTGAATCAGGGGGAGCAATTTCCCAGGGGGAGCAGAATAGGAAAAAGGTCAAGTTTTGGTAAAAATAATTTGGGTTGCCATCAATGACAAATGGGGAGATTGTTGGACATTTTGAGTAGATGAGTTGTCATTGATGTCAAGTTTGAGTCATCATTGATGTCAAACTTTCAACACCAGTGAGTGGCAGTTTCAGTGGGCAGCATCAGTTTCAGGTTCTCCAATAAGTGCAAAAGGAGAATCCACCTCCAGTTGATCAAATCCGGTTCTAGGCAATCAAATGAGGTCCAAAGGGCAAAGAAGAGGCCTAGGCAAATAATATTATAATATTTTATTATAATATTAAAAAGGAAATTTAAATTAATTATAAATTAATTAATATAATTTTATTATAAATTAATTTATTAATTAATTTAATTAACTTTCAAGTTACTTAAGTTAATTATAAGTTAATTTTAATTTAATTATAAATTAATTTTTATTAATTTAATAAACCCTAAAAAGGGTTATAAAGCTAAGTTTATAAATCGAATTTAAATTTTGATTTGAGCACCGACGTGTTATGGCAATAAGGCATCATGTATAAATAAAGGTAAAACCTTTTCCTTAGAACTACCAAGCAATTATTCGAATGCCTAAGTTCTAAATCATGCGTTGAAAGGATGCAGTGTTTTTTTTTAGAGCACTCCTTGGCTCTATTCCTACTTCTTCTCTCTTTCTAGATGGATGGTTTTTTTCCACATGGTTTTCCACCTTCTGGTTCAAGAGCTTCTGGATACACATTGTACATGAGTACCTAATCAGACCTTGTTGTCGGGACTCATATTGTGGATATGCCACTTTATTTTTTGGAACCTAGCTTCACTTGAGGGAGGGTGTTAGAGTAGGTTGTTTACCTTAGCTCATGTTCACCTAGGTAATTTATTTTTCTTTTATTTAGTTATTCCATGTATTTTCCCCATCCACTTATGTGTGGATATTTCATTTATCTTATTTAGATATTATGAGATGTTACATATTTATTTCTTAGATATTATGGGGATATTTTTAGGTTTGACTATTCCTAGGAGTTATGGGGATATTTTAGGTATATTTGGAGGGTTGATATTCTTTCTCCCCATAGCGATTACAAATAAATGGATCATATCACTTATGCCTTTTGTACAGTAGATATTTATCCTTAGCTTGATCCTACCGCCATGGTTGCTCATAATTGCCTATATAAGCAAGGCACCTTCATTGTACTCATGTAGAGGAATTGCATTATTCATGTGTTCCATTTTCATATCTAATATATGATATTGTTTATCTCTTGTTTACATATCTATTTGTAAGCTTATGCTGTCAATTTGCTTTCAGATTCTTGTTTTGGTTGAATGTGGTGTTTTTGTTAACACTTGAGATCCTTGTAGCTTGGAATGATCTGATTATCATTCCTTTCATGGCATCAGATTCAATCATCCATTTGTGAGTGTTGTGCAGTTGTTTCTCTTGCAGGTTTAAATATTGGTGTGGAAGCTTCAGTTTTTGTGATTGGGTCCTTGGTGGCATTTTTTTACACGTTTGTGTCTCTCCTTCCATTGTAAGATCATCATAAGCCTCCTAAAATCTCTTATTCCCATACTGTAACAGCCTCATTCCCTTGGATCTATCCAAAGCATTTTTTTCTTGAGCATTTCCTTTTTTGGCAGGGTCACCAACCCAGCCCGTTTTTATATTTTGCATGTATCTCCTGATAGAAATGGAATTTTTTCATGAAATTTTTTGGAGGTTTTTATATGCATTCATGTAAGTTTTTCCCAAATTACAGCTCATTTAGATATGTACTCTTCAAGATATCGTGATTATACGAAAACCTACACTTTTTTAGTAATTTGCATATATCTTCATCCAAGATTCAAATTTGTTGTAGATTGTTTTACAGAATATGTAAACTCATATGATAGATCTTCCTATAAAATTTAAGAGAGTTTGGAGCTATATTCTGACAATTACAGTAATTTTACTATTTTTAGTAAACTCGTCATTTCGGGAGAAATATTGGGAGTTGCTCAGAGAAATGTTTTCCAGGCCTGTAAAATCATGTTTTTGATATGTCTATAAAATTTCAGATTTTTTGGATCTGTATTTAGACATTTATAATGATTTTATGACTGCACTCTCAAAATTGCATTGTAGAAAATATTTTTGCACTTGAACCGGTATATGGACTATTGTTATAAAGTTCCATCTTCCTTCATTTATTGTTTGTCCACTTAGTTTGGAACTTTGTGATCAACTTACTTGGTGTTAAGTATTGGTGGAGCCTACACATTGTTGTTCTTGAGGAGTCCTTTGTCTTTGACTTCCCTTGCTTTGTTGTGGTGCATCCTCTTGTGCCAATCTTCCTCATTGAGACACTTAGTTTGAAGGAGGGGATTCTTTTGAGAATTCCTTTGGAGATTTTTTCAAAGTTCAGAAGCTTCATTTGTGCATTGATGTGATTTTGTGGTATTTTGCACCACCTTGTGACATCACACTAGACCTCTCACATTATAATGGCAATTGATTTTGGGGGAGGCTCTTCTACTTTTGAGGACATCTTGAAAACTTATTTTTTTTAACTTGACATAGAGGCAAATGCTGAAAATTTTGAAGCATGGTTTAAGGTACTTTGTTCATTATGTCAAAGTGAAGGTTTGGATCCTTTGTTCATAACTCCAAAACATAAACCAATGGTGAAGGATAAGGAGTATAGGACATGGTTCATGAACAATTTAAGGATCTCTAACATGCTTTATTATTTAGTTTGTGGGGAGCTTCAAAATTTTATTGGAGTTCACAAGAACACACCTCACCTTGCTTATCATATGTTGAAAAGAAAGTTTTTACCCAAGGCACCTTCTCTTACAATTGCTTGCATGGAGGACATCATTTGTGACATTGCACCTTTATTTTTGGAGTCACTATCTCATGATGTTTTGGATGATGAGGTTGATGCTATAGTACCTGCTTCAGATATTTTTACATCTCTACACTTGTCTTATGTGGATGATCATGTTGATATTGCAGCATATACATTAGAGATTTCATGGCATGTTACATCCTTACATACAAATGACTTCTTGGATGGTGTTGTCTCTCTCTTCATTGAGAGTCACACATGTGATTTTCTTAACATGTATGAGGATCTCACTCATTTATTTGATGATTATGTATACATTGTATCTCCTCTATGGTTTTTCCTTTGTGGTCTCTTTTTTGGTGTGTCCTCCTTTGAGTGAGCCACCTTGTCCACCATTTTCTTCTCTTGTTTATTTCACATTGGATGATATACTCCTACAGGAGTTGGATACAAATATTTTGTCTTCGGTTGGACTCTCACTTGGAGATCTTGAAGATCATGTTGATTCTTTTGAGGCTTCTAAGCCTCCACTTCTTTCTCTTGCTACTTCCATGGGATCATCATCACTTATGCAGTAGGATATTGGTGATTCTTCCTTGATGGATGCTCTTCACACATCTCTTCCACTTTTGCACACTCATGGTTTTGTGCACATTGATATTTTGGATGTTGATTGGGACTGTATTCTACCCTATTTTGGTGTTGGTTTTGGCTTCTACATTCTTGGAGATTCATTTCATAATTTATTGGTGGCATATTCTTCACTTCAACTCAGTTTGAAGTATTCTACGTCATCATTCTACATTTTTTTTCCATCTTCTCACACTCACTTGGAGTGGGAAGACATTCGAAGGATGCTTCATGGCTACTTTCTTCGTCGTGGGAGACACATTTTTCATTGAAGAGGCATCCACTTCTTTATAGGACATCTTCATGGAGCTCGTCGTCTTAGGGGGTGTTGAGAGAACTCCTTGGCTCTATTCCTACTTCTTCTTCTCTCTTTCTAGTTGGATGGTTTTTTTCCACATGGTTTTCCACCTTCTGGTTCAAGAGCTTCTAGATACACATTGTATATGAGTACCTAATCATACCTTGTTGTTAGGACTCATATTGTGGATATGCCACTTTATTTTTTCACCTAGATTCACTTGAGGGGGGGTGTTACAATAGGTTGTTTACCTTAGCTCATGTTCACCTAGGTAACTTATTTTCCTTTTATTTAGGTATTCCATGTATTTTCCCCACCCACTTATGTGTGGATATTTCATTATCTTATTTAGATATTATGAGATGTTACATATTTATTTCTTAAATATTATGGGGATATTTTTAGGTTTGACTACTCCTAGGAGTTATGATGATATTTTAAGTATATTTGGAGGGTTGGTATTCTTTCTCACCATAGCGGTTACAGATCTATGGACCATATCACTTATGTCTTTTGTACGATAGATATTTGTCCTTAGCTTGATCCTACCGCTATGGTTGATCATCCTTGCCTATATAAGCAAGGCAAGGATCATCCTTACCTATATAAGCAATGCAATGATCATCCTTGCCTATATAAGCAAGGCAAGGATCATCCTTGATCCTACCAGTATGGTTGGCGATGGTGGAAGGTGTTAAGACGTGTTGCTGGAAAGGAGGACGCAGTTCGAATCCTATGGAGTTCGCATTTTGTAAGTAAGGAAGGTCTTCATTTTGTTGAACATCGCCAATGATGACATAAAGGGAGGCTAGTGCCTTCCCCTCCCCGTGAAATCGCCTAGCCCACGTGGTGGGCTAGTGCCTTGATAGGGCGCTCAGCTAGGAGAGGTTTTGAGATCAAAATATATCGAGGCCTTTTTAGCAATTGAAGAGGTATGCGCTGATGTCACATGCTTGGTTGCTTGATTAATTTTGGAGGTGCTAAAGTTTGAAAAATAAAATATTTTTTATGCTTTCTAAAGATTATTTTGCCTAAACTAATTTGGATATTGAGTATTTGAGGGAGATAAAAGGATAGGAAATAATGTTTTGAAAGGTTGATTTTTGGAGGTTGATTAATTGAGATTGGAGATTACAAGGAACAATTGAATTATTATTTTCATGAGTGATTTGATAAATTGCTAATTTCAAACAAGAAGTAATAAGGTGTAATTAAGTTTAATTATTTTTTTAATTGAGAATTATTTTGTGAAGAGGTTAGTGTGATATTTTATCATCTAACTATTGAAATTGTTAAAAGAAAAATTGTGATTGAGACAAGTTTTCTAAGGTCACTTCTACATCAAATAAAAGGTATGGGCATATTCTTCTTTGGTTGAAGTGATTGATTGAGGTTTTCTGAAAACAAGATTGGAGTGAAAAGGACTTTGTTAAGTTTTCCTTGTTGAGTGGATGAGTTTTCTGAAATGGAAGTGAATGCAATTAATCTTGTTTTATCAACATTGTTGGATATTTTGAGTGAGTGAATGCATGATTCATTGTTGTATGATTGAGAACCCTTGTTGTTGAGTTTGAATATTGGATTAGGGTTTGCAAGATCATGAGTATCATTGTTATGAGAAGTGGTGAAATATCTTGAACTAGGGTTTGAAAGATCATGAGTATCATTGTAATGTGAGATTATTTGATAAGCATTGTTGTTGAAGTGATTGGTTGAGTGAAGAACTTGAGCTAGGATTTGAAAAGATCATAAGTATCATTGTTATGTGAGATTAGTTGATAAGCTATTTGGAAATAGTTGAGTGAGTGTTCATATGATTGGACTAGGGTTTGTGAGCAAGGATTAATTCATTGATTGATTGGTTGAGTAGAGTTGGTTGATCCTAGTCAAGTGGATGTGTTAAAGTGATAGTTCAAGTTTTGTGAAACAAATTGTTCTATATTATGAATTGATTTGAGAAAGAGGTTGAGTGTTGATGAATGTGAAACATATTGAGTCTCTAACAATTCTCTATATGTTTATGTGGTAAAAAGAGTGATTGAAAGTGATTGAGAATTGTGGTGAATGTGAAGCATATTGAGTCTCTAACAATTCTCTTTATGTTTCTATGAGATTGGACAAGTTCTAGTGAGGACTTGTTGAGCAAATTTTGGACAAGTTCTAGAGAGGACTTGTGGACAGAATTGTGTGAGCTTTTGTGGAAGCTTACAATACAATTTGAGGACAAATATTGAGAGCATATTTGGACAAGTTCTAGTGAGGACTTGTTGAGAATATTTGGACAAGTTCTAGAGAGGACTTGTGGATAGATTAGTGTGAGATTTTGTGGAAGCTTACAATACATATTTGAGAACAGAGTTTGGTGAAAATTGGTGCTAGACCAAAGACAGATATTGAGTGGATTTGTGCTAAACTTAAGTATTGTGTTTAGTGTATATTTGATACAGAGCTTTAGAGATGACAGAGTATAGAGGATGACAATCTCCAGTACATATAGATCCATTAGCCAGGGCAGTGAGGATAGGTGTCTTCAGTGGATAGAGATCCATTAGCCAGAGCAATGGGGGCAACAGTTCTTCTAGAAGATCACCAACCAGAGCAAGAGGAGAAAGGAGTTCTCCTATGTATAGAGATCCACAAACTTGATTAGGGGATTGGTGTCTCCTTTGGACAGGTATCCATAAACATTGTAATAGGGAAAGGATTCCCAAGAGAATTTATTTGAGAAAATTTTATAAGGAATATTTTCTCCATGGAGTAGCCCACATTGGGTGAACCAAGTTAAATCATGTCTCTCATGTGTGTGATGCTTTGTGTAATGTTTATTGCTTTAATATTGTTGATGGTATCATATGGATTAAAAAGCAAAAAGTTTTATTTTATACTGCTCACCCCCCTCTCAGTATAAGCACATGTTCTTCACTTCTTCCTTAAAAATAAGACCAACAACCCAATTAATTTTTGCTTCTTATAATCACCCATTCAATTTGTGTTTGTTCTATTTTATTATAATATATCTAGAAGCTCTTATAGAAGAAATTGTTGGAAAATTCCCCATATTTAAAATCTTTTTGAATGCATCCTTACATTCCTTACTAAACTTTGTCTCTTGTATTAAAAAAACTTAGGACCTATTAATTCCTTAATAATTCTTTATTTAGGGGTCTTATTCATATGCCTAATATTCCATGAATGTTTTTATCATAACATTTTTTTTGTGGGCTTAGCCTCACTTCTTGTTAAAACTTGCAAGATTTGTTCTTGATTTTAGGGTCTTCCACTCCTTTTTCATTTCCACCAACACTTTCATCTTCATCAATCTCTAGTATTTTTTCATACTCTGTAATAAGAATTATCTATTGGTCAGTTTGGTTAGTTTTTCAAAGGTGGAGACCCAAAATTTGTTGGATATCCCCTATGTTTTTTAGTTGAAGATCTTTGTTCTGTGATGGGATTTTTGAATGAAGTGGTACTCTCAGTCTAGTTTTGATAAATTGTAGATCGTTCGATATTGGTGGAGTATCTTTGTTTCCAGTTGTTGTGTAAGACTATTTGTGGGCAGAATCCATTCCTTTGGTTTCATGAGTCCTTGTTTTGGGTAGGATGGTCTTTGTTATTTTATTTTGGAGTTTGCGGGACGTAGCATTTGGGTGTTTGGAACAAAGTATTTTCTTGTTGGATGCTTGATCCCTTATTTATTTTTGGTTGGTTCCTTTCCGTTGAGATATTTTTAACTCTATTGCTTAAGCAAGAAGGCCACTCTTTTTAGGATAGATTTTGGGTTCCTCAAAGCCCTACAATCTTTCTCAAGTGTTAGAAGTGGTGTTTTTGGGACCAGATCTATCATTTGTTTTAGGGTTCATTTCAGATCTCTATTGCTCCTTTGGTGCCCATGGTTGGTTTTGTTCATGCTTTATCCTTATGAGAGTTGGGTGTTTTTGTTGCAGGCTCTTGGTTTATCACAGTTTTTTACTGGCCTATTGATTCTTGGTTTGGACCCAGAATCAAAGCTTATGGGTGTTGTTATTTCCTTTCCTCTATAGTAGTTTGTATTTTTGAAAATCCTAATAATTTGCTCCATGTAGCAGACTTTCTGTTAAGATCCTGCTATAAAATAAACTCAAATAACACACTCTCACACAATTGCTTGGAAATAACTCACATAAACATCACATTAATATAACAAAAATTTGCATAAAGAACAATCTCACAATAAGATTGAATCGCGGGCCTCTTCGAGGGGGCAACCTCCTTCAATACTTCATTAATTTTGCAAAATATGGTTACATTGGTGCCCTTTCGGGTATTTAAGGAGTTTCCTTCCAAGGTTGGCTTACATGCAAAATGCCACCTGGATTACATGCATAATGCCACCCGAATTACATGCATAGTGCCACTTTGAATTACATGCACAATGCCACTCGAATTACATGCACAATGCCACTCGGATTACATGCATAATGCCACACGAATTACATGCACAATGCCACCTATCTACCATGTGTTACATAAAAAGGGTGCCATTTGTCATGGGCACTACCTAAGCTAAAACTTAGAACATTACAAAATATTAATCATGGGTACTACCCACGTTCACTAGGAATTATTACATCATGGAAGTTATTACATTAAGGGTTAGGATGAGATCCTAACATGCCCTTCTCCTTGAAGAAGCTTTGTCCTCAAAGCTGAAAATGAGAAACTATTGCTTGAAGTTGATGGAGAGACTCCCATGTAGCATCCTCAGGTTGAAGTCCACGCCATTGAACCAGGACCTCTGTGATGGTACGGTTGCGCAGAGTGCGAGTTCGACGATCCAGCAGTTGTTCCGGTGCAAGTAAGATGGAGCCTTCTTCATCCAACTCGGGGAGTGTTGATTGAACCTGTACCTTTGTGCCCACAACTTTCTTGAGAAGGGAAACATGAAAAATAGGGTGGATCTTGGAAGTGGGGGGGAGAGCCAATTTGTAAGCTGTGGGACCAATCCGTTGTAGAACCTGATAAGGACCATAGAATTTTGGAGCGAGCTTCTGACACCTGCGGAGTTGTAGGGATGATTGTTTGTATGGCTGTAAGCGAAGGAAGACCATATCACCCACATCAAAGCTGCGCTCGGAACGATCCTGATCAGCTTGTTGGCGCATCCGATTCTGGGCCATGTTCAAATTCTGCTTGAGTTGGCGAAGGACCTCGGTGTGTTGACTCAGAGTATTGTCGACGGCCTGGACCTTGGAGCTGCCCGGAATGTAGGAGGAAGGCGTGAGTGGAGGGCGCCCGTAAACTGCCTCAAACGGTGTGAGTTTGGTGGCGGTATGATAGGAAGTGTTGTACCACCATTCGGCCAAGGAAAGCCATTTTGCCCAATGAGTAGGATGATCGGAGGCAAAGCAACGAAGGTAGGTTTCCAAGCATTTATTAACAACCTCTGTTTGACCATCCGTTTGCGGATGGTAGGCTGAACTCATTTTGAGCTGAGTCCCCTGCAACTTAAACAACTCTTGCCAAAAATTGCTAGTAAAGGTGGGATCACGATCAGATACAATGGAGGTGGGCATGCCATGAAGGCGAAATATGGAGTCAAGAAAAATTTGGGCAATAGTGGATTTTGTGTAAGGATGGGTTAGGGCACAAAAGTGAGCATACTTTGAAAGGCGATCCACTACCACGAAAATAACGAGACTTGCCTCCGAGACTTAGGTAGCCCTTCTATGAAGTCCATGGAGATGTCAGTCCACACATGATCTGGTATCGGTAATGGTTGAAGAGTGCCTGGGGAGCGCATTGTTTCTCCTTTCATCCTTTGACAAGTGTCGCAATCTGCTACAAAAGAGCGAATGTCTTGTTTCATACCTTTCCAAAAGAAGGTGCGCTTGAGTCGCTCATAAGTTTTTAGGAACCCTGAATGGCCAGCAGATGGAGTAGCATGTGATTCCTTCATGAGGAGTTCCCGAAGTGGGGACTTAGGAGGAAGAACCGGGCGTTGATGGTAACGCAGATCCTGGCCATCCCAACTATATCCTGGTGTAGACTACGGATCATCCCGAAGTGAAGCAACCAGGTCTTTCAAATCTGCATCCTGAAGTATTTCCTGACGTAAGGGCTCAATCCATTGGGGCAAGGGTGCAGAGATGGCACACAACATACTAAGGGTCTCAAATTGGCGAGAGAGAGCATCTGCCACAAGATTATCCTTCCCTTTTTTGTACGTGATGTCATAATCATAGCCCATGAGTTTTGATACCCACTTTTGTTGCTCGGGGGTGGCAACTCGTTGTTCTAGAAAGTATTTCAGACTACGGTGGTCAGTTTTGATTGAGAAATGGCGCCCAATGAGGTAAGGCCGCCAATGCAGGACTGCATGCAATATTGCCAACATTTCCTTGGCATATGTGGATTTCCCCAAATTACGATCAGATAGGGCTTTGCTGGTAAAAGCCAAAGGGCGTCCTTCTTGCATCAATACTGCCCCAATACCACGACCAGAAGCGTCACTTTCAATGACAAATTTTTTAGAGAAGTACGGCATGGCTAAAGCTGGAGTGGTGGTCATGGCATGCTTGAGGTCCGGGGAATCCTTGCTCAGTCGGCCCTGTCCAAGTAAAAGAATCCTTCTTTAACATGGAGGTGAGGGGGCGGCTATCTTTCCATAATTGCAGACAAATTTACGGTAATATCCTGTAAGCCCTAAAAATCCTCGAAGCCCTTTGAGTGTGCGAGGTTTCGGCCATTCTTGGGCTGCTTGGATCTTCTTAGGGTCAACCTTGACACCATCCTTTGAGACAATGTGTCCCAGATATTCTACTTCAGTCAAACCAAAGGAGCACTTGGACCTTTTTGCAAATAGTTTATGGTCGGCCAATAGTTGGAGGGTTCGATCTACATGATTGAGGTGCTCTTCCCATGTGTGACTGTAAATCAAGATGTCATCGAAGAACACAAGGATGAACTTTCGCAAGAAAGGGCGAAAGATGTTGTTCATCAAGCTTTGGAATGTGGAAGGAGCATTTGTGAGACCAAATGGCATTACCAAGAATTCATAATGACCTTCATGAGTGCGGAAAGCGAGTTTTAGGAATATCTTCATCCCCGAGCCGGATCGATGGTACCCCGGAGCGGAGGTCTAGCTTGGTGAAGTACATGGTCCCATGTAATTCATCTAGTAATTCATCAACCACGGGGATAGGAAATTTATCCTTGACGAGTTATCTTATTGAGTTCTCGGTAGTCAATACACAAGCGCCAAGAGCCATCCTTCTTGAGGACTAGTAAGACTGGTGCAGAGTAGGGACTAGTACTAGGCCGAATGACACCCGCCTTGAGTAATTCCTGTATCATCTTCTCAATCTCTGACTTCATGGCATGGGGGTACCTATACGGTCTGATATTGGGAGGTGTACTATCTGGCAGTAATGGAATGGCATGGTCATGAGAGCGATGCGGTGGAAGTGTGGTTGGTTTCGAAAAGATGGCCTCATGTTTGTGGAGAATCTGTTGTAGGTCTGGTGGGATTTCACCCATTGGGGATGTGGATGGTTGGATGGAGAATAGTTGTGCAATGACCCCACGTGATGATTTCTTGAGCAATTTCTCCATGCCGTTTGAACTGATAATTTGAGGTGTTCCTTTTGGGGAGCCCTTGATGATGTGTGTTTGTCCGTTACGGGAGAGCTGCATCCAGAGTTCGAGCAAAGTTCCAACTGATAGTGCCCAACGTACTCAACCATTGAGATCCCAAAACAATATCACATCCACCCAACTGGAGGGCAAACATGTCCTGCTTGAGTGCATAGTCCCCTATCTGGATTTTAACATTGCGACACTTACCTTTACAAGGTAAGGTTCCCCCATTGGCTACCATGACCTCAAAGGAATTACAAGTGTGGATATAGCAATTTTCCCACTGAGCAACTCTAGGGTCAATAAAGTTGTGCGTGCTTCCCGAATCCAGAAGGATGGAAAGACGTTGACCCTTGAAAAATCTTGTAACCTTCATGGTTTGAGGAGTAGTGATGCTGCAAGGGCATGGACTGTAATTGTTGTCTCAGGTTCCTGTTTCACTTCTTCTTGTGGAGGAGGTGTTTCTGGAGGGTCCTCATCCTTATCACTCTCATCAGAGGTATCCGGTTCTTCAACATCTATCAGGAACAGTTTTTTGTGTGCACACTTATGCCCTTTGAAAAACTTTTCATCACAATTGTAGCATAATCCTTGGGCACGACGTGCATCCATCTCTTCGGTGGTGAGGCGCTTTGGTGCAGCAGGTTTATTATCAGCTGGATGTTGGGCTCTAGGAGGAAATGAAGGTCTATTTGGCGAGAAACTTTGATGGGCGTCTTTGGGCGAGAGAGTTTAGATTCGGCCGGACGGGCCAAGCGATAGCTTCCATCATAGTTTGTGGTTTCAACATTTTTACTTTTGCTTGGAGTTCCATCTTCAACCCACTGATATAACAACTCCGGAAGAACCCTTCACTCAATCCTCTTGTCCTATTGGCCAATTTTTCAAATTGAGCTTGGTACTCTCGGACTGACCCTGTTTGTTGTAGTTTGGTTAAGGCTCCTGTAAAGTCCTCAAACTCACTAGGACCAAATCGAGTGAGTAGTTGGGATTCAAAATCCTCCCAAGAGAGATTTGGGTAGGCAAGACGCAACCATTGAAACCAGTGTAGAGCCTCAGATTCCAAGTTAAAGGAAGCCATATGGACTCGATGAAATATGGGTACATTATGAAGTCGAAAGAATTGGTCAACCCGACATAGCCACCCATCAACATCCTTCCCATTGAATTTGGGAAAGTCCAATTTGGGCATTCTAAAGGGTGGATCATGGTCACGATTCCTTGTAGAACTCTCAGCTTGGTATTCCGATTTGGGTGGTTCTCTTCTCAGTTTCTTGTCTACTTACGTCAATGCTTCTTCCAAGCGATTGCTAGTGGCCTCATGCTCTAGGCGAAGACCTTGGACTTCTTCCCTTATGGAGTGAAAAGCCGAGTTCAAGTTCTCAATGGCTTTTGTTAGGGACTCCAAGTGTTCTAGTTCTTTCCGGTGTCCACGGGTACCCTGGGCCATTTTTTTGACCTTTTGTGACCAGTTACTAAAAATAGAATTGAATTTTTAGGACTTACTATTTTTAGTAAGTGCCCAAAAAAGTGCTTGGGTGCTATATATCAAAATGATCAGCAGAAGGAGGTGGTCACAATGAGCTATATATCTCAACACTACTTTTTGGCACCCTTTTTTTTTTTTTATCTCCTGTTTCTTTGAGTCTAACGGTGTTTCTGATTCCGATTACGAGCTGCTTGAGCAAAAGTTGGCTCTTTGGAGCACTATCTATAACTGGCCGTGTTTCACACTCAAGATTCTCTGTATTTTGCAGGTGACTGATATGACAGTTCTGTTCTGACCCTGAAGACTGAATTCTGCCCTACTATGTCTTGACCTCTCTGACTTTGGTCGACTATTGTGGCTACCTTTGTAAATTTTACTGTTATTCTCCAGACTTTCAACTTAAGTGTCACCCTCATGGCTTATCCCGAATGCATGTCCCTTATGTTATTTTTTTAGTAGAGGACTCCTTTCTCATATGCTCACTTTTGAAATGCAAGTTTACGAACATGGATGTTTGGATTTTTATTTTTATTTTTACGTTTTTTATAGGTTGAAGTTTTAACGAGAACCGGGGAATGCTAAGTATAGGAGTATGTACCACCCATAGGCCCTCTAATATACCGACAGAGTGACGAACAATAGTGCTCGGACCAATATTTCGAGGCCACTACTCAAGGAGGATTCCACACATACCCTTGAGCACACTACTGCCTCTACGACAATACGGGAGGGTAATCGTCCGGGATGTTGTGTCCCGTAGACTATGAGTAATACAAGGCCGAAGAGCTTCCTAATGGCTAAAAGTTTGTTTAATCCTAGATGGTCTCCCGATATACCCGAAGATACGTGGGAGCTCAAGTTCGTGCGCGAGTTCTGTATGAGGCACGGGTATTGGAGCCTGATCGCCCCTCACTTCACTAGACGCTTTATGGGCTATCTAGCTTAGCCAATAACGACAGATCCTTCGCGATATTTTAAAACCCCCGGTACAGGGTTTCTACCTACTCAACTAATAATATATTTTTTTGTTTTTGGTCTGGAAAAAAAAAAAACAACTGTATTTTTTGGATTTTTTTTAATAAGGAAAAACAGAATGGAAAAAACACACGGAATTTATACCTAACGGGCGGATTGGATGGCAAGAATCATTGCAGTTGCGGCGAGAACTTGGCCCTGGAAAGCGCTACGATACCACTTGTTAAGATCCTGCTATAAAATAAACTCAAATAACACACTCTCACACAATTGCTTGGAAATAACTCACATAAACATCACATTAATATAACAGAAATTTGCATAAAGAACAATCTCACAATAGGACTGAATCGCGAGGCCTCTTCGAGGGGGCAACCTCCTTCAATACTTCATTAATTTTGCAAAAGATGGTTACATTGGTGCCCTTTCGGGTATTTAAGGAGTTTCCTTCCAAGGTTGGCTTACATGCAAAATGCCACCTGGATTACATGCATAATGCCACCCGAATTACATGCATAGTGCCACTTTGAATTACATGCACAATGCCACTCGAATTACATGCACAATGCCACTCGGATTACATGCATAATGCCACACGAATTACATGCACAATGCCACCTATCTACCATGTGTTACATAAAAAGGGTGCCATTTGTCATGGGCACTACCTAAGCTAAAACTTAGAACATTACAAAATATTAATCATGGGTACTACCCACGTTCACTAGGAATTATTACATCATGGAAGTTATTACATTAAGGGTTAGGATGAGATCCTAACACTTTCTATCTTGTGAGGTTGTTCTACAAGCCCCAACTGTTGGTTGAGTGTTCGATACAAGTTGACGGTTTCTTTGGTATCAGGTCCCCCGTTGTGCAGGGTGTGGTTTATTTTGAAATTCTTTTCAAAAAGGAGCAATATTGTTTGGGCAGGATTGAAATTTTGAATTTTAATTCAATCGGTAGAAAATTTTGGTGGGCCCGCCTTTGTGTTGTGTTGTAGTTCAAAAGGTTATGCGGGTGGTTGGCTCCTCTTGAAGCATTCTGTAAAATATTGTGGAGATCCTTTCAAAACCCCACATTTTAATTTAATCAAAAAAATATTATCTTGGATAACCTAAAGTGTAAGGAATAGCCTCGTAAACACTTTCTTATTTGTGTTTCTCTAAAAACCCTAAGTGCAAGGATGATCCTCCATAGTATTTTTTTATGTTGCTCTAAAACCTTAAATGTTACTAAAAATCGTAGATAGTTTGAACCCTACCAGCTGTGCTGGTAGTTACTAAAAATCGTGATTGTAACCATTGCTTCTATATATCAAAAAAAAAAAAACCTTAAATGTTGTCCTAGAAACTCTAAGTGTAAGAATGGTCTTTCATAGTAGTTACTTTCTTATGTTGCTATAAAAACCCTAAATTTCCATGAATATTATCTATATTTATTTTTTTATTAAATTGCTCTTGAAACCCTAAAATGCAAGGGAGAGACTCTACACTACTTTAATTTTTGTTGTGAGGAGAGGATTTAATACTACTTGACCTCCTTCACTTCCTGTGTTTCAAAAAAAATAACTACATCTTCCTTGGCACCTTGAATTCCTTCTAAATTTGAACATGCATATTTAGTTTCCTCATCTCATATGTTCTTTGATTCTTCTAATAGTTGAATTGAGCAAACCTTAAGGGCCTTCGCCATCTGATGATGTAGAGGATATTTCTTTACCACTTTCCTAGGAGTGAAAAATCCTTGGTCTAGTCTAGCTTCTACTATGATATAATCTCCTTGCTTCATATTAAACTCTATCTTATACCCAAAAAAAATCGTCTCTTTATCTATTAGTATCACTTTGTAATATCTTTTCATGTGTCTAGTCTCATAACATTTACACTATCATAATGCAATATTTTCATAACCCACTTGTTGGTTTTGTTCTCTTGATTTAGTTGTAATCTTAATGTGACAAAGGATTTGGAATATCCATGTCAACACATATGCTAGTATTTACAATATGCCTTTGTTCCTTAGTTGTTGGTCTCTCCAAGATGAATTCTCCTAAAGTATTTTCAATAGTCTTCAAAACCTACTTATCCATAAGTTAATATGGAAGTCAAAAAATCTTAACCCACACTAAATTTCTTTTAATAGCTTTTGTCTATAGAAAATTTCTCACTCCATAGTCTTAAATGCAATGCATCTCTCCCCTTGAATCGTGGGCCCCCACCCATTATAATCTCCTTAATTCCTATATTAGAAAAAATGATGAGGAAAATTTTTGTAAAAGAAAATTCAAAGAGTAATTTGAATTCAAACCTCACATAAACTTACCTAGTAATCCTCTACTTTTAAGAATTGTTGTCATGCTCAATTATTTCATCCTTGATAATCACTTTCAGTGTAACGTGTTGGATAGGGTTTTCCATAAATTTGTATTTCCTCCTATCTCTAACTAGGGCCTTTATACTTCCATATAAGGCATATTTAATTTAAATCTGGACTTGTAAAATTGATTTTCCTATTATGCTACCTAGCTTTTCCTCATAAGAACCTTTTTTTTTTCAAAAATTTGAAACAAGAAAATGTGATACATGCTCCTTACTCACACTCGTTACTTGCTCATACAACACTCATTCCCTAGTCTAAATAGAGTTCAATTTTATTTTTAATATAAAGTAAATTTATGTTTATAATATTTTAAATTTATTCTATGAATAATTTTTTTGTTCTTTTATTTATTTTTAAATATGATGATTTTAGAAGTAGATTGTTAAGGAATTTGTTTATATGATAATTTCAACGATTTTATTCTCCCTAACAAAAAAGAATGTGTGTGTTGATTTTTAGAATTAAAATGTCAAGGAATTTTATCAAACGACATTAGATCAACCAGTTAAATTCCTCGACCTTCAAGGAGAATTAGGTTCAAGTCTTGCCAAGCTATATATAATAACCAAATTATTGTAATATCACTATGTGGTTATGATGTAATTGCAAGTGAGGCCCGTTTCAATACCAAACACATTTTTTGGCTCATCTTATCAAAGTTTATAAGTAGTCTCACCAATTAAATTGAGTCCTCATTACCTAAAGGATTGAAGAATTAAATTGCATATTTTTCACGACCCACCTTGGCATAACCTTTATAGGATGGACTATGTATTGATAAATGATGATTTATGCTTGGCTTTGATGCAATTTGGATGGATATACGCATTCATTGTTTTGATTATGTTATATGAGGATATGGTACTATTGATTCTCTACGTGGTTGCAAGATCAAATACTCTCGTAGGTGGACAAGAAGTTGGCCACAAACAACGAGAGACCATATTAAAGAGAAATGACGATGATGACTTTTTTATCAACAACTCAAGGTAACACGGATAAATACCCTTCATATAGGTGCATTGCATTTTACTTATGCTCATGTTCGCACCATTAGACCAGGAAGTTACTCGCAATGAGTCTTCTTGAAGTAGATCGGTGATAGCTTTCACCTATCTTAAAATACACTGTCCGCTTAAGGATAAAACAATGGTGTGAAACATCAAGGGAGTGCATATGTTATTTGCTTGTGGCATGTTGGTTATGGATTGCTATACTTCTTACATTCTTGAAGTATTATTTGACTTAAAATATTTAACTTTGAATGAATCTAAGGATAGCTATGATTAAATATTGAACCTCTAGCGAGGGTTATGCTTTGTTTTCAGTTTTGCTCTTGAAGTGATCTTCCTTGAAGTTTAAATGAGCATGCTTTTATTTCTCCTTGTCATTAGAGTGGCGCTTGATGAGAGTTGAGTGGGCACATGTGGAACATATTCTTGAACGTTACCATCAAGTGTTCCATGCAAAATGGCGTCGGTTGCTTCCTTGCTAAAAGGATGGTGGTGTGGCACGGGGAGGAAAAAGGAAGGATTTTTGGAGAAAATATCGAAGGCAGAAGTAGATCATTGGAACGAAGGGAAGGAGCTTGAAGCTCGCAAAACAGAGGACGTAGAAGGAAGCTAAAACAGGTGGGTCTTGCTATTGTTATACGTGCTTTAACTGTTGTAACTCGATGTGGATTGTTTCCTTGATGTGTATCTTCTTCTACTACTTGTGTAGCACGTGAGTTAGTCACACATGCTTTTGTTTTATCATTGTAGCTTTCAGTCTCTTCTTCTTGTATAGTAGTGTTCTTCCTTGCTTGTTGGAAGTAAAGTCATTTGGGTTTGGTTTTGTTTCTTCCTCCATGCTAGTGAATGTTGGATTGTGTAGGAAGAGGGTGTCTTGGGTTGAGAACCCCTAAGCGTCATGATAAGCACACCATACAACGACCTATCATCGCTTGTGGGGCGTGTGCGCAAGTCACTTTGTGATCACCATCTCCTGTGGGAACCTTGGCACAATCAATCGCAAGGAAATGTTGTGTTAGAGTTCTTTGTGCACCTGTTTTGTTTAGAGTTGTTGCTTCCTTTTAGGGTTCTCTTGCTAAGGTTTGAGCTTGTTTTATCGAGCGTTGTTTTGATGCATGAGTTTGGAGTGCATGTACGACAGTCTTGTTGATACTTTTGATTGAGTGTGGGCACGTTGGCTTAAGCGCCTTGGTTGTCTTGGTTTCGGTGTAGCAATGTCATGTTGTTGCTTGGATCTTGTATGGCTTGTGTTGTCTATGTAAACCATGCCTTCTGAATGTTCAGTGAAGACTTAAGTACCTTGGTTGCCTTGGTTTCGATGCAACGATATCATGTTGTTGCTTGGAGCTTGTATGGATTGCATTGTTTACGTAAATCATGCTTCCTGAATGTTCAGTGAAGGTTTAGCTGCTTGTAGGCTAGTTCGTTGATTGTCGTATGCTTTATGATTGTGTTTTAACCTTCGTTATGCTTTGGTTGAAGGTAGATGGAATGGTTTATTGTTTATCTTTAAGCTTATATTGGTTGGATGTATTTTCTTAGCTTGCACATAAGAGGTTTACTTTTAAGCAAAACGATAATGGATTAGCTCTGCAAGAATAAATACTAAGTTATGTAAGAATAGTAGGGGCTTTTCCTTTAAGCAATTTGATTTAGATATTTTGTAATGCTTTGGTTTGGGAGAAAGTAAATTGAGGAATTTATTTATTGTGGATAATTATTGGTTTCTAGCTCTTAAAGAAAAGAAGAAATCACTAAGTAAGGAATTATGGGGTTCCTTTGAAATTACTTTTGGTAGAGGAATTTTATGGGGGATTCCTGTGTAATTTCTTATTGTTTTTGAAAGGATAAAAGAATTACTTTTATTGATGGTTATCTTGGATAATGGAAATGGAAAATAGGAAAGTATGGGCTTCTTTCATGCATGTTTTCTTAGTATATTTTGCATTATGGAAAGACTCATATAGAGATGCATTCATATTTGCACAGAGTTGTCTTGATCCCTACTACATATCCTTTTGTCATGAAAAGCAAGGAAGATTCCGAATGAAGTGGAGGATAGATTCTTTCTCAAGATCTTGTGTAAGGATCAAGATGTAAATCCCTCTTGGTGAAAGAGGATTTAATGTATTGAAGTTATTTTTGTAACTCGGGCTTTGGTTAGAATATAGCCCTTATGGTTGAAATAGATCCTTGCAAATTTTGATGATGTACTGAATTCTTTTATGCTAATGGTAGATTTGTGTGTTTTGTAAACAATCTATTACCATGGACTTATTGTAAATCAATTGTTGTATTATGCGATTGTTCTTGGATCTGAAATCAATGAACTCTCTTTGATGTTTACCATGCTTTACTTAAATATGTTGGAAGAGGTTTTTCCTTTGTTGTTATTGGATGATTTAGCATATCTACAGAGAGAGAGAGATTTTGATGCATAGATTACTTCTTGTTGTTCTCTTTTGGGTTTGGGGCACTCTTAAACCTCATCTTGAACTCTCTATCTTAACCCAAGCTTGAGGTAGTTGCAGGGAGGCAACATCTAGGTCCTATGTCCCCATGGAAGAGCTATCATGTGGAGTGGTAGGTGCTTGAAATACCCATCACGGAGATAGGGTAGTAAAGCACCGAAGACAGTAGTTCACTGCGGAGGTGCAACTAATCGAATACGAAGGCAATACGCCCAAGGGAACCAACATAGACCGATGCATGTTTGGTAGGGAAAATGATGTTTTCCCTTCTCTAAATATTGATAAGGGACAACCCCAACACTATGGTCAAGCGGTCCTATGTTCGCGAAGCATGCAAGAAATGTGGGATGACCATTTGGAGCATCCTTTATGCTACGAAGGTATACAAGGTAAACCCCAATAGCTACAGGAGCATCACCTCTCTTGTCCCCTCAAGTGACGTTTGCAATGTTATGGACTCAAAATGTGGTTATGTCTAGTCTTTTATTAACCATGGATACTCCTTGTGAACCTTGTTTGGGTTCTGTTAAGGATAAGAAATTGAAAAAAAAAATCTCTTTCGGGTTGGTCAGTTTGGGGTTGTTACAATATTTGCATGAGTTTGTAATAAAAAAAAATTGTTATCAAAAGTTTATAAGTAGTCTCACCAATTAAAATGAGTCCTTATTACCTTTGAAGAGTTAAATTGTGTATTTTCTCAAGTTTGTAATAAAAACAATTCATTATCAACGTTACAAAAAATTTGCAAGTCACATAATAGATATAAGGTTGCGATAATGTAAGAGAGAACAATTTGGACTCCTTCCTCATTTTAGAAAAGTTGTGTATTAGAAACTAACTCAACATCGAATCCCATCACATCATGAATGAGTGTATTTAATAGATTTTATAGGACATAATTACTTTCCCTTCCAACTTTAGTTTATCATTTAGTACCCCATTCTCAAAATAATAAATGTGCCAATATAAGTGTCTTTCCATCTTTGATCTATTATTAGTCCAAATGGAAGAAATTGTATTTGAAACATACACAAATATTAATGATATGAAGGCAATGATCTTATACTTTTAGTATTTGAGTGGGAAATTATAACTTGAACATTTTTATTAAATGTCATATGAGGAAGGAACATGGTAAATTTACTTGCATCTACTTTGAATCTAATTCTTAATCTATTTATATGATCGAAGTCAAATTGATTGTATGTGCAACCCCTACCATTGCAATAGATAAGTCTTTTTCTAATACGAAAATGGTAACAAAGCTTGTCATTCATATCCTAAAATTTTCTTTGCATTGTGATATCATTTATGTCAAGTTTCTCAACAACCCTATAATTAAACATGATAAGACACCCACCTTTCAACTCTTTTGTTGCATAGTTACTTTTGGATGTCGTAAATGACTATAATGTTACCCTCTTCAATTCATTTTGGAGGCCATGTCATAAAAGTCATTTGATATGGTTATTGAAGTCATAGACTTCAAAGTTTTCACTTCCTTCCATTTGATCCAAGTTCACCTCTCATTATAAAAACATACACATAGTTTAAAAACTATATTTATGTTATTATTTGTGTCCAGGTTGTGTATTAAAAGTATCTCTATATGCCACTCACCTTTGACCTTCATCTATATTAAGATTGCTTAAATGATGCTCTTTACTTGCAATGATTCTAGTGTCCTTAGTATGAATGTGATGTCTAGATTCATGCAAATCGTTAATTGCATTGAATATCCTCACAAAAAAATTATCTTTAACTAGATGTACCTAGTTATCTCACTAATATAGTCTTCTATAAAAGGCAAAATTTTGGATGACTCATTTTTATAGTTAAAGATGACATGCAAGATGTGTTCAATGTTAGACAATAGTCTAAATTTAATGAAGTTCACTCTAATCCCTAGTTTAATTTATTAATACTTTCTCAATAACTATAGTGCTTTCTAACATATTTTTTATATTAAGTCCCATTGACCAACTTTGGACATTTGTGAACTTAATCATTATCTTTGCTTATTAATTGCAATCTAAGAGCCCATTCAAAGGGCAACCCCTCTCCAACTTATAAAGTAGCCCCTTCCTCTACATGGAAATTGACCCATTTCTTTTATTTGCATGCATCGAAATGTCAATATACTTCTTTTAAGTCTACATCTTGTTCATATCGGCTTAACAACTCTTGTACAAATAGTTGAAGCCTCTTCAAAGTGCCCAAACCCACACTTTTGGTTGTTTGTGGTCTTGACAACACACCCCATCTTCTTAGTAGTCCCTTGTATTTTATGACAAGATAGGAATGTTGCAAGAAACCCATCCATTTAAAATGCCTTGCTTATTGTAGCTTACTTTGTGTTTCAAAGACACTAAAGAGGGTGGTGATTGGACAACTCAACAATTTTTTTTGTTTTGTTGTAGAGGAGTGTCTTGTATTAATAAATAGAATATTAGTTACTCATCACAAAAAAAAAAAGGCAAGTGGTATGGAAGAACAACCCGAGATGTCAACATGAGAAACCGCCCAGAACCTAAAACAAGGATTTGGGCTTACAAAGACAATCACCCAAAACCTAAAACAAGGATTTTTTGACTTACACAACAATCGGGAAATAAAAACAAAGAAAGCAATTTTGAAGCCTTAACTGATAAGCTGAAAAACTGTAGAGAACAAAAAACTCTACAGATTTCAGCTCCTACAAATGCATGAGACCTTAGATCTGAAAATTGCTGACAAATTGTGCATTGTTGCACGTCTATGCACGCTTGAAGACGGCCCAATCAAACCGGGGGGACCCCTAGGAGCAAATGTAAAGGTTGTTGTCTTCAATGATTCCTCGTCTTTGTACATTTGTTCAAGCAACTCCAACACCCGAAAGTTGTTGAAGTTGTTATGTCTAGATCTCTCCAACCAAGGATTGGAGAGATGGAGTCATTTTTCTGGTAAAGAGTCCCCTTCTTTCTCTTGCTTGAGACTGTAGGAACGTCAAGATTTTGCAAAAGAAGGGGGAGGAGAGCTTGTGTGGGTGGTCATATTAGTTGTTATAGTGCAGTTGTGGTGAGGTGGAGGAGCCTCAGTGACCACCATTTCCATATTAGTTGTTGAAGTGTGGCTTTGGCAAGGCAAAGAAGCCTTGGTGACCACCATTTCAGTTGTTGGTGGCCTTGAACCTGGTAGCTCTTCCACCATTTTCGATGACTGTGGGACTAAAAAACCAGCCTCCTTTGTTGTTAGTTAGGAATGTTGCACTTTGGTTACAAGGGCACATGATTTTTTGCACCCTCCCATTGTGGTCCAACCATCCTCTTTGGCCTAGGGAGGACAGAGTGTTTGGAGTGGGGGCCAACTTCGGCTTATTGCAACAAATAAGTTGACAATCCTTAACCTTGTGGTCCGATGCTTGACATCTAAAGCAGGTATTCGACAAGTTAATATACATCACTCATTGCAAAATAGTGGTGTCCCCCTATATCTCAAAAACCTCCTGAAGGTCCTTGGAAAGATCGACCTCAACATAAACCCTTTTCTATGGGCAGGCATTGAAATACTTGTCATCTTCAACCAATAAGACACGCCCTAAGAATACTGCCATGCAATTCAAAAAGGACTAAAGGGGGGGAGGGGAAGACTAGGGGGATGAAAAAATGGTTTCACCATTTGGCCCAAAAGTTCCAATAATTTTGCGTTGGGCAGACGTAAGTCTACCTGGTGCCTAGAGTTACAGTTCTACAGTTTAGGGTTTCTAGTTTATTTTGCTATGCCTAATTATGTTGTGTATTCACCCTTTTAGGGTTGGTTTCGTTCTGTAAGGGTGTTGAATAACTGTAATTTGTTTGCTTGGGTTCCCGCTCTATTGACGGGGATGTTTTTTTGGTTGATGGCGTTAGCCATGTGGCGTGTTTATCTGCCTCTTTTTTTGTTTGTAAAAATGTATTTTGTTCTTTAAAATTTTGTTTTTTACACACAAAAAAATACTAATAAATAATGTTGAATGATAGCATACCAATCTTCCTCCATGTAATAGCATGCCTCACATTACTTTGCTTTTTGCAAATCAAACTTGGAAAATTACTTTGTTTTTTGGAAATCAAAAAGATCATTTATTCTCGGAGGAGGATATCAACTCCTGACTGTAATCCTGCTGAGGGCTCTAAAATCAATGCACATTCTCCACATGCCATCATTATTTTGGACAAGTACTATTGCAGAGCTACACGAGGAGCTGCTTGGTTTTTGTAACTCCTTGATCCAAGAGTGCTTGGGTTTATTTTTTTTACTTTCTCCTCCATAATGGATGGCCAATACAAAACAATACTGAGAAGAGATCAATTAAGCTGCAGTTGGATTTCATGTTCTACTCCCTGCTTGGAAATAATTCTTTAAGAGAAGCACATACTTCCTTAATTATTGGTCGCTTTGGTGTACAGAAGACAACTACAAATCTCAAAGGTAAGCATATTGGCCCAAAATTATTGAAGATATTCCAAGGTATAATAAAGGATGTGTCGTGTTCAACTAGCAAACTAAGCAATCATAAATTCGGGTTGCACACACCTTTATCAGCAGCAACAAGGCCTGGGAAACTGTTTCCAGGGATTTTTCTTGGTAAGCTACAGATGACAAGAACTGGGCATGATTTTACTTGTATATCGTAGTCGATCTGGTTCTGCAAGACATACACACCAATTCCATGTAAGAAATACATATCAAGTAAAGAAGCAACTCAAAGATACTCTTCCCATGTATGAGTTCATGTTGGGCTACCAAGTCCATTGTTTTGGATGAGGACACAAGTTTTTGGGATCTTTCTGGACAGCATTGTGGGGAAGATATATACAAAGCTTAAAGGGTCTACTGCTTTTAAACCAAAAACTGATTGGCAAACAGAAGTAGTAAACCGAACTTTGAATCATTTGTTAAGAGGCTATAACAGGAGGAATGTGAAAGCTTGAAATCAAAGTTTGGCTTACATCCTACCTCGACTACGTCCATTCACACTTCTACTATTATGTTACCATTTGAGACATGTAATGGGTATCCACCATGTTCTCCATTTGATACAGCTCTTTGAGTTTGCAAGTGGGGGAAATGGAGAAGCAAGCAAGGAAGTGAATCAGATCAGCAAGTTCTTGGAGAAAATGTAATTGATACATCAAAAGGTGAGGGAAAACTTGGAGCAATCACAAGCAAGATACAAAGCTTTGCCATAACAAGCATATACAAGACCACTTTCAAATAGGGGAAATGATGTGGTTGTATCTTAGCAAGAAGAGGTTGAAAAGTGAGAGAAAGAAGCTTAAACAAATAAGGTATGAACCACTTCCAATTTTCAATCAGGTTGGTAACAATGCATTCAAATTGGACTTGCCTCCCTGCATGCAAATGTACAACAGCCACTGTTGAGAACTTGAAGTTGTTTGACGCTTCACTGCATGATCAGGAGGAAGTGAGAGCAAATTATACCATCTACTGAAGGTCTATCGCAAAGTAGTCAACAGCAAATGGAAGAAAGAGGTAAAAATCACTCCAAATGCCAAGGAGACCAAGAATAGTGGCTACTTGGGAGAAAGTATCAACTAGTTAGCAAATGGTACCGCAAAGATAAAGTGAGGGAATTGTTTCCTTATTGGATCACTACAGCTTTCTAATATCACCAAAAAACTGCTATAGGCAAGGGCCAGCTTTCTTTTGCCCACAAATCCAATAAACAATGTCAAAACTTGACAAAACTTTCTAGGGATATTTTTAACAGTAAAAGGGACCATGTAAATTCTGGATAACAAGTAAAATTTCTAACTGTTCATATTCTCATTATATTTCTATTCATTTCTGAAGGTACAGCAGTGGTTTGGCTTAAGAGTTGAGATCAACAAATGCTCTAAATTTTGGACCATGGAAGCAAACATGAGCAAATGCTCGACTCATACAAATCAAATATCTTACTGGTAAATGATTATACACATAAATTAGAGGAACCCAACTGACTTCAGCACATGCTGATCTCTCTAGAGTACTTTTAAAAGAACAAAAATTAGATAACAGAAATTATTGTTGTCAATCAATGTCTCTTACTGAACCTTTGATGGAAATGCTGCTTGAGCAGACATTATGATTCCAACAATCACACCAAACAGCCCAAGGGCACTTCCAAAGATTTCAATTACTAAAATTTTAACAAACAGTGACGAGTTCTGAGCATCTGCAAGTGCACAGCTACTTCCAATTATGCCAACGCAAACTCTGCACAAACAGATCACAGATGACAAGTTACAACAACATTGAAACAATCACAACAGAGTATTCTATTAGAATGTTGCAGACAGAAAGCAGAATCAAAGAGAATAGTTCTGCTTAGAATCAATAACAGAAAATCTGAAAACCACAACATGCAGCTGTTAGCTCATCACAGAGTCTCAGAACTAAATCTACACTTGCAACCTAGGATTCTACTAAAATGTTGAATAAAAAAAAAAATATGGTAATACTTAAACATACCCACAGACTAGGTTGGCAAACCCAACAATGATGCCAGATGCAAATATAGCAAACCCTGCTCTCATAGACTCGGGTGCATATGTATTTGCAGATGGGACACTCTCTAGCTTCGTCTGTAGAATGATGGCCACAATAACTCCATAGATGGCCACAGCTTCACAGAAAATTACACTGCAAAAACACATCACCAATAATACTATTACTGCAATACTCTCTGATGAAAGCAAATCTTTATTTTAAAGAAAGAAGACAGATAACCCAATTGATGTCATTATCAACTCGCTTGAAAAAGCAACGTAACACTCTGGATGAGTTTGTGCACGCATGATATACATGCAATATATCACAAGGATCCTATTGCATAGTCAGCCAAATGTGCTGGATTGAAGCTAATTAAAGAATGAATGAATTTGTTACAAAGTTTGATGTCTCTCTTATGCTGGTGTTGACAAACTTATTAGTTGAAAAGATAATAAAATACATGAGGAAAATTGTGTCCTCAGTGCACTTTAGAGATCCTATTGCATGGTCAGCCAAACGTGCTGGATTGAAGCTAATTGAAGAATGAAAATAATTTGATACAAGTTTAACGTCTCTCTTATGCTGGTGTTGATAAACCTGTTAGTTGAAAGGATAACAAAATAAAAGATGAGGAAAATTGTGTACTTAGTGCACTTTAGAACAATAGAGAAGTCAGCACTCACAACAGATGGCTAAATGACTATGCTACTCTAATTGTATTTAAATATATTAAAGTTTTCAACCATTATTTTGAGGCAAGTCAGGTAGGTAGTCTGCTTAACAGCTGACAACATTTCAAAACCTTCGTCTTCTCTCTCTATGTTGAGGATGGTATTGACCTCTTTTCTCTCTCTTTTTTACCTTCACTGCTGGCTCTCTTCTCTTCATTGTTAATTTTAGCATGTTAGCATTTACCATTTTTGGGTCCAATCCTTGAGGCTGCAATTTGATGTCATACAGCTGTTACACTTTATTGTAGTCTACCCTACTACTTTCTTTACTCTAGTTTATCTTATTTTCATTGAATTTTTTTTGTTACCACGGTCCAATGTAACGGCTCTTTTCAGCGAGTCCCATTAGCCTACTTTGATCATGCATGGACATCTATGTTCCATGAAGTTGCAAGGCAGGACGGTGGGATGGCAGAATGCCTTTTTGGGAGAGCGGCACGACAGATCACATTTCTGGGACATCAAGATGCGTCTCTGAGACAGCCCCCATATCCCAAGGACAAATCCCCATGGAACATAGGTGGGATTAATACAATTATCTTCTCTCTCAAGTTAAAAGCTATAGTTTTTTAGAGCTTCTATCAGAATTTGTTTCCTGCATTAAGCACTTATCTAGCTTAAATAACTTGTGCAAAGCAACCTTCATCTCCAAACATGTAAACACGATTTGCATAATATATTAAAGAAGAATAGAACAGAAATGATAATAAAAAGCGGAAATAGAGGGAATTGGTATCAGTTATATTTTTAAAATATTGCATGATTAATCGAAAACAAGAAACCTGAGTTATTTCTGACCCACTAATAATTTAAAAAAAAAAAAAATCCAAAAAACACTTGATATGCATTCACAACGCCTTAAGATGTATAATTTCATGATTAGTATTTATCATTTAAATTAGCATAAAGTAAGCAGTTATCTGCCATATGTTTACATGGAAATTGTAAATGAAATACATACTAGGTACAGTTGTCCAGGTGGGCATACCCAGACTTTTTTTGGCTTTGCAACCTTAGTAGTTACACTCATTGAAGTGCAAAATGCATCCCTTCCTACACTCAAGGTGCACCTGATACAGGGCAGTGCACACAATGCATTGATTCTCATGATGGCACAAGAGAACGTGAAACTTACAGTTCCTTTCTCTCCAGCTTGGCAAAAACCCCACTCTTAGTCCTGCCCAACACATTTGACCTCTCAAACATGCTTTCAGTTTACTATTTTACAAAATTTTGTAATAATATTATGTTTCAACTTTTCAGTTTTATTACCACATACCCAAGTTTCAGAGTTCTGAATTGTGTACTCCCTTTGACCTCTCAAACATGCTTTCAGTTTACTATTTTACAAAATTTTGTAATAATATTATGTTTCAACTTTTCAGTTTTATTACCACATACCCAAGTTTCAGAGTTCTGAATTGTGTACTCCCACATCATCTCATCCTACATTCCCAACACCCTTGCAACCAGATATACCAGTTTTAGGAGTTCACACACGGTGCTCTATAATCGTGCCTTGCCTGTTCAAAGAACCCCACAAACTTGGATACAATGAATTAGAAGATGAATGCAGTTTTCAAAAGGCTAATACATTGATCTCTTATCTATAAGGGGAAAGGGCACCATCATATAGTAGAATTCTCATAGGAAATTAAGTATAGCCAAATACCAAACCGGTTGAACATTACTTGCAGAAAAATATAAAGCAAGCGCAAGCAAAATTGTAAAAATCAGGACATTTATCACCCAAAGAAAAATATACACAAGTAATATTACAATATAAGGGCAGTAATATATGGACCTTTTAGAAAACATTCCTTTGAAGCTCCCGGGGGAGAGGGGAGGGACCTGCTCCCTCTCCCTGCTCCCCTTTCCCTGGTTCTTGCCCAGTCCCTGATTCATCCCAGGTCATCCCACTCTGGGAATGGTTTGTAGTAGATGATCTCCTTGGGGGAGATCCTTGCCCACTTTCTGCTCCTTTCCCAGTAGTTTTGGGGTTTCCTTGCTTGAGTCCTGGGCCTGGTGCTTCCCAAGGATCTTCTAGGGTTTCCTACATGTTCCCGGGATCCTTTCCCTGATCTCCCTCAGGCTTTCCCCTGGGGTTTTTTTGCAGGTTTTTTACTTGGATCCGGTTCCCAAGGCTTTCTCGGTCTGTGGTGGTTGCAGGTTGGGTTTTCAATTGCTTCCTGGTGCGTCCTGTGAGGTACTCACTTCATCGGGGTTGGTCTGGGGGGGCAGTTTCCTCTTTGCTCGTGACTCCTCTCTGGGATGCCTTTGGTTGCTGGTGGTCCCGTCCCTTTGGGTGGGGCCATGTTCGGTTTCCTGTTCAAAGGCTTCTTCTTGTTGGATCTGTTGCTTGGTGGACGCTTAGAGCATTTGCATGGCCTTGGGGGGGCCTCTTCCTGTGCTTGAGTTGTTCCCAGCCCCAGTCCCAGTTCCCTGAAGTTGTTCGTGTGCAAGGATGGGGGTTCCTGGTCCTTTCTGTTGGGGTGCTTAGGGTTTTCTGCTGCATGTCTCGATCTTGGGGAGGGGACCTGTGATCAATGCATGCAGACCCCTGGCTCCCTCAGTTTAGGCTTCCAAGGATCCCATCTTTGTGCCTGTTGCCGCTTTCTACCTGGGCTTTGCAGGTTTTTCGTTTCGGTTTCCTGTTCGGGGGCTTCTGCTTTCTGGTCCTGCTTCTCGGTGGACTCTCAGAGCTTGTTCTTGGCCTTGGGGGGGGGGCCTCTTCTTGTTCCTGAGTTGTTCCCAGTCCCAGTTCCAGTTCCCTGGAACTGTTCGTGAGCAAGGATGGTGGGTTCTTGGTCCTTTCTATTGGAATGCTTGGGGTTTCTTTTGCATTTTCTGGTCTTGGGGTGGAGTCCGGTGCGCTTGCAGTTGTGGTCACTCCTTCCTCCTTCAATTTTGGCTTCCGAGGATCCTTTCTTTGCGCCTGTTGTTGTTGTCCTGGCTCCTTCCGGCTTCCTCGTACTCCTGTTGGCAGGATACCAGTGCTGTGGTTTTTCAAATCCGTTCTTCTGCTAGTTTTCCTGTTGGGCGGGATTTTCCAAACCTATTGGTTTTCCCGCTGGGAAGATTTTTCAAATCCAGTTTTCTGCTGGTTTTCCCGCTGGGCGAGGTTTTTCAAATTCGTTTTTTCTGCTGGTTTTCCCGTTGGGCGGGATTTTCCAAACCTGCTGGTTTTCCCGCTGGGCGGGATTTTCAATTTGGTGGTTTTTGGCTGCTTCCCGCTGGGTGGGATTTTCAAATTCATCATCCTGCTGGTTTCCCCGTTGGGTGGGGTTTTTCAAATCCGTCTTCCTACTGGTTTTTTATTGGATGAAATTTTCAAATTGGTGGTTTCCTATTGGGCAGGATGTTCAAACTCTATGTTTCATCCTGCATGTTTTCCCGTTAGGCGGGATTTTTCAAAATTGGTGGTTTCCCGCTGGACGAGATTTTTCAAACTTGTCTGTTTCCACTGCACGGGTTTTTCCAAACTGTTTATTTCCCGCTGGGCGGGATTTTTCAAATTGATTGTTCTTGATCTTTGGTTTGGTTGGTTGACCTGTTGTAAAAAGGTTTTGGGTCCTTTCAAAACCAACTTTTAATATAATTTTAACCTACCAACAAAAAATATATGGACCTTTTAGGTGTGCCTTGTGTAAGATAAGACAATTTATTAATGTCCACAAACGGCCAAAGTAGGCCAATGGGACTGACTCATTGAAAAGAGTTGTTTCAATGCACTGTAGTAACCAAAAACGTACTACAAAAATAATCTAAACTAGAGAAAGGAGGATCTAGAAACATCAGATCACCTATTTCCTCATTCTTCATTGTCCCTTTGCTTCCACCATTTGGGACTACTTTTTCAAAAAAATAAGAACATATTGGGTGGCTCCATCAACATTGAAAGACTTGATAAAAGGTTGGATTATTTGTTTCAAAGCTAAAGCATTATGGAATCTGTGGAGGATTGGACCTGCCATTATTTGCTGAGATCTATGGCTTGAAAGAAATAATAGAATTTTAAAAAACAAAGCACAGAATCATTTCCAAATTTGGATTCATAACATTGCCAGCAGAATGTTTACAGTCATCATGCTCATAATGGGAAGTCTGAAGTATGGAAAAAGAGGTACAAGCCTCTAGGTTACAGGATTTAAATATACATACAAGGATCATCAACAACAATAGAGTTAACACAAAGGATTGGCGTTGATCCATGGTAAAATGGAAATGTACAAAAGATGAGTTCATCAAAATTAATTTTGATGGTCCTTCTAAAAGAAATACGGGGAAAGCTTGTTTTTTTTGTAATAATGAAGGCAGAATTCTCCTCACTTACTCAGAATCATATGGCACTTCAACTAACAACTATGCAGAGACCAGGCCACTTTTTACAGGGATAAAGATTGCCATTGAAAAATAATGGAAATATATTTAAATTAAAGAGGATTCACAAATTATAATGAATGCTATCAAGAAAAATTGATGTGGGGATTGGATCAACAATAGCAATATTTTTTAATGTCCATCAATACTTAAAGGAGGTAGTATCTTGAAAATGTAAACAACCTCTACAGAAGGAAACAAGGTAAGATATAGTGTATCCCATCACAGTGATGATCTTCAATTTAGCAAAATTTTACAGGGTAAGAGATAGTATATCCCATCACAGAGTTGATCTTCAATTTAGCAAAATTAAAAATTTTGAAGGTAACTAGCCAAGAGAGATTCTATCTCTTAATGAAAATAATTAATAATATCGAAGTTGATAGAGGAAATACATCAGTCTCAGGAAGATAAAGTATGTCTTTTATAGAAATGCAAACTGGATATGATCTGATTGACTTAATAGCAAATGTAATGTTTTAATACTTAATAGCAAATGTAATGTTTTAATATTTTTATGAGAGTGGCCCCCACTAGAAGCCACATATAAAGAGTCGTAATAGTTGTCACGACCCGCCCTGACAGGACCTTTGTTGAGAAAACAATATAATTGGACTTATTGTTTTAATGACTAACTTTGTTGGTGCTATAAATATGCAAGGATATGATGTGACATCGGTTGTGTTTTATGTTTATGACGCTGCTAGTTTTTATGTTTTTGCAGGGCTAACCATGGTCTGATCGACTTAATAGCAAATGTAATGTTTTAATATTTTGATGGGAGTGGCCCCCACTAGAAGCCACATATAAAGAGTCGTAATAGTTGTCACAACCTGCCCTGATAGGACCTTTGTTGAGAAAACAATATAATTGGACTTATTGTTTTAATGACTAACTTTTTTGGTGCTATGAATATGCAAGGATATGATGTGACATCGGTTGTGTTTTATGTTTATGATGCTGCTAGTTTTTATGGTTTTGCAGGGCTAACCATGCTTGCAGGTGGACAATGATGAGCTAACAATTTAATATTTGCTTTGATAATGCTTTTAAATTGTTTAGCCAAGGAATTGATTGATACTATTTTATGCATATAATGGTTTTAATTAAAAAGGACTAACCATTGCAATATTGAACTAATAATTTCATATTAAGCTTTGATGTTGCTTTTAAATTTGTTTAGCAAAGCAATTGATTTATATTTGTTTTAAGCCCATGATGGCTGCATTTAATATGGCCTGGAGCATGAATTGTTTAATGATTTTTATACCTGCAAAAGACTCCTTTGACTTTCCATTTGAAGGAAGTATTTCAAAATCATTAAAAAGATGGCTAAAATGGAAAGGGAGTTAATGCCCATGTCAGCTGAGACTGAGCAAGGAGAGGGGTTAGCTTTAATGGGAGAGTACACTTCCTACCTCTTCTCTCATCAACTTGGAGAAGCAAGGACGGGTTTCTATCCCCCTTGTTTTTGTCGCACGTTGGGAGGAGGGCATGAAAAAGGAGGAGATAGCCCATTTTTAAGAGACGCACGGTGGAGAAAGGAAGGCGGGGGATCGAAGGGAAAGAGGTTGCGAGGGGAGAGAAGGGCTTGGGAGTGGACGCCTTCGTTATCGTCAGCAAGGGAAACAGGAATGAGGTTAAATGCTCTTGGTCTTTCGACTGTCAAAGCTTTTGTTAATACGTTTAAGATCCCCCCCCCCTTCGTTTGTTTAGATGCATGCTTGTTTTCGAATAGTCTTGTGAGGACTAAGGAGAGGTACCCGGATGAGAATACCTCCTGTGAGAATGAAAGTTTTGTGTTGAACCATTTACCAATGGGCGTGAGTGTTCCTCAGAGTTGTGTGAGCGCTCTCCGACCTATGTGTTTCTCCCTCGAAGTGAATATAGACACCCTGTTGGGTTGTTGGCCTTATGCTGGACTCTGTGAGAGACGTTTGAATGCCCTGTGTTGACGCTATTAACGAAGGCCCTTGCTAAAACTGCTCACCATCGGAAGGTTACGGCTTGGAATCAGAGCTCCCTATGCTATTTTAGTCGCCCATCAAACAGATTAGTGCTTGTGACAAGGAGTAAACCTCTCCCCAGGAGCCCTATGAGTTGGCCTGAGTTGATCCCAAAACCCCTATGCATCGTCTGTTGGTCCTTGACGATCGTTGCTCGAACGTCGTGGCTTACCCTCAAAACGCAAGAGCTTAGTCTACGCGATTTGACGTAGGGAGAATGTTTTTCTTTTAAAAAATTGAAGAACCTTAGGTTTGTAAGTCCACCTACCATGTCTCAACAAGTGGTGCTTACCCAAAACCAATCCCATTGCCTACATGGCAGCTTCTCCACTACTGGATGTCGGGCATAGAATTTAGGTTTTATTTGTGTATTAATCTTAGTACCACCTCTGTGGTACAAAGGCCATTCGGGCCTTTATAAGGCCCTGAGGCTATAGTGCTTAATAGCCAAGCGCCTAGGCTAGGTGCTTAGCCAATAACCACTCCCCCACGCTAGTGGTAGGCACTAAGGGGCCTCTCGTGAGGAGGCCATCTGTTGGCTAGCAGGACACTTGGCTGCGTTATTTGAGGGCGCTGACCTTTCTGAAGTTATCCTCTTGGATTCCGTTAACCGCCCCAATTACCTATGATCAAATGGATACGTAAACCAAAACCCTCCCTTTTGGGCATTAATCACATGGCTAAATGTCAAATATCCCCATTTGAAACGAATGTATGAAATTGATTGACAAGAGGTTAGCTAAGGCTGACAAACTGGTTGACCAACTTAAGTTGGGAAAGACCATTCCTTTTATACTGATCAAGCAATTAAATGAGTTGGAAGTATAGTGAGGGATATTATTTTCCAATCTAGATAGGATGGACTTGAGATATTCAATGGATATTATGTTCCCCGTTAAATAGAATGGATCTGAAATATAGTAGTGGATATTATGTTTCATTTGAATGGTATAGACTTGAAATATAGTAGTGGATATTATGTTTCATCTTAATGGAATAGACTTGAGATATAGTAGTGGATATTATGTTTCATCTTAATGGAATAGACTTGAGATATAGTAGTGGATATTATGTTTCATATTAATGGAATAGACTTGAAATATAGCAGTGGATATTATGTTTCATCTTAATGGAATAGACTTGAAATATAGCAATGGATATTATGTTTCATCTTAATGGAATAGACTTGAAATATAGTAGTGGATGTTACGTTTCATTTTAGTTGATTGAACTTGGAATCTAATAGTGGATATTATATCTCATTCCTTGGAGAAAGTAGGAGAAGGTTTCTCATCTCCTTGGTATGTTCGCATGAGGGTTCATTAGAGGGGATTGTGGGGTCCTCTCTAATGAGTTGTTGTGTGCGCAGTTCTATGGTTGATGTACGATCACCTTAAAATCTTGGAGGGAAGATGTTCCTTGGGTTTAGGTCAAAGGAAGAAGTTATCCTTGGGAGGATGAATGTGGAGTTCATCCAAGAGAACTATGGGGTTCCCGCATGTAGCAAGAAATGTGAATTAGCAGGCCAATTCACAATATGGGACATAAGGATTATGGGGTCCTTATGTGCCCACAAATTGTAATAATGAGTTGAAAAAGGAACCAAGGGATTCCTCTAAGGATTGTATTGTAAAATTCATCATTAATAAATGGACCAAGGATATTTAAGGCTAGGATTTCCCAGGATAAAAGATGTGTCATATGTGATTGGAATGTTGATATCTTATGATCTTGATTCTTATTGCTAACTAGAGTTAACTTGTTATGGATTTGGTTACTCTACATTTAAGAAGGGAAGCCATGAATATATGTATTGACTAATGGGTCGCATGTGATTGGTAATTAGCATGGGCTCATGACCACTAATGGTTAAGAGAGAAGTTGAGTTTGGGAGATGTTGCCACATTTTGCTGAGGGGTAAAAGTTTTGAAAATTTGAAAACTGCTGCATTTTTAGGGACCAGATCCTCTCCTTTCCTCCTTCCCAAGCTGTCAGTCTAGGCGATCTTCAGGATTCCTTTTTTTTCAGGTGCTGGTAGGTTCAATTTGTGTTTCAAGATCGAGTTCTCAGTTTCCAGGAAGCTCCGACGAAGTCTAGGAAAGGCCCAAAAAATTCTAAGGCAGGAGTACTCCCGGGTCACACCCTTTTTGAGCGATTCCGGGAGTCGCTCCACTCCTACAGCGATTCCCAGCTTCGCCCCCGTTCCCAAGCGACTTCCGTCAGCATCCAGTAGCGGCGAGCGGTGCCAAGAAAAGGTCGAAAAATTTCTAAGGCATGGCGTTCCCTCGAGTCACTCCATCCTGGAGCGATTCCCGCCCTCTCCGCATTCCCGCAGCAATCGCCGTCTTCGCTCCACTCATCAGCAACCAACGGCAGGTGGAAGAAAGTGAAAAATTTGCCAAATATCACTCTCCTGGCAAGCGAGTCCTGCAATCGCTCCGCTCCCCGGCGATTCCCGTCATCGCTGCATTTCTTGGCGAACCGCGGCGGAAGGGGGGTTTGAAATTGACTAAGGTTGAAGGCGACAATGGGAGTCGCTCCATTCTAGAGCGACTCCCATCGTCGCCATGCCCACTCAGCGATTAACGTCCTCACCGCAATTCCTAGCGATAGCCGAGAGGGTTCGAAGTTTCAAAAATCAGCTAAGGCACGGGACCACTCGAGTTCGCTCATTCTGCCGAGTGACCCCCCGAGTCGCGCCACTTTTTGGCGAACCACAGCAACAGGAGATGAAAAGCATCTAAGTTGAAGGCCCAAGTTCGCTCCATCCCGAAGCGACTCTTGTTGTCACCACAGCAGCTCAGCGACTCTCAGGTTCGCTGTGGTCTCCAATGATCGCTCACCTGCCAATGCAAAAACGAAAATGTCTAAGTCGGGGAGCCTGCGCCGAAGTTCGCTCCACTCAGCAACGACTCCCGAGATCACTCCTCTTTTGGTGCGACTCCCGAGTTCGCTCCATCCAGGAGCGACTCTCGTCGTCGCTCATCCCACCCAGCGAACCACGGCTTGTTTTCCAAAGCACTCCCCCATCTTTGCTTCTCCAAGTTCGCTCCAATCCGAAGCGACTCTCCGCCTCGCTTCTGAGCAGCTGTGACTTTCAGCTCCAGTGCAGGGTTTTGCAACCCTTAGCAGTTTTTCAAGCAGACTTAAGAGGACGGAAGTAGGTAGCCTGTCAGGCTGCATTAATGGAGCGCCAAATCAGTTTTTCCCCCACTTGTCGAGAGCTCTTAAACATTCCAAGGGGCAGATTGTACCTGCAGCATTGAAGAAACGTCTTTTCTCAGCTACCAGACCTATCTAGAACTGTACCAAACTCAGAAGAATCATGTGGCGGGTACGCTCACGGCCAATAAGGGTCAAATCTCAGCAGCTGTCACAGTTTTGGGATTTTGTGCTTCAATGTAATTTGGGGGGAAAATTCTGCTATAAATAGCAATGAACTTTCATTGTAAAAGGGGGGGAACATATTGCTAAGAAAGTTGTTGTAAACAAACATTTGCTTCAATACAAGGCATCCTTGGCTCTAACTCTTGTCTCTTTCTTTTATGCTGCCTTCTGCAAGTATTTCTGCTTCATGTTCATTTATTTTTCTGATTGCTGTAATTCTAAACTCTGGATTAAGGCATTGGACATTAAGTGAATCTGGAATTCTGGCTGAAGGATACATAGGAAGGAATCACAGTGTTAGTTTCTGTTACATGCTTTGCTTTGATTGTTGTTGGTTTGTGTATGAGTTAGTGATTGTGTTGCTTGTTCTTCCCCACCACTATTGCAAGCCATTTACATTTCTTTCTGCATTTTTCAATCTCTTTCCAGTTCTCTTATCTCAAACACCAGAGTGTAGTATAGGAGCCGGCCTTCTTCGGAGATTGGCACGGAAGGCATCTCTTCCTTCCGGCCTTTCAATCTGTTGGGCGGGTCTAGGGCACAAAAAGACCAAATCCTTTCCTAAGTGGCAGATTCGTAACCAACAGGAGATAATCAACTTAGTCTAACCATATTGAGGGTGTTCATGATTAGAGATGTTCCATCACTCTCTAGTGGACAAGAAAGGCTTTGACCATTAGAGAACTAGTGGGCAACAAAGGCTTTGTCCACTAGAGAACTAACGAGCATGGAAGGCTTTGTCCATTTGAGGACTAGTGGGCAAGAAAGGCTTTGTCCATTAGGGGACTAGTGGGCATGAAGGGCTATGTCCATTAGAGGGTGAGAAACAGTTGACTTGAAGGGGTTATGGGGTCCCTTCGGTCAAGATATACCTGAGTAGTTGAGGAAATGCAACGAAAGGATTGTAGAGCCAGTAATCCGACTAGCACGTGGAGTGATAGAAGGATAGAGATAGCTCATCATGAAAATGAGCATGCGACCGCAATAAGCTTAGCACACCTACATAGACTGGATTATGTAGGAGGTGAGGATTGGCATACCCTTTTTATCTGGAAAAACGGCGGTAAGTTAGCTCATCGTGGAGATGAGAGAGATAACTTACTTGTAAGATGCTTAATGCACTTGCGTAGACGAGCTTATATATGGTGTAGAGATGGGCACAAAAAAAAATCTCTCCCAAGGTGGTTGTTTTTAGGGTTGCTACAATAGTAAAAGATCTGGACAACATAGGAAGGACTTTAAATTTATAATGTTATGACCTATTCACTGCAGACCCCACCTTATTTGAGGAAGAAGGTCTGAAGGACAAAAGCACACAATGCTTCAGAATACAAGGCGTGGAAAGAACAGCACAATGACCATTTCTTTAATTTGACAAAGAGGATAATATCACAGTTGTCTCCTATGGAGAGATTTATATGACATTAAAGCAAAGAGAATAATCAAAGGGCTGTGAAATGACAGGCAGGTAACATTACACTTGCTAGAGAGGCACAGCAAGAAGATGATTTTACAGCCCCAAGAAGTAAGATCCTTTCACCATCCATGGGGCAACCATGTGGCAAGACCCCCAACCCCATATGAAGGTCATTTGCCAGTGAAGTATCCCAACTTTTTGGGGCTGCCAACATTGTACAGAGTCACAGACCAGTCAACATGGCGACAAGAACAAATCACCAACAGAATCACAACTGGTCACTCCACCAGAGAGGGATGTGATGTGCACACAAAGAGAACACCTCTCCCTCCAGAGGACGTAGATCAGCTCATGGAGCAGCTAGTGTCCAGCAAACAGCCCACCTTAGCATTACTACAGACATAGGACAAACATTCAAGAAGAAAGGCAAAATGATTGATACTACAAAAGTAAGATGTGAAAGCAACTGTAGGTGTCAAATCAGATAAACAACTCCAGATCTATGAATTGTTGAATGCTGGGCAGATAAAAGTTCCCCTACGAGAAATATGAAGACACAATGCCTCCAACGCAAACAGATAACCTCTTCACATCCAAAGATTCTCTGCCCACAAGAAAACAAGATGACAGATATCAATATCAAGAAGAGGCACTCGAGAAAGTGGAAGCGCTGGGGACTTTCTAGAATAGGCAAACTTTGTTTCTAAGCAGATCTGGCCATTCTCTGGAATCCAGCCTCAGTTTTGGACACCCCACTTGGATCAAGCAATGGTTGGTATGCAATACTTTTTAACTGCTATACACATAAGCTGCAAGCTATTGTTGCCGATGTATATGGTCCCATTAACCCCCATACAAAGCTACTTATAGGCAAGGAACTTGAAACATTTTCAGATACACACGAGTATCAATATGTCATACTCACTGGAGACTTCAATGCCATACTGAATGAAAAGAAGAAACTCAGGGTTGTGAAGCATAAAACAAAGACCTGACAAGGCTAGAATGATTTTGTACTTTCCACAGCTCTTTGGGACATCATTCTAAGGAATGGCAAACACATATTAGGAGGGGATTCACTGCTATTGCAGAGTGCTTAGACAGATTCCAAATGACAGATTGGATTTTGACGTGGTTATCGAATCTGAAATAAGACAGGCTTGTGGATTGGATCATGCTCCCATATTTCTGCACATCAGATAAGACAACCAGCTCCAGCAACCTCCCTTCATATTTGAGTCCACATGGTCCCGTGACAAGAATCGTTTTGCCAGGATGGAGGAATGGTGAAGAAGTTGTCCTAAAATCAGTGGCTCTAAGATGCACCGACTTACACACAAACTCCACTACATTAAACGAAGGCTCATCAAGTGGAATAAAACTGCATTGAGTAATATTTTTGCACAGAAACACAAGGTGGAAATGACCTTAGCTGATCTTGGCCAGACATAGCAACAACCTGGCTTGACTAATGCAATTCTCAAAGAAGAACAGGAGATGAGAAATAAACTTAAAGAAATTATGGCAGAGAAGAAATTTTTGGTGCCAAACTTCCAGGGGCATGTGCCTAAAAAAGGAGGACCAGAACACTTGTTTGTTTCTTTCACCAGTCCAACGCCGCAAGAAGACATGCAGACCCCACATTTACCATATACTCCAATGAAGGCTTCCTTTTAACGGATTTGGCAGAGATCAGAAGGGAAGCAGTTGACTACTACAAGGGGATTTTATCCACTGTTCAGCCTACAGACTGAGGCCAGGCAAGAGTTCCTCAATAACATTCTGACCTTGGTGGACAGATTTCAAAATGATCGACTCATGGCGACCACAACAGTTTTGGAAGAGATTCAATAACAAAGAAGTTTGGTCTAAAAGAATTGTGACAATCATGGGCAAAGATATGATGAAGTGGACTGCCAATCCTCCTGGACGGTGCAAGGTCAAAGTGGGATATCGAACACCTTGCTTTCATTACACATCCAGCAGAGGCTTATCACAGCAAATTTGGACCAAACATGACCTAACCAAAGCAAATGCTTTTGCTGGGCTGGCTTGTGAAATTAAGCTCATTACATTTGACAAGCTTCAAAGGCAGGGTTAACAGGGACCCCCACAATGCACCTTGAGAGGGTCTGAGACTATGGATCATCTAACTCTAAATTGTAGTTTCAGCAAGACATATGGAGCTCCTTTATCCAGAAGATTCCCTTGAGTTGGGCATGTCCTAGATCCATTTGGGACCTGTTGGTCGGTTGGCCACAAGCCACACAGAAGGTTTACATACGCTGAAGCCCTAAACCTAACCTTATAATCTGGGGCATCTGGACTCAAAGGAATCACAGAACCTGCAGAGGTACCACACAGTCCTATACACAGGTTTGCAGTAGGATTGAACCACTCATATCTGAGAAAGTGCTATTTACACTCTCCATACAACATCACGCAATCTCCCCCTTTCTTTGGCTTTCACTTAGAAAACGGCCACTGATTAAATTGCCTCCATAACACCTTATTAGATTACCCACTCTCCACCTTTCTTCACTTAGTAATTGGCCACTTGTTAAATTGCCTCCATAACACCTTACTAGGTCTAAAAAACGGATTACATCCTACACTATGGCCATAGTTAAAGACTTGATCTCAACAGACAAGACTGCGGACATTTGGGCACCTTTTAGTGGGCTGTTCATAAATCTTAACATGTGCACCACACAAAGGGAAGGTATTACACAGGTCTCTCCCATCTCATGTTGGACAGTTCCAGCTTTTCCATATACTCATCACATGTTTGGTGGCAGAGTTCTCACCAAGGGATTCTGATTTGTTATTTTACTACCCTTCGCCTTCGGTTAACAAGCAAGACTCCTGACAACAGATTCAAACCGCATGGCCCAGTATGTTGTGGCATGGAGGACAACTCCGAGAACCAGCTTGTGGTGCCTGAAGGTTATACTCTCTCTCTGGTGATCTGGAATGCTGATTTGTTATTTTACTACGCTTTGGTGCCTCAAACCCCACACACACACACAGACAATGATGCAAATGCAGAAATATATGGCAGAATATAAGGCCCATGTATTAAGCAAAGCAACAGTACAATAGTTTAACACAAGGGGTCTGGCACTGCAAAGTGCAGGGCACTATGGCAGCAGGAACAGCCTGTGGATACAGAGAGGGGAATAAGAGAGAAAGGAAGGAACAAAGAAAGACCAAGCAGCCCAAAAGGAGTTCCTACACTATGCTGTATACAAGAATTGTATATAAGTTGGAAGATGAAGTGCTTCAGCTTCCAAGAGATTAAGAAGCAGTTTGAGAAACAGTTTGTGAACTGCTTCTTCTGCATATGGTGCCAATCGTTGGATTAACATGTGGCTGTACTGGTCCTGTGCAAATAGGTGTCCAGCTCTAGTGCTGAAAGGTCTTCTATCAATCTGTGACCACATGATGACAAATGGAATTAGCGCCTGAGCTTGTCTGTGCGTTGGCACCACTCGAGTTGGCCCCAAAGACAGGTTGGCACGATAGGGGTCATGGTGCACAAGAGTGGGCTTCGCGCTTAGTTGTCTGGCAAAGAGTTCAGATAGGCACCAAGGTCTGCAAGCTGTAAAGACTCTGGTGTCACCCTCCTATGGACTCTGAGCGACCCCTGCTTTGCTCAGATCACAGTACTTATAATCTATCGAGATTACTAACAACAATTAAACTTTTATCCAAATTGCAAGGTGTTTCCACACTTAAACCATAGGTTATCCTTCCAAGGATACTGGAGAACTCCTATAGAGTTTGTTAACAATGCACTAGAGTTGAGAAGAACAGATGCAGGCTCTCTGCTGATCACACGTAAGGGGGCAGTTTTTCAAAGCACAGTGGATGATCTTTTAGGGTTTATAATACTGTTGTTGCAGACTTTACAATTTTCCCTTCAGTAATCAAACAAATCTTGTTTCCTTGGCCTTGCTCTCTAGCAGTCCACTTTATGCTAGGATCCCACACGTCAAGGTGTTAAACCCACAGTGTTCATACGTTCCCCAGGCCTGTGAGTCTAAAGATCCCAGCCAAATCATTCCAACCCTTGCCGAGTCTCTCTTTCTGTAAAATCTATTGTATTTTTTTTTCAAGAGTAAATTTATTCTTGACTGCCACATTATTTGACAGGAAAACCAGGCTGGACCTAACGCTAAAATGTCACGATAAGACTGGTTAGATCTGCTTGGATGGAAATGGTGATCTGTACCAACGCCTAGCAATTTTGTAATGATGAGATCCATTTGATTCTTGTACTAAAAGTACTTGAAAGGAAGGGCCGTGCTCATGAAAATTTGTCACACAAATACCAGCAATTAATGACTCTTATAGGATTCTTTCTTCTTTTTAACAGATCCTTATTTGCTGAAATTCTCGTTAATTAAGCGAAGAGTTGGAGACATCTTGTACACAAACCCTAGGTTTATTTTCTGTGTAAATAAATTATGCGTAGAATCGTGAACATTCAAAGAAAATATAATACTTATAAGATTTTTGGATAACAAAGAGTCATATTTTACACAAACCCTGGGTTTTTTTCTCTGCACACAAATAAAAACCTTAGAATCTGAATGTGGGAAGAAAATAAAATACCTGATAAGATTTTTCGATGTAATTCTTGGCGCCTTAATAGCCGCCCCTATGAGGCTGCTTCCTGTTATATATATTCCCCTGATCGCAACCAAATATAATAATTCCAATGCGTAATCCACCGAAAACCATGAAGAAAATAAAACACAGAAAAAAAATAAGGTAAAAAGGAATACCAGGCGGCGCCGAGGACGGAAACGCCGATGGCGATGGCGATACCAACCGCAGAATATGCGTACGGGGTGATCTGCACCAGCGCATGCGCCCACGAACTCGATTTCGTCATTATTACGCTCTTTGAATCCCCTTCCTTATCTATTCCTCCCTCACTGCGAATTGAGCAATTTTTCTAAGGGAATGGAAAAGCTGGATCAAAATGAACATCGAGGATTCGACATACAGATCAAATTCTAATATCGCTTCGGGACAAATATATTTACACGCCTTCAACAGAGATAACCATACTCTCGGGAGGAAAAGATAATTTATTTTGCAAAAGTGTATTCTGCTTGTACGACCTCTAGTTTTTCGATTATAAATTAAAAGTTAAAAACAAAATATTTATATGATATTAGGTAACTGATTTATTGTTATTATAATTTTATTTTATTTGAAGTAATGTGAAGTATAACAGGTAAGATTGACCCTACTTTCCGGTATAGTAGAAGGGGAAATAAAACACCAACGACATATTGTTAAAAGGTCCTCGCAAAAACTTGTTATTATAATTTTTTTAATTACAATTTTATTGTGGTTTTACCCTCTTCCTGTGATTCGAACTTAGTTACTGAAATAAAACAGGTAGGAGGTCCTCGCAAAAACTTGTTATTCTAAATTTTTTAATCACAATTTTATTGTGGTTTTACGGAGGGTGTTGAGTTTTTTTTTTTTAAGGTCACTTTTCTTGTGAATTGAACATTGAACCTAGGGTATATCCAAGGTCATCCTTTTTGTGAATTAAATTTAAGTTTTCGTTAAGGGAGACCAATGACTTTTTTGTCATTGCAATCCCTATGTTGAGCTAGATTGAGCCTTTTAAAGACCATTGTAAAATTGTGGCAAAAACATTTTATTTTATTATGATTTTAAAATTTGTCATTTTATTTTTTTGGTTAATGTGAGAAACTCTTATATGATCAACTAGATTTGGTTAGTGTGAGAAACCCTTATATGATCAACTAGATTTGGTTAGTGTGAGAAACCCTTATATGATCGATGTTTAGGGTTGGGCATCCTCATTCTACCATGACCTCTCATAACGGGGAGAGTTGAACTTATCAGTAGAGAATTTAGCACACAGCCACATACATTGTGGTTTGAAAATTCCAATAATATTTTATTAATGTATTTTTAATTATTTAATAAGTATGTAAGAAAGCTATACTGTCGGCCTTTGTAAGCAAACATGACTTACATTCAAAATTTTATATAAGAGTAACAACTATGTTTTAAGTGTGTTTTGTTAATACAAGGAAAGAAAAATCTATGACTTTCTTCTAAGTCACTACATACACAAATTAGAGATGTCGGCATCGATATGGAGTATATGGTAGAGATCTTAGTTTTTTGCGTCCACTATCATGGAGGATCTTTATAACAAGTCAGATCCTTGCAGTCTAAAACCCAATCTACCATAGTATTTGCAATCTTATTTTGTTCTTGAGGGGTGCGAAGAAACTCTACTATTGGCTCAATAATATGGAAATAATCTCAGCTTCTTGGGCACTTTCCTATCAAATACCTGCACAACAATGGGAGGAATGAGGAAATGAAAAGAAGAAAGAAAACAAAAGAGATACAACAGCAAAGAATGGGCACTCAAGTATACCTCTTAGCAAAAATATGTTATGTCATAGCTCGATCTTTATTGTAGTTGTAGACGTCCTTCTTATAGTCATAGCAGCCCTATAACTACCTGAACCGCTTGCATCTGAACCGTCCACCTAGTGCCATCTCCTACCTTGTCATCGGTCAGGTGTTGTATAGTTTGTTATCTAACTGTCTCAAAAACGTGTTTAGCAAAATTGGCCAAAGCCCCTCTTAGTTATCACTTGCCTTCTCTTTTTCTTTTTCTGTCATCGTGGGCCCCATGCTACTTGTTGACTCGGGCATCTCTTGACTCTTCTTAATTGCTTCTTCCTCATCTCAACTTGCACCAATGGAATTTTTTATAAGGAACCAAATTTCTTCATCGATTTTACTGATCATGTGAATCCTATCTAATGCCCTGATTCCTTTGCTTTTATCTTCCCTTATGAATGGTTGTCTACTCTAAAACAACCTAACGATGTCTAGGGAGAACGTTATCAAAGAGATGAGTTGGTCAGATAACTTGTATTTGTCAACCTCTTCATAAGAGAATTCCTTGATATCTCAGATGATTATCTGATAAAAAATCCTTTGTGCTGAGTAATTTGTGGAGGTCAACCTTGAGGTGCTTCAGCTGGATAATAATATATTTTTTTGCTTTTTCTAAAGAACACAAGCTTATACTGAGAAGGGGGGGTGAACAGTATTAGATAAAAATTTTACTTTTCTTTCCAAAGTAATATCATCCAATATTATCAATTACAATAATGAAACAATGCATAAATCACCACACACATAAGAGACACAGATTTAACGTGGTTCACCCAATGTGGTCTACATCCACGAAGAAATTTTTTTTATAAATTTTGTGGAAACCAAATCCCTATTACAATGTTTGTGGACCCCAATCCATAGGAGACACCAATCCCCTATTTTCTGGTTCGTGGACCTCTATCCACAAGAGACACCAATCCCCTTTGCTCTGTTTTGTGGATTTCTATTCACAGGAGACTCCAATCCCCTCTACACTAGTTCGTGGACCTCTATCCATATGATACACCAATATCCTTTGCTCTAGTTTGTGCTCCAAAGCCCGCTCACAACTCTGCTCAAATCTGATCCACAATTTGTTCACAACTTTGCTCAAATCTTCTCTAATCCTGCTCACAACTCTGCACACAAATTTGCTCATAAAACTTGCTCAAATCTACTCACAATACCTGCTCAATCCTGCTCATAACCTGCTCAATCCTGCTCAAATCTGCTCACTAACACTACTCAAACCTGCTCACAATCCTGCTCATAATCCTTCTCAAATCTGCTCTCAATCCTACTCAAACATTTATCAATCTTGCTCACAAACCTGCTCAAATCTGCTCACTAACATTGCTCAAACCTGCTCATAATCCTGCTCAAATATTCTCACAATCCTACTCAAACATTGCTCAATATTTCCCAAATCTTGAAAATAAACAATGCTCATGTCTTTCCCAAAACTTGCATACAAACAATGCTCATATCTTTCCCAAAACTTGCATACTAACAATGCTCATATCTTTCCCAAAACTTACATACTAACAATGTTCATATATTTCCCAAAACTTGCATACTAACAATGCTCATATCTTTCTCAAAACTTGCATACTTCAACTAAAGTAATTCAGACATATTTTACCCAGAATTCTTTTTCTTCATGAACATATAGAAAATGATATGCATTAACAAATACCCAATATGTTCTTTACATTCATTAAGTCTATCGCTTTCACATGTGTCATATTTATTCAAAGGTAGGTCTAATATAGCACTTGCTAAATGACCTTTTTTTTACTCCAAAAATTGAAGAACACAAGCTTATACTAAGAGGGGGTGAACAATATAAGACCATTTTTTACTTTTCTTTACTCAAATAATATTATCCAATATATCAATGCAATGTCAACAACAGTAATCAAAGCAATGCACAAATCACCACACACAATAGAGACACCAATTTAACGTGGTTCACCCAATGTGGGCTACTCCACGAGAGAATCTTTCACTATAATTTTATCAATAAATCTCTTGGGAATCCTTCCTTGTTACAATGTTTATAGACCTTTGTCCAAAGGAGACACCAATCCCTTAATCTGGATTGTGGGCACCAACCCACAGGAGACACCAATCCCCTTCGTTGGTTAGTGGATCTCTATCCATAGGAGAACTCCTTCTCTACTCTGGCTGGTGATCCTCTAGAAAACTACTACCTCCACTACATTGGCTTGTGGATCTCTATCCATAGAAGACTCTATCCTCACTCAGAAGATATTTTTCCTCACTGCCCTAGCTAATGGAACTCTATCCATTGGAGACTACTATCCTCTACTCTGTCACCTCTAAAGCTTGCTCTCAGCTTTGTCTCAAATCTACACTAAACATAGTCCTTCGGTCTAGCACAAATCCGCTCAATCTCTATCTCTGATCTACACTAAACATAGTCCTTTGATCTAGCAAAATATGCTTAATCTCTGTCTCAAATCTGCACTAAACACAATCCTTCGATCTAGCATAAATCTGCTCAATCTCTGTCTTTAGTCTGGCACAAACTTGTCCTCAAATCTGCACCAAACTCTGTCCTCAAATCTATCTTCAAGCCTTAACACAAAGCTTGATCCAATCACAAATCAACTATGCTAGATCTGCCCCAAACCTTAACTCAAGGTTTGAACAAATCAATCAATCAACTCTGCTCTCAAGTATTCTCAAAGACTTACCTCAATTTTGCTCAACAAGTCCTCTCAAGAACTTGTCCAATCTGCTCTCAAGTCTTCACTAAGACTTACCTGAATTATGTATTGTAAGCTTCCACAAAAGATCACACTAATCTATCCACAAGTCTTCACCAAGACTTACCTCAAATCTTCTCAACAAGTTCTCACTAGAACTTGTCCAATCTGCTCAACAAGTCTTCACCTAGACTTACCTCAAATTTGCATTGTAAGCTTTCACAAAAGCTTACACAATTTTTTCCTTAAGTCCACTCTAGGACTTGCTCAAATCTTCTCACTAGCTTTCACAAAAGCTTGTTCAAATCAACTCAATCTATCATAGAAAACCTCTTCAATCACACAAACAAGTTTCACTTAGAATCTTGTTTAACTTACAAAAACATATAGAGAATGGTTAGAGACTCAATATGCTTCACACTCTCAACAATGCTCAATCACTTTCAATCTCTCTTGTTTAACCATAGAAACATATGGAGAATGGTTAGAGACTCAATATGTTTCACTCTCACACAATACTCAATCACTTCTAAACTCTTTTCAAATCAATTAAGAATAAAGAATAATTTATTTCACAGAACTTGAACTATCACTCCAACACTCTCAATCAACTATGCTCAATCAACTCCACTAAATCAATCACTTAATGAAACACAACTTGCTTACAAATCCTAAACAAGTGTTTCACTTCACTTCTAAAAATTCACACTATGAATCTCAATCCTTGACTGAAGATGATTCCTCATTCACATAACAATAATACTCATGTTCTTTCCACAAACCCTAATCATGCACGTGAAGGTTTACTCAAATATTTCAAAAAATGCTTATCAGACAACCTCACATAACAATGATACTCATGATCTTTCACAAACCCTAGTTCAAAATAGTTCACAATATCTCACTCAAATGTTCTCACAAACATTCACCAATTATGCACATGAAAGCTCACTCAACAATGCTTATCAAACAAACCTTTTCACTCCAACTTAGCATACATAACATTCAACCCAACAATCTTTCACTTACAAGGAAGATATGCCCATACCTTTTCCTTGATGGAGAAATAGCTTCAAAACTTGTCTCAACACAATCAACCTCTTTGCCAATCTCAATAGTTAGATATCAAAAATATATCCTCAATTATTTCCTTCAAATATTTCACCATACACAAATTATTAATTCTCAATTACACCTTATAATCTCCAACTTTATCAAATAAAGTTTTCACCCACTCAATTTCATAATAACTCCTTTCAAAAATTTAATGCATGAAACAATCCAAACACTCCTTATGTCTCCCTATTCAATATTGCATTTTTCAAATAATTATCTTTATAAAACAATGCAATATATTTTTAACCTTCAATAAAATATTTCTCACTTTCTCTAAGGTAAAAATTAATTATCACTCAACAAAAACCAAATAACCATGTGCTAATAACTTTCCCACTTCACACTTTAACCTAGGCGTAAAAAGTAAAGCATGCGCTTTGAGCGCCTACCAACAACCTTAGGCAATGCACAATTAACCAAAAATCAAATACCTCATGCGCGCTCCCTATGGGATTCGATCCCTGGTCGAAGCACCGCCTGCGCCTTAGCCGCAACTCCCCTACCGCGTGAGCTAAGAGCTCATGTGAGAAGCAAAAGCACTTAGAGCGCTTTGACTTCTCCTCCTCCATGCCAAAATCCAAAAGGCTTTGTCCCACGATGTCGTCGAGATTCGAACGCAGCACCCCTACGTTTCCAACAATTTATACTCCTCAAATTCATCGCTAGCCCAACTGTTGGTCGGTGCTTGAATTTTTTGCCTCCGTCGCTTTGTCTTCCATGAATTTCGGGGGCAAATAAAAATTTAAAACTTTATCCTTTGTTTGCTCACGAATTCACCTTTTCATTAATCGCATGCACTATAATTTTGGAGACTTAGACTTTTAGGGGTAAGTGCTATGGTATTTATACCATATGCCTTCCTTTTTCCAACGTCGACGGAGAATATAAAATGTGAATTCATTTTTGTGCCCAACCCAACTTTGGGTTATGAAAATATTACTTTTATAAATAAATTTATAATAAAAATATTATAAATTATTTATAAACTACCTTAGGCATAATTAAACTTTTAATATTATAATAAAGTATTATAATACTATTTCCATTGGGTCTAGGTGTTTTTCCTCTTTCACCCTTAGACATTTTTTGATCGCCTTTAATATCATAATAATAAATATTATAATATTATTTCCTTTAGGCCTTTTCTTCAGGGTATTTAACCGTTCTTTTGACCAATCATCTAGAGCTCTTAGACCAAATCTCTTGGGCTTAAAATATAAATATTTTAACCCTTCTTTTGCCAAGTCCTGCACTGATTCCTGACACTAGCTCTTGACATCAATGACAACACAACTAACTCAAAATTTCGACATATTTTACCCAGAATTTTTTTTCTTTATGAACATATAGAAAATGATATGCATTAACAAATACCCAATATGTTCTTTACATTCATTAAGTCTGTCGCTTTCACATGTCTCAAATTTATTCAAAGGTAGGTCTAGTCTAGCACTTGATAAATTTTTAATCCTAAAATTAATCATGAATAATGCACAAATTTATTTCACAAAACTGATCTATAGCCCTTGCACAATTTCAATCAAAACCAATGTACAAGTTTACTCACAAATCCTATCTATTACACGTGTACATGCATTCCCAATTCCACTCAAAACCAATGCACAAATTTACTTTCAAACCCTTGCACTTTTATTTCCAATTTCAATCAAGCAATGCACAATCAATCAATCCTTATACCTCCAACCATATGACATCAAAAATATTTTCCTCAAACAAAACCACCTTGAGAAAGGAATTAAATCACCATACCTCTAAATTTGCCTTGATGATGATGTGCCTTCAAAACCTATCTTGACAAAAATAAATTTCCTTTCTTGTGCCACTTCAAAACTAGTTAGCAAATCTCTTTTTCAAATCATCCATATTAAAAACCCTTCTCAAAAAGATGTGCACAATAAGGCTTGAAAATAATACTTTATAACTCCTTTTTAGTCTCACAAAATAAAGCTTTTTATAAAGAAAGCTTTTTATAAAGACTAAACCCTCAAATTTCCCTCTTCTATCATGCAAAAAATAAATTAAAAATAAACCATAATACACCTTATAACTCCCTCACACAATATGCAAAAGATAAATTTCAATACTTCCCCATACATCTTATAACTCCTACTTACCCAATATGCAAAAGATAATTTTTAACTTATCCCAATATACCTTATAACTCCTACTTACACAATGTAGAATATAAAATAAAATATTATTGTTGCACGTTATGACTCCCACTTTAATAAAAATAAAACATTTTATTTACCCTTACCTCAACAACAAAAACTCTCTAATCGTCGTGGAGGAGATTCAATCTCCACACCTTGACAAATGCAACGCTCTCCCAAAGGACCTCCGACCAGCTAAGCTAGCCCAAAGGGTGAAACTAAAGGGCTCGACATCGATATTTGTGACCTTCACAACTTTATCCTCCCAAACAAATAATGCACAACCAAAACCTCACAATGGGATTCGAACCTCTGTCTCACTGTACAACAGTGCTCTATCACGGGCCAACCAACCAGTTGAGACACCTCGATGGATGAGAACCAATATGCACGAACAAGTATGAATTAAGCTTCATATTTTTCCAATCATTGAACGTTCTCATTGCGCTCCTTGCCCTCCTTGTTCGTTGAATTCTATGCGCTAGAATAATATCAAATTGTGCTCTTAACCTTAGCCATCTCACTTGATTTTTGCTCCTTATTTATACATGCATTTTCGTTTTCACCATGGACGTCGACGCTATATTTTGCTTATATATTTTTGATTTTATGCTTACCTTTTATGACATTGGCGCCTTTTAAACTTAAACTCATTTGTATTATAATATTTAAATCTTGGGATTTAAATATTATAATATTTTACTTTTTAAACCTTTGTCCAAAGCCTTTTATGATTTAAAACTTTTGTCCCAAGATTTTAAACTTTTGTCTTTCTTTTAAAACTTTTGTCCCAAGCACTTTTACATATTTGTCCATCTCTTTTATAATATTTAAATTTGATATTTAAATATTATAATCTTTAAAAATAATTGCCTTGTTTTGTAATAATCTTTACTTGTAATATATATTTGCGTTGGATGAACAAGCCCATATTTGACCTTAATGATATATTGTCCATCCTTATAAAATTTTCATCCTTGAAGAATATTTCTGCCTTGAATACCATGCTCCTTTGACATCAATGACAACTCAATATTTCCAACAATCTCCCCCTTTGTCATTGATGGCAACCCTACTAAAAAAATTATTTTACTACAATTGGATTTCCAATTTGCTCCCCTTGACAAGCTGCTCCCCCTCATTGAATTCTCCCCCTTTGACATCAATGGCAAAGGGCTCCTTGGGACTAAAGTTAAGACACTTAGCACACCCCCATCACCACCTCCTTTTCTTGATGTGATTAATTATGGGATGGGAGTAAAACTCCCAAATTACTATGCTCCTCTTCCTATTTCATTTTCTTTCTCCAAACTTTTGAAGTCATACCTCTTTGAACATTTTGACTTTCCTTCTTCTTACTTGTCTTCGGAAATTCATAAAACATTGTTCTACACCATTTTGATTTATGCCAAAAATTATTGCAATTGAAACACATGATATTGTAGTCCTTGGAAAGTGCAAATGACTTGAAATTTCTCTTGGTGAAGTCATTATTATTTTTACCATGAACCCTGCAATGTATAACTTTATTACCAAAATTATTGCAATTGAAACACATTATGTTGTAGTCCTTGAAAGGTGCAAATGACTTGAAATTTCTCTTGGTGAGGCCATAATAATTTTTATCATGAACCCTACAATGTATAGCTTTATGACCAAAATGATTACATGAGAAACAATAACCTTGGAAGAAATATTCATCTTGTCTTGATCTTATGGTTCTTTCTTTGCTTTTCTTGTGATGGTCTATGTTCCTTGATGATTCTTTGTTTGCTTCCTCTTTGATACTATCACCTCTCAACACATCAGCATAGGTCTTAGGCTCTTCTTCAATTCCTGTTTTTGATTCATTTATTCCTTTTGATCTTGACTTCTCTTTTTGTTTCTCTTGACCTTCTTCAAAACCAAGTCCTATTTGTATAAATGGAAATCTTCGAGCTTTGATAATATCATTCGGGATTTCTATGCTTTTCTCAAACCTGATATTTTTTTGTAGCTTTTCAACTTCCTTCTTTAGAGAAACAACCTCATGTTCCAGTCTTTCACATTCCAACTCTTTTGTCTTTAATTGCTCAACCATACCTTCTTCAACCTTCCTTGCCTCTTCAAATTTAATTTTTAAGTCGGTGAGATCTTGTAGAAGTTTTGCCTTTGTTTTCTCATCCTCTTTTACTTGATCCTTCAATATTGAGTTCTCCTTTTTCAACTCTTCAAGATCAACAACAAGTTACTTTTGCATATCAACTGTGGCTTCCTCTTCCTTTTTTGAATCTTTCTCTTTTTCTAGATCTTTAATCACAAGAGCATCTTCTTTCTCTTCTTTTGGGTATTTGGCAACAGGAGCATCTTCATTCTCTTCTTCTTGATATTTGACAACAAGAGCATCTTCATTCTCTTCTTCTTGATTTTTGACAAGAGGAGCATCTTCATTCTCTTACTTGCCTTGATTGTACCTATTTTTATTTTCATGATAAAATCTTCTTTCTTTCTTCTTCTTGTATTCTTTGAGCATCCCATGTAGCTCATCCATGCTCAAGAAATCATAGTTAGTCCCATCAAACAATGGTGCCCTATTTGATGAAAACTCTTCCTGATGTACCATTTGTGTTCCTGTAAGATCTTCCTTCAAGCTGTTAGACTTTCACAAAGGAACCGACTTTGATACAAATTGAAGAACACAAGATTATATTGAGAGGGGGGTGAACAATATAAGATAAAATATTTACTTTTCTTTCCAAAGCAATATCATCTAATATTATCAATTGCAATAATTAAACAATGCACAAATCACCACACACATAAGAGACACAGATTTAACGTGGTTCACCCAATGTGGGCTACATCCATAGAGAAATTTTTCTTATAAATTTCTTCAACAAATTTTGTGGGAACCAAATCCCTATTACAATTTTTGTGGACCCCAATCCACAGGAGGCACCAATCCCCTCTGCTCTAGTTCGTGTACCTCTATCCACAAGAGACACCAATCCCCTTTGCTCAGGTTTATGGACTTCTATCCATAGGAGACTCCAATCCCCTCTACACTGGTTTGTGGACCTCTATCCACGGGAGACACCAATCCCCTTTGCTCTGGTTTATGCTCCAAAGTCTGCTCACAACTCTGCTCAAATATACTCCACAATTTATTCATAACTTTGCTCAAATATTCTCCAAACCTGCTCACAACTCTGCACAAATCTGCTCACAAAACTTGCTCAAATATACTCACAATACCTTCTCAATCTTGCTCACATAACCTGCTCAAATCTACTCACTAACACTACTCAAACCTACTCACAATCCTACTCATATATGCTCTTAATTCTACTCAAATATTTCTCAATATTGCTCATAAACCTACTCAAATATGCTCACTAACACTGCTTAAACCTGCTCATAATCCTGCTTAAATATGCTCACAATCCTACACAAATATCACTCAATATTTCCCAAAACTTGCAAATAAACAATTCTCATGTCATTTTTAAAACTTGCATACAAAAAATTCTCATATCTTTCTCAAAACTTGCATACAAATAATGCTCATATCTTTCCCAAAACTTGCATACTAACAATACTCATATCTTTACGAAAATTTGCATACTCACAATGCTCATATCTTTCTGAAAACTTGCATACTTCAACTAAACCAATTTAGACATATTTTACCCAGAATTATTTTTCTTCATGAACAAATAGAAAATGATATGCATTAACAAATACCCAATATGTTCTTTACATTCATTAAATTTGTCGCTTTCACATGTCTCAAATTTATTCAAAGGTAGGTCTAATCTAGCACTTGATAACTGACCTTATTTTTACTCCCAAAATCAATCATGAACAATGCACAATTTTGTTTCACAAAACTGATCTATAGCCCTTGCACAATTTCAATCAAAACTAATGCACAAGTTTACTCACAAATATGATTTATTTTCAAACCCTTGCACTTTTATTTCCAATTTCAATCAAGCAATGCACAATCAATCAATCCTTATACCTCCAACCATATGACATCAAAAATATTTTCCTCAAATAAAACCACCCTTGAGAAAGGAATTAAATCACCATACCTCTAAATTTGCCTTGATGATGATGTGCCTTCAAAACTTGTCTTGACAAAAATAATTTTCCTTTCTTGTGCCACTTCAAAACTGGTTAGCAAATCTCTTTTTCAAATCATCCATATTAAAAACCCTTCTCAAAAAGATGTGCACAATAAGGCTTGAAAATAATACTTTATAACTCCTTTTTAGTCTCACAAAATAAATATTTTAATAAAGACTAAACCCTCAAATTTCCCTTTTCTATCATGCAAAAATACAATTAAAAATTAAACCATAATACACCTTATAACTCCCTCACACAATATGCAAAAGATAATTTTCAATATTTCCCCATACACCTTATAACTCCTACTTACACAATATGCAAAAGATAATTTTCAATTTATCCCCATACACCTTATAACTCCTACTTACACAATGCAAAATATAAAATCAAATATTATCGTTGCACCTTATGACTCCCACTCTAATAAAAATAAAACATTTTATTTACCCTTACCTCAACAACCAAAACTCTCTAATCGTCATGGAGGAGATTCGATCTCCACACCTTGCCAAACGCAACGCTCTCCCAAAGGACCTCCGACCAGCTAAGCTAGCCCAGTGGGTGAAACCAAAGGGCTCGACATCGATATTTGTGACCTTCACAGCTTTACCCTCCCATATAAATAATGCACATCCAAAATCTCACGACAGGATTCGAACCTCTGTCTCACTATATAGTAGCGTCCTATCACGGGCCAACCAACTAGATGAGACACCCAGGTGGATGGGAACCAAGACACACAAACAAGTATGTATTTCGCTTCATATTTCGTCAATCGTCGAATGTTCTCACTGCACTCCCTACCCTCCTTGTTCGTTGAATTCTATGCACTGGAATAATATTGAATTGTGCTCTTAACCTTAGCCATATCACTTGATTTTTGCTCCTTATTTATACATGCATTTTCGTTTTCACCATGGACGTCGACGCTATATTTTGCTTATATATTTTTGATTTTATGCTTGCCTTTTATGATATTGGCATCTTTTAAAATTAAACTCATTTGTATTATAATCTTTAAATCCTGGGATTTAAATATTATAATATTTTGCTTTTAAAACTTGTCCAAAGCCTTTTATGATTTAAAACTTTTATCCCAAGCTTTTAAACTTTTGTCTTTCTTTTAAACCTTTTGTCCCAAGCACTTTTACATCTTTGTCCATATATTTTATAATATTTAAATTTGATATTTAGATATTATAATCCTTAAAAATAATAGTCTTGCTTTGCAATAATATTTCCTTGTAAAATATATTTGCCCAAGATGAACAAGCCCATCTTTGACCTCAGTGATATATTTTCCATCCTTATAAAATTTTCACACTTGAAGAATATTTTTGCCTTGAATACCATGATCCTTTGACATAAATGACAACTCAATATTTCCAATAATCTCTCCCTTTTTCATTGATAGCAACCCTACTAAAAGATTTCTGTAATTTTAACTAGATTTCCAATCTGTTCCCCCTGACAAGCTGTTCTCCCTCACTGAATTCTCCCCCTTTGACATCAATGGCAAAGGGCTCCTTGGGGCTAAATATAAGACACTTAGGACAAAACCCTCACCACATTATTTTCTTGAGGTGATTAATTATGGGATGGGAGTGAAACCCCCAAATTACTATGCTCCTCTTCTTGTTTCATTTTTTTTCTCCAAAATTTTGAAGTCATACCTCTTTGAACATTTTGACTTTCCTTCTTCTTGCTTGTCTTCGAAAATTTAGGAAACACTATTCTACACCATTTTGCTTTATGCCAAAAATTATTGCAATTGAAACACATGATATTGTAGTCCTTGGAAAGTGCAAATGACTTGAAATTTATATTTGTGAAGTCATAATCATTCTTACCATGAACCCTGTAATGTATAGCTTTATGACCAAAATTATTGTAGTTGAAACACATGGTGTTGTAGTCCTTGAAAGGTGCAAATGACTTGAAATTTCTCTTGGTGAGGCCATAATAATTTTTATCATGAACGCTACAATGTATAGCTTTATGACCAAAATGATTACATGAGAAACAATAACCTTGGAAACAATATTCATCTTGCCTTGATCTCATGGTTCTTTCTTTGCTTTTCTTGTGATGGTCTCTATTCCTTGATGATTCTTTGTTTGCTTCCTCTTTGATACTATCACCTCTCAACACATAAGCATAGGTCTTAGGATTTTCTTCAATTCATGTCTTTGATTCCTTTATTCCTTTTGAGCTTGACTCCTCTTTTTGTTTTGACCTTCTTCAAAACCAAGTCTGATTTTTATAAATGGAAATATTTATGCTTTGATAATATCATTCAGGATTTCTATGCTTTTCTCAAACCTGATATTTTGTTGTAGATTTTCAACTTCCTTCTTTAGAGAAACAACCTCATGTTCCAATATTTCACATTCCAACTCTTTTACCTTTAATTGCTCAACCATACCTTCTTCAACCTTCCTTGCCTCTTCAACTTTAATTTTAAGTCAATGAGATCTTGTAAAAGTTTTGCCTTTGTTTTCTCATCCTCTTTTACTTGACCCTACAATCTTAAGTTATCCTTTTTCAATCCTTCAAGATCAACAACAAGTTGCTTTTCCATATCAACTGTGGCTTCTTCTTCCTTTTCTGAATATTTCTCTTTTTCTAGGTATTTAATCACAAGAGCATATTCTTTCTCTTCTTCTTGGTCTTTGAAAACAACAGCATATTCATTCTCTTATTCTTGGTCTTTGACAACATGAGCATATTCATTCTTTTCTTATTGGTTTTTGACAACAGGAGCATCTTCATTCTCTTGCTTGCCTTGATTGTGCCTATTTTTCTTTTCATGATAAAATCTTCTTTCTTTCTTCTTCTTGTATTATTTGAGCATCCCATGTAGCTCATCCATGCTCAAGAAAGCATAGTTAGTCCCATCAAACAATGGTGTCCTATTTGATGAAAACCCTTTCTGATGTACCATTTGTGTTTCTGTAAGATCTTCCTTCAAGTTGTTAGACTTTCACGAAGGAACCAACTTTGATACCAATTGAAGAACACAAGCTTATATTGAGAGGGGGGTGAACAGTATAAGATAAAACTTTTAATTTTATTTCCAAAGCAATATCATCCAATATTATCAATTGCAATAATGAAACAATGCACAAATCACCACACACATAAGAGACACAGATTTAACGTGGTTCACCCAATGTGGGCTACATCCACAAAGAATTTTTTCTTATAAATTTATTCATAAAATTTTATGGGAACCAAATCCCTATTATAATGTTTGTGGACCCTAATCCACAAGAGACACCAATCCCCTCTGCTCTGGTTCGTGGACTTCTATCCACAGGAGACACCAATCCCCTTTGCTCAGGTTTGTGTACTTCTATCCACATGAGACTCCAATCCCCTCTACACTGGTTTGTGTACCTCTATCCACGGGAGACACCAATCCCATTTGCTCTGGTTCATGCTCCAAATCCTGCTCACAACTTTACTCAAATATGCTCCATAATATATTCACAACTTTGCTAAAGTATTATCCAAACCTGCTCACAACTCTAAACAAATTTACTCACAGAACTTGCTCAAATTTGCTCACAATACCTGCTCAATATTGCTCGCATAACCTGCTCAATCCTGCTCAAATTTTCTCACTAACACTGCTCAAACCTGCTCATAATCCTGCTCAAATTTACTCTCAATCCTACTCAAACATTTCTCTATATTACTCACAAACCTGCTCAAATATGCTCACTAACACTGCTCAAACCTGTTCACAACCCTACTCATAATCCTACTCAAATATGCTCACAATCCTACTCAAATATCACTCAATGTTTCCCAAAACATGCAAATAAACAATGCTCATGTCTTTCCCAAAACTTGCATACAAACAATTCTCATATCTTTCCCAAAAATTACATACAAACAATGCTCATATTTTTTCCAAAACTTGCATACTAACAATGCTCATATATTTCCCAAAACTTGCATACTAACAATGCTCATATCTTTCCCAAAACTTGCATACTAACAATGCTCATATCTTTACTTCAACTAAAGCAATTCAAACATATTTTACCTAGAATTCTTTTTCTTCATGAAGATATAGAAAATGATATGCATTAACAAATATCCAATATGTTCTTTAAATTCAATAAGTTCATCGCTTTCACATGTCTCAAATTTATTCAAAGGTAGGTCTAATCTAGCACTTGATAAATGACCTTTTTTTAACTCCCAAAATCAATCATGAACAATGCACAATTTTATTTCACAAAACTGATCTATAGCCCTTGCACAATTTCAATCAAAACCAATGCACAAGTTTGCTCACAAATATGATCTATTACACTTGCACATGCATTCCCAATTCCACTCAAAACCAATGCACAAATTTACTTTCAAACCCTTGCACTTTTATTTCCAATTTCAATCAAGCAATGCACAATCAATCAATCCTTATACCTCCAACCATATGACAACAAAAATATTTTCCTCAAACAAAACCACCCTTGAGAAAGGAATTAAATCACCATACCACTAAATCTGCCTTAATGATGATATACCTTCAAAACCTATCTTGATAAAAATAAATTTTCCTTTCTTGTGCCACTTCAAAATTGGTTAGTAAATCTCTTTTTTAAATCATCCATATTAAAAATCATTCTCAAAAAGATGTGCATAATAAGGCTTGAAAATAATACTTTATAACTCATTTTTAGTCTTACAAAATAAAGATTTTAATAAAGACTAAACCCTGAAATTTCCCTCTTCTATCATGCAAAAATACAATTAAAAATAAACCATAATACACCTTATAACTCCCTCACACAATATGCAAATGATAACTCCTACTTACCCAATATGCAAAAGACAATTTTCAATTTATCCCAATATACCTTATAATTCCTACTTACACAATGTAGAATATAAAACCAAATATTATCGTTGCACCTTATTACTCCCACTCTAATAAAAATAAAACATTTTATTTACCCTTACCTCAACAACCAAAACTCTCTAATCATCATGGAGGAGATTCGATCTCCACATCTTGCCAAACGCAACGCTCTCCCAAAGGACCTCCGACCAGCTAAGCTAGCCGAGTGGGTGAAACCAAAGGGCTCGACGTCAATATTTGTGACCTTCGTAGCTTTATCCTTCCAAACAAATAATGCACATCCAAAACCTCATGGCACGATTCGAACCTCTGTCTCACTGTACAATAGTGCCCTATCACGGGCCAACCAACTAGATGAGACACCCCGACAGATGGGAACCAAGACACGTGAACAAGTATGTATTCTGCTTCATATTTTGCCAATTTTTGAACGTTCTTACTGCACTCCATGCCCTCCTTGTTCGCTGAATTCTATGCCCTGGAATAATATTGAATTGTGACCTTAGCAATATCACTTGATTTTTGCTCCTTATTTATACATGCATTTTCGTTTTCACCATGGACGTCGGTGCTATATTTTGCTTATATATTTTTGATTTTATGCTTGCCTTTTATGACATTGGTGCCTTTTAAACTTAAACTCATTTGTATTATAATATTTAAATCTTGGGATTTAAATATTATAATATTTTACTTTTTAAACCTTTGTCCAAAGCCTTTTATGATTTAAAACTTTTATCCCAAGCTTTTAAACTTTTGTCTTTCTTTTAAACCTTTTGTCCCAAGCACTTTTACATCTTTGACCATCTCTATTATAATATTTAAATATTATAATACTTAAAAATAATTGCCTTACTTTGCAATAATATTTCCTTGTAAAATATATTTGCCCTGGATGAACAAGCCCATCTTTGACCTCAATGATATATTGTCCATCCTTATAAACTTTTCACACTTGAAGAATATTTTTGCCTTGAATACCATGCTCTTTTGACATCAATAACAACTCAATATTTCCAACAATCTCTCCCTTTGTCATTGATAGCAACCCTACTACAAAAATTCTTTTATTGCAATTAGATTTCCAATCTGCTCCCCTTGACAAGTTGCTCCCCCTCACTAAATTCTCCCCCTTTGACATCAATGGCAAAGGGCTCCTTGGGGCTAAATATAAGACACTTAGGACAGGCCCTTCACCACCTCGTTTTCTTGAGGTGATTAATTATGGGATAGGAGTGAAAATTCCAATTTACTATGCTCCTCTTCTTGTTTCATTTTTTTTCTCCAAACTTTTGAAGTCATACCTCTTTGAACATTTTGACTTTCCTTCTTCTTGCTTGTCTTCGAAAATTCAAGAAACACTGTTCTACATAAATTTGCTTTATGCCCAATATTATTGCAATTGAAACACACGATATTGTAGTCCTTGGAAAGTGCAAATGACTTCTCTTGGTGAAGTCATAATCATTCTTACCATGAACCCTGCAATGTATAGCTTTATGACCAAAATTATTGTAGTTGAAAGACATAATGTTGTAGTCATTGAAAGGTGCAAATGACTTGAAATTTATATTGGTGATGCCATAATATTGTTTATCATGAACCCTGCAATGTATACATTTATGACCAAAATGATTACATGAGAAATAATAACCTTGGAAGAAATATTCATCTTGGCCTTGATCTCATGGTTCTTTCTTTGCTTTTCTTGTGATGGTCTTTGTTCCTTGATGATTCTTTGTTTGCTTCCTCTTTGATACTATCACCTCTCAATACATCAACATAGGTCTTAGGCTTTTATTCAATTCCTATCTTCGATTCCTTTATTCATTTTGAACTTGACTCCTCTTTTTGTTTCTCTTGACCTTCTCCAGAACCAAGTCCTATTTTTATAAATGGAAATGTCTGTGTTTTGATAATATTATTCAGGATTTCTATGCTTTTCTAAAACTTGATATTTTGCTGTAGCTTTTCAAATTCCTTCTTTAGAGAAACAACCTCATGTTCCAACCTTCCACATTTCAACTCTTTTACATTTAATTGCTCAGCCATACCTTCTTCAACCTTCCTTACCTCTTCAACTTTAATTTTAAGTCAATGAGATATTGTAGAAGTTTTACCTTTGTTTTCTCATCCTCTTTTACTTGACCCTTCAATATTAAGTTCTCATTTTTCAACTCTTCACGATCAACAACAAGTTCCTTTTCCATATCAAGTGTGGCTTCCTCTTCCTTTTCTGAATCTCTCTTTTTCTAGGTCTTTAATCACAAGAGCATCTTCTTTCTCTTCTTCTTGGTCTTTGAAAATAGGAGCATCTTCATTCTCTTCTTCTTAGTCTTTGATAACATGAGCATATTCATTCTCTTCTTCTTGGTTTTTGACAACAGAAGCATCTTCATTCTCTTGCTTGCCTTGACTATGCCTGTTTTTCTTTTCATGATAAAATCTTCTTTCTTTATTCTTCTTGTATTCTTTGAGCATCTCATGTATCTCATCCATGCTTAAGAAAGCATAGTTATTCCCATTAAACAATGGTGCACTATTTGATAAAAACCCTTCCTAATGTGCCATTTGTGTTCTTGTAAGATCTACCTTCAAGTTGTTAGACTTTCATGAAGGAACCGACTCTGATACCAATTGAAGAACACAAGCTTATACTAAGAGGGGGGTGAACAATATAAGATAAAAATTTTACTTTTCTTTCTAAAGCAATATCATCCAATATTATCAATTACAATAATGAAACAATGCACAAATCACCACACACATAAGAGACACATATTTAATGTGGTTCACCCAATGTGGGCTACATCCATGGAGAAATTTTTCTTATAAATTTCTTCAAAAAAATTTGTGGGAACTAAATCCCTATTATAATGTTTGTGGACCCCAATCCATAGGAGACACCAATCCCCTCTAATCTGGTTCATGGACCTCTATCCACAGGAGACACCAATCCCCTTTTCTCTGGTTCATGGACCTCTATCCACAAGAGAATCCAATCTCCTCTACACTGGTTCATGGACCTCTATCCATAGGAGATACCAATCCCCTTTACTATGGTTCGTGCTCCAAATCCTACTCATAACTCTGCTCAAATTTTCTCCACAATATGTTCACAACTTTACTCAAATCTTCTCCAAACCTGCTCACAACTCTGCACAAATCTACACAAATATGCTCACAAAACTTGCTCAAATTTTCTCATAATACCTACTCAATCCTGCTCACATAACCTGCTCAATCCTGCTCAAATATGCCCACTAACACTACTCAAACCTGCTCATAATGCTCATAATCCTGCTCAAGTTTTCTCTCAATCCTACTCAAGCATTGCTCAATCTTACTCATAAACCTGCTCAAATATGATCACTAACACTGCTCAAACCTGCTCACAATCTTGCTCATAATCCTACTCAAATCTGCTCATAATCCTACTCAAACATTGCTCAATCTTTCCCAAATCTTGATACTGCTGATAATCCTGCTCAAATCTGCTCATAATCCTACTCAAACATTGCTCAATATTTCCCAAATATTGCAAATAAATAATGCTCATGTCTTTCCCAAAACTTGCATACAAACAATGCTCATATCTTTTCCAAAACTTGCATACTAACAATGCTCATATCTTTTCCAAAAATTGCATACTAACAATGCTCATATCTTTCCCAAAACTTGCATACTAACAATGCTCATATCTTTCCCAAAACTTGCATACTTCAACTAAAGCAATTCAAACATATTTTACCCAGAATTCTTTTTCTTCATGAACATATAGAAAATGATATGCATTAACAAATACCCAATATGTTCTTTACATTTATTAAGTCTATCACTTTCACATGTCTCAAATTTATTCAAAGGTAGGTCTAATCTAACACTTGATAAATGAACTTTTGTTTACTCCCAAAATCAATCATGAATAATGCACAATTTTATTTCACAAAATTGATCTATAGCCCTTGCACAATTTCAATCAAAACCAATGCACAAGTTTACTCACAAATCTTATCTATTATACTTATACATGCATTCCCAATTACACTCAAAACAAATGCATAAATTTACTTTCAAACCCTTGCAATTTTATTTCCAATTTCAATCAAGCAATGCACAATCAATCAATCCTTATAACTCCAACCATATGACATCAAAAATAATTTCCTCAAACAAAACCACCCTTGAGAAAGGAATTAAATCACCATACCTCTAAATTTACCTTGATGATGATGTGCCTTCAAAAACTGTCTTGACAAAAATAATTTTCCTTTCTTGTGCCACTTCAAAACTGGTTAGCAAATCTCTTTTTCAAATCATCCATATTAAAAACCCTTCTCAAAAATATGTGCACAATAAGGCTTGAAAATAATACTTTATAACTCTTTTTTAGTCTCACAAAATAAAGCTTTTAATAAATACTAAACCCTCAAATTTCCCTCTTCTATCATGCAAAAATACAATTAAAAATAAACCATAATACACCTTATAACTCCTTCACACAATATGCAAAACTACTTACCCATTATGCAAAACATAATTTTCAATTTATCCCAATATACCTTATAACTCCTACTTACACAATGCAGAATATAAAATCAAATATTATTGTTGCACCTTATGACTCCCATTCTAATAAAAATAAAACATTTTATTTACCCTTACCTCAACAAAAAAAACTCTCTAATCATCGTGGAGGAGATTTGATCTCCACACCTTTCCTAACGTAGTGCTCTCCCAAAGGACTTATGATCAGCTAAGCTAGCCCAGTGGGTGAAACCAAAGGGCTTGACGTCGATATTTGTGACCTTCGTAGCTTTATCCTCCCAAAAAAATAATGCACAACCAAAATCTCATGACGAGATTCGAATCTTTGTCTCACTGTACAACGCCCTATCATGGGCCAACCAACCAGCTGAGACACCTCAATGGATGGGAACCAAGATGTGCGAACAAGTATGTATTCTGCTTCAGATTTTTCCAATCGTTGAATGTTCACACTGCGCTCCCTACCCTCCTTGTTCGCTAAATTCTATGCGCTAGAATAATATCAAATTGTGCTCTTAACCTTAGCCATCTCACTTGATTTTTGCTCCTTATTTATACATGCATTTTTGTTTTCACCATGGACGTCGATGCTATATTTTGCTTATATATATTTTATTTTATGCTTACCTTTTATGACATTGGCGCCTTTTAAACTTAAACTCATTTGTATTATAATATTTAAATCTTGGGATTTAAATATTATAATATTTTACTTTTTAAATTTTTTTCCAAAGCCTTTTATGATTTAAAACTTTTTTCCCAAGCTTTTAAACTTTTGTCTTTCTTTTAAACCTTTTGTCCCAAGCACTTTTACATCTTTGTCCATCTCTTTTATAATATTTAAATTTGATATTTAAATATTATAATCCTTAAAAATAATTGCCTTGCTTTGCAATAATATTTCATTGTAAAATATATTTTCCCTGGATGAACAATCCCATCTTTGAACTCAACGATATATAGTTCATTCTTATAAAATTTTTACACTTGAAGAATATTTCTGCCTTGAATACCATACTCCTTTGACATCAATGTCAACTCAATATTTCTAATAATATCTTCCTTTGTCATTGATGGCAACCCTACTAACAAAATTCTTTTATTACAACTGGATTTCCAATCTGCTCCCCCTGACAAGCTGCTCCCCCTCACTGAATTCTTCCTTTGACATCAATGGCAAAGGGCTCCTTAGGGCTAAATATAAGATACTTAGCATAGCCCCATCACCACCTCCTTTTCTTGAGGTGATTAATCATGGGATGGGAGTGGAACTCCCAAATTACTATGCTCCTCTTCTTGTTTCATTTTCTTTCTCCAAACTTTTGAAGTCATACCACTTGGAACATTTTGACTTTCCTTCTTATTACTTGTCTTCGGAAATTCATGAAACACTATTCTACACCATTTTGCTTTATACCAACAATTATTGCAATTGAAACACATGATATTGTAGTCCTTGGAAAGTGCAAATGACTTGAAATTTCTCTTGGTAAAGTCATAATCATTCTTACCATGAACCCTGCAATGTATATATTTATGACTAAAATTATTCCAGTCGAAACACATGATGTTGTAGTCCTTGAAAGGTGCAAATGACTTGAAATTTCTCTTGGTGAGGCCATAATAATTTTTATCATGAATCCTGCAATGTATAGCTTTATGACCAAAATGATTACATGAGAAACAATAACCTTGGAAGAAATATTTATCTTGCCTTGATCTCATGGTTCTTTCTTTGCTTATCTTGTGATGGTCTCTATTCCTTGATGATTCTTTATTTGCTTCCTCTTTGATACTATCACCTCTCAACACATCATAATAGGTCTTAGAATCTTCTTCAATTTCTGTCTTTGATTCCTTTATTCCTTTTGAGCTTGACTCCTCTTTTTGTTTCTCTTGACCTTCTTCAAAACCAAGTCCTGTTTTTATAAATGGAAATATCTATGCTTTGATAATATCATTCAGGATTTTTGTGCTTTTCTCAAACTTGATATTTTGCTATAGCTTTTCAACTTCCTTCTTTAGAGAAACAACCTCATGTTTCAGTCTTTCACATTCCAACTCTTTTACCTTTAATTGCTCAACCATACATTTTTCAACCTTCCTTGCCTCTTCAAATTTAATTTTTAAGTTAGTGAGATCTTGTAGAAGTTTTGTCTTTGTTTTCTCATCATCTTTTACTTGACCCTTCAATCTTAAATTATCCTTTTTCAACTCTTCAAGATCAACAACAAGTTCCTTTTCCATATCAATTGTGGCTTCCTCTTCCTTTTCTGAATCTTTCTCTTTTTCTAGGTCTTTAATCACAAGAGCATCTTCTTTCTCTTCTTCTTGGTCTTTGAAAACATGAGCATATTCATTCTCTTCTTCTTGGTCTTTGACAATGAGAGCATCTTCATTCTCTTCTTCTTGGTTTTTGACAACAGGAGCATCTTCATTCTCTTACTTGCATTAACTGTGTCTGTTTTTCTTTTCATGATAAAGTCTTCTCTCTTTTTTCTTCTTATATTCTTTTAGCATCCGATGTAGCTCATACATGATCAAGAAATCATAGTTAGTTCCATCAAACAATGGTGCCCTATTTTATGAAAATCCTTCTTGATGTACCTGTTGGTCATCAAATCCGCACAGGAAAGGACTTTTGGTGGGTTTGTGTGCCCTGGACCTGCAACCAACATTGAAAGGCCGGGGGGAAGAGATGCCCCTCGTGTCGATCTCCGGATAAAGGCCGGATCCTATACTAATCTACTTTTGGGGTTTGAGATAAGAGTGCAAGAAAGAGATAAAAGGAGTTCGGGTTAGAGAAAGAAATAAAAAGGATAAGGGTTAGAGATTGATGATTCAAGCGTATACGAGTGCAGACAGACAAAAGAATTAAGCACAGAAGGCAGCATAAAAGAGAGAAATGGAGTACAAAAATCTTTAGTATTAGACGCAGGACATCAAGTTACAGCAGCTTTCTAGCAGAAAGTTCTCCCCCTTTTACATTGCAAAGCTTGGGTTTTTATAGAGGACCCGACCCTCTGAATCATTACTACAAAAACGACGGAGTACACCCTCGAGCCTTGAGAAATTGGCTCCTCACTGCTGCTGCAGATGATCTCTCAAATCGGCTACCAAAACTGGTAATGGTGATCGAGTTAGCCGGGGAAAGTCGCATTAAATGAGCCACCTGGGTGTCCTTGGATTGTAGGTGCGGTGCTCAAGTGGCGGTCATGCTTGTCGGGCTCTTCTTCACGAACTGATACTTTGCATCCAATTGCCAAAAATGAGCAACGGGCTTATCGGGCAAGAAAATACGCATTTATGAGGCTCTCTGATCGCCTCGAGAAAATGCCCAACTTAGGAAGCGTTCCTGGGAAGCGCCTCACAGATTTTCGCTTCGCAAAACTACTTCGGGGGCACGGAGTGCCGAAGCCGATCTCCCTCTATCCTTCGCTGCTTCGCTGGCAAAACTACTTCGTTGATGGGTCGAAAAAAATGCTTTAGGCCGATCTTCTTTTGGAACGGTGGTTCGGGGGAGTTTTGGTCGAAGCACTTTCTTGACCTCTACTGCTTCGGGTGAAAACTGGTCGAAGTGGATTTTAGAAATACTTCGGGCCCGAAGTAATTTCTTTGCCTTAGCTGATTCGGGCCATCTTTTCTTCTTTGACGAGGTTGCTAGGATGCCGCTTCGCAAAACTCTTCACCCGAAGTAGCCGCTGGGAATGCTTCGAGTGCGAAGCGTTTCCTTCATACTTTTTTCGGCAAAGTTCTCGCCTGAAGTGATGATTAGAAGCGCTTCGGGCCCAAAGTTCTTTTCCTTTTCATTTTTTCCACCAAGGGGTGATAGGGAAAACCAAAATTGCTATAACTTATAAACAAAAGAAAACTTTCAACAAAACAAATATCATACAAAGTTTTAATTTTTTTGCCCCTTGGTGGAATGTGACAATATTATCAACATTCTTGGCGGCTCATTGGGCAACGAGCTTGTCTCGGTGGTAGAACCCTCAACTTTTATCCATTGGGCCAGAGTTACCTCCAGACCCTTCTCTTTGTTCCTTTTCTGGGGGCGCTTCCACAGCTTGTCCTTCCTCTTCCTCTTCTCTTTCTTCTTCCTCCGCTACTGCTCCTTCTCCTCCTGTCACCATTGCTTCTGCTACGTCTTCAGCCATTGGCAATGGGGCCAAGCGGGCGCGGATGTCTCTTAAGGTTTGGCAAACCTGAGACCAGACGCTTTTCGTGAACAGCTCCTGATCTTCCAAGGATTTGACCAAAGCACGAAACCTATCGATCTGCCCGATTTCTGCATACTGGGACCTGGTATACAGATCGTTTAAGGAGGCAAAGATTCTATAGTATTTCAATATGTAATCAGCAACCTGCTTCTCTGTTATTGGTTCGGCCCACTCGTTTATCTTCGAGACGTTGTCTTCAAACTGCTGCCACTTTGGCATGATTTCTTCCTTGGCTAAGGGTTTCCCATCATTATCCGTGAATCTCAGGAAGCCTAAGGAGAAGAGGTCCTCGAAGTAGCCCATTGACGCACGCCTCTCGCTTTCGAATGCGTCCATTAGGGTTTTCACCTTTTACGCTTTCTTTGCTATGGAGAAAAAGGCACGAACTATGGCCTGGGCTGTTGACCAATCCCTCGCTGTCCAACTCATCGTTGTGAGCTTCAAATCTTGATACCTTGCATCTTGGACCTTGAGGGCCAGCTTGAGTCAGGCTCTGACATTCTGAATGACCACTTCGACGATTGGCCCTTCTTCGACGACGGTAACCCGGGCTTCTATGGTGTAAGCTAAAACTAAAAGGGCACTGACAACCCGAGACCTAAAATTATTGAGCAGATGTGAGCGAATCTCCTTGATTTTGCTCCTGTCAAGTAGCCCTAGGCCTTCCTTCTCGTGCAGCTGGATCTGAGCTTGCAAGATCCTACTTTCAAGCTCCTTGGCCCTCAAATCATTTTTGGCCTGCCTTTGTGCTTGATTCTCAGCTGTGCACTCCAGCTGTGCTATCCGCAGCTTTAGGGCGTGTGCTTCTTTCTGCATCAGCTTGCACTGCTCCTCGGCCTCTGCCAATTTGGAGCGAGCCCTTGCTAGCTCCTCCTCCAGCTTGATGTTAGCACTCTCGGCTTCGAACCTGCGCTTGTTGGCAATGTTGGCATGCGCCTTGAAGGTCTCGATTCCAGTGTGCATAGAGGCGGACTCCTTGTCCACGTTCAGATGTTCCAAGTCCTTTTCTTTATCCTGATATTCATAGTCCGCTGGAGTCATTTCATCCAGGGGCTTTTGGACTTTGGGTATCTTCTTTACTTTATGCAACTTTCCCGCCTCCAAATCGAAGATGGCACACCTCTCAACTTGAGCGAGCGATCACCCTTTCTTCTTTCTTGCCTCTTTTAACATTCTTTCTGTGTTATGTTGGGCTTGGAGGAGTTTTTTGGCCAAGGGGGATTCCCGTATTGAGGACAGCTCGGAGTCGAATGCGGCTAGATCTCCAGCCGAGGGATTGAACAAATATAAAGAGTTGAAGGGGATAGCCTCACCCGAAGGTTCGACAATAGGGGTGACGGGGGCTTCGACGAGTGGGAGCATGTTGTGTACAACGGAGGAATGAGCCTCAGGGTTCGACATTGGACTATTAGCTTTGCCCTGGTTGATGACTGAAGGATTGGCGGTGTGGCTGGGCGAAGTAACTTCGATAGGTTTGTCCTGGCCGGAAGACTCGGGGGGAGTAGTTAGGGACACGACATAAGAAGGCGACTGGACTTGTGGAGGTAGGGTGGACAGGTGAGAGCTTTCGTCCAGGGCCAGGGTAGACTTATGAGCAACCAGAGCATAAGGTGAAGAAAACGTACCTGCGTGCCCTCCTGGCAGAGCGGCCATGGTGATCTCCTGGGTGATTGGCCCTTGTTCCTCCTAGGCCTCGGTACTTTCGGCTTCCATGACTTCCACGAGCTCCTCTGCGTTAATGACATCTTTGTTTGGGATCGTTTCAGAACTTGGTGGAGTTCCTCCGTCGTTTGCTTCGACCGAGCTTGATGCTGATCTTTCGGCAAGGGCGCTCGGAGTGCCTGTACGTGGTCGCTTTGGGAAGTTCGAGGGTGCCTGTGTAGGTTCCCGCTCCTTTCTTTTCCTCCTCTCGAGGGGTTGCTCTGATTCCTCTATTGCTATCTCGAGAACTTCGAATGGCCTCTGTAGTAAAGCTTTTGGCATGGCCCTGGCTGCTTTTTCCCTAGGGATATTATCGGTCCTTCCGAGGCTTTCGCCCAAACTTGGGGTGGCCGGTGGAACGAAGTCGACGAAGGACAAGGGTTCCCAAGACCCAATATTGGTCTGATATACAATTGCGAATTCCCTATCCATTGTTAGAAGCCCGTAAGAATTCATCTTTCGATGATGGACTCTCATAATCCACCATTCTCTTAACTGCTCCTCGTCCTAGTCTTTCAACTCCTCTTTTAAATCATCCTTTGCTTTTCTCCAGAAAGTGGAGTCGAGAGTTGGGAATGGGTACTGGTCTAGGTCGAATTTGACCTCCATAGGATAGAAGTCATGCCAAGGAGGCAACGTCCTCATCTCCTCTAAGTGCCACTCTAGGTCCGTACCATTGGGGTTATTCCTCTGCTCTAGAATTTCGAGGCGAGGACAGACATGGAAGTTTTTGCTTTTCAAGTGATCTCTCATCACCCCCAACGGGTCGTAGAGCCACCTCTGTGGTATTTGAAGCAGACCAAAATCGACGAGCTTCTCCTCCAGGTATATGTTCTGCTTCAGGGCAAAGACTTCAATCACTCCCATCTTGAAGGGGAATTCACAGGTGTGTGCCCACTTCCACCCGTGGCCGTAGGCTTCGTCGGTCGCGTCGCTTTGCCGAGCAACTTCCAGGGCAAATTGGTACTCTGAAGGGAAAAAAGGCAGCAGGAAGGGTTTCCCCGTGAAGCCGAAAAGGTGGATCACAAGCCCTTGTGTCAATTGAAACACATCCCCCCTTTTCTCTAGTACCACTTTATCTCTAATGCAGAGAGGCACCCGGGGGCTAGACTTTGTCAGAACGTGCATCGCAAGTCCCAAAAACTGCTGATTGAAAGGGTAATAGGACTCCGACCTCAGCAGGAGACGGGTCCACTGATATACAGGCAAAGGGATCCCATCCTCGTCGACTGGTGAAACATCACAATGGTGAAGGGCTTTATGTACATGAAAGAAGAAGAGCCAAACCAAGAAGGAACAAGGCTGGAAGTGCGGCTCCTTGCTAGCATCCTTCATGGATGCCAACCGCATATGCAGATTTTGGGCCACCCATTCTGCCCAATCGAAGAAAACTGGGTTGGTGTTCGACCACGAAGCGTCGGGGGCGTAGAACTCTCCTCTAGAAATGCATTCGGCTAGAGACACCTGCCATGGGTATACCAAAGTATCGCTTGACAAGCCTGCCACCCATGCAATGATAGAGAATATATCCGTGTTCTTGAAGGCCTCCAAGGGCAGGGGCATTTGGGGTCGCTTGCCGGAAGGAAGTCCGCTCTTGAGGTTTTCACGCAAAAAGCTCAGGATGAAGGGATTAGAGGTGAACTTCTCCGTTTGTTCGCTCAAGCTGACATTGCGAATGGTATAGCCTTTTGGTGGCCTTTGCTGTGGTGCGAACGCTGCCTGCACATCCTCCTTCAGAATGGAAAACAACTTTTGACCCGAGGCATCCAACACCTGTCTGGTTTGTGGTTGGTAGTTCTGAGCGATGGCGCACATGAGCTTGGGGCAGTGATGTGTAGGAGGGACTAGATACCAATAGATGTGGGAATAATATGCCGCGGCCCTCTTGTTCTCCATCGAGAGCCTGCTTCGCATGAAGTCGACGGTATGCCGAAGCTCGACCACGGTTCTTGAGAGCTCTGGGTCTCTGATTTTCACCCACTTATCGACAGGTGGTTCTATGCTGGGCTCGTCATCGGACTCTTCCCTTCCTTCCATTACTTGTTTTCCTGGGCATGGGGGAGGATTGACCCTCCTAGGTCTCTGTTTCTTTTCTTTCGTGGCTCTCGCCTTCTCTGGAACCGTCGTCTCTAGTTCTTTTCCCTTCTGAGTGGGGTTCTTCTTTCCCATTGCGAACGATCGTAGCAAAATAACTTGTGATGTAGAAGAGTTCAGCACCTCAAAACAAGGGACGGGATAATCATGGCGAACAGCAGAATCTTAGATGCAGAAGCTCTTTCGAAGAGACAGAATGCAGACTCGACTCTCACACTTGCAAATGGTTTGTTCCTAACGGGCATCTGCATTTTATAGCTTCGAAGGGCAACTTCTTGCATTTATGGCAACTACCATAATTACTTCACGGGCCTATCCCAAAAGTATCGTTGTGGCATCTGATTGGCCATATGGCGGCGTCGTACATGGGGCCATGCAATTTGGCGATTGGATTTTGCATTGGGAACGTGAATCGCTGCCATCTGGTACTTTAGCATGACTTTTTGGTTAACGAACTACCTTGGGATGAGTGTCATTTCTTTCGTATTGAGTTCATCTGCTTCGGCCCCCTTTTGAGGCTGCTATCGACATGTTTCCCGAGGCACATCCTAAATGTGTCCGCCTCGTATGCGGGGTTCGACGATATGGAGTTGGTGTAGAAAATACTTCGTCGCGAAGTTCTTCTTCGGGCTGATTTCCTTCATTTCGGGCCCGAAGTTCCCCTTTGCCACGTTGTTGCTTTGGTTCACGAATGCCGCCGACCGAAACCCGTTTCATCGAGGAGGGCCTCGCCAAGAATTACTTTGGACGACGCCTTCGACACATTTCTTTAGCGAAGCATTTTCCACGTCCTTGATTTGCATGTGGTTTGGTTCTACGAGGATGAACTGCTTCACGGTGAACTTCCCTTCGTCGGCTACTTCGGACCGAAACTCCTCCGAAGGTGATTCCGATCATGCTTTGTGAAGCCGAAGCCAGGAATCTAGCCTTTGCGGTTGAAGTGGCACTTGCTCTTCGTGGTCTTTTGAATAGAGTACAAACAAAGAACTGAAACCCTATATACAAAAGTATATACAAATTTTTTTTTTGTTTTTTCTTACATACCTCAGCGATTGAAGGTCTTCATGTGGAGACCATTGACGGAGATTGGTAAAACTTGGCCATTCGCATCTTTGAGGATGAAGGAATTGGCCGAATTCACTTTTACTATTTCAAATGGTCCATCCCAGAACGCATCCATTTTGTCATGATTCCCAGGCTTGGCCTTCCATGAATCCCACCTCCATACCAGGTCTCCTGCTTTGAATGTGTGATCGGATGATTTCCTTTTGAACCATTCTCGGGTGACCTTAGCATGCCGTGAGAAGTTCCTCTTCTAGTTGTAGTAGCTGAACCAGGCATCTCTCCATCGGGTTAGCTTCATCTTCTTCTAGCAACTGTAATGCAGGGATCTCGATGTGAGTGGGCAGGATGGCCTCCTTGCCGTAGACCAGAGCATAAGGCAAAGTCTTGATTGACCTTTTGACAGAAACCCGATCGGCCCACAAGGCCCGATCCAGAAGGAGGTGCCAAGTTCTTTTGTTTTGATCGATCAGCTTTCTCAGTATCCTCAACAGGGTTTTGTTGGTGGATTCTGCCAATCCATTGCCCCGGGGGTAATAGTTGGAAGACACTTTGTGATATATCCCATACTTGTATAGGAACTCGTTGATCTTTGCGCCCGTGAAACTAGGACCGTTATCTGTAATAATTGCTTTGGGGATGCCGAAGCGGGTAATCAATCCTTCCAGGAAGGTGACGACAGTATCTTGATCTGCGTGTTTTGTGGGGACTGCCTCGGCCCATCTGGTGAAGTAATCCGTCGCAGTCATAATGAATTTGTGCCCAACAGAGGAGTTTGGCGATATGGCCCCTATGAAATCCAGTCCCCATTGCTGAAAGGGCGTTTCCACCTGTATCGGTCGGAGGGGCATCGAAGCATTTTTGCTTCGATCGATGAATCTCTGGCATTGCTCGCACCTGCGGCAAACGGAGAAGGCATCGACAAAGAGTGTGGGCCAATAGTAACCCGCCTTGATTATCTTTAGCACCGTCGCTCTTCTAGCAAAGTGTCCTCCAGATAGTCCTGAATGGAATTCGCCCAGGATTCTCCTCTTATCATCATCTTTTATGCATCTGAGGAGGACGCCATCGATGTTCCTGAAAAATAGGCCTTCTGGGCGCATAGTGTATCGGGCGGACCGCATCCTGAAATGTCTTCGCTGCGAAGCATTCAGATGTGAGGGGCATCTTCCGGTGTTGAAATATTCCACTATTTCGCCGACCCAATCTTTCTCGGCCTCTTCTTGATTAGCGAGGCATTCTCCTATTGGCGAGTCATCCGACTGACAGTCTGTTATTTCGGCCGTTGCGCTCTTCGCCAGCTCTTGACATAATGCGCGACCACGAACTAGTTTGGTGGGCTTGATCTCAATATCGAACTCTTGGATTTTGCTTACCCAACCAGCTCTCTTGCTTCCCAGTTCCCCCTGAATAATGAAACTACGCACATCGGGGTGAATGACGAAGACTGTGGTTTGACTCTGAGAAATGAACTGTTTGAATTTCTTGAGAGACTTCATTACTGCATGCACTTGACGCTCGATGAAATTGTACTTTTCTTCATGGGGATTGATTATCTGACTGAGGAACGCGATGGGGCGTTCCTCCCCGTCTTCCCCCTTTTGCGTCAAGACCGCGGCGTAACTTTCAGGTTCTCCTATTGCATACAGGATAAAATCTCGATTGTAGTCGGGGTTGATCAAGACCGGTGCCTGAACAATTCGGGCCTTGATTTCTTTGAATGCTTTTCTCCTCTCTTCTATCCAGACGAATTCTGCACCCTTCTTTAAAAGCTCAGACATCGGCTTAATGACCTGGGCGAAGTCTGGGACAAACTTCCTTACGAAGTTAATCTGATCGAAGAAAGATTGAAGGCCCTTTTTATCCGCTGGGATTGGGAGCTTCATCAGAGCTTCGGCTCTGTCAGGATCCACGGTGAGACCCTTTTTCGAAATTGCGTGTCCCAACAGCTTTCCTTCGCTGACTGTGAAGATAGACTTTTTTGGATTGATTGAGATGCCAAATTCTCGACATTTTTTGAAAATTTGTTGAAGATGTTTTGGGTGGTTCTCTCTCTTTCGGGAGAAGACGGTCATGTCATCCAAATAGATAACGATAACCTTGTTCAGAAGCTCACCAAAAGCTAGGTCCATCGCCCTCTGGAAAGTAGCTCCCGCGTTCGAGAGGCCAAAAGGCATTCGCTGGTAGGCGAATGTGCCCCACTTGGTTGTGAATGCGGTCTTATGCTGGTCTTCGTCCCTGACCCGGATTTGATTATATCCGGAGAAACCATCAAGCAGGGAGAATCGTTGAGCTCCAGCCTATCGAATGCAAGATCTGATCGATCTACGGGAGAGGATAGTGGTCCTTGAGGGAAGCATGATTCAGGTTGCGGAAGTCCACGCATAACCGGATGTCTCCGTTCTTTTTTCTGATAGGGACCAAGTTCGCTACCTAGGAAGAATGCTTGATGGGATAAATGATCTTTGCTTCGAGCATTTTTAGCAGCTTCGGCCTTCATCAGGACCTCGATCTTTGGATTAACCGGCCTTTGCTTCTATCGAAAAGGTTTGGCCCCTTCTTGTAATTCGATTGTATGTTGGATCAGCTGCCGATCATATCCCTTGAGGTCGTGATAAGACCAAGCCACGATATCTGGGTACCTCTTACACAAACATCGGATTCGCTCTATTTCTTTTGAAGTACAATCGGTCCCGACCTTTATTACTTTCCCAGGTTCCAGTTCTAAATCTTGATATTGCTGCGCGCTGATCTGGATCCTGTGGGAGAGCGATCGATCATTTTGATCAAAAAGGCTCTCAAGCATGATCAATCCCTTGGGAACGTGATTGTTCTTCAACTGGACCAATCCTTCGTATTCTTCCTCATCAGGGCTTCGGTCTTCGACTGTAGCGGCTTCTTGGATCATGAAATTAACAATCTGCTCATCGTTGTCAAAAACTTGCCAGTGTAAATCTCTGTCCGGGACAGAGGGTCTATAGATCATCCTTATAGCCTTTGGCTTATGCACCATATCGTCCACTGGAGAATATCGGGCTACGATGGATGCTAAGACATCTGCATGTCGATTCTTTTCTCATGGAATAGATTGCAGATTGAGGGATTCAAATTGGTCGAATAGGTCCCATACCCTATTGCGGTATGATTTAAGATAGTGCTTCTTTGAAGAGCATCTGTTGGTGACCTGGTTGCAAACTAGTTCAGAATCTCCGAAGATTTGAAGATGCCTTATGCCTAACTTGTCAGCTTTCTTGAGTCCTAAGCACAAGGCTTCATACTCTGCTGCATTGTTGGTGCAGCTCCATGTCAATCGGTAGCAATATTCCTTTTGCTCACCGGACGACGAAATCAGAAGGATTCCTGCCCCGACATCATTTTTGCATCGGGCACCGTCGAAGAACAATTTCCATAGTCCTTCTTGAGCAAAAACCTTCCCCTCCATTTTGGCTGGTTTCTCGGACTTGGCGATGGTGTAGCACCCCACCTCAGTCTCTATCATGGCATTGAAATATGCCAATGAAAATTCATCTTCACAACACAACTGTGCGAGGGATTCTTGGACCAGATCCACTTGCTCTAGTTCCTCCGCGATCGTATGCACAGGGTCACTGCTCTCTTCCTCGGACATCTTCTGAACCAGGAACGTAGAAGGCTTTTCATTATAGATCTTCACCTTCTTCCCTTTGAAGGGGATCTCCAGATGAGTGTAGTCCATGGACAAATATCCGCCCAGCTTTGCCGTGAATTCCCTCGATAGGCACATGCTGAAGTAGGGCTCAAGGTCCACGACTACCACCTCTTGTATGACTGTGATTTGAGGTGTCTTATGTAGTCGAATAGGAATGTCTTTGATGACACCTACAGTCTTCACTAGGGTACCGTCCAACTGGAGGACTCCATGACTGCTTCATGTGTATTCCATGCCTATTTCCTCGCATACTGCCTTCGGCATGACTGTCGTCGCGGCTCCAAAATCTATCATACAGTTATGCACGATATACCCTTCCATTTGTAAGGATAAGTAGAACGATGGTGGTCTATTTTTCCTCATGATGGACGTGGATAGGGTTTGCACTAGGGCGAGCGGCTCTGCCTTCTTTGTATTAATCCTCTTCAATGATTCTTGCAGCAGGTCCACTTGTCCAGGAAGTTGCAGAGCATCATACAAACTAATTTTGGCTGGAATCCTCTTCAACTCTTCTACAATGTTGTAGGTTGGGGAGCTATGCACCTCAGGTTCCTTTCTTGGTTTGTACTTGGTGCGATATTGCTCTGTCGCTTCGACCCTTTGTCGCTTGGTGAGCGAGGGAAACTTGAGCTTCTCCTTAGCCTGTTCTTTGGTCTCCACCTGAGGTGGTTCGATAGTGGCCTTTTGGGCCTTTTCTTTGACTGGAGCTGGCGGAGGAGCTTCGCTCGGGGCCGAAGAGGAGGATTGTCCCTTCTCAAATCGAGCGTGTACCTTCAAGGGAGCCATCTGAGTAGCATCCACCTCTATCGACCTTTTACCTCCCCTGGTAAGGACTGTGACTGGCTCTTCCTCGTCGATTGACAAGTTCTTGATCCAATTGTCTGATGACGTTGACTTGACCGCCTTGACCGCCGCTTGCTAGTGTCTGCACGTAGTGTTGGTGCAACATGCATGTATTCTCCTCATGAGGATCATTACATGTAGAGCACCAATATACATGATCGAAAGTGCTTGGGGCTTCATCTATCGCAGCATTTCTTGCCGAAGCTTTTCCTTGATGGACCGCTTGATCTCTGGTAAGCGCAGGTGTGGGATAAGACCTTCTTGGTAGAAACTCTTGTTGCGCTTGCTTCTTCTTGACAACGGTCATGTCATTGGACAAGGTCTGCACTGTGGCATTTAACGATTGCATTTCTTGCAGTATCTTGGCCTGCATATCATCGGCCTTGGGAACTGATGGTAAAGAAGCCATAGTCGGTATCGGAGGCAGGGCAGGATGTTGGAGGGGTGCTGGCAACATTGGAAATGTTGGAGTGATGGTGGGGGGCATAGTTGAAAGTGTGGGGAAATGTATCTATGGAGCGGTGATCTACGACACAACGAGATTCGGGTTCCAGGATGAGATCGGGTATGCAGGGATTGCAAAAATCTATGGAGCGACTGCGCTCGCATACTGGGCTTGAAGGAACTCGGGGAGTATGGGCATTGGCATTCTTTGAGGGAGTTTACCCATGGCTATGAGGTCCATTTTTGCTTTCTTGGCTAACCCATACAACTCTGGAAAAGTATTGACATTTGAGTACCTTATCATAAGACCGATATCAGGGTTGAAAGCCCGAAGGAAGTAGTACGCCATGGCTTCGTCAATTGGGCGAAGTCCAATTGGGACTCTTTGCCAGGTTCGAGCGAACCTAACATTGAAGTCTACAATCTCTTCTTGTGGATGTCTTTGGATTGAAGTGAATTGCTGTAGAAGAGAAGTTGGATCGACGAACTCGTTGAAGCCTTGCATCAACTGCCCGGCTAACTGGTCCCATCCCGTAATAGTGCCGGATGGCAGAGATCTGTACCAATAGAGGAGTTTTCCTCTAAGGGAGAGAACCAGGAGCTTCACCATCACTCGCTCTTCTGTGATATCATGGATTGCCGCCAAGGAAATGATGTCCTGGATATGCTCTAGAGCAGTCTTTCCGGTTTCGTCGAACATCGGAAGCTTTTTAATTGCAACAGGTGGAACTTGCCCTTGGCCCGCGAGATTCAACGATGACGAAGAATTCCATGCTGGAAATAATCTGGGTGGCGGTTGCTGCTGCATTTGCTGTTGTTGTTGTTGTTGTTGGGCCATATTTGTGCCTGGGTTCTGTGGAATAGAGGTCCCCGAAGTCCCTCTTGGGTTGCTCGTCGAAAGGCCAATGGGAACGGAGGCACTAGGATGCTTTGGTGAGTTGGGAGGATTCGAAGGAAAACTAGCTGCTGTGCTATCGAAAGTTAGGCCTTGCTCGTCAACAGCAGCCTCTTGCGAGGATGTCCCACGTAAGAGATATTCGGGGGTAACTAACCTAGAGCGTTCCCCAAAGGCGTCAATATCAAGCTCAAAGAACTCGGTTTCCTCTCCTCTATTCCTAACTCTCCATCTTGTTTGCATGAAGGCACGAGCTTTAGTACTGGTCTTTACGACTTGAAGATTCTTGGGTAAAACAGAGTCGCTAGATGCTAAGAGTCTTTTAGTAATGAGAGCATCGATTCTCACTACTACTCAAGGGATGAGACTGACCGGATCTCACCGGGAACTTGTTAGAACTACTGGCTCCGGTGAAGACGGGCTAGAAATTTTCTCAAATATGGGACCTTGGGTCCCACCGGGCGTGCCAGAAACTGTTGGTCATCAAATCCGCACAGGAAAGGACTTTCGATGGGTTTGCATGCCTTGGACCTACGACCAACATTGAAAGGCCGAGGGGAAGAGATGCCCCTCATGCCGATCTTCGAAGAAAGGCCGACTCCTATACTAATCTACTTTTGGGGTTTGAGACAAGAGTGCAGGAAAGAGATAAAAGTAAGAGTTAGAGAAAAAAAAAAAAAAGGGTAAGGGTTAGAGAAAGAAATAAAAAGGGTAAGGGTTAGAAGATGATGATTTAAGGTGGGGAAGAACAAGAAGCACGATCACTCACTAATAACTCGAATAGCAGCAAAGAACACCAAGAATAGACGAAAGAAACACGATACTCGCTTTCCTATGTATCCTCTGGACGAGTTCACAGGGTTCTCCTTTCTCTCTCGCTGGAATTCAGGGTTCAAAGTAACAACGATTAAGACAAGGGAATAACAGAAACCACGACCCACCAGCAGCATAAAAGAAAGCTTATACGATGTTTTTCCTCTCCTATGTATCCTTTAGGGTGAATTTTAGGGTACAGTCCCCAATCGCACACCGGATTCAGGATTCAGAGTCTCAGTATACGAGTGCAGACAGACAAAAGAATTAAGCACAGAAGGCAACATAAAAGAGAGAAATGGAGTACAAAAATCTTTAGTATTAGATGCAGGACATCAAGTTACAGCAACTTTCTAGCAGAAAGTTCCCCCCCTTTTACATTGCAAAGCCTGGGTTTTTATAGAGGACCCGACCCTCTGAATCATTATTACAAAAATGGCGGAGTACACCCTCGAGCCCTGAGAAATTGGCTCCTCGCTGCTGCTGCGGATGATCTCTCAAATCGGCTACCAAAACTGGTAATGGTGACCGAGTCAGCCAGGGAAAGTCGCATTAAATGAGCCACCTGGGTGTCCTTGGATTGTAGGTGCGGTGCTCGAGTGGCGGCCATGCTTGTCGGGCTCTTCTTCATGGACTGATACTTCGCATCCAATTGCCAAAAATGAGCAGCGGGCTTATCGGGCAAGAAAATATGCATTTATGAGGCTCTCTGATCGCCTCGAGAAAATGCCCCACTTGGGAAGCGTTCTTGGGAAGCGCCTCACCAATTTTTGCTTCGCAAAACTACTTTGAGGGCATGGAGTGCCGAAGCCGATCTCCCTCTATCCTTCGTTGCTTCATTGGAAAAACTGCTTCGCTGATGGGTCGGGAAAAAATGCTTCGGGCCGATCTTCTTTTGAAACGGCGGTTCGAGGGAGTTTTGGCCGAAGCACTTTCTCGACCTCTACTGCTTCGGGTGAAAACTGGTCGAAGTGGATTTTAGAAATACTTCGGGCCCGAAGTAATTTCTTTGCCTTAGCTGATTTGGGCCATCTTTTCTTCTTCGACGAAGTTGCTTGGATGCCGCTTCGCAAAACTCTTCGCCCGAAGTAGCCGCTGGGAATGCTTCGGGTGCGAAGCGTTTCCTTCGTACTTTTTTTGGCAAAGTTCTCACTCGAAGTGATGATTAGAAGCGCTTCGGGCCCGAAGTTCTTTTCCTTTTCATTTTGTCCACCAGGGGGCGATAGGGAAAACCAAAATTGCTATAACTTATAAACAAAAGAAAACTTTCAACAAAACAAATATCATACAAAGTTTTAATTTTTCTGCCCCTTGGTGGAATGTGACAATATTGTCAACAGTACCATTTGTGTTTCTGTAAGATCTTCCTTCAAGTTGTTAGACTTTCACGAAGGAACCGACTCTAATACCAATTGAAGAACTTAAGATTATATTGAGAGGGGGGTGAACAGTATAAGATAAAACTTTTACTTTTCTTTCCAAAGCAATATCATCCAATATTATCAATTGCAATAATGAAACAATACACAAATCACCACACACATAAGAGACACAAATTTAATGTGGTTCACCCAATGTGGGTTACATCCATAGAGAAAATTTTCCTATAAATTTTTTCAACAAATTTTGTGGGAACCAAATCCTTATTACAATATTTGTAGACCTCAATACACAAGAGACACTAATCCCCTCTTCTCTGGTTTGTGGACCTCTATCCATGGGAGACACCAATACCCTTATCTCTGGTTCATGCTCCAAATCCTTCTCACAACTCTACTCAAATCTGCTCTACAATATGTTCGCAACTTTGCTCTAATATTCTCAAAACCTGCTCACAACTCTACATAAATTTACTCACATAACTTGCTCAAATCTGCTTACAATACCTGCTCAATCCTACTCACATAACCTGCTCAATCTTACTCAAATATTCTCACTAACATCACTCAAACCTGATCACAATCCTGCTCAAATATACTCTCAATCCTACTCAAACATTTCTTAATATTTCTCACAAACATGCTTAAATTTGCTCACTAACACTGCTCAAACTTGCTCACAATCCTACTCATAATCCTGCTCAAATCTGCTCATAATCCGACTCAAACATTACTCAATATTTCCCAAATATTGCAAGTAAACAATGCTCATGTCTTTTCCAAAACTTGCATACAAACAATTCTCATATCTTTCCCAAAACTTGCATACTAACAATGCTCATATCTTTCCCAAAACTTGCATACTAACAATGCTCATATATTTTCCAAAACTTGCATACTAACAATGCTCATATCTTTCCCAAAACTTGCATACTAACAATGCTCATATCTTTCCCAAAACTTGCATACTTCAACTAAAGCAATTCAGACATATTTTACCTAGAATTCCTTTTCTTCATGAACATAGAAAATGATATGCATTAACAAATACCCAATATGTTCTTTACATTCATCAAGTCGATCACTTTCACATGTATCAGATTTATTCAAAGGTAGGTCTAATCTAGCACTTAATAACTGACCTTTTTTTCCTCCCAAAATCAATCATGAACAATGCATAATTTTGTTTCACAAAAGTGATCTATAGCCCTTGCACAATTTCAATCAAAACCAATGCACAAGTTTGCTCACAAATCTTATCTATTACACTTGTACATGCATTCCCAATTACAATAAAAACAAATGCACAATTTTACTTTCAAACCCTTGCACTTTTATTTCTAATTTCAATCAAGAAATGCATAATCAATCAATCCTTATACCTCTAACCATATGACATCAAAAGTATTTTCCTCAAACAAATCCACCCTTGAGAAAGGAATTAAATCACCATACTTCTAAATCTGCCTTGATGATGATGTGCCTTCAAAACTTGTCTTGGCAAAAATAATTTTCTTGTGCCACTTCAAAATTAGTTAGCAAATATTTTTTTCAAATCATCCATATTAAAAACCCTTCTAAAAAAGATGTGCAAAATAAGGCTTAAAAATTATACTTTATAACTCCTTTTTAGTCTCACAAAATAAAGCTTTTAATAATGACTAAACCCTCAAATTTCCCTCTTCTATCATGCAAAAATACAATTAAAAATAAACCATAATACACCTTATAACTCCCTCACACAATATGCAAAAGATAATTTTCAATATTTCCCCATACACCTTATAACTCCTACTTACACAATATGCAAAAGATAATTTTCAATTTATCCCAATATACCTTATAACTCCTCCTTACACAATGCAGAATATAATATCAAATATTATCGTTGCACCTTATGACTCCCACTATAATAAAAATAAAATATTTTATTTACCCTTACCTCAACAACAAAAACTCTCTAATCGTCGTGGAGGAGATTCGATCTCCATACCTTACCAAACGCAACACTCTCCCAAAGGACCTCTGACCAACTAAGCTAGCCTAGTGGATGAAGCCAAAGGGCTCGACATCGATATTTGTGACTTTTGTAGCTTTATCCTCTCAAACAAATAATACACAACCAAAACCTCACGGTGGGATTTGAACCTGTCTCACTGTACAACAATGCCCTATCACGGGCCAATCAACCAGATGAGACACCCCGACGGATGGAAACCAAGATGCGTGAACAAGTATGTATTCTGCTTCATATTTCACCAATTGTCGAACGTTCTCATTGCGCTCCCTGCCCTCCTTGCTCACTGAATTCTATGCGCTAGAATAATATCGAATTGCGCTCTTAACCTTAGCAATCTCTCTTGAATTTTGCTCCGTATTTATATATGCATTTTCGTTTTCACCATGGATGTCGGTGCTATATTTTGCTTATATATTTTTGATTTTATGCTTACCTTTTATGACATTGGCACCTTTTAAACTTAATCTCATTTGTATTATAATATTTAAATCTTGGGATTTAAATATTATAATATTTTACTTTTTAAACTTTTATCCAAAGCCTTTTATGATTTAAAACTTTTGTCCCAAGCTTTTAAAATTTTGTCTTTCTTTTAAACCTTTTGTCCCAAGCAATTTTACATCTTTATCCATCTCTTTTATAATATTTAAATTTGATATTTAAATATTATAATCCTTAAAAATATTTTCCTTGCTTTGCAATTATCTTTCATTTTAAAATATATTTACCCTGGATGAACAAGCCTATCTTTGACCTCAATGATATATTGTCCATCCTTATAAAATTTTCACCCTTGAAGAATATTTCTGCCTTGAATACCATGCTCCTTTGACATCAATGACAACTCAATATTTCCAACATTTTCTAGCTCTCTGATCGAGTTGTTCCATCTGGGTCTTTTCGCCTTAAAACTTACGACTTTTTCATACTCTCCTTGGCAGCTATGAGTCTTACCATCAATGGTGGTCACTTGCATGGACCTAATATGTTCGTATTTGGCCTTGCATTTTTTGTACACTGGGGATATAGCTGCTACCTTCTTATCTACAATTTCTAATAGAGATTTTATTTCTTTATTTATCTCTATTATCTTCCCAAAATTCTTGCAACAGGTCTCGATCATTCTTGCTTCTTTCTCAATGATTTTGATCATATTTTCTTTGAATTTGGCTGCAAGTTTTGGAACTTGTAATGAACTATTTTCAGAAGGCCTTTGCTCCTGACTCTTATTAATTTCAACCTTTAGCTTCTCATTTTTTGATTGCAATAATTCGGCTTTAGACTTCCAAGCTATCACTTCCTTCTCAATGGCTAGTGCAGTCTGTGCATGGACTTGCACTCCATGTCTTAATAATGAGATTGAGTCTCCTCCTATTGTTGCATCACCTATGCTAGGATCTATTTGGAGTGATTGTATTCCATTAGTGGGAATGATAATGGTGGCCCTAGAAGTAGGCTTTGAACTTGATGGAGGTGAATTATTAATTCCACTTCTACTTCGAAAGTCTGTCACCTTGTCTTCCATGATAGCTTCAATTTGTTCCTCTTCTTCAATAGTGAATTGTAAAAAAGTCTTCTTTCTTGATCAGGGTGATGCTCATAGGCTCATTGGTGCTCGATCCAATCCTTGCTCTTTTGTGAGGAGGAGGTCTTGTAGTATCGGGTATTACTACCTGATAATTTTTAAAGATATCATTGAATCCTCTAGCTTTCTTTATTCTCTCCCATGCCATGGTAGAGATCTTAATTTCTTTATTGTTTGCCATGAAGGCTATTGGTACTGCCCATGGTGAACCTGTAGCTATTTGTTGTAGATGTTGCGAGGCCATTAGAGTCAATGCCAAACTCTCGATTGTGAAACTCCTTGGGGTAGTAAAAATAGGTACAATCTCTTTTCCTCTACTTGCATTGGGGGATTGAGAGGTAGAAGAAGTACCAACTTTTTCTTTTGTTGCTTGATCTTGTACCTCAGCTATGATTTTGATTTGCTCAAGATTTAAGCTCATAACCTCCATAATAGGATCGATGAAATCTTCTGGTGGGATGGTGGTTACTTGAGGTGCCTTTTTATCTAATGTATCTTTTCTTACCATCCTCAAGTCTATGGAGTAGTCCCCAACCATTTCTGTGCAAGTATGTGCTTTTACTAGGTTTTTGTTTCCATATTTCTTCGATATTAATTCCATTGTTTTGTGCCCATAGAATATTTTTCTCAAATTCATCTTCCCTATGCTCCATTGGTTTAGACTCCAAAGTGATATTTTTGTAATGACCCTTGGGATCATATGGTCTCCAAGTGATTTCTGTGAAACAGAAGGAGTCCATTGTGGGTAAAGCTTTTAACATTGATGGATATCCTTTGTATACATACTCCCCTATTTTTCCTGGAGCTGTGATCCAAGGAACTCTGGTCTTCTTCTTCCTCCATCTTAGTCTGGCTTCTTCTAGACTACCTTACTATCTCTAAGGCAACCAACGATTTGGGGCAATAAGTGGGCAAGGCTTTCGATGGCAATTTGCCTCCGTATGTTCTAATGAAACTAAAATGTTCATCAAGAAAGTAATCTCCAACTTCCATATCTTGGAGATACTTGACTATACCTGGGCTCATTCTGGGTGGTTCTTTCTCGGTGAGCACATGGTACATTGATGCTAAGAACCTTCCACAGAATTCTGAATAAGGGGAAGTGCCATCATAGATGCAAGGCAACCTATCTTGGATAATTTCCCCTACACTCCTCCAAGTTGTTGGATAGCATCATCTTTGAACTTCCCGATGATTAGGTGCACAAGGAATGAGTAGTGTGAGAAATGAGGCATAAAATCCATATCTTTCTTTATGGCATCTTGTAATTCCTTGAATTCTTTGTCTATTGTGTCACATATTACATCTTGCCACCTATACATGGGCATCTTCTAGGTCTTGTTGCATTGTACTATCAAATACATCACTTCAACGCTGACCCAGTTGAGGTCCTCAACTCCCAACACTACATGAATCATGTCGACGTAGTCTCTCACCCATTTGTGGAATTGATTCTTATGAATTGGAAAATCTATCGACACTGGTTTGTCATAATCAAACAACTTCTCATAGAAGGTGGTGTCGATCATGTGTCATACCTACTTTGAAATCACCTTCGCATCGTAGCATTGTTTGGCCATTTCTAGCCCGAACACTTGTTCGACCTTTTTTGGTGTAATCCTGTAAATGGGCTTGTTTCACCCATTAATGATGGCCCTAGTTCTTGGATCATATGAGATGGCTAGCCATGACAATAATTCAGGGGAGAAATGCACTCTTGGGCACAAGAGTTTTTCTAGGTTGGTTCTCCATTTGTTGCAATGGGGAGCTCTCTTGTCTTTGTCTTCATATGCTTGGTTGAAGATGTTCTTCAATAGGTAGTGCGAGCATCACCACTCTTCTATGCTGGACTGGAAGTAGAACTCAATGAGTTCATCCTCACCCCATACTTGTTCTCCAATATTTTTGTTATTCAACTTCTTGAATGGCACCTTCTCATCTAATGCTTCAACTCTCATTTTGAGGGCTGCCCTATTGGAGGAGGCCATCGCTCAAATATCTATCACTGGTTTTCTCAGCTTGTCAAAATAGTTTGAGAACTTTGTAAGCATTATGAGTTGCTTATCACTATGGCCATGTATTTAAATTAGTTTATGCATGAAGAGTTATTAACGTCGTACCAACTACCATTGCATTGTTGCTATTCTCGGCTCACCACCTCAATCCTCCATAATGATCGATCGATCATGAATCATCATCATCTATTGATTTGCGTAACATATCACTAGATCATACATGTGTTAGATTTTGAGCCATTTGATTGGTACACATTTTTTTAAAAATCATGCCTAGAGAGATCTGAGGTTGAGGTCTATAGTTGGCTTGTGTGCCCATAATGCCCAAAGTGGTGTGGCCATGTCAACGAGATCATCATTGGTTTGAGTGTTGCATCAAATTTTCTTGGGTGAGGATCCATAGATTTGGATTTTACACTTTGACTATCATTGATGATTGATCGATCGATCAATGGTTTAATTTGAAAATATATAGTCCATTGATTGGATGATCGATCGATTACCTCTTTTCTTCTATCATATTTTGATCGATGGATCATTTTGATTTTACATGAATAGAGATTCGGTTGTTGGATATCATTATTCAATCGATATGGCTTTGTGTACTTCTACATGTGCTACATTTTAAAACTCGTGATAGCTTTTATCGAGGATGTTAGCTAATAATAATAATCTTTAATTAAGATTTTATGCATGCAAAATTAAATGGTGACATACCTTAATCTTGATTTTACCTTTGATTGGTTGGGTTGATCTCCTCCATTGATTTCATTCGATTGATGATATTTTGATGGTGAGGATGTGTTCAATCGTGGATACTTAATGCTCTTCTTTTCTTGATTGAAATATTTTTAATGGTAGCGCTTTGACCAAATCATTGTTGATCCTTACCATTGTTCGATCGATAAAGGCTTTTCTTTGGCCGAATGATAATTTCAATTTCTTGAGTGGTCGACTTTTGTTTTTCGCCAATCGAAGGAAAATTTATTGACTTTTTGACTTTCTCTTAATTTTTTTATTGATGACATATTTTCATCGAGCGACTTGCTTTATATTTGGTCGATAAGATTTTGCTATTATATCGATCAAAAATTATTCTTTCGCGATCGATCGATTGGTTATTTTTTATTGGTCAAAACTTTCTTTTGGCTATTGCTTTCTTCTTATCAGGTTTTTCAAAAATTTGGAGAATTTTTTTTGTTGGTCAATTTAAGATTTATGCATTCTGCTTGCTTTGGCTCTTCGGCCCGAGTGATTGGTCAAAAAATTTTATCGATCGACAAAATTTTTTTTGCTTGTAAAAATATTGTCGACTCTTTTATCATGGGCATCGATCAAAAGATATTTCAACATGATTTAGGTTCGTTCGATTGTTCTTTTTTGTCGATCGAAAGTTTGCTTAGTTTTTAAAATTTTTTGGTAGATATTTTTGTCGATGGGAAGGGTGGATTTCTTTGAAGGAATAGATGGGGAACCCCTTAATTTTTAATGAAAGGAAAAATCAAGTGTCTTAGGGGTTGGAGATGTTCATGAAGATAGAAATTATTTTATTCAGATTTGAATTCTTTATTAGCCTATCATAAAATGTGTACCTTTTAGGACCTTCAAAATTTTGAAATTATGGGTACATTCATGTTGTATCAATTTTGGCTACAACATAGGCTCTGACTGGGATAGATGGTGAAAACATGAGGTATTTGAGGACTCTAGACTCTCTGGTTAATGACAAGACTATGATGACAAGGATATGACCTTCTTTTACCAGATTATTACAACAAGAAAAATAGTAAAGAGATCTAAACAATCTAAGAAGAGAGAAACCTTTAATCAGATAAAATCAGAGATTATGGTGTTAAAAACAAGTGAACTTTTCACTCCTGAAGGTTAGATGTTCTAGCAATATCTTTAAGGTGGTTTCAAACAAAATTAACCAGAAATAACTGCCACATCAAGCCTATGCTCAGTGTGTGTGCTAATGTGTTCTTTTATTACTTTCTCAGATCAAGTAGAATTTTCATCAATTTGAAAGGAGTTAGGCATATTAATGATTTCACTCTTTTAAAGATTTTCACCTTGTCATTGCTCCACTGCCAGTCAAGCATTTATAGCTTTGATGGAGATGACCTTGATCCTTAGGACCTGCTCTACTACTAGATATGCATCTATAGCCCTGGTAGAGGTTATCTAGATAGCCCTAAGCACTTGCTCATTTTGCATTATTGAGATTTTTCTTCTTTTAGGAAGAATTTTGATAAATTGCAAGTTATTTGAGAGTGTGCTTTTTGGGTTAAAGATCTATAAGGCTATATTATTGAGTGTGTTTGTATTTAGCCCAATTGCCTTATCAAAGTTGATTAGATTCCCTAATTTCTAGAATTACTTTTGAGATCATGATATTATATGGCTTTGGCTTGATGTGTCAACATTCCTAGTTTTCTCTTGTTGTATTCCAATCTTTATGAGATGATCACTAAAACTTAGCTTCCTAAGTTTTGTCAGCTCATCTGTATTCAATCCCAAATTCTCTTCATTCATCTGACTAAAGATAATTCCTTCATAGATAAGTAAAAACATAATAAGAGAACTTAACATCCTTCTAATAGTCTAGAAATAATGAATAGATAAGCAAACAAACTTAGCTTAGAAAGAAACAATTGATAGGAAACATAAAATTTTTTTTTTTTATTCTTTTTGGGTTCCCTAGCATGGGTGGTATAACTTCAGGTGTAGGCCATTTATTGGGATTTCCATGAGATCTCCTTGCAAGGTTTGCAATCTATAAGTATTAGGGCCAAAAATTTGAATTATTTGGTAAGGACCTATCCATCTAGGTTCAAGCTTACCCTTTTCCCCATGTTTATCATTTTTAGGGTCCCAATATAAGACTATATCTCCTTCAAAGAATGGGGTTCCTTTGGCTTTCTTGTTAAAGAGCTGCATGGTTTTATGAGTTTGTTCAAACATCTTATCCAGTGCATTTCTTCTCTCTTCTTGCAAATGTGCAATCTGATCCAATCTCCTCTGTAAGGCATCTGGACTCTCATGATCTTGAGACAAAGCTATTCTCTCTGTTTGGGGAGGCAATAGAGCTTTTTCTCCAAAAACCATTTCATAAGGAGTTTTACCTATGTTCCTTTTCACAGACAATCTATCTGCCCATAAGGCAAATTTTAATTCACTATCCCAACCTCTCTTGTTCTTGCCCATTGATATTTTAATTCTGGTAATCAGATTCTTGTTTGATGATTCGGCAAGCCCATTTCCTTGAGGATAGTAGTTTGCTGAGTGAGAAAGTTTGATTCCATATTTTGCACAGAATTCTATCATTTCGAATGAGACGAAGTACTTCCCATTGTCTGTTACTAACTTCTTTGGGACTCCAAATCTGGTCAATATATTCTCCTCTAAGAAATTGATGACTACTACAGTTGTTGAGTTCCTTAGGGGAGCTGCTTCCACCCACTTAGTGAAATAATCAGTGGTCGTGATAATCCATTTGTGTCGGCCTAAAGAGTTTGGTTTAATTTCCCCAATGAGGTCAATTCCCCACTGTGTGAAGGGTGCTTCTATGATCACTGATTGGAGAGGCATTGCTGCTAACTTTTTCTTCCCTACAAATATTTGATAATTATGACAACTCCTTACATATTTATGAACATATTTGAATAAGGATGACCAATAATAACCTGCTCTCATAATCTTATTTGTAGTTGCTTTTGGGGCAAAGTGTCCTCCATATAATCCATCATGAAATTCTTCTATTACTTCTAATGTTTCTTTTTCAAAAAGACATAGTAATAGTACTCCATCTGGATGTTTCCAATAGAGTTTACCTTCTTGAACATAGTATTTCTGAGATTGTTGTTTGACTGATCTCATTTTATTTGTAGATATACCTCTGGGAAATGATAGGGTTTGGAGGTATAACAGGATATCATCATACCATTTGCATTCCACATTGTTTGTTCTTCTGATATCATGCATGTCATCAACTATGGCAATGTTCTGCATGTCTTCTCCTTCTTTGTTAGCTAGATATTTAGCTAGACCTTGCCCTCTGATTATTTTCATAGCCTTGAATTCTACATCATATTACAATAATTTGACCATCCATCTGGTAGGGCTACCTATTGGTTCAGGTTGGGTGAAAATATCTTTAATAGCAGTGAAAGGGATACAACATATAACCTTATTTGAACCAAAAATGCATTTAAAATGTTCCAATGCTTGAATCACAACATAAGCTTATTTTTCAATCATTTTGAACCTCAGTTGAGCTCCTTTGAGTCTAGCACTCATGAAAGCTATAGGTATTTCATTCTCTTCTTCATCCTTTTGAGAAAGGACTACAACAATGGTATGTTCGAAAGTGAATGAATATATATTGAAATTCTTTGAGTAGTTAGGGCAATTCAAGACTGGGGCAATGGTGATAGCATCTTTGATTTTCTGAAAAGCTTCAAGATTTTCTTCAGTCCATTTGATGTCAACATTCTTTTTAATCATATTATTGATAGGTTGAGCTATTTCAGCAAAATTTGGCACAAATCTTCTCACAAAATTAATCTTACCAAAGAATGATCTGACTCCTTTCAGATTTTTAGGAGGGGGTATCTTGGCAATAGCTTCTATTCTTGATGGGTCAATACTAATTCCTTTCTCAGAAACTATGTGGCCTAGGAGCTTTCCTTGTGTTGCTCCAAATATACATTTCTTTGGATTCAAGGATATTCCAAATTCTTTGCACCTAGAAAAAATTGTAGCTAAATGTTCAAAATGATCTGCAGGGTTTTTGAAAATATTGTTATGTCATCTAAATAGACAACCACTATTTTGAACATCAAACCTTTAAAAGCAAATTCCATGGCTCTTTGGAAGGTGGCTCCTGCATTCATTAATCCAAATGGCATTCTCAGATATTCAAAGGTACCCTAGGGGTTGTGAAAGCAGTTTTGTATCTATCTTTAAGATTTACCTGAATTTGATTATATCCTGAGAATCCATCCAATAATGACATTCTGGATGAGCCTACTACTGCTTGTAGTAGTTGTTCCATGTTGGGCAAGGGATAATTATCCTTGAGAGAACTTTTATTCAGATTTTGAAAGTCAACACAAAGTCTGATCTCTCCATTTTTCTTCCTTACTGGTACTAAGTTTGCTATCCAGGAAGAAAACCTCACTTTTTTGACTATCTTGGCATCTAGTAATTTTTGAACTTCTTTCTGCATAATTGGATGTAATGTGGGATTGAATTTCCTTTGCTTCTACTTGAAAGGCTTAGCATATTCCTTAAGGGGAATGATGTGAGTCATGACCTCTATTTTAAATGTTTTTAGGTCTTCATAACTCCAGGCAAAAGATTCTTTATTTTTCTTCAAAAAGCTAATGTACTGTTCTTTTTCTTCTTTTGGTAAAGCCTTATCAATTTTGACAAACCTGGGCTCCTCTTTTGTTCCAATATTTACATCATCAATTTTTTTTCTTTGAGGAGTGGTTTGTAAGCTTTATCAAAATCATCAAATAAGCTTTCTAAAGAGACTAACCCTTTAGGGATCCTATTGGTTTTGAGTTGAATTACTTCAACTGGTTCTCCAATAATATTTTTCAAATTTTCTTCATCCTCCTCCTCACATATAACATCTGAATACATATTCTGGAGGGTCATGAAGTCTTTGATATCCACATCATCTTGAAACACTTGTAGATATACAACATTGTCAGGTACAAAAGGTTTGTATACAGAGATAGTTGGGAACCTATCCATGTACTCAGTGTCAATTTCTGGATAATCTGCACCTGAAGCATTAATAGCTAACAGATCTGCAATGTGATTCTGTTCTCTAGGAATGTATGAGATGTTAAAGGCTAGGAACTTATCAATTTTTGCTAGAACTATAGATTTATATTGTTTTAATCTAGGATGTTTTATCTGATACTTACCTTTGATCTATTGTATAATTAATTCAACATCTCTAGTAATAGTCAAGAAATTTATCCCTAGTTCTTTAGCTTTTCTCAGACCTAACAGTAAGGCTTCATACTCAACTACATTATTGGTGCATGAAAATTCTAATCTATAAGGGATCCCAAGATAGTTTCCCTTAATATCTATTAAATTGACACCAACACCTACTCCTGTTTGAGATTTAGCCCCATCAAAGGACATGGTCCACATTTCCTGGGTAAGAATCCTATCAGATTCTGCATCTACTAGTTCTCTGGTTTCAAGGTCCATATCTTTCACTTCAGGGACTTCGACTAGGAAAGGGTTATGCCAAATCGAGTATACTCCTATTTCTTTCTCTTCTATGGAGCTAACCAAATTAACCATGGTGTCATCTGGTCTCACTAGTTCAATTGAGTACTTGTTAAATGGTTCTCTCCTTAAGGTTACATTCTCTTTTCTTGAAATAGGGATTATGGCATAAGACCAATCTAATTGTATGGAGCCACCTAATTGTTCTGCCCAATGTCTGCTTAATAGTAATGAGAAGAAAGGGTCTACATCAACCATTGCAATATCCATAACTATACCTTTCTTAGGATGTTGATCTAGGTAGACTAACAAGCCAGTGATAATACCTACATAGGGTATCTACCTACTATCCATTACTGATATAGGGGGAGACTCCCTAGTGCAAATCAACCCTAGTTGGTCTGCTATCTATTTGGGCATGATGTTATGGGATGCACCACTATCTAGCATGTAGTTGTGAATGACATACCTTTCTCCTTCATCTGAATTATACTTGAGTGACACATAAAATGGTCTGATAGATGAGGGGGTTCTAGTTTCATGATTGGAAGGTTTGACAACATTACAGGATTGAGTTCCTTTTTGTTCAATTAATCCAAAAGCCTTATAAACTTGTTCTCTGTACTTTTGAATATTCATTAACTCACCAAAGGTAATGTTGACCTTCTATTTACTTAACTCTGAACCAACATCAAATTCCATCTTTTTAACATCTAAAGTCTTGGAGCATTCATCATGAGGTGGTGGTTCATTTATTCCTATATTTTTAGGAACCTTTTTGTTTTGATCTTTCTCAATGGGTTGTTCTCTAATCTCTTTGTTTAAATTCTTATCAGTTTTGTTAGGAATAGTCCTATTTCTCAAGTTCAGGGTATTTGCTTCTAGTTCTTCCACCTCTTGTGTTGTTGGAACTAGTTTGCCTTGTTTCATTTTATCATACCTAGTTTCTTGTCCTCTTTGTAGGATCTTTGTGTTTTCTACAACTAGGATTTTTGGGTGGTGATTCAAAGCATATAAATCCATGTCTTCTTCAAATAACCTTTCTCTAGATTCATCTTCAAGGGTCCAACATGCATTAATCCTGATATCCTCTTCGGATTCTTCTTCCAAATCTATAGGATGGTGGATACCTAGGTAAATACCACAACAATCTGGATTATGAGGAGCATCACAGGCTGAACAGTAGTAAGGAAATTTTTTTGCCAAATTGATAGTAGGTATAGGATTTGGAACTAAGTCCAGGTCCTTCTCTGTTTCTCTTTTTTCCAATTATTCCTATTATTTCTATCAGGATTATTATTATTCCAATTTCTATTAAAATTTCTCCTGAAAGGTGGTCTGTTGTCACCTTGTTGTCTATCATCCTGAGGGTGAGAAGTTTCACCATTGCTCTCTTTATTTCTTTCTATCCTGGCCAACCTATTGTTCATTGTGTTGAACATTTCTATCATTTGATTAGCCAACTTTTCCATGGGATCATGTTCAACTCTCTTTTGTAGGTTAAATCCTACTTTCTTAGGCTTCCTATCAGGATGATTATCCTCTAGAGAGTATGGTTTCATTTTCCCACTATCTAACATATTCCTTTCAATATCTATAGCTTTCTCCATGCACTCATCTATTGTATTAACCTGTTCTTGTCTTAATTCATAGTTAAATTCTCCAGGGAAGGTATTCTTATAAAAATAGATGGACTGGATATCATTTGGCCTTAGAGTAGTGGGAATATTATTTTTAGATTTAGAAAACCTTCTATTGAAATCACTTACTGATTCATTTTCTTTCTTTTTCATTGTTTCCAGATCTATCAGTAATGATTGTTCATTCTTCCTTTCACCAAATTTCTTTAAAAATATAGTTTCCATTTTGGAAAAATTAGCGATATCATTATTAGGAAGAGTATTAAACCATTCTCTAGCATCTTTCTCTAGAGTTTGTAAGAACAATCTTAATACTACATCTTCATGTTCTACTTCTAGACTATCTAAAGCATACAAGAAGCTTTTAATGTGATCTTCTCTAGTGACTGCATTGTTTCCTTGAAACTTAGGTAAATATTTGTGTGCTTTACTAGGGAGATCATGTAAAGGCGTTGGTAACTGAAAAGGTCTATATCTATTAGTCCTCCATAGTTGAACAGGTGGTGGGTTAGCCATGTTAACTAATGGAGGTGCTTGAATTATAGTAGGAGGTGTGTTAGTAATTCCATTAGGAATAGTGGGAGGTATTTCAAATAAACTTTCTAATGTAACAATATCTATGTAGAATTTTTGGATATGAATTAGAAGGATTAGTTCTAAAAAATACCTTTGGATCTGAGAGTTTTGGATACAGCTCTTGAGTGGTTCTTCTCGTTCGTGCTAGCATGTTCTTCTTCTTCTTTTAATATTTTTGATATTTTTGGATTTGTCTAGTCAGAGTCACCAGCACAATGTGTGTAGAAGGAATAAACATCTGGTCGAGATTGCTCAACTTATAACACTCTCAATCACTTAGGGTATAAAATTTTTCAAGAATCAAGAAAATCAAGAAACTCAAGAGAATCAAGAAAATAATATAATTGTTCGTTCTTGAAAAAGGAAAATTGGAAACTACGAGCATAGAAGGGAAATAGATTTGAAAATATTTTAAGATAAATTGATATTCTGATTCCTTATTTAAGCTAATTATTGCCAATAAATATTTATCGTTAGGTTCCAAAATGTAATGAAAATTACGCATTCGATCCCCAACAATGGTGCCAAAAATTATTGGGGATTTTTCCTACATCCTTAGGATAAGTTGTCATGCTACAGGAAAACCTACTACCAATGAGCTATTACAGGCTCTGGTCGACCTACCTCTTTAACTTGGGAATAGAGTTCTTTAATATTTTCTAGATAGACCAAGTATGGTAAGGATACCCTTGAGGTGAGCTTAAATTCTTTAAGTTCATGCTCTTCTAGATTTATGGTGATGAATTAACAATTATAAATTTTGACCGAGCTAAAACAATAATAGTTCTATTATACCTTATGTATGATCGATGCTTTAATCCTTTGGGCTATTGTAGCAAGATTTAATAACATTTCAATGAAAATAGAAATAAAGAGAGATGAAATAATCGATGCAATTACATTCATTCGAATATCGTAATAAACATAACAGTTGACCAATGAGAGAAGCATTCATTATGCATTCAAATAATGTAACCCATAACAAAGACACACACAAAGCTAAACATAGAAAGATAATAGGAAAGAAGCCCAGAATTGTATTAATATTTGAATGAGATTACATGAAGAGTTGGCTTGGAATCACCATTTAACTCTTAGAAAGATTAATACAATAAAGATCCTCATTCGAATATCGTAACAAGGACCTTTCACTCTTCCATTCGAATATCACAATAGTCGAGTCTCTAGACCTCTAGCTCAATAATCTAGAAATATTCTCAGCTTCTTGGGCACTTTCCTATCAAAAACTTGCATAATAATGGGAGGAATGAGGAGATGAAAAGGAGAAAGAAAACAAAGGAGATACAATAACAAAGAATGGGCACTCGAGTATACCTCTTAGCAAAAATATGCTATGTCAAAGCTCGATCCTTATTCTGGCTGTAGACATCCTTATTATAGTTGTAGTAGCTCTATAACTGCCTGAACCACTTGTATCTGAACCATCCACCTGGTGCCATCTCCTGCCTTGTCATCGATCGGGTGTTGTATAGTTTGTTATCTAACTATCTCAAAAATATGTTTAGCAAAATTGGTCAAAGCCCTGCTTAGTTGTCACTTATCTTCTCTTTTCCTTTTTCTATCATCATGGGCCCCATGCTACTTGTTGACTCAGATGTCTTTTGACTCTTTTTAATTACTTCTTGCTCATCTTGACTTGCACCAATGGAATCTGCTATAAGGATCCAAATTTCTTCATCGATTTTATTGATCGTGTGAATCCTATCTAATGCTCTGATTCCTTTGCTTTTATCTTCCCTTATGAATGGTTGTCTACTCTAAAAGAACCTGACGATGTCTAGGGAGAACATTGTCAAAGAGATGAGTTGGTCGGATAGCTTATCTTCATCAACCTCTTCACAAGAGAATTCTCTGATATCTCGGATGATTATCTGATAGAAACCTTCTATGTTGAGTAATTTGTGGAGATCAACATTGAGGTGCTTCAGCTGGATAACAATATATTTTTTTACTTTTTCTAGTTCTTTGACCGAGTTATTCCATCTAGGTCTTTCCACCTTGAAACTTACAACTTTTTCATACTCTCCTTGGCAGCTATGAGTCTTACCATCAATGGTGGTTACTTGCATGGATCTAATCTATTCATATTTGGCCTTGCATTTTTGTACACTAGGGATATAGCTGCTACCTTCTTATCTACAATTTCTAATAGATATTTTATTTCTTTATTTATCTCTATTATTGATCCAAAATTCTTGCAATAGGTCTCGATCATTCTTGCTTCTTTCTCAATGATTTTGATCATATTTTCTTTGAATTTGGTTGCAAGTTTTGGAACTTGTAATGAACTATTTTTAGAAGGCCTTTGCTCCTGAATCTTATTGATTTCAACCTTTAACTTCTCATTTTTTGATTGCAATAATTCAGACTTTAGATTTCTAGGCTATCACTTCCTTCTCAATGGCTAGTGTAGTTTGTGCATGGACTTGCACTCCATGTCTTAATAATGAGATTGAGTCTCCTCCTATCTTTGCATCACCTGTGTTAGGATCTATTTGGAGTGATTGTATTCCATCAGTGGGAATGATGATGGTGGCCTTGGAAGTAGGCTCTGAACTTGATGGAGGTGAATTATGAACTTCACTTCTACTTCGAACCTTCATCACCCTGTCTTCCATGATAGCTTCAATTTGTTCCTCTTCTTTAGTAGTGAATTGTATAAAGTCTTCTTTCTTGATTAGGGTGATGCTCATAGGCTCATTGGTGCTCGATCCAATCCTTGCTCTTTTGTGAGGAGGAGATCTTATAGTATCGGGCATCACTACCTGATAATTTTTAAAGATATCATTGAATCCTCTAGCTTTCTTTATTCTCTCCCATGCCATGGTAGAGATCTTAATTTATTTATTGTTTGCCATGAAGGTTGTTGGTACTACTTATGGTGAACCTATAGCTATTTTTTGTAGATGTTGTGAGGCCATTAGAGTCAATGCCAAACTCTTAATTGTGAAACTCCTTGGGGTAGTAAAAATAGGCACAATCTCTTTTCCTCTACTTGCACTAGGGGACTGAGAGGTAGAAGAAGTACCAAATTTTTCTTTCGTTGCTTGATCTTGTACCTCAGCTATGATTTTGATTTGCTCAAGATTTAGGCTCATAACCTCCATAATAGGATCGATGAAATATTTTGGTGGGATGGCAGTTACTTGAGGTGCCTTTTTATCTAATGTATCTTTTCTTACCATCCTCAAGTCCGTGGAGTAGTCCCCAACCATTTATGTGAGTATGTGCTTTTACCAGGTTTTTGTTGTTCCATATCTATTTGATATTAATTCCATTGTTCTGCACCCATAGAATATTTTTCTCAAACTCATCTTCTCTATGTTCCATTGGATTAGACTCCAAAGTGATACTTTTGTAATGACCATTGGGATCATATGGTCTCCAAGTGATTTCTATGAAACAAAAGAAGTCCATTATGGGTAAAGATTTTATCATCATTGGATATCCTTTGTACACATACTCCCCTATTTTTCTTGGAGTTATGATCCAAGGAACTCTGGTCTTCTTCTTCCTCCATCTTAGTCTGGCTTCTTCTGCGATTGCCTTACTATCTCTAAGGTAGCCAATGATTTGGGGCAATAAGTGGGTAAGGCTTTCGATGGCAATTTGCCTTCGTATGTTCTAATAAAACTGAAATGTTCATCAAGAAAGTAATCTCCAACTTCCATATCTTGGAGATACTTGACTATACTTGGGCTCATTCTGGGTGGTTCTTTCTCGGTGAGCACATGGTACATTGATGCTAAGAACCTTCCATAAAATTTTGAATAAGGGGAAGTGCCATCATAGATGCAAGGCAACCTATCTTGGATAATTTCTCCTCGACACTTGCTGGATAGCATCATCTTTGAACTGCTCGATGATTAGGTGCACAAGGAATGAGTAGTGCAAGAAATGGGGCATAAAATCCATATTTTTCTTTATGGCATCTTGTAATTCCTTGAATTCTTTATCTATTGTGTCACATATTACATCTTGCCACCTATACATGGGTATCTTCTAAGTCTTGTTGCACTGTACTATCAAATACATCACTTCGATGTTGACCCAGTTGAGGTCCTCAACTCCCAACACTACATGAATCATGTTGGCGTAGTCTCTCACCCATTTGTGGAACTGATTCTTATGAATTGGAAAATCTATCGACATTGGTTTATCATAATCAAATAGCTTCTCATAGAAGGTGGTGTCGATCATGTGTCGTGCCTACTTTGAAATCACCTTCGCATCGTAGCATTGTTTGGTCATTTCTAGCCCAAACACCTATTCGACATTTTTTGGTGTAATCCTGTAAATGGGCTTGTTTCACCCATTAACGATGGCCCTAGTTCTTGGATCATATGATATGGCTAGCCATGATAATAATTCAAGGGAGAAATGCACTCTTGGGCACAAGAGTTTTGCTAGGTTGGTTCTCCATTTGTTGTAGTGAGGAGCTCTCTTGTCTTTGTCTTCGTATGCTTGGTTGAAGATGTTCTTCAATAGGTAGTGTGGGCATCGCCACTCTTCTATGCTAGACTAGAAGCAGAACTCAGTGAGTTCATCTTCACCCCATACTTGTTCTCCAATATTTTTGGTATTCAACTTCTTGAATGGCACCTTCTCATCTAATGCTTCAACTCTTATTTTGAGGGTTGCCCTGTTGGAGGAGGCCATTGCTCAAATATCTATCGTTGGTTTTCTCAACTCATCAAAATAGTTTGAGAACTTTGTAAGCACTGTGAGTTGCTTGTCACTATGGCCATGTATTTAAATTGGTTCATGCATGAAGAATTATTAACATCGTACCAACTATTATTGCATTGTTTCTATTCTTGGCTCACCACCTCAATCCTCCATAATGATTGGTTGATCATGAATCATCGTCATCTATTTGATTTGTGTAACTGATCACTAGATTATACATGTGTCAGATTTTGAGTCATTTGATTGGTACACATTGTTTTAAAAATCATGCTTAGAGAGATCTGAGGTTGAGGCCTGTGGTTGGCTTGTGTGCTCGTAATACTTGAAGTGGTTTGGCCATGTCAGTGAGATCATCATTGGTTTGAGTGTTGCATCAGCTTTTCTTGGGTGAGGGTCCATGGATTTGGATTTTGCGCTTCGGCTATCGTTGATGACTGATCGATCGATCAATGGTTTAATTCAGTCGAATATGTATAGTCCATTGATTGGATGATCGATCGATTACCTCTTTTCTTCTATCATATTTTGGTTGGTGGATCACTTTGATTTCGCATGAATAGAGATTCGATCGTTGGATGCCATTATTCGATCGATATGGCTTTGTGTACTTTTACATGCACTACATTTTAAAACTTGTGATAGCTTTTATCGAGGATGTCAGCTAATAATAATAATCTTTAATTGAGATCTTATGCATGTAAAATTAAATGGTGACATACCTTAATCTTGCTGATTTTACCTTTGATTGGTTGGGTTGATCTCCCTCGTTGATTTTGTTCGATCGATGACTTTTTGATGGTGAGGATGTGTTCAATCATGGATACTTAATGCTCTTCTTTTCTTAGCTAAAATATTTTTAATGGTAGCACTTTGACCAAATCATCGATCGATCCTTTCCATTGTTCGATCGATAAAGGCTTTTCTTTGATCGAATGATAATTTTGCTTTCGCTGAGTGATCGACTTTTGTTTTTTGCCAATCGAAGGAAAATTTATTGAATTTTTGACTTTTTGATAGTCTCTTAATTTTTTTCGCTGACAACATATTTTCATCGAGCGACTTGCTTTATATTCGATCGATAAATATTTTGGTTGACTATTTACTATGGTCAACCAATTGGTTAATCACTTTTCACGATCGATCGATTGGTTAGTCGATTATCGTTTACTTCGTGTCGACCAAAACACCTTTTACTCTTGGTTATTGCTTTCTTCTTATCAGTCGAAAAAGGGTGCTAACAAACTGAATTTGTTTAGCCAAAAATTTAGCAATAATTTCCTTTTTGTCGATCGATTTAAAATTTGTGCATTCTGCTTGCTTCGGCTCTTCGGCTCGAGTGGTCGATCAAAACCTTTTATCGATCGATCAAAAATTTTCTTGCTTGTAAAAATACCATCGGCTCTTCTATCATGGGCATCGGTCAAAAAATATTTCAACATGATTTAGGTTCGGCCTATTGCTCTTTTTTGTCGATCGAAGAGTCCTTATGCTTAGTTTTTGAAGATTTTTACTTCTACTTGGTTTTTGAATATTTTTACTTTCAACGAATATATTCTGTCAGTCAATCAAAGGGTGGATTCTTTGGAAGGAATAGATGGGGAACCCCTTAATTTTTAATGAAAGGAAAAATTGAGCTCTTTAGGGGTTGGAGATGTTCATGAAGACAGAAAATATTTTATTCAGATTTGAATTCTTTATTAGCCTATCACAAAATGTGTACCTTTTAGGACCTTCAAAATTTTGAAATTATGGGTACATTCATGTTGTATCAATTTTGGCTACAACATGGTCCTAGGTCTCATTCTCTACATAGCATAGCTCACATCTAAACAGACCAAAAAAACCATATTTCATCAACTGATATCCTATAAGAATCCTTTTATGAAGGAGCCAAATAAAGATTCTTACTTTAGGCCAAGTCTAAAGTTGTCAAATCTGGTTAAAGATATTATTGAGTGGATTTTCCCCATTGTGAGTGAGGGATGAGTATACTAAAGTTATAGTAAACACACTGTTAGAATGTGAGCCTCATCCTACCCTATCTTTGTCTTTTGACCAAGATAGTAACTGACTTCTAAGAACCTAATGTATAGCCTCATTAAAAACCTATGTTGCCAAGATTGGTCAATCCCTTACTAAAGTCCAGACTCCATCCTCTAAATTTCTTTCCACATAGTTTTTGTAGTAGTGTGATATCTTTATCCATCCTCTATAAACCATCCCAAGTATTTGTCAAGACATTTGTTTGATGGCCATCCCCCACTATCCAAAACAATTATGGTTTGATAATTTTCTACCCTATCCTTAATACCTCAAGAACCAGAGATCCTCATCGAGGAAGCTAATATCTAGTAAAAACTTTTAAAGATCATTTTTTTTGCATACTTGGATCTTAGGATCTGCACCCATAAGTTATTAGGGGAGTAATTAACCTGCAATATAATTTTACTACTAAGGCTAAGTTGTTTTAATCACTAACTAGAGGCCTAAACCTTCCACTTAAAAAAATATGTTGATTCCACTTTAGTAGAGCCCACTTACGCTTTGTTTTTTTTCCACTCCATAAGAACCTTTGATTAATCTTGTCCAAATTTCACAATACATCCTTAGAAATACTTAATATCGAGGAGACATATATGGGAATAGATTGTAAAACTAATTTAAACAAAGTGAACTTACCTTGAAGGGAAACTCATCAATGAGTCCAGTTATTCAATCTACAATGAATCTTCTCTATCAACCAACCCCATTCCTCCTTTTTCTCTTTGGTCACCTTTGATGGGACTTCTAGATAAGATATTGGAACAAATTATTGCTTGAAATTCAAAATATTTAGAATCAGGATCTCCACTCTAATAATTCAATGAAAGAATATGATCTTAGACTCTTTCTCATTAATAAGTTGTCTTATGGCTACTAAAACGAGGTATACAATTATTTTGAATATGAATACTTTCAATGCAGTAGCATGGTCCATCAAGGTCAACTTATCTACAAACTGTGAGTGAAATATAGGAGCTATTGATGCACATTTGATTCCTTGAATGAATTTTTTATTCATTTCCTTAGAAATAAGATGACCTAGACATTCAACCAAAATGATGAACATAGAGGGGGAAAGAGGATCCCCATGACGTAGTCCCATGGAAGTAGTAGACAAAGAAAATGGACTACCTCTTATCATCATAACATAAGAGATTTATGAAATAGTGCCTCTAATCCAATCCACCCAATCTTTGGGGAAACCTAACTTCCTCAAGACCTATAGGAGAAAATCCCAATTTTCCCTATCATAATATTTGAAGAAGTACAAATGAACAAACATAGAGGGGAATCTTTTTGCCTACATGGAGTGAAGTACCTCTTGGGCAAGCACTAATTCATTTACAATGTCTTCTTCCCACAAATACTCCTTACTGTAGCTAGATTATAGTAGGGAGGAAGGATTTCAATCTTTGTGTTATCACCATATTAATGGTTTTGAGGAGAAAATTACATAGGCTATTAGTCTAAAGCCAAATATCTAATTTGCCTCTTAGGACTTAGGTATGAGTGTAATATAGGTTTTGTTGATTTTTTCAAAACTAATTGTTGTGGTCGTTGCACAACATACCCCAAAACTTGGGGACCCACATTTTTATTTTGAGTTTGGTTGAAATTTTTGGTTTGATTGATGGTTTATAGGTGTCCTCCACAAATCTCATATGGGCTTCTTGATCGATATCCTTTGCATGCGAACCTTAACATTGGATTGTTTTTCCCAAATCATTGTTTGCGATGATAATTATGGATTGGGCAACTTTAGTCATTTAAATCCTTGCTTTCATTTGTTTCTTTTAGTTTACTTAGTTATAAAACAACATCAAATTCCATCTTCTTAACATCTAAAGTCTTGGAGCATTTATCATGAGGTGGTGGCTCATTTATTCCTATATTTTCAGGAACCTTTTTGTTTTGATCTTTTTCAATGGGTTGTTCTCTAATATCCTTGTTTAAACTCATCATTTTTTTGGGAACAATCATATTTCTCAAGTTCAGGGTATTTTCTTCTAGTTCTTCCACCTCCTATGTTGTTGGAACTAGTGCCTTGTTTCAATTTGTCATACCTAGTTTATTGTCCTCTTTGTAGGATCTTTGTGTTTTTTGCATCTAATATTTTTGGGTGGTGATTCGAAGCATATAAATCCATGTCTTCTTCGAACAAATTTTCTCTAGATTCATCTTCAAGGGTCCAACAAGCACTAATTATGATATCCTCTTTGGATTTTATTTCCAAGTCTACAGGATGGTGGATACCTAGGTAAATACCACAACAATCTGGATTATGAGGAGCATCACAAGATGAATAATAATAAGGAAAATTTTCTACCAAGTTGATAGTAGGAATAGGATTTGGAACTAAGTCCAGGTTCTTCTTTGTTTCTATTTTTTTCCAATTATTCGTATTATTCCTATCAGGATTATTGTTATTCCAATTTCTATTATAATTTCTCCTAAAAGGTGGTCTGTTGTCACCTTGTTGTCTATCAGTATGAGGGTGAGAAGTTTCACCAGTGTTCTTTTTATTTCTTTCTATCCTGGCCAACCTATTGTTCATTGTATTGAACATTTATGTTACTTGATTAGCCAACTTTTCCATGGGATCTTGTTCAACTCTTTTCTGTAGGTTAAATCCTACCTTCTTAGATTTCCTATCAGGATGATTATCTTATTAGGAGTATGGTTTCATTTTACTACTGTCCAACATATTTATTTCAATATCTATGGATTTCTCTATGCACTCATCTATTGTGTTAACCTGTTCTTGTCTTATTCATAGTTAAATTCTCTAGGGAAAGTATTTTTATAAAAATAGATGGACTGGATATCATTTGGCCTTAGAACAGTGAGAATTTTATTTCTAGATTTAGAAAACCTTCTATTGAAATCACTTACTGATTCCTTCTCTTTCTTTTTCATTGTTGCCAGATCTGTCAGTAATGATTGTTCATTCTTTCTTTCACCAAACTTCTTTAAAAAGAAATTTTCCATTTTGGAAAAATTGGCGATGTTATTGTTAGGAATAGTATTAAACCATTCTCTAGCATATTTCTCTAGAGTTTGTAAGAAAAACCTTAACACTACATCTTCATGTTCTACTTCTAGACTATCTAGAGCATACAAGAAGATTTTGATGTGATCTTCTCCAGTAATTGTATTGTTTCCCTGAAACTTAGGTAAATATTTGTGTGCTTTACTAGGGAGATCATGTAAAGGAGTTGGTAACTGAAAAGGTCTATATCTATTAGTCTTCCATAACTGAATAGGTGGTGGGTTATCCATATTAACTACTAGAGGTGTTTGGATTACAATAAGAGGTGTGTTAGTAATTCCATTGGAAATAGTGGGAGTCATTTCAAATAAACTCTCTATTGTAACAATATCAACGTTAGAACCTTTTGGAGATGAACTAGAAGTATTGGTTTTGAAAAATACCTCTGGATCTGAGAATTTTGGATACAGCTCTGAGCGGTTCTTCTTGTTCATGCCATCACGTTCTTTTTCTTCTTTTAATATTTATGATATTTTTGGATTTGTCCAGTCAGAGTTGCTAGCACAATGTGTGCAGAAGGAATGAACATCTGGTTGATATTGATCAACTTCAAACACTTTAGATCACTCAAGGTATAAACGTTTTTAAGAAAAAAAAAATCAAGAAACTCAAGAGAATAAAGAAAACAATATAACTATTCATTTAAAAAAAAAGAAAATTGGAAACTACGAGCATAGAAGGGAAACAAATTTGAAAATATTTTAAGATAAACTAATATTCTATTTTTTTTTTAAGTTAACTATTGCCAATAAATATTTGTCATTAGGTTCCAAACTATAATGAAAATTACGCATTCGGTCCCCAACAATGGCGCCAATAAACTGTTGGGGATTTTTCCTATATATGTAGGATAAGCTATAATGCTATAGGAAAACCTACTGCCAACGAGCAATTATAGGCTCTAGTTGACCTGCATCTTTAATTTGGTAATAGAGTTCTTTAATATTTTATACATAGACCAAGTATGGTAAGGATACCCTTGAGGTGAGCTTAAATTCTTTAAGTTCATGCTCTTCCAGATTTATGATGATGAATTAATAATTATAAATTTTAATCGAGATAAAACAATAACAGTTCTATTATACCTTATGTATGATCGGTTATTTAATCCTTTGGGCTATTGTAGTGAGATTTAATAACATTTCAATGAAAATAGAAAAAAAAGAGATGAAATAATCGGTGCAATTAAGTTCATTTGAATATCGTAATAAACATAATAGTTGACCAACGGAATAAGTGTTCATTATGTGTTCAAATAATGTAACCCATAACAAAGACATACACAGACCTAAACATAGAAAGATAATAGGAAAGAAACCTAGAATTGTATTAATATTTGAATGATATTACATGAAGAGTTGGATTGGAATCACCATTTAACTCTTAGAAAGATTAATACAATAAAGATCCTCGTTCAAATATCGTAACAAGGACCTTTCACTCTTCCATTTGAATATCACAATAGTCGAGTCTCTAAACCTTTCATCCAATAATATAAAAATAATCTCAGCTTCTTGGGCACTTTCCTATCAAATACTTGCACATCAGTGGAGGAATGAGGAAATGAAAAGGCAAAAGAAAACAAAGGAGATACAACAGCAAAGAACGGGCACTTGAGTATACCTCCAAAAATATGCTATATCAAAGCTCGATATTTATTCTGGCTATATACGTCCTTATTATAGTCGTAGCAGCCCTATAACTACCTGAATCGCTTTCATCTGAACCGTCCACCTAGTGCCATCTCCTGCCTTGTCATCGATTGGGTGTTGTACAATTTGTTATCTAATTGTCTCAAAAATGTATTTAGCAAATTTGGTCGAAGCCTCGCTTAGTTGTCACTTAATTTCTCTTTTTCTTTTTCTATCATCGTGGGCCCTATGCTACTTGTTGACTCAGACATCTCTTGAATATTTTTAATTACTTCTTCCTCATCTCGACTTGCACCAATGGAATCTGCTATAAGGATCCAAATTTCTTCATCAATTTTACCCATCGTGTGAATCCTGTCTAATGCCCTAATTCCTTTACTTTTGTCTTCCCTTATGAATGGTTATCTAATCTAAAAGAACCTGACAATGTCCAGGGATAACATTATAAAAGAGATAAGTTGGTTGGATAACTTATCTTCGTCAACCTCTTCGTAAGAGAATTATTTGATATCTTGGATGATTATCTGATAGAAACCCTTTGTGCTGAGTAATTTGTGGAGGTCGACCTTGAGGTGCTTTAGATGGATAATAGTATATTTTTTGCTTTTTCTAGTCCTCTGATCGAGTTATTCTATTTAGGTCTTTCCTCCTTAAAACTTACCACTTTTTCATACTCTCCATGGTAGCTATGAGTCTTACCATAAATGGTGGTTACTTGTATGAGTCTAATATGTTTGTATTTGGCCTTGCATTTTTGTACACTAGGGATATAGCTGCTACCTTCTAATCTGCAATTTATAATAGAGATTTTATTTCTTTATTTGTATCTATTACCCAAAATTCCTGCAACAGGCCTCGATCATTCCTGCTTCTTTCTCAAAGGTTTTGATCATTTTTTTTTTAATTTGGTTGTAAGTTTAGAACTTATAATGAATTATTTTTAAAAGGCCATTGCTCCCGACTCTTGCTGATTTCAACATTTAACTTCTCATTTTATAACTGTAATAATTTGACTTTAGACTTCCAGGCTATCACTTCCTTCTCAATGACTAGTGTAGTCTATGCATGGACTTGCACTCCATGTATTAATAACGAGATTGAGTCTCCTCCTATTGTTGCATCACCCGTGCTAGGATATATTTGGAGTGACTGTATTCTATCAATGGGAATGATAATGGTGGCTCTAGAAGTAGGCTCTAAAATTGATGGAGGTAAATCATGAACTCCACTTCTACTTTGAACCTTCGTCACCCTGTCTTCCATGATAGCTTCAATTTGTTCCTCTTTTTCAGTAGTGAATTGTATAAAGTCTTATTTATCGACCAGGGTGATATTCATAGGCTCATTTATGCTCAATTTATTTCCTGGTATTTTGTGAGGAGGAGATACTATAGTATCGAGCATCACTACCTGATAATTTCTAAAGATATCATTAAATCCTCTAACTTTCTTTATTCTCTCCCATTCCATGGTAGAGATCCTAATTTCTTTATTGTTTACCATGAAGGCTATTGGTATTTCCCGTGGTGAACCTCTAGCTATTTGTTGTAGATGTTGCAAGGTCATTAGAGTCAATGCCAAACTCTTGATTGTGAAACTCCTTGGGGTAGCAAAAACAGGCACAATCTCTTTTTCTTTACTCGTACCGGGGGACTGAGAGGCAGGAGAAGTATTAGCTTTTTATTTTGTTGCTTGATCTTGTACCTCATCTATAATTTTAATTTGCTTAGGATTTAGGCTCATAACCTCCACAAAAGGATCAGTGAAATATTCTGGTGGAATGGCGTTACTTGAGGTGCCTTTTTATCTAATGTAGTTTTTCTTACCATCCTCAAGTCTGTGGAGTAGTCCCCAATCATTTCTGTGCGAGTATGTGCTTTTACCAAGTTTTGTTGCTCCATATCTGTTCGAGATTGATTCCATTATTCAGCACCCATAGAATATTTTTCTCAAACTCATCTTCCCTATGTTCCATTGTTTTGGACTCCAAAGCGATACTTTTGTAATGACTATTGGGATCATATGGTCTCCAAGTGATTTCTACGAAACCAAAGAAGTACATTACGAGAAAATATTTTAACATTGTTGGATATCCTCTGTACTTCACCTTATCTCTCCTAATGAAATATGCACTTAATTTTGAGGTTCTCTATAGTTGGATTTATTTTATCTCTTTAGTATGAGTATGAGACAAGTTTAAGTATATAATTCCAAATTCTTAAAGTAAATGATGAACTTCTTTATATATCCCTTGATAGTAATTGTTTAATCTTTCTAAACCAATAATATATTTTTGTTGTAGTATACCTTAAAACTCCCTAATTTGGAATATTATAAAACACTAATATTTGCAATAATAGAATTTAATTTTTCCAAGTAGAAACCCTTATAACTCCTATGGTTTTTAATTGAAAATATTAAACTATTAAGTATATAAATTTCCTTTACGTTTTGCTTTCAAATGTATGGTTGATTTTGCTATTATTTTCAAGGTAAATAATAGAATAGTTTCAACCTTATATTATATTCCTTATACCTCCTTAGTGAAAACAATTTGATTAAGGTAAAACCCTTACCTTTATAATGCTCCAACTCTTAGGTAATGAATGTTGGATGATGACACTGACCTCATGAGTGAATATATTATAAACCTCCATCTTGTGGAAATCCAACTAGATAATGGCCTTATGACTTGGTCTAACAGAAGGCAAGGCTTAGCTTGTATAATGGAGAGATTGGATAGGTTTTTGCTCTCTAAAAATTTCTTAATCCAAGGTCACATTCCTAAAGTGAAGACTCTTAACAATGCTAGTTCGGATCATTGGCCAATCATGGTGGAAATGTGGAAAACCAATGTGAGTTTATCTCATTTTCATTTTTAATTAATGTGGCTCAGAGACAGTTCCTTTAGACCTCATGTGCAACAATGGTGGAAGGAAGGTAAGCCTAGGTATGGGACTAAGATGTTCTGTTTTGCCAAAATATTGCAATACATTAAATCCAAAATAAAGACTTGGAACTGGAAGGAGTTTGGGGATGTTCATAAAAAAAACATGAAGTTATTGCTCAAATTGAAAATTTGAATAAGAAAATCCATTTAGATGGCCTCACAAAGAATAGAAGTGTAGATGAAATTAAACTCACAACTCAGTTAGAGGAATGGGAAAAAAGAGAAGAACTCTTATGGAAGTAAAAATCTAGAATTCAATGGCTCAAAGAAGGAGATCAAAACACAAATTTCTTCCACAAATATCTTCTAGCTCGAAGATCTCACAACTTTATTTCTTCCCTAAAATCAGATTTGGAGATGTTGTCTATACTTGGGATAACATGAACTCTATTATTGTCGATTACTTTTCTAATCTTTTTGTTGCTACTCCTCTTGACTCAACTTCTCAATAAAATGTTCTTCAAGCAATCCCTACTCTTATCACTTCTGAGAAGAACTCTATTTTAATTGCTCCTGTTACTATCAATGAGCTTCAACAGGTAGTTTTTAAAATTCAAAAAGGGAAAACCCCAGGTCCTGATGGTTTTCCCATTGAGTTCTACCAAGAGTTATGGGATATCCTTCATGTTGATTTATTAGAGGTGGTGGAAGAAGCCAGGAAAGCCAAAGAAATTTTGAAGGTTATCAATAAATTTATATTACTCTTGTTCCAAAAGCTCAAGAGGTTGATCATATCTCAACTTTTAGACCTATTGCTTTATGTAATATTCTTATCAAAATCATTACTAAGATCATGGTAGAAAGGTTGAAGCCTCTTTTGCATAAGATTATTTCCCCTAAACAAGGGGGTTATGTGGAAGGGCGTCAAATAGTATATGAGATAGTTCTTTCTCAAGAAGCCATCCATTCCATGGATATGCAAAAATCTCCTTCCATGTTCATTCGGTTAGACTTATCCAAAGCTTATGACAGAGTGTATTGGCACTTCCTTATCAAAGTTTTGATGCAATTTGGTTTCTCTAAGGATTGGATGGATTGGATTATGGGATGTATCTCTTTATTTTCCTACTTATTTCTTATCAATGGTAGGCCTTCTCAGTCATTCCTAGCTTCTAGAGGTATTAGGCAAGGTGACCCGCTATCCCCTTATTCATCATTCTTATTGAATGCTTGGGTAGGACTATAACCAAAAAGAGGGGGAAAAAAACCTCGAGGAAGTTACCATTACTCATGGAGCTAGACATGTATCTCATATTAAATTTTTTTATGACTCTACTCTTTTAGGTAAAGCTACAGTTAAGGAAGCTTCTAATATTAAGCAAATCATTAGATGTTTTTCTAAGGCTACTGGGTAGTTGATCAATGAAGATAAATCTAAAGTTATTTTCTTTCACTTCTCTGCCAGACAGGAATCCATGGTCTTGGATAAATTAAGATATAAGAAGACCTCCCTTCTGATCACTTATTTAGGTATTCCCATCAATATTCAAAGGCAGAAAAAAAATATTGGAATTGGTTGTTGGATAAAGTCAAGAAGAAAATTGGAAAGTGGACCAACATGTGGCTTTATTCTGGGGGTAGAATCACCTTGGTAAAATCAGTCCTTCAAGCTATTCCTATTTATGTTTATTCCGTGTTGAATATCCCAAAGGTTGTTCTTCGAGAACTGGATCAAATCAGTCATCGATTCCTCTGGAGTGGTACTAAGGAGAAAATAAAATGGGCCTTGCTGAAATGGGACACTTTATGTCTTCCTAAGAATGAAGGGGGATTAGGATTCTGGACATCTATTAATAACAACAAAGCTTTAGTTGCTAAATTATATTAGAGGATGTTGCATAACCCAAATGCTCTTTGGGCCAATAATCTTCATGCTAAATATACTGAGAATAAAAGTCATGAAGACCTTGTTCGCTATCAAATTTCTACCAAAGGTTCTCCCATTTTAGCAGTTCTTAAGACTGGTGAGGATTTTATGAAGAAAAAATTATTTTGGATCATTCATAATGGTCAACAGGTAAATTTTTGGATATATTCTTAGGATGGTCACAAGCCTTTGATAACTCAATTTTTGATTGGAGGCCTTGGATGGAGGAGCTTCACCGAGCTAATTGGATAAAGGTGGCTAATTACTGTCGGTACCATACTGGTAATTCAAAGGTTGGTAGATATTGGATCCCTATTGAGGATTGGCCTATTCAAATCCCAGAAAGGTAAAGAAAATATATCCAAGGCATCCTTCATATGAGATCTCTCTCTTGGTCCCATGAAAAATATTGTTTTGGATGGAACAACACTACTAAGGGTGAGTATTCAGTTGCTCAAGGTTATTTGACCTTATGCCATAATAATCCCAACCAATCTTCTATCTTTTCTCAGTTGTGGGCTGAAAAGCTCTGGCCTAAGGTGAGGTTCTTTACTTGGCTTTTATTGCATCGTAGGGTGCTTACTGGTGAGCAACTTATGAAGCATGGTTTTCATAGCTATTTTAGATGTGAAATGTGTGGAGAGAATGTAGAAACTCTCAACCATATTTTTATTGAGTGTACTTTAGCCTCTGAGCTATGGAGGAGAATGACCACTTTACTTGGCTTACAATGGTCCAATTTTTTTTACTTTTGAATAGCTTTGGAGGGATTGGCCTAAACAAGAGGGTGTTGATCACTTTATTAGGTAGTTAGTTTGGATGGGTTCTACCATTCTTCTTTGGAATATCTAAAATGAAAGGAACAATCAAATTTTTAATCAAGATAGGAAGGATATTCACTATATTTGGCAAAATACCATAGCCAAATTAGTTGAATCAGTCCATCAACTCCTTAATCACCCCCAAAACTCCCACCAAATATGGGATCAAGTGATGCAAATATTGAAGATTAAATCTTCTAAGGGCAACCAACTTAAAGGCAATGTGAGTATTTGTAAGATGGATAGGACAAAAAATTGGCAATCTCCTTCTAAGGATTTTAGAAAAGTCAATACTGATGGAGCCTCTAGAGGGAACCCTGGAAAAGCTAGTGCGGGAGGAATTGGTAGACTTTTAGATGACTCCCTGGTTTTTACTTTTGCTAAGAATTTGGGTATTCTTTCTAATAACCTTGCTGAGGGCCATGGTATCCTTAGAGGCCTTCAAGAGGCTACTAAGGTTGGATGGGAAAATGTGTTAGTTGAGTCTGACTCTCAACTCATTATTAATAGTTTTAAGACTCCTTATAAGAATCATAAGGTTGATTGGAGAATAAAAAGAATTATTGAGAAGATTCAATTAATCCAGATGGGATTTTTAAAAGTTGATTACAATCATGTGGTCAGAGATCAAAACAAGAGTGTTGATACTTTAGCTAATTGGGCTTTGGACAAAGGTGATCTTACTTGTTATGGCCACCCTCCTAGATGGTGGGCTTCACAAATAAGAGAAGTTCTTCTTTCTATTATTTCTTTGGATGGCTCCAATTATGAAGGTACCTAGTTTCTTCTTGCTTTATTTTTGCTTCTCTTTGGTTCGGTTAGGGTATTTTAGTTCCCTAGCTCAAACTATTCTTTCTTTTGTTTCCTCTGTTGATTCTTGCCTTAAAAGTCTTTTGGTCTAGAAAGGTCATTGTTATGTTTGTTTTTTTCTTTTTCCTTTTTTATTTTTTGTTTAGTTTTTTGAGGTGTGTGTGTTTTTTGTTTTATTTTGTTTTTGTGTTCTTTGTGTTGTTTTTTGTTGTTCTTGTGTTTTTGTTGTTTTGTGTTTTTTGTTATTGTTCTTATTCTTGTGTTTCTGTATGTTTGTGTTAATTCATGTTTTTGTGTGTGAGTGTTTTCTATGTTTTTTGTTTTTGTTTATTGTCTATTGTTGGTTGTTTTTTTATTTTTATTTTTATTTTTAAATTTTTTAGGTTTTGGTTGTTTTTGTTTTTCATGTTTTTGTTGGTTATGTCTTTGTAGTGTTTTGTTGTTTTTGTCATGTTTGTGTTTTGTTTTGTCGAACTTGTGTTTTTTCAATGTGGTTTGAGTTGTATTTTTTTATCTTATTGTGTGTGTGTTTGGTTGTGCTTTATCTTTTTGACACACTCAAGGAGCATGTTTTTTATTTTATTTTATTTATTATTTTTATTTTTTAATCTTATTGTTTGTTTTTTTCCGTCGACGTAATGAAATTGTTTGTTTTTTTTAATCTTATAGTGTGTTTGTTTGCTCCTTGAGTATGTCAAAGGTGGTAGGCCAGGTTTGAGCCCTGGGCGATTTTTGTGGAATGGATACCCCTGCCTCCTTGGGTCTTACTCGAAAGTGGCATCCCTTCTAGGATGTTTTCCAAAAAAAATGTTAAACGATGTCTTATTGGCACTGCTTTCCTTTAATGATAGACGTATAACAATCTCCTTCCATGTTAGACGTATGATAGTGGCAGCTATACTTTAATGCTACCCTGTTAGTCCTACGTGCAATAAACAACAAGAGGCATATCAATAATAAAGGAGGCCTCTCTTGATGAGGCTTTTGGAGGAAGATTGTACAAAATATGTCATAGCAACATGAAATCAAGAAAGTGCAAGAAACGTATTAAACTACATTAAACATGATAATTCTACCATTAAAACTATAAAGGAAACATCAATCAATCTATCTGATGCCTCAATTATGAATTTGAAAGCACGAAAGCATGGAAAAGACCATTAGTATCTTGATTGCAAGAATGAAATAAAAGTAACTAAAAACCTTAATTCTATCGGTCAAAGTCTCTATTAAAGCAAATAAACATGAAACATCCTGCCACCTTATTCTAAAAAATTACCTTATTATATTTGTGTTAGAATAAGGTAATTTTTTTTAATTTTTAATTTTTTTTTTAATCTTATTGTGTGTTTGTTTGCTCCTTGAGTATGTCAAAGGTGGTAGTCCAGGTTTGAGCCCTGGGTGATTTTTGTGGAATGGATACCCTTGCCTCCTTGGGTCTTACTTGAAAGTGGCATCCCTTATGGGATGTTTTCAAAAAAAAAATGTTGAGCGATGTCTTATTGGCACTACTTTCCTTTAATGATAGACGTATAACAATCTCCTTCAATGTTAGACGTATGATAGTGGTAGCTATACTTTAATGCTACTTTGAACCTTGACCTCGATCTTTAATGTTGTTTGTTCTACATATGGACAGTCCCTTCTACTCGCTATGGATATGTTGTTTTCCTCAAGTTTAGGTGATTTAAATAGCGCAAATTTCTCTTGATATTAGACAAGTGTCGCTTGGGAGTTACATTAGGTTTATTCAACACTTAATCCTCCTTGTAATACATTTATGCTCTCGATACTTGGTGTATTTGTTGCTCGAATGGTAGATAGATGTTATAGTATATTCGAGAGTCTTCCACACTCTCAATTGGCTGAAATAATTATTACACCTTTTACTCCTTTGAAAGATGATTCTAACACTTCCAAGATGAGCGTTATGACTATTCGGATGCTCTCCCTCTGCATTAGAATTATGTAATGCTCTCTTTTGATTCACAAAGTGTCACTTTCATTTGAGGATGTCTTCAATGTCTCCTTTCCTTTAGTATTTCTTCTCTAGTGGGTGCAAGTTGTGCAATATTGGCTTCAACACTTTTCTCCTTCTTGCTAGTGAGTGCAAGCCTATGCGTTTTCTAGTAAATAATGATTTTATTCTCCTCAAGGTTGGATTCAACTATGGCATTTCTAGGATGCTCCAACACTACCCTCTTGGTAGATGATATAGCTTTAATCGATGATTTCTTCGATCACTTATTTCCTAGTTGTTGATTCATATCCAATCGATGATAGCTTTCTATAGCTTTTGTTGATAGTTTGTCCATGTGATAATTTGGGTAATGTATTCCTTATGTGCCTCTTGATATAGATGTAATATATGCTTGGTTAACCTTAGATATTTATGTCTTATACTGAGTGCTATGCCTCCCTTTATGTGTTGTAGGTTCTTAGTATGTAGGTGTTTATTTGGTGCTTCCATACACATTTGAACACCAAATTTAGGAGCCTTTTATGGCTTGATTTCTCTACACCATTTAACGTTTATGTTGCAATCGCTTGATGGCTGATGTAATGATGGTTTATGTAATGACTTTGAATGCCAATAATTTTTGTCCTTCTATTATTGTTTAAAGGATAAGAATGATGCTCCTTTATCACTATAAATATTAGTTGTAATAGTTAAGATAATGTACCTTAACTTACACCAAGTTTTGTATTGAAAGTATCCTTTCAAAGACTCTCTAACTTCTCAGGTAGGATATCTTCTTGAGAGAAAATGTTTCCTTCCTTACTAGACAATACTAACCTCTAATTTTTGTATTTTAAGGCTAGCATCGTAGCTTGTGCTTTAACCTTAATTCTTCCTTGAGATTCTCTAATTCGTAGCTTTCTTTTCTCCTTATAATGCTATCCAATTTTCTTTATTTAATACCTTCTTTTGTTGCCAACTCCTCCATCAATTTGTTGTCCTATGTCTCTTCAATAAACCTGCAATCCTTTAACGACAGTATTCAAACTTCTCAAATTGGTGGCCTCTCCTACCTTCTTTCTCCTCCTTAGCTCTTGTCAAATTTTGACTCTAAAATTGGCCTATTTAGTTAGCCTCTTTCTCAAGAATCTGAATGCCTTGAGATCTTAAAAAAAACTTTCCAAAATTTTGTAATTTTTTTGTCAAATTCTTCTTCCTTTTGGGCTTCTTGTCAAATGGCGATAATTATCCCAAATTCTTCTTTTCAAGAGCTACTCCTTCTTGCAATCTTCTCCCTTGAGATTTATTTAAATATTCTCCAATGGCCACTTCTTCAATTTCTTCAATTAGGCTTCTCTAGCCTTCTTCTTCTTTCTACTTCCAACTTTTCTTGAGATATCTTCTTTTGGGTCTTCAAATTCTACAACTTCTCAAATATTCAATAGGAATTTTCCTAGTCCTCCTCTATGTTCAATCTTCTATCTTCCAAATCTGGAAGTTCTTCAATGGGTCCTTTCTCTTGGGTGTCCTCTATCTCAATATGCAGTCTCTAATAGAACTCCTTTGTCCCATTTATCTCTTCTCAATATTTAATCTTAGAATATTTAATCTTCAATGAGGACTTATTCTCTTAAGTCTCTTCTTTCTTCAATGTCTACTTATTTTGCAACAAAGAACTAATCCTTACACTAGGAAAGCACATAATTTTTTAGGCAATCAAAGATGAAATTCTTCTCTATCCATTGTAGGAAGCTTCTCAACTTATGAGAACTAATTTTCTATAATAAAATAATTTAGACAGTAGCAAGCAAATCCATGCAAATATCTAGATCTCTATAAGTCAATAGACATCATTAGTTATCCTTAAATATGGTGGAAAAGAGATCTATGTTAAGTCCTAGTCTTCATGAGTTTTCCTTTAACCCTGTGGAAAGACTCTAGCCAAAAAGCAATTCTTAAAATTTTGAAAATGAGATCTCCCTATCTCCTCTCAATATCTCTTGTGGCTTTCCCTATCTCCTATCATTCTACCTTGTGCTCTAATACCATTGTTAGTTTTTGATGCTAGATACTTAATGAGAAATCAACCACAAGATATTAAATGAGCATGCAATATTGAGTCTATGATAATGGCAATATGCTAAGCATGTAAAACTCATAAGAAACTACTAAAATAACTCATAAAACTATCATTAATGAAAAATCACGAAAATAGGATCTTCATACAAAATGTGGAGATCTCAAATACTCCATGCTTCATACAAGTTCTACATTGTATCTAACTTGTATTCTACTCTACTCTCACTTATCTTATAAAAATGATAAAATGATATGAAAATATTTTTTTTACTTGCTTTCACTAAGGCCAATATATAGTGGGATGTGACTCTTGGTCTTCCATCTTCCTATGATTCTTCACCTTCCTATTCTATGAACTCATGTGCAAATGGACTATGATGCACATTTACATTATTGAATACTTTGCACATTCTAATATTACTTGTATATTTATTACATTGCATAAAGTAAATACTCAAACCCTAATATAAGATAAACTCAACAAGAAAAATCAACACCAGAAGACTACAAATATAATACATGTGGTTGCAATGAGAGTTCAAAAAGCATTGCTCTCTAGGTGTCTATTGTTCTTACTCTTTGTTTGGTTGTGAGGTCCCCATTTTCCAAGTTGGGTGGTTGTGCACTTGTTGGTCCTATCAATTCTATCTCCCCAACTCCCACTTCCTCTTTTGTCTCCTATTCTTTAGTTTCTTCTTCCATCTCCCCACCTCCAACTCTCACTTCCTCTTCTATATTCCTACCTTCGACTCCTGATTCCTCTTCTATATCTAGGTCTTCCCCTTTCATTTTATATCTTACTGGTAACTTTAGTCTCGAATGTTTGTGGTTCAGATTATTTTCCAAGACCATATTATGGTGGATTATTCAAGTTAGAACCCCTATGTACAATAGCTATGTCATATTGTTCTCCAAACCTGAGATGAGCCAACAATACCCATAAATGTGATAGATATTCCCCACCATCCACGAGGATTACTCCATGTAAAGTAGCATTATAGAAGTAAGCATAATATAATACAAAGGTAGATCATAGTCAAGAAATTAGTTCCCACCTTTCTCCCTTATCTTTGTCCATCAACTTCGTTGCTAGTACTACTGCAGGACTTAGCATACTTTTACTTCATCTTTAGGCATTTTCAAATTATCCTAAAATTGATCTTCTTCAGTCTTGTTCTTCTTCATATCAAGCACAATAGGAAGAATCTCTAATATAAGCTTTTTATATTCCAACTTTGCCATGTCGGGGTGAAGAGGCAACATACTGGGATACGATACCAACAGATAACCATAGTACTTGGATAACATCTCACTCACACGTATATTCCTCTTCACAGGATCAAGATTAGATGTAGTATGTTGATCACCATAATTTCTCTTATAAATAAGGAAATTCAACACACCTTTGATATTATTGATGAGAAATACTGATCTACAACCTACACTAGAGTTAGGATGGTTGGACTTAGCATCTAGATCGAGTCCTTGGTAAATTGTGGTAGCCACATGTCATACAAGAATTTCATGCTCCCAAGTCTCTATGTTGAGTTTTAGATCCATTGACTTATAAATATCCTTGCTAATACTATGACTTTCATGCTTATAAATCTCCTCTATTTTGAATTTCATGCTTAAATGAATATTTTTTATCTCTCATTTTTTTATTAGGTAGAAGAGGAGGTTTTGAAAGGGCCCTGAAACATTTTACAATGGGGTTTTAAAAGGGACCCCAAATCTATATTTGACCATAAGAATATTTGATGAAAATCAAAGAAGAAGATAAATGAGGATGTCTCACCTAGGGAGAATTAATCCTACATCTAACAAAAATGATCTAGCATCTAGCATCCAAAATGCAGATCTAGAATTCGATAGAGATCTTGCCAAAATGAAATTTAAAAACTGGGTGCTCAAATTTGACATTTGAAATTCTCCCACCCATTTAAATATTTCTCGTCTAACAGGAGAATCTACCAATTTGAAAATAAATAAAATTGGGCACTCAAATTTAAAATTTGAAAATTTCTTGCTCATTTGAAAATTCTTACCCAGTAAGAGAACCAGACACTAGGGTTATGCACAATGGTGAATATTCACAAATTGGATTAATATTAGGATTTTCAAAATTGGGAATTGGCGAATATGAGGACCCTCGACATCGGCCCATTCACCTAAAATTTTCAAGACCAATTTTGTCTTAGGGTTAATTCACCATAATATATATCCAAACATAGGCATATTTGTTCTCGTTGGAAAGTGCTCTTCAAGACGGATCTAATGGTGGTATTTTTATGAAGTTATAAGGTGATTTAATAGGTCAAAATTTTCCCCAAAGATGACCTTACTTTTTAGGACTTCAAATACTCCAAATTTTGGTGTGAAGATGATTGATTTGATTTTCTTAGGATTCATCTTGATTTACCTTGATTTCAATTAGGATTCACCATTTTTTTACAAGTATATTTCGAGTCCAACCCCTTATGCATAAACCTACCAGACACATCAAACATCAATAAGAAAACTGAGTTGAGGGGAATCAAGATTCTGAACATAGAGTTTTGAAAGGAACCAAAAACCTTGAAGTGAAATAAGCCTCTAATAAAGGACCGTAGGGTTTTGAAAGGAACCCAAAATATTAGAAATGATAATTGAATCTAAGTGCTCAAAATAAAAAAATAATGAAATTCTAGAATGCTCAAAGGAAGATGGAAAAATTTTCCTAGCAAGAGAACCAAACCAAAAACCCAACCACTAGCTAAGAGAAATCTACCTAGGTTAACACATTTGCTGGAAAGAATGAAATTTAAAACATCTCGCCTAAACCAGGAGATCAAATCCACTAGCCACAAAAAATTTGCTCAGGCCTGCGCTTTAGCTGGAAAAATAAAATTTGAAACATCCCACCAAAAAATCACCAATAGGAACCAAGGATCTGGGATGAAGACTAGAAAAAATTTCACCAATCCTAAAGAAAAAATATTTCAACACCAGATTTTGCCCAAGATCCACAAAGGACCCCAAACTTACAAAACCTAGAGAAGCCTTGGAATAGTGAGAGGACCCCTGAAGCATAGTAAAGCCACAAACTACTAAATTAGTACCTTGAACACGGGAAATATCACCCATAGGTAGGAAACTAAAATTGTAATCCTAAAAACCATGGGAACTGCCAAGGAAATATTAAGGGTAATCCTCACCTGGTAAAGAGCTAAGGAGAAAAACCCTAAAATTCCAAAAATGAGGATGAAAGCACCCCTAATCCCAGTGGGTTCTAACCCTACTAGCACACAAAAGAAATAAATAAATTCAAAAAGACTATGTAGCTAACACATCGACCAATTGCAACAACTTGAACAAACGCTCCAAAGCTACCACCTACACTAGTCCAACCAACTCCTCAACCTACCAACCATTGGAGCTAAGGAGAGAGAATCCACCATTGAGTAGGTCTAAAAACTAGGAATAAACAGTTCCAAGGGTAGAAAAGCATCGCAAAGAGAAAGACCCTTTAGGCCAAGAAGTGAGACAACACCACCCATAGTCCTGGATCTGACCATTTTTTTAGCTACAACATCTGACAATCTATCCAGACCTCTAGAATAAAAAACTAACGACTCACTCTTCATCAAAATAGAGAGGTTTTCTAGCTCAAGAGGAAAAAAGTGAACGTCCAAAGAGAAATTCACTAAAACCCTTGAAGGAGGTTCCCTTGAAGCAAAAAGGGCTTCCTTGCTCCACACCCAATGAAAATATGGGTCATATATTCCCAATCTAGAATTCAATCTAGATCTTGTGATCTTAATTATAGTGTCCTCTCCTAATTGAATCAACAAAATATGAAGAGCAAACTTTTAAATTTCTAGAAAAATCCTAGATTTTTAGAGTCTTCCCCTTTGGTCACCGAAGAGGACCACAATGTTACTGATGTCCTTCATTTTATCTCTTATTTTATTTATATTTTTAAATTCTATTTTATATAAAGGTTTATCATTCTATGGATAGTTTTTATTTTGAATTATATAATTGATTTTATTTAGTTTAATGTTTTTATCTATTTTGATAAGAACAATTTTTATGTTTTTCTCTTATATTTATCCAAAACCAACTTTATGTTGGAAGAAGATATGATCTAAATGTAAAGAGGCATAGTCCCATGCATACATTGAAGGATGCCACCAACATCATTCTTCAACAATGGCTCAACATCAATGTAAGCCTTCAATGTTAGCATTAGCACTAGCTTTCATGATAAAAATAATGCTTTTTGTCTGGTGTATTTCTAAGAATTCACCACATATCCAATATTTTAATATTGATTGCTTTATGCATGCATATATTGGTGTAATAGTAGGCTTAAGATGACAAAATCCAAGGTGAAGGAGATAAACACAAAGTGCGAGTATCAAAATAGCAAAAATCTACATTCAAAATAAGGAGTGATAGACACATTTTAATTTTTTAAAGACTTCATTAAAATAATAATATTCATAAATAAACATATTGCATGTAAGGATATTCAATATTAGATTGCTTTCAAAAGTTATTGGTTTTAGGTGTTAAACCTATAAATAAGTTCTTCCTATTTCTTGATCGACATCCTTTGCATGCGAATATTAACATTGGATTGTTTTTCTCAAATCATTGTTTGCGATAATAATTATGGATTGGGTCACTTTAGTCATTTAAATACTTGCTTTCATTTGTTTCTTTTAGTTTGCTTATTTGGGGTGCAATATTTGATTAATTATAATGCTTTAATTTAAGCATTTGAAATTAATGAACTAAACAAAAAAATAAAAAAAAATAAAAAAATAATATTTATATATAAATATATATGTATAAATTTTTTTTTTTTTTTTTTATATATATATATATATAATAAATATGAAAATATTTTAAAGTGAAAGGTAAAGTTCTATTTTATATTCTTATTTCATATATTAGGGTGTCCACATTTATACAATAGATGTGCATGGTTTTAGGATTTGAAAGGTGGATTTTTCTTATTAAATAGTCTTGGTGTTGAAGAATTTAACTCATTCGATTTCTCCTTATGCCATGGCAGGTCATAGACCTTGGGTCCAGTGGAGGAGCAGTGTTCTAAGAAACGGGGCTAATGCAGGGCAGGTTGAACTGGAGACGGTGGATGGCATATGCTGATGATGTGGCTGGTAGGGAATATCGTGGACTCGTAGACGGACTCGTGGAACACAAGCAAAGTGAATAGGGGTGATGTCAACGAGCGTCCACAGTGGGTATACACGGTGCATAAAAGTGTTGATGGGGACCCCATTAGGAAAGTAGATGAAGAAATTTATCGAGTACCCTTAAGGCACAGTTTACAGATTGTAGTCGAACAGAGAATGTGTTAGAGCACTGTAGGCATGGAAGACATCAGTTCATAGTGATTGGTAGAAAGTTTATTGAGGAGACGACACAACTTTGACCTCAAGTGCCATTAAAACATGGACAAGTCAACAATACGGTATATTCACACTATGTGGTAGATTACACGGTGGATAACATAGATCTACTCGACTTGGATGGATGCCAGAAGAGTAGATGGACCATATTGGATAGAACATAGGTTGCATAGCTTACAAGAAAACCCCACGATGATGTAAGACATCACTGATGAGGCGAACGTGGACTGTAGCTACTACTGGATAGAAAGTTTCATGGCAAAGATGATTGCAAATGTATAGATGTGGACATGTTGGCATATTTCACACTGTGGCAGGCATATTTTATTTGGTAGTTGGATTGCTAAACTGGCATAAACTAGATGAGGTTTGACGAATACTACGAAGATGTAGAGCGGGCTCACGTGGCAATAATTGACTCAGTCGAATAATGACATGGATAGAACCTACTGAATGGAAGATATGTGGCATGATAAGAATGATGACATGGACAAAGAGACACCAATTTTGACATGAATTATGAAGTTTCATCGAGGATCGTTACACGTGGACCTATGTATGATTATGAATCAAATATTGATGTACATCCACTGTTATTTTGAGGCAGAACTCACCATGAACAAGTGAATGACAAGAACAAGGAGGACGACACAAAATCGAGTTTACCTGGATATCATCAACGAAGCACATCTTTCATGATAATTTTGGACCGAAAGCACATGTGGGATAACAAAAGTGACTAGGTAGCAAGATAGCATGCATGGTGTAGAGTTTAGAGTTTGTATCGATGTGACATCAAAGAATGCTTACAAAGTAAATATAGACGTAGTTGTAGATGTGGTAGGTGAGACAACACGATAGGCTATTTTAAAGCCATGGTGCGTGGTTGGTTTTGTTGACAGATGGGTTGAAATACATTATTATTCACCGCAACACATGCATGCATGAAGGTAGGTAGTTAAGTAATCATAAATAATTTAAATTTGGAAGCTTGGTTATTACAAAAGATAAAGGTGAGGTGGCTTTGAAGAATTAGGTGGACAAGTTTGCTCCATGAAGGTTATTAAGGGAAAAGGCCAATGTGGGCTAACATATTTAGGATATTCATCATACTTGTAACGCATGGCTATTGTAGGTGTTAAATAAAAACATGGCAGTTACATAAGAAAATAAAGGGTTATGAATGAAACCAGACAATAGTAAATGAAGTGAACTGAAAAAAATGAAAGAAAATGAAGAGTCTTAGAGGTTGCTGCTGAAATATTAAAAACCATTGAATGGACAAAAGAGGGGCTGGATCCTATTGGAGGCCAGATGCGGGAGGATTGTTGAGAGAAACATAAAATGCATTTTGTGTAAAATAAAATAGTTTTTTTTTTTTATGCAGGAGTCCAAAAACTTGCACCTTGTGAGCATTATTTGGGAGAAAATTTCAATGGGTAGGTTTTTTACTGTCAATATTTCTCTATATTTTCTTGGATTTCTATCCGGTTTTCAATGCTGTAAAAAGGTTGCATTGCATGAAGATCCATGGGGTGTAGATTTTATTTAATTTCCTTAGAGGCTAGCACTTGGTCTAACTCAAATTATGTTTTTGTAGGTTTGATTAGGTCAGGTTGCCATTTTGAGATTTCTTATTTATCCCTGGTTTTGCTGTATAGGGTGGCATTAGACTAGATGATATTGCATGTTTATGTTTTCAGTTTAGTTTTCTAGGTTTTATATTTATTTTTCATGCAAATTATGCATGCAGATTTTCCTTGTAGGTTGTTTTCATACACTTTGGATGAGGTTGCATTTGATTGGTACATCCACTTACCTCAAAGTTCTATCATTTCTTGGGCTATACTAGAAGCAATGTTTATCAACCATTTTGAAAAACTAGTTGATCCAGTTGTGATAAAGAATCAGTTTATCTCTATCTATAAGGAGCCTAATGAGTCCATGAGCCAATTCAATGAAAGGTTCCATAGGGCGTTTATCAAAATGCATGCATATTACACCATTTCAGAAGAAGAAGCCATTCAAATATACATGGGAGCCATAGACCCCTTACTTGCTACATTTCTAGGGGAAAATCTTGAAGATCCACACTTGCATAGAGTCTACGAGGCTGCAATAATAGTAGAATAGTGGTATATTTTGAAGAGGGATGAGGTGGATCAATCATCATTGCTTAACCCTAAGGCTCAAAATCAGGTACCACCCATGAGTCAGGGTGGGGCACAACCTTCTCCCATGATGAATTATTTTTTAGGAGCTATGGATTCCAACCTACACCAACCATCCAATATAGCACCCTTGAATCAAATGAGGTCTAATGTGAGCAATCAATGGGATAAAGTTGAATGTCCAAATATTACAACCACCTTAGATTTCATCCAAGAGGATGTGCAAGTCTCAAATCCAATGTCCATTAATGAGGATTGGGGTGAACAAACCCATCAAGATATGGAGATTGTTTCATGTTTATTCACAAAGGAAGATGGGGACAATCATTGGAAGCAAAATACAAGAGTTGATCTTATTGAAGGAACCCTTGACTCACCAAAGGTGGTTGAAAGTGAATTTGAGGAGTCAAGAGATGAATCTGAATATTGGCCAGAAGGTAGAATAGAATCTCATCATTTGTTTTCAAAGGACAATTATTATGATGATCAAGAAAGCCAACATGAGTCAAGTTGTGACAAGCTAGAAGGCTTAGAGTCCCTATTTACAAGTGAGGATTGGGATAATCATAGAAAACCAAATGATTCACTCTTAGAAACAATTGAGCCCTCAAAGGTGGATGAAGGTGAGTTTGAAAAGCAACCCATTGTTGAATTTGAAGAATGTGAAGGAAGTGGTTGAACATCACACCCCAATTTTAGAAGATGATTATTATTGGTGGAATAAATGGGAGAACTTTACCACTCTTTCTAATGAAGCACTTGCTTCACCTGATATGCAGGACAAGTTGCAAAGGCTAGTTCTACAACTTAAAGGAAACATCTCTCAATTACAAGAACAAAGGCCTCAAGATGCATATATTGATGATGTCCTAAATCATCCTCATGAGACAAAAGTTGAAGATACTAAAAGTGATACTCTTTTAGAAGGTGGAGGGGTCCTAGAGTGGACTGGTTTTGAAACATGTGATGAATCAGGACCTTCCATAAATTTGGATGAGATGATTAAAATTGATGATCAAAGCCTTCAACATCCTCGAGATAATGACAAGGAAGAATTTGAAGAAGAATTTCTTGAAGAGCTTGAAAGTTATGAGGAGGATGCAATAGAGTTTCATCCCATGGGTTTAGATGACCATTATTATAATTGTAGGAAAAGGTATGAGGAATCATTGTTTTCTCACGCTCCTACTGATGAAATTTCTATTTCATTTGACAAGCAGGATGTTGAAAACTCTATCTCGCATGAAGATTTGGTAATTCTTGTACAATCAAAAGATGACAAGTCATTTGCGAAAATAGAGAAGGTTCCAAGATCCAATCATTTTGAAGATGAGTTTATTGAACATCTTGCTAAAAGAGAAAAGGATGATAATGACTCTACTATTCTAGGCAAAGAAGGAGACTCACTCATTTTGTTCCCATTTGAGATGCAAGAAATGGAAAGCATTGTTTCACCTAAGGATCCTATAATGCCTATGTCACCTCAACTAGAGGAAATTCCAGAACCTAAATGGTTTGGGTTTGATATCACTGATGATCCAATTGAAAATGTTACTTTATCTAAAACAACTCAAATGGTTGATCAGGAGCATGTGTTATTTGACACATCCCTAGATAGACAAGACTCATGGTTTGAAAAGGATGGACATGTTTTTAATTGGGTGCCTAATTTTGGTGTCTTTGATAAATAGGTCATGGATAAAGAAGAAGTGCTACATGATGATGATGATGAAGACCATGAAGAAAAGGAAGAAATCACAATGACTCACCAAGTATTGGTAAATGGAAGTGTATCAAAGGTAAAATCTCACCTTTTGTGTTCCACCATTCGAACTCCAGGTGAAGGTTTACCTAATTGGTTGTTGGATTCAAATGCTATCAATGATGAAATACCATTTGTGGTTGATAAAGAATTTGAGTTAATTTCTCCTCACACCACTAATAAGATTGCTTTGTTGAATGAAAAAGAAGTTGATGTGCTTGAATTGTTAAATCAAGTTCATCAACAATTAACAATTGAATCTAGGATAAAAACTTATAATGATCCTCATTTAGTAAATATCCTAGATGCTTGCAAATTGTTGCATAAGTTTGATTGGCCTACAAACATGGAAAATGAATTGGCTTTGAAATTTTTAGAAATAGGCTCCTACTTGCAAGATCTCATATTTGAAAAGGAAAGCCTAATTCTAAATCATGAATTGAATTGTGAAATTGACATCTTAAAGAATAGATAAGAAAGAATTGAAAATCAGTTATTGTCTAATCAATTTAATGATTTGAAGCTCAACTATGGGATTGCTAATGGAACTAAATCAAATTGGTGGGGTGAGAGAGGTAAGATGAAAATTGTTGTATTGTTTGGCCTAATATTATTTTGGTTGGATTCCTATAAAGCTTGGCATGTGTATCATGTTATATGTCTTTTGAAATGTGCTAATCATGTTTGGGATCCAGGGAAGTGATGGCTCAAAATTTTGCATCCATCTTGTACATTATTGTATATTGTTGTATATAGTTTTGGTTTTCATGTTTTTGTTTAGCTTTGTTGTTTTTGTGCTTTGTCCTTAATTTTTGGTTTTGTTTTGCTTTCTTGTTAGTTTGCATTAGGTTAGGTTTTGGTTTGGTTTTAGAGTTTTGTGTTTTGGGTTGTTCCCTTGTTTTGAGGTGATGTTTCGTGGTCGCTAATTTATGGCCTCTTGACCCATTTTTTGTGTTCCTTTGTTAAGTAGGTTGGAATACCTAATATGAAAGTAGGTGAACCTGAGAAAAGGGGGATGAATTATTTTGTGATCATGCTCAGATTTTGGGACTAAAATGGTGGAGAGTGGAACAATGAAATATTTTGCTAAAGCTCCACATGTAACTCACATATTAAAGGGTATTTTTGGAAGTCCTGAAGGATGAAGTTATCTTGATTTGCAAATTAAGGCTAAATTCTAACATGCTCAAATTCAAGTGTTACATAGAGGTTTGCAAAGTTCTCTATAAAAGAAGAATACAAGCAATGCAAAGATTGATCAAATCTATCACCAAGTTTAGATAAACTCCACCGGGGCTATAGACGCTTGATTGGTAGTGGGGCTCTATCTAGACAAAGCTTGATATAAAAAAATGAGCATTGAAAAGCTTGATCAAATCAATCACCTAGTTTAGAAAATCTCCATCGAGGCTATGGACGCCTGATTGGCAGTGGGGCTCTATCTGAACAAATTATGCTCAAAAGAGACTTTGCAAAAATATTATTCAAAATGAAATATTATGAGCAATATTTTATAGCCTAATGCAAGTCAGGTGATGGAATCCGGATGGTTTTCAGAGGTGCAAAAATGAATCACTTTTTCACACATTGAGCAAAGGCAGATGGATTAGTTGTTTTTATTTGAAGCTGTTTACCCCCACCTTCTCGGGACATCGCTAAATAATTGTTATTTCACTGATCTTTTATGTTCTCATTTCAGATTGGGTTCTTCACCCGAAATGCTCAGGAGCATTTCCCAGCAAAGTCACCATTTGTTGTGGCCATTGCACAACTTACCCCAAAACTTGGGGACCCACCTTTTTATTTTGAGTTTGGTTGGAATTTTTGGTTTGATTGACGATTTATAGGTGTCCTCCACAAATCTCATATGGGCTTCTTGATCGATATCCTTTGCATGCGAATATTAACATTGGATTGTTTATCTCAAATAATTGTTTGCGATGACAATTGTGCTTTGGGTCACTTTAGTCATTCAAATCCTTGCTTTCATTTGTTTCTTTTAGTTTGCTTATTTGAGTGTGCATTGTTTGATTAATTATAATGCTTTAATTTAAGCATTTGAAATTAATGAACTAAACAAAAAAATATAAATAAATAAATAATATATATATAAATATATATGTATAAAATATATATATATATATATATATATATATATATATATATATATATATATATATATATATATAAATAAATATGAAAATATTTTAAAGTGAAACTTAAATTTCTATTTTATATTCTTATTTCATATAGTAGGGTGTCCATATTTATACAATAGATGCACATGGTTTTAGGATTTGAAAGGTGGATTTTTCTTATTAAATAGTCTTGGTGTTGAAGAATTTAACTCATTTGATTTCTCCTTATGCCATGGTAGGTAATAGACCTTGGGTCTGGTGGAGGAGCAGTGTTCGAAGCAACGAGGCTAACGCGGGGCAAGTTGAACTAGAGATGGTGGATGGCATATGTCGATGACATGGCTGGTAGGGAATATCGTGGACCCACAAACGAACTTGTGGAACACAAGCAAAGAAAATAGGGGCGATGTTAACGGGCATACAAGATGGATATACACGGTGTATGAAAGCGTTGATGGGGACCCTTTTCAAAAAGTAGATGAAGATGTCCAACAAGGACCCTTAAGGTGTAGTTTGTAGATTATGGTCAAGTGGAGAACGCGTCAGAGCACTGTGGGCATGAAAGACGTCAGTTCGTGATGATTGGTAGAAAGTTTGTCGAGAAGGAGATGATACAACTTCGACCCCAGGTGCCATTGAAACATGGACAGGTCCAACGATGCGATATATTCACATGACATAGTAGATTACACGATGGATAACGTAGGCCCACTTAACCTGGATGGATGCCAGAAGAGTAGATGGACTATGTTGGATAGAACGTAGGTTGCATAGCTTACAAGAAGACCTCGTGAAGATGTAAGATTTCACTAATGAGACCAACGTGGACTGTAGCTACTAGTGGATAGAAAGTTCCATGGCAAAGATGACTATAGATGTGTAGACATGGACATGTTGGCATATTTCACACCATGGCGGGTATATTTTCTTCGATAGCTGAATTGCTAAACTAGCACAAACTAGAAGAGGTTTGATGAATACTACAAAGATGTAGAGCGGGCTCGCATGACAATCATTGACTCAGTCAAAAAATGACGTGGATAGAGCCTCTCAAATGAAAGATATGTGATGTGATAAGAATGATGACATGGATGAAGAGACACCAATTTTGGTGTAAACTATGAAGTGTCATCAAGGATCATTACATGTAGACCTGTGGATGATTATGACTTAGACATTAATGCACACCCATTATTATTTTGAGGTAGAACGCACCACGAACCAACGGATGGCAAGAATAGGGAGGATGACGTAGCAAAAAGTTTACCCAGACATCATCTACAAAGCACATCTTTCATGATAATTTTGGACTGAGAGCACACATGGTATAACAAATGTGACTAGGCAACCAGACAATGTACAAGGTGTAGAGTTTAGAGTTTGCATCGACGTGGCATAGAAGAATGCTTACAAAGTGGATATAGATGCAATCGTAAACATGGTAGGTGAGACAACATGATAGGCTATTTTAAAGCCACGATGCGTGGTTGATTTTGTTGACATATGGGTTGAAATACATTATTCTTCACCACAGCACATGCATGCATGAAAGCAGGCAATTAAGTAATAATAAAGGATTTAAATTTGAAAGCTTGGTTATTATAAAATATAAAGGTGAGGTGGCTTCAAAGAATTAGGTGGATGGGTTCGTTTTGTGAAGGTTTTTAAGGGAAAAGGCCAATGTAGGCTAACATATTTAATATATTCATCATACTTGTAACACATGGCTATTGTAGGTGTTAAATAAAAACATGGCACTTATGTAAGAAAATAAAGGGTTACGAATGAAACCAGACAATAGTAAATGAAGTGAACTGAAATGAATGAAAGAAAACGAAGAGTCTTGGAGGTTGCTGCTGAAATATTAAAAACCCATTGAATGGACCTAAGAGGGGCTAGATCCTCTTGGGGCCAGATGCTGGAGGATTGTTGAGAGAAACTAAAAATGCATTTTGTGTAAAACATAATAGTTTTTTTTAGTGCAAGTCCAAAAACTTGCACCTTGCGAGGATTATTTGAGGAGAAAATTTTAATGGATAGTTGTTTTACTATCAATATTTATCTACATTTTCTTGGATTTCAATTCGATGTTCAATGCTGTAAAAAGGTTGTACTACATGAACATCCATGGGGTGTAAATTTTATTTAATTTCCTTAGAGGCTAGCACTTGGTCTAACTCAAATTATGTTTTTGTAGGTTTAATTAGGTCAGGTTACCCTTTTGATATTTCTCATTTATCCCTGGTCTTGCTGTGTAGGGTGGCATTAGATTGGATTATATTGCATGTTTACATTTTATGTTTTCTGTTATGTTTTCCAAGTTTTATATTTATTTTTTTAACTTTTCTTTTTGCAGATTTTTTTAATACTTCGACGATTAAAATAAAAATAAAAAAAATTAAAATGCCAAAAATAAATACAAGGGTCTGAAGAATGAGCTTAAATATTTCATTTGAAACAATTTTGATCCCATTCCGAAGCTATTTTATATTTATAAAATTATTTAAAGTTGCTATTTTATGAGAGTTTTATAATTTTGGAATTCTTCTTTATTTTATATTTTGAAGATAAATCAATTTTTTTAGCTTTGTAGTTTTTGCAAGCAATAAATGAACTTCCCTTTATGAAAATTACAATTTCATTAAAGGGGGGTAATTTATATGACATTCCACAGGCCATCATTTTCAGAGCAATAAATTGGCTTCTCTTTATGAAAATTCTGATTTCATTAAAGAGAGGTAATTTATACATTATATCAAAGGTTATTGTTTCAAAACATTAAATTATTTCTTCTTTATGAAAATTATGATTTCATTAAAGAGGGGTAATTTACAATGACATTTTGAGGCCTTTACATTTCATAGCTATTCATGCATATTTATTTCCTTTTTATTTATCAAACAATAATAAAAGGAATCCAATCATCATTCAATACTCACATTTGGGGATAGATTTTAATATTCTATTTCATGCTTAAAGCAGGGTTTAAAAGGGATAAAACTTATTTAAAATCTGCTTAACCAAAAGAAGATAAAATCTACCTAAAACATTTCAAGATAAAAGGAACTAAGGCTTTACATCATGGTCATATGAGGACCAATCACATGTTTATTTTCTTTTAATTTTCATGAACAATCACTAGTATGACATGATAAAATAAACCAACACAAGCCCCTTGTTAACAGTTACTTGCAAATCACAAAGGTATTCCTAGCACTCATTTAACACATCTTCACAAAGATTACAAATACACATGTGCAATGCTTATATAGTGGAACCTTGGAGAAGTTGTTTTCATTATTAACTTCTTTGCAAGAGAGGGTTTTGTGATCAAAATCCTAAGTGTGAGTATGGTTTTGCAATTGGGTAAAATTATCACTCAACACTAACTTTGCCACCCATGCCTCCTTTACCACTTCAAGAAGATCATCCTTGAACAAGTCCCATGATTCTTGGAATAATTTGATGAGGAAGTCGTATGGTCAAGGTGTTTTTCCTTTTTTCATCTTTAAAACCACTTTTTTTACTTTATCCATAGAGTCTGGCATTGTCAAAATCTCATTATCATATTTCTTAATAAGGAAAGGGTGTCACAACCCAAAATTATATCCTATTATTTTTTAGCTATGGTAAGATCTCTACCAGGATTGCCCTATGTTACCACAATTTTTAAGAGGTCATAGTTTCAATAAGAGCTAAAATTCATAATGTTTCCTACTTAACTCATCTTTAAGGTACACACACCCGTAATACCCACATATATCTATCTACGTGAGTATACTAGGTGCATGATTATGATTTGCAAACTATCCCTCTCATTAGCCAGGCTAGCTAGTTTACCTCCCGTCATCCTGTCAAAGGGAGCACACTAATACTTCCACTCTACTCAAGTCCATTTGAGTAGATAGTGAGCGTGTAGGAATTGACTATCCTTATTATATTGGAAATGAACTAGTTCAATCCCTTCATGCCTCATATATTACCTAGTTATTGGAATTTACTTCGATATCTAAAGTGTCATTTCATGCTATTAAGTTTCGATAATTATCAAACTTGCAACTTAAGCAAGAGGAACTTCCTTAAGTTCCTCATTTGTTACACCCCACAAAAATCCTTCATGATGAGTATAGGTAATTCCTTAGTGTAATGCTTAACTACTTCATGTGGAAACATTACTTCCAGTCCTCTCCATTCAAGGCTCAATTGTCTAGCTTATATAGGTCTACTCCACAAAGTAGAAGTTTAAATTGTTATACCTATATTTAAAGAATCATTAAATTATTCCATTTTTCATCTTTCTAGTTATGTTTCTCTATTATCCCTTAATATAATTTTCTCATTAGACAACATTAACATAATAAACACAATTTTTATACACCTCTTGATTTCTCATCCTTAAGTAATATGATAAGATTACAAATCCATTCCATTAACCAATGTATACAATTCCTATCAAGAAACACATTATTCTTTCTTGTACTTACAAGATGCATAGATAGAGAGTGTTCACGTAAATGCTATACAACAAGACTTCAATTTATTCCATGGATTACATTAAAAAACTACCATACTCATTATATTTTTAAATATTATAGATTAATTCATAGCATAATCAACATCTGCTTAACACATCACACTGCCATAGAAATAATAACAAAATAAATCCTATAACACATGATTTACCCTGGTAAAAACCCTAAAGGGGAAACCCAATCTTAAAATCCATATTTAATATTAATTCAACTGGTCCTTACGACCCATAATTACATTCGTTTGCACTTTGCAAAAACTGAAGAAGAATTCAAGTCTTCTAGACTTTTCAAATAGATTTATCCTTTAATCCAAATGTTTAAAGTCGTCTTTATCCTATACCAAGGATAAATTGTGGTTACTTTATTCTATCTATATAAAGTCCCCTCAATCTAATGTTCCCTCTGTATGATGCAAATCTTCCAGAAACACCAAAATATTTCTCATTCAATCGTCAATTGAAATAAAACGAGACCATTTAAATGATACACATAACCATCTATATGTTAGAATATTATAATGTGCACTATACCTTCTTTTTGACACTTGTCTTATGCCACTTGTCTTATGCTTTCCAGTTTGAGTTCTCCAACTAGAGTTATGTGTCTTCTGCATGACACTTGGAGTGGAGATTATGACACTTGTCAAATCTCTCTCATAGGCTTGATGCCTATATATTGTGATATATTTCATTAATACATTTGTGCCTTTTGTTCAGTCCCAACATTTGGTATCAGAGTGATGAGATCCGCCTGTGGGGACTTTTAGATTTTGAGAAGTTTTTTAGGTGTGGAGTAAGGGAGTATGCTCTCCACTCATTGAGTGGATCAGAGACCAGAAGCTCCCTCCTTTTTATGGTTTTAGTTTTCCCACCCCTAATCCATTACGAGATGCCCACCCATTATTTCTCTTATGCAGTAAATCTCATGTTCCTGCAGCTCCCTAGAGGGCAAATACAACTAAACTCAGCAAAGTTGATACGAGGTTTTTTTTTTTTCTTTATGCCAAAACCTAAAAAATAGGATGTTCAACATGAGGTGGAGTATTTTATTAATGAAATAACTAAAACTACAGATGTGAAGTTGAGAGTGCAAGCAAGCTAGAGAATTTTTTGGAAGAAGAATCATGGTTGTCATCGTCTATAGCTTTGTGAGCTTCAATCGGGAACATATAACAACTGAAGAAGATCTATCATTTGACAAAAGCTGACTCAAATTTTTTTTAAATTTCAATCGTGGCCCTACCGAAGTTTGACCCACGTGGATCCATGACTAGTATATTACACGCTCTATAGATCTTCTACCACCATGCCTACAACCCCTGTCCACCTTGCCACCACCTCATACCCTGAATGTGTAGTCTTTCATCACACTCCAACTGGTTCATTGTTTTACTGTGCATCAAATCCTCCAAGGAAAATAATTTTTCTTTTAAAATATGGTTTTCATGATTTGAATAGCAGACCCTTTCAGATGCCCACACTACGAGCGCTACACGTTTCTATTTCAACCTACGACTATCTGAGCTTAACGTAGTTTAAAGTGATATCCACAACGATGGAGTTTAGCTCACCATAAATCTTCGGTATCCTTTTGGTAATCTAATTCCATGGAGTGCACATGGGAAATAGTACACCATCGAATCTGGAGTTATCGGGTATAAGGTAATAAAATTGCATGACCTCAAGCTTATGTGGTCCAGAGAGAGAAGTTGCAAAAATATCATGAAATAATAAATATGTCAACTGAGTTGTGCGATGCCCGCGTGGTGCTGCTATGTGCCACAAACCTTCTCTCTAACGTGGCATACCAAAGAATAGGAACTCGTCGTCCGCACCACCTCTGCTCGACCATCCCTAAAGGGTGAATAGTTTCCCTATATTCTTTATGTTGTTGAGCCCTTGGGAATGGAGACCCAATTCAGGAATGTATTTCCTAATTATCCAATGCCAAGCACGTGAAGCCAAACTTCTTCAATGCTACAACGAGGACACACATAGATCTGCACTCCTGTGCGTTATTGTTCTTGTATCTCAACGGGTGCTCTGGTGTCTAGAACAACATCTAATACTACTTCCCAAAGAAAATATAATGACTACTCATCGTAACTACCTCGGCCAGCTAACAACAAAGATATACAACTCGCACCAAGTTTTTTTTCTCTCTCTAAGCGATGTCCACTCGTCGATTTTTTTTCCAAGATTTTTTCAGTGATCAACGAAGACAATGTTGGAATTAGGATGCATCAAGTGAAGCAAAAGTGCAAGTGCCACATGGATGTGGGTAAGAATTAGTAGATTTACTTTGTATGCACGATCATCTAAAAAATAAAAACAAATTTGGTTGGGCAATGAAGAAGGTTGGTTGCAACAGAAATGCGCTCTTGAAGCCTTCACGAAGAATTCCCTATACGACCAGATGAAACTTCACGTTCCACTGCAATTTGTCGTGTAGAAGATATTAGACATTATTCCCACTAGTGGGGCCCACATCAGGGTTCGACACTCAACTATTTAAAATTTAAATTCAAAATATTTCCCCAAAAAAGTTTTCCATCCACCATAATTTTTGAATTTCCAGATTGTAAGGGGGAGTTGCCTATTTTTTTGCCTCAAGAGTCTCTTGTTTTTTTCACAAATTGAGGGCCAATTTGTATCCGACTATAGGCTTATATATAGTCGTTGGAAAGGTTTTTTTGAGGGGGATCTATTGGTGCAGTCATTTTCTAGTTTTGAGATCATTTGCTATGCTGAATTGTGGTTTGAAGTTCACATTGTAAAATAGAGTGCATTTTCGGTTGCATCCGACACTCTTGAATAGAAAATTTGGCAAACTTGAGAGGGGCTCAATTTTTAAGTCATTGGGGGAATATTAGGCCAAGTTATTCATTGAAGTTGGCAAATTTGGAGGTATTATTATCATTGGAGGCATTGATATTGTATCATCTTTTGAGGCACATTTGGGGCTATCTTTTAGCCAAATTTTCTAATACAATCATCAACTCAAGGGGTGATTTAGGGCCCCTTGTCCCTTGCTTGTGGAGTCCTCTTGTGGCATTGTCTTGGCCACTTTGTGTTTGGTGTTTGCCTCTCCTCATTTGGGCTTGTTCTTCATTTTAATGCTTGCTATAACCCTTGCATGTTTTTGGGGTTTATATAATTGTAATCAAGTGTAGTCCCTTTGCATATACACACTTGACTTTTGCAACATCTACAAGCAAGCAAGCACACAAGCACCTTGTCATAACATCTAAGCACCTGAAACTTTGGCACATCTATTGTAACAAATTCTCAAAAGGCAAGCAAGCAAGCATTGTAATAAGCAATTTCACTTCTTACTCTCTTTGGGTGGAATAGGGCACTTGTGTTCAAGTTATCCCTCCCACTGTTGGAACCACTTGATGATTCAGAGTGGAAAACTAGGTGAACCCTCCTTTGGATTTTAAGTGGTGTACCCTAGATTTTTTTGAGGGCTCTTATTTGGCATTTGTGTTTCTTATTTCCTCCTTTTTTGAGCTCCCTCTTCTCTCAATCCTTTTCTAAATCATGGCTACTACAAATCTACTAAGTGGTCTCACTAAAAAGCTTGAAGGAGCTCACTCTTTTGCAAATTGGAAATATGAAATGGAATCTATCTTAATGATGAATGGCATGTGGGATTTTGTAAGAGATAGGAAATATGATGAAGACCCACTCACAACACCTGAAGACCCTACAACAAAAGCACTATTTGAAAATAATTCCAATATAGCTTTAAGTCTCATCAAGCTAGCTATAGGAATTCAATGTAGAGAAACTGTAAGGGCTGCAACTACACCTAAACAAGCTTGGGATGCTCTAATAAGATTGTTTGATAGGCCAAGTCAAGACAACATTTTGTATCTAAAACAAAAATTGCACAATCTCTGTATGAAAGGCTCACTTACCGATTACCTTATGGAAGTGAAGTCTATTAGGAATGATTTCTTAGTTGTTGGAAAAACTCTTGATGATAATGAGTTGATTCCTATAATGTTACATGGCCTTCCTTCAAAATTTCACTCCTATGCTACCATGTTAGATCTAAGTGGTAAAACAATGAATTCATCACTTGAGGAGATTGAAATTCTACTTAAGAAACATGAGCAAGCCCTAATCAAAGATGAAGAGATTGAATCCTCATCAACAACTTTTGCCACCAAGGCATCCTTACAACCTAGACACAACAAGGGTCCAAATCAGTAGCATCAAAATCAGAGAGGTAGACAACATCAGAGATACCCACAACAACCATATCAACAATAGTATCAGTAGCCATGCCAACAATAACCACATTAGTAGTACCAACAATAGCCACATCAGTAACAACCACAATAGTATAATCAATAACCAAATCAGTAGCCAAGATGGCAAACAAGACCTCCTCAAGGGGGTCATCCTAATAGAGGGCCTCAAAACAACAATCAACAAGGGTGTGATTATTGTGGAAAATGGAATCATAATGTCACTAATTGCTATCAAAGACAAAGAGATCAAAGGGGTCCACAAGATAATAATCTCAACATATTGTATGCAACAAATCAAGTTAATGTTGAAGATAAATATTATTGGTATATTGATTCTGGGGCAGCAAAGCACATGATAGGAAGGTAAGATTGGTTGACCAAGGTTCAACCTACTTCTAATCAATTCATTACTTTTGGTGATGAAAGTGCCCTTCCCATTGAAGGTGTTGGAGAGGCACCACTTGCTTTGCATGATGGGAATAATGTTCCTGCAATAGATGTCTTGTATGTACCTGGTCTTAAGAGGAGTCTACTTTCTATTGGGCAACTTACAGATAAGGGTTATACTATCTATTTTGAAAAATACAAGTGCTACATTCAGGAACCAAATGGCACTATCAAAGCCATGGGAGTAAAAAAGGATGGTGTTTACTACCTCCTTACCAAATCTGTAACTCAAAACTCTTTGCATACAACAACTACTTTTTCTTTGGAGTACATGTGGCATGAAAGAATGGGGCATTTAAATTTTCATAATCTTCAAATGATGGCAAGAAAAGGTTTGGTAAAAGGGCTTCCTCACCTTAAGGAGTCAAAATGCTTTTGTGAGCCATGTGTTATAGCCAAACACCATAGATAACCTTTTGAGTCAGGAAAGGCTTGGAGAGCCAATAGACCATTACAATTGGTTCATTCAGACATTTGTGGGCCAATGTCTATTCAATATTATACTGGGGCCAGATACTACATCACCTTCATTGATGATTATAGTAGAAAGGTATGGATCTACCTAATTCAATACAAATGGCAAGCCCTTGATAAGTTCAAGGAATTCATGGCACTTGTTGAGAGAGAAAGTGGCTACCAAATCTCCACCTTAAGATCAGATAATGGTGGAGAATATATCTCCAAAGAATTCTTCAATTTTTGTAAGTACCATGGGATAAGGAGGTAATTCACAACTCCTTATACCCCCCAAAAAATGGAGTAGCTGAGAGGATGAATCAAACAATCACAAATAGGGCAAAATCAATGTTACTTGCTGCTACATTGCCTAACTCATTTTGGGGAGAAGTTGTTCTTACTGCTGCATACTTGACTAATAGGTCCTACACTAAGGCCTTACATGATAGAACACCTGAAGAAGCATGGAGTGGAAGGATGCCCTATGTGGGCCATTTCAAAGTCTTTGGATGTGATGCCTATGCTCACATTCCTCATAAGAAAAGGAAGAAGTTTGATGATAAGAGCCAAAAATACATCTTTGTTGGCTATAGTGATAGTGCCAATGCCTATAAGTTGTATGAGCCTATTTCCAAGAGGATATTTTTATCTAGGGATGTTACCTTTCATGAGTATCCCCCATATAATCCTCCTCCTATGGCCCCCACTTTTGAATTAACTAATGAAACAGTTGCTCCCTTGATACCTACAATATCATCTAGTCCTTCCTCTTCACTCATAAATCAAGAAATTCCTCCACATGAAGAACTCCCCATAAATGATCCATGTCCTCCATCTCCTTCTACTCCTCCATCTAATGATCAAGCCACATCATCCAATCCTTTACCTAAGTGGGTTCAAGCCACCATAGATGAAGCCCAAAGTCATTTGCCCACTTATACAGGTAAAAGGCCTTCAGCCCTAAGACACCAAGTGAATTATGCCCTCATGGCCAAAGTCCTTAGCCAACCTGAACCTTCTAATATCAAAGAAGCACTTGGTGATCCTAAATGGGTTCTTGCCATGGATCAAGAATTGGATTCCATTGAAAGGAATCACACTTGGGAGTTAGTTGATTTACCCCAAGGTAAATATACCATTGGCACAAAATGGGTGTACAAGGCAAAGTATAAAGCATATGGCTCATTAGATCGCTACAAGGCTCACCTAGTAGCTCAAGGCTACAAGCAACAAGAGGGAATTGATTATGAGGAGACTTTTGCTCCTATGGCAAATATGACTACAATCCACAATTATTGCTTTAGCAGCTCAAAAACATTGGCCTATATATCATATGGATGTCAAAAGTGCATTTCTCAATGGTAACTTGAAGGAGGAAGTGTATGTGAACCAACCACCAGGGTACACAGTTGAAGGCCAAGAAAACAAAGTCCTCAGATTGAAGAAAGCTCTATATGGGTTGAAGCAAGCACCCCGAGCTTGGTATGCAAATATTGACTCTTATTTCATCAACCTTGGTTTCACTAGATCTGTAGTAGAATCTACTCTCTATGTGAAACATTGGAAGAACCACATCATTTTGGTTACATTGTATGTGGATGATCTTCTCATTACAGGTGATGACATAGAAGGAATAAGATTGCTCAAGGAGGACTTATGTAAAAATTTTGAGATGACAGACTTAGGCCTCCTCCACTATTGCTTAGGCATAGAGGTATGGCAACAACCTGGTAAGATTTTTATCTCACAGGCTAAATACATTCAGTCTATTTTGGAGAGGTTTTGCATGGAGGAGTGTAAGCCCTCCCTCACTCCCATGGAAACCAGGTTGAAATTGGTTAATAGTGATGATGAAGAAAGGGTTGATGGCACCCTTTATAGGTAGCTAGTTGGAAGTTTGATCTACTTAACTTCAACTAGACTAGATATTTCCTATTCAGTTGGCCTTGTTTCTAGATTCATGCAGGATCCTAAGAAGAGCCATTGGATAGCAGCTAAGAGGATTTTGAGATTCCTCAAGGCCACCCCTCATCATGGCCTTATGTACACATCATGTGATGATTTTTATTTGATTGGGTACATAGATTTAGATTGGGCTAGTTGTCCTAAAACTAGAAGATCCACATCAGGTTATTGTTTTTAGTTGGGTCAGGGCTCTATTTCATGGAGCACCAAGAAGCAGAACATAGTTTCATTATCTTCAGTAGAGGCTGAATATAGAGCAGCAGTTGAGGCAACTAAGGAGGCAATTTGGTTGAGGCAATTACTTTAGGATATTGGGCTATTCATAGATGGTCCAACTTATATATATTGTGACAATCAAAGTACCATTAAGATGACCAAGAATCCAGTCTTCCATGCCAGAACAAAGCACATTGAGATCCATCATCACTTCATCAGAGAAATGGTCCAAGAAGACATTATACACATGGAGTATGTACCAACTCAATATCAAGTGGCTGACATCTTCACCAAGTCACTTGGGCAAGACAAGTTTTCTCAGTTTAGCAAATTGCTCTATGTATGTAATAGAAGTCAACATTAAGGGGGAATGTTATCTAATGTTGACTTATTTTTTTCTATAGTTAGGATAGTGCACATTAAGGGGGAATGTTAGAATATTATTATAATGTGCACTATGCCTTCTTTTACACTTGTCTTATGCCACTTGTCTTATTTCCAGTTTGAGTTCTCCAACTGGAGTTATGTGTCTTCTGCATGACACTTGGAGTGGAGATTATGACACTTGTCAAATCTCCCTCATAGGCTTGATGCCTATATATTGTAACATATTTCATCAATACATTTGTGCCTTTTTTTTTAGTCCCAACACTATAATAATGCCATATTCTACTCTAAATTCCATACACAAAAATAAAGACTCATTGGTTCATTTCCAAAAGAAGAAAGTCATGCTAATATTTTCCCTTAACTATTACCATTCCAACCTCTACTAGTGAAAAAAATACGTACTGGCGAATGTAAAAGTTATTTAAAATATCCACAATAATATTTTAAAAGCATCAGTCTATTTTTAATTTGAAACTAGGCACCTGTCATCAGGAGCTAAGGGTCCAACATCATCATAAGCCAATCTACTATAGCATCGATCAAATGGTTTCTAATCAATAGAGATAACATGTTCTCCTTACAAAACCATTACAATCAACATGACTTTATCTTCTAGGCCATATCTAAAATCACAACGTTCTTTCCTAAGCAAAGGTATCCTTTTGTTTAAACTCCACTTGTCGAGTTCAATCAACCACAACATGTGCGGACCCGATAAATTCCTTTCTAAAACAACCCTATTACTAGATGATAAACTTTAATATTCTAAATAAAATTCTAAAGCCACCCTAAATTGGCCAACCATGAATTCAAGCAAGAACATTATGACCTTGATGACCATAACCTATTTTCTCAGGCCTTACTAACATCGAGTGCATCAAAGCTTAGTGTATATAGCTCAAAAAGATTTCTATAATACCAATCACAAGCCTTAAGCCACCTATTAATTTTAAGCCAATGATGATATGCCATTCAAATTCGCTCACCTCTATTAATAATAAAATATGTTAAGCCACAAACACTCTTGTCACATGACCATATTATCAAGCTAGAATCAAACAAAGCTTAATTTTTCTAAGCATTCTAAAGGGTCAATAGGTTTTTCTAAGGTACAAACACCTATGTACTATGCCAATTTGAAAAAAAATGTGCAGTCTTCACACAATGGATTACTGCAACTAAAGACTTATTTAAAGGATCAAAACCATCCTTCTGAAATAGTAAGGATTCTTAGAAAAATCTCAACCCTTCATAACGAAACAATATCTTGAAAGAAACAATGTTACGTTCCTACAAACAACATAAGAAAGTTTTTCGACGAGCCTACTTGAGGATCACTAGCCTAATTGCTACAACCACTTTTTGAAGTCGATTTTCAATCATCTCCTTTCTTCCTGTCGTGTTATCTCAACCTCGAACCACCATTACCACTATGATAATATCTCCTCCAACCAATGATTGCACTCTTTTCTTCTCCTTTTTCCTTCAAAGTGGTTGGAAGTGGCCATCATCACTCCACAACTCTCGTTCCTTTTCGTGCGAAGATCTGGTGATCACCCAAAACCAACCAATCCATAATGACTTCATGGATGTACACCTAGATTAGCCATTTAATTTAGTCCTACTTCCTGTTACAAGCTAGTGACTTAGTGTTATTGGGTTTTAAAACAATAATCCATTTGGCGATGGACTCTAACAAGAGTTAGAGTGTTAAACCGTACCAGTAGGGGAAATAAATGCATTTTACAAACTAAATATCTTTTTCCAACAATACTTACTTCCATTATGGTGGATGTAAAGGCTCTCACTAAAGTCTTTAATGCAATTCCTTTCTCATTTCCAAAATATACCCCCTAGTTTCACCTTTTTGTCCATGCCATGATGCTAACAAAAGATGAATCCTTTACCTTTTGTTTTTTTTAGGGAAACGAAAGAGATACAATAAATTCAACTATCTATATTTGTTTTTTCTTTACTAATTTCCCTATTTCTATTTTCAACTCTTTTGGAAGAACATTATAAAGTAGAAAATAATTTTCTTCCTATCAGGTAAATGTTCAAGCCATTCAGTGATCCTAAACATCACATTCTTTTCCTATCTTAAGACATTCTGTTAATCAATGGCTAAATATTTCTTCTTCCCACGGGAAACCTGTTCATGTTACGAATACAAATCCATTAGTACTATCACATTATTTCATATATATATATTTTTATTTATCTCACATCAAATAGGTATGAAATTATCAATCATTCCATACATAAGGTACACCATAATATTCCACAAGATACATGTTTTGCATAACCAGACATGAAATATCCAAACATTTCATCAAAAGAACATCATAGTAAAACATAAATCTATCAAAGTGAAGTCTACCAAGGGAGGGTCATGACATCCTCCCCTCCTTAGGCTTAACACAATCCTTTGTGTTTCATCATAGTTTAAACATAAAACAATAATTATATTTTATGCAAATAGAAATGTAAAATGTTTTCACATGTCTGCTACTTTCTTCCAAGTAGCATTTCTCTCAGAGTAATGGTCTCACTGGATCTTGTATTGCTCCAAGGTTCCTTTCCTCATCAATTTGGAATGGAGTTCAAGGATATTTATTGGTCGAACCTCTATAGCCTTCGGATCCACCATATATATTTTGGAAAAGTCCCACACATGATCAGGGTTAGCTATATATTTTCTAAGTAATGAAATGTGAAAGGTGTCATGAATCCTTGATAGACTAGGTTGTAAGGCAAGTTGATATGCCATAGGACTGATTTTATCTATAATTTCAAAGGACCCAACAAATTGTGGATCAAGTTTTGTGGACTTAATAGCACTCTTTTTCAGTCTCACCCTCATAAACTTTTTATCACCCGCAACAAACTCTCTTGATGATCTCTTATGATCGACATAACTTTTTTGATGATCTGTAGCCTCTTTAAGTCTTTCTCTAATCATCCTTAATTGTTGTTCCATTTTCTTTACCATATCTAGTCTAAGTAAAACCATGTCCTATGGATTATCCTAAGATAATGGTGTCCTACACTTCTTGCCATATAGAGCTTCAAACGGTGCCATACCCAAGGTTGAATGGTTATCGTTGTTGTAGGAAAATTCTACCAAGTGTAGGAAATATTCCCATTGGGTTTTATGATCTATGCAATACATATGAAGCATATCTTCCAAGACTTGATTCACCCTTTTGGTTTTCTCATCAATTTTTAGGTGATATGTAGAACTGATGTTTAGTCTAGTGCTAATGGCACGATGTAAAGCTTGCCAAAACTTGGATGTGAATCTTGAGTCTATATCTGAAATGATCAAAACCGAAAAACCATGAAGCTTAAAAATTTCCTTTGCAATTTTTTTAGCCACAACTATAACATCATCCTTGGTATTTTTGAGTATAAAATGTGCAACCTTGGTCAGTTTGTCAACCACAACTAGGATTGCATCATGTTAGAATATGGTATTTGGAAAATCTACAATAAAATCCATCGATATCACTTGCCATTTTTGTGCTGGTACATCATGAGGATATAGTAGACCTGCAGGATGTATGTGTTCTACCTTAACTTTTTAATATTCTATACATTGAGCAAAAAATTCAATTATATCCCTCTTCATTCCTAGTCATTAGAAAGTTTTCTTTATATTCTCTCTCATTTTTACCCCTCTTGGGTGAGCAAAATATGGAGATATGTGTGCTTCATTCATGATAATTTTTCTTAGATCACCACCCTCAGGAATTACTACCTTGTCGTTAAAGTACAAGAAACCATCCTTGATGCTGAAATCCTTACTTTCCTCAGGTTTCCTTCCCATATTTTCTCGAATTTGCTTGCTGAAAACATCTTGATGTTGCATTTCCCTAACTTAATCTGTTATATCGACATGGATGCGAGTCAAAACAACTATGTGTCTTCTCCTACTCAGTGCATCAACGACTTATTTTCTTTCCCTTTTATACATTCAACACCAAAATCATATTTGATGAGAAATTCCATCCATCTTCTCTGCATAGCATTTAGCAAAGGTTGGGTAAATATGTATTTCATACATTGATGGTCTGTTCTCAACTCAAAGGGTTTTCCTAATAAGTAGTGTCACCAAATTTTGAGAGCAAAGACCACTATTGCTAATTCCAGATCATGGGTTGCATAATTAACCTCATATCATTTCAGCTTCCTTGATCCATAAGCTACCACTACTTCATCTTGTGAGAGCACTCCTTCCAAACCTTCCAATGATGCATATGTACATATAAAAAATCTATCCTAAGGGTTTGGTATCTTTAGTATGGGAGATGTAGTGAGCTTTTGTTTGAGTTGATCAAAGGCTACCTCACATTTATTCGTCCAATTAAACTCTTTTCCTTTCTTTTGAAGGTTAGTTATTGGAGTGGTTATCTTGGCGTAATACTTCACATAACACCTAAAATATCCGGTCAAACCCATTAAGCTCCGCACTTCGATCACATTTGTGGACAATGACCAATTCAATATAGCTTCTATTTTCTTAGGATCCACCATGATCCCTTCTATTATTACAATGTGCCCTAAGTATTGCACTTCTAGCACATAAAATTTATATTTGGAAAAATTCTCATATAACTAATTCTAATTTAGCAGCTCCAACATGATTCTAAGGTGATTGTCGTGATTTATCTTATTTCAAGAATATATAAAAATATTGTCCAAGAAGACAAGAACGGATTGGTCCAAAAGCTTCCTGAAAATGTTCATCAAATTCATAAATGCTGTTGAAGCATTTGATAGACCAAAATGCAAGACAATAAACTCATAATGTCCATAACAAGTTTTGAAGGTTGTCTTATGGGTATCCTCTTCTCGAATCCTCAATTGGTGGTATCCCGACTTTAGATCAATCTTTGAGAATATAGTGGCATATTTAAGCTAATCGAAGAGGTCTTCAATTTTGGGTAGAGGATATTTTTTTTTAATGGTTGCCTTGTTTAACATCCTATAGTCTATACATAGTCGCAAGGAACCATTTTTTTTCTTGACAAACAACATTGGTGCATCCTATGGTGACACACTTGGTCTATTTAATCCCTTCTCCAACAATCCTTGTAACTGCACTTTCAGTTCTTGCATCTCAATCAAATTCATTTTGTAAGGAGCTCTATGAATAGGCTTTGTTCTAGGTTGAAGTTCAATTGTGAAATAAAATTCACATTTAGGGGGTAATCCAGGTAAATCCTCTAGAAATACATCTCTGAACTCCTAAATGACTAGGTGTTTCTCAAACACCTTTTCCTTCTTTTTCTCATCTATCTCATTTAACTTCACTACATATATTGTTCCTCCTCTCCTCATGGCCTTCTTAAGTTGCATTGTTGAGAGGATCTAGGGTTGAAAAGCCCCTTGTAGGCTATACACCCTTTGTATTTTTTTACCATATATCAAGTACTCAATCCATATATCTTGGAAATTGATTATAGCCTTATGTGCTTCTAGAAAATCCATTCTAAGGACTACATCAAAAGCATGTAGTAGTGCTACATAAAGGTAACCTACAATTGTACCACTAGCTAAGATGATTTCAATCATAGGGTAAAACTAATCTATAGAGTAGGTATATCTTGAGCCATACTCGACCTTCCACCCATGTGCCAATATTCCTAGCCTTTCTAGTATATTTTAACTAAGCTAGTGGAAACAAAACTATTTGTGGCACCACTATCAATCAAAATTCTAATATTTCTACCAAAGATCTTACCTTTTATTAGTAGTGGAGTGGCTTGTCCTTCCAAATTTTGACTCTATTGTTGCATAAATCTTGTGTGCAGGTTCTTTATAAACTGGTTCTTTTCCTTTCAAACTAGATCCTACTTTAAGTGGACATTTTTTTGCATAATTAAGATCGCCACATTCATAACATCCTACTTTAGGCCTTGGATGTGTTTTTTGCTTCTATCCATCATCTATTTTTACTGCTAGTGGGGAATTGGCCTGATCCTGTGGTGGTCTGTTATCACCATTGTTGCGATTGTTAGGATTTTAGTTCTTCCCTTTGAACATTTTCTTAAAATTTCCTTGTTTCTTGTTATTCCTTTTGTCCTATCTAGAGGAACTCTTGTTTGCTTGTTCACTTTTCCATTTCATGAACCCTGCACTATTTCTATTCCTCAGTACCTCTTTGTCCTGCTTAAATGCCCCTTCATAGTCAAAGTAGGTCTTGAGATAAGTTTTAGCTTTCTTGGACAGATCATAGGCCTTCTAGAGAGTGCTAGGTTCTTACATGTTCACTTCATGCCCTACTTTGGGATCTGCTCCTAGTATAAACTTATGTACCTTCATTTTCTCATTATATGTGGGTACATACTTCAGTAGCTTGATGAATTTTTGACAATATACCTCCACAGTTCTAGTACCTTGTCTAAGGTTGGTGAATTCCTCAAAATTCTTGGTTTAGAAGTGTTTAGTAAGGAATTTTTCTTTGAAAGTTGTTGTTGCGGGCCAAACAAGGTTAAATTCTTTCCTATTTTTGTCACTTGCCCGTGCATTAATTATCAACCCAGGGAGCTTCGTAAACTTGCGAAGGGTCTCACACAGGATCACTTACAATACCACTTTGAGATGAGTCCGCTAGCTCTACTATTGGGGGGTGTTTCAAAGGTTGTCAATCATTCATTCACTCCTCAATAAATTACGTATGAATAATTAAATCTTCAGAAAGAAAACATTCATACGTGCATACTAATAACAAACCTATTGCAATCATAAAATAATAGTGCAAAAATAAACCTATGAAAGCAGTAAGCTAATCTAGAAAACACAAAGAAAGGGAAGAAATACTGGCTTGGAGTGGGCCCAGGCTCCAGCAGCTTCCTCCCAGCTGAACACGCGCTTAGGAACTCTTAGAACTTTATTATAATCACCAAGGAATTACAATGCTTCTTAACCTCTGTACTCCTCTCTATATTCTGTATTCTATCTTCGATATTTTGATATCTTATCAGAGAGGTCTGCATGTGTTTATATAGCACACCCACAGATCTTCTGTTACAAGGTGGTTACAACAGTCGATTCATTCCAGACTAAACTAAGACAGTCTGGTAAATGTAATCGACGTCTGCTAAAACTGGCATTCATTCCTAATGGTGGCGTGTTCTCTGATTGGTTCGTGCTTCACCTGGCATAGGTAGGACATTCTCATACGTTAGTGCAACTCCCAAATTAACTTACATGATGTAGAGTTGGAACTGCACTAGTCAATGTTGCCCACGTCGCGTTATCTGGTCAACGGGCGAAGAACAGAGGCACCTTCTCTATGAGGAAGGTGCCTAAGTATATCGAGCGCCTTCTTTATACAGAAGGCGCCTACCTTCCGTTAGCACCTTCCTAGAAGAGGAAGGCGCTTGCCTTCTATTGGCGCCTTCCTGGAAGAGGAAGGCGCCTACCTTCTGTTGGTGCCTTCCTGGAAGAGGAAGGCGCTTATCTCCTGTTGGCACCTTCTTGGAAGAGGAAGGCACCTACCTTTTGTTGGCACCTTCTTTGAAGAGGAAGGCGCCTACTTACCATGCATTAATTCTAAAAGAAACAAAGTGCCAGGTCCATGAAAAGACCTCGACTGATCCAAATATGACTAAATCAACTACAATTCCACAAAAACACACTAAAACATACAAATTAGATAACACACATAATCTTATCAAATAATTACATAACCATTCATAAAAATATACAATTCCTATTATATAGCCACATAATGATTAATGAAACTCATACAAAATATGAGCATTTTCGAGGCTCATCATCCCCCCATGCCTAACATATGCCATGCCCTCGTGGCATCAAAACTGTAGGTAGCCCTGTTAACTCCTCATCATTGCCATTTTTTGATGGATCTGGTTGTACCTACGGCCCGTGTTTGCTTCTTCTATGGACCGACATCTGGAGGTGCGGTTCCTCTTTTCTCATGCAGAGTTGTAGGTGCTATTATCGGCTTTCGCTCGAGTTGTTGACTTCGCTTATTCACTTTTCTCATCTTGGCCGCTATTGGGGGTGGTATTGCCAATGTGGTTGCTGCTGCTTGAAATATCGCTTCTGTAGCCTACCATAGGTCAGCTTTTGGGGGCCTAACAACTGCAAGAGGGATATCTGAGTTATCCCTCTTGAGATGAACCACCTGGGCCTTGTGTAATCGGGCTGCTTTAGGAGTAAGCCCTGTATTTTCCCTCGTAATGGTAGCAACTTCCAATTTGGGGCCATATACCCCCCATATTTCAAAATACCTTCGTATCTTGGAGGGCCACCCTCAGGATGACCCATAAATCTCCCAAAATTGGCTGTCCTCTATCGGATTAATGCATATACTAGGGTCTCCCTAAACCCTCGAGGTTGACTCCCTGGCCTCCTTGGCTGCTATCATTTCTTTGAGCAGTCATTCGAACTGCTTTCACCTTTCTATGAATGGTTGCATGTCCCATTCATCTTCTTCTATTTTGGTGAAAGTCACCTTCACCTTTTTTTGAGCCATCCTGGGCCCTTTTCCTTTTGCCTGTATAGAAACTATGATGGCTCGGATGGAAGGTTTCTCTTCCTTCTCGATAGTTGTTTCCTCATCATGGGGGACTTGTTCATTCTGAGGGACTTGCCCTGACATCCCTGGAGCTGTCTCTCCATCCTCCTATCTATTCGGTGTCATCCCCGTTGGTCCTTCTATCTCTTCCTCTTTAGGTCTAAGGGATTCCTCTTTAACCCCTGATCCTGTCTATAGCTGTTGGCTTCCACCTAGTTCTGCATCACTTAGGTCTATGATCGGGGGCTCTGTGGGTCTTCTTCTCTCCTCACTCCCAAAAATAGAGGAATTCTCCCCTGCCTCCGGGCTGTTCTATCGAGCGTCTAACTGAAATTCTCTTAAAGAGAATACTCATTCTACTAATGTGGGAGAATTCATCGGGACCTCAATCACCCAGTTAGTTTGGGTCGATGCATCCCTTTTCTCTGTCCCCTTGGCCTGGAGTTGTCGGTTCTCTTCCCACAACTACTGGACCAACTGCTCGAGCTGAGTGATCCTTTGTGCTCACTCTTTCAGCTCTTCTTCATGCTTGATCTGGAAATCCTCTAAAATTTTTGGGCCATCCAGTAGTTGGTTTGCCATTCCAGGGCCTCCTCTAGGGCTGCATCGATTTGATTATTGCCCTTGGAAGTCCCTACATCCTGTGGACTCTAGCTTGTCAACTCTCGAAGGGTCTGGGATGCAAGACCGACCTCTGAGTCATCTTCCTCCTCTTTCAAGGAGAGGATGAGTCATCATAGGTGTTTCCTCCTAGGGGCTAGTTCTAGTGGCTAGAATTTGGCCTCATCGCTAGCAAGTCGTGCCCCTTCTTCTTCATACTCGGGCACTAGGGAATGCCCTCTTTCTTCTATAAAATTGGGCAGTGCCAATTTCTTGATGTCCTCTACTTCATTTGTAGGGCTATCCTCCACTCGCCCTACCTCAACAATAGAATCCTCCCACCTTTCCTGGCCATCGTCTCCTTCTACGTTGGAACTCTACCTTTGTGCTTCTGCATGGCGGACCAACGTTGATATCAGCCCATGGTGGGCCAAGGTGGAAGGTGCCCCCTTCTGGTATCTAGCCACTTCCTCCTTCAGGGCATTTTCTAGGTAGAAGGGCACATTCATTTTCCTCCCATGCACTAGGTGATTCAAGAATTGCACATGATTAGTGTGCAGATGGGTATATTTCCCAGTGCATGTAAAGAACCGAGCAACCTACTCGAATATCTTCCATAGATTCATAGGAAGGCTACTTTTTGGTAGCCCTTCCTTGTCTATCTACACGTTCTCCCCTGGAAGTAGTAATTTGGTGTATGGCTTCAACATTCCACCCTTGTATGTGCACTCACCTGTGAGAGGCAAGCCAGTCACCTGTGAGATATGTTCGAGGGTGACTGGAATCTCCATCCCTCATACTTGAGCTACATCTCCCCCAAGGAGGTAGTAAATTCCTTGGCTGCCTCCATATCCTAGCTCTGATTGACTAGGATATAGTACTCGAGCCATCCCTCGACTTCGAACTACGTCTTGATCGCCCCCTGATTCCTTCTGTATCACTCGATTCATTTTTCTTCATCATGTGATTCCTCGATCATCCTCCCATGGTACCTTCCCTTAGGCTCTTCTATTTTTCTCCTTGCCTTCTCAGGAAGGCACCTTCTTATAAGGAAGGCATCGAACCCTAGCTTTCAATTTTGGCAAGGTACGCCTCACAAGCTACATCGTTGGCACGATCGGCCATGGGGGGTGCATGATTTTTATGGCGGTGATATTTTTTGGTACTGCATAATTTATGAATGATTACATAAAAATCTTGAGTAGAGTATGCACGTACCTGATTGGATGTCTCATGCATCATGGAGAGTGTCGATTCGTCGATCTGTGACATGGGGGATGGGTACTTCGTTTGCATGGATTACGTTAGATTTTGCTGCTGAGTTGTTTTAATGGTTGATGCCGAAGATAGACTCTCGATAGGCTTACAAACCATCTGTCTATCATTTTTGGAATGTGCACACTGATCTCGCCCCATAATTCTATGAGATTTTTTATTGGAGTGGTTCCCTATCATACGAGCGATGGTGGTAATCTGATGTCGCCTGCTCGTGTGATGATCTTGTTCCGATCGAGGCGCACGTGAAACTTTAAGTGCTGGCTGTATATGAAAGGCGCTCTTTGGTACCTTCCCGATGTGGAAGGCACTTGATATGGTGCCTTCCTGATGTGGAAGGTTCTTGATATGGTGCCTTCTCGATGCTGTAGGTGCTCTTGAATGGATGCACCTTCGATGGTGGAAGGCACTCTTTTTGATGATGGTGCCTTCCTGCTATGGAAGGCGCTTTGAATGGGTGCGCCTTCCTGGAGTGGAAGGCACCTTTGAATGGGTGCACCTTCCTAGAGTGGAAGGCGCCTTTGAATACATGCACCTTCCTGGAAGAGGAAGGCGCCTCGGCTATCATTTTTTTTATCAAGGATGGATGCGCCTTACTGATGTGGAAGGCGCCTCGGTCCTCAATTTTTTTTTAGGAAACGTGCGCCTTCTTTATAAGGAAGGCACCTTATTTTAGTGGGGCCTTCTTTATAAGGAAGGCACCTTATTTTAGTGGGGCGCCTTCTTTATAAGGAAGGCACCTTATTTTAGTGGGGCACCTTCTTTATAAGGAAGGCGCCTCACCTCTTACTCGAAACCTCCATCATGACGGAAAATGTCCACCTTCGTCAGGCACCTTCTTCTAGGAGGAAGGCATCATACCTCAAGTGGATAGTCTTATTTGATGATGAAGGCTTTCTGCAAGGCTCTTTCTTGGTAGCCATGTCATGATTGATCGAGAAAGGGTGATCAAGCCTCCTCGGACTCACTTCATGCTACCTCAACATCTTCCTGCAAGGGCTGGCATCTGAATTTCCTCTTGGGGAAGAGTTTGTTGCCCACCCCCATGCTTGAATAGATGTTGCTTCTACCCTATGAGTGTCGGCATCGGGATGCTGAGCTGAATCAGGCCTGGTTTCCTAGATACCTATTCTTCGTGCTGTCAGGTCCTCCACCTACAAAAAGCAAACAAAAAGAAAGAAAAATACAGGCAGTTAGATGCATTCCGTGCCTGTTAGGCCCTGAACCCAGGATGCCTACAGCTTGCATGCGGGCGTCATCCCTACAAAACACATCGTAAGAAATAATCAAAACCTAAACTAACTACTTTTGGTGAGCACCTCCATGCCCACCATTTTTCCTGCTGAGAGTTTGGTCCAGATTCACAAGGATGGGGTCTCCCCCATGCCTGCTCTGGATTCCACTAGTAAATTCTTGGACGTGTTGTAGGGCCACAGTCGGTGGCCATTAATGGTTAATACAACATTGCTGCCATCAATGGTTCTGACATGCACAACACCATTCTTGATGAGCTCTACCACCTCATACGGTCCCATCCATCTCTGCATTAATTTGCCCTTCCTTTCCTGGAACCGAGAATCGTACAACAACACCCATTCTCCTTCTTGGAACTACTTTAGTTTAATGTGGCGATCATGCCACCATTTCCTTTGCTTTTGTATGATCTCCATTCTTTGTAAAGCATCCATTCAGATTTCATCTAGCTGATTCAGCTATCGAATCCTTTCTTTTTGAGCATCATCCAGGCTCAAATTTAGTTCTAAAGTTGTTCTCAGTGTTTTGATCTCAAACTCGATGGGCATCATTGCACTCTTCCCATAGACCAATTGGAAGGGTGTAAAGCTTGTGGTGGATTTCCACGTGGTGTTGTATGCCCATACTACCTCTGATAGCCATGTAGCCCAATATTTTCTATGTTGCTGCATGGTTTTTGTCAGGATGTTCTCTATTTCCCTGTTTGTCACCTCCACTTGCCCGTTTGCCTGTGGATGGTAGGGTGTAGTTTTGTTGTGCCAAACTCTATATTGCTTCATCAGTTCCTCGATCAACTTGGAGGTGAACTGAGGGCCTTGGTCAGTTGTTATTTCTCTGGGGACCCCGAATCATGTAAATATGTGAGCAAATAAGAAATCGACAACCGTTATTTCTTTTGAATCCCTCAATGCCTGAACTTCAACCCATTTGGTGATGTAGTCTGTACAGACTAAAATAAACCTCCTACCTATTGAAGGTGGGTTAATTGGCCCCACAAAATCCATACCCCACTTGTCGAAGGGTTCCAGGTGTACCTGAGGCTGGAGGGGCATTTCATCATGATGGGTTGGTCTACCCATTCTTTGGCATTCATCGCACTTGCTGGCGTATGCGACTGCATATTTGAATAGAGTGGGCCAAAAGTACCCAACCTATAGGATTTTATAGGCAGTCTATTTCCCCACAAAGTGTCCTCCACATGGTTCATCATGACAAGCTTTGAGTATTTCTGAGAACTCCTATTCTGCTACGCATCTCCTTATGATCTGGTCACGTCCTATTTTGAATAGGAGGCCATCAATCCATAGGAAAGATGCACTTTTCTCTATTATCACCTACTTTTCTCGAAAGGAGAGAGTAGGTGAGGTTCTTTTGGTGGCCAAGTAATTGGCTATATCTACGTACCATGATATTTTTTCATTGATGGTGAACAAATGCTCATCCAAAAATTGGTCTTCCACTATTGTATGGTCCACTGGTATCAATCTGGATAGAAAATCTGCTACAACGTTGTCCTTGCCCGGTTTGTCGACTATTGTTATGTCGAATTCCTGCAATAGTAGGAGCCACCTGATAATTCTTCCACCAATATCTGGCTTGCTCATTAAATATCTGATGGTCGCGTGGTCCGTGTGGACAAACACCTTATATCCAGTGATATAATGGTAGAATTTGTTTATGGCATGCACAACTGCAAGGAACTCCTTCTCCGTCACCGTGTAGTTGAGCTCGGCTCCTGCCAAGTTTTTGCTGACATAATAGATGGCATAAAATTCCTCGCCATCCTTCTGTCCAAGGACTGCTCCAATCGCATTGTTGGATGCATCACAATAGATATGAAAGGGTATGGCCCAATCTGGTCCTCTCAAAACTGGTGCAGATATCAGTTTCTCCTTGAGCAACTGAAATGCTTCTTCGCAGTCTTCCATCCAATTGAACTCCACGTCTTTAGACAATAGAGTGTGCAGTGGTTTTGCAATCTTACTGAATTCGGTGATAAATCATCGGTAGTACCCGATAGATCTGAGGAAACTTCTCACCTCTCTCTACGTTCTGGGGCTGGGTAGGTCCCTGATGACCTCGATATTTCTTTTGTCAACCTTTATTCCTTCTATGGAGAGATGGTGTCCCAATACGATGCCCTCTTGCATCATCATAAAGCATTTCTCATTACTCAGGGATAGATTATTTCCCTCGCTTCTTTCAAGCACTCTTTCCAAGTTCGTCATTGCTTCATCAAAGGTTTCTCCATAAGCGGTGAAGTCATCCATGTACACTTCGACCGCATCTCCCATCATGTCTGAGAATATGCTAAGCACCGCTCTTTGAAAGGTGGTTGGTGCGTTGCATAACCCGAAAGGCAATACCCGATAAGCAAATGTTCCCCATGGGCAGGTGAACGTTGTCTTATCCTGGTCTTCTTCTCCTATCTGGATCTGATTATATCCACTGAATCCATCCAGGAAGGAGAAATACTTTCACCCCGAAAGTGTGTCCAAGACCTGATCAATGAATGGGAGTGGGAAGTGGTCCTTCTTAGTTGCTTTGTTTAACGCTCTGTAGTCTACACAGATTCACCACTTCCCATTCTTCTTGGGGACCACCACCAGTGGTGACACCCACTCACTATCAAAAATTGGATAGATGAATCCGATAGACAAGAGTTTTTGTAGCTCTACTTTGACAATGTCTTTCATTGTCGGATTCATTCTTCTTTGTGGTTGCCTGCTCAGAGTTGCTTGTTCATCGAGGTATATTCGATGGGTATAGATCTCTGGGCTGATTCCCTTCATATCCAAGTAATCCCATGCAAATGCCCATTGGTGTCTTACCAGGAGCTCTTCTACTTTTGTCAGTTGTGTGGGATTCAACCCATTACTGACGTTTAACATCCTTCCTAGCCCAATGTTTATCTACTGAATGTGGTGATCTTGGGCGCCATCCAATGGTGACCTAGGTGCGGTGATGGAGGATTCTCCATGGAGGAACTCTACAATAGCACCATCCTCATCTTCTTCTTCCACCAACTCATCCAATGCCATCATCGGTTGGATTATGGATAACTCATGATCTTCATGCTTGGTCAACGTAGGTTCTCCCAACGAGTCGACGGACTACACAGGGGGTGAAATGGTCAATATTTTGATGTTTTGTCCATCGAAGATGGTCATCAGCCCATCATGATAGCTGATGTAAGCATCGACTATTGCCAGCCATGGCCTTCCCAAGATGAGTGGGTAGCCACCCAACCTGGTTTTAGACTACAAAACCAGGAAGTCGGTTGGGTATTCCCATGCACTGACTATCACTATTACATCCTCAAGCATTCCTTTCGATGCCATGGTCGATCGATCGACCAGCTGCAACACTATCATGGTGGGTCTCAGGTTCATGAGTTGTAGCCTCTACATGGTCTCCTGAGGCATTACGTTGATGGCTGCTCCGAGATCGACCAACGTATTGGACAAGGAATGTCCTTCAATTTTTATAGTCAACACTGGGCTACCCGGATCCACGTACTTGGGATGACACGTCTTGCCCATCATCAAATCTGCTAATTTACCCATGACATTGATAGTCTGGGTTGCTTTCCATCCTGGCCTTCTTAGGCACATCTCCCTTATCACCTTGGTATATATCGAGACATCTCGGATAGCTTGAAATAGTGGAATTGTCACTGTGAGGTTCTTCAAGCTGGACAGGATATCAAACTCTGGTTGCGTTAGTTTCTTCTATTCTTGCAGCCGATAAGGAAATGGAGCCTTTGCTCTCTCAGCTACTTCTTCTACCACCTCTTCTATAAGAGGTGTTTCTCCTACATCTTCCTCCTCTTCTATCAGTGGAGGTGTTTCTACTCCTAGCTGTCTACCAGACCTAAGCTGAATATGATACATCGGATACATCTTGCCTTCCACGTTGTATGTTGGCTGATTCACTCTGTTATTTGGATTTGTCATCGGTTGTGTGGGTAGCTACGTAGGTCTCACTATTGGCAAGGCCGACAAGTTTTTATGGGGGTGAGCTGGCGCTACATTCTATGGGGCCAGATTCCATGGAGTGTGGCCTCTCCACTGCTGCCCCGGATATTGATATGCCATCCAGGGCTGCTGATTCGGGAATGCTATTCCTGGGGGTGCGTTAGACCAAGGTGATGGCCCCCACCACCCCATGTTAGGTGGTTGAGGTGGGCCTTGTGACATGTATGGTCCTCCCCCATATGATGGCATTCTAGTTGGCATATTCCCCATAGGGGGTTGTGGCCAACTCTTTCGATTGCCTATGAAATAGGCCTCCGTGGCTTCAACATCCTCTTGATTGCTAGGCAATTTTGGGCACAATCGGGTCTTATGGTTCAGCCTACAAACTATGCATACTCTGACTTTGTTCTCTGGGCATGCATTCTTTGCATGCTTTCCTCTACATTTTGGGTAGAAATAAGCCAATGTTGCATCATTTTCTTACTTCTTTTTCTCTAATAGTAGCGTATCCATCTGCAATGCTAGAGATGAAAGCATTTCACTTTTTAGATCCTCCAACATGTTGCCTATTTCTATTTTCATGACTGAAGCAGTCGCTTTCATGGTTCTAGAAGTGGTCTTGCCTCTCCTTCTTGAGTAATTCTGGCATAGTTGTAGGATGTCTTCCATAGCGTGCTGGTAGACATCACCTCCAGAAATCATGTTGAGAGCCTCCAACGATTCATTGTTAAGCCCTCTCAAAAAGATGCTTTTGAGAGATTTATCAGATAGCTTCGCGTGAGGAGACCATTGAAGATTGAAATTGAATCTCTCCTAGTACTCTTCGAGAGACTCATCCTCTTTCTACGTCATGCTCAGGACTTCCTCTCTAGAGTCTCTTGCTCTCCCGAAGTCTTGATATTGCTCTAGAAAGAGCTTCTTCATTTGATCCCATGTGGTAATGTGTTTCTCCCCTAGACCGATGAACCACCATAGAGCTGCATCATCCAATGTGGAAGGAAAGAGCTTCAACTTCTGCGTATCAGATTTGTAGTCCACAGACCTGCATAAAACATCGAACTTAAATAAGAATAGGTCAGGGTCCTCGGTTGGGTATCCTCTGAAGGTAGGAAGGTGAGCAGGGGATATGTTTTTCATTTTGGTATCTCCTACTCCTTCATCAATCGGGAAGCTAAATCTAGATGAAACTTCTTCTGCGTCGGCCATTTTTTTAGGAAATGTGGTCTCTAATGCAGTACTTATGGCCTTACGATCATTCAAAATTTTTTGAGTCAAGGCTCTAAGGTTATCTGGTGTTATCGTCCGATCTTCTACAACTTTCCACAATAGGGCTTCCTCTAAAGGTGTCCTTTTAAATAGGGGGTTTATGATGGTTCGTTCTTCCCCAAGTTGACGGGATGAGGAAGCACTTTGCACAAAGTGTGGATCCTCACTCCAGTGGAGTGCTGGTTGTGAGTCAGGCGAATCTAGTTCGAGCTCAAAGTGTTCGGCCGACTCAGGTTTTGGAGAACTTTGTTTTACAAACCGACCGTCAGGTCCTCTTCTTCTCGAAGAACTCATACAAGGTCATATGGAAGGTTTCAGGTATTGCAATTGATCTAGTAGAGGCGCTTCCCCGACAACGGTGCCAAAATGTTGCGGGCCAAACAAGGTTAAATTCTTTCCTATTTTTGTCACTTGCCCATGCATTAATTATCAACCCAGGGAGCTTCGTAAACTTGCGAAGGGTCTCACACAGGATCACTTACAATACCACTTTGAGATGAGTCCGCTAGCTCTACTATTGGGGGGTGTTTCAAAGGTTGTCAATCATTCATTCACTCCTCAATAAATTACGTATGAATAATTAAATCTTCAGAAAGAAAACATTCATACGTGCATACTAATAACAAACCTATTGCAATCATAAAATAATAGTGCAGAAATAAACCTATGAAAGCAGTAAGCTAATCTAGAAAACACAAAGAAAGGGAAGAAATACTGGCTTGGAGTGGGCCCAGGCTCCAACAACTTCCTCCCAATTGAACACGCGCTTAGGAACTCTTAGAACTTTATTATAATCACCAAGGAATTACAATGCTTCTTAACCTCTGTACTCCTCTCTGTATTCTGTATTCTGTATTCTATCTTCGATATTTTGATATCTTATCAGAGAGGTCTACGTGTGTTTATATAGCACACCCATAGATCTTCTGTTACAAGGTGGTTACAATAGTCGATTCATTCCAGACTAAACTAAGATAGTCTGGTAAATGTAATCGATGTCTGCTAAAATTGGCATTCATTCCTAATGGTGGCATGTTCTCTGATTGGTTCATGCTTCACCTGGCATAGGTAGGACATTCTCATACATTAGTGCAACTCCCAAATTAACTTACATGACGTAGAGTTGGAACTGCACCAGTCAATGTTGCCCACGTCACGTTATCTGGTCAACGGGTGAAGAACAGAGGCACCTTCTCTATGAGGAAGGTGCCTAAGTATATCAGGCACCTTCTTTATACAGAAGGTGCCTACCTTCCATTAGCACCTTCCTAGAAGAGGAAGGCGCTTGCCTTCTATTGGCACCTTCCTGGAAGAGGAAGGCACCTACCTTCTGTTGGCGCCTTCCTGGAAGAGGAAGGCGCTTATCTCCTGTTGGCGCCTTCCTGGAAGAGGAAGGCGCCTACCTTTTGTTGGCGCCTTCTTTGAAGAGGAAGGCGCCTACTTACCATGCGTTAATTCCGAAAGAAACAAAGTGCCAGGTCCATGAAAAGACCTCGACTGATCCAAATCTGACTAAATCAACTACAATTCCACAAAAACACACTAAAACATACAAATTAGATAACACACATAATCTTATCAAATAATTACATAACCATTCATAAAAATATACAATTCCTATTATATAGCCGCATAATGATTAATGAAACTCATACAAAATATGAGCATTTTCGAGGCTCATCGGTTGTCTACAAAGTTCTCCCATTTCAAATCAACTACAACCTCAATCCCTTGTTCCCCACTAAACATTTCCCACCAATACAAACCAACTTCTTGTAAGTGTAGAGTGGTATAAGACGTTTAGGTATCAGTGGAATAGTTCTTCATGTTACAGAAATTTTCTATGTCCTTCAACCAAGCTTCGACCTTATCACCATCTTCCTCTCCATTATACTTGGAAGATTTTAGATGTTTCATATCCTTGCCCAATTTTACCTATAGTCAAAATTTGGCCTATTGAGACTTTTAAAGGGTTTCATTATCTTGTCTTCCCCTAGAGTTTCTAGCCTGAGTTTCTTGGTTTAACATGGCTTTCCAACATTTGCTTCTGTATTTCCACCCATTATTGGAGCAAAGCTACTGTAGTTGTGAGGTCCTCCATCTCATTACTAGGATTTTCTGAACCTACATCTTGTTGGTGTCAAAAATCGTCTAAAAAAAAGGATTGTGTACCAAAAAGCCCCCACCAACATTGAATGACCTAAAAATTAAAAGTCCTAAGATAAATCTTTGGAGAAGGTTGATTCCTGAATGATTATAACTAGCTTACTTGTAAAGGAAAAGGGAAAGAGAGAAAACTAAAAACTCATGAGATATAAAGGGACAGACTTGGCAACATCAAGATACATATAGAGGTAAATTTGAAATATAAGAAATACACATGAACTATCTAACAGGCCAACCAATCCCCTCAACACAATTATCACCCAAACATTTTATTGCAAATTCTAGAAATAATGAACAAAATAGCTTGAATCCAACATGCATAATTAAAGGCTAACTTTGCTCACTAACTTTAACAAAAATAAACAACCATAATATTCATTCATACATACATGAGAGTGCTTGAAGGCTAGATAATAGTCCAATTGCATTAAGTATACTTTAAAAATATTACATGCAAATTGTAATAGCTAAGGGGATAACACCTAAAAAGTGCTACAAATATCTATATATAGCCATTCAAGAGTTCTTGTTGCTATAACATCATTAATATCCAAATTAATGAAGGATAGTAATGCCAATGCACAACTAGTCCATATGTCTCCTCTGCAACTCCTTTGCCTTGGATAAAACACTTCCTACAACATTCGAACATGATTCATTGATTACCTCTGCTTAAGTCTTCTTCGAAAATTAATGGACTTAAATTTGATAACACTTGGATGCATCTACCCGAGAGCGGAGGTGGTTGTATCACATAAAATATTCAAATACCACTTATCACACCAACTTTTGGTTAGGTATTAAATTCTTTCATCTACTCAAAATATTGAACCCAACATTCTGACACTTGTTGGTGGGAAGAGAAGTTCGAATGTTTCTACCATAATGAAACCTATCCTACACTGTCGGGCCCCTGGGCTATTCTCCCCATTATCTAACAATTGCTTTTGTGTGATATGGAGCTTCAGGCCAAATATATAGTTTGACTCTATCCCATTCTTCTGCCCACTCTAGTGCTTGACCATCATCGAGCAATGTTTTTGGGTTGCGCTCATAAAATCTACCTTAAAATTATTTGCCCATCTTGGATTTGTTATCGAACGACAATTTAGGATCACATTTCCCTTCATTATCTTCCTAAACCTTCATTCACCTAGAGGGCAAGATGAGAATTTGGGATCACACACTAGCTACTACCCACCCAATATTTCACCCATCGCAAGATCTATCAGGGTAGGATTTTGGGAATGCGCGTAGCAAGCCTTCAACCCAATTATCCACCCAATATTTTCCTTTGAATATTCTTTTAAGGGTGGAAATTTGGGATGGGTATAATACTTTGAAGTGAGCCTGATTTCTTGCTCGCCCTTCTACTTAGTTATTTTTTAAATCAACTCCAAACTTTTTTATTTAGGGAGTTAGTGGGTGCAAGAAATTTACCTACACTCTTGATGACTCATGGGGGGATTTCACTCATTGAAATGGCAAGGAACCTAGTAGTTTGATGGAGTTTGTGATACTGGAAAGGAAACAAAAAATATAGCTCTCATGGCCTTTATTCATTGGGCAATGGAGTCAACAAAAATGGGGTTGATAGCAAAAATGGGTACCAATCGTGACTCAAGCTGGGCCTTGTGAGATGTTTGGATGTTGCATATGAGTTCCAGAAGGTTTGACTTGGGGAGCAACCGATTGAGTTACTCCAACTTGCAACTCCTTACATATTTCATTTCGAACTTCTACAATAGGAACATAAACACCTCTCATCTGGTCCACAACATACCTCAACCTTCAACTCTCTGTATAAGGGGGATCACTATACTTTTCAACTATTTATTTAGAGGTAGTTGAAATACCAAGTAACTTGAGTGTTATAATGAAGAGTTGATCTAGCGTTATAGGATCCTACAATACCACAATCATACCTTTGTCATTTTCAAGACCCTCAAACAACTTTTGGAGATCCTCCTTCATATACAATTGATGCTTGTTATCCAAGAAACATGGTGACCCATATTATTTGAGTTGAGTATTGAGTCTATCCATACCTTCTAGATCTCTTTTAAGTACTACCATAAGCTTCATCCCTTCATAACATAGATCCATGTTAGTCTCACAATGACACTGAGAGGGGGGGTGAATCAGTGTGGCTCTTTAAAACTTAAAAACTTCAACTCTTAAAGCCAAAACAATGAAAGCTTAAAACCACATAAAGCAAATATAACAAGAGAGCATCACACAACACAAGATGTAACGAGGTTCACCAGTTTTGGCTACTCCTCAAAAATGACTGCTTGGACTCCCATCCAAATCCAGCCTTTGCAAAGCAACAACTTTACAATCAATTTACCAAGCACCAACTGGAAGGAGCACCAACCCCGATTTATCTGCACCAACAGAAAGGAGCACCAACCCCTAATTTATCTACACCAACAGAAAGGAGCACCAACCCCTAATTTATCTGCACCAACAGAAAGGAGCACCAACCCCTAATTTATCTGCACCAACAGAAAGGAGCACCAACCCCTAATTTATCTGCACCAACCCCTAATTCCAAGCACCAACTTGGACTACAATTTTGAAACTATAAGTTTGACATAAAGATGCCTTCTCTTATACAAGACCCTGACTGGTCTATTGCTAACCCAACCTCTCTCACTATTCACCAAAACATCACACTCACTTCAGGCTCTGCTTACTGCACTTTTATGGCCCTCTTACAGCCCTCTTGCTGCGCTTCTTACTGCATTCTTACGGCTCTCACGGCTCTGCCTAACGCTCTGTTTCAGCACACTTCCTGCCCTCTTCTTGCAGCACTTTTTCTCTCCTTTCGCAAGCACTCTAATTCTCCACGCAGACCTCCTTTTATAACAAAGCTCTGACTCTATTTTTAACTTCCATATTTTTTGCATGCAACTTATTAATAGAGACTTCTATATGTAACTCCTTTATCACACAGTATTCTTTCATGCATCCTATAAATAGTTACGACTCAAGTTTGATCTTCGTCTGATGACTTTCACTTTAACTGTCGCTCGATGATTACACTCTGTAACTGGCCCTGTAACTGTCGTTCGACTTCAGTTCATTGTTCTTATTTTAGCTGCATGATTTTTCTCTGTAAATGCACTTGTAATCGACGTACTGACTTCAGTTAACTCTTCTTATTTTAGTTGCATGTTTTTCTTCTACAATTGCACTCTAATTATCGCATAGAACTTTAGTTAACTCGTCACATATCTTATTTTGATGGGTTCTCTTCTTGCTCATGCCAACGTGACCTATCATGAAATCGTGACACTTTTGCCTCTTTGTCCTCTTCTCAGCTTTCATCCATGAAAACACATGTCACGATATCGTGACACTTTCGCCTCCTTGCTACTCTTCTTGGCTTCAACCCGTGAAAACACATGTCGTGATATCATGACACTTTCACCTCCTTGCTACTCTTCTTGGCTTACAATGTGTGATATCGTGACACTTTCCTTCTTGCTACTCTTCTTCTTAACATGTCGCGATATCGCGACACTTTCCTCCTTACTCTTCTCTTTACTTTGTCATGATATCATGACACTTTCTCTTACTTTCTCTCTCCTCCTTTAGGTCGTGAAAATGTCGACATGTCACGATATCGTGACACTTTTTCTCCTTTGCTCTTTCTCTTGCCTTCGGGTCGCAAAAACCGACATGTCACGATATCGCGACACTTTTTCTCCTTAGCTCTTTCTCTTGCCTTCGGGTCATGAAAACCGACATGTCACGATATCGCGACACTTTTTCTCCTTAGCTCTTTCTCTGCCTTCGGGTCGTGAAACTGACATGTCATGAAATCGTGACACTTTTTCTCCTGACTATCTCTTCTGCAACATGTCGTGAAATCGTGACACTTTTTCTTCCGTACTCTCTCTCTGCAATATGTCACGAAATCGTGACACTTTTTCTTTCAGACTCTCTCCTTGCAATATGTCACGAAATCGTGACACTTTTTCGTTCGTACAACCTTCCTTGCAATATGTCGTGAAATCGTGACACTTTTTCGTCCGTACAACCTTCCTTGCAATATGTCACGAAATCGTGACACTTTTTCGTCCGTACAACCTTCCTTGCAATATGTCATGAAATCGTGACACTTTTTCTACTTGCCTTTCTCTTCCAACATGTCACGAAATCATGATAGTTTTGCTTGCTTGCACTTTCTCTCCGAACATGTCACGAAATCATGATAGTTTTGCTTGCTTGCGCTTTCTCTCCGAACATGTCACGAAATCATGATAGTTTTGCTTGCTTGCGCTTTCTCTCCAAACATGTCATGAAATCGTGACAGTTTTGCTTGCTTGCGCTTTCTCTCCGAACATGTCACGATATCACGACAGTTTTCTTTTTTTCTCAACATGTCGCGATATTGCTCGTTTCTTCTTCCCAACATGTCGCGATATCGTGACAGTTTTCTTTCTTGCCAACATGTCGCGATATCGCGATAGTTTTTCTTTCTTGCCCAACATGTCGCGATATCGCGACAGTTTTCTTCCTTGTGATTTTCTTTTGATTTTTAGTATATGGGCCACTTCTATCTTTTGGAAAACCATTGTACATACTCTGAAGAACCTCTTAACTCCTATCCACTGCATCAACCGATCTGTCATGAACTGTGTTGACAACAATGACAATATTGTTCCTGCACCTTGCTCAACAATCTCCCCCTTTGGAATTGTTGGCAACACACATGCAATTTCCTATAATTCTTCTCCCCCTTTGACAATAATACCAAAGGGCTACTGCAGACTCCCCTTGAGTCCATGCACAACATTCTCAGGCACAAATTAATACAAGTTAGCAAAAATTACAAACATGAGCAAAAAGATAATCAAATATATAAATGCTCCCCCTAAGAATGTGGTCCCTCACTCAGATCTATCTTCAACTGTGTTGGCTGCTGGATCTCTATCCATTGAGACTCTGTCCTCTGTACCCTATCAATAGGCTCACACAGAATCTATCCAATCTTATAGAATCATAAAGAGAATTGTTAGAGACTCAATATGTTCTATACTTAATGCTCAATCATTATATCAACTAAATCTCATAGAAGCATAAAGAGAATTGTTAGAGACTCAATATGTTCTATACTCAAATCCCAATCTCAACTCAAATCAATAATAGTTTATTTTATGGAACTTGAACAACCACATGCATCCAATCACTTGACTAGGCTTAATCAACTCTACTCAACCAATCACCTCAAAGAACATCCCTTTATCACAGACCCTCGTCGAAGCATGTATCAACCAACTCTGTGCAAGCATCAAACACTGTACCACAACACCAACCAAATCCCTTTTTACATTTTCAACTTGGTCTATGTTTTCTACAATCACCGCTGGTCACACCTTACTTCCAACTTGTTCGAATTAGGAGACAACATTTTGTCAAACACTTCACGGCCAACTATAGTGCACCTTACTCAAACTCATACGACTGGACCTCGGATAGGTAAGATTCACAAAGCAAAGTTGCTCATCTTGATGAGCTAAATCAGACTTCAATATTTTTCAACACAGCGTCATAATAGATCTGACAATCTTCACGTCAATGTGAAGTTCAAATACACACTGCTTTTATCGAAACACATATATGCGACTCGGGCAACATTCTTTCACTAACCACACTATCTGAACTGTTATAATCCTTAACTTTGGACAGTGGCAGTAAGAACCATCAACAATACAACAATGACATATAGCAATATTACCAATAAAGACAACTCTCAATTTAATCACCACCCTTCACGACACTACCACAAACAACTGCATGAACAGAAAACACACTTTGACAGCTATACAACAACTCCCCGACTACTTTCCTTTCATCCTCGGATAACTACACAAATACATAGGAGCATTAAAATAAAACTTTAACATTGCTCCCCCTGAGGATGTGCTACCTGGAGCTGCTTAGTGCAATAGAGGAGTAATCTCCTTCTGTCCAAGGAGACACGATTTCCTCTCTTCTTTCTTTCTCCAGTCTTTCTTGAACTTAGGCTGAAGGTTTTCACCTGCATCCCCATTTTGAACCTTTTCGTGAACTTGAACATTTCTCTTGGGTGGTTGTCTCTTGTACATCCTTGATGGATGATTCTTTTCCTTTCTTTGATGCACATGATTTCTTCCCTGTCTGTGTTGCATTCTTTGCGTCTGATGAAATCTACTGTCTTGCCTTAGATTTGGACAAGACCTTGCTATGTGCCCATGACCATTACATTTAAAACATTGCACATGGTGTTCAACCGGAATAACAGATGTATTTCTACTCAAGATAACTCTTTGATCTATTATTCAGTCCACAATAAATTGCCTTGTGACCATAATGGTTGCATCTAAAACAATTGCCATTAAAAGCATTATTATGAATAAAGTGAGAGTGATAGAACCTCTTTTGTTGTGGTTGCTTTGTTGTAGATCTCCTTTGAGATTTTCTTCCTTTTGAGGATTCAGCTTCAGGATTTTCTTGCTTTGATCCTTCAGCAGTGGATTTCTTCTTCTCTGTAGATTTAGAAGATGAAGGTTGTTCAGCTTCATATCCAAGACCAAGCTTGCACATGGGGCTTCTTTGTTGCCTTATCATTTTATCTAGCAGCTCTGTGCTCTTCTCAAATTTGAGATTTGTATTGGCCTCTTCTAGTTGTTTCCTCAATAACACAATCTCCTCTTCTTGTTTGCAACAAACAATCTCTTTCTCATTGATCTCGTGACTTCAAGGCTTCTTCTATTTTCTTGGCTTTGTGAATTTGTAAGAAGAGATCTTCAATATTACCCTCATATTCTTCCAACTTCTTGGACAGTCTTTTGTTCTTTTTCCTTTCTAAACCCAACTCTTCAAGTGCAGAGATCAACTCACCTTCTAGATCTACTTCAGCCTCAAGGTTTTCACCACATACTTTAGAGTTCACTTCTTCTTCCTTTTTTGATTCTTCTTCTTCAAATGCCATGAAAAGAGCTTCACCTGTTTCCTCTTCAGAATCCTCACTGCAGCTGTCTTCTGATGAACTGACATTCTTGGAGATGAAACTTTTCTTCTTGAAGTTGCCTTTTCTAAAATTTGTTTTCTTCTTCCAGTCACTTCTTTCTTGGTGCGATCCTTCATTACTTTCGTCCTTCTCATTAAGTGGACAGTTAGTCGCAAAATGCCCAATGCCTCCACAGCTGAAACATTTAAGAGGTAGCTTTCCTCTGTATTTTCCTTTTCCCCTTATTAGTTTTCGAACAAAGTTTGCTTCCATTTCATCTGATGTCTCTTCTTCCTCGGATTCTTGTTTTGCTTTTATATTTTTATGTGCTTTAAAAGTAGCTTCTCTGTCTGTGGGTTTAGTTTTTCCTATTCTCATCTCATATGCAGTCAAAGAACCATGCATCTCATCCATACTAAAAGTATTTAGATCTTTAGCTTCTTCTATTGCTGAAACTTTAGAATCAAATCTTTGGGGAAGAGATCTTAGTACCTTTTTCACGATGACAGCATCTTCCATTTCCTCGTCGAGTCCTCTAATCGCATTAATGATTCCATTAACTCTCAGCATGTATGCCTCTATGTTCTCATCGTCATTCATCTTTAATGCTTCGAACTGAGCTCGATGCGTTTGTAACTTGGCCTCCTTGATCTTGTCGTCTCCTTCATGAATGCTCCTTAGTTTGTCCCACATGTCTTTTGTCATTTTACAACTCATAATATTTATCAGTTCGCTGTCCACTAAACCGCACATGATAGCATTCTTTGCTTTAGAGTTATTCTCAAACAGTTTCTTACCGGCAACATCGGTTGGAGGAGTGGTGGGTATTGTGTATCCACTATTTACTGAATCCCAAATGTCGTATCCCAAAGCACAAAGATATGTCTGCATCCTGAGTTTCCAAAATGAGTAATTAGTTTCGTCCAACAATGGTGCTTTGTTTGATGAGAAGCCTTCACCACCTGCCATTGCGTACTAATCCAAGATCACCCTAGCTGGTTAAGCTTTGTTCAGAAACTTGGCTCTGATACCAATTGTTAGTCTCACAATGACACTGAGAGGGGGGTGAATCAGTGTGGCTCTTTAAAACTTAAAAACTTCAACTCTTAAAGCCAAAACAATGAAAGCTTAAAACCACATAAAGCAAATATAACAAGAGAGCATCACACAACACAAGATGTAACGAGGTTCACCAGTTTTGGCTACTCCTCAAAAATTGACTGCTTGGACTCCCATCCAAATCCAGCCTTTGCAAAACAACAACTTTACAATCAATTTACCAACACCAACTGGAAGGAGCACCAACCCCTGATTTATCTGCACCAACAGAAAGGAGCACCAACCCCTAATTTATCTGCACCAACAGAAAGGAGCACCAACCCCTAATTTATCCGCACCAACAAAAAGGAGCACCAACCCCTGATTTATCTCACCAAAAGAAAGGAGCACCAACCCCTAAGTTCCAAGCACCAACTTGGACTACAATTTTGAAACTATAAGTTTGACATAAAGATGCCTTCTCTTATACAAGACCCTGACTGGTCTATTGCTAACCCAACCTCTCTCACTATTCACCAAAACATCACACTCACTTCAGGCTCTGCTTACTACACTTTTATAGCCCTCTTACAACGCTTCTTACTACATTCTTACGGCTCTCACGGCTCTGCCTAACGCTCTGTTTCAGCACACTTCCACCCTCTTCTTGCAACACTTTTTCTCTCTTTAGTAGCACTTTAATTCTCCATGCAGACCTCCTTTTATAACAAAGTTCTAACTCTATTTTTAACTTCCATATTTTTGCATGCAACTTATTAATAGAGACTTCTATATGTAACTCCTTTATCACATAGTATTCTCTCATGCATCTTATTAATAGTTACGGCTCAAGTTTGATCTTCGTCTGATGACTTTCACTTTAACTGCCGCTCGATGATTACACTCCGTAACTGGCCCTGTAATCGTCGTTCGACTTCAGTTCACTGTTCTTATTTTAGCTACATGATTTTTCTCTGTAATTGCACTTGTAATCGATGTATCGACTTCGAGTTAACTCTACTTATTTTATTTGCATGTTTTTCTTCTAATCGCACTGTAACTATCGTATAACTTTAGTTAACTGTTACATATCTTATTTTGGTTGGGTTCTCTTCTTGCTCGCGCCAACGTGACCTATCATGAAATCATGACACTTCTACCTCTTTGTCCTCTTCTCAGCTTTTGTCTACAAAAACACAACATGTCGCGATATCGTGACACTTTTGCCTCCTTGCTACTCTTCTTGGCTTCAACCAGAAAACACAATGTCACGATATCGTGACACTTTCGCCTCCTTGCTACTCTTCTTGGCTTCAACCCGAAAACACAATGTCACGATATCGCGACACTTTCTCCTCCTTGCTACTCTCTCTCTCGCTTAACTCGTGAAAACACAACATGTCACGATATCATGACACTTTCCTTCCTTACTCTTCCTCTTTACTTTGTCGTGATATCACGACATTCTCCTTCTTACTTTCTCTCTCCTCCTTTAGTCACGAAAATGCGACATGTCGCGATATCGTGACACTTTCTCTCCTTTGCTCTTTCTCTTGCCTTCGGTTCATGAAAACTCGACATGTCGCGATATCGTGACACTTTTTCTCCTTAGCTCTTTCTCTTGCCTTCGGGTCGTGAAACCCAACATGTCGCGATATCGCGACACTTTTTCTCCTTAGCTCTTTCTCTTGCCTTTTAAACCATGTCACGATATCGTGACACTTTTTCTCTTGGACTCTCTCTTCAGCAACATGTCACGAAATCGTGACACTTTTTCTCTCGGACTCTCTCTTGCAATATGTCACGAAATCGTGACACTTTTTCGTCCGTACAACCTTCCTTGCAATATGTCACGAAATCGTGACACTTTTTCGTCCGTACAACCTTCCTTGCAATATGTCACGAAATCGCGACACTTTTTCGTCCGTACAACCTTCCTTGCAATATGTCACGAAATCGTGACACTTTTTCATCCGTACAACCTTCCTTGCAATATGTCACAAAATCGTGACACTTTTTCTACTTGCCTTTCTCTTCCAACATGTCACGAAATCGCGACAGTTTTCTTGCTTGCGCTTTCTCTCCGAACATGTCATGAAATCATGATAGTTTTGCTTGCTTGCGCTTTCTCTCCGAACATGTCGTGAAATCATGACAGTTTTGCTTGCTTGCGCTTTCTCTCCGAACATGTCACGAAATCATGACAGTTTTCTTTCTTGCGCTTTCTCTCCGAACATGTCACGATATCATGACAGTTTTCTTGCTTCCTTTCTCCGAACATGTCACGATATCGCGACAGTTTTTCCTTCTTGCTCAACATGTCGCGATATCGCGACACTTTTCTTGCCAACATGTCGCGATATCGCGACAATTTTTCTTTCTTGCTCAACATGTCGCGATATCGCGACAGTTTTCTTCCTTGTGATTTTCTTTTGATTTTTAGTATATGGGCCACTTCTATCTTTTGGAAAACCACTGTACATACTCTGAAGAACCTCTTAACTCCTGTCCACTGCATCAACCGATCTGTCCGACTGTGTTGACAACAATGACAATATTGTTCCTGCACCTTGCTCAACAATCCATAACATGAAGTATTTGTAGCATCATGATGTAGCACAGCTCTAGTTCTGTATTTGAGCAAGCAGAAAGGTTAACATCCTTGTTCACAAGCATAATTTTCAAAGTGGCTACTTACGAGGCCATGTTCTATATGATGCTCTTCCTTTTGTCAAACTCAACCTTTGATTCCTCTAAGACCATCATGTAGTCTTCTATTTCTAATGCAAAAGTAGAAATGATTTTTAAGGCCGCCTCCTTAGCTTTTCTCAGGTGAACAAGCCTAATTCTTCTCAAGTTATCCTTTGAGATGACCAACCTAGCAGGCTTCTCCTTTTCCAATCATAGCTCCTCAATAACATGATCAAGCTCAACCTGTTGTTGTTGTATCTTATATTTATATTCATTTAGTGAATCCTGTTGCTACTACAACCTAGCTTTAAGCTCTTCACCATGCTTCTCCAATGTATCTTTTATTGTTTGCATCTCAAATTTAGTGATTTATTCATATTTTTGATATAGGATTCTAAAGGAGGGGGGATTATTTAGAGCATCACTTAATGTATTGTTATTTTTCTCAAGGGCCTTCCTCTCTAGCTGGGTTCGATGGATCTAGATCTCAAAATTCTCCACCTTGTTTTTTGTATTCTTCAGCTTCCTTTCGATATTCCTCAATTTTAGGTATAGGGTATAAGTATCTACATGCGTGGCCTTCAACACTTCAATTGAAGATATTTCATCAATTTGCTAGGTGTGATGTTCAAATTACGAGTCATCAAGCCTCATGTTATCCTTAATATTTTTCACCTTCAGATTGGCAATCACCTTGTGTTTCTTGCCCTCAATCAGGTCAAGCTCATGCAAGATCATCTAAGTGGCCTCTTCCTGGTCATCATACTCTTACAGCTACTCATCTACCCACTTATTTTGATTATCTTGTGCCACTCATACAACCTCAAATATTTTTGGCTCATCTTATTCTATTTCTTGGGTAGGGAGAAAAAAGGACAAGAGGGATGATAATGGGGTTAAAGGGAGTGCCACTAGTACCTAATATTGAGTTGAAGCAACCACTTGACCTGAAGCTTTAACAATGGGTGATGGAGAGGACGATGATATTTGTTGTGGTAACACCCATGGAGGGGACAGTAGGGTGGCTAAAACTATCGGTAGGTTTGGAGGTTGAGGTTATGGGTCGCTTGCAGGCAAAGGAGCGGATGATTCTGACGGGTTTTTGGAAAGACTAAAAGGTTATTTAGGACATGGTGGGGGAACTGATGAGGAATTGGGGCACTCATTACTCAACATAGATACCATTACTAGGATCACTCAAGTGAATATGGCAGTACAAGTCTATGAAACTGGAGAGTTATCCAATGAATCCACAAATAGGGTCTAGTTTGGGAAAGGGATATTCAGCTGCACTCAAAGAGGACTCTATTATTTGGATTGTACTAGAGGCTCTGTAACTTTTTTATTACCTTTATGATTGTGCATTTCTCTTTCCACCTCTTCCACTCATAGGACCTGTTGATGCTTATGCTTTGGTCCTTACACCTGGGAGGTTTTGGGACTAGGGCAGACTCTTTTCTTTTTGCTTCACCCTAATATTTATGGGGAAGATTCAGAGGACTGCTACATTTTTGCTAAAAAGAGCTTAGTTGACCTTATCCTCCTATTGGTTTGCTACTTTTGTGAGTATGAGACTTCTGGTTCAACTATCTTCACATGGACTAGGCTTCCCAACACTTGGATTGGACTCTAAACCTTTTGTTCCTCATCCTCTTCGTGTCCCTCATTGTCCCCTTCTATTGTAGGATCAATGATGTTTGAATTTATTAACACTTCTGGACCAAGATTATCGACTTTTATCTTCTTCCATGTAGCAATGTTAACTTTGAATTCTATCTCAAACTTCACATCCACCCCAACTAGAAGGATTTCCCTAAGGTCATCCTTTTCACATTTCATTATCCACCATTGCTCAATTTTTTCTTCATTGTCCCAACCCTTTTGTTCTTCTACAAATTGGAAGAAATTGGAATTCATATTTTGGTTGGGATTCCTCTCAAGCTCAAAGACCTTTTGTATGGATATGGGGCCCTCCATGGGGGGTGCTCATGTGGTTGGAATCTGGTAAAAGGCACCACTTCATCATCTAGTAGGTTCCTAAATTCTAGCACCTTTTTGTTAGCTTTATTATTCTGGTGCTTAAAATATAAAGGTTTAACATTATTTGCAAGGTTCTCATTGATGATGTCATCTGGGTCATAGTGCCACCTGGGAGGTACAATCGGGAGATCTAAAGCGGACAATTTATTATCCATCTTCTTATAAGTGGGTGCATCTCTTAGTAGATTGTTGATAGGCCCATAAGACATGAGAGATGGGAAGATTACCCTCTTATTTACTCCTTGTCCATACTTATTCTCTATTACCAAAGCTTCCCTACACACTTATAAGCCAAAAACCTAGTCTATAACATAGTAGGGGAGAAGGAAAGGGAAACCTAAAAAACCATACAATCGGATGCATGTGCCTTCTGCTAGGAAATACCAGTATCCTATCTCAATATTGTTCATTCTAAAGAAACCTTTGGCCTTCTCAGATAAGTAGGTACAAACTTCATAGATATAAGCAAGTTCAAGACCAAATAAGTTCTTTTTGAACTCCAGATAAGATTGGATTCTTCTCAGTATATGCATCTAGTCTACGACTGGGTGAGGATCATCTTTTGAAATGGGGATAAAATGTCTCATCTTGAGCATAGAGTAGAAGAACAACCATACAATATAGGAGGGTTAATGAAATTTTGTGCTTACTTTGGACTGGTAATCTTCCATTTGTTTTATTATACTTCTGGCTAGAAAGTCATCCCAATCCATTCTTAGCAACTTGTAAGCTCTCAATACACCATGCACCATAGCTATTTGGTCTAGATACATGGTCTTATTTGTTGCCAACCCATTTAGAATATCCAAAAAAGAGAAAATTGGTTGAGCCTCAACCTTGAGTTCCACTAATGGCCAAGTTCTTTCCATATGATCTTTCGACAACCTCCATCATCCAGGCTCTAGGGCCATATTTCGCTAGCCTTTCCATTTGAGACTTTTTAGTGACGATATTGAGGTGCTTTATGGGTAAATATTTGATAGAAGGCTCCAAAGTCATAAATGCTCTTCTAATGGTTTGAGCACTTATCTAAAATAGAGATCATGAGTTTTGATCCCTGATCATGCTTGTGTTTGCATCATAGAACTCTGATACTACATCTACCAACTTAGGACATGGATGTGCAGTGATTGGTAAAAATATGGTTAGATGTGTATTCCATAGAGTAACACCTACAAAATTTGTGGAATTTCCTTTTGCCTTTTGTTCTGCACCTATGCACAAAAGCTTGGATTTGGCTTTGAGGGTAATGTGTGTGTTTGCAATTATCTCAAACGAGTCTTCCAACTCCTTTTTGGATTGGCTTTCATCATTCTATCCCTTTGTTTTCACACTTTCCTTATGACCATTGGTTCATAATACTTAGAATCCCTTGCTTTCAATTGTGTGAGCTTCACCAATTTAGTGACTATGGTAGCATTACTAGGTATGTGAGCATCATAATGATATCAAGCACCTAATCCTTTTAAAGCACTAGAAGGATGAAGTCAAAAAAATTGATTGCTTGGAGCGATGTGGAGAATATTGTGCAGAACTAGGTAAATCTTATTGGGGCACATTCCATTTGAAAAACAGATCGTGTCGACTATTCTTAGTTTGTAGACCATTAGCCAATGAGATCACCTCCACAACACCCTTCTAAGTCAGTTGTGTACGCCATTAGAGCATTTTCTACCATGATGGAGTTATGGTTGGTTAAAGTGCAACTTCCCTAGGAAAATTGTGTTTTGGATCTTGCCCACTATGTCATTTATGATGCATGTCCGAATTATCATGGAGATTTTACCTGTGCCACTTTTTTTGGTGATGCATGATGTTGTGTCAAGTTTCATAAGTTCCAGATAGGTTGCTATATTTTCTTAGTTTTTGTATGTGGAGGAGCTCATGGTATGTGCAACCTTAGCTTACCTAATTAATTTGATTCAACTTGATTGGGATAAGTAGTAGTCGTTTCCATATGTGCAGTAACCTTATTGTTGGGCACACAAATCGATTCAACCATTAATTATGCTAATAATATTAAGGTGGTCCTTAGATATGCCTGCATGCTTACATATGGCTATTGATAGTTGTAGGAAAACAGTGCACTAACTTTCCTTTTATTGCCCTAGATAATATTTTTGGATCAACTTTGCACAGAGAGGATCCCATTCTTATGCTCTTTCCTAGATTGCCAATTAGGCTACAAGAATACGAGGTTTTGGGATGCAAACGTTTTGGATAAGCCTCTCAATATTCCACCCTGAGGTACTTGAATTTGGTTGGGATGGACCTTTTGGCTACATTCGAAATGAGTGACCTCTCAATATATCATCCTAAGAGGGTGGAGGTTTGGGGTCTTCTCATGACCAGAAAATTTTCTCATTCATCCGTCCAACCCTGAAGTTTGGATGTTGTTCCTTTTAACTACTTAGGTCAAACGATATTGCCTTGGCTGACTAAAGATGTCATGAGGGATGTGAAAAAATGAGCTTAAATATGAAGCTTGAAATGGACATTTATTGGGTCCTTCACACCTATACAAAAGAATAAAACATTTGAAAGAACAAAAGAAGAGATATATACATTTTTATACAATAATTACCATAGGAAGGTTAAGCATAATGCTTTAAGTGTTGGTCATTATTAGTATGGAGAGTAGTCATACTTCTAGATCTCATAGTTGGTATGCATTTGCATCTTTGCAGTATTCAATGAAATATGGACCCAACCAAAATGAATCAAACTTGTCATGAGCACCTGGCTTGGCTTGATTTGCATCCCATTTCAAGACAAGGTCACCTTTAGAGAATTCCTTTGGTGCCATCCTCTTGTCAAACCAATGTTTGACTAAATTCTAATTTTGATTCATGTTGTTGAATGCCTTCTCATGTTCTTCTTCCAACTGCATTAGCTGCACTAGCCTCTTTTCAATTGCTAGGAAGTCTTCACCTACTATCTCACTTAAGAATTTAAGCACTAGGAGCTCAATATTGATGGGAAGAATGGTTTCCTTGCCATACACAAGGGAGTATGGAGATGTTTTCATGGATTTATTTGGAGTTATTATGTCTTACCATATTGCTTGGTTGATCAAGAGGTGCCAATTCCTGGGATTTTGTTCAATATTCCTTTTTATAATATTTAGCAAGTTTTTATTTGTAGAATCAGCCAAACATTTCCCTTAAGAATAGTAATTTGAAGTTGCATTCTAGTAGATTCCATACCTTCTATTGAATTCCATTATCTTGGTACCTATAAAGGAGGATCCATTGTTCGAGACAATAGTGGTAGGGATCCCAAATATGGTGATCCACCTTTATATAAAATCCATGATTATTTGTTTGTTAGCCTATTTAGTTGCTTCAACTTTAGTCCACTTTGTGAAGTAATATACTGCAGTAAGGATATACTTGTGATGAACTGATAAATTTGGATTAATAACTCCAATGAAATCCAAGTCCCATTATTGAAATGGTTATTTTTAGTCACTAGCCGAAAAGGCATGACAAGGTGTTTTCCTTTTCCTACAAACCTTTGACATTTATCACAACCTTTGACCAATTTAAATGCATCTAAGAATACATAGGACCAATAGAATCCTACTCTTAGGATTTTTGTTTTTGTGGTCTGGGTAGAGTAATGCCCCCTGAAAACCTAAAGTGAAATTCTTCAAGGACCTTCTAGGATTTCTTTAAAGGTATGCATCGCAATAGGACTCCATAAAAATTTCTTTGATAGAGAATGTTATTGACTAGTACATATTTTTTTACTTATAGCCTGTACCTACGCCTCTGAGACATCATTAATCCTTTCAAACATTTGCCAAAGATGAAATAATAAGTCAAATTGAAGATCCAAGGGTTTTATGATGGTTACACTGCTTCTAGCTGAACAATATCCACTTCTTCTATGCAAATATTAGAACCCACAATAATAGAATCTACCAAATACTAACAAAGTGCTTACTAGCTTGGTTGGCCGAATCTCTATGTCAAATTCCTGAATATTCATTGTCCAACTAGCTCTTCGATCATCCAATTCTCCTTGAGTCATAAAATTTCTAACATCTGGGTGCACCACATATACAATAATCTTGCTTTGGGAGACAAAGTTCCTGAACCTTTTAAGAGATTTCATAACGACATAGACTTGTTTTTCAAAGAAATTGTATCTTTCTTCACGATCATGCAAAGTCTAGCAGAGAAAGGCAATTGGTATTTTGTTACAATAATCTTCTTTCTACATGAGGACTATCGCATAGCTTTCCTCTGATCCAAGAGCATATACAAGAAAATCCTTAAAATAATTCGGATTGAGAAGAATCGAGTCTTGTGAAATAGCTTCATTGATGCTTTTGAAAGCATCCTTTTGGGTGTCTGTCCATTTAAACTCTTCATTTTTCTTCAACATCTGTGTCATGGGCTTGACTATTTGGGAAAATTTAGATACAAATTTTTGCACAAAGTTGATCGTCCAAAGAATGATTGAAGTACCTTCTTATTCATGGGTAATGGAAGATCCAAGATGGTGCTTATCTTGTTCGAATCTATGGCAAGCCCAACTTTTTATACCACATGTCCTAAGAGTTTACCTTCTTGTACAACAAAGATAGATTTATTTGGATTTAATGATATCCCAAACTCTCTATATTTTTCAAAAACTTGTCTGAGATGCTCCACATGGTTTTCCTTCTTGTGAGAGAATACAGTCATATCATCTAGATAGATAACAATCACTTTGTTCACCAACTCATTGAATTCCAAGTCCATTACCCTTTGGAAAGTAGCACCAACATTTGATATCCCAATGGCATCCATTGGTATGCAAATGTTCTCCATTCAATGGTGAATTTCATCTTTTACTGGTCTTCATCTCGGACCTAGACCTGGTTGAATCCTGAAAAACCATCTAGCAGGGAGAATATTTTTACTTCTGCCACTATGTGCAGTATCTAATCTATTTGGGGTAAAAGATAATGATCCTTCAAAGAGACCTTATTTAGATTTTGAAAATCAACATAGAGTCTGATATCTTCATTTTTCTTTCTGAATGGAACCAGATTAGCAACCTAGGTAGAATGCTTAATAGGATATATTATCTTGGCATTCAATGACTTCAACAACTCATGCTTCATCAAAGCCTTTATCTTCGGGTTCACTGGTATCTATTTCTTCCAAAAAGGCTTTGCATTTGGTTCCAACTCTATGGTATGTTGGATAATCTCCTTACTATATACTTTGAGATCATCATAGCTCCAAGCGATGATATCATCATATTTTTTACATAATTCCTAAATCTGACAAACTTCCTCATCTGAAAAATCCACTCCTATATTCAATCTCCTACCTAAAAAAACTTGATCTTTCTTATAGCCTTTGGAATATATTTTGATCATGTGATCCTTTGGCCAGTCACTATTATCAAATAGGTTTTCAAGGGTGATTAATCCCTTCAGTATGTGATTATTCTTTAATCATATGAGCCCCTCTTCTTCTTCCTCATATTCATTTTCTGGGGGTTCATCAACTGAGCTATTAATTTCATGGATTAAAAAATCCATTATCTATTCATCACTTTCAAATACTTGCCAAAAGATGTTTTTGTTCAGAATAGAGGGCCTATATACCAATCTGACTGTTTTTACTTTGTGAATGGTGTTAGACACCAGACAAAAATTTACTCTTATAGATGCCAATATATTAGTATGCTTATTTTTATTCCTCGAAATAGCTTTGATGTTGAGGGCCTCAAATGCTTCTAACATATCCCAAACTCTATTTCTATAGGCTATCAGATAATATTGTTTGCTAACACATTTTCTAGTAATTTGGTTAATCACTAACTCAGAGTCTCCAAATATTTGTAGTTACTTGATCCCAATATTTTTTGTCTTCTTCAAACCCAGACATAGGGATTCATATTCCACTGCATTATTAGTGCAACTCCATGTCAATATATATGAGAAAGTTTTTTGAGTTTTGGTCGATGAAATTAAAACTACTCGAGCACCTACACCATTTTTACACCTAGCCCCGTTAAAATAGATCTTCCATAACTGATTAGGTGGAAGAGGTAGTTCTTATTGAGTAGTTGGTCTGCTTGTTTCAGATTTTTCAATAGTGTAGGTGCCCATTCCTATATCAATTATGATGTTAAAATCCTTCAAAAAGAACTAGTATTTGCATTGAAGTTCCTCCAGTACCTCTTCCATCAGGGAATCTTCTTCCACCATCATATTAACCATATTGACCTATTGTTCTACTTCCTCCAACCTCTCTATGTGGAATGAAGAGGGCTTCTCAGAGTAAATCTGTACCCTTATTCCTTTGTAAGGTATCTCCATATGAGAATAATCTAAGGAAAGGTAACCTCCCAACTTGGTGGTGAACTCCCTTGATAGGCAAATTCTAAAGTAAGGCTCCAGGTCCACCACCACTATCTCCTGAATGATTTTGACTTGAGGTAATCTATGCAGCACCATGGGGATGTCTTTTATGACCCCTATAGTTTTGATTGGGGTTCCATCTAATCGTAATACATCAAGACAACTTCTATTATACTCCATGCCCATGACATCACTCGTGGTCTTAGGCATGACTGTAGTGGAAGCCCCAAAGTCAATCATATAATTGTGAACTACCCATCCTTCCATTTACAAGGATAGATAAAATGGAAAATTTATGTTCTTTCCTACCCTCATAATAGAGCTACCTTGAGATAGAATCTACTTTAGATGAAATTTGCTTTGGATATTGATCATATTGAGTGTTACTTGGAGTAGATAGATCGATCCAAGGATAATTAGAGCATTGTATATACTGGCCTTTGAAGGTTTTGTTTTCAAATATTCAATAATATTGAAGGTGGAGGCTACATGTTGGCTTCCATTGTCTCTATAGAATGACTCATACTTGCTCTAGTATTCCTGAGTCACTTCTATCCACTGACGCTTTGTCAGGGATGGATATTTTAGTTTATTTCTTGCCTCTTCTTGGGATTCCCTTCCCTTATATTGTATTCCACTAGTTTCTATCTCCTTATTTTATTGGGAGATCAACTTATGAATAAGGATGCTCAACAGAATATCCTTTTAATCCTCCTTGTCTTTTACAATAGTAGGATTTATTTTGGATTCACCCGAAATGGCTTCTTTATGAATCTGGTTAAAACAGAGACTTGTTCAATGGATGAAATCATACAATTGTGTTTGTCTTCCCTAATCATGTTAATTTACCATTTCTAAGCCTTCTTGGATCTTTCTATGCCACCTTTTGTAGATAATTTTGGTGCATAATACATGTATTTTCCCCATGGGGATCATTACAAGTGGAGAACCAATAGTCAAACTGAGATATGGAAGAGAAGAATTTTGCTTCTTCATTTGTAAGGATGGTGTTTGATCTTTCAAGAGACTTACTTGAAGATGTAGACTAATATTTTGCCACATATGGGAACTTTCTAGGCTGGAAGTTCCTTTATGCTTCCTTCCTTTTCATCAAGGTAATTTCATTGATGAGGTTCTTCATGGTATTTTGTATATCTAGCAGGAGGGCAGTTTATGGATCTGGTGTCGAAAGTGCCGAGACTACAGGAGTAGTAGGCCATTGTGGAAGGTTTACTAAGGGAGGCACTATTGGATAAGTTATCATTGAGGATATTGGATGTGGCTATCTGTGAAAAAAGTTTGAGAAGATGGGCATTATGGGTTTTGATGACAACCAACCAATAGCAATCAAGATTTTCTTGGCTTTTATAGCTTCTTGAAATATTTGTAGAAAAGTAAGGACATTAGATTTTCTTATCATCAAACTCAAATTCGAGCTAAAATATCTCATAATACACAACCTACTCATTAGTAGGTCTAAGACCTTAAGGAACTCTTTGCTAGGTCCTACTAAATTAGATATTGAAGTTAACTATCTCTTCTTGGGGATGCTTTTGTATTATAGTGAACTAAGTAAGCAAAGAGAAAGGGTCAGTTTGTTCATTGAAATTTTCTATCATCTTTCCTGCCAAGTCTGTCCATGAAGTGATACTTCCATTAGGAAGAGTTATGTACCAATACAACATATTTTACTCTAAATATATGACTAGCAATTTGATCATGACATCCTCTTCCTGAATATTGTGAACAATAGCCAAAGCTGTTACATCTTAGCAATGTTCATATGCAATTTTCCCAATGCTATCATATGTAGGTAGGGATTTCAGGGCTATTGGGGGAATGATATTTTAGTTTTTAAGGTTGAGGGGACTAGTATGATCCCAGTTAAGGTACCCTTGGTTTTTATTTTGATTCTGATCCATCGCTTCTAGAGGGGTTAGAGGATCCTCAAAATCTGAATCACTATGGTTTTGATTCTCTGAGGGAGTTGGGAGTGAAAAAAATTTAGTAGAAGTAGATTACTGCCTTCTTGCAAAAGGTTACTCAAAGAACTCAACAATATCCTTGTATAAACTAGTCCTATACCTTGTAAACATGAAATATTTACATTAAAAATATTCTAGGCTACTATGCTAGTGGATTCACTAGGTGATTAGAAGATGACTGAGTAGAGCAAGGAATCACCAAAATTTAAACTACTTAGGGAAAGGGGGGATTTCAGCTCCCACTGGACATGCCAAAAACTATTGGTTTCAAAATTTTTCTAATGGAAAGGATTGTGCATCCACAATCCCCCACCAAAATTGAATGACCTCAAAACTAAAAGTACTGAGATCAATCTTTGAAGAAGGCCGATTCTTTTCTAACCTTCTTGTAAAGGAAAAGGGAAAGAGAGAAAACTAAAAACTCATAAGATATAAAGAGATGGACTTGGCCACATCAAGATCCATATAGAAGTAAATATAAAATACAAGAAATGCGCATGAACTATATAGTAGACCAACCAACTCCCTCAACACAATTATCACCCAAACGTTTTATTGTAATTTTTTTTTTTTTTAAAGCAAAAAACCCCTTGTGGGGCCACCTTGGTCTGAGAGACCGCGAATAGGGGGTTCTACACCATCAAAGTCACCCGGGAGTCGCACCCGACCCTGCCCACACCAACATTATCAATTGGATTTTGGATACCCAATTCATATTTTTGGTAGGGTGGAGATTTGAACCTGGGACCTCCCTTGGAGGATTGCCCTCTCCTCTCCAACTCACCTACAACACCTGGGTTTTTTATTGTAAATTTTAGAATTAATAAACAAAACAACTTAAAAATCCAGAATGCAGAATTAAAGGCTAACTTTGCTCACTAACTTTAATAGAAATAAATGGCCATAAAATTCATTCATACATACATGAGAGTGCTTGAAGGCCAAACAATAGTCCAATTGCATTCAGTATACTTCAAAAATATTACATGCAAATTGTAATAGCCAAGGGATTGACACCTAAAAATTACTGTAAATATCTATATATAGCCATTCAAGAGTGCTTACTACTGCAAGATCATTAATATCCACATTAAAAAAGCATAGTAATACCAACACACTAGTTTGTATATCTCCTTTGCAACTCCTCTGCTTTGGAAATAATAATTCCTGCAACATTTAGACAGGTCTCATTGATGACCTATGCTTAATTCTTCTTCGACCATTAATGGATTTAAATCTACTAACACCTGGATGCATCTACCCAAGAGTGGTGGTGGTTGGATCACATAAAATATTCAACTACCACCTATCATGCCAACTTTTGGTTAGGTATTAAATTCTTTCATCTACTCAAAATCTTGAACCCAACACTCTAACACTTGTTGGTAGGAAGAGAAGTTTGAATGCTGCTGCCATAATGAAACCTCTCCTATGTTTTTGAGCCCCTGGGTTATTCTCACCTTTATCTAACAACTTATTTTGTGTGGGATAGAGCTTCGAGCCAAATATATAGTTTGAATCTATCCCATTCTTCCACCCACTCTAGTGCTTGGCCATCATCGGACAACATTTTTGGATTACGATCATAAATTTACCTTAGAATTCTTCATCCATCTTAACTTTATCATCAAGTGGTAATTTGGGATCACAATGCCCTCCATTATCTTCTCAAACCTCCATTCACTTAGAGGGCAGGGTGGGGATATGGGATCACACACTAGCTACTGCCCACCCAATCTTCCACCCATCACAAGACTTGTCAGGATGGGGTTTTTGGGAACGCTCGTGATAAGCCTTCAACCCAATTATCTATCCAACATTTTATTTTAACTCTTCTTGTTGGGATGGTAATTTGGGATGGGTCTAATGCTTTGAAGTGAGCCCAAGTTTTTGCATGCCCTTCTACTTAGTGTTTTTTTTAAATCAGCCCCAAAATTTCTGATTTAGGGAGTTAGTGGGTGCAAGAAATTTACCCATACATCTAGGGTTCTGACCTCTACATTAGTTTGTCATGTCTGCCTTGTTGATGGGGCAACACTCCCTCTCCTTTTCATTGGAAAAATTATCCCTGGACACACATAGGAGATATAGTAGGAATCAATTCACAATGATAACTTGAATTATTCTCCTACTAGCAATTAGATTCCTACTTATCCTACCTAGGTAATCGATATCTACTTAAATATATACACTTTCCTTATAGAATAGTCTTTACATGGTGCTCATCCTATTGCACTCTATCTATTCCTATGCAAGGTACTTGTACCCCTACGAACCAAGCGCTTGGATACCAAATGTCACAACCCAAAATTCTATCCTATTTTGTTTTTTAGCTATGGTAATATCTCTACTTGGATTGCCCTATGTTACCACAATATTTAAGAGGTATTGGTTTCAATAAGAGCTAATATTCCTAATATTTATTACTTAACTCATCTTTGAGGCACACCCATACCCACACCCCACATATATTTGTCTACATGAGTGTACTAGGTGCATTATTATGATTTGCAAACTATCCCTCTCGCTGGCCAGATGATTTAGTTCACCTTCCATCATCCTATTGAAGGGAGCATGCTAATACTCCCACTCTACTCAAGTCCATTCGAGTAGATAGTGAGCGTGTAGAAATCAACTATACTTCTCATATTGGAAATGAGCTAGTCCAATCCCTTCATGCTTCATATATTCCTTGGTTAATGGAATCCACTTCGACATCTAAAGGGTCATTTCATGCTATTAAGTTTTGATAATAATTGACTTGTAACTTAAGCAAGAGGAACTTACTTCCTTAAGTTCCTCATTTTTTACGCCCCACCAACATCTTTTATGATGAGTATAGGCAATTACTTAGTGCAATGCTTAACTACTTCATGTTGAAACATTACTATTGGTCCTCTCCATTCAAGGCTCAATTGTATAGCTTATATAGGTCTACTCCACAAAATAGAAGTTTAAAATTTTATACCTATATTTGAACAAATCGTTAAATTATTCCATTTTCCATCTTTCCAATTATGTTTCTATTTTCCCTTAATATAAATTTTCCATTAAACAACATTAATGTAATAAACACAATTCTTATGCACCTCTTGATTTCTCATCTTTAAGTAATATGATAAGATTACACATCCATTCCATTAACCAATGTATACAATTCATATCAAGAAACTGAATATTATTCTTTCTTATACTTACAAGATGCATAGATAGATAGTGTTCACATAAATGCTATAAAACAAGGCTTCAATTTATTCCATGGATTACATTCCAGATTCGTAGAGTGCATTCAAAAACCACCATACTGATTATTTTTTTAATTCTTTTTTTAAATATTCTAGATATTTTCATAGCATAACCAACATCTACTTAACACATCACACTACCATAGAAATAATAACCAAATAAATCCCATAACACATGATTTACCCTAGGAAAAACCTTGAAGGGAAAACCCAACATTAAAATCCATATTTAATATTAATTTAGCTGGTCCTTACGACCCATAATTACATTCATTTACACTTTGCAAATACTAAAGAAGAATTCAAGTCTTGTAGACTTTTCAAATGGATTTATCATTTAATCCAAATGATTAAAGTCATCTCTATCCTGTGCCAAGGATAAATTGTGGTTACTTTATTTTATCCATATAAAGTCCCCTCAATTTAACGTTCCTTCTACATGGCGCAACTCTTTTAGAAAACCCAAAATATTTCTTGTTCAATCATAAATTGAAATAAAATGAGACCATTTAAATGATTTACAAATAACCATCTATAATAATTCCACATTCTAATATAAATTCCATACATGGAAATAAATGCTCATTGGTTAATTTCCAAAAGAAGAAAGTCATGCTAATTTTTTCCCTTAAATATTACTATTCTAACCTCTACTAGTGAATAGAATACGTACTAGCGAATGTAACAGTCATTTAAAATATCCACAAAAATATTTTAAAAACATCAATCTATTATAATTTGAACCTAGGCACTTGTCATCAAGCACTAGCAATCCAACATCATCATAAGCCAATATACTATAGCACCAACCAAATGGTTTCTAATCAATAGAGATAGCACATTTTTCCAAACATAGGAGAAGTATACTCAACCACTCAAAATTCAATTACATAGTCATTACAATAAATATGGCTTCATATTCTAGGCCATATTTGAAATCACAATGTTCTTTCCTAAGCAAAGATCTCCTTTTGCTTAAACTCCACTTGTTGAGTTTAATCAACCATGGTACGTGTGAACTAGATAATTCCCTTTCTAAAACAACCCTATTACTAGATGACAAACTAAATTATCCCAAATAAAATTCTAAATCCATCCTAAACCGAACAACCATCAACTCAAGCAATAACATTATGACCTTGACATCCACAACCTATTTTCTCAGGCCTTATTGACATCGAGTGCATTAAAGCTTAGTGTATATAGCTCAAAAATATTTCTATAATACCAATCACAAGCCTTAATACATCTATTGAGTTTAAGCCAATGATGATAAGACATTCAAAGTCATTCACCTCTCTTAATAATAAAAGATGTTAAGCCACAACCACTTTTGTTACACAAACATATTATCAAGCTAAAACCAAACAGAGCTTAAGGTATCTAAGCATTCTAAAGGTTCAATATATTTTTCTAAGGTACAAACACTTGTATCCTATTCTAGTTCAACCAAAAATATGTAGTATTTACATAATGGATTACTACAACTAAATACTTATTTAAAGGATAAAAACTGTCCTTCCAAAGAAGTAAGAATTCTCAGCAAAATCTCAACCCTTCATAAGCAAAAAATATCTTGAAAGAAACAATGTTACATTCCTTCAAACAACATAAGAAAGTTTTCCAAAAATCCTACATGAGGATCACTAACCTAACTACTGCAATCGCTTTCCAAAGTTGATTTTCAATCCTATCCTTTCTTCCTTATGTATTCTCTCTCAACCTCGAACCACCGTTACCATTGTGATGATCTCTCCTCCAATTGATGATTGCATTATTTTCTCCTCCTTTTTCCTTTGAAGTGGTTGGAAGTGGTCATCATCACTCCTCCACCACTCTTGTTCCTTTTTGTGTGGAGATCCGATGATCATCCAAAACCAACCAACCCATAATGACTTCATGGACGTATACCTAGATTAGCCATTTACTTCAGTCCTACTTCCTGTTACTAGATGGTGACTTAGTGTTACTAGGTTTTAAAATAGTAATACATTTGGCGAAGGACTCTAACAAGAGTTAGAGTGTTAATAATTGGTTTAGAACCTTGGAAAATGGTTCCATAAAAAATTGGACCGACTTAGCAGGTCCCTTTGTACAAAAATTTAATGAGTCTAAGGATCCATTATCACTATTGACTCAGTTTACATTCATTCAAAGACATCCTCAAGAATCAGTTTCAGATTTCAATCTCAAATTTAACAGAACTTGGAAAAGAACCCCTAATGAGTTCAAACCAACTTCTCTCTTAGATTACAAATATTACATCAGAGCTTTAGGACCATATATTGGCCTACAAACTCAACAATCTGGGATCACTACCGTCCCTAATGTTTATAAAATAGTGGTTCATGCTGAAGATATCTAGATTTTAGTAGGAAGATTACCTTCCAAGCATGTCACTCTGTACACTCCTGAAATCACACAAAAACCCTTAGTTTCATCCTTTCTCACCATAAATTCTATTCCTCTTATAGCTCACCTTCCAATGGTGAACCCAAATCCAAATTTACCCATCATTGTACCTTTTCCTCCTCTTCCATCATAGCCATCCCATAATTCCTCAGTGCTTCTTGATATTTAGAATTCTTTGAAAACTATCAACAACAAGGTCAATGTTATAGAAAAGAGAGAGGTAGAAAGATATTAGCATAGGAGATTTCCCTACATAAAAAAATATCAAAAGCCTAGTTCGAGCAACAATGCAGGGCTGAGGATCAACACTAATCAAGAAGAATATGATTTAATCCTTGAGACAACTCTAGTTAATGTTTGGTGCTTGGTTTGTAATGATCCACATGATATTGAGCCTTGTAACATGTATCAACATCACATCCAAAAAGCTATAGATAAAGTAGAGAGAAACCAAAAGGAAGAGTTAATATGTTGAGGCAACATGAATAAAAAGAGGATGATCTTAAATTTTCCAAACTAGAACATATCACAGTATTGACTAGATATGGAAAGAAACCAATACAAGTTGATTCATAGAAATAGGAATCATTTTAGGTTCCTTCTCAAAACAAGAACGATCATCCCTTTTCAAAGAAGGACAAATTCCCTATTCCTCAGGTTGTTACTGAGTTGATACCTTAGAAACAATAATAGGGTAATGTTGCACCAAAGTCAATATATAAGAATAAATAACAATTTGGTTCGAAAGAGGAAGCAAGAGAGAAGCTACAGTTCTCTTCTATTACCAAGAGATAGAGAATCGAAGTTACACAACAGTATAGGATAAGATTTGGAGAAATGGACAAAAGGGAAGAGAAAAAAACTTTCGATAAGCTCAAATTCAACATTGTAGAGGGACTAAAAAGGATTCCATCAAAAGTGAGTCTTTATGATACTATTTTTCTCCCTGGTGAGATTGATTTATTAAAAGCATCTCTTAACAAGAAATCCTAAGGGAAAGAGATGAAAACTGTGCTTAACTAGCCTCAAGAACAGAGAAAAATGTCCCCTACTACCCTAAAAAATAAACCTTCCCCATTCTATATTTCTTTAAGGATGGAGATATGGATAATCCTTAATTGTATGATTAACTCTAGAGCATCTACTATAGTACTACCTAAATTTTTTTGTGATGAAAAGGGTATATAATACACCTGCTCTTGTCAAGGTATCCTGCAGCTAGATGGTACCCCATTCAAGACTGTAGGAGTAGTGAAAGATGTACTAATGAAGTTGCATGGAGCTCCTGAGGTCACTATTGTGTAATAAATCATGGTGGTAGATCTTGAGCCCTACTTTGGCCTATGTATTTCTAGAGATTTTTTGGCCAATATGGGAGGTTACATGTATTTGTACTACTATGGTATGATGATACCTCATAAAGGAAGAAGGATAAGACTGGTTCCTGAAAAGCCAGTCACTTACCATATTGATAAGATAGAAGAAGAAATGTACAATCACTCAGTTATGGAAGAACTAGAGCTGGTGGAAATCTTGGAAGATTTGGAAGTTGATGATCAACTACCTTTCCAAAACGAGTAAGATCTACTAGAATTGATATTAGGGACATACTAAAGAACACAATCTTATACTAAGATGGGTATGAACAGTATAGGATAAAAATTTTACTTTGCTTTCCAAAGCAATAACTTCAAATATCATCAATTGCAATAATGAAAAAATGCACAAATCACCACACATATAAGAGACATAGATTTAACGTGGTTAGCCCAATATGGGCTACATCGATGGAGAAATATTGCTTATAAATTTCTCAAAAAATTTTGTGGGCTCCAACCCACAGGAGACACCAATCCCCTATTACAATGTTCATGGATACCAATCCACATGAGACACAAATCCCCTCTCAAGTTCATGGACACCAATCCCCTCTACTATGGTTTTGTGGATACCACTCCATAGGAGACACCAATACCCTCTGCTCTAGTTTTTTGGACACCACTCCATAGGAGACACCAATCCCATCTACTCTAGTTTTGTGGACACCACTCCAAAGGAGACACCAATCCCCTCTGCTCTGGTTTTGTGGACATTACTCCATAGGAGATACCAATCCCCTCTAATCTGGTTTTGTGAACACCACTCCATAAGAGACACCAATCCCCTCTACTTTGGTTTTGTGGACACCACTCCATAGGAGATACCAATCTCCTCTACTCTGGTTTTGTGGACATCACTCCACAAGAGACACCAATCCCCTCTGCTCTGGTTTTGCGGATACCACTCCATAAGAGACACCAATCATCTCTGCTCAAATCAACTTCATAATATTCTCAAATATTCTCTTAAATTTGCTCACAACATCTGCTCAAATCTTCTCACAAAACCTGCTCAAAAATACTCACAAAAACCTGCTCATATCTTCTCTCAAATCTGCTCACAAAAACCTGCTCATATCTTCTCTCAAATCTGCTCACAAAAACTTGCTCAAATCTGCTCTCAAATATATTCACAACACTTGCTCAAATATGCTCATCAAACCTGCTCAAATCTGCTCATAACTCTACTCAAATCTTGCATGCATACAATGCTCATCTATTCCCAAATCTTGCATACATACAATGCTCATCTATTTCCAAATATTGCATACAAAATAATGCTCATCTATTCCCAAATATTGCATAATGATGTCATCAAGTTCTTCACCTATTCTTCAATGTGCTTTCCTCAACTAAAGTAATTTAGACATATTCTACTCAGAATTCTTTTATCTTCATGAACATATAGAGAATGATATGCACTAACAAATACCCAATATGTTCTTCTTCTCAATTGAATCATTTCACACTATCCTTGCACTTTCACTTGCTTTTTCCTTTTAACCAAAATGCATCTCATAATTCCTTATTTCTTCAATGTATAAAATCAACAATAACTTTCTTCAAATAACAAAACTCTAAAACAACAATTTCTTTTCTAACTCATTTCAATGCAAGGTAATCAATAATTCCTTATACCTCCCAAACAAAATAATTTTCTTCAAATAATAAACTCAACACATTAAGCTTTCTTTTAATTCATTTCAATGTAATATTTTTAACAATTCCTTATACCTTCGAACAAGAAATATTTTTCTCAAATAAATCCAACCACCTTGAGAAGGAATTAATTTATCATACCTTAATAAAAATTAATTTATCATACCTCCAAATCTTCAATTCTACTCAAAAATTCCTGCATGTGTGGTCAACTCATAGCAGGTCAATAGATTACCCGAACTATGCAAATATCCCTCAATCAATGGTTACCTTAGCAAGTCTCTCAACTTTTGCCATGTGTTCACAATATGCCAATGTCCTCCAACTGGGAAAATCTCTGTATGGCATACAAAGCATCGGTGCCCTCCAACTGGCATCGTGGGCACCGTGAGGTTCTCACAATTTTCTTATTGTACGTAGACCATTTTAAATCCCTTCACATCCTTTGTGGGATAAATGTGGGATTCAATTCCCCAATACAATCACAAAGAAAACTTTCTCAATAAGATGATGTTACTTAGCTTTAAAAAAAATTAAATATCAAACTTTAATTTATTGCTTTCCTGTGCACTCGTTGTATCTCTGTCAGACGTTTGGCTTAATGAAAACCTCTTGTGATGTTTTTTCCCAAAACATAGATTCATAACATCTACCTATTAATATTTCTACTACGTGAGTCCCATAGTCATGATTACAACTTGTTGTCCAAGATTTTTAATCCTCCATTTGTTGGTTCAAAATGCTCTTCATTGTGTGTAAAATATTCAATACTTCTATTGTTTATTCCATGTGCTTCTTCACTGTGTATAAGCTTCTACAATATTTTATTTGCTGGTTCCAAGTGCTTCTTCACTATGTATAAGGTTCTTCAAGCTTTCAAATTGCTGGTCTTGTTGTGCGCAACCTCTCACCATGCACAAGACTCCTTCAACTCCCATAAATTGGTCTCATTTTTGTGAAAACTCTCATTGTGAGTAAACTCTTTCAATTTACAACAGTTGGTATTCATATTCTACAACCTCTCACTGTGCACAACCTCACACTGTGTGTAAAAATTTTACCATGTGCAAAACTCTCACCATGTGTAGGGCTTTCACCATGCGCAAGCGCCTTCAATTTTTAACATATGGTCTTCACCGTGTATAATATCTCATCATGGCAACCTCACGCTGTGTGTAAGCTCCTTCACTCTCCGATCACACCTTTTCTCGCTAGTTCCAAACACTCTTTGTCTTTCGTAAGATGTCGCGCTTCAAAAAACGTATTGTTGGAGACAATCATTAAAGTCATGAGCTCTTCATGTATTTATATCATATATTTCAGGTGCACACATAGTTGGCTCAAAGAAACTTCACATTTACAATATTTAAAATTTTCATTTAAATATTATAAATTTAAACCTTTGCTCTATGATATCCTTCACTTCATCAAATATTTCAATCTTGTTATTGGCGTGGGCTCATTGGAACTTCATATTTATAATATTTAAATTTGACATTTAAATATTATAAATTTAAACCTTTGCTTCATGATATCCTTCTCTTCATAATATATTTCACTTTATAATATTTAAATTTATCATTTAAATATTATAAGCTTCACTTTTATTTTTCCTTGTATATTTGCCTTGCTTTCACTCATCTCCATTGTTTGTTGCTCATGTATTTCCAAATATTGCATATAAAATAATGCTCATCTATTCCCAAATATTGCATAATGATGTCATCAAGTTCTTCACCTATTCTTCAATGTGCTTTCCTCAACTAAAGTAATTTAGACATATTCTACCCAGAATTCTTTTATCTTCATGAACATATAGAGAATGATATGCACTAACAAATACCCAATATGTTCTTCTTCTCAATTGAATCCTTTCACACTATCCTTGCACTTTGACTTGCTTCTTCTTTTTAACCAAAATGCATCTCATAATTCCTTATTTCTTCAATGTATAAAATCAACAATAACTTTCTTCAAATAACAAAACTCTAAAACAACAATTTCTTTTCTAACTCATTTCAATGCAAGGTAATCAATAATTCCTTATACCTCCCAAACAAAATAATTTTCTTCAAATAATAAACTCAACACATTAAGCTTTCTTTTAATTCATTTCAATGTAATATTTTCAACAATTCCTTATACCTCCCAACCAGAAATATTTTTCTCAAATAAATCCAACCACCTTGAGAAGGAATTAATTTATCATACCTTAATAAAAATTAATTTATCATACCTCCAAATCTTCAATTCTACTCAAAAATTCCTGCATGTGTGGTCAACTCATAGCAGATCAATAGATTACCCGAACTACGCAAATATCCCTCAATAAATTGTTACCTTAGCAAGTCTCTCAACTTCTGCCATGTGTTCACAATATGCCACTGTCCTCCAACTGGGAAAATCTCCGTATGGCATACAAAGCATCGGTGCCCTCCAACTGGCATCATGGGCACCGTGAGGTGCTCATAATTTTCTTATTGTACGTAGGCCATTTTAAATCCCTTCACATCCTTTGTGGGATAGATGTGGGATTTAATTCCCCAATACAATCACAAAGAAAAACTTTCTCAATAAGATGACGTTACTTAGCTTTAGAAAAATCAAATATCAAACTTTAATTTATTGCTTTCCTGTGCACTCGTTGTATCTCTGTCAGACGTTTGGCTTAATGAAAACCTCTTGTGATGTTTTTTCCCAAAACATAGATTCACAACATCTACCTTATTAATATTTCTACTACGTGAGTCCCATAGTCATGATTACAACTTGCTGTCCTAGATTTTTAATCCTCCATTTGTTGGTTCTGTTGGCAATTTTGGGTTTGAGATCCTAGCTTCTTGTCTATGAGTTGTCATTGATGTCAAAAGGAAATGGCATTAATGTTAAGAGGATGTGTTGGATTCAAAGGTGGAAGATTCAAAGAGAATATTTTTAAGAGAATCCGGAGAGATTCCATTGGCAAGGGTTTTTCATTAAAACCAAACCGGTTTTTATTAAAACCAAGTTGGATAGGGTTTTTATTAAAACCAAGTTAAATGGTTTTTATTAAAACCAATGGAGGTTCTCTTTATTATTTATTTAATTATTATTTAAAACCCTTCAAGGTTTTAATTAATTAATTATTTAATTAATTAAGGGAGAAATTATTAAGGGAGACTTTTGATTAATTTCGAAATGGTCTTTATTTCCGTCGACGTCAAAGTGTCTTCGAAGAGACTATTTATTCTCCAACTCCTAAGGTTGGAAGGCTAATTAATTCGAAATTCCTCAAATGCAATTTGCGGAGTTTGTGCTCTGTGTTTGCTGTGATTGAAGGAAGACTTAGAAGCACGTGCGGTTGAAAAGTCTTCGGGAGTTTTTTCGAGGGTGAAGTGGAGGGAAGTTCACTTGTGAACTTCGTAGCCTGCGTGGGCTAGTGGCAGTGAAGGCTGCTGTTGGGCGTTGCATTGGTGGAGGTCGTCGTTTCGAGTCTCGCGGGGGTGCTTTGCTAGAGTAACACACGTTTTTATTAAAACGTCTTTATGCCGCAAAATTCGGAGTTTCTTGGACAACGATTTATAAGGTGTGATTAAATTTTATGAGTTTTGGCTTTTGTGATTAGCATTGAATAAAATCTTAGGAGAAATAGGGGCATATTTCTTTGGATGTATTTTTAAGATTATTCTTTGCTATGCTGAAATTAAAAATGGAGGTATAAGGTGTGAATCTATGATTGTTGATTTATTGGCATGTTATGGTGGTTGTGTTTAAAGAAGTGGAGCTAAAAGGTGTAATAAAGGAAGTTTATATTATTGTTCATTTCTTTTTATTCTAACCCTAACTTGGTTGGAAGTTTGAGAGTTGTGTGTGGTGACAACTTGAAGGTTCAATTATCTTCTACTCCAATAAGGTATGGGCACATTATTCTTATGAGTATGATTGGTGTATGTTTTCTGAAATAAGGTTGGAGTGAAAAGGTATTCTACTAGGTATCCTTTGGCTAGGTGTAAATCCTATTTTCTGGTTTGTTGAAGACTACTTATGCATTGTTATCCTTAAGGAGAGTTTTTGGTGAATGCATAATTTTTGGTTTGAGATAGTGGAAGCTTTGTGCACTAGGGTTTATATTTGTGAGTCTAGCTACTTGCATTGAGTTGGTAGAACCCTTGGTTGGTTGTTTTGAGTTTGATGGTTGAGTTGCTTCCATAGAGGTTGTTTGATCAAGTTATTGCTTTACTTGATTCATGATATTGGGCTTACTCCATTGAGTTGATTTGAGCAAGTTATTCTTTGCATTTGGTGATATTGTGTTGGTGGCTATTTTGTTCAAATATCTTTGGAGGGAAAAGGATTTCTACTTGTTTCCTTTTCTTGTGATGATTGGTTGAATGCTTCAAGGTTGATGTTGAGTTGAATGGTGTTGTTTGATTAAGCCTTGTTGATAAGCATTGTTGTTGAAGCCCTATTTGGTTGTGAAAGAGTATTTGGTTGTGAAAGATTGATTGGTTGAGAAAAGCTAATTGATGGTGAAAAGAACATGAGTATCATTGTTATGTGATTCTTTGCATAGTTGGCAATTGTTGGGGTTTCATGTTCTTGAAAGAAAACATTCTATCCTATCCATTTCAGATATTGAGTTGAGTTTTCAGATTTGAGATTGAGATTGAGTTGAGTTGATTTGAGTTGAGTTTTGAGATTGGGATTTGAGTATTGAACATATTGAGTCTCTAAAAATTCTATTTATGCTTCTATGAGTTTGACAAATCACATTGGGTCTCTAAAAATTCACTTTGTGATTTCCTACTAAGAAAGTTTTTCTTGGTGAGCTTGCTGAGTTTTTGGACAGGTTCCAGTGGGGACTTGTGAGCAGTTCTTGGACAGGTGCCGGTGGGGACTTGTGAGTAGTTTTTGGACAGGTTCTAGTGGGGACTTGTGAGCAGTTTTTGGACAGGTTCTGGTGGGGACTTGTGAGCAATTTTTGGACAGGTTTCGATGGCTACTTGTGAGCAATTTTGGACAGGTTTCGGTGGGGACTTGTGAGCAGATTTGGACAGGTCATAGCAGAGGACTTGTGAGCTAATTTTGATAGTTCTATCAGATAACTTGAGGACAAAGGTGCATTTGTTCTATGAGAAGAACCTGAGGACATATTTGGCAAGTCTTTGAGAAGGCTTGTATGCAGAGATTTGATTTTTTCAATAGTTGGACAGATATGACAGATAGAGGAAGACTTGTACTATACCGAATGACTGTGTTTAGTACAGGTTGCTGAGCTGTTGTGGACGTGATCATAGAAGGCAGAGGTCTCTTATGCTAAGCATTGAGGACAAGAGGTCTTCAGTGGAAAGGAGTTCCACGTGCTGGCAAGAGGTAGAGGCAGTTGATCTTCTGAGGGATCATTTCTAGAGTAGAGGGGAAGGTATCTCCTTTGAGCAAAGGCTCATAAATTCTGATTGGGGGAAGGTATCTCCTTTGAGAAGAGGCTCATAAATTTTGATTGGGGGAAGGTATCTCCTTTGAGCAGAGGCTCATAAATTATAATTGGGGGAAGGTATCTCCTTTGGGCCGAGGCTCATAAAAATTGTAATTGGGAAGGATTCCCAAAGAACTTTGAGATAACTTTTAGAGAAAAGTTTTGTGGACGTAGCCCAACCATTCTGGGTGAACCACGTTAAAAATTGGTGTCACTTTGTGGATGATATTGTGCATTGCTTTGATATTGCTTTGGGTATATTGCTTTACTATTTTGAAGTATAAAGGAAAAAGTAAAAAGAGGTCTTATACTGTTCACCGCCCCTCTCAGTATAAGTTTGTGTTCTTCAATTGGTATGAGAGCAGGTTCCTTCGAAAAGTTTAACAGCTTGAAGGAAAATCTAGTAAAGAACACAATGGATCATTCAAGTGGCAATGCAGCACCTATTCTTGATGGGTCAAATTTTGGTCTTTGGAGTGCAAGGATGAAGGTTCATCTAATGGCACTTGGGAATGAGGTTTGGGAAGTGATTGAAGATGAGTACACTATTCTTGAACATGGTCCTAATACTAAAGAAGAAAGGCTCCTACATCACAACAATTAAAAAGCAATGAATGCAATATTGAAAGGTTTACATAAAGCATATCTCACTAAAGTGATTCACTGCAAGATAGCTAGTGAAATGTGAAAACAGTTGAAGGTTGTTCATACAGGTGATACAAATGTTAGAAATGCCAAGTTGAGACACTTCAAAGGTATGTTTGAACAACTCACGATGAATGATGATGAAACTATTAGTGACTACATGCTTCGTATGGATGAGGTTGTTAACTCCATGAAAGACTTAGGTCTTGAGCTTGCTGAAAATGATGTTTGTGATAAGATTTTAAGATCTCTTCCTAATAGATTTAGTGAAAAGATTTTTGCTATTGAGGAAGCTAAAGATTTGGATAAGTTGAAAAAGGATGAGCTCCATAGTATACTTGCGAGCATTTGAGTTGAGAACTCAAGTGAAGGTTGATGTCAAGAAAGAGGCAGCTTTCAAGGCTACCAAGAAATCCAAGGGTAAATAGCTTCAAGATAGTGATGAGTCTTCTAGTGATGAAGAGGCATATTACAACAAGAAATACAAGTTCTCTAGAAAGCACAAAATTATGAAAAATGTAAGATGTTTCAATTGTGGAAAGTTTGGTCATTATGCTACTGACTGTATTTTTCCCAAGAATGAAAGTGATGAAGATAAACAGGATTCTAAGAGCAAGGATTCTGAAAAGCACAAGCATCATAGGAAAAACAAAGATGAGCACAACAATCAAGGAAAGAGGTATTCTCACAAGCACAAGAAGAGTTTCTACCTAGACAAAGTAAGTAAGTGTTCTAGTAGTGATAGTGAAAGTTCTTCAAGTGATAATGAAAATGAAATGTTGTTCATATCAGAAAAAGAGGAAGAACCGAAACATAGATTCATTATCATGAAATGTCTTAGATGTGGAAACTTTGGTCACCTTGAGGATGATTGCACAAATAATGATTTGGTTTCTAGTATGTATGAGGATGCTTCAAAAACTATAAGGAAGATGCATGTATGGTTTTTGAAAAGGGTAGCACCTCTAGTGATAAGAAATCCGAAAAAGGCTTTGATGATTCAAAAAGCAAACAAATAGAGGAAGATATAGAGGAAGGTGAAGTAGATCTTGAAGGTGAACTTATTAGTGCTCTTAGTGCTTTGAAAAAGGAAAGAAATAAGAATGCTAGACTCAAGGATAAGTTAGATGAATGTTGTATGGAGAGAAATGATCTTATAGAAAGTCTTGACTTCTCTATGGCTAAGACACAAGAACTCAAGGATGAGTTAGAGTCTAAGGTTCTTGAGTATAGTGAGTTAGAACAGAAAATGGCTTCTTTGAAAGAGGAAACTAAAGAGTACAAGGATAAGCTTTACGAGTTTCAAGATAGCTCCAAAAAGGTTAAGTCACTCATCAAAGGTCAAAGAAATACAACAAATAAAACAGGCCTTGGTTTTGTTAAGCCACACAAGGAACAAGTTGGAGAGTCTAGTATGAGACTCCAAAAGGAAGAGAGTTCTGATGAGGAAAGTATTTCAGAAAGGGATTCCTTGTATGATAGATGCACAGAAACAGAAAATAGAATTCAGATGAGAAGAAGAAGTTTTTAGAACCTAAGAGGTCAATTAAAGGAAAGTTTCAAGGTAGATGTTTTGCTTGTCACAGGTTTGGTCACATGGCTTCACATTGCATGGCTCAAGTGAAGGAGGTAAATGACAGTTTTAGAAGTGCTAGTTACTTTCAAGGGTATTGCTACTCTTGTCAACAGTTTGGGCACAAGGGAGTCTATTGCAAGGTAAATAACAGGAACAAGTTTGATCAAAACAGGTTTGGTCAGAACAGGTTTGGTCAGAATAGGTTTGGCCAGAACAGGTTTGGTCAGAACAGGTTTGGTCAGAACAATTTTGGCCAAAATAGGTTTGGTCAGAACAGGTTTTGTCAGAACTGGTGGATTCAAAGATCGGGTTTACCTAAGAGAAACAACATCATCAAGTGTTTCAAGTGCAACAATGAAAGTCACACAATAAGACAGTGTAGAGCTGAAATTCTAGAATACAGGAACGAGAACAGTGGCATGATCAGGTCCAAGGATCAAGGCATGGACAAGAACAGGGATGAGAACAAGAACAAGAACAGATGATAGGAACAGGAATATGGACAAAGAGTTCAAGAGAAGGCCCAACAAGGAAGTTATAGATGCTGATGATGATCAGTGCCTAATGGGAGTTTTACTCCCACCCAAGAATTAATCACCTCATCAGGAGGTGGGGGAGGGACTAAGCTAAGAGGCTCATTCTTAGTCCCGAGCCCCAAAGGTGACCATTTTCCATTGATGACAAAGGGGGAGAGATTTGAGTAAGGGGGAGAGCCTCAAGACAGGGGGAGCTATTTATGTTGAGTTTCCGTGTTGTTGAGAAGCATGGTTTGCCATCAATGACAAAGGGGGAGATTGTTGGCAATTTTGGGTTTGAGATCCTAGCTTCTTGTCTATGAGTTGTCATTGATGTCAAAAGGAAATGGCATTAATGTTAAGAGGATGTGTTGGCTTCAAAGGTGGAAGATTCGAAGAGAATATTTTTAAGAGAATCTAGAGAGATTCCATTGGCAAGGGTTTTTCTTTAAAACCAAACCGGTTTTTATTAAAACCAAGTTGGATAGGGTTTTTATTAAAACCAAGTTAAATGGTTTTTATTAAAACCAATGGAGGTTCTCTTTATTATTTATTTAATTATTATTTAAAACCCTTCAAGGTTTTAATTAATTAATTAAGGGAGAAATTATTAAGGGAGACTTTTGATTAATTTCGAAATGGTCTTTATTTCTGCCGACGTCAAAGTGTCTTCGAAGAGACTATTTATTCTCCAACTCCTAAGGTTGGAAGGCTAATGAATTTGAAATTCCTCGAATGCAATTTGTGGTGTTTGTGCTCTGTGTTTGCTGCGATCGAAGGAAGACTTAGAAGCACGTGTGGTTGAAAAGTCTTCGAGATTTTTTCAAGGGTGAAGTGGAGGGAAGTTCACTTGTGAACTTCGTAGCCCGCGTGGGCTAGTGGCAGTGAAGGCTGCTATTGGGCGCTACATTTGCGGAGGTCACCGTTTCGAGTCTCACGGGGGTGCTTTGCTAGAGTAACACACGTTTTTATTAAAACGTCTTTATGCCACAAAATTCGGAGTTTCTTGGACAACGATTTATAAGGTGTGATTAAATTTTATGAGTTTTGGCTTTTGTGATTAGCATTGAATAAAAGCTTAGGAGAAATAAGGGCATATTTCTTTGGATGTATTTTTAAGATTATTCTTTGCTATGCTGAAATTAAAAATGGAGGTATAAGGTGTGAATCTGTGATTGTTGATTTATTGGCATGTTATGGTGGTTGTGTTTAAAGAAGTGGAGCTAAAAGGTGTAATAAAGGAAGTTTATATTATTGCTCATTTCTTTTTATTCTAACCCTAACTTGGTTGGAAGTTTGAGAGTTGTGTGTGGTGACAACTTGAAGGTTCAATTATCTTCTACTCCAATAAGGTATGGGCACATTCTTCTTATGAGTATGATTGGTGTATGTTTTCTGAAATAAGGTTGGAGTGAAAAGGTATTCTACTAGGTATCCTTTGGCTAGGTGTAAATCCTATTTTCTGGTTTGTTGAAGACTACTTATGCATTGTTATCCTTAAGGAGAGTTTTTGGTGAATGCATAATTTCTGGTTTGAGATAGTGGAAGCTTTGTGCACTAGGGTTTATATTTGTGAGTCTAGCTACTTGCATTGAGTTGGTAGAACCCTTGGTTGGCTATTTTGAGTTTGATGTTTGAGTTGCTTCCATAGAGGTTGTTTGATCAAGTTATTGCTTTACTTGATTCATGATATTGGGCTTACTCCATTGAGTTGATTTGAGCAAGTTATTCTTTGCATTTGGTGATATTGTGTTGGTGGTTGTTTTGTTCAAATATCTTTGGAGGGAAAAGGATTTCTACTTGTTTCCTTTTCTTGTGATGATTGGTTGAATGCTTCAAGGTTGATGTTGAGTTGAATGGTGTTGTTTGATTAAGCCTTGTTGATAAGAATTGTTGTTGAAGCCCTATTTGGTTGTGAAAGAGTATTTGGTTGTGAAAGATTGATTGGTTGAGAAAAGCTAATTGATGGTGAAAATAACATGAGTATCATTGTTATGTGATTCTTTGCATAGTTGGCAATTGTTGGGGTTTCATGTTCTTGAAAGAAAACATTCTATCCTATCCATTTCAGATATTGAGTTGAGTTTTCAGATTTGAGATTGAGATTGAGCTGAGTTGATTTGAGTTGAGTTTTGATATTGGGATTTGAGTATAGAACATATTGAGTCTCTAAAAAGTCTCTTTATGCTTCTATGAGTTTGACAAATCACATTGGGTCTCTAACAATTCACTTTGTGATTTCCTACTAAGAAATTTTTTCTTGGTGAGCTTGCTGAGTTTTTGGATAGGTTCCAGTGGGGACTTGTGAGCAGTTCTTGGACAGGTTCCAGTGGGGACTTGTGAGCAGTTTTTGGACAGGTTCCGGTGGGGACTTGTGAGCAATTTTTGGACAGGTTTCGATGGGGACTTGTGAGCAGTTTTGGACAGGTTTCGATGGGGACTTGTGAGCATTTTTGGACAGGTTTCGGTGGGGACTTGTGAGCAGATTTGGATAGGTCCTAGCAGAGGACTTGTGAGCTGAGTTTGATAGTTCTATTAGAGAACTTGAGGACAGAGGTGCATTGGTTCTATGAGAAGAACCTGAGGACATATTTGGCAAGTCTTTGAGAAGGCTTGTATGCAGAGATTTTATTTGTTCAAGAGTTGGACAGATCTGACAGACAAAGGAAGACTTGTACTAGACCGATTGACTATGTTTGGTATAGGTTGCTGAGCTGCTGTGGACATGATCATAGAAGGCAGAGGTCTCTTAGGCTAAGCATTGAGGATAGGAGGTCTTCGGTGGAAAGGATTTCCACGTGCTAGAGGCAGTTGATCTTCTAAGGGATCATTTCCAGAGCAGAGGGGAAGGTATCTCCTTTGAGCAGAGGCTCATAAATTCTGATTGGGGGAAGGTATCTCCTTTGAGCAGAGGCTCATAAATTTTGATTAGGGGAAGGTATCTCCTTTGAGCAGAGGCTCATAAATTCTGATTGGGGGAAGGTATCTCCTTTGGGCCGAGGCTCATAAACATTGTAATTGGGAAGGATTCCCAAAGAACTTTGAGATAACTTTTAGAGAAAATTTTTGTGGATGTAGCCCAGCCATTCTGGGTGAACCACGTTAAAAATTGGTGTCACTTTGTGGATGATATTGTGCATTGCTTTGATATTGCTTTGGGTATATTGCTTTACTATTTTGAAGTATAAAGGAAAAAGTAAAAATAGGTCTTATACTGTTCACCCCCCCTCTTAGTATAAGCTTGTGTTCTTCAGTGTTCAAAATGCTCTTCATCGTGTGTAAACTCTTCAATACTTCTATTGTTTATTCCATGTGCTTCTTCACTGTGTATAAGCTTCTTCAATATTTTATTTGCTGGTTCCAAGTGCTTCTTCACTGTGTATAAGGTTCTTCAAGCTTTCAAATTATTGGTCTTGTTGTGCGTAACCTCTCACCATGCACAAGACTCCTTCAACTCCCAAAAATTGGTCTCATTGTTGTGAAAACTCTCATTGTGAGTAAACTCTTTCAATTTCCAACAGTTGGTATTCATATTCTACAACCTCTCACTGTGCACAACCTCACACTGTGTGTAAAAATTTTACCATGTGCAAAACTCTCACCATGTGTAGGGCTTTCACCATGTGCAAGCTCCTTCAATTTTTAGCATATGGTCTTCACCGTGTATAATATCTCATCATGGCAACCTCACGCTGTGTGTAAGCTCCTTCACTCTCCGATCACACCTTTTCTCGCTAGTTCCAAACACTCTTTGTCTTTCGTAAGATGTCGCGCTTCAAAAAACGTATTGTTGGAGACAATCATTAAAGTCATGAGCTCTTCATGTATTTATATCATATATTTCAGGTGCACACATAGTTGGCTCAAAGAAGCTTCACATTTACAATATTTAAAATTTTCATTTTAAATATTATAAATTTAAACCTTTGCTCTATGATATCCTTCACTTCATCAAATATTTCAATCTTGTTATTGGCGTGGGCTCATTGGAACTTCATATTTATAATATTTAAATTTGACATTTAAATATTATAAATTTAAACCTTTGCTTCATGATATCCTTCTCTTCATAATATATTTCACTTTATAATATTTAAATTTATCATTTAAATATTATAAGCTTCACTTTTATTTTTACTTGTATATTTGCCTTGCTTTCACTCATCTCCATTGTTTGTTGCTCATGTATTTCCAAATATTGCATACAAAATAATGCTCATTTATTCCCAAATATTGCATAATTATGTCATCAAGTTCTTCACCTATTCTTCAATGTGCTTTCCTCAACTAAAGTAATTTAGACATATTCTACCCAGAATTCTTTTATCTTCATGAACATATAGAGAATGATATGCACTAACAAATACCCAATATGTTATTCTTCTCAATTGAATCATTTCACACTATCCTTGCACTTTCACTTGCTTTTTCCTTTTAACCAAAATGCATCTCATAATTCCTTATTTCTTCAATGTATAAAATCAACAATAACTTTCTTCAAATAACAAAACTCTAAAACAACAATTTCTTTTCTAACTCATTTCAATGCAAGGTAATCAATAATTCCTTATACCTCCCAAACAAAATAATTTTCTTCAAATAATAAACTCAACACATTAAGCTTTCTTTTAATTCATTTCAATGTAATATTTTCAACAATTCCTTATACCTCCCAACAAGAAATATTTTTCTCAAATAAATCCAACCACCTTGAGAAGGAATTAATTTATCATACCTCAATAAAAATTAATTTATCATAGCTCCAAATCTTCAATTCTGCTCAAAACTTCCTGCATGTGTGGTAAACTCATAGCAGATCAATAGATTACCCGAACTATGCAAATATCCCTCAATAAATGGTTACCTTAGCAAGTCTCTCAACTTCTACCATGTGTTCACAATATGCCAATGTCCTCCAACTGGGAAAATCTCCGTATGGTATACAAAGCATCGGTGCCCTCCAACTGGGCATCGTGGGCACCATGAGGTGCTCACAATTTTCTTATTGTATGCAGGCCCTTTTAAATCCCTTCACATCCTTTGTGGGATAGATGTGGGATTTAATTCCCCAATACAATCACAAAGAAAAACTTTCCCAGCAAGATGATGTTACTTAGCTTTAAAAAAAATCAAATATCAAACTTTAATTTATTGCTTTCCTGTGCACTCGTTGTATCTCTGTCAGACGTTTGGCTTAATGAAAACCTCTTGTGATGTTTTTTCCTAAAACATAGATTCACAACATCTACCTTATTAATATTTCTACTACGTGAGTCCCATAGTCATGATTACAACTTTTTGTCCAAGATTTTTAATCCTCCATTTGTTGGTTCAAAATTCTCTTCATTGTGTGTAAACTCTTCAATACTTCTATTGTTTATTCCATGTGCTTCTTCACTGTGTATAAGCTTCTTCAATATTTTATTTGCTAGTTCCAAGTGCTTCTTCACTGTGTATAAGGTTCTTCAAGCTTTCAAATTGCTGGTCTTGTTGTGCGCAACCTTTCACCATGCACAAGACTCCTTCAACTCCCAAAAATTGGTCTCATTTTTGTGAAAACTCTCATTGTGAGTAAACTCTTTCAATTTCCAACAGTTGGTATTCATATTCTACAACCTCTCACTGTGCACAACCTCACACTATGTGCAAAACTCTCACCATGTGTAGGGCTTTCACCATGCGCAAGCTCCTTCAATTTTTAACATATGGTCTTCACCATGTATAATATCTCATCATGGCAACCTCACGCTGTGTGTAAGCTCCTTCACTCTCCGATCACACCTTTGCTCGCTAGTTCCAAACACTCTTTGTCTTTCATAAGATGTCGCGCTTCAAAAAATGTATTGTTGGAGACAATCATTAAATTCATGAGCTCTTCATGTATTTATATCATATATTTCAGGTGCACACATAGTTGGCTCAAAGAAGCTTCACATTTACAATATTTAAAATTTTCATTTTAAATATTATAAATTTAAACCTTTGCTCTATGATATCCTTCACTTCATCAAATATTTCAATCTTGTTATTGGCGTGGGCTCATTGGAACTTCATATTTATAATATTTAAATTTGACATTTAAATATTATAAATTTAAACCTTTGCTTCATGATATCCTTCTCTTCATAATATATTTCACTTTATAATATTTAAAATTATCATTTAAATATTATAAGCTTCACTTTTATTTTTACTTGTATATTTGCCTTGCTTTCACTCATCTCCATCGTTTGAATCGTTCTAGGAGGGTCCTTTCCAAATAGAATCGGTCAAAAATAAAAATATTGTCCAACTCAAAAATCAAGTAGGAGAGGTGCTACCCATCCTGGTGAATGGATATCATCTCAAGCTGTGTATCCAATAGTGAGCTATCTACCGTGTATTATATGTATCATACCTTATAAATATTTTCATTTTTGCAGTTTATTTTATGTTAAGATTGACCAAAATACAAAAAAATAATCCATGGTGGCAAGTATTCTCACAAGTCGTAAAATCCAATATTGCTCGTAAGTCAACTGTGCTACGTGGCTGACAGTGGTGCCACCTCGTTACGATTAAATGAAGATTTGCTGTAGAAATAAGAAAATATATACCGTAGGAAGATTGCACTCAATAAAAAAAGGATTCAAAATAAATGTGGGGCACATGATTCGAAGTAGAGTCAACACGTTATTTGATATCCCTGAGTAAGGAAAGTGCACACTTGTCAAAGTAATGCCATAAACCTCAAGGGTGATTCAATCATAGAAATAAATTGCATCGACGTAATTTTGCATGTAGATGAATGTTGCAACCACCTCATTTAAGTTACACATTCTAAGATAACTATATGTTTGATGCTACTCAGTAGAATTTAATCTTACTGCGTAATTTGATTTCTAAGAGTTGTGCAAAGGAATAGAGAGAGTAATATTTTCCAGAATGATCAAGAGAGCAAATTTTCTCTCATAGAAAAGAGTAATCCAATTATATTTAAAGCCATGGATTCATCATCTACTTCTACCAAGAAGGCCACTATTGAGGAAACCTAAACAAGTAGTTATTTCCACGATAATGCAAGCAAGATTGTTGATACTGTTACCACTTTCAAGGAGAAATCCTAGATGAGGATGGAAGCAGAGCAAAGAGTTACCTAGGGTATATCACCTTAAATTCAAAGGGCGATAGTGGTAAGTTCATTGTTATATTTTTATATGTGCGATTATATGCACCCATACCCCAACCTCATTCAAGCAATCATAGAAAATTATAACCCTAAGCATAAGATGTTGCAGAGCATCGAAGGTAAAACCCTAATGCACTTCAAGGTTGAATCCTTCAATAATGCCTTCACCCCAAGGATAAAACCAAGTGCAAGAGCCAAACCATTTTATATAAGGTCTCAAGCTCAATATTATGTGCTAAGCAAGCATGCTGAGGGAGAAAAGAATTTCCTAAATTGGGTATCAGGCCAGATAAATAGACAAATAAGTAGTAATACCTTACCCTCAACCCTAATTAAAATAGAGGAGTTTAAAGAACCAGAGCTATACTCTATGTTGGCTGTGATAGTTAGATCATCCTCTGATAGGCAAGTATACAATTTGCAGATAGCCATGACCCACTACATTTTCAACCCTAATAATTATGAATCTTTTGGGTACAAAAATCATTCGATATTCTTCAATTGGCCACAATACTTAGCAAGCATTTCCCAATAGTACCTAAGTTGAATGAAAGAAAACAAGGATGGGGCTTCTTTCAGGTACTGTTGTTATTTGGCATGGCTATTATTTTACTTCAATCGTGAAGAATTTCCATTCATCCCAACAAAGATAACGAGCCCTAATGAAACCGCTCTCATCGCCTACTCATGGACGACTGCATTGAGAAAAAATGAGTCCTTTAACAATTTCAATAGAGAATTCCTAGGGCCAACCCTTAAGCTAATCAAAGGGAAAATTTCTAGAATTCCCCAATTGGTATTTGATATTTTGATAAATGAAGGCAAAGAAGAGGGCAACTGGTACATTCTAACTAAAGGGATACTTTTTTGTGTGAATGGTTTCATTGAGAAAGCATTTGTCTTGCCCTATTATGTCACTGAGTGAATATTTTCTCTAGAATATTATCGTTAGAAATATTACACAAATATCATATTATGGACGAGCAAGGACAGGAAGGGTGCTTATACTTATATCCTCAAGGTGAGTGACATTGTTGTTAGTAAAGGACAACACAAGAGCATCACCAAATACATGTAAGAATTAGGGTTGGTTGAACTTGCCCATAGGTGGAGATATGACCCAAAAAATAAATTTTGAAATAAAATTAATCATCCTAAATCTTAGACTCAAAGGTTCAAGAGAAATTTTTGACCTCACATCGAGAAGTTAAAAAACAATGATGAAAAGTCATAATTAGAGTGGGATATCCAACATATGGAGGCATTGCCTCCCTAGAGAGACTTCTATGACCATGTTGTGGATTATGATCCAAAAAGTGATCCAACACATGTTTACCTAGAGGATGATGTTAAATATTTGGTAAAAGCAAAATCTTGGAATCCTATAAAACTATTTGAATTTTGGATAATGTGGGTAGAGACATATACCATAAACTCCAAATTCCCTACTAAGACTGATAGAAATTTTGAGGAATATTATGATACATGTTGACACTTGGAAGGGCATCAAAAAATTTCTAGCACTAAGATTCAAGAGGCCTACATGACAGGTAGGAGTGATGAATGACAATCAGGCCAACAGGCCAAAGTTTAAATCGTTCACCATTTGAACACCTCCATCCTCTCCTCAATGGAAAAAAATCTCTACTAAAAATATCCCTACTAGAAAGGGCAAACAAGTTGCTTTACAATACCCAACAGGGGAATTACAAACATATGGGCTAGGTGCCCACCTAATGCAGATGTAGGGTTACCAAGGATGAGGATTGGGTCCAAATGAGTCAAGTATTATAGGACCTATCCCAATTGCACAAAGGCTAGAAATATTAGCTCTAGAAGCATCTACTAAAGGTTATGTAGAACCTAGACATAGAGGAGACCAAGATCAAGTCATATATGGGACTTATGTGGTAAGATTTGCATACCCTATTTTTGATAAGTAGTAAGATCAACTTAGGAATTCACAAACCCAGATCCGAGAACCTATTCAAAAATTAGTAGTTGATTCCTCTAGGTCATAGTCTATAGCAACCACATTCAGAATGGCTTAGGTGACTGAAGAACAAGAGCAAGAAATAGAATAAGAGGAGCAAGAAAAAGAGCAAACCTAGGCTCCATTGATAGAGCAATCAAGCCTGGACCAAGACACACATCAATCCCCACCGAGGGACTTAGGTACATTCTCTATCCATTCTCCTTCTAATATTCCACCTCTAAATTTACAAGAAACACTTCCCTCCCATTCTGAGAGACAAGTCCAAATAGTTAGAGTTCCCCTTCCTGTTACTTCTCAAATTTGTACATCCAATCCACTTTTATCCATTTAGCCTACATTAGTGTCTATTGAGGTCTCACTTCCATATTCCCCACCATAAGAACCTCCTACATCTTCAACTATAGTATTGGTAGGACCACAAGTCACAGTTCCACTTCCTCCTCCTTCACCATCTGAGGTCGTAATAGCTACTTCTTCATGTCAAGATTCCACTATTTTAGCCTCTGTGCTTACCCCTATCAATTTGGTATCATCTTTGGTCACCATGTCTATTAAGACTATTGAACCTATCACAACTCAACATCAAAGGATAGAGGATATTTCCTTTAATGCAACAACTTGGTGGAATGAGTAGATGGAAAAAGATTCAGAAGATATAGCATGAAAAAGGAAAACTGTAGTTATTAATTCAATGTCCAAAAAAAGAATAAAATTTACTTCTACTCCAAAAGTGAGTAAACCAAGAAAGGATATGACCATGGAAGACTATGAGATAGTTGAAAAAACTATAGACATCATGCAGTTACCAACTTTTGATGAATTAGTAATGGCCAAAGCTCATATGGATACAATTTTCTTGCAAGGAGATGTGATAAGAGAAGAGAATGAATAGTTAAAACAAAGAATACAACAGTTGGAAGCTTCTCTCAAAGAGCAAGAAGGATAGACCAACTCACTTAGAGATGAGATGAAATGGTAAGATAAATATCAAGAAATGTCCAATTTTAAAGAGCAAGCAGAAAGTCTTCAAGCTCAGATAACAACTCATATAAACCAAATGAATAGTTGCACCAATAATTTTTGTCATAAAGAGCTCAACCTACTGGATTCTCGAAGGACACTATAAAGTAAACTTGAAAAGAGATATGGTCAAAGATCAAGGTGAAAAGCTCATAAGCTAGACCAGTTTTTGTCTTTCTAAATGAAGCTACAAATGAGATAGTGAGTTCTAGAAATACCCTTTAGAAGGTAAAGGATGAGCTTCAACATAAGGTAGACCCAACAAAGAAAATTTATAGACTAGCAAAAACCAGGTCTAGAGTCATGGCTAGACTCATTTCAAACATTTATTGGTGTACGATCGAAGGTATAGCCAAGGATATCCTGGCCAAAAACAAGTTACTATCGAAGGGTCTATTGTTACTAGATAGAATGGAAGAGAAAACAAATAAAATGATGAACAAAGTTTCTCATATTAGACTTCTTGGTTTCCCTAATTGTTTAGACCCCATCATACGAAACAAATCTAAAATAGAGAGGTGGCCTAAACCAATCCAACAAGAGAAAGTGATTTAGATTATTAAGAGCTTGACATAAATAATAGATGTTATCTCCGAGCTTGGTAATGGTGATTATGAACCATATTACAAGAGGTTTTCCAACTTACAAAGGCTCCATAATAACATATTATTATTACAATGAATTCCATAGAAGACCTAGGAATAAGCCTCAATCACACTAAGTAATGTAACTCAATTACTTAGTGAATAAGACAATGATGATATGTAGATTAGTATGGAGGAAAGTGAAGAAGATGGGTTTGATGAAGACAGGTTTGATGAAGAAGAACAAGAGGAAGAGGAAGAACTAATTGATGATGAGTTCATAAGGGAGAAATATGAAGATGAAGTCTAGGAAATTGTTCTTGAGAAGCCTAAAGTCAAGGTAGTTCATGTCAAAGAAGAAAAATACGAGAAACTTGGTGAGTAACCGATCCAAGAAAGGGACCCGTTAGAAACACAATTTTGATGAAGTTTTTTGTAGTCTAACAGAGATCAGTGAAATTAATAAAACATGAAATTGTAAGGAGCCTCATGCATATGGTATTTTTTTTGGTAATTAAGGTACAATTTCATTACATCCGGGTTTTCCAGGTTGACCCAAAACCTTTTACAAAAATCAGCACTATGCTATTACGGATCAAAACATCAATAGGGACAATCTGTCCTTCGCTACTAGTACCCTTCTGAGGCCACCCTACCAAGAAAGAGCACAACCCCTTACACATATTTACAAACACCTTAGAACATAGGCAGCGGCCCACCGCAAAGCTTTCTTGCTGCCCCAGCCGTGAAAATGCGACCTGTCACGAAATCGTGATGTCCTTAAGTCTTCTCCTTCATTTGCTCTGGAGAGTCATGAAATGGTGACATGTCACGAAAATGAGACATGTCATGAAATTGTGACATTCTGCCTTCATTCTACTCCTTTGCCGCTATAAGTCGCGTAAATGTGACATGTCACGAAAATGAGCCATGTCGTGAAATCATGACATTCGTCTCCCATTTTGCACTCTTTCTGCTTCCAGCCACAAAAATGTGACATGTCATAAAATCGTGACGTCCTTAAGTCATTTCCATATTTTACTTTGGATAGTCGTGAAAATGCATCCTGTCATGAAATCGTGACATTCTACCTGCGTTCTGCTCCTTTGCTGCTGCATGTCACGAAAATGCGACATGTCGCGAAATCATGACATTCGTATCCCATTTTGCACTCTTGCCGCTTCCATCCACGAAAGTGCGACATGTCACAAAATCGTGACGTCCTTAAGTCTTCTCCTTCATTTGCTCTGGATAGTCACGAAAATGCAGCATGTCGCGACAGTGAGACCTGTCGCAAAATCGCAACAAACTGCTTTCGTTCTACTCCTTTGCCACTGCTTGTCACGAAACTGAGACATGTCACAAAATTGCGACATTCGTTTCCCGTTTGTTCTCTTGCCGCTTCCAGCTACAAAGAATCGACAAGTCACGAAATCGCATCGTCCTTGAGTCTTTTCCTTCATTTGCTCTGGATCGTCATAAAACTACGACATGTCGTGACATCGCGACACTTCTGCCTCTTTGTCCTCTTTTGTTGTTTTTGGACAGAAAAGGCAACATGTCGTGATATTGTGACACATTCACCTCCATGCTCATTTTCTTGGATTTTGCCCGCGAAAATCCAACATGTCGCGATATCGTGACACTTTCGCCTCCTTACTCTTTCTCTTCTCTTTTGGTCGTGAAAATGTGACATGTCATGATATCGCGACACTTTTTCCTTCCTACTCTTTCTCTTCTCTTTTGGTCACGAAAATGTGACATGTCATGATATCATGACATTTTTCCTTCTTACTCTTTCTCTTCTCTTTTGGTCACGAAAATGCGACATGTCGTGATATCACGACACTTTTTCCCTATTGCTCTTTCTCTTCTCTTTTGATCACGAAACTACGACATGTCGTGAAATTGCGACACTTTTTCAGTCTTGCTCAACATGTCGCCAAAATACGACACTTTTTCCTTCTTGCTCAACATGTCCCGATATCGCGACATTTTTCCTTCTTACTCTTTCTCTTCTCTTTTGGTCACGAAAATGCGACATGTCGCGATATCGTGACACTTTTTCCCTCTTGCTCTTTCTCTTCTCTTTTGGTCGCAAAACTGCGACATGTCGCGATATCACGATATTTTTTTCGTCTTGCTTAACATGTCTCCAAAATGCGACACTTTTTCCTTCTTGCTCAACATGTTGCGATATCACGACACTTTTTCTTTCTTTCTCAACATGTCGCAAAATCATGACACTTTTTCTTTCTTGCTCAACATGTCGCGAACTCGCGACACTTTTCCTTTCTTGCTCTACCTGTCGTGAAATCGTGACACTTTTTCTTTCTTGCTCAACATGTCACGAAATCGTGACCCTTTTTCCTTCTTGCTCAACATGTCGTGAAATCGTGACACTTTTTCTTTCTTGCTCAACATGTCGCGATATCGTGACACTTTTTCCTTCTTGCTCAACATGTCGCGATATCGTGACATTTTTCCTTCTTAATCTTTCTCTTCTCTTTTGGTCGTGAAAATGTGACATGTCGCAATATCGTGACACTTTTTCCCTCTTGCTCTTTCTCTTATCTTTTGGTCGTGAAACTGTGACATGTTGTGATATCACGACACTTTTTCCATCTTGCTCAACATGTCGCCAAAACGCAATACTTTTTCCTTATTGCTCAACATGTCGCGATATCATGACACTTTTTCTTCCTTGCTCAACATGTTGCGATATCGTGACACTTTTCCTTTCTTGCTCTACCTGTCGCGAAATTGTGACACTTTTTCTTTCTTTCTCAACATGTCACGAAATCGCGACCCTTTTTCCTTCTTGCTCAACATGTCGCGATATCGCGACACTTTTTCTTTCTTGCTCAACATGTCACGATATCGTGACACTTTTTCTTTCTTGCTATATTTTGCTTTTCCTTAAACTATGACATGTCACGAAATCACGACATCGGTCCTTGGCAGCTGCCTTTGCCCCTAACCCCATAACATGAGGCCACCATGCCACCTGGATCCTTCCCCCATTGCAAAGAAAACTAAAGCCATCACAAGAAGGACCAAAGCAATACTGACAAAACAAAAATGAAACTCCTCTCCCTTTTTTCGAACCCCATAGTTTCATCATCATTGGCGATCATTTTGAATAATTTTGTCCACATCACTTGGGACCCCATGTTCCCAAGTGACCAGCCTCATCGGCTTCCACCCCTATATTGGCCAAGATATCAGTTGTTTTATTTGCTTCCCTAAACACGTGCTGGGCCTTCCGATCATTCCTAGCTTGGTAGAGGATCCTAGCCTCTTCGATGACAGTCTTAATCTACCATGAAGGATTTTTCCCATTGCTGAGAAGGTTTATGACATGCATCGAATCTCCTTCGATAATTAGTTTACCTTCAATCTCCTGAGCCAACTGAAGACCCCTTCATAATACTCTTGCTTCTGCCTCATTGTTAGTCCTTGTTCCCAGCTGCTCAGAAAAGGCCATCACCAGCTTGCCTTGATGGTATCTCATTGCTCCTCCAGCCCCTGCTTTGCCAGGGTTACCTTTAGAGGCCCCATCAAAGTTGAGCTTGAACCAACCAACCGAGGGCGGTTTCCACTTGACATCTAATCTGGGATTGACCTTGGTAGACACAAGTTTCTTGCTCAGAGTAATATTTAAGGATTGAGCGATCAACCTCTCCCAAGGAGAAGGATTTCGAGCTTCATGAGGAATAAGGCTGACGTTTTCATGGGCGAAGGTAAGAATCCTATTGGTGATGGAGGTGACATCATGGCTCGACTCATGGAAAGCTCTATGGTTTCTTTCTAGCCACACCTACAAAAGAAAATGATGGAGACAAATCTTCCAAAAAAACCTTAGCCTCAGGCTAACAAAGGGATTTGGCCATTGGTGGAAGAGGTCAATGATGGTGGCTAGTCTGACCCAGCAAATGCTAAAGGATTGAAATAACCCATTGAGGATACTCAGAGAGACTGGACATTCAAGGAAAATATGGAGGGTGGACTCCCAATTGGCCTTGCACAAAGAACAATAGTTAGCAACTATCACACCTTTCCTTATCAAGTTGTCAATAGTAAGAATCCTGCCTTGGATCACCAGCCATGAGAACATTGCAACTTTAGGAATAAGATTTTTGACCCACACCAGCTGTGTCTGGAGTGTGGGGTCCTTAGTATCTAACATTAGCATGTATGCAGATTTGACTGAGAACTGCCCATTTTCGGTAGCTGCCCATATTACATGATCCTGCTCAGGTATCATAGAAATGAATTGTTGATGCAGGATGTTTTAGATTTCTTCTAATTCAGCTTCAAATCCTTGAATCCTTATTTGTTTCCAAATAAGCCTTCCTCTATCCTGTCTCATGAAATCAACTACTTTCCTTCCTATGAGATCCTCTGTGATTCTTTTGATCCTCGCTAGGTGAGGAAACTAAGATAAAGCTTCATCATTGGCCCACCTATCATCCCAAAACCTGATCTTCTGCCCATTACCTAGAACCCATCTTAGGCCTTTATTTATGACCTCTCTGCTTGTTAAGATTGCATTCCAGAACACCGAACCTCTACTGTGCACCGTGTCATTTAGGAATTCGGTATCTTGAAGATATTTTCTTTTAATTATGGTAGTCCACTCATTCTCCTCATTGTTAATGAGACGCCAAGCTTGTTTGGCTAGCAAGGCTATGTTTAGGTGAGCAACTCTTCTCAGTCCTAGCCCCCCATTTTCTTTCGGCCTGCAAACCTTGCCCCAGCCCACAAGGTGGATCCTCTATTTTTTCTCTAACCCAGACCAGAGAAAATTCTTTTGGAGCTATTCAAATTTTTAGTATACTCTAGTTGGGGCCTTAAACACAGATAGAAAATAAACTGGAATGCTCTGTAAGGAAGCCTTAGTGAGAGTAAGTTTCTCGACCTGAGATAAAAAATGTCCTTTCCAGCTAGCCAGTTTCTTTTGGATTCTTTCTACCACTCTATCCCACATAGATCTTCTTGAAGAACCATAGAAAAGGGGAAGGCCTAAATAAGAAGTAGGAAGAGTCGCTATCGAACATCCCAAAATCTTTGCTATTCTGGTTTGTCTCTGAATTGGGGTGTTGAGGAAGTAAAGCTTACTCTTGTTGAAGTTCACCTTCTCTCCCGCCGCATCCTCGTAGAGTTGGAGAATGTGCTTAATCCTTTTGGCTTCAACCACTGATGACTGGGTCAATATCAGAGTGCCATCAACAAATTGTTGGTGAGTAACTGGGTTGGTGAGAGAGGTGGCTTTAATCCCCAAAATTAATCTAGCAATGCAAGTTGCTTTAATAGTTCTACCTAATGCCTCCACTACTATAATGAACAACATTGGACTAATCAGATCTCCTTGTCTAAGCCCCCTATGGCACTGGAAATGCCCTGCTGTCGTGCCATTGACCAAAATTGAGAACCAAGGTTTGGATATGCACTCTTTTATCAGCCTGACCCACTGAGGATGAAAGCCAAAATTCAGAAGAATAGCCGTAAAAAAATCCTAGTTAATGCGGTCAAAAGCTTTATTCATATCAAGCTTTAGGGCAAAGACCTCCTTGTTGGTTTGCCTAGCAGAGTGCAGAGCTTCATGGATTGTGATCGCACCATCCACAATTGATATCCCATGAAATGAGCTTCCTTGACCAGGGTAAATAATGAGGGGCAATATTTCTTTCATCCTGTTAGCAATGGATTTTGTTAAGATCTTGTAGGATACGTTACATAAACTAACCGGTCTGAAATCTCCCAGTCTCCAAAGTTGGACCCTTAGGAATCAAGGCAATAAAGGTGGACTTGAACCCTCTCAAGATATGTTTTGAAGCCTGAAACTCTTTGATAGCAGAAATGACATCCTCTCCCACAATATCCCAGAAAACTTGGAAGAACCGAGGAGGGAACCCATCAGGGCCAGGGGCCTTCTCAGGTTCCATACTAAACAAAGCATTTTTTATTTCTTCATCAGTGAAGGGAGCAAGAAGCTTACCATTAATGGCCTCATCAACCAGGCTAGGAATGAACTGGAGGAGAGTGTCCTTGGCTTCCTCTATACACTGGGATTCATCCTCGAGAAGGGAGCTAAAATAAGCAATTGCTTCCTCTCTGATCTCAATCAAATCCTGGGTTTTGGATCCATCAGCTTTGGTCAACTCTCTGATCTTGTTATTACTTCTATTCCTCAAGGTTGTGACATGAAAGAACTTTGAGTTCAAGTCACCATCCTTTAGCCATAGCACCCTGGATTTCTGTCTCCATTATATCTCTTCACAAGCCAAAATATTGTGATATTCTGAAAGCTTGGCTTGCTCCTCCTTCCTAGAAGCTTCATCACCATTACCATTTTGTATCGAGTTGTCAATGACCTGCAACCTTTCTCCCACTTGTTTCTTGTTCTCAAAAAGGTTCCCAAAAACCTCCTTATTCCAAGTTCTAATATTATCCTTTACAAATTTCATATTTTTAGCAAGTTTGAAACATGAACTTCCCTGAAAGGGTTACTGCCATCATTTGGAAATATTATCTTTTAACTTCGGGTGCCTGATCCACATTGACTGGAATCGAAAATGTTTTTTGAATGAATTTGACTTTGGAACCTCCAAAAGGATGGGATTGTGATCATAGGATATTTTGGGAAGAGTTTGTAGAGTAGAGTCTCCAAACCCAGCAATTGCCTTCTTAGATAAGAAAAACCTGTCAAGTCTTTCCTGGATAAGTTGGCTCCCTGTTTGCCTGTTGCTCCAAGTATACTTGGCTCCTCTTAGCCTCACATCCATCAGTTGGTTCGAGTTTATGAAGTCATTGAAGTCTTCCATACTTCTGGTTGGGAGCCCTGTTCCACCCTTTTTGTCTGATGGGTATAATGGCGTGTTGAAGTTGCCTGCCACCACCCATGGGATGTCATGGAAAGCAACACCCAGTTTACCTAGGTACTCCCACAAATAAGCTCTCCCTTGAACAGAATTGGGAGCATAGACATTCCATGAGAGAACCTTCATTTAGATTGTTTAGATTTTTTCCCCTTCCCCCTCCCTTGAGGAGGTTTTCCTAATTTGTTATCTTCATGCCCTAGGATAACTTGTTGTATCAGTGTTTTATGTTTGCCACTGGCAATCTCATTGTCAGTCCTCATTCTGTTGTGCTTTGCATTTGACATTCTCCCCTTCTTTCTCTCACTGCCATAGTCAATAGGTGACTTAGTAGTACTCCTGGTCTGCTTGGGGCTAAAAGGTGGATGAACTATCTGTTGTAGAACCGAACTAACGCATTCCTCAAAATAATTCATTTCTACCACCTCAATCCTTGATTATAACTCCTCCATATGTTTCTTGTATTCTCTTTATTTTTGTAGTGAACCTTCTAGATGGTTTTATGGGCTTCTGGATATGATGTTGGGAAGATCTATTTTCGAAGACTCTATCGCCTCCACCCGTTTTCTATATTCTTTGGGATTTTGCATTTCCCATCCCTGGGGGCTTGAGGGGTTCTTGGTTATGGGGTTTGTAGGACCTGCCCTTGATGGGGATTCTAGGGTTTCAGGTATTTCACCTTATAGGTTTCCTTCCTCTAAATCCTCACTCTCCCCTTCTACCAATAGATCATCTAAAATTTTGAACTTATTTGAGCTTGGAATTTTAGGGCTTACCTGATTTTCCTGTTCGTCGATGAGATGTTGCTTGTCTTTGCTCTGACCTTGCCCTGCCCCCTGTTTTGTCTTCTCTTGATAAATGTGGTTATTTTTAGATGGCCTAAACCCTCCTTTGCCCATAGGGATTCCTTTTAGAGGGAGGTTCCTAGGAAACCCTTTCTCATTTGCTCGTTTGCATTTCGTCCTTTGGTTTTCTCTACTAGTTGCTAGATTAGGGCACTGATTTTGCAAGTGGCCTTGGGTTTTGCACTTAGGGCAAAAAGTCGGCCTGTTTTCATATTCCATCGCCTATTTTCTTAGGTAGTTGCCATACCCTAGCTCCACAATATTTGGTAGCTCAGAGTCTAAATTAGCGTTGACGCATATTCTTGCATGTGTCATCCTTGTCCTCGCTAATGTTGCATGATATATTGAAACCAGTTCTCCAATCACTCTGGCGATGCCTTGCAGCCAATACTCATTGAAAAACTAAGCTGGTAGGTTAGGAAGTCGAACCCAAATAGGGGCAGTATTGATATTTTGTTTTTCAGGGTCGAAATCCTCCCCCCACTTCCTGAGGAATAGACTGTGTTTCCATAAAAACCAGGGTCCTCTAGTTAGAACGCGGTTCAAATCCTCCTTGTTATTAAATATTAAGATGAAAAACCCTTTGGACAGGGCAACAACCTCCATACTCCCCACCGTTCTCCATTTGGATAGAGCCCAGAATCGTATAGTCTCTATATTCGGCCTTCCACCCAGAAACTTACCCACTAAAGAAAACTCTTCCATGGATAAAAAATAACCCATCAAAGCAGTAGGAGCCATTATCCTATTATTCACCAGAATGAGGGGCGGGAGTGAAAGGAAATCACTCTTTCTCCCCTGAATAGTTTCTGCAAAGGACCGGCCATCTCTGGGACCCACATCGCCCTTCTGGGTCCCTTTGTCCGAATATTTTTGAGGAGGGTTGAGCCCTCTTTGTGCAGCCCCACCTATCTCCGAAGGCCTCCCTTCCTCTGGATCCTCGCCTGAATCCTTCTCGAGGTTCCTTCCCAAACCCTCCGTGCCTTCTCTGTTGTTCCCGCTCGAAACTTTCAAACTTCCTTCGTTGCTCCTCTCCTCCATTCCTTCCCGCTCAATAAATATTGGATCCTCATGCATATGGTATTAAAAATTTTGAGAGATGTCTATAAGAGAAGTCCTCCTTGAAACAGGGAATCATACTTTTTGTTTCACAAATAGTTCCTTCATGACCATCAGCTTATGGATGTTATGTCTTTAATTATGAATTTGGTAGTCATGAAGGAGCAATTTTTGAACCATAATGCTATGAAAAGTTAGAGTCTAAGTTCATCATTCATTTCCCTTCATATAAATTCACCATTCCCTATCCACTCCATTCTTCCATTCATTTCCATGCATCCCTGCCATACTTCTTTGCCATTTCCAAATTTAAAATTATTCATATCACCCATTTTTTTGTTTTCCCTCATTCCATAAATCATTCATCCCCTTAGACTTCGTAAACCCAATGAATAAGGCTATGAGTTCTAAAATATTTCAAGCAAGATTCCCTCAGAGGCACCAATAATGTAGGCCAAAAAAGACTACATCCATACTTAGCCAAATGTTTGCAAAATTTGACTCAGTATGAAGAAGAAACACAATAGCATTGAAACTTTACCAGAATAAAGAAGCATTGAATCCAGCCCAAAATTGAGAAGTTTTACAAAGTTGCATTTCTCTACTCCCTTTGTATTTGTCGTGCAAATGTGAAGGACATCTAAAAATAGTATAGCACTACGAAGAGATAAAAAATAAAAATTGCTAAAAGAAGACCAAGTTGAAGAAGAAGGGCGAACCGCGCTTCTTATCCATCTTTGTATTAAGCACACAAAATAAAAGTGCAAAAAAATACTTGAAAACAAGAAAGCGCTGAGAATAAGGTAAAGGAAAAAAGTTGCACAAGGCATTATTCTCTACCATATTTGCATTAGTTGCACAAATAAGGAAGCACTAAAGAACGACCAAAAGAGATAAGTGTAGAGAAAGGAACAAATGTAAGAAGAATGAAAATTCATGCTTTCTTGTCCGCCTTGTATTTACAGTGCAAAGCTAAAGAGTGTGAGATAAGACCGAAAGCTGAGAAACTTGATGAAGTACAAAGACCGCATTTCTCAAACTCTTTTGTTGAATGTGCGCAAACAAAAAATTGTGAAGGAACAATAGATCTCTAGAAAAAGAGGAGAAGAGAGAATAAGTGATTAAGGGATAAAATGTAGTGATTCTCAGCTTCCTTCATTATCACCGTGCAAATATGAAATGATGCTATAGTGTCCAATTACAGCCGTTCGCTAGTCATATCTATGACAAACATTAAATCCCTATCTTCTACACAGGTTTTCATTAAAATTTGGTGCACATAATTAAGAGAATATGGGAAAGGTTAAAACCAATGCCATAGAATTCGAATCAAAATAGTTATAATCCAAAACCTTCCAGAACCTTCTAATGAACCATATTTAATTGCAAGATCAATGGATGAAGATGGGTTGTAAGAATAACCAATGGTGACGATGAGATCGATCATAAGATAATTGTAATAGAATCAAAGAGGAGCAACTGTCAGGAACCATAAATGATAGCATGGCCAAGAACATCAAGAAAGAAATAAAATTCCTTGTAATGCTTAGAAAGAAATATGATTGTAATAATCTATAAAAAAGGGCAAGAACCTGTTGGAAATTTTAAGTTCCTAAGCTAAGAGTTGTCATTGATGTCAAAAGGATCTATGTAAGCTAACACTATGTTTGTGTAGAAGCAAAGGTTTTTGATCAAAGGTTCAAGAAGGGATGCATGACATTTGGTTCCAAAAATGAGCTTCAAGGGAAGCTTAGTAAAAGGTTGGCTCACGTGGTTAGTGGCACCACAGTTAGAGTGGTGCTTGGACAGCGATAGGGGATTGAATCCCACTGAGAAGAAAAAGGCAAGTTAAATTTTTATTTTAATATTTGTAAGAAAAGCTTTGAGGAGAAATAAGGCTTATGAGTTGTTTTAGAAAATTCTGAAATTACTATTCCTTTTAATTTTGGAAGGGTAGCATATTATATATAGTTGGAAAGCATTTTTCAAGAGCTATTTAATTAACTTGCTTAGAAGGAGAAATAAGGGTTGTGTAAGAAGATATTTTAGGTTTTGTCAAGGAGTTTCCAAAAGTAAGTTTGATCCATTCTATTGAGGGTTTATTTCTTGCATAAAATAAATTTGGTGGATGTTAAAATAAAGTAGGAGTAATAAGGTGTTACTTGGATATTTTTGTTGTGTTATTACTCTAACCCTTATTGAGAGTTGAAAAAGAAAGTGTGTTGAGTGAGAGATTTTGTGGATAACAAATAAGGCATCAAAAAGGTATGAGCAATATTATCCATTGATTTTATTTTGATGGTTGATTTATGAAATATCATTGGAGTGAAAAGGATTGATTGTGGTTTCCATTTCAAAAGTGGTTGAGTTAATGATTCAAGGTTTTCTGGCTTGAGTGTTGTGATTAAACCTTGTTTTATAAGCATTATTGTTGAAGCCATTGGTTGTGCAAAGAAATTGAACTTGAGTTAGAAAATAACATGAGTATCATTGTTATGTGAGATTTGTTGTTGAGCATTATTGGAAACATTTTGAGTTGATTGATACATGCTTGGACTAGGGTTTGTAAGAAAGATTTATTCCTTGTGGTGAATGGTTGAGTTGAGATGATTGAGCCTAGTCAAGTGGATGCAAGTGGTTGTTCAAGTTCCAAGAATATTTTTTATTCTGATTTGAGTTGAGATTGAGATTTGAGAATAGAACATATTGAGTCTCTAACAATTCTCTTTATGCTTCTATGAGATTGATTCGAGTTGAGATCAGGATTTTAGTATAGAACATATTGAGTCTCTAACAATTCTCTTTATGATTCTATTAGATTGATTTGAGTTGAGATTGGGGATTAAGTATAGAACATATCGAGTCTATAAAAATTCTCTTTACGCTTCTATGAGATTGAGTTGAGAAAGTAGTTGAGCATTGAGTATAGAATATATTGAGTCTCTAACAATTCTCTTTATGTTTCTGTGAGATTTGATAAGTTTTGAGTGATCTTGTTGAGAATATTTGAGCAAGTTTTGAGTGAGCCTATTGAGCAGATTTGAGCAGGTTCTGAGTGAGTCTATTGAGAAAATTTGAGCAGGTTCTGAGTGAGCCTATTGAGCAGATTTGAGCAGGTTCTGAGTGAGTCTATTGAGAAGATTTAAGCAGGTTCTAAGTGAGCCTATTGAGCAGATTTGAGTAGTTTCTAAGTGAGCCTATTGAGTAGATTTGAAGAGGTTTCGAGTGAACCTATTGACAAATATTTGAAGGTGATCGAGTATAGATAACAGAGTCTCAGTGGATAGAGATACAACATCCAGGACAATTGAATATAGATTTGAGTGAGGAGTATTCAAGTGGAGAGAGATCCACAAGTTAGTGTAAGAGAGATAGAGTCTTCTAGAAGATCACTAGCCAGAGCAGAAGGGGAAAGAGTTCTCCTATGGAAGAGATCCACGAACTTGATATTTAGGGGATCAGAATCTCCTTTGGACAGAGGTCCATAAACATTGTAATTGGGAAGGATTCCCAAGATATTGATTGAGAAAGTTTTAGCAAAATATTTTCTTCGTGGAGTAGCCCACATTGGGTAAACCACGTAAATTGTTGTGTCACTTTTGTTGATGGTGTTTTATGCATTTCTTTGATTACTGCTATCTATACACTGCATAATATTGAATTGAAAATTAAAGTAAAAATTGGTCTTATACTGTTCACCCCCCTCTCAATATAATCTTGTGTTCTTCACAACCTCCTTCTAAATGGTCGACTCTGGAGTGTTTGCTTGCACCATTATGTATATTTTTGCAAGTTGATGAATGAAGTATTACAAGGGATGTTTACCTCAAATTTGTGCCTGTGTTTAATGGTGGATATAATTCTTAGAAATTATCTCTCCTTTGCTGCTATGGTTAGTCTATTTTGTTAATTTGAAAAGTTGACTTAGATTAAATTGAGATAATCGATTTTGCATACATGTTTTTTGAGAATTCTATTTCTGTTAATCAAGGCATTGATCTTATTCTATTAATTTGGATAATTAATGCTTTAAATGCTTGAAATAATTTTGTGAACATGAAAAAGCAATTAAATATTGTAATTGCATAAGTTTTGAATGTTGTTAGTCCCATAAGCTGCTTCTGAAATATATTTTTTTAGATATATTGTGTGGATGTCTATGTTGTTAGCTTCACCCATCCATTCTATATTCATATATTTCTAACCCTATATTTATGTCTTTAAGATTTTTCTATTTGAGCTAAATAGAGTTGACATTCATTAAGTTGACAAGGTATACTAGCCTTCTCTAGAGGTTGAATCAAAGCAATTTGATTCATCCAATGTTTAGTCTAGACTATGATTAGCAAGTGCTCACCTTCAAATTATAATAGATGATGATCATAGTTCTAGCGTTGGCTAGATGACAAACTACACTACAACAATTTTTGGCATGCCCAATGGGACGATTCCACCATACATATCTACTATGTTTTACCCAGAGGAATCAGAATTCAATGAATTATTTTGACCTCATATGCAAAGAAAGTAAATTCACTTGGTGACTCCTTGATAATAAGAACCAATTAAGGCCTTAGTCCTAATATTTAGATTTTCATGTTCACTAGAGGTGCAGCTAAGAAAGGTGATCAACCTACAAATTTATATGAACTATTCTCAAAATCTAGGTATCTGAGATACCCTTCTAAAAATGTCATAGAAGAAACCCCAACAACATCATCTTCTTCAGATTATTCTAGTACTCAATCCAACATGGTCAAAGAATGAGATGATGTTATGCACAATTACCCAGATTGGGATGCTCCACCTCCACTGTCATTTCAAGCTTCCCATGACATTCTCCAAGCTACTATCAAAGCCATTTTGACCTATGATGGTACTGGAAGAAAGACATATAAGGATTATCAAGATGTGCTATCAATGTCAACTGTTCATAACATTAACCACAAAGATGTCATCATGAAGTTGTTGGTTCTTTCCTTCAAAGGTAAAATATTACATTAGTTCAAAACCTTGGAAAATGGTTCCTTCAAAAATTGGACCGACTTAGCAAGTCCCTTTGTAGAAGAATTTAATGAGTCTATAGATCCATTCTCACTCTTGACTCAGTTTATAGTCATTCAAAGACATCCTCAAGAATCAATTTTATATTTCAATATTAGATTTAGCAAAACTTGAAAAAGAATCCCTAATGAGTTCAGACCAACTTCTTCCTTAGCTTATAGATATTACATCAAAGCTTTAGGACTAGATATTGACCTACAAACTCAACAATCTTGGATCACTACATTCCCTAATGTTTATCAAATAGTGGTTCATGTTGAAGATATCTTGATTTTAGTAGGAAGACTACCTTCCAAGCATGTCACTCCGTACACTCCTGAAATCATACAGTAGCCCTCAATTTCATCCCTTCCCACCATAAATCGTGTTCCTCTTATAGCTCACCTTCCTATGGTGAACCCAACTCCAAAGTTACCCATCAATGTACCTTTTTCTCCTCTTTAATTACATCCATTCTAGGATTCCTCATTACTTATTGATATTTAGAATTCTTTGAACTATCAGCAACAAGGTCAATGCTATAGAAAAGAGAGAGGTGGAAAGATCTCAGCAGAAGAGATTTCCCTACATAAACAAAGATCAAAAGCCTAGTTCAAGAAATAATGCAGGACCAAGGATCAAAAATAATCAAGAAGAATATGATTCAAGCCTTGAGATAGCTCTAGTTAATGTCTGGTTCTTGGGTTGCAATGATACACATGACCTTGAGTCTTGTTACATGTATCAACACCACATATAGCAAGTTATGGAGAAAGCGGAGAGAAACTAGAAAAGAAGAGTTAATATGTTGAAGAAACATGAACAAAAAGAGGATGAGCTTAAATTTTCCAAACCATATTTTGTCATAGTATTGACTAGATATGGAAAGAAACCAATACAAGTTGATTTATAGAAATTGGAATCATTTTAGGTTCCTTCTCAAAATAAGAAGGATCATTCCTTGCCAAACAAAGACAAATTCCCTATTCCTCGAGCTACTACTGAGTTGATACCTTAGAAATGAGAAAAGGGTAAGGTTGCACCAAAGCCTATATACAAGGATAAAGAAAAATTTGGTTCTAAAGAGGAAGCGAGATAGAAGCTACAAGTTCTCGTCTATTACCAAGAGATAGAGAAACAAATTTACACAACAATATAGGAGAAGATTTAGAGAAATGGACAAAAGGAAAGAGAAAAATCCTTTGGATAATATCGAATTCAACATTGTAGAGGAATTGCAAAGGATTCCATAAAAAATGAGTCTTTATGATACTCTTTTTCTCCCTGGCCAGATTGATTTATTAAAAGCATCTCTTACTAATAAATCCCAAGGGAAAGAGATGACTACCTATAGACACAGAAAATTGACCCACTTTTAGTGGGTAATCTTCCTTAGATCCCCTAAGAGGTCCCTAACTCTTACCCTAGGCAAGGGTAAGCCTCTTTTCCCCCTACCTTGCCTTTCTTTAGCCATTTAGCGAAATCACACTCAATTACAACGAGGTGCGACTTCGTAGAAGCGATATCGCACCCTTGTTAGGATCAAGAATAGATGAGATATTGTATTGATACAAAGAAGTACAATATATAGGTAGAATACCTATATGAAAATATGACAAGTTTCAATAAACAAGGCATAGTGCACATTATATTCTAACATTCCCCCTTAATGTGCACTATCTTAACTATAGAGAAAAAAAATAAGTCAAAATTTTGTAACATTCCCCCTTAATGCTGACTTCACTAAAAGAACCTCAAACATCCTCCTTTATTAGATGATTTGGTCTAGGCTCGTGCTCTTTGCGCTTGGCTCTCCAACTATGAATAATGCTAGATCAATGGTGTATACATATCGATCTGTTACCTTAGGTTCAACCACTTCCTTGGATTTGTTACCATTGGGTCAGCCATCTAAGTGCCTTAAGGTCATCCTAGGTGCCTCAGGGTCAGCCACAACTGGTTTTTTTTCCTCTGCAGGTCATCCTCTAGGTATGTTGTCACTCGTAGATCACTAACTAGATCCACCATGAATAACATCCCCCTTCATGGTGAACTCAATCTAGAAGGTGTTAGTATCTGCCGAAAATGCACCCTAATACAAAAGAAATACAAGCCATGAAATACAATAAAATGATCCATAGATCCAAATGTGGAGGATTAGAAAAAAGAATAAGAGAATATAATCTTCTGAAGTGTCTTTTTCTATGATCTTCAGAAGTAGATCCAAAAAAAGTCATCGGATAAAGTCTAGGGTGTCTATGTTTGTAGTTCCTAGAATAAATGTCCTTATGGTGATCTTCTTATCCCACCAAAATGCATGGCTAACTAGTCGCTGCATCCGCTAGGTGCTTTAGAGAAGGTGACTAGATACTAGGATCACTTACAAATTCCTTGGGAGTGTCGGGTTCAACCGAGAGTGCACTCTAAGATGCAAAACTTTGAGGCTAAAAAACTCAAATAAAATAGCCTCAAAATTACAAATGGACACCACCATTGTGTCCATTTTTGATGACTATAAATACCCCTATGTTCCACTATCAATGGGGCCTTCATTTTCTAGAAAAATCAATAGCATAAAAACATCATCTCCTTTCCACTTCCATGTGGAAAAAAACAAGGCCAAAAAATAGGGCCATGTGAGCTGTCATATTTTAAATACAATAAAGGCCAATGTAGGCGTTCCACTCTCATGTGGAAAAATATTAAAAAAATATTCATTGCCCCATGCTTTTAAAGAATTTAGAAGCCTTTTTACAATCAAGTAGGCCATGTGGGCCTTCATAGTAAAGTGTCCCCCATGATATCACAAAAAATAATTAACCATCATATAAATACCCCTTATAATGGTTCCAACAATGAAATATTGAAATCTAATCAAATAATATGGAAGGTAGATACAAAGGGTGGGGAAAAAAATTCTTGTAGACGACCTCTTTCATGGTGTCGTCTTGTTTCTTGCTCCGATTGCATTGGTTTAACCAGCTTCGAGGGCCACTCTACGCAGGCGCTCCAACTTGTGGAGCCTAAAAAGTTTTGAATCATTGGATTTTTCATTGCTCAACTTATTCTCCATACCTCTATAGGTGGTAAGACAAAAGCAACGAAAGAACATGGTCTGTGACTGAGAGTAAGCCATTACGGATATATGGAAAAATTGTAACTGCCTTCTATCGCATCTCCTCAATGTTGTTCGGTAACAAACAATTTAGTTTTTGCTGCAATGATGTAACAGATTCAACCTCATAGAACTGCATGCACAAACCATTCAGATCTGAGCTGATTTTGGTTTCACGTTTCAACCGCGATGAAATTATGGCCATAAATCTTCTTTGACATGAAACTTGTGAATAAACTCAGATCCTTCATGACAAAAAAACAATACTTTAGGCAATAATTTTCATCATTCACCATCATGCTGGCACATGCATAATGCATTTCATCTCAGAGTGCTATAAAAAACTGTGCCAACATCCTTCAATTAGATTCTTTCACTGCAAAAATCTCTACATAGAAACTCCAGTTGAGTTGGATCAATGGAAAAGCATCATCTTCATGGAGGTAGTTCTCGAGCATGCCTATGCCATGAGCATCACGAGCATCGAACACCTAGGGCACGTCATCTTTTGGGAGCAACCATTCTCTGTTCTTATCAAATGAACAAGATATAGGAACATGTGGGGTATCAAATTTTCACTAGAATCGAGGCATCAAAATCCAGCACACAACTAATCTACCCACCTTGGTCACCGACATAGGGATTAAAAACATTGGTCTCTCGAAACTTTTGAATGTCTACAACATCTTATACGAAGCAAACCAGCTTGTTGTGGGTGATCCACAACACCCCAAAATTGGGGACCCACCTTTTCGTTTTGATATCCGGGTGTTGGCATTTCATTTTAGTGTCTAATCCTTCGTTTGTCTTAGGTTTTGCAATCGTTGTCGGTTCTTGTTGGCTGTATTTGCTTGTCGACGGTATTTTATTGTTGACAACTTTTTCTTGTTCATTTTTTGTTGACAAAATGTCATCGTCATTGTTGTTGTTGATTTTTATGTGTTAGCTTTTATGTGAAAGTTAAAATGAAAAGTAAAAATAAAAAAATAAAATAAAATAATAAATAAAATAATAAAATAATAAAAAAATAAAAAAAGGAAGGTAAAGTTCCATATATATAAAGCCTTTACTTTTTGGTTTCAATGAAAGTATTAAAAGGAACTTTGCTTTGTTTTTAATAAAAGGTGATGCACGTTTTTGTTAGAAGGAAGTTTATTTTTTAGAAAGTAATTTTTCTTAACTTTGTTATTTGTCTGAAGTGCAGGTCTCGCGGTGAAAGGAAGGAGCCTCGTTATGACCAGCGGCAGCATCCTCCCTTTACGGAGCACATACACAGGTCACAGCGGCGCCGAAAGCGGATTTACCATGGCAGTGGTCGCGGTGACAAAATGTGGCTTATGTTTATTCGACGGGTGGCTTCCCGGTAAAGGCGCAATGAAAGATACAAAGCGACGCGGGTGGAGTTGCAGATGCGAGGCTACGGTGTTTCGACAGGTAGAAGAACACCAGCGACAAAGTGAATCAGTGCTCGGTAACGGATGGGTGGTCAACATTTCAATATTGATGGCAGCGACGGGTCTGTCAAAGAGGGCGTCTGTGGATACGGTTCGTTTGCGGCTAAACTCAACGACGGCAACGTTGCAGCTGCCACACCTACCCTATACGAAAATGGTGCCAGAAATTCAGTGCCACGAGCCACTAGGGTCGAGCGACGGCATTCGCCACGCAGCGCAGGAAAACCTTCGGTGCAAGGCGTTGACAGATGACGTGGAACGATTCCACGTGGGCAGGAAAGAAACGCAATGAGCTAACACATATCTCCAAGTATTCGACAGAGGCTGGACAGGGAGTTGTTTCCCGGTAAGAATGTATCCATCGACGTCGAGAAGGATGCGGTGATTGGAGTTAGAACACAGTAACGTCAGTGGCAGAAGATTACCATGTTGGGACACCAGATGCCGGATAGTGTGGGTATTGCTGTATTTAAAGCATCGAAACACCACACGTAAATGGGAACATTGTGCAAAGTTGGAATCGACGACATCGAAGGCGGTCGATGGGTATGCTGATAAGGTAAAATTAAAATAAAATTATGTTTCATTTAGGTACTCCATTGCCGTCATAATGAAAAGTAACGAACGGAGCTAATAAAAGGGAAATATGCATGTTATTTAAGGATAAAGCCATGAAGAGTGGCTATTAAAAGAATTCATAATGTGAAGTGATTAGAGGCGTTTTCGATTAATGAACGAATGGCCAACCGTTATGAAAGCGTGGATAATCAAACCAAACGAAGAAAACGGAGGATGGAATGCATGGTCAGGAAACATTTTCAAAGGGCAGAAGGTGAAAACTAAAGGGTTTTGAAAACTCGGAAATGAAAAGTTTCCTGGATTTTCTTTAAATACGGTTGTCAAAGATGAGAGAAAGGAGGGAGGAGCGGAAATGGTGGCGTGGCCAAATGGGAACTTTGGGCATGGCCACATTTGTAAAACAGGGATTTTAATTTGAATGTGAAAACTTTTCTTCAAAAATTTCAGGCCTTGTTAGCAAGAAAGAATGAGAAATTTTCTGCATGCTTAATTTTAATTGTTTTATTTTTCTCCTTTCAGATTTCAGACTTGTATGTGAAATTGATGCCATTATTTTGGGTTGTTTCAAGTGAATGTAATCTGGAAATTATTTAAGACCCTAGGAACCAGCACCTAGTTTACTTTGATTGTGTTTATTTTGTAGGTCAGATAAGCTAGGTTGCATGTACGAAACTCTCACGTATTCGGTTTTGCAGGACGGGGTGCTATCAAACTGAAGGAGCTTTTGCATTGCTGTGTTTTCAGCAATTATTTTGATGCAAACTTTAAATTTTCTGTTTCCAAATATTTTAATTTCAGAATTTTTTCCTATTTTCAGGAATTAAAATAAACATTAAAAAAATTTTAAAATCTAAAAATGATTTCACCATTGCGGAGATTATAATTCAGAATTCAAATACGCACTTTGAAATTTTATTTTCGGACTTGTTTAGTATTTTTAAAAATTCATCGAAGTTGCTGTTTTGCTACAGATTTTAAAATTCCGAAAATAGAAATTTTCCATTTTAAGGTCAAATTTCATTTTTCCAGTTTTGTTTTGCATTCATGAGCCTATGATGACATTCCCTTCATGGAAATTCCAATTTCATTGAAGGGGTTATGTTTTACGACATTTTCACAAATTTCCACTTTGGGCCTAAAATTACCCTTTCTTCATAAAAATTCCAATTTTACGAAAGAGGGATAATTTGAGTACTACATTGAAGGTCTTTTCCTTAAAGCACTTAATTGTTCATCTTGATGAAAATCTGATTTCATTTAAGAGGGATAAGTTAAAGTGACATTTTGAAGCTACATTTGGAGACCCTATTCATCATTGAGGATTTAATGTAAGATAAAATCTATCTTAAAACCATCAAGATAAAAGAAATTAAAGCATAACATCATGGTCATATGAGGGCCAACTCACATTTATTTTATCAGGGTTCAATGAACAATCATTAAATTTTCATAGTAAAAATAAACCAACAGTGCCCCTTGTTTACAGTTACTTGCAATCACTAAGGTGTTCCAAGCATTTCAATTGAATATCTTTATTTGAGATTACTAATGCACATATGCAAATGCTAATATAACAAGAACCTTGGAGAAGTTGTTTGTTTAACTTCTTTGCAAGAGGGGATTTGGAACCCGAATCCTACCGGAGAGTGTGCTTTCACAATTGGGTGAAAACACCACTCAACACAGCTTGACAATGATATTCTCACAATGACACTGAGAGGGGGGGGTGAATCAGTGTAGCTATTTAAATTCAGAAATACAGCACTTTAAAACTTAAGCAGGGAGAACTTAAAAATAGATACAACAAATTAAACAAGAGAGCATTCCACAACACATGATTTAACGAGGTTCACCAGATTTGGCTACTCCTCAAAAATTAGACTGCTTGGACACCCATCCAAATCCAGCCTTTGCAAAGCACCAACTTTACAAACAATTTATCTGCACCAACGAAAGGAGCACCAACCCCCTAATGCCAAGCACCAACTTGGACTTCGAGTTCGAATGCATTTAATGACATAAAAATGCCTTCTCTTCTACAAGACCCTCACTGGTCTAAATCCTTTTAGCAAGAACTGCATATACTTACAGCTCTGCTATTCTCTTACAACACTCTCTTCTGTATATTTTTTAGCACAATACACTCTATACTTTTTCACAGTTCATTTTTTTCCTTTTTATTCGGCAATACACAACACTTATGCCACGTGCAGAGCTCAACCCTAACCCTAACTTCTTGCACACGAAAAACATTCTTTCGGCACTGCTTATTGCACTTTTAATAGCCTTAAAATCTTACTTACATCTCTGACAGCCTTATCTGCCCACTTTACGGCTCTGACAGCCTTTTCGGTGCTTTGTCAGTATATCCGCTGTTTTGACAGATTTATCTTTTCTTTTATGACTCTGACCGTCTTACCTGCTTATTTACGTCTCTGATAGCCTTACCTGCTTAATTACAGCTTTGATAGCAGAACCGTCGCTCTAATAGCCTTTTGTCTTCTTCTCGGTCTGCATGCCCGAAAACACATGTCGCGATATCGTGACACTTTTCGCTTCCTTGCACTTCTCTTTGCATGCACCAGCAAAAACAGAACATGTCACGAAATCGTGACACTTTTTGCTTCCTTGCACTTCTCTTCCACATGCACCAGCAAAAACAGAACATGCCATGAAATTGCGACACTTTCGCTGCCTTGCACTTCTTTTCTGCATGCACTAGCGAAATCGGAACATGTCGCAAAATTGTGACACTTTCGCTGCCTTGCACTTCTTTTCCGCATGCACCAGGGAAATCAGAACATGTCACGAAATCGCGACACTTTTGTTGCCTTGCACTTCTTTTCCACATTTTGCCCGCAAAAATGGAACATGTCGCGAAATCGCGACGCTTTTGCCTTAGAGCTCTTCCTCCTTGAATTTGTCGCGAAATCGCGACGCTTCTGCTTCTTTGCTCTTTTGTTTTGCTTCTGTCGTGAAATCGCAACACTTCATCCTTCGGAGTCTTCCTCTCTGCTGTTGTTGTGAAAATGTAACATGTCGTGAAATCGCGACATCTTTTCTCCTTAGCTCTTCTCTTCTCTTCAGGTCGCAAAAACGCGACATGTCGCGATATCGCGACATCTTTTCTCCTTAGCGCTTTTTCTTCCCTTCGGGTCATGAAAACCCGACATGTTGCGATATCGCGACACTTTTTCTCCTTAGCGCTTCCTCTTTTTAAATTATCACGAAATCACGACACTTTTCCTTGCAAGCTCCTTTCCTCCAAACATGTCGTGAAATCGCGACAGTTTTCTTTGCCTGTGCCTTCTCTCCAAACATGTCACGAAATCGCGACAGTTTTTCTACTTGGCTTCTTTGCTTCCAACTTGTCGCAAAATCATGATAGTTTATCTTGCGCTTTCTCTCTCTTCCAACATGTCACGAAATTGCGATAGTTTTCCTTGCGCTTTCTCTCTCCTCCGATATGTCGCGAAATCGTGACATTTTTGCCAGCATTTTCTCTCTCCTCCGATATGTCGCGAAATCGTGACATTTTTGCCAACATTTTCTCTCTCCTCTGATATGTCGCGAAATTGTGACATTTTTGCCAACATTTTCTCTCTCCTCTGATATGTCGTGAAATCACGACAGAAAACATGTCGCGATATCGCGACAATTTTCTTATCTTTTTCTTTGATTTTTTGAATCTGGGCCACTTCTGTCTTCTTGGAAATTCACTGTACCTGTTCTGACTGACCTCTGAACACCTGTCCACTGCATCATCAATTGATCTATCTGTCTGAGTTGACAACAATGACAATACTGTTTCTGCACCTTGCTCAACAGACAATATAAAATCCTTCAACGTCGCCTGGAAAATCACATAGCTTGCAAAATAAACACGTCTCTTGGATTTGATCGGGCAGTGAGTTTTTCAAATAATTGATATGTTCATTCAGCCAGAGGTGGGATATGCAATGCAATAGTTTGTCAATCTCCGATAGCACGTAATCTGGAAAATAGTAAGTTTTACGTCTAAATTTTTTAAAATTGCACTTCTTATCGATGACAGAAAATACTCCACACTATCCCGATCAATAACACTCCACAGTGCTAGTTCTAGTTTCCATTGAGATTACATCATCCATTAAAAACAACTGCTATGTCCACCTCACTTCAATCAGCAAATAAAAAATTGGAGTGTTGTATTCGATGGGAAAAAATTAATCTCCATGGCAAAGCCCTCATCACCAGCAACATGCCGTAATGAGGCTTCTACAAAGCAGAGATGACATTAGTGCTCCATTTTTTGCAAGATCAAAGTTATTTTAGAATTTAAAACAAGAAACAACATTTCTTCCCTTAGAAAATGACATTAGTGGAGGCAAGTCCTCTTTGTGCACCTCATGCTCCTCACAATACCACATCTTACATCATACGAGCCAAAAAAATTGATGGAATTATAAACACTACCAGCAATGCCTCGCTCAACAACAGGCTGGCATCCATCACCTCGCCCACCATGAAGACTTCGTATATGTGTTGCAAGCTACTTTGTGACTGTATATCTCTGAATCACGCAATACTTTCAGTCTTGAACATGAATATAGAACTGCACAACAATGGTCATACAAAAATAGTTGGTGGTAGAAGTGCCAAAAATAACTAAAAAAATATTTCCACTGCCATTGTTTTTGGACAACAAACTGGTTCAAATGCGCGTATCTCTCAATGGTTTCATGGAAACTGGCTTAGCAGAATACACGTAGATTAAACTCTGTAGAAATATCTGTCTCATAATATTTAACTGGCACTTCAAACTAGCATCAATTGATCCACGTCGTCAAGGTTAAACCCGCGAGGATCCTATGATGAAAATGTGTTGTCTAGCATATCCTAGAAAAAATTAGGCACGAACAACTCTGCTTTGGAGCTTTTGCCCTACGAATAGCTGGTGTGCATCATCATATTAAGTAAATGGGCAAAATGTGCACCCTTTGACTGATGCTACATCAGTCACGCAACATATCATGGACATTTAACTCTAGATCACCGGATTAGTATCACAAGCGGGTAGGAAAAAAATCATAGGGCATGGAACATTCAAAATAGGAACCCGTAGTAAAAATATCAAATTTTGGTTCATCTAGTTCATCATTCACGCTGGTGCAAGGTTCGATGAAAAAATCCGGCCACCAACGCAAGGGTTTATCATGCTAGGAGAGGCAGAATATCCATCATTCCGATAGATGAACTAGAAGCCACAATCCGCTGCAACAAGCTTCAAATCCCTGCTAAATAAAGCTCCCATGAAAAATACCAAAGATGAAATCATATCAGGGGAAGATTTTTCATTTCCCGTTTGAACCAAAAAATGGCCTAGGGAAAGAGGATAATCTCTTTCGACTAAAAATGAAAACAAAATGGTTAATGAGGGAGGGAGAAAAAACAATGAGGGGAGGAGGGAGTATTTCCATGAAGGAAATCCCCCCTCAAGGGTTTCACAGGAAAGAGAGTGAACCTACTCTGATACCAAATGTTGGGATTGGAATAAATGATATATTGTATTGATACAAAGAAATACAATATATAGGTATAAGGTCTATATGAAAATATGACAAGTTTCAAGAGAAACTGACAAGTGTCAATAAACAAGGCATAGTGCACATTATATTCTAACAACCCCATCGGCATGGGGTGCGATTTCGCTATTTTAGGGTTTTAATTTATTAAAACCTGGGTTTAACCTTTTTAGCGTGCTTGGCATCGACTTGTGTTTGTTTTCCCACTTCTTTCACCCCGATTTTCATCTATAAAAGGAGGGGTTAATCTCACTCTTTTATCACGATGATCTTAGAAATAGATTAAGCTCAAAATTCTTATGATTGACTTGTGCTCGCATTCTTACTTTCGCTCTACTTCCTGTTTCTTCTACAAGCTAACCCTGAAGTGCGAATTTTGGATTTGATCTTCTGCTACATTGATTTGGATTGTTATGTGGTTTGGTGGATTCATGTTGTAGTTCGAAAGGAAAGAGAGTGCCCATTTGGATACCTCGATCTCTTCTGCCTACTTCTGCATCATCCATCAGGTTGTGCATACTTTGTTTCCTGCATTTATTTATGCTCTACATTTATCTTTTATTTTTTATGTCTCTGAAGCGAAATCGTGCCCTATCTCGATGAGGCATGACTTTGCTAACCCTAATTTAGGGTTTTCGCTCACATAAGCGAGATCATGCCCCATTCTAATGGAGCATGACTTCACCTATAGCGTTATCATACCCACCATCTACGAGGCACGATTTTTCCCAAGACTAAACTAGGGGTATCTATCATATTTTGATTGCATGAGTATTTTCTAAATTGCATTTAGGGCATGATAGCATAATCTATTTTTTGCTTCTCTACTGTTGCATTGTTGTTTTATGATTAATTCTCCAAAGGTCAATTTTTGCTTTTGTTTCCAAAGGTCATCTAAAAGGACCTAGGGGGCTTGATTGTTGCACCTCCAAGCATTGTTGTACAATGGCCTAAGTAGGCCCCCTAATGCTAATCCCATTTTCAAGTGTTTCATAAGTTATCTTGCAAAAATAGGTATTTCTGATATCATTGGACAAGAGGCAAAAAAGCTAAGTCAACCACTGATCAAGATAAGTGCTCTAATTATTTTATTGGTTGAAGATCTGATCTGATTATTGATTCTTAGGCATATGAAAGTGAAAAGCATATAGTGTGCATCTAGGGTTAATATTGTGCATTTATCTTGTGCCCTTGCTTTAAAGGTTTTTTGGATAAAACCCTAGGTTAGCAAGCATTCAAAGAAAGAATCATATTAGGTTAGCTCTTGTATTCTTGCATTCTATTTTTTGCATTGTCCTTTATCTTTCATAGCATAGATCTAGAAAGGCCAAACTTAGGTGATTGCTTGAAATTGAATACATCAAACTATCCCAAAATCTTGAGGACTTGGAGCGAGTCCTAAAACTATTCCTAGTGAACCCTTCCCCCTAGCACCGAGTGTAGAGAACAACATAACCCCCATGGTTCACCCCATAAGGCTTTCTATCTTTGTGGATCTAACCTTTTTGGGAATTGTACATGGTAGGGTAGTTTTCCCCCTCTACATATTTGGTGAACTCGATGTGAACACCTCCTTTATTTTAAAAATTTAAACAAGATCATTAATTCTATTTGAAAATTCTTAAAGAAATTAAAATTTGTGTGTTAGTATTTTTCCCTAACTATTTTCACTACTTCTAAATGGCTCCTTTCCTTAGAAGTCAGAGGAAACAATTAGAATCTGATTATGTTCCTTTGGAAGATGACCATATTGATAGGGAAGACCCTAATGTAGGTCTAGAAGAGCAAGAAGAGGTAGATATGGAAACTAAAACTAATCTTGATCCTTATGTTGGACCCAATGGTAGCTTTGTCTTCTCATCATTTGATCATATTTGGGAATTCATGAAAGCTCATAAGGAGAAGCTATTGGAATATGTAGAATGAGAAGCTCATCTTGAAAAAGAGGATGCTACTCCTTCTCCTCCCATTAGGTCTCCTATGCTTAATCATGATAATCCCACATCTCAACCTGTGCATCTTAGTAATCTGAAGAACCAAGTGACTTGTGCTACTACTAATACCACCAATATTGGATGGAATCCACCTATTCCTCCAACTAGTAATGGCACCCAAAATTACTTTCAATTTCCTCCTTTATCTTCTAATGTCAACACTATTGCTTCTGTTCCACCACAAGTTAATCTTCCATTCTCACAAGGCACCACATATAACAATAACCTTCTCATGTCCAACTTAATTCAAGGGAATATTGGAAACACACATAATTCAAAAATGCAAAATTTGGAAAATATAGTGAATCAGTTGGTTTCAAGGATGGATATGATTCAGCCTTCAAGGTTTACATACAATTATAAGGAAATGTGTAGTCAACCATTGGATCCTATTGTTGTTGCTAGACCTTATCCCAAGCATTTTCCTATGCCAGTTTTACCAATCTATAAAGGGATAGAAGATCCAATAGAGCATCTAAGAGGATTCAGGATAGCTTGCCATGATCTTGTTTATGATGATATGCTTCTATTGAAAACATTTCCAAAGAGTCTTGTTGGAGTTGCATTGGAATGGTATTATCGGTTGCCCAACTATTCTTTAAAGAGCTTTGAAAAGACTGCAGAAATGTTTGTTCATCAATTTAGTGCTTATATTGAAAAGGAAGTGACAATGAGAGACCTATATGATTTAAAGCAAAGTAAAGAAGAAAGTTTTTTAGAATTCTTAGCTCGTTGGAGAAGTTTAGTTGGCCGATTAAGATAACCTGTGTCTCAGAAATATATGCTTGATATATTCATTAGTAATTTACAAGAACAAATATCTTATGCACTAGAAACTACTACTGTTACCTCTCTTGATCAAGCAATTGAGTTAGCCAAAAAAGTGGAACAAGCTCTCATTAGAAGAGGTCAACTTAAGAATAAAGAAGAAAAGTCTACTAAGTCTCAACATAAGAATAAGCATACAGGAGGTAATAATGATAGTAGGCCTGTTAATAATGTCACCAATAGCCTACAAAATATTGTACTTCAGAAACCTCCTCAAAGGAATTTTACCAGACTTAATATACCTATGGAAGCAGTTTTGAAGCAATTATTAGAAGCTAAGGCAATTGAATTACCTCCTATAAGACAACCAGATACTACAACTCATTGGTATAAGGTAGGTCAATATTGCACATATCATAGAGTAGAAGGACATTGGACAAATTCTTGTAAGAAGTTGAAGCATGTGGTTCAAGATTTGATTGATGCAGGATGCATTGATTTAAGAAATTCCCAAACTTCAAGTAATCAGGCTCCTATTCAACAAGCCCCAACAACAAATCAAGATATGGGAATATTCAAGGATCCATTACCAAAGCATGATCAACAAGCAGCCAACCAAGTGGCTCATCAAGATGATTCCCTACGCCATAGTAATGTGGTTGGTATGGTTGGGGTAACTACAAGGAAACAAGCTCAGAATCAGCAAGGACAGAGTTCAGCACCACAGCCTAGTTCAGTTTTAAAGGAGAATCAGAGAAAATATTCAGCTACAAGAATTCCACCTATAGTGTTGAGACCATAGTCACAGATTTCATACGATCTTCAGAAGCAGTTAGCTAATACTCCAACAAAAATATCAGTCTTAGAGCTTTTGTAGACTTCTCCTGATCATAGAAATGCTTTAATGGAATTTTTAAAACAACAATCTATTTCTCCAGATGTTGCCCCTGATGCCATAGTTGATGCCATAGGTTCTTTTGGGATACATCATGTCTCATTCTCAGATGATGATAAACCTTCCTCAAACTTACATGGAGATTCATCACTTTACATCACTGCACTTATTGGGGATACCCTTATCAAACGAGTTTTGATTGATAATGGCTCATCCCTCAATTTGTGTACATATCAATTCTTTCAAAAATTTGGATTAAAAGAGGAAGATTTAACAAAATCTGATATCCTTATTAAAGCTTTCAACAATAAGTCCCAAGAGGCCTGTGGTGTCATATCTCTTCCATTAAAGGTGGGGCCCAAAATATTGGATACTTTGTTTTATGTGGTGTCTTGTCCTACATATTTTAATCTTCTTCTTGGGTGACCTTGGATTCATGCAATGAAGGTCATCCCTTCTACTTTTCATCAATATCTCAAATTTGAATTCAAGAATCAAGTTATCACCATTTCGGGTGATCCTCGACCATTTGAATTCTGTTCAAATATAGAGTTAGCTCAATCTGAATCTTACTCTTGTCCTTCTATCTCTTCAACAATTTCTCCATGTTCCTCATCTCAAATTTTAGAGCATCTTCAAAATTTAAAAGTGAGTGAGGAACGTCAACCCTATTCTTCATCCTTGGATCATGATAATCAGTTTCTTCAAGAGCCTCTTCTGGATCTCACCAAGCTACCACCATCACCTCGAACTATGGGTTTACCCCATAAGAAGGGTGATGTTGTACACATTGGCATGTGTACCTTTGTCTTTGGAGGGACTACCTTCGAAGAAAATATTCATGGTAGCAACCCATCTCCTAGTGAGCACTCTTTTGCTCAATGTTATCTCACTAATGATTATCCCCTTCCTAAGCAGATCCTATCTAGTATGGGATATGCAGGTAAAGGATTGGGACCACAACATAAAGGTATTCAAGAACCTTTGGATGTTGAGATTTGGCCTAGGAGATGTGGTATAGGTTTTATACCTAATAAAAATCAACCTTTGCCTTTTGAGGATGATGATCATCTTGTGACTTATGCAGAATATATAGAATATCAAAAGATGATAATAGATGAAAATAAAAGCATTAATTGTGCTTCTCCTCCAAAGCTAATGTCTTGCAATATGATTGATTCTATTTGTTTTAAATATGACATTGCTTCTGTGCAAGAGAATGGTGGATCTTTATATAATGTTTGTTTTACTAAAAAGAATGGTGTTGTTAGAAGATGTGTTGATTATCGTGCCATGGATGTCCAAATAAGGGCCTTGGAGGAACTTTCCCATGATTTTTATCATCGATAAAATGCACTCCTTGGGGATATCTTCGATCCGACACCTCATGGCACACTAATTTATTTTAATAATATGAATGGTGCATTTAGGTTTTGCATTGATTTCAATTATGTATAAAAAAAAAAAAATTTCATGTAGTTGCATTTGCATTCCCATTGCATCCACCTGCTTGCTCATATTGCATTGTTGCTTGTCATCCTTGCATGATTTCTTGACATCTAAAGAACACCTTGCATGATTGCCTATCATAATTGCATTATTGCTTGTTCATGACTGCTTGCTCATATAGATTTTTGAGGATTTTACGATAATGGCATGTGATGATACCTAGTTAGGACATAGCTCACATGCATTGCACTTCTCACTAGGACTCTGATGCCTAGAAAGATCCCCCTAGGGATTTCTCCCTTCTTTCTTCTTATAATTGCTTCTTCTCCTTCTCTCAATTTATTTATCATGATAATGCTTTCATTCACAAAGTCTTTTTAAGATCCCTATCTGGGATAGCACTTGCATATCATTTATTTACATATTACACCCCACATGGGATACTTATACATCCTAGTGGGTATTACATCATCTACGATATTCTATCGGGTCATACTCTCTTTTGACTCAGTAGGCTTAACACCCCATTATAGGATAAGCTCCTTGGTCAATTTTAGTAGACCTCGACATACATCCTAGCGGGTAAACACCTCATAGCAGTCAATAAGGGAGCAACCACCCATAGTGGGTCAGACTCCACACATATTTTTACACTACTACAAGTGCTAAACCTATAGCGGGTCTAGCTCTCTTTTTGAAATGATCTATGGTATCTAACTACACTGGTTCCTTGCAACCTATGCTAGTTCCATGCTATGGGTCATTAGTTCTTCTCCTTTTTAGATGGTTGACCTTTGGATTTTCTTCTTCTTCTTTTCTTCCTCTTCTTCTTCTCTTCTTCTTCTTCTCTTTTTCTCTCCTCTTCTTTCTTCTCCTTTTTCTTTTTTTTCTTTTATTGTCTCCTTCGTCTTTCTCCTTCTTCTCATTTATTTCTTTTGCATCCATCCATTTTCATATAGTTTGCATACATGAAAATGAATAAATAAAAACACATTACACATACAAATAAAATAATAAAAGTAGCTATATATTACTCGAGAGAAAAAGAGTACATCATCCCCATGTCAGGTTGGTGTACCATAATCTAGACTCGGTACACTCAACCTAGGGATGTACACCATAATCTAAAAATTGGTGCATCATCTTGATCCCTAGTCCTCTCTCTCTCCTAGCTATGAGAGCCAGCTCCCTCTGGTCCACCCTAAGGAGGAGGTAACCTAGGATGTCATCCATGATCGAGACCATGATCTATTTACTAATAGGGATGGAGGAAGTGGTATCCTCTGACCTGGTGGGATAGCTATATAGTAAACTATCTCATAAAATATAGCCCATTAAAGGGCTATCTCCAACCTCTCTCTCATCCATCATAGCTCTACCTAAAGAAGTTGCACCACACCTCCCACCTGGTTGCTCTCAATGATAGCCATCCCCTCTACCCTAGATCTCTGGTGCTCTCCATCTAGATGAGCCATCTCTCCTTAGAGTCTATTGGTCTCTACCTAAGCTGATCCCTCTCAGCCTCTATGGTGCTCAATGAACTTCATAGCTCCTCTAGCCTCCTGGCCCTATCCTCCTAGACTTGGGCCATATGGATCTATAGAGAGGCTACCTATGCTCGTAGCTCCTCTATCTCCCTCCTCTCTTGGCTCTCACTAGCTACTACTATAGATGTGGAGGCCTCTCTAAGATATTTGATCTATAGCCTCCCTATCTATGGGGGTATACCTCACCCCCATCTCCGTCCCTACCACTTGGATGGCCTCCTCTACCACCAAGATCTGAACATGAGTTGGTCTCTATCTCAAAGTGGTAGGAGTCTATTGTGCCCTCTCTGTGGCTTGGTGAGCTACCTCTCAAAATGCTCATTGCATGCTTGGGTCCATCACCTAGTACCTCTGTATCGATACTAGTAGGGAGATCCTTTGGGGCACAACTCCTCTATACCATCACTTGTACTTGATAGCCACTCCTACATCATCTACCCTTGGGTCGACATAAGGAGGATCATCCATATCCTCCTCGGCCCACCTGGTGAGGTCTGGCTCATCTCCTACCCCTATTGGGTCTTGGGTCACCCTTCGGTACTAGTAGTCCCCTAGGTTTGGGACTCCTTGTAAGATCTCATGCTATCGAAGGACTCGATCAAATCTGAAGACCTTTGGCTCTCCCTTCTTTGACCTCAGCCACCTGATCCTTCATATCCTGGCTAGCTCTATCCTATCCTCCACCCACCTAGGGTGAAGCTACCATGGCCTCCAGATGATCTTCACCTCTTAAAGCTCATCAATCACCCACCTCGCTAGTGGTAGGTTCCTTACATAGGCCCTCGTGGTCCTCTCTAGGGACCTCGACCACTTGTATGTTGTTGGCCACTTTAGGATGGGTAGTGGGCCTGGTAGTGCCTCCGATCTTTATATCATGATGTGCTCCCAACACCACACCTGGAGCAATGTCATACATACCAATCTTATATGCCGCTTATACATGATGTTGTACAACATCCTATATAGGCAGCCAACACATATGGGCCCCATGCGAATCGAACCCTCTGATCATGCATGTCTACCACTACTCCTACCATCACCCATGGTAAGTGTCACCTACTGGTATGGCACATCAGTAGCCCAACCACAACCCCATAGAGCATGATGGTCAAAGGATCTACCCCATAGTGGCCCACTAGATCATCGACTGATATGGTGCTCTCTCGCACCTGGTGGGTAAACCCTATTGAGAACCATTGTAGTGTGGCTACCTATCCCCATGCTCTATAAATATTGTCCCTCTGATAGGGATCTATAAAATCTACCACACATCCTCTAGTGTGATGGTGAGCTCTCTTATGGGTAACCAAAAAGTAGAGGACTCTGGGTACCACCTCTCTACTAGGGCTATCAGCATAGCCCTATCTATCTCAATGTGAGGCATCCTCGCTAGGTGGTCTAGCCCCACCACCTCTAGCTGATCCCTCCCTACTGTCCTAGTGCATCCAGCTCTACCTAGAGCCCCTACCCTCCACTCTCGACTCTCGAGGATACCTAGTTGCATCCACAAACAAATAAAATTAAATCAGTTTCATGAATTAAAATAAAAATAATAAAATCCATAATTTCAAATCAAAACACAAATATTGATCATAATTTTGTAATTCGCACTTCGTAGTTGCTTGTTTTCCCTCTTTTTCCTCTTGTGTTTGTTTTTGCTTTTCTTTTTCCTTTTTTCTAGTTTTTGGTGAAATTGTGCCCTCCATTTTAGGAGGCATGATTTCATGAAATCATGCTTGAGTTTTACCATGGCATGATTTTTTTGTGCTTTGTCTGGAGTGAAATCATGATCAGGTCATAAAATTGCACCCTAGTCGAGCGCAAGTTTCACCATCTAAAATGATGAAATTCCCTAATTCTACCCTAAAAATCTATGAAAAATAGAGGAAAATGTGCATCAAGAGGGAGGAATTTGGTACTTACCCACTCTCGTGCCTTAGCTTCACCCCTTGTGATCGTTTCTCGATGAACTGGTAATACCATTTCTTTTTCTCCTCAAAGCCCTTTCTCTGCCAATGCGTGGTGAAAATGAATTAGGGTTTTACCCTTTTTCACCCTTTTTAAACTCTGTTTGTTACCCTTGCTTTCTCTAGTTTTCGTTCTTTCTCTCTCTTTCTTCTTCTGCATTAGTTCTTTCAAGTTTTTATGAGATATGTCATCTTCATAAAAACTCGAGGGGGCACCCTAGCCTATAGAGGCATTAATGTCCCTAATGCCTCGATTTGCATGTAAAACAAGAAAGTGTCTAGAATGACACTATTTTTGCACCACCCCTTTCTTCTAAACTAGCCATCCCATTTTTTCTTGTTGTCTTCTTCTAGTGAGTGTGCCTACATCCTTTCTTTGATGCATTTACTTGGCCTTAAATGCATCAAAGAGGGGGCAAAATGTAGACATAAAAAATTGACCCACTTTTAGTGGGTAATCTTCCTTAGAGCCCCTAAGAGGTCCCTAACCCTTGCCCTAGGCAAGGGTAAGCCTCTTTTCCCCTACCTTGCCTTTCTTTAGCCTTTTAGTGAAATCACACCTGGTTATGATGGGGTGTGACTTCGTAGAAGTGATATCACACCCCATCGGCATGGGGTATGATTTCGCTATTTTAGGGTTTTAATTTATTAAAACTTAGGTTTAACCTTTTTAGCATGCTTGGCATCAGCTTGTGTTTGTTTTCTTACTTCTTTCACCTTGATTTTCGTCTATAAAAGGAGGGGTTAATCTCACTCTTAAATATGTGATCGATCTTAGACATAATTAAGCTTAAAATTCTTATGATTGATTTGTGCTCACATTTTTACTTTCGCTCTACTTCTTGTTTCTTCTACAAGCTAACCTCGAAGTGCGAATTTTGGATTTGATCTTTTCTGCATTGATTTGGATTGTTGTGTGGTTTGGTGGATTCATGTTGTAGTTCAAAAGGAAAGAGAGTTCCCATTTGGATACCTTGATCTCTTCTGTCTACTTCTACATCATCCATCAGGTTGTGCACACTTTGTTTCCTACATTTATTTATGTTCTATATTTATCTTTTATTTTTCATGTCTCTGAAGTGAAATCGTACCCTATCTTGATGAGGTATGACTTTGCTAACCCTAATTTAGGGTTTTCTCTCATAGAAGTGAGATCGTACCCCATTCTGATGGAGCATGACTTTGCTTGTAGCGTTATCATACCCACTATCTATGAGGCATGATTTTTCCCAAGATTGAACTAGGGGTATCTATCAGATTTTGATTGCATGAGTATTTTCTAAATTGCATTTAGGGCATGATAGCATAATCTATTTTCTGCTTCTCTATTGTTGCATTGTTGTTTTATGATTAATTCTCCAAAGGTCAATTTTCACTTTTGTTTCCAAAGGTCATCTAAAAGGACCTAGGGGGCTTGACTGCTGCGCCTCCAAGCATTGTTGTACAATGGCCTAAGAAGGCCCCCTAATGCTAATCCCATTTTCAAGTGTTTCATAAGTTATCTTGCAGAAACAGGTATTTCTGATATCATTGGACAAGAGGCAGAAAAAGCTAAGTCAACCACCGGTCAAGATAAGTGCTCTAATTATTTTATTGGTTGAAGATCTGATCTGAGTATTGATTCTTAGGCATCTGAAAGTGAAAAGCATATAGTGTGCATCTAGGGTTAATATTGTGCATTTATCTTGTGCCCTTGCTTTAAAGGTTTTCTGGATAAAACCCTAGGTTAGCAAGCATTCAAAGAAAGAATCATATTAGGTTAGCTCTTGTATTCTTGCATTCTATTTTCTGCATTGTCCTTTATCTTTCATAGCATAGATCTAGAAAGGCCAAACTTAGGTGATTGCTTGAAACTGAATACATCAAACTATCCCAAAATCCTGAGGACTTGGAGCGAGTCCTAAAACCATTCCTGGTGAACCCTTCCCCCTAGCACCGAGTGTAGAGAACAACATACCCCCGTGGTTCACCCCATAAGGCTTTCTATCTTTCATGGATCCAACCTTTTTGGGAATTGTACGTGGTAGGGTAGTTTTCCCCCTCTACACTACCGTGCACAACCAACCTCAAGAACAGAGAAAAGTGTCCCCTATTGCCTTGAAAAATAAACCCCCCATTCTATATTTATTTAAGGATGGAGGTATGGATAGCCCAAAATTGTATGATTGACTCTAGAGCATCTACTACAATAATGCCTAAAGCTGTTTATGACAAAATGGATATGGAATACACCCACTCTTATCAAGGTTTCCTGCAGCTAGATGGTACCCTAGTCAAGACTATGGGAGTACTGAAAGTTATACTAATGAAGTTGCATAGATCTCCTAAGGTCACTATTGTGCAAAAAATCATGGTGGTAGATCTTGAGCCCTACTTTGGCCCATGTCTTTCTAGAGAATTTACTGCCAAGATGGGAGGTTACATGTATTTGGACTACTATGGTATGATGATACCTCATAAATGAAGAAGGATAAGACTGAATCCTAAAAGGCCAATCACTTACCATATTAATAAGATAGAAGAAGAAATGTACAATCACTTAGTTATGGAAGAACCAAAGCTGGTGGAACTCTTGGAAGATTTGGAAGTTGATGATCAACTACCTTTCCAAAATGAGCAAGATCTACTAGAAATGTGATTAGGGACATACAGTATAACATCTAAAGTAGTGAAGAAAATTCTTGCGATTTCCAACCAATCATTGAGAGAGTTCAAAATTTAGACAATGTATTTTTATGGAGCATAATGCATAAATGGAGCTGGAGCATGTGTGGTTTTGAAATCTCCATCTAAGGGAGTAAATTTTTTTTCTTTTAGACTTGTCTAGTCTTTCACAAATAATATTTCTGAGTATGAAGCTCTCTATCTATAATTAATGCAAGTAGAACATATGAGCATCAAGATGTTAGACATTTATGGTGACTCAAAATTGATTGTTAATCAAGTCATAGAAAAGTATAATAGTAGGCATCATTATTTTAAGGCTTACATAAACATAGTATGGAACCTGATGGAATCCTTTGATGCTTAAATGTCATCCCTAGATAAAAAAATTCTTTGGCATACACATTAGCTGTTAAGGAAGCTAATTTATCTCTCTATGCAGATTATGTATCTCCAAAAATAGGAGAGTTAAACTGGTTTTCAGGCCATTAGTATATGACAAATATATTTACTGGTAAGTATTTGAAGATGATGAATAGATTATCAATTTCTTTATCAAATAAGCATACTATGCTTTTTCTAACAGCGATCTTGTTCAAGAAATTGATCAAAGAGAGATTATTCAGCTAAAAAACAACCACATACCCAAAGGTCTGATTACTCTAGATAGAATGTTTGACAACAAGGATGGTAAGAGATTAAAACAAATAAAAGTTGATGACTAGATGTACAAAGAAATTGAGATGCAAAATGGAGAAAAGCATAATAGAGACTGTAGAAGAGACAAGAAGTTTTAGAGCTTCATACCACAAGTATCAAGACATAATAGCCTAGACTTACGATGACTTGAAGTTATATGATAAAAAGGTAAATCAACATACTATTGAGTTAATACCAGATGCTAATCCATTTAGATAGAATCAAAGGGTAGTAAATCCCAATATTGAAGTGATTATATGAAAATAACTACTTAAGCTATTAAGAGCTAAGATAATTTACATAGTCAAACACTCAACTTGGGTGGCCAATCTAGTCCTAGTAATAAAGAAGAATGGCGATATTCACCTCTGTGTGGATTTCAAAAATTTGAATCAGGCTTCCCTAAAAGACCACTACCCCTTAGCACAGATGGAATAAATTTTACAAATGGTAGTAGGGGCAGAGAGGTTCTCCTTACTAGATGGTTTCTTTGGGTACAACCAGATTTGGGTCAAAAATGAATACCAACACAAGATCTCATTCACAACAAAGTGGGGCACTTTTGCCTATCAAAAAATGCCATTTGGTTTATCAAATATTGGTGCCAAATTTTAGAGAGCAATAGATTATATATTTGGCAAGCTTATTAATAAAATAATTTTGATATATTTAGATGACATGACTATATTCTTACATGAGAAACAAGATCACCTTTATCACCTAGAACAAGTTTTCCAAAAATGCAAGGAATTTGGCATATCACTAAATCCTAAGAAATCTATCTTTGCATGTCATGAAGGAAAGTTGCTAGGACATGTAGTATCAAAATAGGGAATGTCTATTGACCATGATAGAATAAAAAAAATACTAGCACTACCCCTTCCAATGAAAAAAAAGCTCTTAAGTCCTTTGGGAAAATTAATTTTGTAAGGAAAATTATTTTATATTTTGCTCAAATTATCAGACCAATCTCAGATTTACTCAAAAAGGATGTATATTATAAGTGGACTGGAAAAAGGAAGTAAGCATTTGAAATAATCAAATAATCCATTGCCACAACTTCGATTTTGGTCAATCCAAACTTTAACAAATATTTCATACTTTATGTATATGGTGTTAAAGAGAGTTTATGTTGTTGTATTAACTCAAAGGATGAGCAGAATAATGAACACCCTATTTTATTTTGGAGTCAAACACTACATGAGTATCAGGTAAAATATAACTTCATAGAAAGACAAGTGTTTGCAATCATGAAATCCTTAAAGAAGTTTAAATAATATCTAGCCTAGAGCAAAACCATGGTGTATGTAGTGCACCCTGATGTAAGAAAATTCATATTAAAAAGAGAACTTGGTGAAAAGAAAGCAGGTTGGATTTTAAAAATTCAAGAGTTTAACATTGATATTCATCCCACCAAATTGGTAAGAGGAAGAGCACTCTACCAAGAATTGGAAGTTAAAGCAATTCCACAGGAAGTAGTGTGACAAATCAAAGAGCTCGATCAAGAAAGTGATATTATCCCACAAGAAGCAGATTAGATAGATCATCTCACAAGTTACTTTTAGACTGGGATTTATCCTCAAAATATCAATGTTGCATAAATAAGAAGGTATAGGCTTCAAGCCTTGCACTATACAATCCTATCTGGAGAACTTTACAAAAAAAAATTGATGTTGTCCTCTTAAGATGCGTAAGAGAAGATCAAAATCATGGAGCCCTAAAGAAATTTCATGATGGACCATCTGGAGGCCATTATTCAGGAAGATCTACTACACTAAAAATTATAAGAGCAGACTATTTTTGGTCTACTATTTTCATCGATGCTTTTAAAATTGCTAGAGCCTATGATAAATACCAGAGATACATAGGTAGAAATATAGATATTGCAATGCCTCTATAGCCAATACAAGTTGAGCAAGCATTTCAATAGTGGGATATAGACTTTGTGGAGGAGATCAGTCCTAATTCTTCAATAGGTCACATATACATCTTTACTGCCACAAATTATTTTACTAGATGGGTGGAGGAAATATTGACCAAGAGATGTGATCAAGATGTGGTGCTTGAATTTCTTGAAACTGTGATCACCAGGTTTAGCAATCCTGAAGCTCTAGTAAGTGATAATGGCCCAAATTTTATATGGGCCAAGTATATATATTTTTCTAGCAGATACGACATTTACTTGAAGAATTCTTCCAATTATTATTCACAAGGAAATGGCTTAGCGGAATCAAGCAACAAAAACCTTCTCAAAATGCTTAAATATCTCTAGAAGACAATAAAAAATCTTGGTATTTATTGATGAACTAGGTATTATGGGTAGATCGAATCACCATGAATAAATATATAGGTACATCTCCTTACACCCTTGTCTATGGAAATAAAGTTGTACTACCAATCCATTTAGAGTTGCCAACCTTGAAGTACATTAGCGATAATGATTTTGATAAAGGAGACCCTGTAAACAAAAGACTGCTTCAACTATTACAATTGGAAGACCAGAGGGATGAATATTATAAGAGGTTCCAAAGGCACTTGTCACAGATGAAGGGATGGTTCAACAAGAAGACTACGTTCAGAAAGTTTAAATTTGATAACTTGGTTTTAAAATTGAACGTAGACAATGCCAAGACAGGTAAGCACAAGAAGTTTGACTCATTCTGGGAGGGTTCTTTCCAAATAGAATTGGTCAAATAGAAAAATACTTTCCAGCTCAAAAATCAATAAGGAGAGGTGCTACCCATGCCAGTGAATGGATATCATCTCAAGTTGTACATCCAATAGTGAGCTATCTCCCGTGTATCATATGTATCACACCTTGTAAATATTTTCATTTGCATGCTTTATTTTATGTTAAGAGTGATGAAAAGACAAAAATATAATCCATGGTGGCAAGTATTCTCACAAGTCACAAAATCCAAAATTGCTCATAAGTCAACTATGCTACATGGCTCACAGTGGCACCATATCATTACGATGAAAGAAAGCTTTTTTGCATTAACGAGAAAAGAGATATCTGAGGAAGATTACACTCAATCAAAAAAATATTCAAAATAAATGTGGGGTACGCGATCAAAAGTAGAGCTAACATGTTATTTGATAACTGTGAGTAAGGAAATTACACACGTGTCAACGTAATGCCATCAACCTCAAGGGTGATACAATCATAGAAAGAAATGGTATTGACATAGTTTTGCATGTAAAGGAACGTTGCAACCACCTAATTTAAATAGCACATTCTAAGACAACTATATATTCGATGCTACTCAACAAAATTCACTCTTGAAACATATTTTTATTTTTGAAATTTATGCAAAATAACGGAGAGAGTAATCTTCTGCAAAACGATCGAGAGCATAAATTTTCTCTTGCAAAAAAGAGTAATCCAATTCTATTCAAATCCATGGCTTCATCATATGTTTCTAACAAGAAGGCCATTGTTGAGGAAACCCAAATAAGTAGTCATTTCCATAACAATGAGAGCAAGACTGTTGATACTGTTACCACTTACAAGGAGAAATCCCAGATGAGGATGGAAGCATAAAAAAGAGTTACCAAGGGTATATCACCTTCAAGTCAAAGGGTGACAGTGGTAAGTTCATTACTATCTATTTATATGTACGATTTTGTGCACCCATACCCGAGCTCATTCAAGCAATCATAAAAAATTATAACCCTAAGCATAAGATATTGCAAAGCATAAAAGGTAAAATCCTAATGCACTTCAAGGTTGAATCCTTCAATAATGCCTTCACCCCAAGGATAAAACTAGGTGCAAAAGCCAAACCATTTTCTACAATATCTCAAGCTCAATATTATGCACTAAGCAAGCATGTTGAGGGGGGAAAGAATTTCCTAAATTGGGTATTAGGCCAGATAGATAGATAAATAAGTAGCAATACCTTACCCTCAACCCCAATTAAAATAGAGGAATTTAAAGATCCAAAGCTCTACTCTATGTTGGTTGTGATAGTTGGGTCACCCTATGATAGGCAAGTATACAATTGGTAGATAGCCACGACCCACTGAATTTCCAACCCTAAGAATTATGAATCTTCTAGGTACAATAATCATCCAATATTCTTTAATTGGCCATAATACTTAGCAAGCATGTCCCAAGAGTACCTAAGCCAAATAAAAAAAAACAAGGATGGGGTTTCTTTCAGGTACTGTTCCCATTTGGCCTGGCTCTTCTTTTACTTTAGTCACGGAGAATTACCATTCATCCCAACAAAGAGAATGCGCCCTAATGGAAATTCTCTTGTTGTCTACTCATGGATGATTGCGTTGAGCAAAAAGGAGTCCTTTTATAATTTTAATAGAGAATTCCTAAGGTCAACCCTAAAGCTAATTAAATGGCAAATGCCTAGAATTCCCCAATTGGTAGTTGATATCTTGAGAAAGGAAGGTGAAGAAGAGTGTGACTAGTACATTCTAAATGAAGGGATTGCTATTTGTGTGTATGGTTTCAATGAGAAACAATTTATCTTGCCTCATTATGTCACTGAGTGAATCTTTACTCTAGAATATTGTCATCAGAAAGATTACACAAATATCATATTTGGGATGGACAAGGGCATAAAGTGCACCTGTACCTATCCCCTCAGGGTGAGCGACATTACTATTAGTAAAGGACATCACAAGAGCATCACTAAATACTTACAAGAATTGGGGTTGGTTGAACTTCCCCATAGGTGGAGATATGACTCAAAAAACAAAATTCAAAGAAAATTAATGATCCTAAAGAAAAAACTCAAAGATTCAAGATAACTCTTTGACCTCACATCGAGAAGTTCAAAAACAATGATGAAAACTCAGAATTAGAGTGGGATATCCAATATATGGAGGCATTGCCTCCATGGAAAGACTTCTATGACCATGTCATGGATTATGATCCAAAAGGTGATCCAACACGTGTTTACCTAGAGGATGATGTTAAAGCTTTGGTAAAATTAAAATATTGGAATCCTACAAAATTATTTAAGTTTTGGAGAATGCAAATAGAGATAGATACCATAAACTCTAGATTCCCTACTAAGATTGATTTTTTTTTTTAGGAATATTATGATATGCATGCTAACACTTGGTAGGGCATAAAAATATTTATAGCACTAAGCTTTAAGAGGCCTACAAACCAGGTAGGAGTGACAAATGACAACCAGGCCAATAGGGCAAAGTTGAAACCGTTCACCATTCAAACACCTCCATCCTCTCCTTAATGGACAAAATCTCTACTAAAAATATCCCTACTGGAAAGGACAAACAAGTTGCTTTCCAATCCTCAATAGGGGAATTAAAAAAATATGGGCCAAGTACCCATATAATGTAGAGGTAGGGTTACCAAGAAGGAGGATTGGATCCAAATGAGTCAGGTATTGTAGGACCTATCCCAGTTGTACAAAGGCAAAAAATATTATCTCTAGAAGCATTTCCTAAAGATTATGTAGAACCTAGATACAAAGGAGACCAATATCAAGTCATGTATGGGACTTATGTGGTAAGGTTCGCATACCCTACTTTCGCTCAACAACAAGATCAACTTGGAAATTCACAAACCCAAAGCTGAGAACGTATTAAAAAATTAGTAGTTGATTCCTTTAGGACACAGTCTGTAGTAGCTACCTTTGGAATGGCTCAGATGACTTAAGAAGAAGAGCAAGAAAGAGAAGAATAGGAACAAGAAAAATATTAGACCCATGCTCCATTGATAAAGTAATCAAGCCTGGACTAAGACACACATCAGTCACCACCAAGGGAATCATGTATGTTCTCTATCCCTTCTCCTTCTAATCTTCCATTCCTAAATTCCCAAGAAACACTTTCCTTCCATTATGAGTAATAAGTCTAGACAGTTGGAATTCCCCCTCCTATTACTTCTAAAATTTGTACATCGAGTCCACTTTTATCCAGTCAACCTACATTAGTTTCCATTGAGGTCCCACTTCCATCTTCCCCACCACAAGAACCTCCTACATATTCAACTATAGTATTAGTAGGACCACAAGTCACAGTTCCACTTCCTCCCCCTTCACTAGTAGATGTCATCTTCTTCACGACATGATTCCACCATTTTAGCCTCTCTGCTTACCCCTATCAATTTGGTGTTATCTTTGGTCACCACGTCTATTTAGACTATCGACCTTGTCACAACTCAACATCAAAGGATAGAGGATATTTCCTTTAATACAACAACATGGTGGAATGAGTAGCTGGTGAAAGATTCAAGATATATAGCATGAAAAAGGAAGACTATAGTTATTGATCCAGTGCCCAAAAAAGAACAAAATCTATTGCTACTCCAAAAGTGAGTAAACCAAGGAAGGATATGACCATGGAAGACTATGAGATAGTTGAAAAATTGTAGACATCATGTAGTTACTAGCTTTTGATGAATTAGTAATGGCCAAAGCTCATATGGATATGACTTCTTGCAAGTAGATGTGAGAAGAGAAGAGAAAAAAGAGTTAAAAAAGAGAATACAATAGTTGGAAGCTTCTCTCAGAGAGTAAGAAGGATCAACCAACTCATTCAGAGATGAGATAAAGGAGTGGCAAGATAAATATAAAGAAATGGTCAATTTCAAAGAGCAAGCAAAAAGTCTTCAAGCTCAGATAGTAGCTCATATAAACCAGAATGAACAATTACACTAGTAATTATTGTCAGAAAGAGCTAAACCTACTGGATTATCAAAGGACACTATAAAGCAAACTCAAAAAGAGATATGGTCAGAGATCAAGGTGAAAATATCAGAAGCTAGACTAGTTTTTTTCTTCCTAGATGAATCTATAAATGAGTTAGTGAGCACTAGAAATATCCTTCAGAAGGTAAAGAAAGAGCTTCAACATAAGGTAGCCCCAGCAGAGAAAATATGTAGACTATCAAAAACCAGGTCTAGAGTCATGGCTAGACTCATTTTGAACAAACAGTGGTGTACGATCGAAGGTATAGCCAAGGATATCCTGGCCAAAAACAAACTACTATTGAAGGATCTACTATTTTTAGATAGACTGGAAGATAAAATGAATAAACTGATGAACAAAATTTCTCACATTAGGCTACTCAGTTTCCTTGATTACTTTGGGGAAAATCATCAATCCATTGGAGAGACAGTGTTGTCAGATTGTTTAGACTTCATCATACAAAACAACTCTAAAATAGAGAGGTGGCTTGAACCAATCCAGCAAGAGCAAGTGATTCATATGATTAAGAGTTTGATAGAAAAAATATGTTATATTCGAGCTTATTAATGGCTATTCTAAGCTATCTTAAAAGAGGTTGTCCAGCTTACAAAGGCTCCATCGAAACATATAATTATTACCAGGAATTCTAGAGAAGACATAGGAACAAGCCTCAATATTAGTGACCTTAAAGTGAATTAGGGTTTTTGGGATGGCTATGATGGAAGAGGAGGAAAAGGTACAACAATGGGTATTTCTCTAAATCAACAAAGATCAAAATCCTAGTTTGAGCAACAATGCAGGGTTGAGGGTCAACACTAATCAATAAGAATATGATTCAAACCCTGAGACAACTATAGTTAATGTCTAGTGCTTGGTTTGCAATGATCCACATGACCCTGAGTCTTGTTACATGTATCAACATCACATCCAGTAAGCTATGGAGAAAGTAGAAAGAAACCAGAAAGGAAGAGTTAATATGTTGAGGCAACATGAACAAAAAGAGGATGAGCTTAGCTCTTTTGAACTAGAACATATCGTAGTATTGACTAGATCTAGAAAGAAACCAATACAAGTTGATTCATAGAAATTGGGATCATTTCAGGTCCCTTCTCAAAATAAGAAGGATCATCCCTTTCCAAACAAGAATAAATTCCCTATTCCTCAGGCTGCTACAGTGTTGATACCTCAAAAATAAGAAAAAGGTAAGGTTGCACCAAAGTCGATATACAAGGATAAAGAACAATATGGTTCTAAAGATGAAGCAAGAGAGAATCTACAATTCTCGTATATTACCAAGACATAGAGAATCGAAGTTACACAACAATATAGGAGAATATTTGGAGAAATGGACAAAAGAGAAGAGAAAAATCCTTTGGATAAGCTCAAACTCAACATTGTACAGGAACTAAAAAGGATTCCATAAAAAGTGAGTCTTTATAATACTCTTTTTCTCCATGGCTAGATTGATTTATTAAAAGCATCTCTTAACAAGAAATCCCAAGGGAAAGAGATGGCTATCGTGCTCAACCAACCTCAAGAACAGAGAAAAATGTCTCCTACTACTCTAAAAATAAACCTCCCCCATTCTATATTTCTTTAAGGATGGAGGGATGGATAGTCCATAATTGTATGATTGACTCTGGAGCATCTACTACTGTAATGCCTAAAGCTATTTGTGATGAAATGGGTATGGAATACACCCGCTATTTTCAAGGTGTCCTGTAGCTAGATGGTACCCTAGTCAAGATTGTGGGAGTAGTGAAATATATACTAATAAAGTTTCATAAACCTCTTGAGGTCACTATTTTTCAAGAAATCATGGTGGTAGATCTTGAGCCCTACTTTAGCTTGTGTCTTTCTAGAGAATTTACTACCAAGATGGGAGGTTACATGTATTTGGACTACTCTGGTATGATGATACCTCATAAAGGAAGAAGGATAAGATTGATTCCTAAAAATCCAATCACTTACCATATTGAGAAGATAGAAGAAGAAATGTACAATCACTCAGTTATGGAAGAACCAGAGCTGGTGGAACTCTTGGAAGATTTGGAAGTTGATGATCAACTACCTTTCCAAAATGATCAAGATCTGCTAGAAATAGGATTAGGGACATACAATATAACATCTAAAGTAGAGAAGAAAATTCTTGTGATTTCCAACCAATCATTGAGAGATTTTAAAATTTGGACAATGTATTTTGATGGAGCAAAATGCAGAAATGGAGCTAGAGCAGGTGTGGTTTTGAAATCTCCATCTGAGGGAGTAAAAAGTTTGTCTTTTAGGCTTGCCTAGTCTTGCACAAATAATGAAGCTCTGTGTTTAGGATTAATGCAAGTAAAACATATGGGCATCAATATGTTAGACATTTATGGTGACTTAGAATTGATTGTGAATCAAGTCACAAAAAAGTACAATAGTAAGAATAATTATCTGAAAGCTTATAGAAATAGAGTATGGGACCTAATGGAATCATTTTATGCTTTAAGTTTACACGTCATCCTTAGACAACAAAATTATTTGGAAGATACATTAGTTGTTAAGGGAGCTAATTTCTCTCTCTGTAGATTAGGGATCTCCAAAAAATAGGAGATTTAAAGTAGTTTTCAGGCCATCAATGCTTGAAAAACAGATTTACTAGCAGGTCTTTGAAGATGATGAATCTATTCTTGATCAAAGAAGTAGACTGTGATTTTTCTAACAATGAACTTGTTCAAGAAATTGATCAAAGAGAGATTATCTAGCTAAAAAACAACCACATACCGAAAGGTTTATTACTCTATAAATCTTGTTTGACGAGGATGGAAAGATATTGAAACAAGTGAAATTTGATGACCAGATCTACAAAGAAATTGAGATGCAGAATGGAGAAAATCTGAAGTTTGGTATCCAATGCACTATAGAAGATACTTAAAGTTTTAGAGCTTTATGCCACAAGTACCAAGACATAATATCCTGGAATTACGATGACTTGAAGGTATATGATAAAAATGTAATTCAACATACTATTGAGTTAGTACTAGATGCTAAGCCATTCAGATAGAAGCAAAGGATAGTAAATCCCAAGATTGAAGTGATTATGTGATAATAATTACTTAAGCTATTAAGAGCTAAGATAATTTACCCAATCAAACACTCAAATTGGATGGCCAATCTAGTCCCAGTAAGGAAGAAGAATGACAATATTCGCCTCTATGTAGATTTCAGGAATTTGAATCAAGCTTCTCTAAAATACCACTACCCTTTACCAAAAATGGACCAAATTTTACAAATGGTAGCAGGGGCAAAGAGGTTATCCTTACTAGATGATTTCTCTAGGTACAAATAGATTTGGGTAAAAAATGAAGACCAACACAAGACCACATTCACAACAAAGTGGGGCACTTTTGCCTATCAAAGGATGCCATTTGGTCTATCAAATGTTGGTGCTACTTTTCAAAGAGCAATGGATTATGCATTTGGTAAGCTTATTAATAAAATAATTCTGATATATTTAGATGATATGACTGTATTTTCACATGAGAAACAAGATCATATTTATCATTTAGAACAAGTTTTCTAAAAATACAGGGAATTTGGCATATCACTAAATCCTAAGAAATCCATCTTTGCAGTCCATGAAGGAAATTTTCTAGGACATGTAGTATCAAAATAGGGAATGTCTATTGACCCTGATAGAATAAAAGCAATACTAGAACTACCCCTTCCAATGAACAAAAAAGCTCTGCAATCCTTCTTTGGGCAGATTAATTTTATAAGGAAATTTATTTCAAATTTTGCTCAAATTATCAAACCAATATTAGAGTTACTCAAAAAGGATGCAAATTATAAGTGGAATGAAAAAGGAAGTAAGCATTTGAAATGATCAAACAAGCCATTGCCATAGGTCTGGTCCTAGTCAATCCAAACTTTGATAAAGACTTCATCCTTTATGCCTATGGTGTTGAAGAGAGTTATGCTATTGTATTAACTCAAAAGGATGACTAGAATAATGAACACCCTATTTTATTTTGGAGCCAAACACTGCATGAGTATTAGGTAAAATATAATTTCATAGAAAGACAAGTATTTGCAGTCATGAAGTCCTTAAATAAGTTTAGATAGTATCTAGCCCAGAGCAAAACCCTGGTGTATGTAGTCCATCCTGATGTAAGAACATTCATCTTACAAGGAGAACTTGGTGAAAAGAGAGTAGGTTGGATTACAAAAATTCAAGAGTTTGACATTGAGATTCATCCCACCAAATTGGTAAGAGGAAGAGCACTCTATCAAGAACTGGTAGCTAAAGCAAATCCATAGGAAGAAGTAGTGTGCCAGATCAAAGAACTAGATCAAGAAAGTAATATTCTCCCACAAGAAGCAGATTGGATAGATCAGCTCACAAGTTACTTTTAGACTGGGATCTATCCTCAAAATCTTAATGCTTCACAAAGAAGAAGGTATAGGCTTTAAGCCTTGCACTATACAATACTATCTGGAGAACTTTACAGAAAAACCTTGATGGTGTCCTCTTAAGATGCATAAGATAAGATCAAAAGCATAGAGTCCTGAAGGAATTTCATGATGGACCATCTAGAGGCCATTATTCAGGAAGATCTACTACACTAAAAATTATAAGAGCAGGCTATTTTTGGCCTACTATTTTTATCGATGCTTTTAAAATTGCTAGATCTTGTGATAAATGCCAAAGATACACAGGTAGAAATAGAAATACTGTAATGCCTCTATAGCCAATATAGGTTGAGAAACCATTTCAGTAGTGGGGTCTAGACTTTGTGGGGGAAATCAATCCTAATTATTTAATAGGTCACAAATACATCTTGACTGCCATAGATTATTTTACTAGATGGGTGGAGGCAATACCAACCAAGAGATGTGATCAAGATGTGGTGCTTGAATTTCTTGAAACTCTGATCACCAGGTTTGGAATTCCTGAAGCTCTAGTAAGTGATAATGGCCCAAATTTTATAGGGGCCAAGTATATAGATTTTTCTAGTAGATATGACATTTACTTGAAGAATTCTTCCAATTATTACCCACAGGGAAATGGCTTAGCAGAATCAAGCAACAAAAATCTTCTCAAAATGCTTAAAATATCTCTAGAAGATAATAAAAAATATTGGCATTTATTGATGAACCAGGTATTGTGGGTAGATCAAATCACCATGAATAAATCTATAGGTACATCTCCTTACACTCTTGTCTATGGAAAATAATTTGTACTACCAATCCATTTAGAGTTGCCAACTTTGAAGTACATCAGCGATAATGATTTTGATAAAGGAGATCCTATAAATGAAATACTGCTTCAACTATTACAATTGGAAGAACAAAGGGATGAATCTTATAAGAGGTTCCAAAGGCACTTGTCACAGATGAAGGGATGGTTCAACAAGAAGACCATGTTCAAAAAGTTTAAAGTTGATGACTTGGTTTTAAAATGGAACGTAGACAAGGCCAAGCCAGGTAAGCATGAGAAGTTTGACTCATTCTGGGAGGGTCCTTTCCAAATAGAATCGATCAAACAAAAAAATACTTTCTAGCTCAAAAATCAAGAAGGATATGTGCTACCCATGTTAGTGAATGGATATCATCTCAAGTTGTACAAACAATAGTGAGTTATCTCCTGTGTATCTTATGTATCATACCTTGTAAATATTTTTATTTATGTGCTTTATTTTATGTTAAGAGTGACCAAAAGACAAAAAAATAATCCATGATGGCAAGTATTATCACAAGTCTTAAACTATAAAATTGCTCATAGGTCCACTATGCTATGTGGCTCACAGTGGTGCCACCTCATTACAAGGAAAGGAAACTTTGTTGTAGAAATGAGAAAAGAGATACCCGAGGAAGATTACACTCAATCGAGAAAAGATTCAAAATAAATATGGGGCACATGATCCAAAGCAGAGCCAACACATTATTTTATAACCCTAAGTAAGGAAAGTGCACACGTGTCAAAGTAATGCCATCAACCTCAAGGGTGATCCAATCATAGAAAGAAATGACATCAAAATAGTTTCGCATGCAAATAAATTTTGCAACCACCTCATTTAAATCACACATTCTAAGACAACTATATGTTCGACGCTACTTTGTAGAATTCACTCTTGCTGCTTAATTTGATTTCTAAGAGTTGTACGAAAGAATGGAGAGAGTAATCTTCTATAGAATTACTGAGAGAGTGGATTTTATCTTGTATAAAAGAGTAATCCAATTATATTCAAAGCCATGGATTCATCATCTGCTACTACCAAGAAGACCACTGCTAAGAAAACCTAAAAAAGTAGTCGCTTCCATGATAATGCGAGCAAGATTGTTGATACTATTACCACTTACAAGGAGAAGTCCCAGATGAGGATGGAAGTAGAGCAAAGAGTTACTAAGGGCATATCACCTTCAAGTCAAAGGGTGATAGCGGTAAGTTCATTACTATCTTTTTATATGTGTGATTCTATGCACCCATGCCCCGAGCTCATTCAAGCAATCATAAAAAATTATAACCCTGAGAATAAGACATTGCAAAGCATTGAAGGTAAAACCCTAATGCACTTCAAGGTTGATTCCTTCAATAATGCCTTCACCCTAGGGATAAAACCAAGTATAAGAGCCAAACCATTTTCTACAAGATCTCAAGCTCAATATTATGTGCTAAGCAAGCATGCTGAGGGGGAAAGAATTTCCTAAATTGGGTATCAAGCTAGATAGCCATATAAATAAGTAGCAATACCTTACCCTCGACCCCAATTAAAATAGAGGAATTTAAAGATGCAGAGCTCTACTCTATGTTGGTTGTAATAGTTGGGTTACCCTTTGATAGGAAAGTATACAATTGGCAGATAGCCATGGCCCACTGCATTTCCAACCCTAAGAATTATGAATCCTTTGGGTACAACAATCACCCAATATTCTTTAATTGGCCATAATACTTAGCAGGCATGTCCCAAGAGTACCTAATTTGAATGAAAGAAAACAAGGAAGGGGCATCCTTTAGGTACTATTCCTATTTGGCCTGGATCTTATTTTACTTCAATCATGGAGAATTTCCATTCATCCCAACAAAGAGAATGAGCCCTAATGGAACTGCTCTCACCGTCTACTCATGGACAACTACGTTGAGAAAAAAGTAGTCCTTTTATATTTCAATAGAGTATTCCTAGGGCCAACCCTGAAGCTAATTAAAGGGGAATACCCAAAATTCCCTAATTGGCATTTGATATTTTAATAAAGGAAGTTAAATAAGAGGGCAATTGCTACATTCTAACTGAAGGGATAATTATTCATGTGTATGGTTTCACTGAGAAACCATTTGTCTTGCCCCACTATGTCATTGAGCGAATCTTTGCTCTAGAATACTATCATCGAAAAGATTACACAAATATCATATTTGGAATGGGCAAGGGTAGAAAGGGCACCTGTACATATCCCCTTAAGGTGAGCAATATTGCTATTAGTAAAGGATAACACAAGAGCATCACCAAATACATGCAAGAATTGGGATTGGTAGAACTTCCCCATAGATGGAGATATGACCCAGAAAATAAATTTTTGAAGAAAATTAATGATCCAAAAGCTAAGACTCAAATATTCAAGAGAACTCTTCGACCCCACATCGAGAAGTTCAGAAACAACGATGAAAAGTTAAAATTAGAGTGGGATATCCAACATATGGAGGCATTGCCTCCCTGGAGAGAATTCTATGACCATGTCATGGATTATGATCCAAAAGGTGATCCAATACATATTTACCTAGAGGATGATGTTAAATCTTGGGTAAAAGCAAAATCTTGGAATCCTACAATTTTTTTTAAATTTTGGAGAATGCGAGTAGAGATAAATACCATAAACTCCAGATTCCCTACTAAGACTGATAGAATTTTTTAGGAATATTATGATATGCATTATGACACTTGGAAGGGCACCAAAAATTTTCTAGCACTAAGCTTCAAGAGGCCTACAGGCAAAGTAGGAGTGACAAATGATAATTAGGCCAACAGGAAAAATTTGAAACCATTCACCATTTGAACACCTCTATCCTATCCTCAACGGATAAAAAAATCTACTAAAAATGTCCCTAACGAAAAGGGAAAACAAGTTGCTTTCCAATCCCCAATAGGGGAATTACAAACATATGGGCCAAGTGCCCACCTAATGTAGAGGCAGGGATACCAAGGAGGAGTATTGGGTCCAAATGAGTCAAGTATTATAGGACCTATCCCAGTTGCACAAAGACAAGAAATATTAGCTCTAGGAGCATCTGCTGAAGGTTATGTAGAACCTAGATACATAGGAGACCAATATCAAGTCATGTCTAGGACTTATATGATAAGATTCACACTCCCTACTTTTTCTCAGGAGCAAGATCAACTTAGGACTTCACAAAACCATAGCTGAGAACCTGTTCAAAAATTAGTAGCTGATTCATCTAGGTCATAGTTTGTAGCAGGTGCCTTTGGAATGGCTTAGGTGACTGAAGAAGAAGTGCAAGAAAAAGAAGAAGAGGAGCAAGAAAAATAGCAGATCCAAGATCCATTGATATAGCAATCAAGCCTAGACCAAGACACACATCAGTCCCCACTGAGGGACTTGGGTACATTCTCTATCTCTTCTCCTTCTAATCTTCCACCCTAAATTCCCAAGAAACACTTCCCTCCCATTTTGAGAGACAAGTCAAGACAGTTGGAGTTCCCCTCCTGTTACTTCTCAAATTTATACATCCAATCCCCTTTTATCCACTTAGCTTGCATTTGTTTCCATTGAGGTCTCACTTCCATATTCCCCACCATAAGAACCTTCTACATCTTCAACTATACTATAAGTAGGACCACAAGTCACAGTTCCACTTCATCCCCCTTCACAAGTCGAGGTTGTAATAGCTACTTCTTCACGATATGATTCCACCATTTTAGCCTCTCCGCTTACCCTTGTCAATTTGGTGTCATCTTTGGCACGCCCTACAAGCATTAGTAGAGCAAAGACTAGAAATAACCTAAAGTTGTTGATCACCTCCTTTGATACCATTGATGTGGATCAACTGAAGCTAACAATTGTATTACTAACTAGTGCTTAAATAAGCACAAATTACATAACCACATATCTTCCAAATTGTAACAAGGTTCTAAATTTAAAAGATACCAAATAATAAACTAACAACATAGTTTTTTAAGGGATAACAACTAGTAATCTACTAATAGTTACTAACAACTAACTGTCTAGAAGATTCACTAACAAATCAAACTAACATGATTTTGTGTAGTCCCACATTTTACATAAAAAAACTACTAACAATAGTACTAAGCCTATAAGCATAATTATTGCATATTATTCCTCATCACAACATATAAAAAACATAATAAATGATGGGGTGTTTGTAGACACCAAAATATCTTCACTCAAAGAGAATCAAAATTACACTTAAACCAATAATAAAATGATCGATGAGGAGAGGTTTTATATCCAAGTACATGTTGCCTTTAGGTGAACATTATGAGACTGACACTTAGGAATAAAATAATAAATATTTATTAAAATGCCTTTTCAAAATTTACATGGTACCAAAGGGAAAACCTAACAAAAAATTAGCCATGGCCTCAAGAGAAGCTTAACCACCACATATTCCAACATCCTCTATTAAGGTAAACAAGGGATATAGAAGGAGGCCCTTACATAGGTTTCCCCTTAAGGGACACTTTCCCACTCCAAGAAGCTCTTGTATGTACACAAAAATGACCTTGGGAATTATCTTCGTCAATATTCATTGCCTACTCAAATGAAGGAACAAACATAGGATCTAACATCACAATAGGATAAATCCATCATAGAAAATGCATTCATTTTTCAATGTGCTTTATCCATTGATGAAACACGAGATTACAAATAAACTAAAGTGTACTATTATTTTCATAGTGAAGGGGAGCTAGATAACTCTAAGGGATACCAATCTCCACTAAAATCATTAACATCCACCTAAGATACTTGGTTGCCTCATTAGGAGCACAATATTTAGCCTTTTTACAAGACTAAGAAATGGTAGATTTGGGCCTAGAACACCATAAAATAGGGTTGGGTCTCAATTAGAATAAAAATCCTAAGGTGGACCTCTACTCATCGAAATCACTTACCAAATCACCATCTCAAAAACCTATAAAAATTGAAGAACCAATAGAGTAGTGAATTCCCATCTATTATATTCCTTTGATGTAAATGAAAATTTGCTTGGATATTATATAGTGACTCTCTTGAGGAGATTACATGTACCTAGAATAATAACTAACAAAAAAAGCTATATCTGGTCTAGTGTGGGTGAGATAGATAATACCTCCTACAAGAGACTGACATAGTGTGGTATCAACCAAAAGTGTGGTATAATCATCCCATAATTTAAGACTTGAACCAAAGGGAGTCTAAGAAGGATTACACTCTATCCTAAACCACTTAAGAAGATCTAAAGCATACTTGGACTGATAAATGGTAATACCAAAATTTAATTGGTCAAGGTGGATTCTTAAAAAATAGTGTAAAACCCTAAATCTATCATCTCAAAGGTGAAATAAATCCATGACTTTATCTTTTGAATCAAAGTAATGGAGTTGCTCATAATAAGTTCATTAACATATAACACAATCATCACAACTTTCTCACCATTATATTTAATGTAAACATCATGCTCAACCTTACATTGCTAAAATCCATAACTAAGAAAAAAAGAATGAATTTTCTCATACAAAGCATGAGTCTACTTAAGATCATACAAAGATCGGGTTAAGTGACATACAAATAAAGTAGGGCCCACTAGCTCAAATTGGATAGCTACTATATATAGATCTTCTCAATAGTTCTCCATGTAGAAATATAGTCTTCACATCCATCTGATGCACCTTCCATCCATAAGAAGCTATAATGGAAAGAATCATTTTAACAGAGTCCATCCTAGCTACATGTGCAAATGTCTCGATGTAGTTCACTCCCTTTTATTAAGAGGAGCCCTTGGCAATAAGGTGTACCTTGTTCTTCTGAATCTACCCATTCAATGTGTACTTGGGTTTATAGACCTACTTACACCTTCCATAATTCTTCTATACCAAAATAATAACCATCTCCCATGTTTTGTTCTTAATCAATACCTTATATTTTTCTACTATGTATATTTTAATTCATATTTTACCTTAGCCTGGGAATTAGATTATACAATCCTGTGAATGGGCTACCTTCAAAGCTATAGAATGAGCCTTCTATTGAGCATGCAAATGGCACATTCTAAATTTTCTCTTCCTTAGTGCCAGTTTGTTTAGGCATAAAGAGATAAACTCCAATAGTTGGTGTATCAATGGTAAGCCAACTTACTTTGAACAAAGTATGCTCCCTCTTGAAAGGGTATTTGTTTCCCATTATTTTTTAGTATGCCATGTCTTGGTAGGCATGGATAAACCTAGAGTTCATTTATAGTTGTGTTGGTCACAAATCTGCTTAAGTACAAAATTTTATTTTTGTGCCCTAGAAACGGCCAACATTGAAAGGCCGAAGGAAAGAGATGTCCTCTGGGCCAATATCTAGAGAGGGTTGGTTCCCTTAATAATATAATTTATTGTAAAGCTTAGGGTAAAAATAAAGAGATGAGAAATGAAAAAAAGGAATGGGAAATATGGCTATGAGCTAGAAATTTAAGGTGGGGATAAACTAGCAGCTAAAATCCAACTCAATTTTTAATTAGAATGCAATAGAAAGAAAAGCATAAGAACCATTCATAGATTGCAAGTATAGTTTCTAATGAATATTTTAACATTCAGTTCTCTACCAAGGATCAAATTCAGATGAAAAATTTAGATTTACCTAACAAAGATCATGAACTTAACAAAAATGAAAGATAGAAAATAATTACATACAACACTACTCCAGGAACCAGAAGCCAATAATCCTTCGATTGATGCAAAGAACTGAAAGTGTTTTATGGTAGAATGTCTATCCTCATTTTTTACATCAAAATGCTTAGTATTTATAGAGGATTTTGCCTCTGAAATATAAATGCCTAATAAAATAAAAATAGGCTAGTCAAAGATCAACAAGAGCAATTCCATCCTCAGCAACAATGATGATCAAATCAGAACATTTTTTAGGAAGCAACGATCCCATTTTCATGGATTGCGCTTGGGAAATCAGCAAAAATGGATGATAGAAAAATCGTTCTAGAAGTCAGTGCATCAAAACTCAATAATATTACATGACAATCAGGAGCTCGGATATTAAATTATGGTCACCATTTCATCATCTCGCACCTTGAAATATTATATTCGCCAAGGAGGTCCTGACAAGAATTAAATTTAGTTTGAAAAGAGTGAAATCAGTGGAGGGTGCCTCAAAAATGAACTATATCACACCAAGCTCAAGGACGTAACATTTAATCTTAGCAACTTTTCAGCAAATTTTTTGGAAATATTGTTTTCACTGCACTAAGAATTAAATCGAATCAATATTTGACCTTTCCTGAAAAATATTTGCAACAATGGAGCCTTTGAAAGTAACTTCGTTGAGAAGAAGAAACCCAAAATTTATTTCGCCCAGGAAGTGGGACGAAAAGCCTTTTCATTGCAATCAAGGGTGAAAGTGATTCACTTTGTTGGTGGTGAAGAACACAAGCTTATACTGAGAGGGGGAGTGAACAGTATAAGACCACTTTTTACTTTTCTTTCCTCAAACAATATTATCCAATATATCAATGGCAATATCAACAACAGTAATCAAAGCAATGCACAAATCACCACACACAATAGAGACACCAATTTAATGTGGTTCACCCAATGTGGGCTACTCCACGGAGAAAATATTTCACTAAAATTTTCTCAACAAATCTCTTGGGAATCCTTTCCCTATTACAATGTTTATGGACCTCTGTCCAAAGGAGACACCAATCCCCTAATCAAGTTCATGGATCTCTATCCATAGGAGACACCAATCCCCTCATCTGGTTCGTGGATCTCTATCCATAGGAGAACTCCTTCTCCTCTCTGGTTGGTGATCCTCTAGAAGACTACTGCCTCCACTACACTGGCTTGTGGATCTCTCTCCATCGAAGACTCCTGTCCTCACTCATAAGACCTCTGTCCTCACTACCCTGGCTAATGGATCTCTATCCACTGGAGACTATTATCCTCTACTCTATCACCTCCAAAGCTTGATCTCAGCTCTATCTCAAATCTGCACTAAACACAGTCCTTCGATCTAGCACAAATCTTCTCAATATCTGTCTCAAATCTACACTAAACATAGTCCTTCGATCTAGCACAAATCTTCTCAATATCTATCTCTGGTCTGGCACAAATCTACCCTCAAATATGCACCAAAATCTATCCTCAAATCTATCCTCAAGCCTTAACACAAAGCTTGATCTAATCACAAATCAACTCTGCTAGATCTACCCCAAACCTTAACTCAAGGTTTGAACAAATCAATCAATCAATTCTGCTCTCAAGTCTTCTCAAAGACTTACCTCAAATCTATCCACAAGTCCTCACTAGAACTTGTCCAATCTGCTTTCAAGTCTTCTCTAAGACTTACCTCAAATCTGTCCACAAGTCCTCACTAGAACTTGTCTAATCTGCTCAACAAGTCTTCACCAAGACTTACCTCAAATCTTCTCAACAAGTCCTCACTAGAACTTGTCCAATCTGATTGTAAGCTTCCACAAAATCTCACACAAATCTATCCTTAAGCTTTCACAAAAAGCTTCCTCAATTCTATCCTTAAGTCCCCTCTAGGACTTACTCAAATCTGCTCACAAGATTTCACAAAATCTTATTCACATCAATTGCAAACTTGCATATAAAACTCAACACAATCTCTCACAGAAAACCTCTTCAATCCAACAAACAAGTTTCACATAGAATCTTGTTTGACCTCAAAAACATATAGAGAATGGTTAGAGACTCAATATGTTTCACACTCACAAAACTCAACTTAATCTCTTTCAGAAAACTTCTTCAATCACACAAACAAGTTTCACTCAGAATCTTGTTTAACCATAGAAACATATAGAGAATGGTAAGAGACTCAATATGTTTCTCACTCACAAATCACTCTAACACTTTCAAACTCACTTTCAAATCAATTCAGAAATAAAGAATAATTTGTTTCACAAATCTTGAACTATCACACCAATGCTCTCAATCAATAATGATCAATCAACTTTACTCAACCATCCACTCAATGAAACACAACTTGCATCCAAACCCTAACCAAGTGTTTCACTATACTTCCAATAATTCACACTACAAACCTTGACTCAAGATAATTCCAATTTTCACATAACAATGATACTCATGATCTTTCACAAACCCTAATCATGCATATGAACACTCACTCAAATATTTCCAACAATGCTTATCAAACAATCCTTTTCACTCCAACCTTGCATTTCACAACATTCAATCCAACAATATTTCACTCATAGGAAGATGTGCCCATACCTTTTGTTTTGATGGAGATATGTCTTCAAAACCTGTCTTAACCACAATCAAATCTTCTTTGCCAATATTAAGGTTAGGTAACAACAATCTTTCTCAAAATATCCTTGCAAATATTTTCCCAATAATTATTTTTCCACACAAAAATAACAAGTCTTAAATACACCTTATAATCTCCACACTTTCAAAATATAAGTCAACAATTTTGATAAAGAAAACAACCACAATAATTTTCTTTAGTCACCTTATTTCTCCTCTCAAAACAATTAACACATCATAGCTTTATCTCAAAATAAAATATAATTTCCTTTGCAAACCTTATAACTCCTATCTCATTGAATAAATTCTAACCACCAATATTAAAATAAAATATTTTAATTTTCTTACACCTTATACCTCCCTTGACAAAACTCACAAGCTATCCTTTCAAATTTCACGCAACCTTTAAAGTGAATTTTTGGATATCAAAAACCTTTGAAAAATCAAATCATAAATTGCATACCTTTTATTTTCACTTTGCCCAAAAATATTTCCAGCCAAATTCAAACTCACAACCTTGCTTCCTCAACACCCTAGCCAACGCTAGGCAACCGGTTGGGCTATGAGCCCACACAAAACTCAAGGTGCACGATTTACATTTTGTCCCTTATGTCTTCTGTCCTCTAGCACAAAAAACCAAACGTTTTCCCTTGCAAAGCACACGACGTGAATCGAACCCACGTCTTTGCCCTCTCAACGCTTTCGCTTGGCCTCAACTGCCACCTGCGCTACCGCCATCGGTGGTACCTCCTTTGACTTCCACATTTTTCAAAACCAGCTCCTTGTCTTCTTTTTCAAAGCATGAAAACCTCTTCTCTCGAAACACGAAGCGCACGAATTATATTAGCATAGCACAACACTTGATAGCATATGTCAAAGGTAATAAAATGAGAATTCATTTTCCCTTTTTATACACGTTTTCACTTGCACATAACTCGTCGGCCCATCATTCGATTTTGAAAATCGAATTTAGATTTAAATATTAAATTTAAAAACCTTTGCCATCCATTATTTATTTAAATTAAAATTTTAACCATGGGTTAAAATATTTTAATTTAAATAAATTAATTTAAATATTTTGCAAGTTGCTTCATGGGTCTTTTCAAGAATAAATTATTTTAATAATCTCTTGGACCCGGTTTACTTCACCTCATCAATTTGTTCGATAATATTAAATAATATAATATTATTATTTAATTTAAACTTGCTTCTCCTTCCTTGGGTCTTCATCCTTTTGGGCCTTTTTAGGCATATAATATTAAAAATAAATATTATATCCTATTCCTTTTCAAGACCTTCTTGCTTTTGGAAAAACCACTTGATGTCCTTAATGATGACGAAATTGAAACAATACTCTCTTGACATCAATGACAACAAAACTACTCAAAATTTCCAACAATCTCCCCCTTTGTCATTGATGGCAACCCTTTTTTTTAACCATTCCTTTTTCTTTTTCAAAAGTTGCTCCCCTTGAGAAATTGCTCCCCTAACTGAATGCTCTCCCCTAACTCAAATCTCTCCCCCTTTGTCATCAATGGCAAAGGGCCACCTATGGGGCTTGGGGCTAAATATGAGACTCTTAGCTTAGCCCCTCCCCCACCTCCTCTCTTGAGGTGGTTAATTTTGGGGTGGGAGTATCTCTACTCCCAACATACACTACTCTTTACCTTTGTCCACCTTCTTCCTTAACTGATCCTTCTGATTCCTTTGAATATTCTTGTCCCTGCTTGTCTCTAGAAATTCTGCTCTACACCACTTAGCTATGTGCCCAACATTATTGCACTTATAGCACTTAATGTTGTGATTCCTTGAAGGTGCAAATATCTTGTAGTTCCTCCTGGTGAAGCCATATCCATTCCTGTTATGAACCCTACAATTAACTGCCTTATGACCAAACTGATTACAAGAGTGACAATACCCTTGAAAGAGATGCATGTTTCTAAAATTCCCATATTCTTGTCTTTCATGTGTCCTGCACTGTGTAGCCTTGTGCCCAAACCTGTGACATGAGAAGCATCATCCATTGAAACTACCTTGCCTTGACCCCATTGGTCTCTTAGTCTCTTTTACCCTGTGTTGTTTCCTGTTCCATCTGTTCCTTCTTTGTGCATTGTTCCTTTCCTTGTTGAACTTTCTATTGTTCAACTCTTCCTCAGAAGTCTCACTCTCTCTTACACTCTCTTCTTCTGAAGCTTCTTCTTCCTTGGAGCTTGAGATTGACTCCTCTCCTTGTTCTCTTTGTACTTGTTCAAAACCAAGACCTATCTTGTTTGATGAAGATTTTTGTACCTTGATAATCTTATCCAAGGTCTTTGAGCTTCTCCCAAACCTGTGTAACTTGTCTTTAGACTCTTTTACTTCCTTCCTTAATGAAGCTACTTCATGCTCTAACCTTTCACATTCTAAAACCTTTGCTTCTAACTTCTCTTTAAATCTCCTTGTCTTAGCTATTGAGTTGGTTAGATCTTCTATAAGCTTTCCTTTCTCTTCATCACATTCTTGAAATTGAAGCTTGAGTTTTGAGTTCTGCTTTCTTACCTTCCTTAATGCATCAAGGGCAAAAATAAGCTCACCCTCAAGATCAACTTCTCCTTCCTCTAATTTTTCTGATTCTTCCTCTACTCTTTTGTCTTCAAAAACATCTTCATTCCTTTCTGATTTATTTCCACTAGAAGCACTTCCTTCTTCTTCTATTTCCATAAGAAGACTTTCTTCTTCTAGACCTTCACTAGCATCTTCATATTCATCTTCACTAAAACTAAATCCATTCCTTGTACAACTATCTTCAAGATGACCAAAGTTACCACACCTAAAACACTTGAGAATTATTGGTAACTTGTTTCTAACCACTTCTTTTCTTCTACCAAAAATAGAATTTCTTCTTCTTCATTATCTGAGGACCTGTCATCACTATCACTTGAACTCTTACCTACCTTGTCTACATAAAAACTCTTCTTATGCCTTTGGAAAAACTTCTTTCCTTGTTTGCTTTGTCCATCCCTATTTTTCTTTTGATACCTGTGTTTTCCTTTTTCCCTGTTCTTATGATCCTGTTTCTCATCTTCACTACTATTTCTAGCTTTTGGACAATCATTTGCATAGTGACCATATTTACCATAATTAAAACATTTAATTGATTTCGTACCTTTATACTTTCTTGAGTCCTTGTTCCTTCTGCCATAATTTGCTTCTTCATCACTGGATAACTCATTGCTTGAATCTAACTTCTTACCCTTTGTCTTCTTTGTAACTTTGAAGGTTGCTTCTTTCTGGGGAATAGGTTCCTCTTTTATTCTCATCTCAAAAGTTGTGAGAATTCCATGTAACTCATCCCTTGTCAAAATTTCAATATCTTTTGACTCTTCTATAGCTAAAATATTTTCACTATACCTTTTTGGGAGTGACCTTAAAATCTTATCACAAACATCTATTTCTTCAACCTTAAGCCCAAGTCCTTGCATGGAGTTAACAACCTCATCCACACGAAGTAGATATGCAACAATGTTTTCCTCATCCTTCATCTTTAGGTCTTCAAACATTCTCTTGTAATTTTGCAACTTTGCTCTTTTGACCTTTTTTTCTCCCTCATATATACCTTTCAACTTATCCCAAATTTCCTTTGCTGATGTGCAATGCATAACCTTTATAAACTCTGTTTCACGCAAACCCTTTAAAATTCCATTCATTGCCTTTGAATTATTTAGTTGTATGAGCTTACCATATTTATCTGTAGGTGGAGTAGTTAGTGGTATGTATCCATCCTCAACTGCTTACCATATTTCATTCCCTAGTGCCATTAGGTGAATCTTCATTCTCATACTCCAAAGTGCATAATTGTTCCCATCGAACAATGGTGTCGAATTCCTTGAAGATCCATTATGAGAATCCATCTGTGTTCTTGAGAGCTTTTCCTTCAAGCTATTAAACTCTTTCGAAGGAACCCACTCTGATACCAATTGAAGAACACAAGCTTATACTGAGAGGGGGGTGAATAGTATAAGACCACTTTTTACTTTTCTTTACTCAAATAATATTATCCAATATATCAATGCAATATCAACAACAATAATCAAAGCAATGCACAAATCATCACACATAATAGAGACACCAATTTAACGTGGTTCACCCAATGTGGGCTACTCCACGGAGAAAATATTTCACTAAAATTTTCTCAACAAATCTCTTGGGAATCCTTTCTCTATTACAATATTTATGGACCTCTATCCAAAGGAGACACCAATCCCCTAATAAAGTTCATGGATCTCTATCCACAGGAGAACTCCTCCTCTGCTTTGGTTGGTGATCCTCTAGAAGACTACTACCTCCATTGCACTGGCTTGTGGATCTCTCTCCATTGAAGACTCATGTCCTCACTCATAAGACCTCTATCCTCACTGCCCTGGCTAATGGATCTCTATCCACTGGAGACTATTGTCCTCTACTCTGTCACCTCCAAAGCTTGATCTCAGCTCTATCTCAAATCTACACTAAACATAGTCCTTCGGTCTAGCACAAATATTCTCAATATCTATCTCAAATATACACTAAACACAGTCCTTCGGTCTAGCACAAATCTGCTCAATATTTGTCTCTGGTCTGGCACAAATCTACCCTCAAATCTGCACCAAAATCTATCCTAAAAACTGTTAGTCTTACAATGACACTGAGAGGGGGGTGAATCAGTGTAGCTCTTTTAATCTTGAATTCACAGCTCTTAAAATAGAAGCAATTAAAACTTATAACAAGATATAGCAAGAATAACAGAAGAGCATCACACAACACAAGATTTAATGAGGTTCACCAATGTGGCTACTCCTCAAGAATGACTGCTTGGACTACCATCCAAATCCAGCCTTTGCAAAGCAACAACTTTACAATCACTTTACAAGACCCACTAGAAGGAGCACCAACCCCTTACTTATCTGTACCAATAGAAAGGAGCACCAACCCCTGATTTACAAGCACCTACTGGAAGGAGCACCAACCCCTGATGCCAAGCTACAACCTGGACTTGAATTATGAATCTAGAAGATTAACAGAAAGATACCTCCACTTTTACAAGATCTCGACAAGTCTGCTTCACCTTAGCGATCTCTACGCACTCTGCTCTCTCTGAAATTACTTCACACAATCTGTTGCATCACAGTCGAACGATCATCTTCTCCCTTTTGCGCACTCTACTTCCTTTACAAATTTTGCACTTAGCACGATTCGATACGACTTGCACTCTACGCTCTACGACCGAACTTCATGCCCTTCGACACTCACCCTTCAACATGCATTCGATGATATGTTCAACACACTTCAATTCTCCAAATAGCCCTCCTTTTATAACAATATTTTCATGAAGAAAAACCTTAATCTTAGTCAGTTGTAAACCCTACTCTTAGTCGGCTACAAACCCTAGACTTCGTCGACTACAAACCCTAATCTTCGTCGGCTTACATCGGTCTTCGTCGGCTTCAACTGCCCTTGTAACTCTTCTGTTGTTGTTGCCATGAAAACACATGTCGCGATATCACGACACTATTTTCTCTCTCCTCTTTCTCTTTGCTTTGGCCCGCAAAAATACATGTCACGAAATCATGACACTTTTTCTTTCTCTTCCTTCCTGCGCTTTCGAGTCACGAAAATGTGACATGTCACGATATCGCGACACTTTTTCTCCTTAGCGCTTTCTCTTGCCTTCGGGTCATGAAAACCCGACATGTCGCGATATCGTGACACTTTTTCTCCTTAGCACTTTTTCTTGCCTTCGGGTCGTGAAAACCTGACATGTCGCGATATCGTGACACTTTTTCTCCTTAGCACTTTTTCTTGCCTTCGGGTCGCGAAAACCCGACATGTCGCGATATCGTGACACTTTTTCTCCTTAGCGCTTTTTCTTGCCTTCGGGTCGTGAAAACCCGACATGTCGCGATATCGTGACACTTTTTCTTTGGACTCTCTCTCCTGCAATATGTCATGAAATCATGACACTTTTTCGTCCGTACAATCTCTCTTGCAATATGTCATGAAATCGTGACACTTTTTCATCCGTACAACCTTCCTTGCAATATGTCATGAAATCGTGACACTTTTTCGTCCGTACGACCTTCCTTGCAATATGTCGTGAAATCGTGACACTTTTTCGACCGTACAACCTTCCTTGCAATATGTCGCGAAATCGTGACACTTTTTCGTCTTGCCTTTTTCTCTTCCAGCATGTCGCGAAATCGTGATAGTTTTTCTTGCTTGCGCTTTCTCTTCGAACATGTCATGAAATCGTGACAGTTTTTCTTTCTTCTCAACATGTCGCGATATCGCGATAGTTTTTCTTTCTTCTTCTCTCTCTTCCAACATGTCACGAAATCGTGATAGTTTTTCTTTCTTCTCAACATGTCGCGATATCGCGATAGTTTTTCTTTCTTTTTCTCTCTCTTCCAACATGTCACGAAATCGCGACAATTTTTCTTGCCTGCTGAATATGTCGCGATATCGTGACACTTTTCTTACTTGTCTTTTTCTTTGATCTTTTGCAAGTGGTCCACTTCGGTCTTCTTGGAAACTCACTGTCCATACTCTGAATAACCTTTGAACTCCTGTCTTCTGCATCTGAATAGCTTTTGAACTTCCTGTCCATTGAAACACCAGATCTATCTGACTGTGTTGACAACAATGACAATATTGTTGCTGCACCTTGCTCAACAATCTCCCCCTTTGGAATTGTTGGCAACACATGTGCAATTTCCTGTAACTCTTCTCCCCCTTTGACAATAATACCAAAGGGCTACTGTAGACTCCCCCGAGTCCATGCACAACATTCTCGGGCAAAATTGATTATACTTAGCAAAAATCATGAACATGAGCAACAAGATAATCAAATGCTTAGATACTCCCCTGAGAATGTGATCCTTGTAGCTAGTCAATCTTTGGGAAGTGTGACCACTCCCAATTTATTGCGAAGGTACTCAAAAACTTCCTTGGGCAATGGTTTTGTGAAGATATCTCGCTACTTGCTCTGTAGTTGGAACAAAATCCAATTTAACCTCACCTTCTGCAACTTTCTCCTTCAAGAAGTGATACTTGATAGCGATGTGTTTTGTGCGTGAATGCATAACTGGATTCTTGGAGATGTTAATGGCACTGGTGTTATCACACTTAACTGATATTGGTTCACTAAAGCAGATACCAAGATCTTTTAGGGTTTGTTTCATCCATAGTACCTACGTACAACATGTTGTCGCTGCAATATATTCTGCCTCTATTGTTGATAAAGAAATTGACTCTTGCTTCTTACTGTGCCATGCAACCAATCTATCTCCGAGATAGAATGCACCTCCACTGGTACTCTTTCTGTCATCTACACATCCTGCCCAATCTGCATCTGAATATGATATAAGGGTGAAGTCTTTACCTTTTGGATACCACAACCCATACTCCATAGTACCCTTGAGATACCGAAGAATCCTCTTTATCGCTGTCACATGAGTCTCCTTGGGATTGGCCTGAAAACGTGCTACCATGCATACTGCCTACAAAATATCTGGTCTGGTAGTTGTTAGATACAGTAGGCTTCCAATCATAGATCTGTACATGGTTTGATCAACAGGTGGAGATTTGTCATCTTTGCTCAACTTGCAGCCTGTCGTCATGGGAGTGCTAACTGGCTTACAATCCTCCATTGTGAATTTCTTTAGCATCTCTTTTACATATTTAACTTGAGAAATAAATATGCCCTTCTTACTTTGATTAACTTGCAAGCCGAGGAAATATGACAGTTCACCAATCATTGACATTTCAAATTCTTTTTGCATCTTATTTGCTAAATCTTTACATGACTCATCTTTGCTGCTGCCAAATATGATATCATCTACATACACAACAAGAACAATAAGATGCCCATTTTCTGTTTTGACATATAGGTTGCTATCCACCATACCTTTCTTAAACCTTTGTTGAGTGAGATAGTTGTCTAGTCTTGCATACCATGCTCGGGGTGCCTGTTTTAAGCCATATAAAGCTTTCTTCAACTTACAAACGAAGTTGGGATTATCACCAAGTTGGAACCCATCAGGTTGCTCAATATAAACCTCTTCTTCAAGTTTCCCATTCAAAAATGCTGATTTCACATCCATTTGATAAACTTTGAAATTCTTGTAGACTGCTAAAGCCAGAAACATTCTGATTGCCTCTAGTCTAGCTACTGGTGCAAACGTTTCCTCAAAGTCAATGCCTTCTACTTGTGCATACCCCTTGCATACCAATCTTGCTTTATTTCTGACTACCTGTCCGTCTTCATTCAATTTGTTACGAAAGATCCATTTAGTCCCGATTATATTTTTGTTCGCAGGTCTAGGTACTAACTCCCAAGTTTTGTTTTTCTCAATCTGGTCTAATTCTTCATTTATTGCTTTCATCCAACCTTCATCTTTGCTTGCTTCAAGCAACATTCTTGGGCTCAATGTTGGATAATAGAGAGTAGTTACTTGCTACTCTTCTTCTTGTTTGAACACCAACTTTGGGGTCTCCAATTATTTGATCTCTAGGATGATTTTTCTGCCAGCTCACTGTTTTGAATTTCTTATTCTCTTCCGCTTCTGAATCACAACTTACATCATCTGAGTCAATTTTTTGTATCTTTTCAATTTCGTTTTCCTCATCTCCTTCAATAACCTCTTCATAGATTGGGTAGTTCGTTTCATAGCTAATTACTCGTTCTTTACCTTCATCAAACTTAACATCAACACTGTCAACAATTTTCTTGAGCCTTTTGTTGTAGCATTTGTAAGCTTTGCTTCTAGATGAATAACCAACAAAAATACCTTCATCCGCTCTATCTTCAAACTTACCAAGATTATCTTCAGTTCTTTTGATATAGCACTTGCTGCCAAACACTCTAAGGTATTTTGTTGTTGCCCTTTTACCGAACCACAATTCATAAGGAGTTTTGCTTTCATGTGTTCTCAGCATGTACCTATTTTGGATATACACCGCAGTATGGACTGCTTCTTTCCAAAATCTGTCTGCTACTTTGCTTTCAGCCAACATAGTCCGTGCCATTTCCTGCACTGTCCTGTTCTTTCTTTCCACCACTCCATTTTGTTGAGGTGTCTTGGCTGCTGAGAACTGTCTCCTAATACCGTATTTTTCACAGTATTCTCGCAAACTCCTTTGAAATGAATTCTCCTCCTCTGTCTGATCTTAAACATTTGATCCTCTTTCCTGTTTCATTCTCAACCTGGTTTTTGAAAATTTTGAACATATCAAAAGCTTCTGATTTATGCTTCAAGAAAAATATCCATGTCATTCTGGAATAGTCATCAATGCACAACATGAAATATTTGTCACCATTTATGCTTTGTGTTCTCATGGGTCCACATAAATCAGTGTGTATTAGTTCCAAAGGCTTGCTTGTGTAGTATTCTTTTGTTTTGAAAGAGACTCTAGTTTGTTTCCCCTTTTGGCATGAAGCACAAATGTTGTTTGCAGGTTTGCTGATGGTGGGAATGTCTCTCACTGCTCCTTTTGAGGTGATTTTTACTAGGTTATCAAAACTGATATGACCGAGTCTCTTGTGCCACAACCAATTTTCTTCTTCCTGTCCAATAAAATAAGCTCCTTCTGAAGTTTCTGAGAGCGTGTACAGGTTTCCAGATGTTCTTGATCCAGTTGCTATCAATTTTCCACTGTTTGTCTTTCTGACTTCACAACCCTGCTTCTTAAAAACTACCTCATGACCTTTATCACAAATCTGACTTACGCTCAACAGGTTATGTTTCAAACCATCTACAAACAAGACTTCTTCTGACTTAATTTTTTCGTTAATAATTTTGACTGAACCTTTGCCAACTATCTTAGCTCCATCATTGTTTCCAAACTTTACTGAACCACCTTCATATTTCTGCAGCTTCTCAAATTTTTGTTTGTTACCTGTCATATGACTGGAGCATCCACTATCAAGTATCCATGGTACATATTTATTCTGTGCTTTAAATGTTGTTTGAACAATTAAGGATTCCTTTTCTTCCTTAAGTTGTTCCTTTTCTTTCCACTCCGTCTTGGTAGTGGTTTTGGGTTCTTGTTTTGCTTTTCCCTTATCAGCAGCTTGTGCATGTTTTACAGGAAGTTTTCTATTTTGTCTCATCCTGTTTGGTTGAACTTTTCTTCCCTGAAACTGATTTGATGAAAATGTGCTTCTACAGTTTCTTGCAATGTGCCCAAAATTGTGACAGTTATAACATTCTACTGTATAATTCATCAGAGGAGAAAAAGCATTTCTACTGGTGAAATTCCTTGGTCTAACATTATATTTGCAGTCTGAGATTTTATGTCCATAGCCATTGCATTTAAAATAGAAACCAGAGAAGGGATAATTGAACCTGGGAGATGGTCTTTGCCATGTTGCCGTAGGAGCCATAGGTCTTCTTCTTCTTTGATGTGTGACATTGGTGAATCCATCATTGTCAGTTCTCCTTTCGAACCTGGCATTATTGCTTTCTTTTGCATGAGGCATTTTGCCTTGATCAACCTGTTTCTTATCTTCATTCTTTGTGGATTCTTCATTTCTGGCCTTTGATCCACTTGATGATTCTCCTTCGATGAAACCCAGACCAAACTTGATGCCTGCAGGTCTTTGGTCATTTATGATCTTATCCAGCTTCATAGAACTTTCTTCACGTTTGTGATAACAACTAATTTTCTTGCTCATCTCTTCTAGCTGCATTCTCAAACCAACAGTCTCTTCTTCTAGCTTGCTGCAATAGTCTATTCTCATGGTTATTTGTACTTCGAGATCTTCGAAGATTTTCTTGGATTCTTCTATCTGTACTTTCAAACTGGTTATGATTTCATTTGCATCCGCAAGCTTTTCTGAAAGTTTCTTATTCTTTTTCTTTTCTATCTCCCACTCTTCAAGTGCAGAGATCAACTCACCTTCTAGATCTACTTCAGCCTCAGGGTTTTCACCACACACTTCAGAGATCACTCCTTCTTCCTTTTCTGATTTTGCTTCTTCAAATGCCATAAAGAGAGCTTCACCTTTTTCCTCTTCAGACTCTTCTTCGGAGCTGTCTTCTGATGAACTGACATTCTTGGAGATGAAACTTCTCTTCTTGAAGTTGCCTTTTCTGAAGTTCATTTTCTTCCAGTCACTTTTTTCATGGTGCGATCCTTCATCATTTTTGTTCTGCTCTTTAAGTGGACATTTAGTCGCAAAATGCCCGACGCCTCCACAGTTGAAACATTTAAATGGTAGCTTCCCTCTGTATTTCCCTTTTCCTTTTTTTTGCTTTCTAACAAAGTTTGCTTCCATTTCATCTGAAGTCCCTTCTTCCTCGGACTTTTGTTTAGTGTTTTTATTTTTAAGAGCTTTAAAAGCTGCTTCTCTGTCTGTGGGTTTAGTTCTTCCTATCCTCATTTCATATGCAGTTAAAGAACCATACATCTCATCTATACTAAAATAATTTAGATTTTTAGCTTCTTCTATCGTTGAGACTTTGGAATCAAACCTTTGAGGAAGAGATCTTAATACCTTTTTCATGATAGCAGAGTCATCGATATCCTCGCCGAGTCCTCTGGATCGCATTGATGATTCCATTAACTCTCAACATGAATGCCTCAATGTTTTCATCGTCATTCATTTTCAATGCTTCAAACTGAGCTCGATGTGTCTGTAACTTGGCTTCTTTGATCTTATCATCTCCTTCATGAACACTCTTCAATTTGTCCCATATTTCTTTTGCCGATTTATAGTTCATGACCTTTACTAGTTCACTGTCTTGCTAATCCACACAAGATGGCATTCGTTGCTTTCGAATTATTCTCAAATAGTTTCTTTTCATCCGCTTCTTTTGGAGGAGAGGTGGGAATTGTGTATCCACTAACTACTGAATCCCAGATGTCGTATCCCAAAGCACAGAGATATGTCTGCATCCTGACTCTCCAGAATGCATAATTAGATCCATCAAACAATGGTGCTTTGTTTGATGAGAAGCCTTCACCACCTGCCATTGTGTTATTTCCAAGATCACCCTAGTTGGTTAAGCTTGTACAGGGACTTAGCTCTGATACCAATTGTTAGTCTTACAATGACACTGAGAGGGGGGTGAATCAGTGTAGCTCTTTTAATCTTGAATTCATAGCTCTTAAAATAGAAGCAATTAAAACTTATAACAAGATATAGCAAGAATAACAGAAGAGCATCACACAACACAAGATTTAACGAGGTTCACCAATGTGGCTACTCCTCAAGAATGACTGCTTGGACTACCATCCAAATCCAGCCTTTGCAAAGCAACAACTTTACAATCACTTTACCAGCACCCACTGGAAGGAGCACCAACCCCTTACTTATCTGTACCAATAGAAAGGAGCACCAACCCCTGATTTACAAGCACCTACTGGAAGGAGCACCAACCCCTGATGCCAAGCTGCAAATTGGACTTGAATTATGAATCTAGAAGATTAACAAAAAGATACCTCCACTTTTACAAGATCTCGACAAGACTGCTTCACCTTAGCGATCTCTACGCACTCTGCTCTCTCTACGAAATTACTTCGCACAATCTGCTGCATCACAGTCGAACGATCATCTTCTCCCTTTTGCGCACTCTGCTTCCTTTGCGAATTTTGCACTTAGCATGATTCGATACGACTTGCACTCTACGCTCTATGACCGAACTTCACGCCCTTCGACACTCACCCTTCAACACGCATTCGACGATATGTTCAACACACTTCAATTCTCCAAACAACCCTCCTTTTATAACAATATTTTCATGAAGAAAAACCTTAATCTTAGTCGACTGTAAACCCTAATCTTAGTCGACTGCAAACCCTAGACTTCATCGATTGCAAACCCTAATCTTCGTCGGCTTACATCGGTCTTCATCGGCTTCAACTGCCCCTGTAACTCTTCTGTTGCTGTTGCCATGAAAACACATGTCGCGATATCGCGACACTATTTTCTCTCTCCTCTTTCTCTTTGCTTTGGCCCACGAAAATACATGTCACGAAATCGTGACACTTTTTCTTTCTCTTCCTTCCTGCGCTTTCGAGTCACGAAAATGCGACATGTCGCGATATCGTGACACTTTTTCTCCTTAGCGCTTTCTCTTGCCTTCGGGTCATGAAAACCGAACATGTCGCGATATCGCGACACTTTTTCTCCTTAGCGCTTTTTCTTGCCTTCGGGTCAGAAAACCTGACATGTCGCGATATCGTGACACTTTTTCTCCTTAGCGCTTTTTCTTGCCTTTGGGTCACGAAAACCCGACATGTCACGATATCGTGACACTTTTTCTCCTTAGCGCTTTTTCTTGCCTTCGGGTCACGAAAACCTGACATGTCACGATATCGTGACACTTTTTCTTTCGGACTCTCTCTCCTGCAATATGTCATGAAATCGTGACACTTTTTCGTCCGTACAATCTCTCTTGCAATATGTCATGAAATCGTGACACTTTTTTGTCCGTACAACCTTCCTTGCAATATGTCGCGAAATCGTGACACTTTTTCGTCCGTACGACCTTCCTTGCAATATGTCACGAAATCGTGACACTTTTTCGATCGTACAACCTTCCTTGCAATATGTCACGAAATCGCGACACTTTTTCATCTTGCCTTTTTCTCTTCCAGCATGTCACGAAATCGTGATAGTTTTTCTTTCTTCTCAACATGTCACGATATCGTGACAGTTTTTCTTTCTTCTTCTCTCTCTTCCAACATGTCATGAAATCATGACAGTTTTTCTTTCTTCTCAACATGTCACGATATCACGATAGTTTTTCTTTCTTTTTCTCTCTCTTCCAACATGTCGCGAAATCGCGACAGTTTTTCTTGCCTGCTGAATATGTCGCGATATCGCGACACTTTTCTTACTTGTCTTTTTCTTTGATCTTTTGCAAGTGGTCCACTTCGGTCTTCTTGGAAACTCACTGTCCATACTCTGAATAACCTTTGAACTCCTGTCTTCTGCATCTGAATAGCTTTTGAACTTCCTGTCCACTGAAACACCAGATCTATCTGACTGTGTTGACAACAATGACAATACTGTTGCTGCACCTTGCTCAACAAAAACTATCCTCAAGCCTTAACACAAAGTTTGATCTAATCATAAATCAACTCTGCTAGATATGCCCCAAACCTTAACTCAAGGTTTGAACAAATCAATCAATCAACTCTGCTCTCAAGTCTTCTCAAAGACTTACCTCAAATATATCCACAAGTCCTCACTAGAACTTATCCAATATGATTTCAAGTATTCTCTGTTGGCAATTTTTGGTACTTTGGGTACATTGCCTTTGCTCAAGTATATAAGTTGTCATTGATGTCAAGAAGCTTTTGAAGGAATTTGATTTGATGTCAAATAATTTGTTTTGATGAAGGTTACGGCATGACAGTTTCAAAAGTCTTTTGCAAACCCCAAGCTGACAGGTTCGAGAGAAAGAGCTCGCAGTGAAAAAGTGTCACGATATCACATGTCGAGTTTTCACGACCCGAAGAAAAGAAAAGCGCTAAGGAGAAAAAGTGTCGCGATATCGCAACATGTCGGGTTTTCGTGACCCGAAGAACAGAAAAGAGCTAAGGAAAAGTGTCGCGATATCACGACATGTCGCATTTTCATGACTTAAGCAGGAGAGAGAAATCAAGTTAGAAAAGTGTCGTGATATCGCGACATGTCGCATTTTCATGACTTAAGCAGGAGAGAGAAAGCAAGTTAGAAAAGTGTCACGATATCGCGACATGTCGCATTTTCGCGACTTAAGCAGGAGAGAGAAAACAAGTTAGAAAAGTGTCGTGATATCGCGACATGCCACGATTTTGCGATGGGTTACAAGGAAAGCGTACGAAAGCTGAAAGCGTCGCAATTTCACGACAGGTTGCAAAGAATGCGTACGGATGTAGAAAGTGTCACGATTTCACGACAGGCATAAAAGAAAGCAGACAAAAGCAAAAGTGTCGTTATTTCACGACATAAACTGAAAGCAGGTCTTCTATAGGAGGTGTCACGATTTCGCGACAAAAGCAGAGAGGAAGGCTATGAAGACAGAAGTGTTGCGATATCATGACAAAAGTGAAGATAAAGTCTGCAGAGGCACAAGTGTCACGATTTCGTGACAAAAGCAGAAATGAGGTCGACGAAGGGAGAAGTGTCATGATATCGCAACAAAAGCAAAGTTGATGCTGACAAAGACAGAAGTGTCGCGATATCACGACAAGAGCTTAGTTGAAGTCGACAAAGGCTAAAGTGTCGCGATATCATGACAAAAGCCAAAAGAAAGTGTACCGTTGCAAAGGTGTCGCAATATCACGACATGTTGTAGTTTCGCGACAAAAGTTACAGAAGAGTTACAGAGGTAGTTGAAGCCGACAAAGTTAAATGTCAGCCGACTAAGATTAAGGTTTTGATCTTGAAAGTGATATTATAAAAGGCAGGTTGTTTTTAAGAGTTGGAGGTGTTTTTGGTGGTGACGTTCGCAGATAGAGCACAGAGTGAGAAGTTCGATCACCGAGAGCAGAGTGTGAAATTCGATCGAAGTGTGCAAAGTGAACGAAGAGTCATGGTGAATTGTTTTAAGTGTCACTGTGATTGCACAAAAAGTGCAAAGGTTGAAGTTCGACCAAGTGTGGCTGTGATTACGCAAAGAGAGTAGAGGGCGTAGAGAGCACAAAGGGCAAAGACGAATGCGGAGTGTTGCTGTATGAGGACAGAGGTGCACTGGTTCTTTGAGAAGAACCTAAGGACAGATTTGGCAAGTCTTTGAGAAGGTTTGTGTGTAGAGGATTGATTTGTTCAAGTGTTGGACATATCTAACAAACAAAGGAAGACTTGTACTAGATCGATTGACTGTGTTTGGTACAGGTTGCTGAGCTGCTGTGGACATGATCATAGAAGGCAGAGGTCTCTTAGGCTAAGCATTGAGGATAGGAGGTCTTCGATGGAAAGGAGTTCCATGTGCTGGCAAGAGGTAGATACAGTTGATCTTCTGAGGGATCATTTCTAGAGCATAGGGGAAGGTATCTCCTTTGAGCGGAGGCTCATAAATCCAGAGCAGAGGGGAAGGTATCTCCTTTGAGCAGAGGCTCATAAATTCTGTTTGGGGGAAGGTATCTCCTTTGGTCCAAGGCTCATAAACATTGTAATTAGGAAGGATTCCCAAAGAACTTTGATATAACTTTTAGAGAAAAGTTTTGTGGATGTAGCCCAGCCTTTCTAGGTGAACCACGTTAAAATTGGTGTCACTTTGTGGATGATATTGTGCATTACTTTGATACTGCTTTGGGTATATTGCTTTATTGTTTTAAAGTATAAAGGAAAAAGTAAAAAGAGGTATTATACTGTTCACCCCCCCTCTCAGTATAAGCTTGTGTTCTTCAATTGGTATTAGAGCAGGTGCCTTCGAAAAGTTTAACATCTTAAAGGAAAAGCTAGTAAAGAACACAATGGATCATTCAAGTAGCAATGCAACTGAAAGCATGAGATTTCGGAAAATAAAGAAAACAGTGTTCAGATGTAATAAAGATAAAACCAGATTTATACGTGAAATGACATGGATACAATCAAATTAAAATAACAGGAGGACAACCCCTTTTATTAATAAGATTCTAGCCCGGTTACAATAAATCTCTTTAGTGCAATATTCTCGCGTTACACCGGATAAACGGTGATCTCTTTCCGCATGCCCACATGTAAAATAGACGGGCTGTAGTGTTGCCGCCGCTTGATGTTTGATTATGGTGAGTTCCTGCTTGCTGTTGTTCTTGCTGTAAAAGAAACAGTAAACGGTTAATAGCACGTGCGGTAAGAAGTCGGAACGCTTGACTTTGTGAAACAATGAATTATGTATGCAAACATTTGATTAAATGCATACGTTAAATAACTCTACGTAACCTGCCACTTTTATAAAGAACAGAGCACGACAGACATTCGAAACAACATGTATTCGCCAATATAAGACGTAAACTGTTATTTAACGAATTCGAAGACGGCATACATTATAAAAACATGAACTGTTGCTTTAATACGTTTGAAAACAGCATATACGAAACATAAACGACTTTAATCCATTCGAAACAGCATAAATTGAATTAGTACTACGAACATAAGTGGGATGCCCAAGCGGGCCGCCCTGTAAAAATCCGACTTCGACGCCAATCCACTAGGAATTGACTCAAAGTCCCGGATAACGTGTTGTCGTCGAATTGATGGATTATTGTAATCCACTGCCGGAATTGCAAGATTCAAATGACTGTGTTTAGTTTAACAACACTTCGTTCTTTTTCCAAAAAATGCTTCCCTTTTTTTACGTATCGAGTCGGTTCTATTTATAGAGGGTTCGGCCTCTGAAAACATTAATGTTCGAAACCCTAACTCCGTAAGGCCGCTCAGATTTGATCCTTATCGGGTCATTACTAAGCATGGCTCGCACTGACATCGGAAGTTATGAGGCATGGCCTCGGATCGGATATTTATTAAAACCGCTCGTCTAATTAATACTCGCCATTGAATCCGTCGTTCTACAGACCCGCGGGGTTTTTTTTTCGAAAAGGGACACGTAGAGGGTGCCACGTGGCGGTCGTTCCCTAGGTAGTTGACTGCATGCCTTTGACTGATGACGTGTCGGCTCGGGGCCCAAAGTGTCGCGATATCGCGACACTTTGGGCCCGCTTTGGGTCGGGGCCCAAAGTGTCGCGATATCGCGACACTTTGGGCCCGCTTGGGTTTTTGACAAAAGGCTTGGCGCGGAAGGCTTTGAAGAAGGCTAAGAAGTTTGCTAAAGGCTCTAGAACGACCGACTTTGCTCCGCTCATTTTTCGATCTTCCGAATCGTCGTGCGAGTGGTTAAGACCACTATTTGACCTCTAAGGGCTGCCCTAAAAGCTGTGATATCAATGTGATCAATGTTTGTAATCACTTAATCGAAATGGTGCTGTTTTGGTGTCTACAGATGCCCCTTTTTGGGAAGCGCTGCGGGTGACGCAGTGCTGAGCAAAAATATACGACCAAAGCACTAAAGATTAGGGTTCCTTGGTAACCTAACCAACTTTTAATGCCCCAAGTATGGAAAGGGCATGCATTCTTGAATCCTTGCTTCTGACGAGCTAAGGAATTTGATTTCAAGTGTTAACCTGTTTTGGTGAGGTGTGACTTGAGCTTGGACATTGATCACCATGATTAGGCAAAGGGCGCAACCTTTTATCCACAAGGGAACCTTGTGCTCATGCTTCGGGAATGCCAAGTATTTGATCAATTTAATGATTGCTTGTTTATCGCCCCAAGCAGGAGCGTGATTGTCTTTGTCAATGATTCTTTGAATGCATGTCATTGCCTTGATTGGGTGTGTGCTTGTTGATTGGTGACTAAGTGTGACTACCCCCTCAAGCGACGAATCGATGAGGGAATGACCTTCGTGAGAAAAGCGACGAGTCGCTTGACCCAAGATGACTTAGGTTAGGGTGGCTTTAGATGTTTTTCCATTTGAGCACGTGCAATCTCCCGACATTTGGACCTATTTTTTGGTGGGTGTTAACCCTTTTGGTGATGCCATAATGGGGTGAAATCATCAAAAACCCGTCTTCCCGTGGAGCGGTCCAGCTATGATAGCCTTCTTAAGGAAGTAGGAGAATGAGAATTTGGGCCCCGACATCGATTTTCTATGCCAAGAGGTTGAGTGCAAGAGCACTCGTGTCCGGCAATGCTTATTGCTTCTTTTTGTGTTGCATTTTTGTGATGTTTTTGTTGTTTTGATTTTCTTTCTTTACGTATATGTCATGATTTTATGCACAATGGTTGATGTTGATGGGTGCATGCTACTTGATATGGATGGATGCATATGGTATGATAATTACCAATGTTGTATGTGGATTTAGTTTGATGGATGCATGATGAATGTAAATGCATGTGATATGCAGAAATGTAATGGATGTATGGACTTGGTGAGAGTTGGTTATGGCACCATAGACTGTTTAGAACTCCATTATTTGGCTATGTACAAATGTGGTGTTTCTTCTTTTTGTATTTTCTGATGGTATTGCAAGGATGAAAAGCAGTGCAATTGGTTTAGCAATGTAGCAAAGGTTTTCTGAGACTTAGACAGCTTTGAGCTTACTAGCCATGATTGTACTTTATCTTACAAGACTTTTGAACAAGGTATGAATCGGACTTGTTTTTAACCAAGTTATTTCACATCCCTGTGTGTGCAATTGAGTTCATTTATGTGGTATTTGTCAGGATACCGCCAGTTGCGATGGGCTTTCAACCGAACTCGTACTCGAGGATCACCTAATTAGCTCCACTAACTCCTTTGGTGTATGTAGTTAGATTAATCATGCGGTGTTCTCCAGGATACCATAAGCTAGCTCATCCACATGCAAATATTGATCTCGTACACAAGTTAATGTGACAGATATATCGTCATGCGAGAAGTTTACCGCCAGTGACCGATAGGCTATCAACCAAACCGGTACTGAGGCTTGCCTCATGACCTGTCAGAATGCTGAGAGTTCCAGGGATTCAAGGTCAACTCCCTTCTTTTTTTTTTTTTCAATTGTACTGGGATACTTGCTCGTTATAGTGATAAGAATCACTGTTTATTTTGATTTGTTTTTCTTTTCTCTTGAGCAAGGGATATGGAGTGACGATAATCACTATTCTTTGTGCTTTTTGAGATGTGCACTGTAGGGTGTCAAATTTTGAAGTTTTGACATTTTGCAAATTTTTGACGTTTTGCAACTTTGGGATTCTTAGGGAATTGGGTAGGGAGGACGCTTGTCCTTTTGCCAACTCTCAGCATTCTTGGGGTCATTCGCACAGGGGGATGAGCAAGATAACCGTTTTGCTTATGGTAACCTGGGATTATCGTGCAGGTTTCATCCTTCGTTCACACAACTCGGGAATTTTTATGTGTTTTAATTTGTGTTGGGATGTTACGTAACAAGGTGTATTGCAAGTGCAACTCTACCTTCGTAAAATCTGTTTGACTTGATACATTTCAGTGCTAAAGAGCAAAATGATGACTGAATCACGAAAAACTCTTGATACATTAAGAGACCACTGACTCTGGTGTGGTAAAGTGCATGATGTTTTGCTGTTTTTGTAAAATGGAACAGTGTGGAACAAGATGGACTAGTAGAACCATGACAACCTATGGTGCCTTTGACCTATACGACCATGAATATACAATGTATGGATGCAATGCTTGGATGCAGCTATGTATTTTTGTATTTTTGATGGATTGATTGTGGTGAATATGAAGATGAATTGCGAGAAGAACTGTCTATTTGATGAATTTGAATATGCCTAGAAGTAAGATGCAAATTTTTGTTGTTTTTGGTGATTTTTGTTGTTTTTGAATTTTCATGATTTGTGACCAAGTGATTGTGGAAATCCTTGGAGCGTTTTGAGATTGACCAAGCGATTGTGATAATCCTTGGGGCTTTTGGGGTGACCAAGCGATTGCGATAATCCTTGGAGCATTTTGGGGGATTGACCAAGCGATTGTGATAATCCTTGGAGCCTTTTGGTTTGACCAAGCGATTTTAAGAATCCTTGGAGCCTTTTGGTTTGACCAAGCGATTTTAAGAATCCTTGGAGCCTTTTGGTTTGACCAAGTGATTTTAAGAATCCTTGGAGCCTTTTGGGATATGGCTTTCTTTAGATATGAAATGGTCGTAAATGACTGATATTCAAGGGTTCTGTTTCCTTGATACCATCAAGAGAAGCTAACCAGTATGTCCCGGGTCCGATTTTGCTATCAATGACATATGGACCTAACCAATTTGCCGCAAACTTGTCCCTTAGGTGGGATGGCAAACTGGAATTTTGTTGATTTTCCTTCAAAACCAAATCACCAACGCGAAAGTCCCGAAGGTGAACTTTCATGTTGTAAGCTTTCTTAAGTCGTTCTTGATAAATGCGTAAATGCTCGAGAGCATTAACGCGTCGTTCGTCAAGCAACGTAAGCTGGTCTAACCGGGCCTGCCGCGCAGAATCATCATCTATGAACTCATGCATTGATATGCGCAGGGAAGGAATCTCCAACTCTAGAGGCATGACTGCCTCGGAGCCATACACGAGCGAAAACGGAGTGGCCCCAGTGGGCGTCCGAATGCTAGTGCGATAGGCCCATAGGGCAAGTGGTATTTGAATGTGCCAATCCTTATGACTGTCTGCGACGGTCTTTTTAAGGATGGCAACTAGCGTTTTGTTTGACGCCTCTCGCTTGTCCATTTGCCTCGCGGATAATAAGGTGTTGAAAAGTCGTGCTCGAATTTTGTACTTTGTGGTCAAAGCATGCACGTCTTTATTCTTGAAAGGTGTCCCATTATCTGAGACTATTTTGGATGGAATACCAAAACGACATATGATGTTATGCAAAATGAACTCCACAATGCAGGGTCCTAGTCGTAGAGGTAAGCGGAATTGCTTCCACCCACTTGGTGAAGTACTCGTGGCCGTTATGATAAACGTGTGACGGCCCGATGACGCAGGGGAGATCTTTCCAATGAGATCAAAGCCCCATTGCGAAACGGCCGCTGCACCGGACTCGTCTCGCAAGGCCTGAGAAGGTACGTGCATTAGATTGGCATGATGTTGACACTTCACGCACTTCTTGACATAGGTGCAACAATCTCGCTCTAAAGATGGCCAATAATAGCCCATGCGAAGAATGCGCTTTGCGATGGCCATTCCACTGAAGTGGCCACCACATGTACCATCGTGCGCTTGGGCGATCGCCCAAGTGGACTCTTGTTGGTCCAAGCAACGAAGGAGGATTCCTTCATAGTCGCGACGATACAAGATGTCTCCTATCAAGACATACTTAGCCGCTTTCTGCTTGAGTGCTCGTTTTGCGGCATGAGTCAAATCAAGTGGGAGACTACCTAACTTGAGGTAGTCTCGAATGGGTAAATACCAGTCCCGTTGATCAGAAACCTCGATAGTATGAACAACCAATCCCTCCTGAAGTTCATCCCTAGCAAATGCTGAATGGGATAGAACCTGCAAGAATAGTATTGTGTTGCTATTAATGGGAGTAGGGGAGAACAAGGACCCCCAGCTTGGCGTGTTTCGGACGATCTCGGATTCGAGAGAACCTATCCGAGGATGGTTCAATTTGTATCATGTGGATTCTTGGCGTCGAGTCTAAACTTGCACGCTCCATCGCGGATTGCGATAAGGTTTTGACTTGAATGGTTGTCATATCACCAGAAAGGTCCTGCGGAATTAACGACCCCAAGGAGGCCATTGTATCCGCAAAACGGTTTGATGATCGAGGGAGTGCCTCGATGTCATACCACTCAAGTTTTACCAGGAATTTGTCCACAAGGGCTTTATAAGCCTTCGTAATCGGGCATTTGCATTGATATACCCCTTTGACTTGATTGACTATTAACAGTCGAATCACCGAAGATGTTCAGTCTTTTGATGTTCATGGCGATTGTCGTCTCGAAGACCTAGGAGCAAGGCTTCATACTCGCGTTGTTGTTGGTGCACGGGAAGTTTAATTTAAATGACAGGGGCATTGGAGCACCCCGCGGTGTGAAGAATACAATTCCCGCACCACCACCTTGCTCACACTTAGAACCATCGAAGAATAGGGTTATGTCGGCTCGTGACTCAGGCTCATCGGAATCTGGCGATTCTGAGACATGAAAGACCCCATCATCGGGTAGTTCTATGACCAGAGGCTGATTGTCTTCAAGAGGAGCCTCTGCTAGTTGATCGGCTATGACTTGTCCTTTGATAGATTTTTGTCCAATAAATTCTATGTCAAATTCCGTCAACAACATGATCCATTTCGCCGTGCGACTACTATGATAAGTACGACTCATCATGTATCGCAATGGATTCTCCTTAGACACAACATACGTAGTGTTGCTCAGCATGTAGTGGCGTAGCTTTTTGGTAGCAAACACCACCGCCGTGCAAAGTTTCTCAACGTATGCATAGTTAAGTTCGTAATCGACCGCAGTGCGGCTAAGATAGTATGTAGCCTCGTTCCTTGTGAAGTTCATTCTTCCGGGCTAGCATGGCTCCCAGTGCCACCTCGCAGCCGAGATGTATAAGTAGAACGGCACTCCTGGCCTAGGTGGTGCCAATACTGGCGGCGAAGCCAAGTATTGTTTGATCTCGTCAAAGGCTGATTGGCACTCGTCATCCCAATGAAATGTAACCCCCTTGTGCAATAATTTGTTCATAGGTCGGCACTTGTCGGATAATTGCGCTATGAAGCGTTTAATCGACGCGACCTTCCCCTCGCAGACTCTCGAGCCGCTTGATTGTGGTTGGGGGAACCATTTCAAGGATTGCCTTGACTTTCTTTGGGTCCACCTCGATTCCTCGTTTTGAGACTATGAAACCCAAGAGTTTTCCGGATGTGACGCCAAAGACGCACTTCTTGGGGTTTAGTCCGACTTTATGCTCCATGAGGCGATCGAGGATCTTGCTTAAGTCGGCGATATGATTTGAGCGCAAGAGAGACTTGGCTAATAAATCATCCATGTAATCTTCCAAAGTTTTGTGCATGTAATCGTGGAAGATATACGTCATGGCACGTTGGTAGGTGGCACCAAGGATTTTTAAGGCCAAAAGGCATGACATTATAGCAAAATGTTCCCCAAGGCGTTGTGAATGTTGTTTTGAGATGATCCTCCAAATTGATACGAATTTGATTGTATCCCGAGAAACCATCCATTAGGGAGAGCATTTCATGACCTACGTAGCGTCTACTAACGCATCGATGCTCGGCAAGGGGAAATCATCCTTAGGACTCGCTTTGTTTAAGTCTCGAAAATCGGTGCATATGCGAATCCTCCCGTCGGGCTTCTTGACGGGAACCATGTTGGACAACCATGGCGGATAATCCACGCAGATGACAAATTGTGCGTCCAACAGCTTTTTGTAATTCATCTTTGACCATCAAGGCCACTGTTGGGTGCATCTTACGTAGTTTTTGCTTTACGTGCTTGATTGTCGGATCAAGCGTTAAATTATGCGTGACTAGTCGCGGGTCTAGTCCCGGCATATCCTTGTACGACCATGCAAAAACCTCCTTCTTCTCTTTGAGAAGGGCAATGTATTCGGCTTGCTCTTCGGGGAAAGACTTACCCCCAGCTTGAGAATCTGTGGATTCATTGGATCTGTGCCGATGTCTACGTCAGTCGTCTCCTCGACTGACATGTGGGATCCGTCCTCCAACTGATGTGGAGTCGGGATCAAATGGATATCGTTAGCTGAATTTAGATCTATGTTTGGAATCTCAGGTTCCTCTTCAGCTTGAAAAATATCCTGAGTTGTCCTTGGGGTAAAATGAGGCGTTTCACCGAAAGGCCAGTACTCTTTGGTGATAGGGGTGAATTGACGCGATCCCGCCGATGGCATCTATGTCGAGATGCAATGACCGTGTTGGATCGGCCGGATTGCGGATGGGTGCGGTCAAATCAATGGAGATCATGTGGATGGAATGAATTTGGTCTCCATTACCGCGGGTATGATAACTTGATTTTTCTAGATATTCCCTATACTCTGGATCTGGTTCTATGGGAACGGGCACGAACGGATCGGCCCTATGTGCCAAATGGAGGACAGGGTCTTCCCTCGGCACTGTTGTTATGATAGGGTCTCGAGGTGGACGGTGCTCATTGTGAATGTGGAGCCATAGATCCAAGATCAGGTCCCACCCTGCTGGGTCGACCCACCATTCATGCCCTAATCGTATGCCCATCTGTCCCATTAGATCTTCATGAGTTAAAGCATGATAATGTCGTCGCGCATGTCTGAGATAGTCCATCTCAGTCTCATCTTCTGAGTCACTTTCGAAGATTCAAAAATGTTCATTCTCTTCAGCGACTATTGCTGGCGATGTTGAGGACTCTCCTTGCTCCAATAAGTTAATCTGGTCCCATCGCGGTTGTTCCACTGTTGGTGGAGGGACCTGACTCTCTTGACATCGTGCTAACTCAACTGGAATCTCTAAGGGGAACAGCTTTGAAAAGATGTCCGGACACCATTGATATTCTTTTTGGGGATGGGTATCCGAACTTTCGCCTCTCTCCGGCAAAGGAGAGGGATTACCGCTGTTACCAAGGGTGTTGGGTGACCATGGGAGGTAATCTCCCAATGTAAATTCTAGTTTTTGGGTTGGCATAGAGATCTAGTGCCAATCCCCCCTTGTTGCCTATTTCTAGGTCTTGCATATTTTCAACCAAGATGTCCAAGGGCAGGGGTGGTTGAACCCTACTCCCGACTTGTCATATGGCATCTCGATATCTTGGTTGGCAAGGGAGACGCATCCCTTGCTCATATCTCGCCTAGCTCCGTATCCATGCCAATGGCATTGGCCGAGATATTTGAGGGCAAATTGTGGGTTTGACATATAATTGATGTTTTCAACAAAAGGTTCTTCGTCTCGCTTCCTTTTGCCGACATGGTTCAAGACCATGATCAAGGCCCCCATACACAAAATTTGTCTCGGTTGGGTGGGTGACCTAGGGGAACAACTGTTCCTATGGGAAGGCGAGGTCTTCCCATATCCTGGACTGACTCTAATGCGGGCGTTGCCACAACATTCTGCACTATGTACTCCCCCGTGCCCGTACTAGCCATTTTAACAGTGATTGTTGATGCTTCGGAGGGAGGGAATGGGAGCCCTTCCTGAGTCCATTCCATGTTTGGTAGGTTTGGGGTCTCGAGCTTCCGTTGTGCTGGATATTTCCTCTGTTGATATCGTTGATATTATGGGCAACCCCTCTTCTAAGGGCTGAGCCTCTTCCATGATTTGTTTTCCCTTGTCCTTCTGTGTAGCCATGATGGGTGGCGTTGATGATGAAGGAGCAGATGATGAAGTCTCACCTGGCTGGGGTTTTGGTGATTCGGTCATCAGTGGTGCTTGCGGTATTGGACCCTGTTTAGATGGATTTAATTGGAAATCCAAATGCGTTGAAGGGAGGGTCGACTGAGGCATTAGTTGTACCGCATTGCAATACTTGAAGGGTTCCAAGTCCATTGGGACTACGTGTATTTCACCTTCAAAAGCATACTTTAAGCACTGGTGAGCGATGGAAGGGACACACTTCATGTCCCGAATCCAAGGCCGCCCTAGAAGTATATTGTAGGCCATCTCGCCTTCCAACACATGGCACAATGTTGGTGTTGTCTTTTGTCCTACCTGGACAGGTAGAACAACCGTGCCGACTGTCGAGCATATTGCATCATTGAAAGCTCGCAGTGTGTACGTGGAGGCCGTGATATGAGAGGTCGGCAGCCTTCAAATGTTTCAGTGGCTGCAGTGGTAATAATATTACTGGACGAGCCAGTATCTACCAACACTCTCTTATACGGGATCCCGTTGATCCGCGCAACAACATGTAGGGGTGGATCAGCCGCGTCATTCGATATTGCTTTGACTTCATCCTCTCTGAAGGTGATGACCGGCTCAGTACATCGTTTTACATGTCCCACGAAGTTGTTGAAAGAATTTGCTTCTTGGGGCGGTAATTCGATGGTTTTTAAAATGTCCATAAGAGCTTCTCTATGAGGTGTTGATTGTTGAATAAGCTCATAAATGGACAGCCTAGCCGATGTGGTCCGCAAACTCTGCGTGAGTTTGGACCGTATCGTGATTTCCGGTCTAGGCGGAGGTGACCGTATAGGGTGTTGTTGAGGCCGTGACGTTGTCGGAACTTCCTTTGTGGCTGCCGCAGGGGCAACTCGCCGAGTATTTTTTATTCCGCGTCACTATGCTAATCATTCCCACAAATCCTTGCATGGGAAGATTCTAGCGTACTTCATTAACTTGGAGAGGTTTTGCCTGTGTCTCGTGAGCAGTGCAAGGGGTCTTTGAATACCCCCATTTGTTGGTTGTTTGGCGCTATGGGGTTGTCCACGGCCAACGTTTTATTTTCGATTAAATCTTGGATTAGACCTTTGAACTTCCAACATCCATTCAAATCGTGTCCCCTTCGCCTATGAAATCTACAATATAGTTCCTCTCTATATCCCTTAGGTTTAGGAGCGTTAGGGTCTATAGTCGGGATCTCTGGAAGGGTTACTAAATTTGTCATCGACAAGCGGTCAAATAAGGAGTCCCTAGACTCCGTGTAGGGGGTGAATTGTCGCTTAGGGCGACGCCGCCGATTCGCGCTCCTCGTTTCTTGTTATCTTTCTCATAACTAGGAGGCACTGCCCGGTAATTGGCCTTTTGAGGCTGCGTGTCTTGCACCGGCTTGGGAACATTGATTGCAACTTGATTAACCGCCGCGGGTTGTGATTGCGTATTCCCAGCCTTAGTGGTTTTATTCCACTCTTTCTTCTTAGGCTTGGCAATTGCGCCTTCGCCTATTTTAATCTCTTCTATGACTCGGCTTGCGCCAAGGCTTCTTCTAAGTCGTCGTATTGTCGTAGCAAAGAATAGCCCGTAGATTGATTTTAAGCAACTCCGTGCGAACATCCGAGTGAGATCGGACATAGGGGGACGGTACGGTAGCCCGGAAAGCAAAGCCCTCCATCGGTTCCCCGTATGTTGCTATTGTTTCCTCCTCATACTGCCTGAGGTTGGCCAAATCACTTAGTGATGCCTTCTTCCTTGTGTTGAAAGCAAAGCGTTCAAGAAATGCATCCACTAGTTGATCTAAGTTGTTGATACTGTGTTTGGGCAATTGTGTAAACCAATCCGAGGCAGGGCCCGCGAATGTGGTTATGAAAGTTCTAAGCAATAATGCATCATTGTCTTGGATACCGAAGCATTGACTCAGGAACCTCGTGACATGTTCTTGTGCGTCCTCCTCCCCTTTAAAGACTGCCAATTGTGGCAACTTGAAATGTTCAGGGTAAAGAGGTATGGGTACTGAGGGATGCACCGGATGACTGCGGAGTTGACGTAGTGTGGGCTTTTGATGCCCAGAAGCTTTTATCTCTACAGACTCCAAACGCTCTAATAGCGCTTTGTATGCATCCGAAGATTTTATTTCTTCTTCTTTGGTTTGCTCCCGTTGTGGGTCAAGGGAGACTGGAGGCCTATGGGGAGGTGGCCGATTGGCAGCCCTCCCGCCTTGATGGGGTGTGTCGACCCATTCTATTTCTGGTTCATACTCCTCATAAAACTCTTGAGGAGTCTCTGGGCGAGCCCTATAACCTTGATTGAGTCCCCGCTGAGGGTACCCATCATTATTCCGGGGAGTGGCCTCCCTTTCGGGTCTATAAGGTCTCAGAGGCAAAGCTTGACGAGGTCGCGGAGACCTGTCCTGCCCCAACAGGTTGTGCCTCTCATACTGTTGTGCTCTTTGGATGCGAGGGGTTGGCCCCCTCTCAGGTATTTCATAGCGTAACTCATCCGCTTCGCGTTGCATGCGCTCTCTATCCAAGCGGTATCGATATTCTATTTCCTGATGACTTTGTTTAAGCCGCATGATCTGGGCTTGACGAGCGGCATGTCTGGCGACTACCGGGTCAACTGGGTCTGCCCTCTTTTGTTGAGGAGGCTTGAATGTTTTGCCCATGTGTTTGCCTCGATCTTGATGGTCGAGAGTTTCAATGGGTTGCTTCCCTTTGTCGGGGTAAGCGACATTTGTTTGAGGTTCTGGCCTCGATGTGTGATTATGATATCTGGCAGGTGCAGAAACACAAGGTTCCCGCGCTGTTTGTTGTTCTCGAGGAATGTGATGGTCTTCCTCGTACTCCATTTTATAGGCATGAGAGAGGCGGGCGGAGTTAGCTAGCCCTGTGTAAAGAGCCCTGCGCTCTGGATGTTGTTTTTCTGTTCTGATGGGAGGTAAATAAGGGATGCCATATCCACGTTGCCCCTCCAAATGGACAGTATGCCTCTCTAGCGCTTCATCGCGCCGTGGCCATTCGGACCTAGCCTCAAGAGGCGGTTGTCTACTTATATTGAGATCTCGCATGTGAACCATCTTCCCGAAAGGGGGTGCGTTGAACGGGTGTATTCCAATGAGGAGGTTCCCAATAGTTCCTTCTTGAAGTGGCCTCGATGTGGACTTTGTTGTAGGCCGATTGCCAAGATGGTTTAGCTAGGTCCTCAGGGCTAAAGCGAAGGCGACTAGCGCCCTCTCTTTGTGTACCTTCCATAGCGTCTGCCCTTGATTGGGCTTGGCTACGAGTGTACACCATTGTGATGTGTCGCTACTATCTAAGCAGATTTTATCTCGTTTATGATGATTTGTCTTTTGTGCACACCAAGCAGAAATGAACACACACATACGCAAAACCGTGATTATCTCTTTTAAGGATTGATAGTGTGTCCTAAACTGGTCTATTGCATTTTGATGTTTTGTTTTGTTTTTGCAATTTTGGAAGAACGTTTAAATGCATAATGTTGGCTCATATGACTCCCATAAATGGTCGCCCCTTCAATATACCATTGCCGGACCGATATACCAACCTCTCTATATACCCGCCCTTACGTGAGGGAGACTATAGGTACGTGAGAGCAGATGGTACGTGGAACATAGGCGGTACGAAAGGGGAATCGCTCTGTTTATGACACCTACCATAGAAAACTTATCCTCGCGTGCATGGGAATCACCCCAGCAACACTCGGTCAGCTTTCGTCAGGATTTACGTCTAGCAACAGTCGCGATCGAGGTAATGGATGCAATATCTCAAGCCAAAGTGATAATGGAATCCACCTTTGGTCTTGCTCAAGGGTTGGGGTTTTAAGACCAACGCCTTGGTTTAAAGTACCACGTGGTGTGTGGGATTCATTTTACTTTGCAAATTTGAAACAAGCAACTGAAAAAGAAATCTTTCCCTATGCCAGACAGATAATACTACAAACTGGAAAACAGCAAGTAGAAAATTAAAAGTTTACGATTAAAGCAAGAAAATTTTAAAAAAAAATCCTCTACCCTTCTTTAAATAAAGCAAAATTTTTTTTTTTTTAATATTTCTTTAAATAAAGCAAGAAAAATTAAAATCCTTCTACCATTATTTAAATAAAGCAAGAAAAATTAAAATTCTTCTTATCTTTATTTAAATAAAGTATAAAACAAATTTTAAGCCGCCCAATCTAAAAAAAAATAAAAAAAAAAAAAAAAAAAAAAAAAAATATTATAATAACCCCCCCCCCCCCCCCCCCCCCTCTCTTTTTTTTACCCCCGGAAAAAAAAAAAATTTTTTTTTTAAAAAAAAACCGGCCCACCGTGATCGCCACTGAAAGCATGAGATTTCGGAAAATAAAGAAAACAGTGTTTAGATGTAATAAAGATAAAACCATATTTATACGTGAAATGACATGGATACAATCAAATTAAAATAACAGAGGACAACCCCTTTTATTAATAAGATTCTAGCCCGGTTACAATAAATCTCTTTAGTGCAATATTCTCAGTTACACCGGATAAACGGTGATCTCTTTCCGCATGCCCACATGTAAAATAGACGGGCTGTAGTGTTGCCGCCGCTTGATGTTTGATTATGGTGAGTTCCTGCTTGCTGCTGTTCTTGCTGTAAAAGAAACAGTAAACGGTTAATAGCACGTGCGGTAAGAAGTCGGAACGCTTGACTTTGTGAAACAATGAATTATGTATGCAAACATTTGATTAAATGCATATTAAATAACTCTACGTAACCTGCCACTTTTATAAAGAACAGAGCACGACAGACATTCGAAACAACATGTATTCGCCAATATAAGACGTAAACTGTTATTTAACGAATTCGAAGACAACATACATTATAAAAACATGAACTGTTGCTTTAATACGTTTGAAAATAGCATATACGAAACATAAACGGCTTTAATCCATTCGAAACAACATAAATTGAATTAGTACTACGAACATATGTGGGATGCCCAAGCGGGCCGCCTCAGTAAAAATCCGACTTCGACGCCAATCCACTAGGAATTGACTCAAAGTCCCGGATAACGTGTTGTCGTCGAATTGATGGATTATTGTAATCCACTGCCGGAATTGCAAGATTCAAATGACTGTGTTTAGTTTAACAGCACTTCGTTCTTTTTCCAGAAAATGCTTCCTTCTCTTTACGTATCGAGCCGGTTCTATTTATAGAGGGTTCGGCCTCTGAAAACATTAATGTTCGAAACCCTAAATCCGTAAGGCCGCTCAGATTTGATCCTTATCGGGTCATTACTAAGCATGGCTCGCACTGACATTGGAAGTTATGAGGCATGGCCTCGGATCGGATATTTATTAAAACCGCTCGTCTAATTAATACTCGCCATTGAATCCGTCGTTCTACAGACCCGCGGGGTTTTTTTTTCGAAAAGGGACACGTAGAGGGTGCCACGTGGCGATCGTTCCTTAGGTAGTTGACTGCATGCCTTTGACTGATGACGTGTCGGCTGGGGCCCAAAGTGTCGCGATATCGCGACATCTTGGGCCGGCTTTGGGTCGGGGCCCAAAGTGTCGCGATATCGCGACACCTTGGGCCGGTTTGGGTCGGGGCCCAAAGTGTCGCGATATCGCGACACTTTGGGCCCGCTTGTGGGGCCCAAAGTGTCGCGATATCGCGACACTTTGGGCTCGCTGGGCCCAAAGTGTCGATATCGCGACACTTTGGGCCCTGGCCAAAGTGTCGGATATCGCGACACTTTGGGCCCGCTTGGGCCCAAAGTGTCGCGATATCGCGACACTTTGGGCCCGCTGGGGCCCAAAGTGTCGCGATATCGCGACACTTTGGGCCCGCTGTGTCGGGGCCCAAAGTGTCGCGATATCGCGACACTTTGGGCCCGCTTAGGTTTTTGACAAAAGGCTTGGCGCGGAAGGCTTTGAAGAAGGCTAAGAAGTTTGCTAAAGGCTCTAGAACGACCGACTTTGCTCTGCTCATTTTCCGATCTTCCGAACTGTCGTGCAAGTGGTTAAGACCACTATTTGACCTCTAAGGGCTGCCCTAAATGCTGTGATATCAATGTGATCAATGTTTGTAATCACTTAATCGAAATGGTGCTGTTTTGGTGTCTACATCAACACCTATTCTTGATGGGTCAGATTTTGGTCTTTGGAGTGCAAGGATGAAGGTTCATCTAATGGCACTTGGTAATGAGGTATGGGAAGTGATTGAAGATGAGTACACTATTCCTGTACATGGTCCTAATACTAAAGAAGAAATGCTCCAACATCACAACAATTCAAAAGCAATGAATGCAATCCCGAAAGGCTTACGTGAAGCGAGATCTCACCAAAGTGATTCACCTGCAAGACGACTAGTGAAATGTGGAAACACTTGAAGGTGGTTCATACAGGTGATACAAATGTCAGAAAGGCCAAGTTGAGACACTTCAAAGGTATGTTTGAACAACTCCAGATGAATAATAATGAAAATATTAGTGACTACATGCTTTGAATGGATGAGGTTGTTAACTCCATGAAAGACTTAGGTCTTGAGTTTGCTGAAAATGATGTTTGTGATAAGATTTTAAGATCTCTTCCTAATAGATTTAGTGAAAAGATTTTTGCTATTGAGGAAGCTAAAGATTTGGATAAGTTGAAAAAGGATGAGCTCCATAGTATACTTGCAGCATTTGAGTTGAGAACTCAAGTGAAGGTTGATGTCAAGAAAGAGGCATCTTTCAAGGCTACCAAGAAATCCAAGGGTAAACAGTTTCAAGATAGTGATGAGTCTTCTAGTGATGAAGAGGCATATTACAGCAAGAAATGCAAGTTCTCTAGAAAGCACAAAAGCATGAAAAACATAAGATGTTTCAATTGTGGAAATTTTGGTCATTATGCTACTGACTGTACTGTTCCCAAGAATGAAAGTGATGAAGATAAATAGGATTCTATGAGCAAGGTTTCTGAAAAGCATAAGCATCACAGAAAGAACAAAGATGAGCACAGCAATCAAGGAAAGAGGTATTCTCACAAGCACAAGAAGAGTTTCTATCTAGACAAAGCAAGTAAGTGTTCTAGTAGTGATAGTGAAAGTTCTTCAAGTGATAATGAAAATGAGATGTTCATATCAAAAAAGAGGAAGAACCGAAACATAGATTCATTATCATGAAATGTCTTAGATGTGGAAATTTTGGTCACCTTGAGGATGATTGTTCAAATAATGATCTGGTTTCCAGTATGTATGAGGATGCTTCAAAAAACTATAAGGAAGATGCTTGTATGGTTTTTGAAAAAGGTAGCACCTCTAGTGATAAGAAATCTGAAAAAGGGTTTTATGATTCAGAAAGCAAACAAATAAAGGATCTTAAAAGTGAACTTATTAATGCTCTTAGTGTTTTGAAAAAGGAAAGAAAGAAGAATGCTAGACTCAAGGATAAGTTAGATGAATGTTGTATGGAGAGAGATGATCTTATGAAAATCATGATTTCTCTATACCTAAGACACAAGAACTCAAGGATGAGTTAGAGTCTAAGGTTCTTGAGTATAGTGAGTTAGAACAGAAAATGGCTTCTTTGAAAGAGGAAACTAAAGAGTACAAGGATAAGCTTTACGAGTTTCAAGATAGCTCCAAAAAGGTTAAGTCACTCATCAAAGGTCAAAGAAAGACAACAGATAAAACAGGCCTTGGTTTTGTTAAGCCACACAAGGAACAAGTTGGAGAGTCTAGTAAGAGACTCCAAAATGAAGAGAGTTCTGATGAGGAAAGTATTTCAGATCATGAGTCCTTGAATGATAGATGCGTAGAAACAAAAAACAAAATTCAGAATGAGAAGAAGAAGTTTTCAGGACCCAAGAGGTCAAATAAAGGAAAATTTCAAGGCAGATGTTTTGCTTGTCATAAGTTTGGTCACATGGCTTCACATTGCATGGCTCAAGTGAAGAAGGTAAACAACAATTTCAGAAGTGCTAGTTTCTTTCAATGGTATTGCTACTCTTGTCAACAGTTTGGGCATAAGGCAGTTTATTGCAAGGCACATAACAGGAACAGGTTTGGTCGTAACGAGTTTGGCCGTAACGGGTTTGGTCGAACGAGTTTGGTCGTAACGGTTTGGCCATAACAGTTTGGTCGTAATAGGTTTGGTCGAATCGGTTGATTCAAAGATCAAGTTTACCTCGGAGAAACAACATCGTCAAGTGTTTCAAGTGCAACAATGAAGGTCACACAATCAGACAACGTAGAGCTAAAATTCTAGAATATAGGAATAGGAATAGTGGCATGATCAGGTCCAAGGATCAAGGCATGGACAAGAACAAGGATGAGAACAAGAACAAGAACAAGTGACAGGAACAAGAATATGGACAATGAGTTCAAGAGAAGGCCCGGCAAGGAAGTTATAGACATTGATGATGATTAGTGCCTAATGGGATTTTTACTCCCACCCCAGAATTAATCACCTCATCAGGAGCTGGGGGAGGGACTAAGCTAAGAGGCTCATTCTTAGTCCCGAGCCCCAATGGTGACCCTTTGCCATTGATGACAAAGGGGGAGAGATATGAGTAATGGGGAGAGCTTCAAAGTGAAGAGGAAAGCTTCAAGTCAGGGGGAGCAAAACTTCAAAGGAATATTCTAAGTTGTTAGCATAGTTGGTTTCAATTTTGGCTCTTGAGAAGTGTTTTCAGTAAAGGTTTGCCATCAATGACAAAGGGGGATATTGTTGTCAATTTTGGGTACTTTGGGTACATTGCCTTTGCTCAAGTATATAATTTGTCATTGATTTCAAGAAGCTTTTGAAGGAATTTGATTTGATGTCAAATAATTTGTTTTGATGAAGGTTACGGCATGACAGTTTCAAAAGTCTTTTGCAAACCCCAAGCTGACAGGTTCGAGAGAAAGAGCTCGCAGTGAAAAAGTGTCGCGATATCGTGACATGTCGGGTTTTTGCGACCCGAAGAAAAGAAAAGCGCTAAGGAGAAAAAGTGTCGCGATATCACGACATGTCGGGTTTTGCGACCCGAAGAATAGAAAAGAGCTGAGGAGGAAAAGTGTCGCGATATCGCAACATGTTGCATTTTCGCGACTTAAGCAGGAGAGAGAAAGCAAGTTAGAAAAGTGTCGCGATATCGCGACATGTCGCATTTTTGTGACTTAAGCAGGAGAGAGAAAGCAAGTTAGAAAAGTGTCACGATATCGCGACATGTTGCATTTTTGCGACTTAAGCAGGAGAGAGAAAACAAGTTAGAAAAGTGTCGCGATATCGCGACATGTCGCGATTTCGCGATAGGTTACAAGGAAAGCGTACGGAAGCTGAAAGCATCACGATTTTGCGATGGGTTGCAAAGAATGCGTATGGATGCAAAAAGTGTCACGATTTCACGACAGGCAGAAAAAAAATTAGACAGAAGCAGAAGTGTCACGATTTCACGACAGAAACTGAAAGCAGGTCTTCTATAGGAGAAGTGTCGTGATTTTGCAACAAAAGCAGAGAGGAAGGCTATGAAGACAGAAGTGTCGCGATATCATGACAGAAGTGAAGATGAAGTCTGCAGAGGCAGAAGTGTCACGATTTCACGATAAAAGTAGAAAGGAGGTCGACGAAGGGAGAAGTGTCACGATATCGCGACAAAAGCAAAGTTGATGTTGACAAAGACAGAAGTGTCGCGATATCGTGACAAGAGCTTAGTTGAAGTCGACAAAGGCTGAAGTGTCACGATATCATGACAAAAGCCAAAAGAAAGTGTACGGGTGCAAATATGTCGCGATATCGTGACATGTTGTAGTTTCGCGACAAAAGCTACAGAAGAGTTATAGAGGCAGTTGAAGCTGACAAAGTTAAATGTCAGCCGACTAAGATTAAGGTTTTGATCTTGAAAGTGATATTATAAAAGGCAGGCTATTTTGAAGAGTTGGAGGTGTTGTTGGTGGTGACGTTCACAGATAGAGCGCAGAGTGAGAAGTTCGATCGTCGAGAGCAGAGTGCAAAATTTGATCGAAGTGTGCAGAGTGAGCGAAGAGTCATGGTGAATTGTTCTAAGTGCCGTTGTGATTGCGTAGAAAGTGCAAAGGTTGAAGTTCGACCAAGTGCGGTTGTGATTGCGCAAAGAGAGCAGATGGCATAGAGAGCACAAAGGGCAAAGACAAACGCAGAGTGCTGCTGTATGAGGATAGAGGTGCACTGGTTCTTTGAGAATAACCTGAGGAAATTTTTGGCAAGTCTTTGAGAAGGCTTGTGTGCAGAGGATTGATTTGTTCAAGTGTTGGACAGATCTGACAGACAGAGGAAGACTTGTACTAGACTGACTGACTGTGTTTAGTACAGAGTTGTCGAGCTACCGTGGACGTGATCATAGAAGGCAAAGGTCTCTTAGGCTAAGCATTGAGGACAGGAGGTCTTCGATGGAAAGGAGTTCCACGTGCTGGAAAGAGGTAGAGGCAGTTGATCTTCTGAGGGATCATTTCCAGAGCAGAGGGGAAGGTATCTACTTTGAGTAGAGGGGAAGGTATCTCCTTTGAGTAGAGGCTCATAAATTCTATTTGGGGGAAGGTATCTCCTTTGGGCCGAGGCTCATAAACATTGTAATTGGGAAGTATTCCCAAAGAACTTTGAGATAACTTTTAGATAAAAGTTTTGTGGACATAGCCCAGCCTTTCTGGGTGAACCACGTTAAAATTGGTGTCACTTTGTGGATGATATTGTGCATTGCTTTGATATTGCTTTGGGTATATTGCTTTACTATTTTTAAGTATAAAGGAAAAAGTAAAAAGAGGTCTTATACTGTTCACCCCCCCTCTCAGTATAAGCTTGTGTTATTCATTCTCTAATACTTGCCTCAAATATGTCCACAAGTCCTCTCAAGAACTTGTCCAATCTGCTTTCAAGTCTTCACTAAGACTTACCTCAAATCTGCTCAATAAGTCCTCACTAGAACTTGTCCAATATGATTGTAAGCTTCCACAAAAGATCACACAAATCTGTCCTTAAGATTTCATAAAAATCTTCCTCAATTATGTCCTTAAGTCCCCTCTAGGACTTACTCAAATCTGCTCACAAGCTTTCACAAAAGCTTATTCACATCAATTGCAAACTTGCATATAAAACTCAACACAATCTCTCACAGAAAACCTCTTCAATCCAACAAATAAGTTTCACACAAAATCTTGTTTAACCTCAAAAACATATAGATAATGGTTAGAGACTCAATATGTTTCACACTCACAACACACTCACAAAACTCAACTTAATCTCTTTTAAAAAACTTCTTCAATCACACAAACAAGTTTCACTCAGAATCTTGTTTAACCATAGAAACATATGGAGAATGGTAAGAAACTCAATATGTTTCTCACTCACAAATCACTCTAACACTTTCAAACTTGCTTTCAAATCAATTTAGAAATAAAGAATAATTTGTTTCACCAATCTTGAACTATCACACCAATGCTCTCAATAAATAATGATCAATAAAATTTACTCAACCATCCACTCAATGAAACACAACTTGCATCCAAACCCTAACCAAGTGTTTCACTCTACTTCGAATAATTCACACTACAAACCTTGACTCAATATAATTCCAATTTTCACATAACAATGATACTCAAGTTATTTTACAAACCCTAGTCATGCATATGAACACTCACTCAAATATTTCCAATAATGCTTATCAAACAATCCTTTTCACTCCAACCTTGCATTTCACAACATTCAATCCAACAATATTTCACTCATAGGAAGATGTACCCATACCTTTTTTTTTTTATGGAGATATGTCTTCAAAACTTGTCTTAACCACAATCAAATCTTCTTTGTTAATATTAAGGTTAGGTAACAACAACCTTTCTCAAAATCTCCTTGTAATTATTTTTCCATACAAAATAACAAGTCTTAAATACACCTTATAATCTCCACACTTTCAAAATATAAGTCAACAATTTTGATAAAGAAAAAAACCACAATAATTTTCTTTAGTCACCTTATTTCTCCTCTCAAAACAATTAACACATCATAGCTTTATCTCAAAATTAAATTTAATTTCCTTTGCAAACCTTATAACTCCAATCTCATTGAATAAATTCTAACCACCAATATTAAAATAAAATATTTTAATTTTCTTACACCTTATACCTCCCTTGACAAAACTCACAAGCTATCGATATCCTTTCAAAATTCACGCAACCTTTAAAGTGAATTTTTGGATATCAAAAACCTTTGAAAAATCAAATCATAAATTGCATACCTTTTTTTTTCACTTTGCCCAAAAATATTTCCAGCCAAATTCGAACTCACAACCTTGCTTCCTCAACACCCTAGCCAAATCTAGGCAACCGGTTGGGCTATGAGCCCACAAAAAACTCAAGGTGCACGATTTATGTTTTGTCCCTTATGTCTTTTGTCCTCTAGCACAAAAAACCAAACATTTTCCCTTGCAAAGCACACGGCGTGAATCGAACCCACATCTTTGCCCTCTCAACGCTTTCGCTTGGCCTCAACTACCACCTGTACTACTTCCGTTGGTGGTACCTCCTTTGACTTCCACGTTTTTCAAAACCAGCTTCTTGTCTTATTTTTCAAAGCACAAAAACCTCTTCTCTCAAAACACGAAGCGTACAAATTATATTAGCATTGCACAGAACTTAATAGCATATGTCAAAGGTAATAAAATGAGAATTTGTTTTCCCTTTTTATACACGTTTTCACTTGCACATAACTCGTCGGCCCATCATTCAATTTTGAAAATCGAATTTAGATTTAAATATTAAATTTAAAAACCTTTGCCATCTATTATTTATATAAATTAAAATTTTAACCATGGATATAATATTTATTTTTAATATTACATGCCTAAAAAGGCCCAAAAGGATGAAGACCCAAGGAAGGAGAAGCAAGTTTAAATTAAATAATAATATTATATTATTTAATATTATCGGACAAATTGATGAGGTAAAGTAAACTGGGTCCAAGAGATTATGAAAATAATTTATTCTTGAAAAGACCCATGAAGCAACTTGCAAAATATTTAAATTAACTAATATAAATTAAAATTTGAACCATGGGTTAAAATATTTTAATTTAAATCAGTTAATTTAAATATTTTGCAAGTTCCTTCATGGGTCTTTTCAAGAATAAATTATTTTCATAATCTCTTGGACCCGGTTTACTTTACCTCATCAATTTGTCCGATAATATTAAATAATATAATATTATTATTTAATTTAAACTTGCTTCTCCTTCCTTGGGTCTTCATCCTTTTGGGCCTTTTTAGGCATGTAATATTAAAAATAAATATTATATCCTATTCCTTTTGAAGATCTTCTTGCTTTTGGAAAAACCACTTTATGTCCTTAATGATGACGAAATTGAAACAATACTCTCTTGACATCAATGACAACAAAACTACTCAAAATTTCCAACAGGTGGTTGCACTAAAAATGGAGTTTAATTTTACCCTGAAACCATATTTTGTCTTGCTTGAATTGAGAGCAAAAAATGGAATTTCATCCCAAGGATAGGCGAAAATAAGTTTTGCCCCAAGTCGGGGTGACTTTGACTTTGACCGACGTATGAGAATATTTTTCTTGGAATTTCGCTTCGAACTTGGGTGCTTTCATTGTTTTCGCCCCATATTGGGAAAAATCCTTAAATTTGCTAAAAACAAGGTGAAATCACTTGGGAAACACCTTCACCATATTCCTTACTTATTTTAGAGTGACTTTGACTTTGACTGACACATTACTTAACTTCAATTGGTGCCTCTTCGATACCTTCACCCATAAATTGTCTTAAAATGGAGTTTCACCCAAAAGAGGGTCGAAAATGAATTGCACCTCCTTCCTAGGGTGACATTGACTTTAATTGGTGCCTGCTTATTTTTTTCACCTCCAAGTTGAGCACCTTTGCTTTTTTTCGCTCCGACTTCATTTTAAAATGGATTTCGCCCTCTACTTGGGGTGAGTTTGACTTTGACTTCACAAGGCACCCATTTTGCTTGATTTTGGCTCCTTAACGTCTTCATTTAGAAATTCACCTTGAAGAAGGGAAAAAATAATTTTCCCCCTCCCCTCTGGGGTGACTTTGACTTTGACCGATGCCCCTTTGTTATTTTATCCCGAACATAATTAAAAATAGAAATTCACCCCAAAAGGGGTGAAGTCACCTTGAATTGCGCAAGTTCGGGCGAAATCATTCTTTGTGAACTCCTCCCATCATTCTAGTTGGTAATTTTTGTTGCTTAGGCCCCACCTTGGGAAAAAACTGGGTGAAACTATTGTAAGGTTGGGTTTCACCAACAAAGGGGTGAAAATGATTTTCGCCCCTTCCCTAGGTTAAAAACGTCTTTTCCTTCTTTTGTTGGCACTTTCCTTTTATCAATTTATGTGTTGACACCTTTAACGATTTTAGCTTCTCCTTTAATCCTAAGACATTTTTTGCTTTGCATTTCCATTTATATTTTTCCCACAATTTACATCATTCTTTTACTTGCAAAATACTTGTTTTTGTATTTCCAGGGATGAAACTACGCCTTCTTTATTTACATTAGTGAAATCAATAAAAGGAGGAAGCAAAAATATTACATTATAACGGTAAAGACAAAAGACAAACCCAAAAATGGTATCATTTATATTTCATACTCAGAACTTTTATAATCAAAATTTAGTATGGCTAAACTACCAACACTTTTGGTGGCTCTCGGGGTATTTAGTTCTTCTGGATGCAATCGACCCCAGGCCTTCATCCATTGGGCTCAATTGTCACCTTTCCTAGCTGCATTAGATGGTTCTTTTGATTTCATAGCCTGTCTTTGCTCTGCCTCTACCTGTGCCTATGCTTCTTGCTTGGTGATACTTGTATTGGTAGTCTCATATACTACAACCGCCTCAACCCAAGAATCTTCATCAAGCTTCGAAGGGTACTGGAACGAATCAATGATATGGTGCAACATCTGAATGTGGTCCAAACTAATGCGTTATACCCTCTAGATGAGCTCTATCAAAGATGACTCGATGTGGGTGAGCCTCTTCATGAATGGCAACACTAGTTCCTCTATAATTGGCTCCACCTAACCATCGATCTCTGAAGTATCCTCTGCAAAATATCGATAGGCAACCTCTAACTCTTTATTTGGAAAAATCTCCCCTTGATCATTCGTGAATCCTAGAAACCTGGCATCAGCTACAACCTCAAAATAGACGAGCAAAATGCAACGCTCTTGCTTAAACATAGTAACCAACTTTTGGCCCTCTCTAGCTAATTCTAATCTGGAAAAATAGCTACGCAACATAATCCTAGCATTGGACCAGGATCGATCCATCCCGCTTGATGGCTTAACTTAGAAGTCAGATTGAGCTAACACTTGAATCTTCAGTGCCATCTCCAACTTGGGTTCCAGATGCTCCTCGACATACTTCAAAGTCTGATCATTGATGAGAATTATTATTCGGATCTCATGAATGTACATCAGAACCAAGAGTACTTTAGCTGCCATTGATACACAATATTCATTCAAATGGTGGTGAGCTTCTTTGATTTTCTTCTTGGAGAATCCCACTGACTGTGTGGCTTTTTTTGCCAATTGATTCTGCAAAGATTCAAGCTAGGCAATGTTAGAATATATTTTATAGCTTAAGTTGTTACTAGGAAAATTTGTGTGGTTGAGATTAACACAGTTAGTTATGATCCAATGGATCATATTGTACACCTTTTCTATTTAAGCAAGGTATTTGTCATTGAATAATATCAAGTTATTTTATTTTTCCAACATGGTATCAGAGCGGGCCTTCCCTGCCCTATGAACCTGAGGGAATATTTCCCTCATGGAAATCCCCCCTCATTTCTTTTTCTCCTCATCATTTTTTTTCCTTTTTTACTGAGGGAGTATGCTCTCCATATTTTGATGGATCAAAAACCAAATGGTTAAAAAGAAATTTGTAGTTTGGGAGGTTACTTTATTAGTTTTTTTAAGTTTTTTAGTTTTCTACTACAAATCTAGTTTTGTAGAACGGTGGACCTTGATGGAGATCTCGAATCTGGTTTCTAGGATTATTTGGTGTAGCCATTCTATATGTGGTTGGTAGCAGCAGTGTTCAACATCCATGGAGTTGTGATCTAGCTCTGTTGCAATAGTTTTATAATTTCATGGTGGCTCATACAATTTCTTGATCTCAAGAGCATAAGCTCACGATCATAGTTCGGTTTGATAGGACCTCCTATCAACCTTCATGAAAGTAAACGACAATCGAGGGAAGCACGTTTTTCACAAATGAAATGTTGAAAGACATTTTTGTGATCTTCATTCTTGTTGAGCGGGACACATCCATCACCATAATCATTTTGTTGGACTACGCTCTATTTCATCCTAGTGCGGGCGTACGGGACTCGACATTGGGTCTCTTGTATAGAACTTGTTCGTTGCACAATTGGACGCAGTGATTGTTTGTCATTGGTGTTGTAGTAGCCATTTTTTTGGGGCTGAAAAAGCTTCTATTTTTTTAAAATAACTAGGCTTTCGTATGGTTTTGGAATTATGGACTATGTGGTGAAATGCGACGGGCAACGAAATCCTTCGAGGCAATGGTGATAAAAAAAAAATTCCAAGAGTTGCACTGCCATAGGATCTGCTTTTTCTATGACATTAATATTTTCAATATTAATGAAAATGATTTTTTTCCTCCTGGTATTGGATCGAGCCCTTCCAAGAGCATGGGGGCATGCATATTGCTTTTGAGTCGACGGGACCGGGGGGGATCTCCCATGCCGGTATTGTCCTCACATGAGTTCACAAAAACATGTGGTTGTTTTCCAATTCTATGGCTCCATTATAGCATTGTGCATGCACTTGACAAATGAGATGGCCCTACGCATCGAGGGAAAATCCTTCTATCACCGTCGGCATCAAATTTCTTAAACACATGCTCAAATTATTTGACACTCAACAACAAATTTTTTCTCGACGTGGAACAAACGCATCAACAGAATATCACGCAGCGTTGTCACCCATTGTGGACAAGAGAGGGCTCTAAATCTCACTATTGTAGCTATTTTATGTGGTTGTTAATTATGTAAAAAAATGTCCAGTGTGGAAATAAAACTTGCTCGGCATGAAAACCATAATGAAAACGACTACACTGTTCGACAAGGAAATGACGTGTTAGAATTTTATCAGGGATGAGGGCATGATTTGATGATCACGTGATTCAATTTTTGTTATCTTGATTTGAAGGAGATGATTTTTGTTGTTCTAGTTATGGGCGTCGATGGCCAGTTCTTGCATTGGTGTTATTCATTCAAATAATTTTGAGGAGCAGAAGAACTATTATGTCAAATTCAAGAATCAAGGGACCTACAAGCATCGAAATGCAAAACTAATGGTCAAATCCAAAGGTGTCGCAGTCTCCACATTGGACGTGAATCAGTCGACTCACCTTGTTTTCCCATAATATGATGTCTACACATTCCGATCTGAATGGTGTAGAATCTCCTAGGTGACATTCAGAGCATCATCGAGTTTTGGAAAGCACACGAAGGTAAAAATATCCTTTAACATGAGATGCACAATCGAGGAGAGGTTATTGGCACACATTTTGGGTAGTAATTACAGAGGAGTAAACTAACACAGGAGGCAAATTCGCAGATAGCGACAAGTTTTTTTTTATGAAGGTTGGTCGTGGAAGATGACCTCCGACAACATCTCCGACGGTTTTTTCTGTGATGGCTCGTTAAAGCTAATATTGAGGACAACATGCTACTTGGTGAAAATTTGATAGAATAAAAGGTGTTTGCTCGATGGTGCATCTGATTTGTTTGTATCCTCCTTAATTTTTCCAATGCACCATATTTTTCATCATGTGTTGTGGATATTACAATTTGAGGGGTCCATTCATTGACCTTTGGCCATATAATACCTTTTTTTTTAATATTTTTTTTTTAAAACATATATTACCTTCATGATAATTGGAAAGGTTATTCTTAAACCTTAATTAATATCATTGAAGAGGCATCCAAAAGTTTTTACTTGGGGGGTCATATAAATTTTAAATCTCTTGCATTTAAAAAAAATTATAAAGGGGTAGTTTTTTTTTAAATGTATGGCCCAAATATCTTTTCTTAAAAAATGGATGAACATTTTTTTCCCACTTGAGAAATGGAAGGGCCCTATATATTCTCCTGTGAGAGATATTTTAACCATGCTTTATTCTAGAAAATTCCTTTTGTAAGGAAAAGAAGAAGACTATTGTTTTCCTGCAAGATGAAGGTCACATTGAAACCCATATATAGGGGTATTTATAGTCGTCGAAAAGGTTTTTTCGAGCCGAACAATATGGTGTAGTCCATTTTCAGTTTTGAAATTGTTTTTCACATTTTTTTGTGGCTCAAAAATGTTGTATCATGGAGTGCATTCTCGGTTGAACCCGACACTCCCAAATATTTGTTAGAGTGATCCTAGTATCTAGTCATCTCCTCTATATCACCTAGCGGATGCAACAACTGGTTACCCATGCATTCCGGTAGGATGAGGAGGTCACCATAAGGACACGTTCGATAGCTACCTTGGTGCTTCATTTTTATTCCCTTGTTTTTGCTGTTTGTCCACAAGTTTTGGACCTTGTTATCAGCCCATTGTGTTCATATAGATGGAGACAACAATTTATGTTCATGGAGTCATTTTGGACTACCCTTGTGATTCTGGTGGTTCTTTCTCCATCCTATCTTATCACTCTCTTTTTGTGAGACACTTTGGTTTCAAGGGATTTTATTTAGTGACCTTTTTTTATGGTTCACAACCTTGATCATTATCATAGGTATCAGTATGGGAGTGATTTCATTCGGTTCGACAACAAGGCTTATCTACTTTTCTGAGACATATCATGAATCCTTTGCAGGCCTCTTGATGGAAGTTATCCTAGGGAAGTTGAAGAGGACACCTTTCTCTCCATACTCCTTCCTCATATTCCTTCTTCTTCTTCTTCTTTCTATTATGGCAGGTGGTTTTCTCCCTTGTGGTTTTTCATCATCTCTCCAGCAGGGTTTTTTATGGATATATTGTACATGAGTACCTTATTAGGCCTTGTTGCCGGGACTCATTTCTGTGGATATGCCACTAGTTTGGTTCTATTTTTTTCACTACCTCCTAGTTTCACTTAAGGGGGGGTGTTAGTATATCCCAGTACCACTTAGGGGGGTTTTAGAATATATTTTATATCCTAAGTTGTTACTAGGATAATTTTTGTGGCTAATATTAACTCAGTTAGTTATGATCCAATGGATCATATTGTACACCTTTTTTATTTAAGCAAGGTCTTTGTCATTGAATAATATCAAGTTATTTTATTTTTCCAACATGCGACCAATGCTTGCACCTGTTGCTTTGCACCTTCCCTAGAGGTCTGATATCCCCTAGAGGCTTCCTCCAAGTCTTCTGGTTTTCGTTTCTAGCAGTCTACCTCTGATTTTGTTGTCTCTAGTTGTGCTCTATTTTTAGCTAGAGCTTCTTCCAACTCAACAATCCTCACCTCTGTCTTAAAAAATCTATTCTTGTAATACTTTCCATGCAAGTAAAGAGAGATCATATCCACCTGAATATTACCCATCTTCTCTGTAGTATCAATCTTTGTCAGGTCCTCTATAATGACTTCATAAGTGTAATAACTTGGATCTATCTCTCCTTGAGGCTTTTGGACATGGGGAATCATCTTAATAGTGTGAGACTCCATGGCTTCGGGATCAAAAGTGACCTTATTCAATGTCCTTGCTGGAGCTTGAGCTTCTTTTTGCTTACGAATTTTTAGCCACTGTGATGAACTCTAGTGGGTTCAACTTATTTTTTCTGCAATAGGATGCTCTAACATAATTTCCATCTCTTGCTCTAGAAGCACTTGCAACTCAAGAAACAGAGTATGAGTAAAATGAACCTGCTGAGGGCTTGGCTTGGGAATGGAAGTAGAAACAAGAACAATTTATGGAACGTAAGTGGTCAAGGGAATGGAAACGAGGGGTTTGGCTACAGTTACACTCACTCGAGGAGGAGCTTGTGTACTTATAACCATGGTAGAAATTACCATAATGGATGATGAGGAGAGTGAAAATGAATTAGGCCTAGATGTAAAGGGACTGAAAGAAATGGAAATAGAGGAAACATAAAAAGAGTAAGAGGGAGCATTGGTGACCAATGACTAATATATGGGAAGTGAAATGGAAGTAGAAGTTATACCAAACGAGGGTGAGATGGAAGTGACAATTGTATAGAGTGGTGTGACAGCCACTGAATTCTCAAAAGTAAGGGAATAGGGTAAAGAAAACATACCTTCAGGCTCTAACACCATTTGAGTCGATGATGATGGTGGTTGTGATACTGGATCTTCCTTGTCTTGTTCCTCCTCCATCTCTTTCTCTAGATCTATAATTTCCATATGCTGGCCAAGCGGTTATGCCTAAACCAAAGGATAATTTTTTGAAATGATAACCTATGCAACTTCAGCTACAGGAGGAAGGTTCACACTAGATGAAGAAACTACACCAGTCCTCGATTTATTAGATATTTTTGAAAAAGAAAGCACCTCGCACTTACTCCTCTTCTTCTACTGGGGTTGTACTTCTGGCGATGGTTGTTTCTATTCTTCCACAAGTGGGGCTTCCTCAACCATACATTTCTCTTGTCTAGCCATGATCTCTTCACTGTCGAATCTTTAAAATCTATGAGGTACAATTTTGGTGAAAGCGATTGGATGGTAACTATCATAATACTCATCATATACATTCAAAAATGCCTCATCCATAACCAAGCCATAGGCTAACCCAATTTTCCCTTGGTAGGCCCTCATAACCCACCAGTTGGTAACTCAAACCAAGTGAGCAACTACTTCTTCATTTTTCCAAACAAGCTCGAGGAGGAATCTGGTGCTTTTGAATTGTAGGTTTATATTCGACCTCCATATCGTAGAAATTGTGCCATGGTTGGAGCGACATCATATTTTTGACATGTCATTCAAGATCATACCCCTCAAAATTATTTCTATGTCACTCAATATCTGGTCTCAAGTAGAAATGAAAACTTTTTACTCTGATCAATGTCGTGAAACAACCCAAAGGGTCATATTTCCATCGATGGGGTAACTCCACCATATCGAGGTCTTAGAGGGATTCATTAATCAACTTATTCTTGCCAACTTGGTCTGATTCAATATCACTGAAATAAAATAGCATGGTGTATGTAGTCTTCTTTCCTCATCCAATCCCATAGACGTCATTGATGAAGTCATTCTGGTGGAAAACTTCCATTGCAAAAAGGTGCTCTGTAGTAAAATACAAAAGGAGAAACAACTTGCCAATGAAGCCAAAAATTTGTACCATGATGCCTTGCGTCAACAAGAAAATATTTCCTTTCTAACTGGGTATGCATTGCTCGAGCCACATAATCTACCCAGTCAAAGAAAATTAGGTTTGTGCTTTCTTGCATTGTTGTTGGCACATAAAATTCCACCTACAAAATACATTATACCAGCACCACTTGCCATTTATGCACCATGAAATCTGTAGAAAGACCAATCACCTAGGAAAACACGAAAAACATGTCCGAGCTTTTAAAATCTATCAACGACTTTGGAAAAGCTGGTAACTCTCCAAACGAGGCATCCTTATCAGATGATTCTCCATGAACTAGCACAACATCACACTTTATTGATACCTCTCCTCTTGGTCCTTGAGATTTAATTTCTTGAACATAACGTTCGGAGAAGGCTTCACCCCACATGCAAATGCGTCTCTGACTACACTAGCCAAAATGGTGAATAGTTTGTATCCCTTCATATTCTGAACATCCCTCGTGGTAGGATTGTAAAACTTGGAAATCACCATCACCATCTCGAGGTAAGCATGAACAAGTGTACACGAGTACCAAAAAACCTATGCATAATAGGCAATAGTTAACAAGCTTTTTGGCATCAACCCTTGTCCGACAACAGCTTCCACATCCTGGCATAATTTTTTCATGCCCTTATTTGAAATAGCATAGTCTCCAATTTGAGCCAGTGCATCATAATATTGGTTAAGCTCTATATTTTCATTTTTCTTGGGTTTTTTAGCGTTTTTTCCTCTTTATGCTTTCTTTGGCTCGACAACTTTCTTTCCCATATTTGTACAGTCAGCTTTACTGCAAAAATCTAATAATCCTACAACAAAGTAGAAATTTTGGGCAACTTAATGATAATTTGGCAATGCTCCAAAAAAATAATCTCAATCTTTATTTAACTACAAGCTTCTGGTTCGCCCCTCTTATAACTTTCACTCTCAACTACCCGATTAAATGTAGGCGATACTTTTGATGAATTCGGATGAACGTGCTCCCTTGGTTCTCTCATCCATCACACTGTTCCATGATATATTTAACTGCAAATAACACCCTTGCACTTTGAATCATCCTCGAATGTCGTGCTCAACCACTTTTTAACTTGAATGATGCAATTTAATTTTTAACGACTAACTCTAGGAATGACAACTGCCATGTGTGAGATATGGGCACTTTTTAGGGATGAAAATAATTAATTTTGCTACATTAAAATGCCAAAAAATCCTTTTCTAAATTTTATCGATGAAACTAATGCATTTAACTAAATTATGCTTCTAAACTCTCCCGTGCTAGAAAAAAAAGTCAATTGGTGCACCTATCTTGCCAAAAACATAAACTGGAGTGAAAATACCCATGTAATTGCACTTTGAAAATGCTCTTCTACTTGCTTGGCAAAATTACATGCCTTGCATCCCCTTTTTAAAATTAATTCATCTTCCTTATTTTCCTGAAAAAGCTTATTGCTAAAAAGCAAGCTTAACAAAGAGCTTTCGCTTAGAAAAGCAAGGCAAAATTAATTTCGCCCTCTTACATGCAGAAAATAACTTCACCATCTAGAATTTCCTAAAAAGCATGTAAGCTTTTTCTTCTTTTTTTTATCTTGAGCTTTCTTGAAGTTTTTTCTCCAAAAATATCTTTTTGATGGAGCGAAAAGGATTATGCCCCGAAAATAGAGTATGCAGGGCGAAACGCCTTTTTCGAGAAAAAACATCCTTTACTTTTAATTTTATTTTATTTTTCCCCCTCTTTTTTTTATATATCTCTTTTTATCAACTACAAATAGGGGTGCCTTTAAAGCAAATCATGCCCTTCGACAATTTTTTTTTTTAATATTTTATAATTTTAAAAATACTTGACTCAAAATAAAATAACATAAAAAAATTATGTACATATATACATACTTGATCCAGAATTTCTTCTCACTAATAATAGGCCTTCAAATGAAGACCATTTACTGGTATTGGCAACACATGGTCACCCATATCTTGTAAATAGAATGAGTTAACATGATTGACACCTGAAATCTAGAATGAGCCTTCCCATATTGCCTCAAATTTGTGATGCTTGCCAGGCTTAGCCTTGTTCTCATTCCATTTCAGCACTAGACCACCTACCTTGAATGACTTGGAAGTTTTCTTGTCAAACCATTTCTGTGTCATTTGGGCATGTTCCATGAAAGAATTGTATAATTTTTTCCTTTCTTTCTCCAACTATAAAAGTTGAGCCAATCTTGCGTTCATAGGATTGGATTCATCATTTTCATAATCAAGCAAGTGCCAGGTTTGAAGGATCGAAAACTTAATATGCATGGGCAAGACTGCTTCTTTGTCGTATACCAAGGAATAGGTGGATGTCTTGATGGATTTTTCATTAAGATGCAATCGACCCACAATGCTTGGTTCAAGAGCAAGTGCCAACTCCACTTATTTTCATTAAGAGTCCTCTTTAGAATTATCAGTAGATTCTTGTTTGTGGATTTGACCAGACCATTCCCCTATGGATCATAGTTAGATGATGTCTTTAAATAAATCACATACTTACCCATGAATTCATTGATTCTAGCATCGATGAAGGGAGTTCCATTATCTATTATGATTACATTCGGTATGCCAACACGAGTGATTAAACCTTCAAGGAAAGAGATGATCATTGTCTAGTCTGCCTTCTTGGTCAAAATTGCTTCTACCCATTGGGTAAAATAGTTAGTTATCATAAGGATGTATTTGTGTTCGATAGAGGAATTGAGATCAATAACCCCAATGAAGTCTAAGCCCCATTATTGAATTGTTGCTTAAACTTGAATTAGATGAATGGATAATGATGTGTTTCAACTTCTGTCGACATGTCTTTGGCACTTGTCACAACTCTGACTGACTTTGAAAGCATCTGCAAAGAGAGTGGGCCATAAATAACCTACTTTGATGATCTTCAACACCATAGGTCTCCCTGCATAATGGCCACTTGATGAACTGAAGTGAAATTCCTCTAGGATTCTCTGCTTTTTAGATTCTTTGTCGCACCTAAGAAGAAATCCATCAATATTTTTGTGAAACAATACACTTGGTATCAACACAAACTTGAGGGCCTACAATCTAAATCTCCTCCTCTAAGAAGCATTGAGGTGTGAAGGACATCTTCCTGAGTTAAAATATTTGACAAGGTCCTCTGTCAAATCACAATCAACTATAGAATGATTAGTGAAATTACTTTCTCTCACCAAATGTTCAAGTTGGCAAACCATGGATTCAAAAACAATGCTTCTTGCCAACTCTTGACATAATGCTCACCCTTGAACTAGCTTGGTTGGCCGGATTTCAACATCATACTCCTAGATTTTGGAAACCCAACCAGCTCTCTTATCTCCAAGCTCTCCTTGGATGATGAAACTTTGAACATCTGGATGAACAACATAGACTATTATTTTTCTCTGGGAAATAAAATACCAAAACTTCTTCAAGGACTTCATCATCGCATATACTTGCTTCTCAATGAAATTGTATTTCTCTTCATGTGGTTGGATAACTTGGCTTAATAAAGTGATTGGATGCTCGTCTCCATCATCTCCTTTCTGCATGAGGACCACTGCGTAGCTCTCTTGTTCACCAATGACATACAGGATAAAATATTTGGAATAATTAGGGTTTACCAAGATCGAGGCTTGAGCAATTTTTTATTTAATTAAATTGAATGTCTACTTTCTCTGCTCAGTCCATTTGAACTCAACATTCTTCTTTAAAATATTAGTCATCAGTATTTCCACTTGGGCAAAATCTGCGATAAATTTTTGAACAAAGTTAATTTGTTTGAAGAATGACTATAAATATTTTTTGTTGGTTGGAAACGGAAGCTTCAGGAGGGCTTCTTCTCCAGATGGATCACCAACTAAACCTTTTTTTTGAATTGATGTGAACTAGGAGCTTTCCCTCCTTTACAAAAAATATGGACTTCTTTGGATTGATGGGTATTCCAAACTCCCAGTATTTTCTTAACGCTTGTCTCAAATGAGAGTCGTGCTCCTACCTATTATGAAAAAATACAGTCATGTCATATAAATAAATTACAATGACCTAGTTTAGCAACTCACTGAAAGCTATGTCCATTGCTCTCTGAAAGGTTGCTCAGGCATTAGAGAGATCAAACGACATTCGCTAGTAAGAAAGCATCCCCCATTTCATGGTGAACAACATTTTATATTGGTCCTCATCTTTTACCCATATATGATTATAGTCAAAGAATCCATCTAGTAGAGAAAATCTCTTAGCACCAACCACTATGTGAATAATTTGATCAATATATGGTAGTGGATAATGATCCTTCAATGATGCCTGATTCAAGTTTCTAAAATACACACACACGGAAATATCTCTATTCTTATTTCGTATAGGGAACGATTTTGCTACCCAAGTAGAGTGCTTTATTGGGTAAATGGTCTTGGCCTCTAGCATTTTCAATAGCTCCACCTTCATCAGTACTTCAATATTAGGATTGATTGGTCTCTATTTTTTCCTGAAGGGTTTCACCCCTTCTTGCAACTCGATGGTATGCTGGATCATGTCTTTATTTTATCCCTTCAAATCATGGTAGCTCCAGGTAACAATATCAGGAAATGCATGACACAAGTCCTTAATTTGCTCTAGCTCCTTGGGGGTGCAATCTATTTCAACCTTGATCGACTTTTCAAGATCCAATTGCAGCTCAGTGTACTCCTTCTCATCGACTTTGATCTTACATTTTTTAGCTCTGTCATTTTGGTCAAAAAGACTTTCGAGAAAAATCAAACCTTTCGATATATGATTGTTCCTTTGTTGGATCATTCCTTCAGCTTCTTCTTCATTAAATATTCTTCCCTCTATGCTACTAGCCTCTTTGATTAGAAAATTTACAATTTGATCATCATTTTCAAATACTTACCAGTAGATATTCTTGTCATGTACTGAAGGCCTATAGACTAACCTTACAATATTTGGTTTTCTCACCACATGCTCAACTAGAGAAAATTTGGTGCCAAGGGATGCCAAAATATCTGCATGTTTTTTCTTCTCCCGTGAGATCACTTGGATGTTCAATGTTGTGTAAGCTTCAAATAGGTCCCATACCTTATTGTGGTACACCTCCAGGTATTGCTACTTGGAAATGCACTTACTGGTTACCTGGTTGATGATTAGCATAGAATCTCCAAAAATTTACAACTATTTAATCCTAAGCTTCTATGCTTTCTTTAGGCCCAAGCACAATACTTCATACTCAGAAGTATTGTTCGTACAACTCTAGGTCAACCGATATGAGCATGTATTTTCCATGCTAGAAGAAGAAATGATAATGATTCCTGCTCCTGTGCCATTCTTGCATCTCACACAGTCAACTTACAGCTTCCATAATTGATCAGGAACAAGATCCTGATCATGAGACACCTTCACTTTAATTTTTTTAGGCTCGGTAATGGTGTAACAACTAATTTTGGTCTCCATCATGGTGTTAAAATCAAGCATTGAAAACTCGTCTTCTAAACAAAGCTCATCTAGAGCTTCCTCCATAAAATCAGGTTCTTTCAGTTCCTCAGTCACCATGTTGATAGAGTTTACAAACCCTTCTTCTTCAGTCTACTCTATATGAAAAGTAGAAGGCTTCTCATTATAAATCCAGATCCTTCTCCCTTTGAATGGAATCTCTAGGTGAGAATAATCCAGAGAAATATGACCTCCCAACTTAGTGGTGAATTCCCTTGAGAGGCACATGCTGAAATATGGCTCCAAATCGACCACAACCACCTCTTGAATTATAGTGATTTGAGGTATACTATGCAGGATAATGGAAATATCCTTGATCACACCCACTACTTTCACAAGAGTTCCATCCAACTGTAAGACACCTGGGTTGCTTCTCGTGTATTCCATACCCATGACTTCACAAACTGCCTTTGGCATGATAGTTGTTGCAGCATCGAATTGATCATGCAATTATGCACGATCCATCCCTCCATCCTAAGAGACAAATAGAATAGGGGTGGTCTATTTTTTTCCATAGAAGAAGTTGTTAGCATTTGGGCTAGCATCGTCTAGGTGGGATTTTTCTTCTTATCCTTCATGAATTTTAAAGACTCTTATAAAATATCAACCTGACCAAGCAATTGTAATGCATTGTAGAGACTGACCTTAGCCAGAATCTTCTTTAGTTCTTCAACAATATTGTATGTGGATGCACTAGGTTCCTTTCCTTCATTGGTTGGCTCATACTTATTTTTATACTTATATGTAGCTTCTACCCTCTAATGCTTGGTCAAGGATGGGTATTTGAGTTGTTCCTTCATATGTTCTTTCATTTCGAACTGGGTTTGTGTAGCCGCAGGTTGTGAAGTTGATACCTTTGCTTGCAATCTCTCTTTTTTTTGTATAGGTAAGAAGTCCTTCAACAAGACAGATTCTTTGAGCTTGGTCATTGCACTAGGTACCTTTGCTTTCACTTATCTCTTTTGGTTCTATACCTCTGGCTCAGCAGGTACCTTCAGCAGCCCCATCTTAATTGGGTCCACTATAACTGACTTATTCCTAGCTCTCGTAAGAACTAAAACTTGTTCAACAAAAGGGACCATGAAGTTATGCTCAGCTTTCATGATCATATTGATCTAGCCACCAAAAGAGCTATCTGCCAATGTCTGCACATATTTTAGATGAACCATGCAAGTTTCCTCACCATGCAGATCATTACAAGTTGAACACCAGTATGTTTGTTCTAACATGCCAACTTCTTCATTTGCTAACACAACCGTATTCCTCTCGGGTACCTTGTCAACTGGAGCTACTTGCTCTCTAGTGATCTGTGGAGGTCAAAATATCCTAGGTTGGAAATCTCTCTCAACTTGCTTTTTCTTAATGGCTACGATTTCATTTGACATTGCCCTTACTATAGAGTTGATTGATTGCATCTCCTGTAGCAACTATTCTTGGGGATCAAGATCTAAAGGTACTAGAGCTGGTAATGGTAGAGGCACTGGTGAAGAAGGTAATGTGAGGACTGGAATAGGAGTAGGTAGCTATGGAATGGAAGGAGTAGGTAGTTGCAAAAAAAACTATAGGAGCTTGAGATGAACTCAGGTTCCATGAGGAACTAGATACATGGGTGGCATTGGAAAAGACTGCGAAGATGCATACAAATGTTGTGGGAGATCAGGAAGAATAGGCATTGTCATTTTTGGTGTGAGCTTACCTATAGCGATCAAATCAGCCTCGATATTTTATGCTTGTGAGTACAAATTAATATATGTGTTGACGTTGGACTACCAGATGGACATGTTGATGTCAGAGTGGAAGGCTCAGAGGTAGTAAAATGCAGCATGTTCAGGAGTCGATCGGAGACCATCAAGAAATCTCTACAAAGTTTGAGCGAACTTGACATTGAATTCAACCATTTCCTCTTACGGATGCCTTTGACTATTTATGAACTAGTGCAAAAGAAAAAAGGGATCATTTTGTTCATTGAAACCTTTTATCAACAATTCTTCCAACTAGTCCCATGTGTCAATGGTGGTAGGTGGTAAGGACCGGTACTAGTAAAAAAACTTTCCTCTTAGAAAGAGCACGAGCAATATGACCATGATATCCTCATATGTAATGCTATGTATTTTTTACAAGGAAGCCACATCTTGGACATTCTCATAAGTAGTATTTTTGGTACCATCGTAAGTAGGTAAAGCCTTCAACGTTGCTTGCAAAATTGAGTTCTATGCTTGCAAATTTAGAGGTCCAAAGTGGTTCTAGGCTGGGATCTATCTTGGTGGTTGAGGTGGTAGATTTTGGCCATTTGGACTGGAGTGTTTTCTTGAGGAGGAAAGCTAGTGGCTGTGCTAGCTAGACTCAAAGGAATAGAAAACACACCAGCTACTTATGAGGAAGTTGTGACTGATGGGACAATCAAAGTGACTAACCTACGATGCTCTCCTAACACTCGGGTGTCAAGTTTATAAAACTCAATAGGATTTTTTTGATTTTTGGCCTTTGATCTTGTGATCATGAAGAAAGCTTTCGCTCACTTCACGTTCAAAGGCTTCTAGGTTGAGCTGAGTCGCTAGATGTTCTAGTCAGATAGTAAAAGGGTGAACATCAAACCTTTAATACTGGTGATTTTTTCCAGATAAATGCAAGCCATAGATTCACCAACTCAGGCTCCTCTTAATTATAGAGACTGTTTGTCCATCGGGTGTGCCAAAAAATATTGGCACATATGGACAAAACTAAATATATTGTTCAAAGTGGAAATTTTGTGTTCCACTGGGTGTGCCAAAAAATTTTGGTCACGAATCTACCTAAGTATAAAATTTTATTTGTGCACCCTAGACCTAACCAAAATTGAAAGGCAAAAGAAAAGAGATATCCTCTGGGTCAATCTCCATAGAGGGTTGGTTCCCTTACTAATATAATTTGGTTTAAAGCTTAGGATAACAGTAAAGAGATAGGAAATGATAGAAAGAAATGGGAAATATGGCTATGAGCCATAAATGTAAGGTGGGGATAATATAGTAGCTAAAATCCAACTCAATTTTTAATTCGCATGCAATAGAAAGAAAAGCATAGGAGCCATTCATAGATTGCAGGTATAATTTCCAACGAATATTTCAACATTCAGTTCTCTTCCAGGGATCAAATTCAGATGTAGAATTTAAGTTTACCTAACAAATATCATGAACTTAAAAAAAATGAACGACAAAAAATAATTTCATACAAAACTACTCCAGGAACCAGAAGCCAATAATCCCTTGATTGATGCAGAGAACTTAAAGTGTTTTTTGGCATAATGTCTATCCTCCTATTTTACATCAAAATGCTAGTATTTTATAGAGGATTTTGCCTCTAAAATTAAATGTGTATTAAAACAAAATGTAGGCTATTCAGAGACTAGCAAGAGCAATTCTCTCCTTGACAGCAGTGATGATTGAATCAAAACATTCTTCAAGAAGCAGCGATCCCCTTTTCATGGAGTGCGCTTGGGAAATCAGTAAAAATGGATGATAGAAAAATTATTCCAGATGTTGATGCATCAAAACTTAGCAATATTGCATGACAATCAGATATTAAATTATGGTCACCATTTAAACATCTCGTGCCTCAAAATCTTATCTTTGCCAAGGAGGTCCAAATGAAAATTAAATTTGTTTTGAAAAGAGTGAAATTAGTGGAGGGCGTCTCAAAAATAAACTAGATCACACCAAGATCAAGGACAACATTTAATCTTAACAAATTTTTAGCAAAAATTTTGAAAATATTGTTTTCACTGCACCAAGAATTAAATCCAATTAATATCTGACCTTTCCTTAAAAAGATCTACAACAATGATGCCTCTGAAAGTAACTTCGCTAAGAAGAAGAAATCCAAAATTGATTTCACCTAGGTGGTGGGGCAAAAAGCCTTTTCATTGCTATCAAGGGTGAAAGCAATTCACTTTGCTAGCAATTGTGCTAAAAAATGGAGTTTACTTTCACCTCGAAACCTTATTCTTAGGAATTTCACCCCATAATGTTGTCTTGCTTGAATTGAGAGCAAAATATGGAATTTTACCCCCAAGGATGGGCAAAAATAAGTTAATACCCAAGCCAGGGTGACTTTGACTTTGACCAATGTATGAGAATGTTTTTCCTAGACGTTTGCTCTAAAATTGGGCACTTTCATTATTTTTGCCCCATCTTGGGTGAAATCCTTAAATTTTCTTAAAACAAGGCAAAATTACTTGGGACACGTCTTCACCATATTCCTTGCTTATTTTGGAATGACTTTGAATTTTACTGAAACATGCCTTTGCTTCAATTGGTGCCTCTTCGATGCTTTCACCCAAAAATCGCCTTAAAATGGAGTTTTTCCCAAAAGGGGTGAAAATGAATTGTGCCCCCTTCCTAGGGTGACATTGACTTTGACTGGTGCTCGCTTATTGTTTTCGCATACAAGTTGAGCACCTTTGCTTGTTTTCACTTCGGCTTCATTTTAAAATGGGTTTCACCCTCTACCTAGGGCGAGTTTGACTTTGACTTCACAAGGCACACGTTTTTCTTGATTTTTGCTCCTTAACGTCTTTATTTAGAAATTCACCCTGAATAAGGGCAAAAATGATTTTTGCCCCCCCTCTGGGGTGACTTTGACTTTGATCGATGTCCCTTTGTTATTTTCACCCCGAACATAATTAAAAATAGAAATCCACCCCAAAAGGAGCAAAATCACCTTGAATTGCGCAAGTTTGGGCAAAATCATTCTTTGTGAACTCCTCCCATCATTCTAGTTGGTGATTTTTGTTGCTTGGGTCCCACCTTGGGAAAAACTTGGGTGAAACTATTGTAATGCTAGGTTTCACCCAACAAATGGGTGAAAATGATTTTCGCCCCTTCCCTAGGGTGAAAACATATTTTTCTTCTTTTGCTAGTGCTTTCCTTTTATCAATTTCTATGTTGGCACCTTTAACGATTTTAGCTTCTCCTTTGATCCTAAGTCATTATTTTGCTTTGTATTTCCTCTTTATATTTTGCCCATGATTTACATCATTCCTTTACTGGTAAAACACTTGTTTATTTCCAAGGATGAAACTACGCCTTCTTTATTTAAATTAGTGAAATCAATAAAAGGAGGAAGCAAAAATATTACATCAAAATGATAAAGACAAAAGACAAACCCAAAAATAGTATCATTTATCTTTCATACTCAGAACAATCAAAATTTAGTGTGGCAAAACTGCCAACAAGTTGTTCTTTTAAGGGGCCTTTGTTGGTATGACTCTAAGAGATAGGTTTCCTTGGGTACAATTTCTCAATATGAAATGCTTAATTGCTTGAAAATTACTCCATTACATAGGTATTATTATTGAAGATATTACATTATTTGGTACCTTGTAAATAATTTAGAGTGTGGTGTGTGTTTAATTTTTGAATCTATAGTATGTGTCATGTTATTAAGTGTGGATTATGTCATGTAAAAAGTGTGAGTTATGAGTGTGAGGTGTCATGTTATTAAATGTGAGTTGTGTAGGTTGTGTCATGTTTAGAAATAAGGATTTATGTGCAATCATAAGAGACATTGTCTTTTTTTTTTTCTTTTTTTTTATGAGTTTACACAAGTTTTTATGAGGGGTTTTGGTCCCTCCCATTGAGTGGGGTTTGAACCTTGGACCTCTCAAAGAGAGACCAAAGCCCTTAACACTGCAATAAGCTTACAACTATCCTAAGAGACATTGTCTTTATGTAATATGTGATATTTATTATTATGTAAGAGAGAAATGTGAATATTTAGATCTCCCTTGAATTTGAGGAGAGCAAAGGTCAAGAGTCATGTATGTATATATTGAAGACAAATCCATGTAATAGATTATCGAAGAAGCATTACATATAGTATATGTATTTTCAATAAAAAATTCTATTAATTTGATGTTCATTGATTTGTGCATGTTATTGTAAGATCCTATAGATTTATTTTGTGAAATAATAATACTGTTTTTTTAACAATTATAACATAGATGAGCTAAGAAAAATTAAGACTAGAAAACAAAAAAATATAAGTTTTAAACCATGCAAACTATAGTTAACAAATTAGCATTCATTACACTTAAGTTGAATAGCTTACAACATAAATGAATTTCAAACTAGCAATATAAAACTATCTTCTTAGTTGTAAATAAAAATTAATTTACTTTTAATCTAAATAGGTTTCAAATAAAAAATCAAAGGTTTAGGGGAAAAGAAAAAAAGAAAACAAACAAACCTATACTACCCTGAAATTTAGTTTCAATTTGGTAAAGCAATAATTCTGATTTAAAACCAATCCTAGCCCAACCAGTGTTCACATAGCCTAAAGTTTGACATGGTGTAATTTTCAAAGGAGAAACAAACTATGAAAATGTACCGAGTGCAACTAATATCATCATGAGCAAATTGAACACAAAAATATTTAAAAGCCTTGCATTACAAATATAATCATAGAGTACATTTGTTTTAAATTTTCCGGATTACAAAAACAAATCTTTAAACAATATTATGCTTGGTTTAGAAAATTCATTCAAACTACAAATAGAAAGAAGAAACTTAGAATTCACCAATGGATGTTTTCTTGACCTTTCTAACTAACAAGTAAGCCAATATTTACACAATTTGGTGGCTTTCACATAACATCCCTTTTATAATTAATTTTGTGGTTGCACCTCAAACATGCCTCATTAAATTTTATTTCTCTATAAAATATGGAGTCGATCATTAATTTCACCACATCTGTAATCCTACACATTTGTGCTTTGCCTAGCTGGCATTAAAAATCTCATGTCTTCCATATTTGAAGTTAAAGCATCCAATCCAGATATCTTGCAAAGCAAAGTCAAAAATATAGGTGTTGGAATTTATTAGTATTTTTTTTAAATAAAGGGGTAAAAATTTACTGATAAAAAATTTGGATTACAAAGTACAGTTGAGCTCCCAACCAGGACTCAAATAAGCAACAAAATAGGCTAAAACCACTAGACAAGGTCAAAACCCGAAGAAGACAACAAGAAAAAATCACATTAAGTCTTAATATCCTTGTGTATAAACTCCCAGAGGCATTGAGAGTCCCCAGATGGGAGACTCTCCCAATTATCGATAATCTAAGGATCCAACATCTCAAAAGCCCTTTTAGCCAGGTAATTAGCAACCCCATTCCATTCCCTTAGAATGTGCACAAAGGATATAAATTCAAAATCTTCACTCATTCTAAGAATATGAACGACCACAAAGGCCAACTGCCAATTAACATCCTCCACCCTTTTGTTGTTTACAATATTAACTATAATTTGAGAGTTATACTCATAGATAATCCTACATCAGCCAAGAGAACACCCCCTCTACAAGGCCTCGAGAATCACAAGAGCTTCCATAAAATTGTTGGAGTGAACATATTTATAAATGGAAAATAAAAATCTAACCATGCCAGTAGAATATCTCCCAACACTGCCAATTCCAGCATGTCCAGGATTACCCTTGGATGACCCATCAGTATTAATTTTTAAAACTCCTCTAGGGGGCGACCTCCACCTACCATCTCTCCTAACCTTCTTGTTGAGCTAAGGAACCCTGCTAGGGCTAGAAGAGTTCACACCAACCCCAAAGAGACCAAGGGCATGCCATACCTTCTCCTCCCTATAGTCCAAAAGAGGATCCACATCACATTTTCTATGGATAGTTTCCTGAAATATACATAGGATTCTTTGCCAGATTTGTTGAACAACCAAATGATTGCCCTAAAATATGCAATGGTTTTATTTGAGCCAAATATGCTAGATGATGCAAGAAGGGCCCAAATTCCAAGCCACCCAGAGGAAGGAGGCCTTGGCCAGAGGTCTGCCCAGACTACTCCAAAACTCCACTAGGGAGAGCACATGAAAACAAGGATGGTTCTGGGAACTCCACCAATGGTGCCAAATGTCTCTGGCAAGGGAGCATTGGAAAAATAAATGAGAAGAGTCATACTCATTCTTACCACAAAGGACACAAAAAGAGGGACCCTAAAATCCCCTCTTCCTTATGTTATCCCAAGTGATGCATTTATTACGAGCTACCAGCTAGAGCAAGAAGTTACATTTCAGACAAACAAATTTGTTCCACACCTTTTTCCACCATGTGACAGGGAGACTCTCGAACTTTTGCTTATCAAGAAATTGATAACCATAGGCTACAGAGCAGGTTCCCTTGGTATCAGGGTTCCAAGTCAGAATATCTTTATCCATTAATGAAGAACAGGGTCTCACCATAAGAATAAGAACAAGTACATCTATGTCCTTAGCCAATCCGCCTTGGGGCCATTCCTACGAAAATTTCCACCTGTACATATCCAAATTTCCAAAAGACTAGATTTTTTTATAGGCCTCCACATGATACCAACCCAATTCTAAGAAATAAACACTTAGGGAATATAACCTAGGATATTGAGTCAAGATAGGATGGTGCCCATCCCAAGAATCCTTCCAAAAAAGAGCATCTGATCCCCTATTGCAAATCTAGAACAAGCCCTGCTTAATTAAATTAGCTCCTCTTTTTAGAGTGTTCCAGATAATTGAACCTTTCCCAACCAAGCTAACTTTAGGGATATTAGCCTTAGAAATACCTCTCAAGTATTTACAAGATAAGATTTTAGCCCAAATCTGATCTTGAGAGGTACACCATCTCCAATAAAGTTTCATAGTCAAAGCCTACCCAAAAAGAGTCACCTGTTGCAACCCAAGGCCTCCCTCTTGAACTGACCTACAAATAGAATCCCACCTAACCAAACTCTATTTAGATTTATCAAGTTTTTCATACCACAAAAACTATCTTGACAAAGCATCCATGTCCTTGATGAAACAAGAGGGAGCTGTTTGTAAAAAACACCTATAAATAGGTAAATCTTGAACAACATATTTTAAAAGCAACACTCTACTTACATAGAATAGCCATATGATGGTCTAGTGATTCACCTTCCTTCTAAACTTATCCAACATAGACTACCAAGAAGATCTAGGTAGAGGATGAGATGAAATCAAAATACCAAGATAAATGAAGGGGGGAGTCTCGACCTGGAATATTAGAATGCGAGCAATCCTGGATTGAATAAGAGGAGGGGTATTGAAGAAGAAAATAGAAGAATTATCCTCATTAATCAACTATCCAAAAGCACCAAGATATATGTCAAGAGACCATCTAATGTTGTCAGCTTCACTGATAGTGGTAACTTCCAACAAAGCAATATCATCAACAAATTGAATATGGGAAATAGGCGACAAACTACTATCCCACTTCCATCCCTGAATGAGACCCTGCCTAACCTAAGACTTGAGTAATCTTCCCAACCCTTCCACCACAATGATAAAAAAATAAAGAGATAGAGGATCGCCTTGCCTCAAACTCCTTGAGGCCTCAAACAACTTTGACGGCTCATTATTAACAAGAATAAAGAACGAGGAAGAAGAAAAATAGCTCATCGCCCATCTAATCCATTCATCCTCAGCCAAAAGTAGCAAGAAATTTTTGAAGAAAGGACCATCTGACCCGATCATAGGCTTTGGTCATATCCAACTTTCATATCCAACTTAATAAACATAGTTTTCTCCTTAGAAGTTTCCATCGAGTGAATAGATTATGTAGCAATAACAACCCTATCTAGGATTTTATGGCCAGCAAAAAACCCACCTTTCTCCTTAAAGATGATTTTTCTCAACTATATCTTCAACCTCTCAGCAATAAATTTTATGATGATATTATACACAACATATTTTCCATTAGTCAAGGTATTGATGCTAATTTTTAATTTTAGAAGCTTTAATTTTCTTTGCTTCTATATTTCCCTACAAATGTTTGGACTTCTTACCAGGACTTTAATTTTATTTTCTTTTACACTTCTAGCATGCTTAGCTTCCAATATTTAATTTCTTTTTCTTTTATCTTTCCTTGGGCTTTTGGCATTGCAAATAAGCAAATCTACCACCAAAACACACAATATAACATTATGGACTTTTGAAATGGTTAGATTCCCATTGCCAAGGCTTTTAATTTTATTTGCTTTTATATTCCCTAGACATGTTTGGACTTTTGACCCGAGCTCATTTTATTTTCTTACACATTGTCCTCGTAAGTGTCTAGGCTTTCGACCTATTATGCTTCCTTGCAAGTGTTTGGGCTTCCAACAGCTTATGCTTCCTTGCAAGTATTCGAGCTTCTAGTGACTTATTTACTCTTTTATTACTTGACCAAATATTTTGAATCTTATTACAAACTTCATTGCCCAAAAACTCTAACCAACTAGCTTACAAGTTTTTGGCAATACTAAAAAAATTATGAAAGCTGCACTAAACAAAACTAAATGGTTGGTTTCACTTGAATTTTTATTTCCACACTGAGTGTCCAAAATTTCGGTTAGGGTTTCAACTTCACTTGCTTTTAAATTTCTCCAAGAGTGTCTAGACTTCCAGTCAAGGCTTCAACTTCACTTGATTTTAAATTTCCCTATGGATCTCTAGGCTTTTGATATTGTTATCTTTTCCAATTTCCAAGGGCTTTAACTTGCTTCTATATTTCCCTAAGATTTTTTGGGCTTCTGATAAGGGATTTAACTTGCATTTATTATTTCTTTGTGAGTGTCTAGGCTTTTGACCATTATTATTTCTCCATGAGTTTTTGCACTTTTGGCAACTATTATTTACCCATGAGTGTTTGTATAGACATGAAAAATTGACCCACGTCAGTGGGCAATCTTCCCTGAGCCCTCTGGGGGACCCCTTAGACTTTCCTAAGGCAAGGGTAAGACTCCTTCCTCTATTTTTTTCCTTTTCCCCTCTCTATGTGAAATCACACCTGGTCCTTGACGGGGTGCGACTTTGCATTGCGATATCATAGTCGGCCCGTACGGGGTGTGATTTCACCTTTTTAGGGTTTGACATATCGAAATCCTATTTTTTTGGGATTGGCATGTTTTACATCGGTCCTTCTTGGTTTTCTCACTCTTTTTACCTTCAAATCCGCTATATAAGGAGGGTTTGATTTCACTTTTCACACACTACACACGCTCACATAATCGACATTCTAAGGATTGATAATTTATTGATTGAGAACATTTGATTTCTCGTATAGTGTTTTGTTCGATCTGCATCCTTCTTATTATTTTGTAAGCAACTTTGAAGTGTGGAGTTTGATTGATTGTTTGCTACATCGAATTGTTATTGTTCGCTCTTGGTGGATTGTTGTTGGAGCCCTAAGGAGAGATTCACCATTCGGGATGTTTCAACCCTTATGTTTTGCTTCTACACTCTTTACAAGGTGAATTCGCTCTTCTGCATGCATATTTAGATTTTTTTAATGACGTAATCAAGCTTATGCACTTGTCTTTTATTTTTCACATAGTTTATGTGAAATCATGCCCGACCTGCTATGGGACGTGACTTCGCCTTGCGTTATCGTAGTTGCTTATAACGGGGTATGATTTCACCTAAGCCAAAACTAGGGGCAATTTATTGTTCCTATTTTCTTCATTGCATCATAGACTGCATTTAGAGCATAGTGGCATATTCTATTTTTGTAATTTCATCATTCTTCTTTGTCATATTGTATTATGTTTGTTTTTCTCCAAAGGTCAATTTCCGCTTTTAATTAACAAAGGTCAGCTAAAAGGACCTAGGGGGATTGACTGTTGTGCCTCAAAGCACTGTTGTACAATGGCCTAAGCAGCCCCCCTAATGCTAATCTCATTTTCAAGTGTTTGTTGAGTTATATTGTAGGATCAGGGATTATTAATAGCATTGAACAAAGAGATAAAAGTAAGTATAAATCACTGGATAAGATAAGTATTCTGATTAATAGTTTTGTTATTTGTTGAGTGTTTTTATTTTTGTTGTAAAACCTAGATCTGATTTTATAGAAATATATTTAATTAATTCTAGGTATTTGAAAGATAAACAACATATAGTGTGCACTTAGGGTTAATATTGTTTGTGCATTTGTCTTCAGCTCTTTCTTAGAACCCTAGGTTAGAAAAGCATTCAAAAACAAGAATCATTCTAGGGTTAGCTCTTGTATTCCAGCATTCTATATTTCTACATTGTCCTTTATATTTTATAGCATAGATCTAGAAAGGCCAAATATAGGTGTTTGTCATGAATCGAATACATAAAATATTCTTGAAATTCCTATGGACTTGGAGCGAGTCCTTAAAGTCATTCCTGGTGAACCCTTCCCTCCATACTTCACACCCAAGTGTAGAGAACAATGCAGCCCCCGTGGTTCACCCCATAAGGCTTTCTATATTTATGGATCCAATATTGTTTGGGAATTGTACACGGTAGGGCAGTTTTCCCCCTCTACATATTTGGTGAACCCGACATGAACACCTCATTTTATTTTAAAATGTTAATCAAGTTTTTTATGGTTGAAAAATCTTAATAATATCTTTAACATATTTTTGTTTTTGTTGTTAGCCTTCTCTTCTATCATTTCACTTTTCTAATGGCTCCTGTTCTTAGAAGTCAATGAAAGCATATTGAATCTGATTGTATTCCTCCGTAATATGATCAGATTGATAGAGAGGATCCTAACATAGATCCAAAAGAATAAGATAACATGGATACTAAGATGATTTTTGATCCTTATGAGGGACCTAATGGTAGCTTTGTATTTTCATCATTTGAGCACATTTGGGGATTTATGAAAGCTAATAGGGATAGAATATTGGGAGGCATGAAGCAAAAATCTCACCTCGAAAGAGATTAGACTCCTCCACCTCCTTCAATAAGCTCCCCTATGCTTAACCAGGAAAACCCCTTGCCTAAATCTGTACATCTTGATAAGTTGAAATTTGTTGTTGATACTAATGTAAGATAGGGGTGGAGTATTCCTGATGGGGAGGTATTTTCTAGAGCTAATAATTATCAATAGGTTAAACCCAACTCACTTACCAAATCGTACAGTTGTATGCTCACTCAAACTACCCTTGTATGAACTATACTCACCTTGTACGATCATCAATGCCTACCCTGTACGATCTCAAATCGTATAGTGTTGAAGATGGTACAATATTGCACATAGAAAATTTGTCAAATTCAGTTTTGGAGGCTTCCATACACATTTTTGTAATCGATCAAGTTGATTTCCCAAAACTACCAAATCGGGTAAGTTTCTCTCGATCGCCAGTTTTACCAAATTGGGTAAAAGTTCTTTGTATGATTTGTAAGGAAAATGATGTACGGTTTGTATGAACTAATGACATAGCCTGATGCCAGTCTAGATGTTCCATTGCTTCAATCTCTCTCTAGGATGTTTTATAAGGGTTTGATAGATCAATCAATGCAATCTCTGCAATAGGTAAAACATCTTAACCGGGTTGTTGAGAGATCCTAGTTGTCTGATTACATCTAGAAATCATACAATGTCATTCAACACGTCTTCCTTGCTGCTGCCATGCTTCTAGATCATTATCCAAAATTCACCAGTACCAGATTCTACCACAAGGTTGCAACAATGCATAAAACTAATCTATAACAATCAATAGAAAACACAAACACATCATATTCATCCACAAATCATTGTTCATCATTACTAGGATCGTACACAATCATCCACAACCGTCATTATGCTCATTGATGTCTATGGATTCGATTACAGTGTGGAACAATATACCAATGTAATTGCAATAACCTAGAGAATCAACAACTACAAGTACTATCTCTTAACTCTAGCAACCAGACCTATAATTTTGAAAATAGGGCCTTATATAACATTGCTGAGGTTGTTCCAAAGTAGTTCCTGAGACAATTCATTATTTACAACTATTCGTATACAACTGAATACATTAAATTGGTTTTTTACTAAGTTTAATACCTTAGAAAATCTATACGCCATTTCACTTTGAAATTATATTTCCCTTGCATTTGAATGAATTTCGATGCACCTTGTATTATTTGCTACTGCCCTATACGATTTGCCATTCCAATTGTACAGTTTGCTCCCCAATGTACGATTTATAAAACTTGAGCAAACTATCATTTGTGTCAAAACTATCAAAATTGAGCAAATCCTTTCAATCACTTCTTCTGGGAGGTGGATTTTCTGCCTACATCTTCCCTCCCCTTTACTTTGGTCGATGTCCTTGCTGACTTGTTCTACTTCTTCCACCGTGCTTCATGTTCTGCCACGATAGCCTCTAAGTCCTTAACCTATGACTTATACATTTCTCATTTATTCTTCAGCTTGGCTGTGTAGCTTCCTATTTCTACTGCTTTTGCTTTGTGAAATTTAACCTTTTCTTTGGTAGTTTTTAGGAACTGCATCATCTGATTCTCATGGTTTGAGGTACTCTTCTTCAACTTCTCCTTCTAGTGAGCTTCTGCTCGAGTTGCCATCTATAGTTCATTATTTTTAGTAATGGTTTGCAAGTGGTGATTGATATCTGCCTCCATAGCTCAAGCCTGGTCTTCTTTAATCTTCAACTGATCTTACTTCTATAGGACCATATCATTCAACCGTTTATTTTCCTTCATAAGATACTTTATCTGCTTGGCTTGTGTAGACATTTGATCACTCTTTTCATCCAACTGAGTTGTCATCTGCTTATCTTTTGCTTTGAGTTGTGCCTCCAACTCCTTAATTTTGTCCCCTACCGTCTGTGAGATTTGTCGCTTCTCTTATTCAAGCATGTTAATTCTAGCTTTAGACTCAATTCTGAGGCCTGACAGATCATCCTCTAACTTATTTATTTTCTCTTCTACCATAGTTATGCTATTTTGCAGTTCTTATTCCATTGCGGCCAATTCCTTTTGAGTGGTTGCAGTTTCCTCCTTTTGCGCCTCCTTGAGTTGATGTATTTATTCCAATCCAATTCTCAACCACTCAATCCAATGTGTTAGGAAGTTCAACTTCCTTAGGGTGATGGCCACTCTAGTAGCAACCCTCATGTATTCCAACTCTATCATATTTTTAGGACAGGTCGGATGGTTGACTCTATCCAAGTACACCCTTGGATATTTCTTGTAGTTCGTGACCACCCCTTCTGGCAAGTCTTCTCTTCCCAACATTGTTGTAACTTCTTCCTTGGGTAACCCCCATGGATGTTGTGCATGAATTTTTGCTATCTTCCTTATACACTCCACATTGCTCACCCATTATGTTATCCTCTCCAATTTGAGATACACCTATTATTCCCACAACTTCAATTCTCCCATATGGCCAATGCAGAATTCCAATCTGGAACTATTGATCACATGGCCCAACTGAGAGAATAAGTGTTCCACCTTATCCTCTATTCCACAAGCCTCCTATTTTGTCAAAATTCTATGAAACTGTGGTATTTCCAGAAGATAACTGGATTGCATTCCTCGTAGTTCTTCCTCTATAGGATTTCTCACATCTTTTTCCTCCATAAGTTGGCTAGAGCTTCCTCCCAGCTCCCGAAGTGCTCTCTCTATATCTATATTTTCTTGATATGGATATTGTTTTACAATTTTCTCCTCCTCACTATCTTCAATATTTACAATCTCCTCCTGAGATTGTTGTTGTTGAACTTGTTCTTGAGTCTTCTGTTGGCAATTTTGGGTATCTTGAGTACATTGCCTTTGCCTAAGTTTAGTTGTTGTCATTGATGTCAAGGAGCTATTGGTAGTTGTTGTTTTTGATGTCAAGGAGTTCTTGGAGCAATTTTTTTTTATGTCTAAGGATGTTTTTTGATGAAGGTTTCAGTTGGTCAGTAAGTCTCCAAGAAAATCAGAGTAGCCCAGTTGCCAAAAATCCAAAAAAATATAAGTTAGAAAAAGTTTGCAGGCTGCTGGAAAAACTGTCGCGATTTCGCGACATGTTTGAGGAGAGAGAAATTTTGGCCAAAACTGTCACGATTTCGTGACATGCAAGAAGGCAGATGCAAAGCGGGCAAAAGTGTCGCGATTTCGCGACATGCAGGAATGCAGAGGCAGAACGGGCAAAACTGTCGTGATTTCGCGACAAGTTTCGAAGAAGTTGTACGGATGCAAAAATTGTCGCGATTTCGTGACAAGTTGAGTTGGCAGTGTTGAGTTGCAGGAAGTGTCACGATTTCGTGACAAGTTTCGAAGAAGTTGTACGGATGCAAAAAGTGTCATGATTTCGTGATAGGTTGAGTTGGCAGCTTGCAGTTGGCAAAAGCGTCGCGATTTCGTGACATGTTCTAGTTTCGCGAGCAGTTGGCAAGAGAGAGCTTAAGGCAAAGAAAAGCGTCGCGATTTCGTGACATGTTCCAGTTTCACGAGTAGTTGGCAAGAAAGAGCTTAAGGCAGCTAAAGCGTCATGATTTCACGACATGCTTCATTTTTGCCAGTGCAAACCAAGAAAAGGATGAAGAAGCAAGAGGTGTCGCAATTTCGCGATAGAGTTGCTGATGACGTCTGTAAAAGGCAAAGGTGTCACGATTTTGCGACAGTAGCGGAGAAGAAGGCTTTGAAGTCCAGAGTGTCGCGATTTCGCGACAAGAATCATGATGACGTCAGCAAAAGGCAAAGGTGTCACGATTTCACGATAGCAATGGAGAAGGCTTTGAAGTCTAGAGCATCGTGATTTCACGACAAGATTTACGATGACGTCAGCAAAGGCTGTAGTGTCACAATTTTGGGACAACAAACCAAAGAAGGTGTATGGCAGTCAAAAGTGTAGCGATATCGTGACATGTTTGAGTTTCGCATGAGAACAGCTACATAACAGCAGAGGCGGTTAAAGCTGACGAAGTTAACCTTTGCCAACAAAGTGTAAGGTTTTACAGCCAACGTGTTTGGAGATTGAACAGCTGACTAAAGAACAAGATTTCATCTTGAGATTGTGAGTGTTAAAGGAAGACTATTTGAGCAATTTTGTGTATCGATTGAAGTGTGCATTCGAAGTGAGGCATTTGCAAAGTTAGTGCGACTAGTAAGGTTTGATCATCGAAAAAGCAGAGAGCGAAGTTCGACTACAGCATAAGAGTGGATTTCGTTGAAACTTCTAAGTATCAAAGACTGTGTTGTTGTTCATGAGAAGACTGTGCGAAAAGTATGATGTTGTGGTTGCACATAGGCGCATAAGTTGTTGTGCATTCGAATGTTGTAGTGTTTGCGAAGATTATGTAAAGGGTGGAATTTGATCTAAGGACAGCTGTGATTGCGACTGTGTTCACGCAGTCTATGTAAAAGAAAGCAAAGTGCGCGAAGTAGATACTACTGTAATTACGAACAGTTGTGAAGGACAAACGGTGATCAAGTGCTACTGTAATTTGAGAAGATAGTGTCGCTGTAATTTGAGAATACCGTGTCGCTCGTAGTTGCTGCAGCGAGTGAAAAGTTGTTTTCAACCAAGTGCGAAAAGGAATAAAGGAAGAGGACAATTGTGCTAGACCGAAGGACTCGTGTTTGGTACGAGAAAATAGGACCATCTTTGCAAGAATGAGAGTTGAGGACAGAGATCTCCAACCAGAGTAGGGAAGACAGGTGTCTTCTGTGGACAGAATTCCACTTGCTAAGGGTAGAGGAGGTAGAGGTCTTCTAGAGGATCACTAGCAAAGCAGAATTAGGGGAAGGTGTCTCCTTTGAGCTAAGGCTCATAAACTTTGTAATCAAGAAGGATTCCTAGAGGTTTTGATATAACTTTTAGAGGAAAGTTTTATCCGTGGAGTAGCCCACCTTGGGTGAACCACGTAAAGTGTTGTGTCTCTTTGTGGATTTCTTTTTGTGCACTATTTTACTGATGTTGTTACTGCTATTTTATTCTGCATGTTAATGGTTTGAAAGCCGTATTGATAGATAAAATTGAAAAAGGTCTTATACTGTTCACCCCCCTCTCAGTATAAGCTTGTGTTCTTCAATTGGTATCGGAGCCGGTGCCTTCGGAAAGTTTAACGGCCTTGAAGGAAAAGGTTGCAAAGAACACAATGGACTACTCAAGTGGCAATGCAAAGCACCTATTCCGGATGGATCGGATTTTGGTCAATGGAGTGCAAGAATGAAGGTCTATCTTATGGCTCTTGGTAATGAGGTATGGGAAGTTATTGAAGATGGGTACACCATTTCTACAAATGGTCCTTACACTAAAGAGGACAGGCTTCTACATCACAAAGAACTCAAAAGCCATGAATGCAATCTTAAAAGGTTTACAGAAGGCTAATCTTACCAAAGTTATTCACTGCAAGACAGCTAGTGAGATGTGGAAACAATTGCAGGTTGTTCATACAGGTGATGCAAATGTTCGAAAGGCCAAATTGAGACATTTTAAAGGTATGTTTGAACAACTCAAGATGAATGATGATGAAAATATTAGTGACTACATGCTTCAGATGGATGAGATTGTGAACTCCATGAAAGACTTAGGTCTTGAACTTGCTGAAAATGATGTGTGTGATAAGATTTTAAGATCTCTTCCTAATAGATTTAGTGAAAATATTTCTGCTATTGAGGAAGCCAAAGATTTAGATAAATTGAAAAAGGATGAGCTCCATAGTATTCTTGCAACATTTGAGCTGAGAACTCAAGTAAAAGTTGATGTAAAGAAAGAGGCAACTTTCAAAGCTATCAAGAAATCGAAGGGCAAACAGATTCAAGAAAGTGATGAGTCTTCTAGTGAGGAAGAGGCATATTAAAGCAGGAAAGGCAAGTTTTCCAGAAAGCACAAAAGCAAGAAAAATATAATATGTTTTAACTGTGGGAAATTTGGTCATTATGCTACTGACTGTATTGTTTCTAAAAATGAAAGTGATGAAGATATACAGGATGTTAAAAGCAAGGACTTTGAAAAGCACAGGTATTACAGAAAGAGCAAAAATGAGTACAAAAATCACCAGAAAAGCAAAGATGAGTACAAAGCAATCATGGAAAGAGGCATTCTCACAAGAATAAGAAGAGCTTCTACTTAGAAAAAGCAAGTAAGTGTTCTAGCAGTGATAGTGACAGTTCTAGTGATTATGAAAATGAGATGTTCATTTCAGAAAAAGAGGAAGAACCGAAACATAAATTCATTATCATGAAATGTTTTAGATGTGGAAATTTTGGGCACCTTGAGGATGATTGCAGAAATAATGATTTGGTCGCTAGTATGTATGAGGATGCTTCAGAAAACTACAATGAAGATGCATGTATGGTTTTTGAAAAAGGTAGCACCTCTAGTGATAAGAAATCCGAAAAAGGTCGTGATAATTCAAAGTGCCATCAAATAGAGGATCTTGAATGTGAACTCAATAATGCTCTTAGTGTTTTGAAAAAGGAAAGAAAGAAGAATGATAGACTCAAGATTAAGTTAGATGAATGTTGTATGGAGATAGATGAACTTGTAGAAAATCTTGAAGCATCTATGGCTAAGTCACAAGAACTCAAGAATGAGTTAGATTCTAAAATTCTGGAGTATAGAGAGTTAGAACAAGAAATGGCTTCTTTGAAAGAAGAAAATAAAGAGTACAAGGATAAGCTCTACTGATTTCAGGATAGCTCCAAGAAGGTTAAATTTCTCATCAAAGGACAAAGAAAACCAACAGATAAAATAGGTCTCGGTTTCGTTGAGCCGCACAAGGAACAGGTTGGGGAATCTAGCAAGAGATTTCAAAAGGAAGAGAGTCCCGTTGAAGAAAGTACTTCAGATCATGAGTCGATAAGTGATGAATACGCGAAACGAGAAAACAATATTCAGATCGAGAAGAAGAAGTTTTTGGGACCCATGAAGTCGAATAAAAGAAAATTTCACGAGCAGATGTTTTGCTTGTCACGATTTGGTCACATGGTCGTACATTGCATGACTCAAATGAAGAGAGTAAATGACAGTTTCAGGATACGTAATTTCTTTCAAGGGTATTGTTACTCTTGTCAACAATTCGGGCATAAGGCAATTTTTTGCAAGGCAAATAACAGGAACTGGGTTAGTCATAATAGGCGGATTCAAAGAACAAGTCATGCCAAATATTGTTACTTGCTATAAATGCAACAATGAAGGTCACCTAGCTAAACAATGTAGAGCCGATCTTCTGAGATACAGGAACAGAAACGATAGCATGAACAAATCCAAGGATCAAGGCATGGATAAGAATAGGAATGATAACAAAAACAAGAAAAGAGATATGAACAGGTCCAAGGATCAAGGTATGGATAAGAACAAAAAAGATAAAAGAAACAGAACAATGAGGTATTAACAGGTCCGAGGATCAAAACAAAGGATGGAATAGGAATACAAGAAAAGAATTCAAGAGAAGGCCCGACAAAGAAATCTTAGACACTAATGATGATGAGTGTCTAATGGGAGTATCACTCCCAACCCTGTTTTAAATCACCTCATCAGGAGGTGGGGGAGGGACTAAGCTAAGAGGCTCATTCTTAGTCCCAAGCCCCAAAGGTGACCCTTTGCCATTGATGACAAAGGGGGAGAGATTTAAGTAAGGGGGAGTGTTTTCAAGTGAAGAGGAAAGCTTCAAGTCGTGGGGAGCAAAACTTGAAGAGATTGATTTCAGTTTTTGCTCTTGAAAGATGTGTTTTTAATTAAGGGTTGCCATCAATGACAAAGGGGGAGATTGTTGGTAATTTTGGGTATCTTGAGTACATTGCCTTTGCCTAAGTTTAATTGTTGTCATTGATGTCAAGGAGCTATTGGTAGTTGCTGTTTTTGATGTCAAGGAGTTCTTGGAGCAATTTGTTTTTATGTCTAAGGATGTGTTTTGATGAAGGTTTCAGCTGGTCAAGAAGTCTCCAAGAAAATCGGAGTAGCCCAGTTGCCAAAAATCCAAAAAGATAAGTTAGAAAAAGTTTGCAGGCTGCTGGAAAAACTGTCGCGATTTCGTGACATGTTTGAGGAGAGAGAAAGTTTGGCCAAAACTGTCGCGATTTTGCGACATGCAGGAAGGCAGAGGCAAAGTGGGCAAAAGTGTCACGATTTCACGACATGCAAGAAGGTAGAGGCAGAACGGGCAAAACTATCGCAATTTCGTGACAAGTTTCGAAGAAGTTGTACGGATGCAAAAACTATCGCGATTTCACGACAAGTTGAGTTGGCAGTGTTGAGTTGCAGGAAGTGTCGCGATTTCACGACAAGTTTCAAAGTTGTACGGATGCAAAAATTGTCGCGATTTCATGACAGGTTGAGTTGGCAGCTTGCAGTTGGCAAAAGCGTCGCGATTTCGCAACATGTTCCAGTTTCGCGAGCAGTTGACAAGAGAGAGCTTAAGGCAGCAAAAGCGTTACGATTTTGCGACATGTTCCAGTTTCACGAGCAGTTGGCAAGAAAGAGCTTAAGGCAGCTAAAGTGTCGCGATTTCGCGACATGCTTCATTTTTGCCAGTGCAAACCAAGAAAAGGATGAAGAAGCAAGAGGTGTCATGATTTCGCGACAGAGTTGCTAATGACGTCAGCAAAAGGCAAAGGTGTCACGATTTCGTGACAGTAGCAGAGAAGAAGGCTTTGAAGTCCAGAGCGTCGTGATTTCGCGACAAGAATCATGATGACGTCAGCAAAAGGCAAAGGTGTCGCGATTTCGCGACAGCAACGGAGAAGAAGGCTTTGAAGTCTAGAGCATCGCGATTTCGAGATAAGATTTATGATGACATCAGCAAAGGCTGTAGTGTCGCGATTTCGTGACAACAAACCAAAGAAGGTGTACGACAGTCAAAAGCATAGCGATATCGCGACATGTTTGAGTTTTGTGCGAGAAGAGCTACAGAACAGCAGAGGCGGTTAAAGCCGACGAAGTTAACCTTTGCCGACAAAGTGTAAGGTTTTACAATCGACGTTTTTGGAGATTGAACAGCTGACTAAAGAACAAGATTTCATCTTGAGATTGTGAGTATTAAAGGAAGATTGTTTGAGCAATTTTGTGTATCGATTGAAGTGTGCATTCGAAGTGAGGTGTTCGCAAAGTTAGTGCGACTAGTAAGGTTCGATCATCAAAAAAGCAGAGAGCGAAGTTCGACTACAGCATAAGAGTGGATTTCATTGAAACTTCTAAGTATCAAAGACTGTGCTGCTATTCATGAGAAGACTGTGTGAAAAGTATGATGTTGTGGTTGCACATAGGCACATAAGTTGCTATGCGTTCGAATGCTACAGTGTTTGCAAAGATTATGTAAAGGGTGGAATTTGATCTAAGGACAACTGTGATTGCGACTGTGTTCACGTAGTCTGTGTAAAAGAAAGCAAAGTGTGTGAAGTAGATACTGCTATAATTGCGAACAGTTGTGAAGGACAAACGGTGATCAAGTGCTACTGTAATTTGAGAAGATAGTGCCGCTGTAATTTGAGAAGACTCGTGTCGTCGTAGTTGCGTAGGCAAGTGAAAAGTTGTTTTCAACCAAGTGCGGAAAGGAATAAAGGAAGAGGACAATTGTGCTAGACCGAAGGACCGTGTTTGGTACAGAAAAGAGGACTAGCTTTGCGAGAATAGAGTTGAGGACGAGAGATCTCCAGCCGGAGCAGGGAAGACAGGTGTCTTCGTGGACGGAATTCCACTCGCTAAGGGCAGGAGGAGGTAGAGGTCTTCTAGAGGATCACTAGCAAAGCGAATTAGGGGAAGGTGTCTCCTTTGAGCTAAGGCTCATAAACTTTGTAATCGGGAAGGATTCCGCGAGGTTTTGATATAACTTTTAGAGGAAAGTTTTATCCGTGGAGTAGCCCACCTTGGGTGAACCACGTAAAGTGCTATGTCTCTTTGTGGATTGCTTTTTGTGCACTATTTTACTGTTGTTGTTACTGCTATTTTATTCTGCATGTTAATGGTTTGAAAGTTGTATTGATAGATAAAATTGAAAAAGGTCTTATACTGTTCACCCCCCCCTCTCAGTATAAGCTTGTGTTCTTCATCTTCTCTGCTTCGATCAAGCCCACCTGTCACTCTTCAGTGTTCTCCTGGGCTACTGCTTGCTCATTATTGCCCACATGTTGTTCCTCTATCACTTCTTTTAGAATTTTTTGTGTATTCATTGTCGTGACTTTCTCAGCAACAAATTCCTCTTTTTCTTGTGATGCTTTCGTATTCTACGGTGCATCTTTCTTACTTGAGCTTCCTGTTACAAATTTGTAATGAGGCTTCTTCTTGGGCTCTTTTTCTGTGGTGTTTATTCTTGCTTCCACTTCTTCCTGGGTAGTGGCTACTCCATCCAGCCCTACCTCAATTCCCTTGAAAAATTCAGAAGCATTCATCTTCTCAAAATGTTGGAAGATTTGTGGAGATTGTACTATTTTCTCTGCCTCGGTCCAATATAACACATCCAGTTCCATCGCTTATGAGTTCAATTGTTCTTTTTCTTGTACTTCTGGAACTAGTTTACTCACCATTATTTCCCGTTGCCTTATCATAATTATTTGTATGGGGCTTCCTTACCTTTCCTCCCTTTCTTGGACTAGTGGCTTCTCCTGCTACCGTTGTATTGGTGCTTATTGTTCTAGCTCATGTTACAGTCGTCTAGGCCTTTATTTCCTATGATGCACATCAACATCCTCCTCTGGAGTACTCTCTTCTTGAGCTTCACTGATATGTCATTCACTCCTTGTTTGAGGTCTCTCCGAAGTAACTTTTGATACTGGTATTGACTTTACCCACTTCAATATTATCGACTGATCTGTCATGATTTCTCAAGGTGGCTTCAATCATGGAAATTGCATTCCTACTTCTATGACCGCATTCAATAACAATCCAATAGAATGGAAAGTCATCCTAAAATTCTTCATCCTCTTTGTCATTGCCTCATGCATTCTCCTTTCCAAAAAGGTACCCCAATCATACTGGATCCCCTTGGTAATACCTTTTGCATATTGTGCCATCCACATTGGCATTTCTGTGGCTCTTATATCTCTTGACAGTTGATTCATGACTGTATTCATTGCACACGCCCAATGTTCTCCTCTCAACTAGCTTTGTTTTATTCTGCATGTTCTTGCGCTTGAGATATTTGCTTCCATTAGTGATTTGACAGTGGTCATGGCAGTGACAAGGCGGTATGCCTCTATTGGATCTACCAATATTTTTCTATCTCCATACCATCTTTCGGTAAGCCAAATGTCTTTCAAAATGTCTTTGCCAAAATATCCACCTTCACTGACCTCTTGCCCACATTGACATAGGCAATTTGGGTCATAGGATTGTACGCCTAAACTATCTGTAATAGGTAGTTCTGGAATAATGCTTTGTGGAATGGTGGAGTTTGTGTAATAACTGCGACATGAGCATCCTCGAATGTCTTCCACCAAGGATGATCCATATTCTTCTCGTCGTTCCACCACTTCCTACATGCATCCGCTCCATGCTGTATGAATGTAATCTTTGTCACCTCCACCTAACATTCTTCCTATCCACTACTCAGATGCTCCTCCTACTTTGGCAGATGAACTTCACTTCTCAATTCCCTCCTTGAGGTTATTTCTTGTGCCATTTCTTCCTCCCGGTGCCTTGGTGGTGTTCTTCTCAAGTTCACCTGCTAATGTCTTTTTCCCCTCCACAACCTATATCCTCTTCTCCTCCAAGGACAATTACCATGCCAATCGTAGAACTAAGATTGTCGTCCTTGGTGCTATCGTGGGTATGCCTCTCTCTCATGCAATGGACTTGGTGATCTCTCCACCCTATTGGCTACAATCCACCTTAACTAGTGTCTGAACTCTTCCATCGAGATCATTCTTCCACCATACCTCTGGTTAAGGTATTATCCGACCATCACCATTTTTCGTAATAAAAAGTATCTTGAAATCATACAATCTATTGTAAATCATATAGTATGCCCTTATGCCCTCTTTTGTACGATTTCCCTTCTATCGGCTACCCCTAGATCGTACACTGCTCTTCTTTCCTTGCAGTTCAATTTCCAACCCGTCAGTATTCAAACCATCATAACTTCTCTAAATCATATAGGGTGATAGTACTCCGTACGATATCACTTCCTATCTACCCCTCCCTTTAGAATTCATATGATTTCGTACAATTCCTTCTGATCTCTTGAAAACTGCCAAAAATGACCTGAAAATCCTTTGAACTGCACTATTGTTCTTATAAATCGTACATGCTACCCCTAAAATCATACAGTACGACTTTTCCAACCCTAAGTGATGAAAAATTCAAAAAAATTCTCCTTTTTTGAATCCTTCATCGACCCATTTTTCGGATTGCCCCGATCTACTACTTCAGTGCTTTTCGGTAGCAATTCTTCAAATCCTTCAACCCTGGCACAATTTATTCCAACTTGATGGAATGCTAGCTATATTTTTATGGTTGTACAGACTTCATTCACCTTTTTACATGTTTCTCAGCTCGCTTCTTGCAGATTCCTCCGAATTTAGGGTTCAAATCTCCAATTTTTCTACAATTTCCATAATCCGTTTACAAATTTCTACTTCATTTGACTCTAAAGAACAATTCCTCACCCCAAAATATGTAAAATGATGTATTATATTATACTTTGCTATTATTTCTATGACAAATTCGAATTCCCCCCTTTTATGGAGTAAAACCCTAGTTTTCTCTCTCTCGGGTCAATTCTTTGAACATGAAAAGAACTCCTTGGTGCAAATTTTAAAATGGGTCTACAGATTTATAATGCTAGTGAATATTTATTGCCCATGTAGTCTTCGTCCTTCAATTACACACTTTCCATCTTCAATCTCCTGAACAAATTTGAATTCTACTTGTATGATTGTGAAATTATCATTTTTTTTCCATTTAAAGAAATTTTCAAAACCCTAACTGAAACCCTAACCATCAAGAAAATCTGAAATTGCACCACATTGCATGCTTTTTCATCTCCTCCGTTAGATTATTGCCAACTCATAAGTTAGTTTAAATTTTTATCTTTTTCCCCCTTATTTTCCTCCAACCGCTGCTTTTTTTCCACATGCCGCATTAAATGGGTAGTTGAAAATCGTACGACATGGGCCAAATCATACAATGTACAATCTAAATCATACAACATGACCTCTTGTATGGTTTCCCATGTCATTTTGTCAATTTTATTTGTACGATCTCTCCATTTTGCAAATTTCCAACTCAATTTTCACTTGTACGATCTAAGCACTTAGAGAAATTTTTTTGAAGAGGCTGTTGTTTCCGAATTTCAACCTCTCCCTTCCTAATTGCGTCTCGAGGGATTTTCACAACTAAGGCACACACATTTTTTTCAATTTTAATTTTAATTTTTTATTTTTTATTTTTATTTTTTTTTCATCCTAGTCTATTTATACTTACCTTCTAGGTAATCGTACAGTGACATTCACTTGTACGATCCCATATGAATATTGACCTGGAGGTTCGATCATAACATTTATATTAATGGTATCCTCTTGTACCTCTTGTTCCCTTGCTTAGCTTGCATCTTCCTATGATGTTACTGCCTGTTCAACTCTTCCCCTGCAATGTGTACAATTTAGGATTGTATAATGGCAATTTGGAATCTCCTCACCTGGTGTTCCACTTATTGCCTTACAGGTGATTGATCCCATGGTAGTGGTGTCCTTACCACTCTGCTATCATTTGAGTGACTTCTTCACCTATCTTCATGGATCAATTCTTGCTCCAAACTTGGCAATCGAACTCGTTGATGGCCTAGGTTTCTTTCTTTTGCAAAGTGTACCCTTCCTCTTCTAGCTAAGTTTCTACCATGTGGGTATCTACCCCGTCCACTTCCTCTTGGCATCGGACTTATTTGCTCTATTGGTGATTCCTCCCTTTCTTGGAGTAATCACCTATTACCCCTCGCTCATTGAGTTCCTTCTCTAATTATAGGTGGTTGTTCCCAGGTGCATCGTCTTACAAGATTTGGTAACATGCCTCTCACTCTTGGTATATCTCACTGGTCCCTTCTCTAGTTCATGCATGCTAAAGGATTATCTCCTGGCCATCTAGGAGTAGGGGGTCGGAACCTTCCTCTTCCTCTACCTCCTCTAAATGTAACATCAATAGGATCTTGGTTATTCTATGGTTGCCTACCTCCTCCTCTTCTATATTGGAGTCTTAGAGGTCTTCATCCAATTCCTCCTCTAGTTCCTTGGTTATCAGGAGTAATTTCTACCAACTCAATATTGGCTAGTGGACTCTGATTGGGTGACAACTATCGTAAAGTTTTGATTCTTCTATCAGAACGGACTAAGCTACGTCTCCATCTTCTTTCCTCAAAGGATATCTGGGGAAATGATGCTGCCAATACTTCTCTATATGCATCCGATAAATCCATATCAGATCTAGAGTCAGTTCTACAGTCTTCCCTCTGTTTAGCCCAATTGACTGGCAAATTCATCACTCTCTCTAATCTCCTTATTTCCCTTCTTTGTCTTCTCAGTTCTTGATGAGCTATTGTATAAGCTTGCATATTAATATGGAATCTATCCCTTTGAATTCTCTCTGATTCCCCTTGTCTCGATGCACTAGTTGGAGGATCATGATCCCTCTAAGGATTATAAGGATTCTCTAGCTCATCATCATCACTACTATCTATACTAAGCTCTCTTACCAACCATGATATTCCTTCATCACTAGAATTCGTCATGTCTAAAGCTTCTACATCTTCATTTGTCCTTGGTTGCTCGTTCGGTGGGGGTGGCGAACCTAAGATTACACCTTCATTTTCTCCCCCATATCTTGAAGTTAATCCTTCCATCTACTCAAATTCATATTCAACCTCTTACAAGCTGACTTATCGTTGTTCATCCAGTCTTTGTATGGTACCATCCAACTCCTGGATGAGTTGTTCCCTCAACCTTACATTGTGATTCCGCAATATTTGGTACTCTTCTTGCAATTACTGAATTTGTGTTCTCATCCTCTACTGTAATAGCCTAATCTAAGCCAATGGAGAAAGTTTGACTAGTTCCTCATCTAAATTTTCATCCCTGTCATCCTCTAGAATTTCCATTTTGAACATGTCCACTCTATCCTCATTGTGAACTATTAACCCTATCCTTCTTCGTCCTTCAGTCTGTCGAGGTAGTTCCCTATGCTCTGCCCGTGGGTACCCCATGGTTGTAGTTCTAGGTAATAGGGCTATCTCTTGATAGCTACTCGATCCTGGAGAAACCCTCTCCTCTTCTTCTCGTATGGTCTCATCCACCCTTTTGACATGTACTCGTATCCTTCTTTTAGCAGTTCGGGGTGTCAAATCTTGTTGTTAAACTATTAGTTGTGTCTCCCCCCTTCTAAAAATAGGCATGCGAGTCCCATATCAGGTTCTTCCTATGATGGACCTGGCTCACGGTGAGTCTCGTCTTGAGCTTTCGCTTGTATTCATCATTCCAATTCTTCTAAAGCAATGAATAAACATTGTACCTTATAAGGCTTCAACTTTGAGCCATTTATAGTGTTGGTTACCTCTGTCCCATTCAAGTTCTGCAACTTAACTGCTCCATTATTCATTACATCTAGTACTTTATAAGGACCAAGCCATAACGTCTTCAACTTACCTGGATTTATTTCCCTCTTCCCATTAAACTTTAGAACTAAGTCACCAGGACTAAGTTCCAACTTCCTCAAGCGCTTGTCATGCCACGTCTTTCATCTTTTATGAGCTATCTTGATCGCCCATTGCACCATGACTCTCCTTTTGTCTAACTTGGTCAGTTTCATTAGTCATTCCTCCAAACTTTCTTGATCTTCCGAGTGATGCTCTACCGCGACTCTCAAACTTGATATCAAGAATTCGACTGGCACCACTTCTTCCTGTCCATACATTAGTTGGAAAGATGTATGTTTTGTTGTTGGTTTAAAAGATGTTCTATATGCCCATAAAATAGATGGTAACCTTTCCTCCCAGTCTGCTCCCTCTATTCCATAGGTTTTATACATAGTAGATACTAATACTTTATTTGTTGTTTTCGCCTGCCCATTCGCTCTGGGGTAGTACAGACTAGACAATGAATGTAAAATCTTGAACTCTGTTATCAGCATCTTGATAATCTCATTAACAAAGTGTCATCCTTGGTCACTTGTTATTTGTAATGGAATACCAAATCTTGTGATTACCTGCTCATACAAAAATCTTATTGTACTTTTGGCCAAATTATCAGGTAATGCTCTTGCTTCAACCCACTTTGTTAGGTATTAAGTTTCTACTACGATGTATCTACACTTCTATTTCTGAGATATTTTTAATGGTCCTACAAAGTCCAATCCCCACGTTCAAACAACTCTTGTGGTTGTGATGGATGCAAGGGTATAAAGTCCCTCCTGACTGACTTCCCTGATCTTTGGAAAGTATCACATGCTCCTTTGCATTATTATACAATGTGGGCCACTATAGCCCTGCTAGCAATACTTTTATAGCAGTTGCATCTAGTCTCATATGTCATCTTGCTAAGCCTACATGGGCTTATTTCAATATCTCCTTGACCTCTTCATCCATTACATATCTCCATAAGATACCATCACTTCCCATTTTATACAGTAATCCTGCTATTATCTAGAAAGGTTCTAACTTCATTATTATTTTCTTCTTTTTGGTTGTCGTCATCTCTTGTGGCAACTCACCCATGGATAGATATTGGTCAACCAACTTGTACCATGATGGAACTGTTGACACTTTTCGTCACATTATACAAGGGGTAGAAGAATAGTAGAATTTTTGTATGATATTTCCTTGTTGAAAGTTTTTCTTTTATTTAAGTTACAACAATTTTGACTCTCCCTATCGCCCCTTTTACAAAATGAAGAAGAAGAGAAAAGAAGGAGAATGTGGAAAGAGCTTCGGGCCCGAAGCACTTCAAATCACCACTTCGGGCGAAAACCTTGTGAAGTAATTTCGTCAAAGAAAATACAAAGATAACACTTCGCACCCGAAACATTTTCAGCAGCCGCTTCGGGCGGAAGTCTTGCGAAGCAGCATCCAAACGACTTCGTCGAAGGAGGAGAGCATAATCCAAAGCAGCCAAGGTAAGGAAACTACTTCGGGCCCGAAGTATTTCCGACACCTACTTCGGCCAGTTTTCACCCGAAGCAGTGGTGCCCGAAGCAAAATGACGATGTGTCGAAAATAGAAAAGTGCTTCAGGAGGATATTCCCCGAACCACAGTTTTGAGAAAGAGTCGGGCCGAAACATTTTCCAGCCGAATCAGCTTCGCCAGCAAAGGACAAAGAGCCTCATTTCAAAGATAGAATCCGCTCGGTGATCAACATCCCCGAAGTAGTTTCTGCGAAGCATTATTTTATGAAGAACAAATCAAGGAGAATCTACTTCGGCCCAAGGCTTTGGCGAGGCGGAGATGTAGCGAAGCACTTTTTGGGCCCACGTTCCAAGGTGGGCAGCTTCCCAAGGTGATCGAAAGCCCCTTATAAATACCCCTTTCTTGCCCGATAAGTCCGCTGACCAATTTTGGCAAATGAAAGGGACGTAATAGTCCTCGAAGTAAAACCCGACGGGCGTAACGATCACTCAAGCACAGCATCCAGAAGCCAGGGACACTCGGGCGGCGCATTAAATGAATGTTTCCATGGTTGACCCAGTCACAGTTGCCAGTTTCGGCAACCGATTTGAAAACTCAGCCGCAGCAGCCGCGAGGAGCCGACTTCTCAGAGCCAAAGGGTGTACTCCACCATTTTTTGTAATAATGACTCAGAGGGTCGGGTCCTCTATAAAAACCCAAGCATGTAATGTAAAAAGGGGGGGAACTTTCTGCTAGAAAGTTGCTGTAACTTGATGTCCTGCGTCTAATACTAAAGATTTTTGTACTCCATTTCTCTCTTTTATGTTGCCTTTTGTGCTTAATTCTTTTGTCCGTCTGCACTCGTATACTGAGACTCTGAATCCTGAATCCGGTGTGCGATTGGGGACCGTACCCTAAAATTCACCCTGAAGGATACATAGGAGAGGAAAAACGTCATATAAGCTTTCTTTTATGCTGCCTGGTGGGTCGTGGTTTCTGTTATTCCCTTGTCTTAATCGTCGTTACTCTGAACCTTGAATTCCAGCGAGAGAGAAAGGAGAACCTTGTGAACTCGTCCAGAGGATACATAGGAAAGCGAGTATCACGTTTCTTTCATCTATTCTTGGTGTTCTTTGCTGCTATTCGAGTTATTAGTGAGTGATCGTGCTTCCTGTTCTTCCCCACCTTGAATCATCAATCTCTAACCCTTATCCTTTTTATTTCTTTCTCTAACCCGAACTCCTTTTATCTCTTTCCTGCACTCTTATCTCAAACCCCAAAAGTAGATTAGTATAGGAGCCGACCTTTCTTCGGAGATCGGCACGAGGGGCATCTCTTCCCCTCGGCCTTTCAATGTTGGTCGCAGGTCCAGGGCACGCAAACCCACCGAAAGTCCTTTCCTATGCGGATTTGATGACCAACAGTTTTTGGCACGCCCGGTGGGACCCAAGGTCCCATATTTGAGAAAATTTCTAGCCCGTCTTCACTGGAGCCAGTAGTTCTAACAAGTTCCCGGTGAGATCCGGTCAGTCTCATCTTCTGAGTAGTGGTGAGAATCGATGCTCTCATTACTAAAAGACTCTTAGCATCTGGCGACTCTGTTTTACCCGAGAATCTCTAAAGTCGTGAAGACCAGTACCTAAGCCTAGTTTTTGTAACCAGGACTCCCTGTGCCTTAAGAAGGTCCGAGTTCGGTGAATCTCTGGCTTGTCTTCATCTGATAAAATCACCTGGCGACTCAGTTGAGCTGAAGATCCAGATTTCCTGGTCGTAGGCGCCTTTCAAATCTGAAAGAAGATATCCCGAAGGAATCAAGGTTCGGTGAGCAGCCTTGACCTCATGAGCGGAGAAAGAATGTCCACCTAACGACTCCGACTCAACGACGACAACCACGATTTCCATAGGCTGTGTCGTAATGGCTGGGAGAAGCTTTCCTAGCTGGAATGATCCAGGCCCCCTGAATATCCAAAGCTACCATGAAATTCCCAAAAGTGCTTTGAAATCATTGATGAAATACAGCGGCACCATGGGAATGGCCCGAGAGCACCTTGAAGATGTTGTCGATTTAGCGACCCTCCATGACATTATCCATGAAGATGTCATGATCAGACTTCTTGTTCTATCTCTGGAAGGAAGGGCGCTATGGTGGTACAGATTGCTCAGGCCCAAAAGCATCTGCTCATGGGATGACTTAGCGGGGGCATTGATTGAGATGTTCGATGGCTCTCAAGATCCCTTCCATCTCTTCACATACCTCTCCACCATCAAGAGAGCACCCTCGGAGGGTATCATGGATTTCAATGTCCGATTCTATAGAATTTGGAAGAGAATTCCACTAGAGATCCAACCGACGCCCGCCCAAGCCCATCTCTTCTATGTTCGGGCCTTCCACCCGGATGTAAGCCTCATTCTACTGCAATCCGGGGAACGAAGGTTCCCTCAAATATTTGAGGAGGCAATACGAGCGGAACGACTTCTACTCCTATCGGGAAAGTGGCAATGGAGAGAAACTCCGTCGCTTCCTCCGATAATTACTGCTCCTGTCCGGCCAACACAGTACTCATCATGGGGCATTCCTCACACTGAGCCGAGACCTGAGATGCAGTCATTTGGAGCTCAGGAAGCAGACCTCATACTAGCTCAACAATGGAAGTATGCAAGCATGGCCCACCCAATGAACAACATGGCTGCTCGCGATCTCCATCAAGAGGTGAACCGAGAAGAGAAGCAGACTCGAGTGGAAGAACCCGAGAACAAAGAGGGCACATTTTTGCACCCTTTTTGTATCCCAAGAGATGGCATGCAAGTGTTCAGCCAAAGCTCATCAAGCCTGTCCGATTCAGAGGATGAGCCCGAAGAGATCTTGGAGGACTACTCTTCATCGGAGGAACCTTGTTACCATATCGCTGGGATGGAAGAACCCGTACCCGACCTTCATTTGGATGAATCTATAGAATTCTGGCATTGGGTCTGGTATTGGTTCCGGCTATCCCTAAGACCAATGCCCCGAGAAGGCTTTCAAGTGGCGAACTTCTTCGCCAATAATCTGGGCACTAGCAAGGACGAAAATCGGCTGCGTTGTTTCCTCTTCGCAGCATGGACAACTTCAGGAAGGGTCCAGCCGAACCTCGAGGGTCTGCTAAAGTACAATCAGATCTGGTCTGGACACTGCAGGTTTACCGGATAATCACCTGAAGTGAATCCATGGTGGCGGCATGCCCATTATGCCGCAAGCCTGTGTGAATATTGTAAATAGTTCGGCTATTAAATAAAAGTGCTGCTCAGAAACTCAGGTTGAGTTTTGACTCGACAGCACTCAAAAAAAAAAACTCCTTCGGGAAAAGGTTTCCCGAAGTAACCAATGAAAAATGGTTCGCAGCAACGACTCGGACCAAGGCCCGAGAAGTACTGCGCCAAGGGGAGTTCAAGCGAAATAGTTTCTGAAGGAGGACCGGTGAGCCACCTTCGGCAAAGAGAACTACTTCGGGCCCGAAGCATAGAGAAACAGCTCGCACCAAGGGTTCACCCCGAAGCACTTCAACTCTGACTTCGGCTTCACCAACTCGGCAACAAAAAAGGTAGGGGCATTTAAAACGTGCCTAGGGGAACGTGCCGACAGTCGCCTTCAAAAGCGTCCGAAGTGGGCGAGTTAAATGAAAAGGTGGTGGGTACGTCCTTTAGGGATTCATTTAGGAGAAAAGTTCATGCTCGGGTACAAAGTGGCAGAGGGTCACGCTTCCAAAGCAAGCCGCAATCATCATAACACACAGCCCTGTGTACCACTCCACCATGCGGCGAATTAGATGAAGCGACGCAGATTCAATTATGGTAAGTGCCTTAAATATGGGTAGTTGCCTTCTAGGGCTATATAAGGTAGGCTCCAATAGCAAGAAAGCTATTTGCTCGATAATTTATGCAAACTGCGCTGCTAGCCTTCAAGCTCTCCTATCTTGCGCTTCGAAGCCTCCAATCCCGAAGCCCTCCGCATTGTTTTCTCCATTACCCCTAGCACTATGGGAAAGAAGAACTCTAAGGAAAAGGGGAAGGAACCAGAAGTGGCGGCCCCCAAGCAGCAAAAGGCAAAGGGCCATGACAAAGGGCCGAAGAAAGTTGATTTTAGCCATCGCCCCGAGAAACAAGTCATAAGAGAAAGAGAGGATTCTAAGGATGAGCAACCTGAAGAACCGTCGATTGATGCGTGGGATAGGATCAGAGACACCAAGCTATCGAGGAGCGTAGCTGAACTCAGGAGCACCATCGAGTTCATGAAAAGTAGGCTCTCGGTAGACAGCAAAAGAGCTGCCGCTTACTACTCCCAGATATACTGGTATCTGATGCCCCCCACACATCACTGCCCTGAGCTGATTGATGCCATCGCATGCGAAACTATCAGCCCACCTCCAGGAAAGTGGTGGACGCCTCCGGCCACAAGCTATTCTCCATTCTGAAAGAAGATGTCCAGGCAGCCTTTGCACCATAGCAGGGCCCTCCTAAGGGGTACACAGTTCGCAACGTTATTCTTAGCGAACAAATGGAGAGGTTCAAGTCCTCCAATTACATGATCAATTTTTTGCAGCAGAGCCTCAAAAGCGGGCTCCCTTCGGGAAATTTTCCCCAAATGCCCCTACCCTTAGAGGCCTTCAAAAATGTCGACATCTTCTCCATCATTGCATGGGTGGCAGGCCTATCTACCGACGCTTCGGTACACCCGTGGTAGGTGTCTTTGGCTGAGTGTATTTCTAGAGGGGAATTTTATGCCCCTGATGCTTCGAGGCCGAGCACCAACCCAGTATTTTTTGACTGGGCAGAATGGGTGGCCAGGACCCTACATACGTGGCTCACCAACATGAAGAATGCTGGGACAAATAAGTATTTCTCGCCCTGTTCTCTTCTTATTTGGTTATTTTTCTTTCATGTACATAAGAGTTTCCCTTATGTTGCTATTACGGCAAGCGGCGAGGATGGAAATCCTCTGCCTGTATACCAGTGGACCCCGCTCCTATTGAAGACGGAGTCCTATTATTCTTTTAACCAACAATTTTTGGGACCCGCAATGCACATGCTAACGGGGTCTTCCCCTCGGGTTCCCCTCCTCCTAAGGGACAAGGTGGTACAAGAGAAAAGGGGAGACATTTTTCAGCTGACACAGGGGCTTGTAATTCGCATATTCGGCTTCATAGGGAAGCCCTTCTTACTGCCAGTTTACCCCTCCGAGTACCAGTTCGCATTGGAGGTCGCTCGACAGAGCGATGCAACAAACGCCATTTATGGCCATGGACGGAAATGGGCTCACACCTACGATTTCCCTTTCAAAATGGGAGTTATCGAGGTGTTTGCCCTCAAACAAAATGTTTTCTTGGAGGAGAAACTCACCAATTTTGGCCTAGTCCAGCTTCCTCAAGAATGGCTCTATGACCCCTCGGGGGTAATGAGGGACCATCTTCGATTTAAGAACTTCCACGCTTGCCCTTATCCAAAAATCGTAGAGCAGAGGAACAATCCCAACGGGAGGGATCTGGAGTGGCACCTGGAGAAAATGGAAACGCTACCTCCCTGGCATGAGTTCTACCCGATGGAGGTTGCATATGACCCAGTTCGGCACCCTCTCCCGAGCCCCAACTCCACCTTCTGGAAGAAGGCAAAGGATGACTTGAAGGAGGTGATGAAATATTGGGATGTGGCCCAGCTAAGAGAATGGTGGATAATGAGGGTCCACCACCAAAAGATGAACTCTTATGGACTTTTGGCAACTGACAAGGACTTCGCGGTGGTCTATGAGGCCAATGCTGGGACATGGAAGCCCCTGTCCTTTGTCGACCTCATTCCCCCAGCTATACCAGGTTCGAGCGAAAGCCCAAAAGGTAAGGAAACTACTTCAGAGCCAAAGAAAGGGAAGAAGGCCAAAGCCACACCACGTAAACCACCTCAGGTACCTATGGGAGGCCAAGGCACGAGTTTCGAGGAGTCAGAACAACCGCTGGTGAGGACAAAGAGAAAGAGGCCAGAATCAGTCCAAGTGCCTCCAAGCCATCCAAAGCGGCTTCGCACAGGTTTTCAGAGCCCTTCCACTGGACGACCTACATCGGGCCCGTCCGAAGCAAACGTCGAAGGCGTAGCACCACCAAGCATCGAAACCGTCCCAGATATTAATGTCATCAATGTGGAGGAGCTCCTCCAATCCGAAGGGGACGCTGAGGCAAAAACCATGGAGGTTGAAGATGCCGAAGCAGAAGAAGAACAGGAGACGGCTGCACCTGAAGTCACTACAGCCGCTTTGCCAGGAGGGCACTCAGGTATGCATGCTTCACCCTATGCTCAGGACTCACCTACGTCCACTGCGGCCACGGCCGAAGGATCCCATCAGTCTCCCCTGCAGGGCCACTCATCCCCTCACACATCACCCGCAGCTAGTCCAGGTCCATCCCATGATCCCGGCCAGGATAAGTCCATTGAAGTCACTTCGCCCACTCACACAGCCGCTCCATTGATTCTTAGCAGAAGCGGAGGTATCGCTTCGACGTCGAGCCCCACCACCGAACCTCCTTGTGAAGCATCCCCCATACACTCCCTATATTTGTTCACTCCTTCGACTGGTGATCCAGCCTTGTTTGAGTCTGAAATGTCCTTGATCAAGGAACGCCCCCTTGTCGAGAAGCTGCTCCAAGCCCGGCAGAATACCGACAAAATCCTTAAGGAGGCGAGAAAGAAAAGAGGGCGAGCGACGGCTCAAGTTGAAAAATGCGCCGTGTTTGATCTGAAAGCTGGGAAGATGCACAAGATCAAGAAGGTCCCTAAGGTTCATAAGCCTCTAGATGAAATGACTCCAGCAGACTATGACTACCAAGAAACACCCAAGGACCTGGTGCATCTAAATGTAGACAACGAATCGGCATCCATGCATGTCCGAATTGAGACCTTTAGGGCTCATGCAGTCATCGCCAACCAGCGCAGGATCGAGGCCGAGGCCGCCAATGTTAAGTTAGAAGAATATTTGGCGAGGGTCCGCTCCAAGTTGGCAGAGGCCGAGGAGCAGTGCAAGGCCATGAAAAAGGAAACACGCGCCCTAAAGCTGCAAGTTCTACAGCTCCAGAATACTAAAGAAAATCAGGCGTGAAGACAGGCCGAAAATGATCTAAAGGCCAAAGAGCTGGAAGGCAGAGTTGCACAAATGCAAGCCCAGCTATACGAGAAGGAAGACCTGTCGATGTTTGATAGGAGCAGAATTAAGGAGATTCGCGCCCATTTGCTCAAGAATTTTAGGTCTCGGTGTTCCAACGCCCTCACGATTCTAACCTTCATCATCGAAGCCCAGCGCGCTATTGCCGAAGGAGGGCCAATCATTGATGAAGTCACGTAGAAAGCCAGGCGCCGGCTCAAGTTAGCCTTCGACGTCCAGAATGCGAGATATCAGGACTTGCAGGTCACTGCAATGACTCGGACGGCTAGGGATTGGTCCATGGCCCAGGCCACAGTTCGCGCCTTCTTTTCCAAGGTGCGAAAAGCTCAGAAGGCGAGAAGACTCCAAGACATTTTTGACAACGAGCAGCGCGCCTCGATGAATTATTTTTAGGACCTCTCCTCCTTGGGTTTCTCGAGTTTCACAGACGATGACGGGAACCTTCTGACTAAAGATGACCTCAAACCAGTCTGGCTCCAGTTCGAGGGTGATGTCTCGAAGATAGACGGGTGGGCGGAGCCGATCTCGGAAGGGCAGATAACCGACTTCATTTTGAGGTACTGCAAGATGGTAGCATGCCTAAACGATTTATTCATCAGGGCCAAACATGCTGACATCGGGAAAATTGATCGGTTTCACGTTTTGGTTAAGGCATTACAAGATCAAGAACCATTCCAAAAGAGTGCCTGGACTCATGTTCGAAGAACGATGAAGCGCATCCGTGATCGCCTCGAACCATCGCCACAGCCAAGAGCCACGCCAGAGGAAGAAGAAGAAGAAGGAGAAGAGGAACAAGAAGAGGGACAGACCGCAGAAGCAGGGTCTGGGGAAGACCAGTGACTCTACAGCCCAATGGATCAGGACTAAAGGGTTCTTTTGCCGAGACGAGCTCGTCACCCCGCGAGCCGCCAAGAATGTTGACACTTTTTGTCACATTATACAAGGGGTAGAAGAATAGTAGAATTTTTGTATGATATTTCCTTGTTGAAAGTTTTTCTTTTATTTAAGTTACAGCAATTTTGACTCTCCCTATCGCCCCTTTTACAAAATGAAGAAGAAGAAAGAGAAAAGAAGGAGAATGTGGAAAGAGCTTCGGGCCCGAAGCACTTCAAATCACCACTTCGGGCGAAAACCTTGCGAAGTAATTTCGCCGAAGAAAATACAAAGATAACACTTCGCACCCGAAACATTTTTGACAGCCGCTTCGGGTGGAAGTCTTGCGAAGCAGCATCCAAACGACTTCGCCGAAGGAGGAGAGCATAATCCAAAGCAGCCAAGGTAAGGAAACTACTTTGGGCCCGAAGTATTTTTGACACCTACTTCGGCCAGTTTTCACCCGAAGCAGTGGTGCCCGAAGCAAAATGACGATGTGTCAAAAATAGAAAAGTGCTTCGGGAGGATATTCCCCGAACCACAGTTTTGAGAAAGAGTCGGGCCGAAACATTTTCCAACCGAATCAGCTTCACCAGCAAAGGACAAAGAGCCTCATTTCAAAGATAGAATCCGCTCGGCAATCAACATCCCCGAAGTAGTTTCTGCGAAGCATTATTTTACGAAGAACAAATCAAGGAGAATCTACTTCGGCCCAAGGCTTCGACGAGGCGGAGATGTAGCGAAGCACTTTTCGGGCCCACGTTCCAAGGTGGGCAGCTTCCCAAGGTGATCGAAAGCCCCTTATAAATACCCCTTTCTTGCCCGATAAGTCCGCTGACCAATTTTGGCAAACGAAAGGGACGTAACAGTCCTCGAAGTAAAACCCAGCGGGCGTAACGATCACTCAAGCACAGCATCCAGAAGCCAGGGACACTCGGGCGGCGCATTAAATGAATGTTTCCATGGTTGACCCAGTCACAGTTGCCAGTTTTGGCAACCGATTTGAAAACTTAGCCGCAGCAACCGCGAGGAGCCGACTTCTCAGAGCCCGAGGGTGTACTCCGTCATTTTTTTAATAATGACTCAGAGGGCCGGGTCCTCTATAAAAACCCAGGCATGTAATGTAAAAATGGGGGGAACTTTCTGCTAGAAAGCTGTTGTAACTTGATGTCCTACGTCTAATACTAAAGATTTTTGTACTCCATTTCTCTCTTTTATGCTGCCTTCTGTGCTTAATTCTTTTGTCTGTCTGCACTCGTATACTGAGACTCGAATCCCGAATCCGGTGTGCGATTGGGGACTCGTACCCTAAAATTCACCCTTGAAGGATACATAGGAGAGGAAAAACGTCATATAAGCTTTCTTTTATGCTGCCTGGTGGGTCGTGGTTTCTGTTATTCCCTTGTCTTAATCGTTGTTACTCTGAACCCTGAATTCCAACGAGAGAGAAAGGAGAACCCTGTGAACTCGTCCAGAGGATACATAGGAAAGTGAGTATCACGTTTCTTTCGTCTATTCTTGGTGTTCTTTGCTGCTATTCGAGTTATTAGTGAGTGATCGTGCTTCCTGTTCTTCCCCACCTTGAATCATCAATCTCTAACCCTTATCCTTTTTATTTCTTTCTCTAACCCGAACTCCTTTTATCTCTTTCCTGCACTCTTATCTCAAACCCCAAAAGTAGATTAGTATAGGAGCCGGCCTTTCTCCAGAGATCGGCACGAGGGGCATCTCTTCCCCTCGGCCTTTCAATGTTGGTCGTAGGTCCAGGGCGCGCAAACCCACCGAAAGTCCTTTCCTGTGCGGATTTGATGACCAACAGGAACAACGTCAATGGTGAATAATTGTGCATCTGGAAATTCATCAAGAACTCCTGTTACTACAGGCTCCCCTGATCATATCCGAGATAACTAATCTGCAATTACATGCTTCTTACCAAGTCTCACCACTACTCGATTTACAAACTCTTAAAGGGTGATGAGCCACCTGTTGACTCATCCTTGGATCATCGATTTGTTTATCAAGTACAACAGTGCTTGGTGATAGACATAGAAAGTAAAGATATTTTCCAGTAGGTAATGCCTAAACTTTTGAATGACGTATACCATTCCCAAAGCTTCCCTTTTTGTTGTACTATAGTTTCTCTCTAGCCTTGACAAAAGGTGGGCAGTAAAGAAAATAGGTTGATCTACCTTAAACTGTCCTTCTTGTGCTAAAGCACATCCAATTACAAAATTTGAAGCATCAACATGGACGTGGAATTTCTTATCCCAATTAGGAAACACCAAAATTGGGCTACTCACTAACTTAGCCTTTAACTCCTTGAAGGCTCCTTGATGTTCCTCTGTCCATATAAATGAAATATTATTTTTTGTTAAGGAATCTAATGGGGAGGATACATGTGCATAATTTATGATAAACCTTTGGTAGTATCCTATCGAACCAAGGAAGGTCTTAAGTGAACTCACATCAAATGGTTCCTCCATGTGTAATATCACTCGGATCTTATCAGGATTTGTCTTCAATCCTTCACTGCACACAATGTGTCCTAACAATTTTCCATATAGTACCATCAAAAAATATTTCCCTGGGTTTAATGATATCTATGCATTTTTGCACCTACTCATACATTCACTAAGGGCAGGAAGATGGTTCTTGATATTCCCATAAATGGACCAATCATCCAAAAATGCTTTGAAGTTCCCCGTTGCTAGCTGATAAAAAATATATAGTATGATGCATTGAAATGTAGCTGGGGTATTACAGAGCCCAAATGGCATTCTATTATATTCATAGATGCCATTCTCCACAATAAATTTGGTCTTTAGCTTATCCTCCTCAGCGATGCTGATTTGATTGTATCCTGAGAATCCATCAAAAAATGAATAGATCTCATGTCCTACAACTTCTTCCAAGATAGAATCTATGAAGGGAATGTAAAAGGGATCCATAATAGTTACAGTGTTTAGACTCCTAAAGTCCATGCATATTCTGATCTTGTCCACTTCCTTCTTCAAGGTGATCACTATAGGTGAAACCCATTCACTGTTTGTCACCCTGAATATAATCCCTGCTTCCAACATCTTTTCTATCTTTGCATTCACTAATGCAACATACTTTGGGTTCATTCTATATGGTCTCCTCCTTACTGGTTGAGCACCAGGTATTAGTGTAATCTTGTGGATGCATAGTTCTGGTGGAATTCCTTTTAGGTCATTACATATCCATGCGAAGACATCCTTGTATTCCAAGAATATCTTAAAAGTTGATGCCTTCAATACCAAATTCCAATCATCACCGTAGTGAATCAACCTAGGTTCCTCCTCCATTCCTAGATTGATGTCCACTATCCGAGGTCCCTCATATTTGATATTTTTCAATTCACTCATAGCTTTCTCTATGTTCTCGGGGTGTGTCGGTATTGTATCAATCTCTGCATATCCTACTGTATACTCTGCAAAGCTTTTTGGAAATGTCTATTTCTCTTCTGCTTCCTTCTTAGGTTCTTTGCTAACTTTAGGTTTGTCTTATTTTTCCTTGATCTCCTCTGATTTAATACAGAGGTAGTTGGGTTGAAACATTTCATACTCCTCCATTTTCCAATGAAGAAGTCCACTATCATATCGAGCTTCATCTTCGCTACATTCATCTAGGTACATCATTCCTTCCCCATCAGGTTCATGCCCTTCATCTTCTAAGGAATTTTCTGATTCATCGGTTGTAGCTATATCTTCACTAACTCTTTGATTGGCTAAATTAATCATGTATTTATGTTGTCCCTTATTAAAAGTGATCTGATTCTTTCCCCAGTTGTGATTAACTTTGGCTACTCGTAGCCAACCTCTCCCTAAGAGAGCATCATATGAAGGTTTTTGCATTGTAATCACAACGAAATCCAAGACAAATTCTTGTTCAACTATCATTACTTGTTGTGTTGTTAAGACTCCTTTTGTCTCGATGCCATTCTGGTCAGCACCATATAATCGGAAGCTCGGTGCCCATAGGGATGGATCGCCTAGTTCTAGCAAAGTTCTCTCAGGTAGCACATTGACGCTGGATCCTCCATCCATGATAACTTGTGTCAATTTGTGTCCTAAGATCTCCATATGTAGTAATGCAGGTTTCTTTCCCACATCAATCATCAATACAGCTAGATTCATAAATTGATCTTTTCACTCATCTTCCTGAATTGGTTGGATCTATACTCCCATCACCTTCTATGGTTGCAATTCTTCCATCATTGCCTTCTGTAATGTTGGAATAGCTTCTAAGAGGTTGGATAATTTAATTTCCACCATGGTATAAAAAACCTGTGCTGCCAGATTTTGCACAACTACCTCCTGATCCGATAGTTTTCTTAATTCCTTATCTGCTCTCGATTCTACTGGTTTAATCTTCTCAGCTTCCTCTTGCAATATTTTCTTTGTTGCTTGCCAGCGTTGCTTTTCTTTTACTAGCTCAAAATACTTATCATTCTTAGCTTGATTTCTCATCATGGCTAAAACTTCCTGAGTTTCCTCCTTAACTTGAGGAGAGTCGTCACTATCACTTGAGGTATTATTTGGAATCCCTGTCTGATTTCTCCTTGGGGGTGTCTTACTCCCATTGTCGTCAGAAGCATCAATTTGAGGTAACTTGTTTTGTCCTGCCACTCGATGACCAAATTCTCGTGCGTATTCACTTTGCGACCTCCTTCACTGATGTGAGGGAGATGGTCTTGGTCTGTCCTCCTAGGGACCTTGCATCTTGTTGCTTTGGTGCCTGACTCCCGTCCTTTGCACTCTCTTGCAAATATTCTATCACTTTCTCAGGTGTCACCATCCACTCTCTGTCATATTGCACTTTTCCTTTTTCAACCCTTGCCTCTACAATTGGTGGTTCTATTTCCTCGGCTTCTATATCTATCAATAATGCCTCAAAGTCTCCTTCTTTGGATGTCCAAAATTGCTCTATCTCTAGTTCTTGAGTACTACGTTCTGAGTTACTTGTATTTTATCTTTTAGAAATCCTTGTGCTCCTTCTTACTTGGATGTTATATCTTATTTCCCATCTCCTATGATTTCATGCACTGGTGTCCGTCATTCACCTCCAGTCTCAGTATTCAATCTTCGTGACTTTTTGACCCGTTTTAACAAAAATTGCTAGATTTGATAAGACGACACAAAATATAGCACAAGGGTGGAGTATTCCTGGTGGGGAGGTATTTTATAGACCTAAGAATGATTAATAGGTTAAAACCAACTTACTTACCAAATCGTATGGTCGTATGCTCACTTGAACTACCCTTATATGAACTATACTCACCTTGTACGGTCATCAATGCCTACACTGTATGATATCAAATTGTACAGTATCAAATATGGTATGATATTGCACACAAAAAAACTGATATTAGGTTTTGGAGGTTGTTGTACACATTTTTGTAATCGATCAAGTCGATTTCCCAAAACTACCAAATCGGGTGAGTTTCTCTCAATCGCCAGTTTTACCAAATCGGGTAAAATTTCTTTGTATGATTTGTAAGGAAAATGATGTAAGGTTTGTATGAACTAATGACATAGCCTGATGCCAGTCTAGATGTTCCAGTGCTTCAATCTCTCTCTAGGATGTTTTATAAGGGTTTGATAGACCAATCAATGCAATCTCTACAATAGGTAAAACATCTTAACCGGGCTGTTGAGAGATCCTAGTTATTTGATTACATCTAGAAATAATACAATGTCATTCAACATGTCTTCCTTGCTGCTGCCATGCTTCTATATCATTCTCCATAATTCATTAGTACCAGATTCTACCACAAGGTTGCAACAATGCATAAAACTAATCTATAACAATCAATAGAAAACACAAACACATCATATTCATCCACAAATCACTATTCATCATTACCAAGATCATACATAGTCATCCACAACTATCATTATGCTCATTTATGTCTATGGATTCGATTACAGTGTGGAAAAATATATCAATGTAATTGCAATAACCTAGAGAATCAACAACTATAAGTACTATCTCTTAACTCTAGCAACCAGACCTATAATTTTGAAAATAGAGCCTTATATAACGTTACCCAGCCGTTCCAAAGTGGTTCCTGAGACAATCCATTATTTACAACTGCCCATATACAACTAAATACATTAAATTGGATTTTTACTAAGTTTAACACCTTAGTTAGCAAATCTATGCGCCATTTCACTTTGAAATTACATTTCCCTTGCATTTGGATGAATTTCGGTGCACCTTGTATGATTTGCTACTGCCTTGTATGATTTGCCATTCCAGTTGTATGGTTTGCTCCCCACTATACAATTTACAAAACTTGAGCAAACTATCATTTGTGTCAAAACTGTCAAAATTGAGCAAATCCTTTTAATAACTTCTTCTTCTAGGAGGTGGATTTGTTGCCTACAACTACTACAACCACCAACATTGGAAGGAATATGCAAGCTCCTCCAATTAGTAGTGTCACTCAAAAGTGTTTTCAATTTCTTCCTCAATCTTCTAATATCAACACTTTTGCTTCTGTTCTACCCAATGTTAGTTGTCCACTTTCACAAGGTGCCACATATAACAATAATATCCATGCTTCCAACCTGAATCAAGCATTGGTTCCTCAACACACATATGGGAATGTAGGAACAATGCATAACAATAATCCAAAAGTACAAAATTTGGCAAATATGGTGAAATAGTTGGTTTCAAAAGTTGAGATGATTCAGCCTTCAAGTTTTACTTATAGTTATAAGGAAATGTGTAATCAGCCATTGGATCCTATTGTTGCTGCTAGGCCTTATCCTAAGCATTTTCCTATGCCAGTTTTACCTATTTATAAGGGTATAAAATATCCAATAGAGCATTTAAGAAGATTTAGAATAACTTGCCATGATCTCATTTATGATGATATGTTGCTACTTAAAACATTTCCTAAGAGTCTTGGTGGCATGGCATTAGAGTGGTACTATCGGTTGCCTAATTATTCCTTAAAGAGTTTTGAAGAGACAACAGAATTATTTGTTCAGCAATTTGGTGCTTACATTGAGAAAGAAGTGACAATGAAAGATGTGTATAATTTAAAACAAAGTAAAGAAGAAAGCTTTTCAAAATTTTTGGCTCGTTGGAGAAGTTTAGTTGGACGTTTGAGATATACTTTACCTCCTAAAGATATGCTTGAGATATTTATTGGTAATTTACAAGAACAATTATCTTATGCATTAGAGACTACTACTATTACATATTTTGATCAAGCAATTGATTTAGCAAGAAAAGTAGAACAGGATCTCATCAGGAGAGGCCAACTCAAGGTTAAAGAAGAAAAACCTACTAAGTCTCAACATAAGAATAAGCACATAGGAGGTGATAGTGGAATGGATAGTAGGCCTGTTAATAATGTTACTAACAACCTACAAAAGATAGTACTTCAAAAACCTCCACAAAGGAATTTTACAAGGCTTAATATGTCTATGGAAGCAGCTTTGAAACAACTTTTAGAAGCTAAGGCAATTGAGTTACCTCCTATTAGACAACCAGATACTACAACTCATTGGTATAAGGTAGGTCAACATTGTGCATATCATAGAGTGGAAGGACATTGGATGAATTCTTGTAAGAAGTTGAAACATGTGGTTCAAGATCTGATTGATGCAGGACGCATTGACTTAGGCAATTCTCAAGTAGTGAATAATCAAGTACCTATCCAACAAAATGTGACTACCAATCAAGATATGGAAATATTTAAAGATCCATTACCAAAACATAATCAACAAGTAGCAAATCAGGTGGCTCATCAGAATGAGCCTCCTCCCTATGGTAATATGGTTGGCATGGTTGGGATAACTACAAGAAGACAAGCTCAAACTCAGCATCCTCAGCAAGGATAAAATTTTGTATTACAACCCAGTTCAATATTGAAGAATAATCAAGGAAAAGTTTTAGATATAAGGATTCCACCTATTGTATTGAGACCACAACCTAAGGTTTCATTTGATCTTCAAAAGCAGTTGGCTAGTACTCCAACAAAGATTTCAGTTTTAGAACTCCTTCAAACTTCTCCCAACCATAGAGATGCTTTGATGGAATTTTTAAGGCAACAATCAGTTCCCTTAGATATTTCACCCAATGCTATAGTTGATGTCGTAGGTTCTCTTGGGATACATCATATCTCATTCTCGGATGATGATAAACCTTCCTCAAACTTGCAAGAAGATTCTTCACTTTACATCACTGCACTTATTGGGGATACTTTTATCAAGAGAATTTTGATTGATAATGGTTCTTCCCTCAATTTGTGTACATATCAATTCTTTCAAAAATTTGGATTAAAAGAGGAAGACTTAACAAAATCCGATATCATTATAAAAGCTTTCAACAATGAGTCCCAAGAAGCCTGTGGTGTCATATCTCTTCCTCTCAAAGTTGGGCCTAAAATATTGGATACTTTGTTTTATGTGGTACATTGTCCTGCATCTTTTAATCTTCTTCTTGGACATCCTTGGATTCATGCAATGAAGGTCATCCCTTCTACTCTTCATCAGTGTCTCAAGTTTGAGTTTAAGAATCAAGTTATCACCATTCCGGGCGACCCTCGACCATTTGAATTTTGTTCAAATGTAGAGCGAGCTCGATCTGAGTTCAACCTATGTCCCTCAATCTCTTCAATGGTTTCTCCATGTTCCTCATCTCAAATATCAGAACAATTTCAAAATTTAAAAATGAGTGAGGAACATATCTTAAATTTTTCATCTCAGGATCATGATAATCAGTTTCTTCAAGAACCTCTTCTGGATCTAGCCAAGCTACCACCATCACCAAGAACCATGGGTTTACCCCATAAGAAAGGTGATGTTGTACACATTGGCACATGTACCTTTGTCTTCGTAGGAACTACCTTCGAGGAAAAGATACGTGGTAGCAACCCCTCTCCCATTGAGCATTCTTTTGCTCATTGTTACCTTTCCAATGATTACCCACTTCCTAAATAGATCCTATCTAGTATGGGATATGTAGGTAAAGGCTTGGGGCCACAACATAAGGGCATTCAAGAGCCTTTGGATGTCGAGATCTAGCCTGGGAGATGTGGCATAGGTTTTATACCTAGTAAAGACCAACCTTTACCATTTGACAATGATGATCATCTTATGACTTATGTTGAATATATGGATTATCAAAAGTCAGGAGTGGGTGATGAGGATGATGGTCCCCCTTATTCTTCTGATGTCTTGTTTTGCAATATGATTGATTTTGTGTTCTAAAAGTAAACCTTTTATTTTAAAAGAGGACCCTACTTCGTTGTCCTATAGTGATCTTGCGAAGTTAGGAATTGCTCCTCCTTATGTTAAAAAGAATGGTTATGTTCGAGAGTGCATTGATTATCATGCTATGGCTGCCAAAGAAAGAGCTATGAAGGAGCCTCTTCATAATTCTAATTATCGAGAAGGCTTACCTTTTAGAGATTTCTTTGATAAAATAGTCCATGGCACGCCTGTTCTTTTTGTTAAGAAAGGCGACACACTTAGATGTTGTGTCGACTTTCATTCTGCTTGCTTAAATTAATTAATTAAATTAATTAATAATAAAACATAAAAACAAATAAAAATTGCATCAAATCAATTAATCATCATTTAGCTATGCATTTGCATTTCCATTGCATCCATCTGCTTGTTCATATTGCATTGTTGCTTGTCATCCTTTTGCATTGTCTTCCTGACATTTAATTCAACTTGCATGCTTGAATGTCATATTTTGCATGATTGCTTGTTCATGACTGCTTGATCATATAGATTTTTGGGGATCTTGCGACAATGGCATGTGATGATACCTAGTTAGGTCATAGCTCACATGCATTGCACTCTCTCTAGGATTATGATGCCTAGTAAGATCCCCACCTAGGGCTTTCTTCTTCAGTCTTCTTTCTTGCTTTTGTTTGCTTCTTCAAGTTTTATCTTCCTTGGTCTTGGAAATAGTGAGAGTATCTCTTAGATCAAGGATGATAGTTCGTTAATATTTCCTTGTCACTTTTTCATTGCCCTTATTTTTCTTTGTCTTCCTTTGCTTTTGACAAGGAGATACGTGCATTTTGTTTCTTCCTTTTTCCTTCTTAAGTTGTCTTCTCAGCACAATTGCACACACTCACTATCTTGTTTTCTTCTCTAAACCCCTATCGGGGTAGCACTCACCTAATATATATTTTATCCTTATATTACACCCCACATGGGATAGCTATACATCCTAGTGGGTATCTTATCGGATATGATCTTCTATCGGGTTATACTCCCTTTTGACTCAACGGGCTCAACACCCCATTATAGGATAAGCTCCTTGGCCATTTTTAGTAGGCCTCGACATACATCCTAGTGGGTAATCACCCCACAATAGTCAATTAGTGAGCAACCACCCATAGCGGGTCAGACTCCAACACCTCATCCCTCTTGGTGAGCACTACACCCATAGTGGGTTTAGCTCCCTCTTTTTTGGTACGATTCATAGTATTTAGTCACATTGGTCCCTTGCAACCTACGCTGATTTCAATACTATGTTTCACCCATCCTTCTCTATTTTATATGGTTGACCTTTGGATTATCTTCTTCTTTATCTTCTTCTTCTTCTCTTCATCTTCTCTCTCTTCTTCTTCTTCGTATTGTTGGTCTTCTTTCCTTGTATTTTTCTCATGTTTTCTTTCTTCCATCTATTTTCATCCATGCATTTCATATAGCCTTGCATTTAAGATAGATTGCATACATAAAACATCAAATTAAAGAACATCTAAGATAATAATTAAAATCACATGCACACATTCACAAAAATATAAAAAAAGTAGCTATGTATTACTCGATGAAAAGAGAGAGATACATTAGTGTCTAGTTGGTGTACCACAGTCTAGTCTCTAGTACACTCAACCAATCCCTAGGGATGCATGCCATAATAAAAATTGGTATGTCATCCCGATCCCTAGCCTAGCTCTGAGAGCTTATCTCCTCTGCTCTACTTGAAGGAGGAGGTGGTCCAAGTAGCCACATACCCATAGATGGTGAAGCCAAGAATATTTGTGATCGAGATTATGACCTACTAGCTGATTAGAGGGATGGAGGGAGTGTCACTCTCTACCTCATTGGTACTACCTGGTAGTACATGGTCTCATAAAAGGTAGCCCATTGAATGACCACCTCTAGCCTCTCCCCTACCCTCTATAGCTCCACTTGTAGAAGGTGGACTTCATCGCTAGCCTGGCTGCTCCTAATGATAGCCATCCCCTTCGTCCGAGCCCTCTGGTGCTCTGTATCTAGATGGCTCACCTCTCCTCGAAGATGATCAACCTCTACTTGAGTCGCATCCCTCTCCCTCTCTGTGGTACTCAATGAGCCTTATAGTCCCTCGATCCTCTTGGACCTATCCTCCTAGAGTAGGTCCACCTACCTCTATAGAGTCACCACCTATGCTCATAGTGCCTCTACCTCCTCCTTCGGATCCCCTCATCTTGAAGCCTGACCTGGCTAGCTATGCTAATGTGGAGGCCTCTCTCGATCCTCCACCTGGTAGTACCCTAGCCTTTATGGGGGTAACTCTGGATGCCCCTATCTCCCTGGTCCCGATAGCACTAGTGTCCTCTATCACTAGCTCAATATAAACTTGAGCCTACCTCTATCTCGGAGTTGCTGGTCCTTATTGTGCCCTCTCTGTGGCTCTATGAGCTACCTCTTAAAAATCTTACTATAGACTGAGCCCATCACTTGGTGCCTCTATATCAAAACTGGTGGGAGACCCTATGGGGTATGACTCCTCTATACCACCATTGGTAGTTGAAGGCCACTCCTACATCGTCCACCTTAGGATCCATGTAAGGAGGATCATCTAAGTCCTCCTCGGCCCACCTAGTTAGGTCAGGTCTACCTCCTACCCTTGTTGGGTCCTAGTAGACTCTTCAGTACTAGTGATCCCCTAGGTTTGGGATGCCTTATAAGATCTCGAACTACCTCAGGACTCGATCAAATTGGAAGACCTCTGGCTCCCCCTTCTTCATAGTCAGCCACTTGATCCTCCTGATCCTCTCTAGCTCTATCCTATCCTCAACCCATCTTGGGTGTAGATGCTAGGGTCACCATACTATCTTGGCCTCCCTCAGCTCATCTACTATCCACCTCGCTAGTGGTAGATGCTTGATGTAGGTCCTCATGATCTGCTCTAGGGATCTAGACCATCTATATGTTGTTGGTCACTCTAGGCTAGGCAATGGTCCTAGTAGTGCATCCGGTATTTGCACCACTATGTGCTCCCAGCTCCATACCTAGAGCAAATTCGTACACACTATACCTGTATGTCGCTTGTACATGACATTGTACAACATCTTGTACAAGTGGGCCAACACATATGGACCCCATGTGAACCTAACTCTCTGGTCCCACATGTCTACCACTACACCCACCATCACCCATGGTAGATATCACCTACTAGTATGGCACATCAGCATACCCACAACCACCCCATAGAGCATGATCATCAATGGGTCCACCCCATACCGCCCCACCAAGTCATCTATGACTATGGTGCTCTCACGCACCTGGTGGGTCCAGCCCCTCAAAAATTTTCAAGGTCATTGGTCTCCCTCGTGCTCTGTAAACTATTGTCCCTCTGATAGGGATGCGTAAGATGCACCACACATCCTCTAGTGTGATGATCATCTCTCCCATGGGTAATCGAAAGGTAGATGACTCTAGGTACCATCTCTCTGCTAATGCTATCAATAGAGCCCTATCTGCCTCTACCCGAGGTAGTCTAGCTAGGTGGTCTAGCCCCACCACTCCCAATGTATCCCTCTCTACCTATTCGAGTGCCTCTAGCTCCACCTCCAAGGAGCTTGCTCTCCACTCGCGGCTCTCGAGTACCCTAAGCTGCAATAACAACAAAATAAAATTTTCCATCAGTAAGATTAATTAAAAATTAATTAATTAAATTAATTACATTAAAATAAATAAAAATTCATTGCACAATTAAATTTCACATCTCCCAAGTTGCTTGCTTGCATCCTTTCTTCCTTTTTCTTCTTCCTTTCTTTTTCTTTCTCTCTTTCTTCTTTTTTCTTCTCTTTTTGGTGAAATCGTGCCTGATTTTTTAGGAGCAATTTGGAAGCAAAGTCGTGTCAGGCATGATTTCATGAAATCGTGCCTGGTTGTTTTTGCTAGGCATGATTTCTCCTACTACCTAGGGTGAAATCAGTGGGTCCGAGATCACCGGGTCGTACGTGGCAAAACCATCGGTTTTGGTGGAAAACCACCTAAAAAATTGCAAAAATTTGAAAAATTCAAATTGCAAGAAGTGGTTTTTGACCCTACCTATGCTCGCTCCACTTTCATGTCGGCTTCGCCCCTCATGATCATTGAATGGTGTATCGGTAGCACCATCTCCCTCATTTCTCTAGAGCTCCTCTTTTGCTTTCTCACGTGGTTAAAATGAATTAGGGTTTTGCCCCCTTTTCACTTTTAACCCTATTTTCATGCGCTTTTTCTCTTTTTTTTTTTGTTTCTTCTCCTTCTTCTTCTTTTGAGTCTACATTTTCAAGTTTTTATGAGGAATGTGTCCCTCATAAAACTCGAGGGGGCACCCTGGCCTTAGAGGTATTAATGTCCCTAATACCTCGATTTGCATGTAAAACTTGAAAGTGTTCGGAATAACATCATTTTTGCACCATCCCTTTCTTCTAAACCAACCACCCTATTTTTTCTTGTCATCTTTTGTTTGTGAGTGTTTACATATTTTCTTTGACACATTTATTAGGCCATAAATGCGTCAAAGAGGGGGTAAAATGTAGACATGAAAAATTGACCCACTTTAGTGGGTAATCTTCCCTGAGCCCTCTGGGGACCCCTTAGACTTGCCTAGGGCAAGGGTAAGGCTCCTTCCCCTCTTTTTTGTCTTTTTTCCTCTTTATGCGAAATCATGCCTGGTCCTTGATGGGGCATGACTTCGCATTACGATATCATGGTCAGCCCTAATGGGGCACGATTTCACCTTTTTAGGGTTTGACACATTGAAACCCTAATTTTTTGGGGTTGGCATGTTTTACGTCGGCCCTCCTTGGTTTTCCCACTCTTTTCACCTTCAAATCCACTATATAAGGAGGGTTTGAATTCACTTTTCACACACTACACACGCTCACATAATCGACATTCTAAGGATTGATGATTTATTGCTCGCTAACATTTGATTTCTCGCAAAGTGTTTTATTCGGTCTACATCCTTCTTCTTCTTTTTGCAAGCAACTTTGAAGTGTGGAGTTTGATTGATTGTCTGCTGCATTGGATTGTTGTTGCTCGCTCTTGGTGGATTGTTGTTGAAGCCCTAAGGAGAGATTGACTACCTGGGAGATCTCAAACCTTCTATTCTTGCTTCCTCACTCTCTACCAGGTGAAATCACTCTTTTGCATGCATATTTGGATTTTATGCATCATAATTGACTTGTACACTTGTCTTTTATGTTTCGCATTCACTTCTATGCGAAATCACGCCCGACCTCCTATCGGGCGCGACTTCACATTACATTATCCCAATTGCCTATTACGGGGTACGATTTCACTTGAGCTAAATTTAGGGGTAATCTGCTATTCCTATTTTCATCATTGCATTCTAGACTGCATTTAGAGCATAGTGGCATATTCTGTTTCTGTGATTTCATCATTCTTCTCTGCTATATTGTATTATGTTTGTTTTCCTCCAAAGGTCAATTTTCGCTTTTAATTATCAAAGGTCAGCTAAAAGGACCTAGGGGGCTTGACTGCTGTACCTCCAAGTATTGTTATACAATGGCCTAAGTAGGCCCCCTAATGCTAATCCCATTTTCAAGTGTTTGTTGAGTTATCTTGCAGGAACAAGGATTATTGATAGCATTGGACAAAGGGATAAAAGCAAGGATAAATCACCGGATAAGCTAAGTATTCTGATTAGTCTTTAGGCTGTTTTTTGAGTGCTTTATATTTCTATTGTAAACCCTAGATCTGATTTTATAGAAATATATTTAATTAATTTCTAGGCATTTGAAAGATAAACAACATATAGTGTGCACTTAGGGTTAATTTTGTTTGTGCATCTCTTCTTGAGCCCTTGCTTAAAGGTTGTTTGTTTAGAACCCTAGGTTAGAAAAGCATTCAAAGGAAAGAATCATTCTAGGGTTAGCTCTTGTATTCTTGCATTTTGTATTTCTGCATTGTCCTTTATCTTTTATAGCATAGATCTAGAAAGGCCAAATCTAGGTGTTTGTCTTGAATCTCATACATCAAACATTCTTGAAAATTCCTGTGGACTTGGAGCGAGTCCTTAAAGCCATTCCTGGTGAACCCTTCCCCCATCCTTCACACTCGAGTGTAGAGAACAACGCAACCCTCATGGTTCACCCCATAAGGCTTTCTATCTTTGCGGATCCAACCTTTTTGGGAATTGTACGTGGTAGGGCAATTTTCCCCCTTCTACAGTCTGACTTCGCGTCACTATTATTTTCCCATGAGTGTCTAGGATTTTGGTCACTATTATTTTCCTACGAGTGTTTGGGCTTTTATCCACTATTGTTTCCTTACGAGTGTTGAAGATTTTAGTCACTTTTATTTCCCTATGTGTGTTTAGACTTTCGACCATGACTTAAATTTTAATTTGACCCACACGCGAATAGGATAGTAACATGAAAACTGGGGGGAAGAGCTCTCGAAGGGAAAACTAGAGCATCAACTAGGTATACAAAGTGCTTTCTAGTTGTAAAATTGAAGAAAAAATTGTTGCCCCAGGAGGGCCTAATGGGACGCCTTCAGATCCTCTCTTAGATAGACAAAGTTTGTTTGCAGTTTTGTTGAAGGAAAAATCTATAATAAAGACTAAAGAAGTACAAAAAATTGCACTAAAAATGTTTTTTTTGGCTATTGGAAAAGATCAACATCTTAAAGAGTTAATAGATGCATGCCACAGTTGGAGTCTAGGCCAAAGATTGTCATTGAGAAAAATATAGTAGAAGAAACTGCCCTGTCCCTGTAGGACCCTTGACAAGGATACAACATATTGAAGTTGTTTTAATGCTTAACATTGGTTGATGCCATGAATATGCAAGGATATAATGTGACATTGGTTACGTTTTTGTGTCCATGGCGTTGCTATATTTTATAGTTTTGCAAGGCTAACCATACTTGCAGGTGGTCAATACGAAACACGAAACGATCAATTAATAATGGTATTGATGACACCTTTGAATCGATCAACAAAGGATTTGATTAATATCATTTCTTATAATAATTTTAAATTAATTGACAATATTTTATACTTGCAGTGGTTTTTAACTAAATTGACTAATCATTTCAATTCAACGCCAACAATCTATCTTCTTAAATAGTGCATTTAATTGATAAAATGGATCAAAAAATTAACCATTTTTTATTAAATTGATAACTTAATATTATTGGATTAATTAAAAAAAAAAATTTAATATTTTTGATCCGGCATAAGGGGTCCCTTTGACCTTCCATTTTAAGGGGTGTTTTCAAAATCAGAAAAAGGGGATGGTACTTGGAAAAAGGGTGTGGTAGTCATGTAAGGGGGACTAAACATTGGAGGGCGGTGGCTGCATTGATTAGAGGGACTCCCTTTGCTTCCGGAGGAAGACAGACATTGAAGGAAGGAGAAGGACTTGACGGAGGGATCTCGCTCTTCAAGAAATATGTGGGAAGGATATGCGGGCTTTTCAAGAGAACCAGGTCCGATTACAGTGGCTGGGAACGTATTGGCTCACTGGCCTCCAAAAACGATGATAATGGCTTTAGAATTTTTTTATTAGTACAAAGGCAGTCATCCCTAGGGTTCGATGATGCATTTTTCTCTGCCTTGCTTATGCGGATACCAACGATGGTCCATGCCCTAGAGGTTTTTTTACCTGACCTTCATTGACGTCAAAATCGGAGAAGAAATTGGAGCTGGGTCAGTTTGTCTGCCCAAAATGGTCTCTGAAGTCCATTATACAATAGGTGGCTCTTTTTGGGTCTGGCTTCGAACTTAGGAGGAGGCAGCGGAGAAGTATGAAACTCGTGGGGGATTCAGGTTGGATGAATAACCGTTTCTCTTTCCCCTTCCTTTCTACGCCTTATAATACTTTAGAGAAAGATATTTATTTTTTTTAGATGCGTAATATTGTTCAAGGTGTTTGTATTTTATTTTTTGCTTGGACTCTGCCTACCTGGGACGACACCCTTTTATTTTGGGATGTTCCAATTGTTTTAGACGTCTCTCCGGGACGTTCCTTTTTGTTCTAAAAGTTCCTCTTACCTATTTTCTTTCCTCTGCCTGTGTGCACCGTGTAACGACCTAAAACTATGTGTACTGTCCCTGGAAGGAGGAACGACCCCTTCGTTGTCTGAGGTTATCTGCTGTGTATACAGCTGTAGTTTTCCTTAGTGCTTCGTGTTTGCAGTTTTAGCGTTGCCTTAGTGCTTCGTGTTTGCAGTTTTAGCGTTGCACGTCGAGCTTACTGCTTCATGGTTTTTTCTTTCCTGTGCACCATAGGAATGCTTAGACGTTGATTTTATTTAAGCTATACCCTAAGGTTTTGTTCGCTGCCTATGCCTTATAAGATTGCTTTTTCTTTGGTCAAGTATTTGATTAGGTTCAAACCTCCAATCAATACTACTACTGAATCGAGTACGCGTCAGACCGAGGTAGAAACTCCAGAAAAAGAATAGGCTGTTGGAGCAGTTGCTGTGGTTTAAACCCTGTGCTTGCTAGTTACTTAACCAAAAAAACTATCATAATAACTATGTAACCAAAAATAATTTCTTAAAAAAAATTCATAATAATTATAATTTTTTTTTTTTTTTCCTTAGTTTAATATGTAAGGCTTTATTTTAATATTTCGACCCCTTTTACCACCTGTAGTTGCACTTGTGTCCAATTCTTGTTGTGTTAACCTTCGCGCATTTGTGACAATGTAACCAACGTGTATTGTATTATGTTGGCTAAATGTTTAGAGTGCTAGTTATATATATGTTTGAGCACGTATTTGAACAATAAAAGTGTATGTACATATAGGTGTACGAGATTATAAGACCTGCATTGTGCGTTTGCAATTATCAAAGTGTATTATTGCTGGTATGTAAGCTAAAGCGTACTGTGTAACCTTATGCATAATGCCTATTGTGTTTGCAATGCATGGTAATGCATGTGTAAGTTACGCTTAATAAGCAGCAGGTGTAAGATGTTGTCACTGACTTCTGTAACCACATAACATATATTGCTAAGTAGGTGTAAGATGTTGTCACTGACTTCAACCACATTATTTTTAATAATTAATAAGGGCAGGGTTCAAATCATAGGGTTGTTTTATTAAACCTATTCCACCTGATTATTGTTGATTCGATGTGAAGGAGACCATTGGTCACTCATGATCCGCCGGTCTGTGCATGTGCACACTCAAAGGATTCAGATCAGACGACTATCTTTGCAAACATGCTGCCCTTAATGTTTGAACCTGAATGTTTTCTTGGCAAATGCTTGACCAAACAAACACTTACCAATCCACCTAACCCTCGGAAACTTTCTTCATGCACCAAATACCTATACCATAGTTCTATCAAAAATCATTTGTCACTGCCCGTCTAGGCTTTACTTCTCTGAAGGGAAACATGGCACACGTTTGGATTTTCTCAAATACACCAAATACCATGGTTTTATCAAAAATCATTTGTCACTGAGAAACATGGCACATGTTTGGATTTTCTCAAATAGGACCTACAAACCGAGACCAAATCCTTGGTTACCCGCTAGCCAAATATGAAATTTGATAACTCCATGTTTAGTTAATCCATTCTTATACTTTGAATGTGATTGTTGTTCTAAATGGAATCCTGTTGTTCTATGGAGACATTAATGGATGGTTTATCAATTTGTATGCAGGGTTCAATTTTCTAATGTCCTCTTTTGGATTTCTTAAGTTCTTGGCCACCTGAACTTAATAATGAGTTTCATTATGTTCATCCCTTGTTAAATATTTCTCTCTTTGACATCCAATGTGCTTGTTGCTGTAGATGGGTTCCCATATTTCTGTTAAGCATAATAATTTTTTCTTGTTGTTGTAGCTGGGTTCCCATATTTCTATTAAGCATAATAATTTTTTCTAGGATAACTGTTTCACCATAAGCAACCTGCGTATTAATGTCCATGCTCTTTGACTTCTATGGAACACTTTAGAGCTGCTGACCTAAGAATGATTTTGCTCTTTGAATGTATGGATTTTCTCACCTGCTTTACATTTTCTTTTTGAAAACTTTTTGGCAACAATTCTTCCATCCTACATCTGTGTTCAGGTGCCTTTTGATTTGAACATTTTGGTAATTCTTGGATCATTTTCCATGCTCTGTATCCCCAAAGAGCTGCAATGAGGCACTTCAGTATGAAGATACTATATGGTACTCAAGCATCAAATTCAGGTGTCTTTCATTTTCCAAAATGACAAAGCCTAGTCAATTTTACTAATCATTAAAGGCCAGGCACCATATCATCATTCAATGACCAAATGGAATTAAACATTGAAGCGATGGAAGCGATGATTTAACATTACCCCAAAGGCGGTTCTATGTGATTAGAGTGGATGAGGCTTGACTATTTGATTTTAGCACATACAATGATGCATGACAAGGATAGCATACATTGCAACATCATAACCTATTTCTAGCAGTTGTCCCTGTCACAGATTAGGAAAGAATGGTCTTTCAAAGTATACCTTTTGATCTAATGATGAGTGAAAATAGCTTGCCAAAATGTTAGGCTAAAATCTAGTAGGTGGGAGAATCCAAAAATACTAAGCATAATGTCAACTTGCTATACCTTGGAAAGACTGAATGAATATTTGTTCTAAAAATTATCTCCAAAAACAATTTTCTGAAGAAGCAGTCATGTTTACAGATCATGCCAAATGATCAGAGAGGTCATCCTTCCCCTTGTGTAGCCATTTTTAACATCATATTATCTACATAGAAGGCCACATTTGCAGGCCAATATCTTGGTTTACATATTTGTACAAATTTAGCAGGCTTAAATAGAGGAACTATCTGGATGATTCATAAAGTTTTACGATTATATGTGTGCCACCGGGGATTATAAACCAGTTTTATGAAAATGGATTAATTAACTGAAATTGGGTTAAAGGTTATGACCTATTTCAATAATAGGTTAATTGATTGATCAAGCCCCTTTACCCGTGAAGAGGGGTCCTTCTGATGGTTTAAAATTTACCCCAACAAAGGGAGGGCCGACTGATTTATGATTCAAACTATGGCTTAATAATAAAAAAGGCGTGGCCAATTAATTATTTAAGTTGTTACTTAATAGAAAGTACTGGGTAATGGATTAATGAGTTTAGGTCCTTGGTTATTAAACGTATGGATTTTAAAAAGGGGCCCACTTGGATTAATTTAGAAAGTAGTTTAAATCTGACCGTTTGGATGAAATTTTAATTATATCTTGTTTATTTAAACTCCTTTCAAATCAAGTGCAGGGTGAATTAATTTAGAAACTTGGGAAGACTTTTCAAAAGAGAAAGGGGATTATATTTATTTATGGCTTATTTAAATGAATGGTTTATAATTGTTTTGTGGATTAAATAAGGGAAGGGTTTATATTTATTATGGACTAAGTTATAGGATTTTTTTTAGTAGACCTTAAACTTTGTTAAATGAAAAATTATCATTGATTAAATGAAAGATTATTTATTGATTTTAAACTTTGTTTAATAAAAGGTTAATTATTAGCAAAATGAAAGGGATGGATTATAGACCATTGCTTGTTCTTGAAGAATGGTAAAAAGGGAGTTTCATTTGGTTTGAATGAGATGAAGGGATACACTAGTGATTATTGTATTTTCAATTTAATTGAAAATGAAGTTGAACATAATATTGGATGCGGTACTTCTTTTTAACTTAGATTAGAATTTGAATCCTAATAGTGGATATTGCATTTCATCTCCAGTTAGAGTGAAGTAGAAGCATAATAGTGGTTATTATGCGTTAACTTAATGGAATGGACTTAGAATACGTTGGAGGATAATGTATGCCATTTGGGTTATGAATTTCAGTTGGATAAGATGAGCTTAATTAGTGGATAATATAGATCTCGATCATATGAGTTGAAATATGTTAGTGAATTGTTCATACTTGAATTAGTGATATACATTATGGTTGATGTAATTCGTTGGTTAAAAAAGGGTAGAATGGTGTATTTGATAGAAAAGAGATGAATTTATACATTGGCGGATGATGTAATGTAAATGATCAAATTGATGTTAAAATCTTCTTAGTGGACCATAAATCATTATGATAAGTACTTTATCGATTAAGAGTATGGGCTCTTAATTGGTTAAGGAAATTGGTTTTGATAATTACTTGATTGATTAGGAGTATGGGCTCTTGGTCGGTTAAGGAAATCGATTTGATAAGTGGTTTTTTGAATAAGAGTATGATCTCTTAACTGATTAAATGAAATGAATTTCTATGTATTTTTTTGGTACTAATGCATGGATACATTAGACTCATGGAAGAAAGATATTCTTTGAGTGTGGTTTAAAGGATAGAGGTTATCTTGGATGGGTGAGCGAGGAGTTCATCTGAGGGTATTTATAGTGATTCCCTCATTTATTGGAAATATGAATTAAAGGATTATTTCATGATATGGGACATACATATTATGGGGTCCTTATGCGCCCATAATTGTTATAAAATGTTGGGAAGAGGAATCAAGAAATTCCTAGATTGATTGTATTGGATTCAATTGCAACAAATGGAATATAGATATATTTTAAGATTGGTTTTTTTTCAGGGGTTTTTCCAGGATATATAATGTGTCATATGTGATGTGCATTTGATTATTGACATCTTGTGAATTTGTATCTATTGCTTTCTAAATCTAGAATATCATGGTTACGTTGTTCTACAAAGAGTAGTTCATGGCTTTTCATAGGCCATAGATATGAGTTTATAAGGAGTTATATATGATTAGTATGTAGTGCCATTCATGGTATTCATAATGGTTAATTAGAAGTAACCTAGCTATGGTTTAAGCAATACACACTCCTTGTTTTATGGGACAATTCTTACTACGATGAAACGTAGAAGGGTAATGAATGAATTCTATAAAGGCTTAAGCTTATGAATGAGGAGCAAAAAAATATATAGAGGAAGAGAGAGACTAAAGGAATTGAGGTAGCATGAGTACAATACGAGAGCCAAAGAACAACAATGATGAAGAAAAACAGGACCACAGGTACAGGGAATCAAAAAGAGACAAGCACCAAAATAAAAGCAAGGATGAACAAAGCAGACAAGGAAAGAAGTTCTTCCAGAGACAAAAGAAAAGCTACTATGCTGATAATGCAAGTAAGTACTCAAATGATAATGATGCTAACATTTCATACAATGATAGAGATGAAGTCCTATTTATGGTTGAAGAGAAAGAACTAGTTAAGAAAAAGACTCCAGTTATTCTCAAGTGTTTTAGATGTGGTAGATTTGGACATCTTGAAAATGATTGCACAAGGGATGGTTATAGTTTCAGTGATGATGATTTTGAAGATGCACTTGAAAGACTAGATGAAAATATTCTAATGGCATTAGAAGAAGAAGTGAGTGATCCTATAGAAGACAAGCCAAAAGAAATTAATGATATGGACAAAGGCAAACAAATAGAGGATTATTCAGTAGAAAATAGTTATGATCTCAAGGGAGAACTTATCTATGCTCTTGACACGATAAAAAAGGTAAGAAGGCAACAGTCTAAGCTTGAAAGTTAGTTTCAAGAATGTGATGAAGAAAGATTATTGCTCATAGAGGATCTAGAAAAATCAAAGGCTAAGGCAAACAAGTTCAAAGATAAGTTAGAAGCAAAGATCTTGGAATATGAGAAGTTAGCACAAGAAGTGGCTCTACCAAAGGAAAATGTAGAAGACTCAAAGAATAAGCTATACAAGTATGTAAACAATGCAAAGAGTGTGGATAAAATAGTCAAGATACAAAGAGGAGCAACAAACAAGACAGGTCTTGGTTCTAAACAGGTTCAAAAGAAAAAAGAAGAAGAGTCTACTTCAAGTCTTGAAGAAGAAGAAAATTCAGAAGAAGATACATTAGAAGAAGACAATGTAAGTGGGAGTGAGACATCATAGGATGAGTTGGACAACAAAGAGTTCAACAAAGATAGGAACAATGCACAAAGAAGATACAGATGGAACAACAATCAAAATAGGAGACCAATGAGATCAAGACAAGGAAGCTTCAATGGAAGATGTTTTTCATGTCATAAGTTTGGGCACATGGCTTCACAGTGTAGGATACATGAAAGACAGGAATATGGGAAAGGACAACTTTTACAAGGGTATTGCTACTCATGTAATGAGTTTGGTCACAAGACAATGAATTACAAGATTCATGACAGAAGAAGATATGGCTTCATTAGGAGAAATCCTACGACAGTTGCACATCCAAGGAATAATAACATTAAGTGTTATAAGTGCAATAATGACGGTTACACAACAAGATGGTGTTGAGCAAATATTTTAGAAACAGGTATGAACAAAAACAAGAACATGAATATGAACAGGAACATGAACATGAACAATAACATGAGCAAGGATGAGAACAGGAACATGAATATGAACATCAACATGGATGAGAACAGAAATAGGAACAAGAACATAAATGATGACAGGAACATGGATGATCACTTGGAAAGAAACAGTCAGGAGGATTCAGAAAACTCATAAAAGAAGAGAAAAATATTAAAGAACAATGCTTTCGGGGAGTAGAAATAATCCCACCCCATAATTAACCACCTCATGTGGAGGTGGGCTCGGGGCTAAGCTAAGAGGCTCTTTCTTAGCCTCGAGCCCCAAAGGTGACCCTTTGCCGTTGATGTCAAAGGGGGAGAGATTTGTGTGATTTGTGTATTGGGAAGAGATTGTATATGGGGAGGGATTTGATATTTGAGAGAGCATTGAGCCAGGGGGAGCAAAAGAAAAATAAAGGTCAGGTTTCAGTAAAAAGGATATGAATTGCCATCAATGACAAAGGGGGAGATTGTTGGACATTTTGAGTCCCTAAGTCAAAGTTGTCATTGATGTCACTAGGCCATAAGTAATTTTAGCAGGAAATAAAGGTGACAAAGATGGTTATTTGATATCCAACAAGAAGGAAAAAGATCGAGGGAAACAATGCAAAAGACAAAAGTTAAAAAAGAGTTATAATATTTATTTTATAAATAATTTAATTCAGCATGAATTAAAATTTTATAAATAAATATTAAAGGTACTTTATCGAAGGATTCATATTATAATGGTGGTTATTAAAATATTAAAATTGCCATGGTGAAAACCCAAATAAAATAATTATAATCCTTATTATAATATTTTATAAGGCAAGGGGTTTTATAAAGTCCAAAAGTAATTTTTATTTAAACCCAAGGTTGGGTTTACTAAGGCTTTTGAAGCCTTAAAGCACCGACATAATGCATTTCAATATAAGTGCCGACATTTCGACAAAGGAGGAAGGGCAATATAAACACATGCCCAAATTTGTTTATTATTCATCCTTGCTCGATTGATTATTGAGTGGCACATGCGAAAAACGAGCTCGTGGTTAAAACATTTGGAAAGGAGAGTACAGGATAACGCGGAGAGAGACCACCCCAAATTCACATTGGGAAGTGTGGCCTAGTGGCAGCTTGGAAAGTGTGAAGGCATTGGGCACGGAGGTCGTGCGTTCGATTCTTGCGAAGAAGTTTTTGGTGGGGTTTTTGTGGAAGTGCCAAGGTACACGTTTTAACGTGGGCAAGGAAAGCACAAAGAGGAAGCACGTGGTGCTTTCCCCTTTGCGAACAAGTGTGTAGCCCGTGTGGCAACCTTAGCCACGACTAAGGCGCTTGCGGTGAGGGCAAGACACGGCGTCAAATCCCCTTGAGGCAAGTACATTTTTTTTGTGTTAATTAATTTTATGGTTATGCCCTAAGGTTGGAGTGATAAGAATGTTATAAGGTTTATTAATGTTTTAATAAACTTTATTAATTAGAGGTTGTTGTGATTATTTCTAAAGGTGAAGTGTTGATAATTATTTGAGCTTTATTATTTGGAAAGTATTATTTTGAGAGTTATATTTTAGGAGGTATAAGGAGTTATGGTAAAGTGTTAGTTAAGAGACTTGTTTATTATTATTTTTAATAAGGGTTTTCTTCTAAAAGGACTTTGGTGGATGTCAAAATTAAGTTGGAGTAAAAAAGTGCATTTAAAGTTATATTTTGCATTGTGTTTTTAATTGAAGTCCTCTAACCCTTATGTGAGTTTGGAAAAGAGTTTTTGTGAAGCGTGGCAGATTTTGTGGACAACTCCTTGGCAATAAAAAAGTATGGGCAAAATTCTTCTCTATTGAGTTGGGTGATTGGCTTGATTGAAAATTAAGTTTGGAGTGAAAATGAATTGATTAAGGGTTCCTTTTCAAAGTGGTTGAGTTAATGCTTCAAGGTTTTCTAAATTGAGAGTTGTGATTAAAACCTTGTTTTATTAGTATTGTTGTTGAAGCCAATTGGTTATGCAAAGAACTTGAACTTGAGTTAAAAAAGAAATGTGAGATTTCTTGTTGAGCATTGTTGGAAGCATTTTGAGTTGGTTGATATATGCTTGGACTAGGGTTTGGGAGAAAGGGTTGTTCATTGAGGTGATTGGTTGAGTAGAGTTGATTGAGCCTAGTCAAGTGGATGTGAAGTGGTTTTTCAAGTTCCATGAAACAAACTATTCTATATTCTAATTTGAGTTGATATTGAGATTTGAGAATAGAACATATTGAGTCTCTAACAATTCTCTTTATGCTTCTATGAGATTGATTTGAGTTGTAATTGAGCATTGAGTATAGAACATATTGAGTCTCTAACAATTCTCTTTATGCTTCTATGAGATTGAGTTGAGAAAGTGATTGAGCATTGAGTATAGAACATATTGAGTCTCTAACAATTCTCTTTATGTTTCTATGAGATTGGACATGTGTGGACTTGTTAAGCTGATTTGAGGCAAGTCTCTGAGAAGGCTTGTGAACTGATTTTGTGTGAGCTTTTATGAAAGCTTGCAATGCAGGTTTAAGCAAGTCCTAGAGAGGACTTATTGAGCAGATTTGGACAAGTTATGTGTGAGCTTGTTGAGCAGATTTGATCAAGTTCCATGTGGACTTGTTGAGCAGATTTGATCAGGTTCTGTGTGGACCTGTTGAGCAGATTTGGACAGGTTTTGTGTGGACCTGTTGACCAGAGTTGTGCAGGTTCTATGTGGACTTGTTAAGCAGATTTGATCAGGTTCTATGTGGACCTGTTGAGCAAATTTGGATAGGTTTTGTGTGGACCTATTGAGCAGATTTGAGTAGGTTCTAAGTGGACTTATTGAGCAAAGTTGTGCAGGTTCTGAGTGAACCCATTGAGCAGATTTGTGCTAGATCGAATGTATTGTGTTTAGTACAAGAGATTGAGTAGAGTTGTGCTAGACCGACTAGACTGTGTTTAGTACAATATTGAGATAGAGCTTTGGAGATGACAAAGCAGAGAGGACAGAGTCTCTAGTGGATAGAGATCCATCAACCAGGACATTGAGGATGAGTCTTCTGAGTGAGGACAAGAGTCTTCAAGTGGAGAGAGATCCACAGCCAGTGCATTGGAGGCAGAATCTTCTAGAGGATCACCAACTAGAGCAGAGGAGGAGTTCTCTTGTGGATAGAGATCCACATCCAGATTTAGGAGATCAATATCTCCTTTGTACAGAGGTCCATAAACATTGTAATTGGGAAGGATTCCCAAGAGATTATTTGAGAAATATTTAGAAGAAATATTTTCTCTGTGGAGGTAGCCCACATTGGGTGAACCATGTTAAAATATGTGTCTCTATTGTGTATGGTGTTTTGTCCATTGCTTTGATTACTGCTATTGATACTACTATTTATAAACTACATAATATTGATTTGAAAAGAAAATTAAAAAGTGGTCTTATATTGATCACCCCCCTCTCATTATAAGCTTGTGTTCTTCACCTTAGGAATATTTGAAATTCTTAGAGGAGCCTCTATCTTTAATTCATATTTTTTGGGAAGGACCGAGCCAAACACTATTTGTGGTAAAATCTACTCCTAAAGAGCAACACCTCATAATATAGTTTTTGAATCTAGGATAGTCCTATAGGTTCTAGTTCTACCTTTGTTAGTAAAGGCTAACTAAGATTCATTTCCACATAGAATCTAGAATACATGGTTGTGTTTCCTTCCATTTTATCTCTAGAAATACCCAAATATTTTCCAAGGGAACTACTAATGTTCTCCAATACTTTCTCACTCTAGAAATCCATTGGGAGTGCATAAAAATGGATGCACATTAGGATAGTAGTGGGTTCAATTCAAGGATTAAATCCCACTCTCTAGATTTGAACAAATAATCCTATCAAACAATGATTCCTCTTTTTCGATTTAAAATCCCTATTGTTGTTGACAAGTGAGGAAAAACTAACAATAAAATATCCATTATTAATAAACCACAAAGAATACTCACCAAGAGGCTCCCAATTCTATTGAACCCATGAATGTGAAAATATTAGGGTAGGGAAAAGATCAATGAATTTACAGATCATGTCATGATTAGATCTATACAATATTGTTTCTTCTACTATAATCTACTCAATGATAATCTTTGGCCTAGATTCTAACTATGGAAATCATCCACTGACTCTTTAAGATGTTAATATTTTTGTAGTAGCCCCAAAGAGTATTTTTAGTGCAATGTTTTGTACTTCTTCAATATCTATTAGATATTTTTTCTTCAACAAAAATACAAATGAACTTTGTCTATCTAAGAGAGGATCTAGAGTCATCCCCATTAGGCCTCCTAGAGTAACAATCTCATCTTAAATTTTACAATAACTAAAAATTACTTTGTCTACCCAATCGATGCCCTAGTTTTCCCTGCTAGAGCTCTTCCTCAAGTTTTCGTATTATTATCCCATTCAAGTATGGGTAGAATTGAAATTGAAGTCATGGATAAAAGTTTGGACACGCATAGGGAAATAAAAGTGACTAGAAGTTGCAAGGAAATAATAGTGGAGAAAAGCCCAAACACTTGCAAGAAAATAATAGTGGCCAAAATCCTAGACACTCATGGGAAAATAATAGTGGATTGATGCTAGACACTCCTGGGTAAATAATTGTTACCAAAAGTTCAAACACTCATGGGGAAATAATAATGGTCAAAATCCTAGAAACTCACAGGGAAATAATAGATGCAAGTTAAAGCCCTCAGAAGCCTAGACACATATAGGGAATATAGAAGCAAGTTAAAGCCCTTGGCAAGTAGAAATGATAACAATATCATAGAGATTCATACGGAAATTTAAAAGCAAGTGAAGTTGAAGCCCTAATTGGAAGTCTAGACACTCTTGAAGAAATTAAAAAGCAAGTGAAGTTGAAACCCTGATCGAAAGTTTGGACACTCAGTGTTGAAATAAAAATTCAAGTGAAGCCAGTCATTTAGTTTTGTTTAGTGCAACCTGCATGAAATAACTTTTTTTAGTATTGCCAAAAGCTTGTAAGCTAGTTGGCCAGAGCTTTTGGGTAATGAAGCATGTAATAAGCTTCAAAGTCTTTGGTTAAGTAAGAAATGAGTAAACAAGTTGCTAGAAGCTTGAACACTTGCAAGGAAGCATAAGTGGTTGGAAGCCCAAACACTTAACAAGGAAGCATAAGTGGTTGGAAGCCCAAACACTTACAAGGAAGCATAAAAGGCCAAACACCTAGAAACTTGCAAGGAAGAGGCATAAGAAGAGAAAATTAGCTCAGATCAGAAGCCCAAACATGTCAGGGAAATATAAAAGCAAATAAATTAAAAGCCTTGGCAATGGAAAGCTAACCATGCCAGAAGTTCAGAATGCTATACTCTGTGTTTTGGTGGTAGAATTTCTTATTTGCAATACCAAAAGCCTAGAGAAAGATAAAAGCAAAATAAATTAAATAGTGGAAGCTAAACATTCTAGAAGTGTAAAAGCAAATAAAATTAAAGCCCTGGTAGGAAGTCCAAATATTTGTAGGGAAATATAGAAGCAAATAAAATTAAATCTTTAACAATTGAAAATTAGCATCAATGCCTTGAAAAAGGGAAAAAATGCAAAAATTATTGGAAAGGGTAAAAAATTCCCCAAAAATGCAAGAGATTGCCAAAATGCAAAAATTACTGGAAATGAAAATAATTTGTCAAAAAATAGCAAAATCACTGAAAACTGTAAAAATTTGTTCAAGGGAAAAAATTAAAATTGCAAAAAGAGAGAGAGGCATTGAGAGGGAATATATATATATATATATATATATATATATATATATATATATATATATATATATATATATAAACCAACCAAAAATTAAAAAAGTTAAAATGATAATAATACTAATAAATTCCAATGCTTGTATTTTTGACTTTGTTTTTCAAGATATCTGGCTTGGATGCTCTAACTTCAAAGATGAAAGACATGAGAGTTTTAATACTGACTAAGCAAGCACAAATGTGCAGGATGACAGATGTGGTGAAATTAATGATTGTCTCCATATTTTGTAGAGAAATAAAATTTAATGAGGCATGGTTGAGGTGTAGCCACCAAATTAATTATAAAAGTAACACTATGTGAAAGCCATCAACTTGTATAAATATTGGCTTACTTGTTAGTTATAAATGTCGAGAAAACATCCATTGGTGAAGTCTGAGTTTCTTTTGTTGCCCTTTTTTTATTTTTAGTTTGAATGGATCTTTTGAATCAAGCATAATATTTTTTAAAGATTCATTCCTATAATCCACTAAATTCCTATAATCCATTAAAGTGGGTAAACTTGAAACAAATGTATGCCATGACTGTCTTTATAATGCAATACTTTTAAATATATTTGTGTTCAATTTGCACATGATGATAGTAGTTGCACTCAGTATATTTTCATAGTTTGTTTCTCCTTTGAAAATTACACCATGTCAAACTTTAGGTTATGTGAATATTTGTTGGGCTAGGATTGGTTTTAAATCAAAATTATTGTTTTACCAGATTGAAACTAAATTTTAGGGTAGTGTAGGCTTGTTTCTTTTCTTTTCCCCTTAAACCTTTGATTTTTCTTTGAAACCTATTTAGATTAGAAGTAAATTAATTTTTGTTTAAAGCTAATAATTTAGTTTTCTATTGCCAATTTGATATTCGCTAATGTTGTAAGATAATCAACTTGAGTGCAATGAATGCTAATTTGTTAACTACAATTTGCATGATTTAGAACTTATATATTTTTTATTTTATAGTCTCAATTATTCTAACTCATCCATGTTATAATTGTTAAAAATATTATATTATTTCACAAAATAAATCTACAAGATCTTACAATAACATGCACAAATAAATGAACATCACATTAAAAAAAAAATTAATTGAAAATACATCTACTATATGTAATGCTTCCTCAATAATCTATTACATGGGTTTGTCTTTAATATATACATACATGACTCTTGACCTTTGCTCTCCTCAAATTCAAGGGAGATCCAACTCTTCACATTTCTCTCTTACATAAAAATAAATATCACATATTACATAAAGATAATGTTTCTTAGGATAGTTGGAAGCTTACTAGAATGGTAAGGGCTTTGGCCTCTCTTTGAGAGGTCCAAGGTTCAAACCCCACTCAATATAAGGGGACCCCAACCCCTCATAAAAACCTATGTAAACTTATTATTTTTTTAAAAGATAATATCTCTTCTAATTGCACATAAATCCTTACTTCTAAACATGACACAACCTACACAACTCACATTTTCTAACAAGATACCTCATACTCAGAACTCACACATCTTACATGGCATAATCTACAATCAATAACATGACACATACTATAGACTCAAAAATTAAAAATTAAATATACACCACTCTCTAAATTATTTACAAGGTACCAATCCAATAATAATACCTATGTAATGGAGTTATTTTCAAGCAATTGCATTTCATATTAATATATTGTGCCCAAGGAAACCTATCTCTTAGAGTCATACCAACAAAAGCCCCTTGAAAGAACAACTATCAATGACCTCTAGGCTTATCCATACCTACCAATACTTGGCATACTCAAACCTTGGAGAAACAAATACCCTTTCAAGAGGAGCATACTTTGTTCAAAGTATTTTGGCTTACCCTTGATACACCAACAATTGGAGTTTATCTCTTTATGCCTAAACAAAATGGCACTAAAGAAGGGGAAATTTAGAACGTGCCATTTGCATGCTAAATGGAAGGCTTCTTCTATAGCTTTGAAGGTAGCTCATTCATAGGATTTTATAACCTATTCCCAGGCTAAGGAAAAATATGAATTAAAAGATAACATAGTAGCATAATATGAGGCATTGATGAAGAATAAAACATGGGAGTTGGTTATTCTTCTAGTAGGAAAGAATGATGGAAGGTGTAAGTGGGTCTATAACATCAAGTACACATTAAATGGGTAGATAGAAAAGCACAACGCACACCTTTTTGCCAAGGGCTTCTCTCAATAGAAGGGAGTAAACTACACTGAGACATTTGCACATGTAGCTAGGATAGACTTTGTTAAAATTATTCTTTCCATTATAGCTTCCTATGGATAGAAGATGCATCATATGGATGTGAAGACTCTATATTTCTACATGGAGAACTTTATGAGGAGATCTATATATAGTAGATATATGATTTAAGCTAGAGGGTACTACTCCATTGGTATGTCACTTGACCTGATCTTTATATGGTCTTAAGAAGGCTCCTTATGCTTTGTATGAGAAAATCCATTATTTTTTTTAGTTGTGGATTTTAGCAATGTGAGGTTGAGCATGATGTTTACATTAAATATTATGATGAGAAAATTGTGATGGTTGTGTTATATGTTATTGGCCTTCCTATTATAGGCAACTCCAATACTTTGATTCAAGAGAGTCATGGATTTATTTCATCTTTGAGATGATAGATTAGGTCTCTTACACTATTTTTTAAGAATCAATATTGATCAATTAAATTTTGGGATTACCATCTCTCAATCCAAGTATGCTTTAGATCTTCTTAACTGGTTTAGGATAGAGTGTAAGCCTACTCAGACCCCCTTTGCTTAAAGTCTAAAATTATGGGATGATTATACCACATCTTTGGATGATGCCATGCTATGTTAGTCTCTTGTAGAACGTCTTATCTATCTCACCCACACTAAACAAGATATAGCCTTTATTGTTAGTTATTATTCTAGGTACATGTAATATCCTCAAGAGAGTCACTAGATAATATCCAAGAAAAATTTTATATACATAAAAGGAACACGTTATATGGGCATTCACTACTCTATTGGTTCTCCAATTTTTATAGGTTTTTGAGATGGTTATTAGATAGGTGATTTGGATGAGTAGAGGTCCACCTCGGGATTTTCGTTCTACTTGGGATCCAACCCTATTTCATGGTGTTCTAAATCCCAACCTACCATTTCTTAGTCTTGCACAAATGCTAAATATTGTGCTCCCAATGAGGCAACCAAGTATCTTATATGGATGTTAATGATTTTCATGGAGACTGGTATCCCTTAGAGTTCTCTAGCTCCCTTTCACTATTACAATCACAATACTCTTTAGTTTATTTGTAATATTATGTTTCATCAATGGATAAAGCACATTGAGAAATAGATGCATTTTGTGTTATGACTTTATGCTCATGTGATGTTAGATCCTATGTTTGTTCCTTCATTTGAGTAGGCAATAAATATTTTGGGTAAGATAATTCCCAAGGTCACTTTTGTATACATACAAGAGCTTCTTGGAGTGTGAAAGTGTCCCTTAAGGGGTAACCAATGTAAGGGCCTCTCTCTATATCCCTTGTTTATCTTAAGGTAGGATGTTGGAATATGTGGTGGTTAAGCTTCTCTTGAGGCCATGGCTAATTTTTTGTTAGGTTTTTCCTTTGGGCCTATGTAAATTTTGAAAAGGTATTTTTATAAATTTTTATTATTTTGTTTCTAAGTGTCAATCTCATAAAATTCACCTAAAGGCAACATGTACTTGGATATAAAACCTCTCCTCAATGATCATTTTATTATTGGTTTAAGTGTAATTTTGATTATCTTTGAGTGAAGATATTTTGGTGTCTACAAACACCCCATCATTTATTGTGTTTTGTATATGTTGTGATGAGGAATAATTTGTAATAGTTAGGTGAATAGGCTTAGTACTATTGTTAATAGTTTTTATGTAATATGAGGGACTACACAAACTCAAGATAGTTTTGATTTATTGGTGAATCTTCTAGATAGTTAGTTGTTAACATATTACTAGTTGTTTTCCCTTAAAAAAAAATAATGTTAGTTTTTTATTTGGTATCTTTTAAATTTAGAACCTTGTTACAATTTAGAATATATGTGGTTATATATTTCATGCTTATTTAAACACTAGTTAGTAATACAATTGTTAGCTTCAATTGATCCACATCAAGAGTATTAAAGCAGGTGATCAACAAATTTAGGTTATTTCTAGTTTTTTCTCTACTAATGCTTGTGAAGCATGCACATAACACACTGACTGTTTCCTTTCTAGTGACTTTTTCCTGACCCCAAGGGCTTGGTGGGTTAGTGAATTGACAATTCAATTCTCATTCTTGTCGAATATGAAGAGGTAAAAACCAACTATTGGTGTATTAAGGGCAAGTAGACTTACTTGGAATAAATTGTGTTCCCTCTTAAAATGGAATTTTTTTCCCCCAAGGTTCAAGTATACCAAGTCTTGGCCAATGTGAATAAACTTAGAGGTCATTGATAATTGTTCCTTCAAGGGGCCTTTGGTAGTTATGACTCAAAGATATAAATTTTCCTAGGCATAATTGCTCTAAAATCAAATTTGCTTAATTGTCTAAAATAATTACACTAAACTAATATTATAATGTATACAAGCTGAGCATAATTGAGGCTCGACAAAAGAAATATAAATTTAAAGTTCTACAAACTGTGATTGCCCAATCAATATCATTCGATGCACTTAATATTATTAATGCACGTACAATAACAATGATTAGTTTAAAGCTATATGAAACTTTTAAAATGCACTATAGTAAAATTAGCTTCAAGAAAAAATTAATCTACTTCTAATCTAAATAGTACTCAAAGAAAAAACAAAGGGTTTAAGGGTAAGATAAAAGAAAAAATAAACAAGTCTATATTGCCCTAAACTTGGTTTTAATTTGGTAAAGCAATAATTCCAATTTAAAACCAGCCCCGACATGACCAATATTCACATAGTCTAAGATCTAGGATGGTGCAATCTTCAAAGGAGAGAAAATTATGAAATAAACTGAGTGCAACCACCATCATCATGCATAGATTAAATACAAGGATTTTTAAAGCCTTATATTATAAAGATAATCATGGAATACATTGGTTCAGATTTGTCCACTTTAGTGAATTACAAAAATGGAGCTCACAACAACATCAGGCTTGGTTCAAAAAACTCATTCAACTAAAAAAACAACAAAGAAGCTAAGTCCAAGGGCTTGCAAATGCATGGTTTCTCAACCCTTCTAACCGACTAGTGGGTTAGCATTTATACAATTTTTGGGCTCTCAACATAGCTCACACTTTCACAATATACAAAAATCATATCTTCCTTCCTTCTAGTGAATCAAATCTAAGATTTGATTTTCCTTCCCATGACATTCTTACTATGAGCTCCTCAAGATTGCTTTGGCTACGCCCTCAACCATGTTGTATTTAATTTTAATTTCATCTACACCTTAGGCTTACTTGTTGGGAGCTTGGGATTTGATTGGTTAAGATCTACTAACTGCAGCAAGTGGATTGGACATTAATTTTATGAAACTTTGCCACTTATTGCATTCTGACACCATTTTTGTCATGCTAACATCACCATGATGTTAACTCCTTGGGATCATTTTTTAGCTGCACTTTAGCCATACCTTATTAAATATTAATTCTCTACTTTCTCAACCACAAGTGGATTAGCCATTAAATTCTATGTATCTTATGTTTGGCTAGGCAACATTATGTTATCACTTTCTAATCCATAGCTGCCATGTTAAATATTCAACAAAACAGAATTAAAGGTATTAGATTATTATTATAAAGATTTTCATTTTTTATTTTCAAATAATTATTTTATTTTATTATTATTATTATTATTATTACTTATTTTAATTCTCCTCCTTTGAATCTTTCTCTCTTTGTGCATCCTTTCATACAAATATTTCACTTCCTAATAAATTTTCCCTTTTTCAAATGAAATTTTGCAATTTTTGATGACTATGCAATTTTTTGGAAATTTACATGTTTTCCAACCTCCTTCCTTTTATATGCTTTGGTGATTTATTTTTTTATGGGGGGTATTTTACCTTTTTTAGCAATTCTTCAGATTTTTCTTCCCACCCTAATGTTTGGGCTGCATTTTAAATCTCTCTCGAGCCGCCCTAGTGATAAATTCCAATTACCATGATTTTATTTTTATTAGCATCAATATTTTTCCATTAGCATTTGGTGCTTCCAACATTATGCATTTATAATTCTTGGGTTTGCTTTTTATATTTCCTAGGCTTCCAAACTTGCTTCAATATTTCCCCAGGCTTGCATTTTATACTTTATAATAGCGTCATCCATTTTTAGGGTATTGACTAGGATAATTTTCAATTGTCAGGGTAAACTAGGGTGTTAGCTAGGCTCCAACAAAAGTTTGTTTTTTCATACCCTCTATTATCTCTTAAGAAGAAAATCAAACTCTACTTAAACCCATTGATAGAGAGGAGTTGAAGAAGGTAGTCTTTGGAATGAGCATGGAAAAAATACCAGATCCAGATGGCTTCCCAATTGAGATTTTTTAAACCTTCTAGGATAACTAGGAGGAGGATGTAATAGTTGTTAAAGAGGAGTCTAAAAGCAGTAAAAATGCTTAAAGCATTAAATCATACATTCATATTCTTAATTCTAAAAGGGGATGAGGGGTATATATTTTAGATTATAGACCTATTGCCTCATGCAATATCATATATAAAATATTCATAAAGGTAATGCTTGACTGGCTAAAACCTCTCATAGATAACACTATCTCCTCTGAGCAAGGGGGCTTTGTAGAGGGCAGGCGGATCTTGGATGGTGTGCTTCTAGCTCAAGAGGTAACCCACTACTCTATGCAAAAATATGGTAATAGAGGAATGTTCATAAAATTGGATATGTCAAAGATTTATGATATGGTAGAGTGGGGCTTCTTGTCAAGGATGATGGCAGCCTTTGGTTTCTCTCAAGATTGGATAGAATTGGATTTTTTATGGATTTTGAACCTTTAATATTAATATAAATTCAAAAGATAATATTCATTGGATCAAATATATTATAGCCACAATATAATAAACCCCGTAAGGGGGAAGAAAATCCAAGGTTCAAATCTTGAGCCTCATCAAACTGAATGCTTGTCTATATTCCTAGTGCTTTTAGTGGTGTAAAAGGTTTAAAATGATGCAACATAGTGGTTATAGGGGCAGACAATGCAGATAATCGTGACAGCTACCAGTTCACCATGTTTACAAATATATATAGTTACAATATAATAAGATCAAGATAATAATGTAACAAAATAATATGAGCCATTTGTGACCAGGAGATAGGTAGGTTTAATGAAATTGATAATTGCATTAACATTAGCTTTAGGAATAAAGCATTCATTTAAATAGATTACAAAATAGAAAGAAAACTAATCTCTCTATATCCACGCTAACTGAACGCTAACGTAGGTAGAGTGTTAGGTTTAGAACTCTTACCTAGGATATTTAGGATTAACCATTAGATATTTAAGACAGTAAATATCTACATGGTAGAAAGTAAAAAGTAGAAAAGTAAATGTAATAATATACCTATGTAGTATAATGCTTGTCTATGGTACCATCTGCCTTATATTTGACTTTGTAAGCCCATTTGCAGCCTATGGGTTTCTTTCCTTTAGGCAAATCTACCAGCTTCCATGTTTTATTCTTGATGAGGGAGTTATGTTCTGCATCCATAGTTGCCTTCCACTAAGGCAGTCTAAGTGCTTCATCAACTGTAGAAGGTTCATTTTCATCAAATGATGATAAGTAAACCCTCTCCTCATCTATTTCCATATCATCTTCCCTTGCTAACTCTCTATCAACAGAAAGGTCTTGAAAATATGCACAAAGATCATCAACTGAAGTGGATGCTTCAGTATTTTCTTGTTGAGTCATGCTTCATGTTTTTGGACGATTGAGAGTAAGATCAGGTAGGGAAGTGAGTTTGGAATATTTTATTGTGCTCGTATACCATTTGGGAGGATTTTTCTATTATGGAGAAGGAAGTGGTTGTTGCTCCTCATCATCAAGGTATACTGATGTAGTGTTAGGTGTGAAAGCTTCATCAAACACTACATCTCTGCTGACATGTATTTTCTTGGTAAATGGGTCTATCAATCGATAGCCTTTTGAGAATTCATCATAGCCAAGAAAAACACATGGTAGGGACTTCTCATCTAATTTATTTCTTTTCTCCTTGGGTATATGCATAAAAGCCTTACACCCAAATACCCGTAGATGAGATATGGAGGGTTTCCTTCCACTCCATGCTTCCTGAGGAGTCATACCTTCAAGAGCCCTTGTGGGTGCTCTATTTAGAAGATATACTGCAGTTTGAACAACTTTAGCCTAGTAAATTTGCTCAAGATTCACTCCCTTAAGCATACATCGAACCATTTCCATAATGGACCGATTTCTTCTCTCAACAACTCCATTTGACTGAGGAGAATAGGCTGTGGTTAACTATATTTTTATCCCATGAGTCTATAAAAATGAGGAAAATTCCTTTGATGTGTATTCCCCCCTCGATCTGAATGGAGGGTCTTGATGAAGCATCCTGATTCTTTCTCAACAAGCTTTTTGAATTGTTGAAAATAGGTAAATGCTTCAGACTTCAATTGCAAGAAGAAGACCCACATCTTGCGTGAGTGATCGTCGACAAACAATTGAAAATACCTTTTTCCTCCACAACTAGTAGACATGGGACCACACAAATCTATGTGAACCAACTCCAAAGGTACCTTAGCTCGAAAGGAGCTAGGTTCAAAGGGCACTCTATGTTGCTTGCCTGACAAGCAATCTGAGCATACTGGCAAAGTAGATGAAAGAGTAGGTAATCCTTTCACCATTTGATATTTACTGAGTTCTAGTAAATATCCTAAACTTAAATGCCCAAATATCTTATGCCATAGAGATGTGGCCTCTTTCGTGGTTACTGCCATTGCAGTATGTGTTGAGGTAAGTGCATCTAAGACAAACAAACCATGTTTGTATGAACCTGTTGCTATCGATTTTCCTTTCTTGGTGATAAAGCAACGTTTCTTTTCTTTGTCCACCTTGAAATTGACATTCATGTGATTGTCCAGGATTTGTGGAACTGACAAGAGATTATTTTTCAATCCTGGTACATAAAGAACTTTTTGAATTTTACATTCTCCATCTGGAAGGGAGACAAAAACACTTCCTTCTCCCTAAAATCGATAGGTTTGATCATCAACAATGGTGACCGGTCTACCTTCTCGAGCCTCAAATGTCTCAAACCAGGACTTATCGCCAGTCATATGCTTACTAGCACCTGAATCTATGTACCACACAGTGTCCTTGTTAGGGGAATCTGTATGTGTCATGAGCACCTTGTGTGCTCGTTCAGAGTCCGAACTAGAATCTTCAGCTGCAATGTGTCCCTGTTGTTGTGTATTCTTGTTCTTTGGTTTGCCTTTGCCCTTCTTGTTTCCTTGTTCATTGGGCGGTTTGTTCTTAAACCAACATATTTTGGTTTCATGAGTGTCCTTGTCACAAATCTTACAATACTGCTTCTTCTTCTGAGTCTCTTTGCCTTTACCCTTGTTTTTATTAGAAGAAGAACCTTGCTGTTGATTCCACTTTTTCTTACCACCTTGTCTGTTCGAGAAAAGAGCATTGTTAGATGCCTCATCTCTATGGAGTTGATTAGCTTCTTCTGTTTGAAGCATATTTACCAACTCGACAAAAGTCACTGTCCTTCCAGAGACTTGTAATGAAGTGATCAACATTCTGTAGGAGTCGGGAAGAGCCCTCAAAATGATAGAGGTCAAGACTTGGTCTTCCACTTTTTCTCCTAAGGATTGCAGTTTTGTTTTCAATTCTGCCACTCTACAGAGGAATAGCTCTACTGTTTCTCCAGATTTCATATGAAGAGTATGAAGTTGTGTTTGGAGGTGAAGAATTGTTGATTGATTCTTCCCCGCAAAGATGGTTGTTAAGGCATCCCATGCCTCCTTACCATTTTTAGCTTCACTGATATGAGGTTGGATATCATCAGTAATGGCTAGCAAGATCATTAAGGATAGTTTTCTATCCTTTTTATCAAATGTTGTTTGATCTGCTCCTGCTGATTGAGGTCTAGTTTCACTTCCATCCACTATAGACCATAGATCCTCTATAGTTAAGATAGCTTTCATCTTAGTCTTCCATGCAGAATAATTTGAACCTTTGAGCAGTTGGCTCTCAGTGAGATACTTGTGCATCATGGCCATGGTGAAGGTTTCAAATTTGATAGGACGAAGATGGTTGTATCTTGCACTATACCCTCAAAAGAGTATATGGAAGATGTTTAATTTGCTTCTATAAGATATTTAATGGCACCTGCCTTAACACCCTTAACAAGGGATGAAAAGTTTGAGGATTTTAAGCCAAACAAATAGAGCAAATTAAAGGGGTAGGTTTTGAAAGACTTTTGATTGTGCTCTCTAGGATATTTAATGGCACCTGCCTTAACACCCTTCAAGAAGGATGAAAATTTTGAGGTAATTAAGCCAAACAAAGAGAGTAAATCAAGGTGTTTGTAGTTTTGGACCTTTGGGTGAGGATTATTTAAAAAATTGACTTTGTTTAACCTGTGCAAGATGTAGCACGATTTGTAGTGAAATTTGGGTTTTCAAGTGTGAAGTGCTCTTCAATTTTTATGATTTTTTAATTGCAAAATGATGTATAGTGCAATAATAAAAAAGAGAGCAACCCAAATTATTTATCACTATAGGTGTCGGATGCAACCGAAAATGCACCTAATGAAGCCAATTTTTGAAAAAGGTGTCGAGTACAATCGAGAATGCACCTTTATTATTCTAGAAAATCCCCCCTTTGTCTTTACAATTTTGCAAAAAATAGAAGCACAAATGTAACTTCTATCCCCCCTTAATGATTACAAAATTGAGAAAGCAAGCACTCCTTTCAAGACAAGTCGACACACGACCCGCGTTTGAAAGGCTTCTAGACCAGTCGACACATGACTTGGTTTTTGTTTTCAACACTCAAAAATTGGTGGTGCATTAGGATCAAAAGGCTCACGAATCCTCATGGGACCATAGCTTCTGTCCAACCCCTTCCATGGATCAGTATAGATAAGTGAGTGAGGTATAGATCTACGATATTCACGAAGCATACGACGAAAATGTGATCGTGTTGTTTGCCTTCGTAATTCGTTTCTCTTTTTGATGATTCTTTGTCTACGAAGAGCTTTCCTCACCCAAGATTTGATCTTCATGAAAACTTAGAAGAATGATGAAAAAATCAAGGAAATTTTGATGAAATTGTAAGCAACAAAATGTGTCTTTGGTTCTTGTCTCTTTATCTCCACATGCGGAGAAAACTAAAGAACAACAATGGTTTAGTTGCATAAGGATTTTGGCATTTGTATTATAAATTTAAATGCTATATATATAAAAATTTTAAAGCTTTTTAAAAGAAAATTTAACATAAAAGTTTAAATAAAAAACATCAATTTAATAGTTAAACAAAATTGATATAATTTATGAAAAACTAACATGAAAAATTCTAATTTAAAACACTAAAAAAAATAATTTTAAGCATAAAAATTTAAATAAAAATATTAATTTAGGCCAAAAACTATGAAATTTTCATCAAAAAAAATATTAACTTGCTTATGGCGGGCGCGGGATTCGATCCGTCGACTCCTGTTGGCCTAAGGCGTCCGCCTTGGCCAACTTACCAAGCCCGTGGCTTGGTTCTCAGGCTGTGAAGCCTGAGATTTAAAGAAGCCCATGGGCTTCTTTGGAAATAAGTGGGATAAATCCCACATGCATCCTGTAAAGGATGCAGAGGCCTTTAAAGGCCTCAACGAGCACTTATGCTCATGATTGCCTTCGAGCAATCGAGTCCGGGCCTCCTTTTATCGGTAGCCATGTGGCGCGACAAGGGAGGTCCACGTGTCAGGTCGAGTCCCACGTGTCAGTCCAGTCCATGTGTCAGGTCCACGTGTCAGTCCAGTCCATCCCGATCAGATGCCAGGTGGCGCGTGGCCAGAGTGCCACGTGTCGCCTAGCTATTGGTCGAGTCATATCTGCATCACCTCGGGGTGCGTGTAGGTCCACGTCAGCACCGCCTCGCCTCGGGGTGCATGCAGGTCTACGGGGAACGTGAGGGCACTCCTACCCTCGAAGCATTCCCTGCTTTGGGATCCATGCCATGGGATACGTGAGGGCGCTCCTACCCTCTAGGAATTCCTACCACGGCCTCGGGATCCATGCCCAAAAGGCCACGGGGAGTGTGAGGGCCGCCTGCCCTCGTACGCTCCCGTGGTGGGGACTGCGGGCCCGTAGGTGGTCGCGATCCACGTGGGGACGGAAAAAAATCCCCATGGGTTGCGATTACGACCAAGGTCAAAATGGCCCTACATCGGGATCTGTGCCCTACGTTGGGATCCGCGCCCTGCGTCAAAATCTGTGCCCTACGGGATTAATAAATCCTAACAACAAATAAAATGCCAAAATAAAATAATCAAAACCTAGCTTAGGAGTATTAAAAAATGGGCGTAGGAAATAATTAAGGGTCACCAAATTTGGTGTCGTATTTCCTCGCTCTGTCAAACTCCTCGCTCCAGCTCTGGTACCAATGTGACCAGGAGATAGGTAGGTTTAATCAAATTGATAATTGCATTAACATTAGCTTTAGGAATAAAGCATTCATTTAAATAGATTACAAAATAGAAAGAAAACTAATCTCTCTATATCCACGCTAATTGAACGCTAACGTAGGTAGAGTGTTAGGTTTAGAACTCTTACCTAGGATATTTAGGATTAACCATTAGATATTTAAGACAGTAAATATCTACATGGTAGAAAGTAAAAAGTAGAAAAGTAAATGTAATAATCTACTTATGTAGTATAATGCAATATACTACCTATTTTACCCTAACACCATTTAATATGTAAATCAAGGCTAATAATATGTTAAATAACATTCACTAATAAGCAACAATATGAATGTATAAATAGCTTGAATCATACATGTAAAAGCATGTAGCAAGACTTACAATATTAATTGCTCAAATAAATGCAAACTTGATTACTCATATTTCTCTTACAAACATATCATGAAACTCTCATACAATAACAATGCTCACTATGCTTACACTATGTAAGCAATGCTTGCTATGTTGGTGATGAAGGTGATATATCTCTATGCCTCTCCATGGAGTAATATATAGCCATTTTAGGATGACTCTTGGGTTACTTGACTCTTCCTTTCCTTATGCCAAGTCTCATGACTCTTGGCTTCTCTACTTGATACTTGCATACACATGACTCTATCTTGTATGCACGCTTGGACATGACTCTTCACATAACACTTCCTAATCTAAGAACACATGTGCACACTTAAATATGAGACATCGGTGATGAGTCGAAATTGATTAGACATTTTTCGCAGGACTGCCCAAACTGCCGAACTCGTTTCGGCCATATCTCACTCATCCGGACTCGGATTGAGCTAAAATTTTGAGGGTAGATGCCTGAAAAACCCTAGAACGTCTCCACCAATTTTCATATCATTTGGAGCAACACAGATCCTAGCGCATCCCTATGTGTGAACGATATATTTGGCAAGCGGCTATGCGAGGGTTTCATCGGGGTTGAGTGCAAGCAGCTCCAGAGGTTGGTTTTTAGGGCCTTCGGGCCCTAGCGGCCAATATTTTTGTGGTTTATGCTCAATATTTTAGCAGGAAATGTTGCGGGGGATACAAGATGGGTTAGAAATTTGTCTTTCAACAGATCATACTGTGAACTTGAGTGACAACGGCTTCCAATTTGCTGCACAAAAGAAAAGTGAAAACCATACCTTTCCACGGCGTCTAGGGCAAGGATTAAAGAGATCACGAAACAAGTTTCAAGCAGTTGATCAAAAAATGGCTCATATCTCAAGTGAATATGGTGCTAAGGTGCACCCACAAAATAATTCTACTGTGAAAACCCCTGTCAAGGGTAAGAATTTCGAAGACTCGGTCCCAAAAATGAATTTTAGGGATGCCCTTCATGGTGGACAGCCTCGGCCCAATGCTAATATCAATATTAGGGCTTCCCATAAACCTCTAAGAATGCCTAAGATTGATCCCAGGAAAACGGAGTCGGGATGTCTTAAAGCGGTGATGGAACTCCTATTGTTAAGCTTGATATGGGTAACATTCAGACTGGCATTGAAGATTTGGAAAAAAGAGGACTAATTTGTCGGTTCGTGGGTTTTCGTCCGAGTCTATCTGCTTTCAAAGTCTGGGCTGCAAAAAGCTGGAAAACTAAAGGTGAGTTACAAATCTCTATTTATCCAAATGGTTATTTTCTTGTTTTATTTGCTAATAATGAAGATAGAGAGAAAACTTTTCAAGGGGGTCCTTGGTTTTTTGGAAGGGCGGGGCTTTTCATGAAGCCCTGGCATACTAAATTTAAAGCCGAAGAAGAGATGCCTTCTATAGCTCCCGTGTGGGTTAGACTCTTTGGCCTCCCTATTGAATTTTGGAATCCTACTATTTTTTCTTCAATTGGAAACTCTTTAGGAACTTTTATGATGATTGCTTGATTGTACTCAAAATTTTGAACATATTATTTATGCTCGGATTTGTGTTTTAATGGATTTTGACAAACCCCTACCTAAAAAGATCACATTACAATTTGGGGAAGACACTTGGGAGCAAGTAGTGGACTATGAGAACATTCCTTTTCGTTGTAGAATTTGCCATGAATATGGTCATTTGGCCGGTGCTTGCCCAAATAAAATTCCTGATCAAAAGAAAGAAGATATAAACTCAGCGAGGTTTCCAAATACCTAAGAAGAAGAACACTCGAGAAAAAACCGGTTATGAAGGATCAATCAAAGTCATCTGCTAATATGTTTGAAATCCTTTCCACAAATGATGTCCCAAGTGAGGAAGAGGAAATAATGGAAACTAAAATCTTAGAAACACAATTTAAATATGAAGGGAAGAACTCGAGAGACAAACCAACAAATCAAAGGTTTTCAACGAGAAAAAAAAGGAGAAAATTTACACAAGAAAAACAATATTTCAAATGTCAAAACTTCAAATAATGCAGGTCCCAATATAGACTCCGTTGAACCATCTAGTAAAATTTTGGTCGTGTACGAGCATTCTTCAAGGTTAGAAGCCATCTCAGATTCAATTGGAATAAGTCAAGAAACGAGGGAAAAAAAATTGAAGATGGATTCTAATCAAAAAGTAGGTCGCAAGACCAATCAATATCATATGGTAAAAGAAGGTGAAAAGCTTGTAGAGGAAGGTAAGATTAATGCCCTTCCCAACTTTTTTAGCCCTGGTATTAATGAAGATCATCACTTGGAATATTAGAGGACTCAAAGGGAGTCTTTCAAAACAAAATGAAATTAGAAGAATGATTCGGATAAATCATCCACATCTTGTTTTCCTTCAAGAAACAAAGATGTCAATGGAGGATATGGACTTAATTGCCGAGTAAAATTTGGCCAGCTGGAAAAGTGGTTTCCCTCGGTTCCCAAGGGACTTCGGGTGGCATTGCTTGTCTTTGGGACCCAAAAGAGGTAGTTATTCACCATATGGTTGGCGGTTGGGGTTTGTTGGCTATAGCTATTCAAAGTAGACATTCCAACCAGATTATGCTCTGCATTAATTGTTTATGCTCCGACTTCTTTGGAGGAAAAAAGAAGACAGTGGAAGGATATTACTCATATTATCTCTCATTTTCCTAAAGCTTGGATCTTGATCGGAGGAGATTTCAATACCATCCTCTCTCTGGATGAGAAAAGGGGGAAATAGAAATTTGGACAAAAGCAACGACCTCATGAGCGAATATATTGCAAACCTCCATCTTGTGGATATCCAACTTGAGATAATGGCCTTATGACTTGGTCTAACGAGAAGGCAAGGCTTAGCTTGTATAATGGAGAGATTGGATAGGTTTTTGCTCTCTGAAAATTTCTTAATCCATGGTCACATTCCTAAAGTGAAGACTCTTAATAATGTTGGTTCGGATCATTGGTCGGTCATGGTGGAAATGTGGAAAACCAATGTGAGTTTCTCTCCTTTTCGTTTTCAATTAATGTGGCTTAGAGACATTTCCTTGAGACCTCGTGTGCAACAATGGTGGAAGGAAGGTAAACCTAGGCATGGGACTAAGATGTTCTGTTTTGCCAAAAGACTGCAATACATTAAATCCAAAATCAAGACTTGGAAACTGGAAAGATTTTGGGGATGTTCATAAAAAAAAACATGAAGTTATTGCTCATCTTGAAAATTTGAATAAAAAAATCCGTTTAGATGGCCTCACGGAGAAGAGAAGTGCGAGATGAAATTAAACTCACAACTCGGTTAGAGGAATGGGAAAAAAGAGAAGAAATCTTATGGAAGCAAAAATCTAGAATTCAATGGCTCAAAGAAGGAGATCGAAACACAAATTTCTTCCACAAATCTCTTCTAGCTCGAAGATCTCACAACTTTATTTCTTCCTTAAAATCAGATTATGGAGATGTTGTTTATACTTGGGATGGCATGAACTCTATTGTTGTTGATTACTTTTCCAATCTTTTTTTTGCTACTCCTCTTGACTCGACTTCTCAACATAATGTTCTTCAAGCAATCCCTTCTCTTATCACTTATGAGGAGAACTCTATTTTGGCTGCTCCTGTTACTATCAATGAGCTTCAACAAGTGGTTTTTAAAATGCAAAAGGGAAAACCCCAGGTCTGATGGTTTTCCTATTGAGTTCTACCAAGAGTTATGGGATATCCTTCATGTTGATTTATTAGAGGTGGTGGAAGAAGCCGGGAAAGCCAAAGAAATTTTGAAGGTTATCAATAAAACTTATATTACTCTTGTTCCAAAAGCTCAAGAGGTTGATCATATCTCAGCTTTTAGACCTATTGCTTTATGTAATGTTCTTCTCAAAATCATTACTAAAATCATGGCGAAAGGTTGAAGCCTCTTTTGCATAAGATTATTTCCCCAGAGCAAGGGGGTTATGTGGAAGGACGTCAAATAGTAGATGAGATAGTTCTTGCTCGGGAAGCCATCCATTCCATGGATATGCAAAATTCTCCTTCCATGTTCATTCGGTTAGACTTATCCAAAGCTTATGACAGAGTGGATTGGCACTTCCTTATCAAAGTTTTGAGGCAATTTGGTTTCTCTAAGGATTGGATGGATTGGATTATGGGATGTATCTCTTTAGTTTCCTACTTAGTTCTTATCAATGGCGAGGCCTTCTCGGTCTTTCCCGGCTTCCAGAGGTATTAGGCAAGGTGACCCGCTATCCCCTTATTTATTCATCATTCTTCTTGAATGCTTGGGTAGGACTATAACCAAAAGAGGGAAAACAAAACCCTTGAGGGAGTTACCATTGCTCATGGAGCTAGACCTATCTCTCATCTTCAATTTGTGGATGACTCTACTCTTTTAGGTAAAGCTACAATTAAGGAAGCTTCTAATATTAAGTAGATCATTAGCTGTTTTTCTAAGGCTACTTGGGCGAGTTGATCAATGAAGACAAATCTAAAGTTATTTTCTTTCACTGCTCTGCTAGAGAGGAATCCATGGTCTTGGATAAATTAAGATATAAGAAGACCTCTCTTCCAATCACTTATTTAGGTATTCCCATAAATATTCAAAGGCAAAAAAATAAAGATTGGAATTGGTTGTTGGACAAAGTCAAGAAGAAAATTGGAAAGTGGACCAACAAGTGGCTTTCTTACGGGGGTAGAATCACCTTGGTAAAATCAGTCCTTCAAGCTATTCCTATTTATGTTTCTTCCGTTTTGAATATCCCAAAGGTTGTTCTTCGAGAATTGGATCAAATCGAGTCATCGTTTCCTTTGGAGTGGTACTAAGGAGAAAAGAAAATGGGCCTTGGTGAAATGGGATACTTTATGTCTTCCTAAGAGTGAAGGGGGTTAGGATTCCGGTCTTCAATTAATAACAACAAAGCTTTAGCTGCTAAATTATATTGGAGGATGTTGCATAACCCCAATGCTCTTTGGGCCAATAATCTCCGTGCTAAATATATTGAGAACAAAAGTCCTGAAGACCTTGTTCGCTATCAACTTCCTACCAAAGGTTCTCCCATTTTAGCGAGTTCTTAAGGCTGGTGAGGATTTGATAAAGAAAAAATTATTTTGGATCATTCATAATGGTCAACATGCAAATTTTTGGACAGATTCTTGGGATGGTCACAAGCCTTTGATAACTCGGTTTCCCGATTGGAGGCCTTGGATGGAGGAGCTTCACCGAGCTAATTGGATAAAGGTGGCTAATTACTATCGGTACCATCCTGGTAATTCAAAGGTTGGTAGATATTGGATCCCTATTGAGGACTGGCCTATTCAAATCCCAGAAAGGCAAAGACAAGATATCCAAGGCATCCTTCATATGAGATCCCTCTCTTGGTCCCATGAAAAAGATTGTTTTGGATGGAACAACACTACTAAGGGTGAGTATTCGGTTGCTCAAGGTTATTTGACCTTATGCCATAATAATCCCAACCATTCTTCTGACATATTTTCTCGATTGTGGGCTCAAAAGCTCCGGCCTAAGGTGAGGTTCTTTAATTGGCTTTTATTGCATCGTAGGGTGCTTACTGGTGAGCAACTTATGAAGCGTGGTTTTCATGGCCCTTTTAGATGTGAAATGTGTGAAGAGAATGTAGAAAATATCAACCATATTTTTATTGAGTGTACTTTAGCCTCTGAGCTATGGAGGAGAATGGCCACTTTACTTGGCTTACAGTGGTCCAATTTTTTTACTTTTGAACAGCTTTGGAGGGATTGGCCTAATCAAGAGGGTGTTGATCATTTTATTAGGCGAGTTAGTTTGGATGGGTTCTACCATTCTTCTTTGGAATATTTGGAATGAAAGGAACAACCGAATTTTTAATCAAGATAGGAAGGATATTCACTATATTTGGCAAAAGACCATAGCCAACTTAGTTGAATCGAGTCCATCAACTCCTTAATCACCCCCAAAACTCCCACCAAAGATGGGATCAAGTGATGCAAAGATTGAAGATTAAACCTTCTAAGGGCAACCAACTTAAAGGGAATGTGAGTATTAGTAAGATGGATAGGACTAGAAATTGGCAACCTCCTCCTAAGGATTTTGGAAAAGTCAATGCTGATGGAGCCTCTAGAGGGAACCCTGGAAAAGCCGGTGTGGGAGGAATTGGTAGACTTTCGAGATGGCTCCCTGGTTTTTACTTTTGCTTGAGAATTTGGGTATTCTTTCCAATAACCTTGTTGAGGGGTATGGTATCCTCGAGAGGTCTTCGAGGAGGCTACTAAGGTTGGATGGGAAAAGGTGTTAGTTGAGTCGACTCTCAACTTATGATTAATCTCTTGAAGACTCCTTCTAAGAATCATAAGGTGGATTGGAGAATAAAAAGAATTATTGAGAAGATCGAGTTAATCCAGATGGGATTTTTGAAAGTTGATTACAATCATGTGGTTAGAGATCAAAACAAGAGTGTTGATGCTTTAGCTAATTGGGCTTTGGACAAAGGTGATCTTACTTGTTATGGCCACCCTCCTATATGGTGGGCTTCTCAAATTAGGGAAGCTCTTCTTTCTATCATTTCTTTGGATGGCTCCAGTTTTGAAGGTACCTAGTTTCTTCTTGTTTTTTTTTTTTGCTTCTCTTTGGTTCATTCAGTTTTTTTTAGTTCCCTAGCTCATTCTATTCTTTATTTTGTTTCCTCTGTTGATTCTTGCCTTAATAGTCTTCTGGTCTAGATAGGTCATTGTTTTGTTCATTTTTTTTTTTTTTTTTTTTTTTGTTTAGTTTTTTAAGGTGGGTGGGTTCTTTTGTTTTGTTTTGTTTTTGTGTTCTTTGTGTTGTTTTTTGTTGTTCTTGTGTTTTTGTTGTTTTGTTTTTTTTTTATGTTTTTTGTTATTGTTCTTGTGTTTTTTTCGTTCTTGTTCTTGGGTTTCTCTTTGTTTGTGTTATTTCGTGTTTTTATGTGTGAGTGTTTTCTATGTTTTTTGTTTTTGTTTATTGTCTGTTGTTGGTTGTTTTTTATTTTTATTTTTTTTTAATTTTTTAGGTTTTGGTTGTGTTTATTTTTCATGTTTTTTTGGGTTATGTCTTTGTAGTGTTCTGTTGTTTTTGTCTTGTTTGTGTTTTGTTATGTGGTTCTTGTGTTTTTCTATGTGGTTTGTGTTGTGGTTTCTTTTATCTTATTGTGCGTGTTTGGTTGTGCTTTTGTTTTTGACACACTCAAGGAGCATGTTTTTTATTTTATTTTATTATTTTTGTTGTTATTTACTTATTTTTAAATTGGTTTTGTGTGTTTGTTTGCTCCTTGAGTATGTCAAAGGTGGTAGGCCAGGTCCGAGTCCTGGGCGTTTTTGGCGGAATGGATACCCCTGCCTCCTTGGGTCTTACCCGAAAGTGGCATCCCTTTTGGGATGTTTTCCACAAAAAAAAAAAAATATGAGACATCGGTGGACATTTACACACATTACACTTGCACATTTATTTACATGACATTGTGCATTTATTGCATATTATTACATTATATAAAATATTTACTCACATTCTAATCTAGGATACAACCCTAATCTAATATTTACAAGGATGTACCAAGGAGGTACATGAGCATGTACCAAATAAATTAATCTACTCTAACAAAGTTGAATCTCTTCTATGACATAGTGTTAATCAAAGGCCTTTTCTCACAACCGTTTGGAGCCACTCAAGGCATTCATTAGGGAGATCCTTGTTTTCCTTATCTTTTTCTCATATTTGTTGAAGGCTTGGGTAGACTCGTCTTGAGGAAAAGACAACAAGGTTTTCTTATATATATTAAGGTGGGTGAGGAGGTCTTGACTCACCTATAGTTTGTGAATGACATTGGATTGGTAGAAGTGGCCAACCTAAAGGAAGTGAGAATGATTAGAGAAACTCATTGTTTACCATAGGACCACACACTAAGTCATCAATGATAAGAAATCCAAAGTGATCTTCTTCAATCTTGATCAAAAGCTTTAAGAACAATTTTTAGAGATCTTGGTATTCACGAGGACTCTCCCAATGGTATATTTGGGGGTTAGTTTGCATTTAAAAAAAATGAATATAGCTATCTAGAGGAATCTTTTAGATCGTATCAAAGAAATAATTAACCACTGGTCTCACAAATAGTTAATCTTTACGGTTAGATTAACTTTTTTTATAGTCAATCATTCACACCATACCAAATTATAAATTTTCTATAATTGCTACCCCACATACGACATGGAAAGAGTTGTTCAATATGGCTAAAAATTTTTTATGGGGAGTAAAAGGAGAGAAGAAATGGGTGTTAGTAGGTTGGGAAGAATTAAACCATCCCAATGTAAAGGGATGTTTGGGATTGAAGAGATCATAGTTAAATCAACCCACATGTTGGTTTTGATACACAAGATAAATCATACTATCATGGAAAATGCGAGCGCATGCTTTAAAGCTAAGCAGTTACATAGTGCTTTTTCTAGAGTTGAGTTACACATCCTCAAAAATTGGAATCTTCAAGAAATAATTAACACCTTTATTTCCAACAACCTAACTCCTCAACTGTGTTTTAGTTTTCTAGATCTATTCTTTGATAAGGCTTCAAAGGCTAAAATTGGAATAGTTACTACTAGAGGATTTTTATGGTTAGGACCATGCTCCAGGATTCTTGATTTTTGCCTGAATTTAAGATAAACCACTAATAATGTAGCTGAGTTGATGGGTTGCATATTTGGTCTCACTCTAACAACAAGAGAAAATATTAAAATCCTTTTAATTTATGGGGGCTCTAAGATGATCATAGCATTTATTTCTAGCAAACAATATGTCAAGTCTATTATGCTCTAGTTTTTGTTGAATCAAGTCTATAAGACTCTAGAATAAATTGAATAGATTAATTGGCATCACATTCCTAGGAAGTGGAACCATCTGGCAAATAAAAAGGTCAATGAAGGCTTTCTTTTGCATCCTTCTTTAGCTCACATAAGAAATTTTAAAACCATATAAGAAAATAAGATATGATCACATAGACTAAGCATGTTGGCTATGTTTGTTCTACAAATTGTTTTTGGACCAAGGACTATGTTGTTTTGGTTCTTTCGACGTTATTGGGAAGAGATTTTGATTTTTATCAATATTCTTTCCCTTATGGGTTTCTATATCTAGCTACATGCATCATTGGTTTGGCCTATGATGCTTATAACACCTAGTCAACTTATCATCTTTGTGCTATATTAAATAATATAAACCTTTTCCTTCAAAAAATAAAGACTCAATTGTGAGAGAAGATCATCAAATGGAGACAAAATTGATGGTGAAGCTAATTATTCAAGCAATTACCCAATTCAAACTAGGGGAAAAAGCACCACCATAAAATAGCTAAAAACCAAATCAACATGCAAATGGACACCAACCTAAACCAAAAATGTCAACAAAGGAAAAATAAGTGAGGATCCAAAAAAAAAGAGAATTATACTTGTGAAACACAAGATTTCTCAGCCTGAAGTAGGACAAGATACCTCAACCCCCCTTAGTAAGGCCTTGGTGATATACATAAAGGATCATGAAGGAGAACTTGCCCAAGATCCATCTAGTATACAATAGGAAAAACTCAAGAAAATGAAGATGAACAGAAATCATAAAGTGGGGCATAAGACCAATTAACACCACCTAGCAAAAGAATGAGAACCTCTTATATTTGAGGGTAAAGTGACTCCTATCACCAACCTCTTAAACCAGAATTACTTATGAGACTCATTTCATGGAACATAATGGGGATAAGAGGTAGTTCCCTCAAACACAATGAAACTAGAAGAATGATTCAAAGAAATAAATCAAACTTAGTCTTTCTTCAAAAGACTAAATTATTAGTGAAGGAGATGGAGATAGTGGCTAAGAAATTATGGCCTATAAGCTATGTAGAATATATCAACTCTCAAGGAGCATCAGGTGGGCTCTTCTATTTATAGGATCCAAAGGAATTTGTGGTGCATGTGACTATGGGAAGCTAGGGCATCCTTAGACTTCAAGGGCAATGGAGGAAAAGGGATCAACAACTCCTTTGTATTAACATATATGCAATGACTACTATAGAGGACAAACAAAAGCAATGTGACTTTATCTGACACCTCAAGCTCTAGTTCCTCAATGACTAGATTGTCCAAGGAGGGGATTTTAACACCATTCTCTTATTATATGAAAATATGGGAGGGGTGAGAACATTGGACACTATGAATGATTTAATGCATGAGCACTTAAGGCATCTCCACCTGATTGATGTCAAGCTAGATAATGGATCGATGATATATATGAACATATGATAGGGATATACATGCATCCTAGAGCACTTTTATAGGTTTCTAATCTTAGATAATATTCTCTCTAGAATTAATTATGAAATATCTTATCCTTAATAATGTGGGATCATACTATTGGGTTGTTTTGCTAGATTTTTAATAATTTTCTAGGAATTACTCACCCTTAAAATTTTAAGCTTTTGTGGTTTAGAGATACTTCCTTTAAGCAATTAGTTCTTCAGTGATGGATGGAAGGAAAGTCAATATACAACACCCAGATCTATTACTTTATAAAGAGATTACAATCCATCAAAGTAAGAATTAAAAAATGAAATTGGCAAGAGCTTAGGGATGTGAGGGCTAAAAATGTAGGTTTGGCTTCCCAACTAGAGCAAGTGAATGCTCAAATTCGCTCCTTGGGACTTATGGAGGAGCTTAGCAAACAATAAATCTAAGTTTCTTTCAAGTTATTAGAATGGGAAAGGAGGGAGGTGCTCTTATGGAAACAAAAATCCATGATATTGTGGTTCAAGGAAGGGGAAAAAAACTCTATTTTTTCCATAAATATCTATTGGCTAGATGAACCTCAAACTTTGTGCCCTCTAGGAAGAGCAACACTTGCAATCCAATTTACTCTTGGTATGGGATGAAGAAAATTGGCATTGACTACTTTGAAGAAATTTTCTCTTTAGCTCCATAGACCCTAGGGATCAAGAGAAATTCTTTAAGGAATCGCTTCCGTTATTAAGGAAGAGGATAATGAAATTTTGGCAATGCCAGTCTCTATTGAGAAAGTAAAGAAAGTGGTTTTCAAGATGAAAAAAGAAAAAACACCTTGACCAAATGACTTCCTCATCAAATTCTTCTAAGAATTTTGGGACTTGTTCAAGGATGGTCTTCTTGCAGTGGTAAAGGAGACATGGGTGGTAAAGTCAGTTTTGTAAAAAAACAACAAAACCTACATTGCACTCATACTTAAGTCCTAATATGTCGATTAGATATTTGTGTTAGTTTTTGATTCTTAATACTTAAAGAAAAATAACCACAAGTTCTAAAATAGAGATACTTATATCAAATATAAGATAATGATAATATTCTAAACATATAAAACTCATAAATAACTTATGCAATAACTTATAAACATACCATTAACAAATTATTACATTTCTTAAAGTAAATACTCAAACTCTATTCTAAGACACTCTCCTAATCTAAATATGTACCAAGGTGGTACATTAGCATGTACCAAATAATGTAATACTCTCCAACACCCCTTGTATTACATTATTTAGTTATCGAAGACTTTAGTCTTCAATATGGTATTTGTCTTGGTTCTGGAAATTGTGCTCTTCTTTTCTACTTTCTTCATTCTACTCATTGTTTGTATCATGATCAAGTAAATAGTTAGTATCTTCATCAAATACTATACTTGTTGAAAGAGCTTTAACTTCATGTTCTTCTACAAGTTCTTCTAGTTCTTGAATTTCTTGAATATCTTGAGCTAAGTGTCCCTTTTATTTTCCTTCTCTATATTGCAACTGAGGTTGATGGTATTGATTCTGACACTGAAATTATTGTTGATGTGGTCTATATTGATTATGATATATATATTTTTTTTTGGTGGTGGCCACAAGGGGTAAACAGACTGTGACCACGAGGGAACCATTACATAACATATCCGCAACATGTGAGGCGAGAGATTTGAACCTGGGCCTCTCAGCAACCAGAGAGGTTTAACTACCCACTTGCTCTCCAACTCCTCTACATGGGCAGATATAAAATTTTTTTTAAATGTTGGTTGATCTTTCATTAAACTCATGATTACATCAAGAGGGTGGATAACTATATTGATTCTGATATTGTCTTGGTTTAAATGACCTATTTAATTGGCTTCCAAAACTTGTTTGATTTTCTTGATACTGATTTATTGGATTGAATCTACAATAATTTGTAGTATGTCCATTTTTCTTGCATACTTGACAAAATCTATTACTCCATTTTGATATGTTCCTTGAGAATGAAGCAACATTTCCTTGTGGATTATATTTTAAGACTAAGACATTGTTAGTCATTTAGCTGATGGAGGTATATTGAAATATATGGTGGTTAAGCTTCTCTTGAGGCCATGACCAGATTTTGTACTTGTATTTGTCTTATTTTTACTTTGGGCCCATGTAAACCGTGAAAAAATGATTTTGTAATTTTTTGTTCCTAAGATACAATCTCATAATCTTGACCTAAAGGCATCATGTATTTGGGTATAAATACCCTTTCATACCAACCTTTTGGCCATTATTTGGAGTGTAATTTTATTTCTATTTTAGTGAGATTATTTGATGTTCATAGATACCTTATTATATTCAGTGTTATTCTTATTCATTCTATGTATTCCTTTGTTGAGCAATACTGGGTAATATTTGATTCCATCCACTTTTAGAAACTACTGTAAAATTTAATAGAAATCAATTACTTCCAAAGGGGTGATAGTTGTGAAATATGCTAAGTGGTAGTATCTGATTAGACAAAATATCTTCTAAGGCTTGGAATTGATATTTATTCTTAATTTATGTGCTAATCTATCCATTTTTTATAGGTCATATCTCTTACATACAAAATCATTTAGAACAAAAAAAAATTAAATCACATAGTTTTTCAAGCTCTACATAATGATGAAATTATTTTATAGACTTATTATAGTTCTATGTGGACTTTTATATGAAATGAATCCTTTGGTTTATGTTACTCACCTTAATGGGTAAAATTATATCACCTGGTTAGTTCAAATGGTAGGACTACTCAAAAGTAATCCTGAGTCTGGAGAAGAGAGATAGAGACGAGGAGGAGATGATATTGAGGTAAGGAATCCTCTACCATATTGGAGTTTTAGGTAAGAGATTCTCTGTCTCTTTGATTTGTTGTGAATGCTCTCGAATTATGAGTCAAGGATGAATTTTCTATTTGGCACTTTGTAAAAAGTGTTATTTTTAAAATTGCTAGGGAATGCAATTTAATCGGTGATTTCATCTCATAGTAAGGTTTAGAAACTGTTTGTGAGTTGATTCTATTTTAATATTAAAGGAATGAAATTTAATCGGTGATCTCATCACATGATAGGGTTTCAAATTCACTATCTATGAATTGATTCTATTCTTCTATGAATTGATTCTATTCTAATATTAAAATCATGCAACCTATGACTATACTATAGAATACACCTAAATGAATCTTTAACCACCGCCTAACAAGGCAAACACAATACCAAATAGAAAATTGGATCTATATCCGTGCATGTGGAATATACATATATATTATATACAATGCATGTGGAATATATATAGATGCTTATGTGCAAGATTTTAATTGGATTTGGCCCGACTACGTGATGAAAATTGGATCTATATATTATGAGTCGGCCTCGACTGCAAATTCGTGTGTTCAAAACCCCTCTGCTACCTGCAATCCCCAAGGTTCAAACAGATTCTATATGATCTTGATATTATTAATTGACATAGCAGGGAGAAAGGATTATACTGCCCAAGGTTATGCATAGCGACTATTTACCATCAAATTGGCTAAAATTAGGATTTTTGAAATTTGATATTGGCTAATATTTGGGACCCTTGACCAAGGCCCATTTGCCAAAAAAATTTGGGTGCAATTTTTTTTGGGTCGATTCGTCCTAATTTTATAATAATTTGACCATTTTAAGTTTAAATTTCCAACATTGCCTCTAATAATAGTGAACCTTCTACATGCGTTTGGACACTATTTGCTTGGATTTCGAAACTAATTTGCCAATTTTTTATAAATATATTTTGAGACTGACCCCTTATGCATAACCCTAACACTACCCACTATGTTGATCTATGATGGTTGCTGAGTGCTGTAAAACCTCTTTATAAACCATGGGAATCATCGCTTGGTGAAATATTTTATAATTAAAACGAGAAATTGTCTCTCTACCTACGTATTAAGAGTTTGTGCAACATCATGAAATTTGGGGATAAATTGATGTTATCACTTGTGTTGAGGATAATACCAGTTTTAACCTATAATCTATACATCATCTATTTCAAGATTCCATTATGACTAATCGGTTGGGTTTACTGATTTAAATTGAGCTCTTACATCTCTGTTCGCCTATGCACACTGTGTTAAAACCATGTAAATCTAAATTTCTACCGGTAAATAGAAATCATCACCTGCTCGAAGCCTTTGATTACCTCTACTCTAGATTTGGGTGGAAATCAATTTTATTAATTCTTGTTAAGGAGTTCACGTAGTTTTATTTTAGGTTTTATATTCCTCCATAAGTTGGGCCACCGTGAGTGCGACACCATGATCATGATGCCTACACTTGAACAGGACCTAAAAGTAAAAATATTACTTTCCTATGTCCTACACATAATGTGCGGTAGGAGGAAAGCGCCTTAAAAGGGAGAAGACTCCTATTTTTCATTTGATCACCACTCTATGGTTTGATACACCATCGAGTGGAGGGGAGTCGTATGTGTGCCAATTGGAGGTACTTCGTGCTAGCGGTCACGTGTTATACTAACACTCGATCTTTGTATTAAAACCTTCCTCATACCGTGTGGACGCATCTAATTGGTGGTTAAATTATGTGACCATTGGTGGTCAAAAAGACCTTTGGGCTAAACCCTCTAATCTCTCTGAATTGTATTGAATTTTTGACCAGTGCATGAAGTGAAAACTCCTTGATAGTGATGTTGATCATCCTCGTAGTTTGTATTGCATGATAACTATGTTATTACATTGACCCAATAATAAAACCCCCATTTTTAGTTTGAATGCTATATAAATACTCATACATAATACTCACACATTAGTGACTATACTCATATATTAGTATTACAAAAATAAAGGATTGGTTATTAAAAATAAAGGGTTATTCATGTAGAATATTGGGTATTAAAATAAAGGATTATCATGAAAATAGTTGGAAAATGATTGAAAATTTTTAATTAATGGATTTTAGAAATACTAATTAGAGCTTGAAGGTCACATAGAATCAATTTTTAGGTGGAAAGGATGATGGGTTTCTAGATGTGAAATCCTAGGAAATTTTACAAACATATAGACCATTGTATTATCCACACTTTATCAAATTCTTTACAAACCTTATAAGAAAAATATATTAAGCGAATTATATATATATATATATATATATATATATATATATATATAATGGTGATTGGAAACACTCTTTTATAGAAGAGTGTGGCTAGGAAAAGAATGAGGGTGGAACTCATTCTATGGGGAAATTATGGGGCTTCCTCTCTATAGATCAAACATATGGTTAACATTCTTCTATGAACCTATTCTAGATATGACTCCTAAGGTTCATGGATCATTGGAATTAGTATGATTCTAAATGTTGATGTGATAAGAATGGATGGAGAATCCATTCTGGGGAAGTTATAGGATTACCCTTCACATGCTTGGTATGGTTATTTAGCGAATGAAGGATGGAATTTGTATTAAACCTAGAGAATGAATGTGGAATTAATTCTCGGGGAAATTATGAGGTTTCCTCTTTGCTAATTGATAATATTTCTCCTTAATATGAATTCGATGATCATTCATAAACATGTAGATTTAAGAATTTGTGATATTCTTATGTAATGTATTGATGGCTTAGAGAAAGGAAATGTGGAAATTCCTTAATTGCATCATGATTGAAAAAGGACAATTTGATTCCTTTAAATTGTATAATTGAAAAAGGATCCATGGGATGCCTTTCTATACTTGTAATCATAACATTTTAAGTTTATGAAATGAGAGGAAAACAAACATATTTTGGAGGTTGGGTTTATTCTCCATGAGGGTTCCCAGGATATATACTGTGTAACAATATTTTGTGGGTTGCTTCAGATGTTTCATGTGGATGTTGCAATTATTTTTTAATGTGTTGATAATTAGATAGATTATGAATATTGTAATTAATTAGTATCAATGACTATTAAATATATTTACTTTCCAATGAGAAGCTATTTTACTATATAATTGATATGTAGATTCAAAAGGTATGATGTAATGGAATATATGCATGCTTTGTTTTAATGGTTGTACATCGTAATATATTAATATGATATTGTGAATGGAATTATATGGTGATAATTATTTTATAAACACTTATGGATGCTTTAACCTAAAAATATACTATAGTAATGAAATGTAAAATGATAGCTAATTCAATATAATTTGAGTTGGAGCTCTAAGGGGTTGAAGCCCATAGATTATAATTTATGCTTGAGTTGTAGCTCAGACAAAACCTTACATTCTGAGTAGCAGCTCGAATGTACATGTGGAGTAGGGGCTCCCATATTGATGTAAACATTCCTCATGGTAATGTAATTAAATAATTAAAGTATGTAACCGAAGGGATAAGTTATATTAGAATGGTGTTTGATAATTAGTAAGATCAATTAAATATTATGAATGAGAGGGGAAGATAATTGTGTTTAAGATGATTATTCCAAGGAATGTGTAAGTTTATCATGTGAAGTGATAACCATATTAGTTACCCCATAATGGAGATGAGGGTATTAACTAAGTAATAAATATTCGATGATTAACCATAGGGGTGGTTACTCAATCTTCAAGGCATGTATTCATACCATCGTAGCGGCATGAAGGTTTTGTAGAAGTTGGTCACTTCTACTCAAGAGTGACTCTGACCAAGTCTTAATATCTCTTGATGATTGATGTCTTGTTAACTTACAATCCATTTGGAATAACTTCGTCATAGATCATGAATATGTCCTTCACTCTTTGGAAGATAGTCCATGTGATTACTTAGTGAGAATGATTAAGGGTCAAATTTCATAGGTGTCTAGACGAAACGTATTTTGTTCATTAACATACCATAATAACATCATCATGACAGAATGCATTAAGCTAACTCAAGATATGGATATTATGCATTCTTGATATCAAATGAGTGGTCTACTTGTTTTGATGTTGATACTAATCTATAATATGCCAAGTGAAAAGACTAGATGATTGTACTCATGTCCTCATTGATTGGTGCTAGAAAGGTGCCTTCTATACACTTTGGGTTCTTACATGCCATGTTGGAACCATATGTATCTCTATCTATATGCACGGGTACCATATGCGGTGGTACCTAAACAAGGTTGACACCATATTGGTCATGATACTATAAGCCAGTTGGCATGATGAGTAAGTATGATGCCACAATTAGTGATGAAATTAACTTCTCTAATGAGAAATCTATATGGGTGCTAATGTTTGTGAGTTGAAAGTGTTATGACATCATTATTCTTGGATAATTAAGAAACAATTGCTTTGCTCAAAGTGTTATGACATCATTATTCTTGGATAATTAAGAAACAATTGCTTTGCTCATATCGTCATCGTTGTCTCTAACAACAAAATATGATTACAAAATATGGCAATGCATTTCAATGACTGTATAATTTTTAATATAAAGTATGAAAGAACTTGTTATAAAAATATTTATTTGTAATTTATATAAAATTTTAGTATCACTAAAAAATATAAAATGACATTAGTTCAACCGATTATATTCCTCAACTTTTAAAGAGGAGACCAAGATTCGAATCTTGTTACATGCATAATTGTCAAACTTGTTGTAATACCACCATATGGTCATGATGTAATACAAATAAGAAGATTTCAATCTTATATAGCCAATCTTGAAAGAAACGTTTTATAAATATATGTAATCTTGATTAATAATAAAATAAAGCATATAATATGATAAAATGATAAACATATCTATAAATTTAAAGTTTAATTGTTGAAATGATTTAAACCAATTTATTTATTTTCATGAACTTATCACAATAACATTATTATAAAATAAATAGTTAAACTAAACATAAAAACCTAAGATGAAATAATTACACATGCTTAATATCAAGTGAATTATCTTAATCTCAATAGAAAAATTATATTATTTTTATTTAATTTATCATATTATAAAAAAGCCTATATAACTAATTTAATAAACATTGTAATAAATATCTCATTTAATTAAACTTTTTAAATAAGTATAAATACTATAAGACGATTGTATATATAGATAATTTTTTTAAGAAATACATTACATAAACCATAAACCTCTAGCCTCTAGCTGTTGACCTTCTCCATTTAAAGTTTGTAAAGCATCTTGCATCCACGATAGACATTATAAGTTATTGGACAATTTCTATAAAATTGGAAAAACATATTAACCTCTCTTTCCACTAGTTTGCACTCGAAGAACGTGAAACATGATAGATAGAATGAGGCATACGTTAAAAACGAACGATTGCTTTATGCTTTTTCGGGACACCTTATTGTTCTACTTGATAGAATACTATGCAGTGGTGATGGGTCACCATGTCCAACTACTTTGTCAAGCATGAATGAATTTGAAGCATTGTTTATTAGATAGGCATATGTTTTCTTTTAAAACACTCTCAGTCACTCTCATGTATTATGGTCAATTCTCTGTTATAAAAATAAAAAGTCATTACAATAAAATACGTACACATTAAAAAAGATTATTACAATAACATATACGTAGACACATCATATACCTTGCATGTTCTTACAATACATTCATTGGGTTGGGAGAAGAGGGAAAACAAGGGAAAAGAGAAAAAACAACACCACAAAACTACAAATATAGTCCATGTGATTGCGATGAGAAGAAGAAGGGGTTGGGAGAAGAGGGAAAACAAGGGAAAAGAGAAAAAACAACACCACAAAACTACAAATATAGTCCATGTGATTGCGATGAGAAGAAGAAGAGGTACTGAGAGATTAAGAATCATTGCTTTCTAGCTGTCTATTGCGCTTGCTCTTTGCTTGGCCGTGAACTCACCCTTCTCCAAGTCGGGTGGTTGTGCACTTGCTGATCCTATCATTTCTATCTCCTCGACTCCCACTTCCTCTTTTATCTCCCGGTCTTCCACTTCCTCTTTTATCTGCCGGTCTTCCATTTCCTCTTGTATCTCCCCGACTCCGACTGCCACTTCCTCTTTTATCTCCCGGTCTTCCATTACCTCTTGTATCTCGCCGACAGCTTCAGTCTCAACTGGTTGCAGTTCAGTTTGTTGTGCAGGAGCAGGATGTATATCTTTATTTGTTTCACCTGATGGTGGTTTGTCGGAATCCCCCCTGTGTCCAACAGCCGTGTCGGATTGTTCTCCATACCCGAGATGAGCCAACAGTGCCCACAGCTGCGATATATATTCTCCACCAGCAGCCAGGCTCCCTCCATGGAACGTAGCTTTATAGAAGTAAGCATAATATAAAACAAAGGCAGACCACAGTTGAGAAATCAGTTTCCACCTTGCTTTCCTATCTCTTTCCATCAGCTTCTCTGCTAGTTGTACTGCAGCTCTCAGCATGCTTGCACTTCCACCTTTATTCTCTTTCCCTTCTTTCATCAGCTTCACTGCTAGTCCTGCTGCATCGCTCAGCATAACTCCATCTCCATATTTCTGTTTCATATTGATCCAAAATTCTTCTTCTTCAGCCTTCTTCTTCTTTACATCACGCACAAGAGGAACAATCTCTAATAGAAGTTTTTCATGTTCCAACTTTGCCATGTCCGGGTGGAGAGGCAACATACTGGGATACGATACCAGCAGATAGCCACAGTAGTTGGATAGCGTCTCACTCACAAGCACATTAGTATCAGCTTTCACAGGAACAGGACGAGGAGCAGCCGTAATCCTTGTATAAGAAAGAAAATTCAATATACATTTGACATTCCAGTCGAAGAATCCCAATCCACAGTCTACACTAAGGTCAGGATTGATGGGATCAGCATCTTGATCAGGTCGGTCAGGAAGTTTGCACTTAGCATGTTGATCAAGTCCTTGGCAAATTGCGGTGGCAACATGCCACTTAAGAATTTCACGCTCCCACGTCTCCGTGTTGAGTTTCAGATCCACCTGCTTATAAATTTCGTCTTTGATACTATTCAGAAGTCTACTGGGCAAGGTTGGACCATTTTCCTTCTCATAACAATATTCTTTTATCTGATCAAGGATAAATTTCCTCAACTCCAACTCCTTGTCAATGGGCTTTGGTTTCATGTGCCAGAACGCAACTGCCTTGATATACAACCTGAGGATGGCGGGGGTATTTTTACGGCCCTTGGCGCGGGTTCCTTTACGGGCCTTGCTCTTACAATTTGAGGTGCAAGTTAGGCAAAGGACCTTCCCTGCACAACCTGTGCTGTTGTCCTTACAAGTTGAGGTGCAATTTAGGCAACGGACTTTCTCTATGCAAGCTGGGCTCTTGTCCTTAGAAGCTGCGCCCTTGTTGTCCTTAGAAGTTGAGGGGCGAGTTAGGCAACGGACCTTCTCTATACCAGCTGAGCTCGTCAGGCAATTCCCTGTGAGATTGTATTGCTGAATATGGTTCTGCCAGTAATTTTGTTTTAGTCCAAGGAAAAACCACTTCTGCACGCATTTCGCCAATCGCAAAGCAATCTTGATGAGCAGGGCCTTACAGGTGTCAGCACATCGCAAAGCAGTCTTGATGAGCATGGCCATCCAGGTGTTAGCATATTGCAAAGCACTCTTCATACAGGTGTCAGCACATCCCAAAGCACTCTTCATACAGGTGTCACCACATGGCAAAGCGCTATTGTCAGCACTTCGTGATTCACGGAGACGGGAATGGCGAATACTTGCGCAAACCAGCCACACCCTTGTCCAATCAGAGAGAATGATCCTGCACAATTGAAACATTTCCAAGACAACCGCCACATATAGGAGAATGTAGGTGACAACGCGTTGCGCACGATTGCTGTGCCCACGTTGCTCCTCCAGAAATACCAGTGTGTTGTATACCTGAAACCAAGCCACCGCCAAGAGACAAGTGTTGAGGAAGCGCATTGCTGTTCCCCATCTGCTGAAGGCCGTTCGGCCCGACTTAGAGAACAGGTAGTCATAAGTGAACTTCAGCTCTCTCTCCACAACTTTGAAAACCTTCTCCGGACCTAAATGCGAGTAAAAGAATTCTCTCGTTTTGCTCCGGTTCCCTTCCGGAAAAGGTAGGCCGCCAAACCTCCGCATGTAGGATTTGAATAAAGCGTGCGACACGCAGAGAATGTAGTCTTCTGTTGCTTGATTCCCCGCCCATTTCCACACGTCTCCAACAGTGACAACTCCCATCTTCTTCAAGTCGTCCTTCGAGAAGTTCTTCTCCCTCTTGTCAAAGCTCTCACCTTCCTTAGACAAGTTCTCCTCCGACTTTTTCCTGTATTCATGAAAAAACTTTCTTTCCCCACTAACTATATAATTGCATTCAATCTCATCCTTACCTTTTTCTATTTCATGCTCGATCTGCATAAATGTGTCAATCGGGAGAGTTGAACTTACAAGTTGTGGAATGCTGGCGAATCTCAGGGCCATCGTTCGTTCAAAGTACTTGGTGGCGCCGGCAAGGTAGATAAAAATTGCAGAAATCAAGAGAGACCGTTCTGTTTGGCCTTCGAGTGACAACGGCAACATGGACACGCATATAAGGTATGCTGCCACACAAAGGTGGTAAAACATAACCAGTGCGTGCCTTTTCCAAAGCTCATTATCAGTCATGGAATACGCCGTGATGGTATCTGGTCCTCCCAAGTGAACAAGCAACAAGGGAGCCCACACTGCGTACAAAATCCCGACTTCGTGGCGAGAGGAATGCAGCATAAGGCCCAAAGCATAGATAGCCACGTAATCAGCGGACAAGTAGGATATCCAAGACACGAACGACAATATTAACTTTGCAAAACGATATCTAATCCCACCCACAAAAATCAGTAGAACCTGAAGCAGCATGCTCAGTAACACTACACTACAAATCAACCAATCATGTGGAATTTTGAGCACAACACTCAACGTTTTACCGAGCATGGCAAGGATTATCCATTCCATATTTGAAGACGTTGACAACAAAAAGAATTTCACCAGGTATGCAAGCGACACAGGGAACAGGATTATGATTGAACTAGATTTGCAAGTGACACAACACAGGACTCGATATGCAAGCGACACAACACAGGATTAGGATGGAACTCAATATGCAAGCGACACAACACAGGATTAGGATGGAACTCGATATGCAAGTGACACAACACAGGATTAGGATGGAACTCGATATGCAAGCGACACAACACTGCACAGTGGGTAATAGCCTCTAACAACCTACACATTTATAGATCTCAGAGCAACAATTAAAGAGCAAAGTGCAACCATAGAATAAAATCCTTTCCACTTCAGAGGAGGAGGAAAGTTAACAACTAGTAGAAGCAACCATCCGAAAATGATTATGCCAAAACTTTCGATTGTCCTGCAGACAAAGTGTTATTGAATAAATTCCATTCCGTCCCAAATGTTGGACCCAAAGTAAAAGGCCGAACGCGCCATCTTGAGCGAATCCAGAAGGAAACATGTTCTAAAGTGCTGTTAAATAGGGACGCACCTGGTCCCAAAGCAAGGCCAAATAATCCAGTAGGATATATTAGCCTACAACTTTTATAGATGCATGTTAGATTATCAGAGAAGTTTTCAGCAAAATGAAAACGACAGTCTCCGTAGTTAAAATTGGTGTGCTTTTTTTATTACGAGGCTTAAAACTGGTAGATTTCTATTGTATGTAGAAGTTGAACCAACCATCGTTTATATTAAGCCCCCAATTTTACATCAGGAAGGCAATTAACATAAAGAGCAAAACCAAACATGCTCGTAAAAAAAAAAAAGTCATCAGATAGCAGGAGTTTGGTTCGACTCTTGAGCTTTAAGTTGCCCACCTGCAGAACAACTATGACTAACGACCATGCAAAGCAAAGTAAATAACAATAATTCCAAAGCAAGAATGATCATGGAAAGTAAAGTAAATAATAACAATTCCAAAGCAAACCAATAACCTCTATCTCCAATGTCATCTTCGGTACAGACACAAAGAATCCACCTACTCTCGATTCGTTACTTGGGCTCCAAAAATTCCAGAGGAACGGCATAAACGGTGTCGATACAGATAAAGTAAAAGATTTACTATTTTTATTCTTGAAGAGGTTAGTCACAGTCACAGTCATTAGTCAAGTCTTGGTGATGCATCTAGTTCACCTTTGTCGGCTAGGAGGGAGACGGAAAAAATAAAAGAAAAAAACGCTGACAGGTAGTCCGTGAGGCCCCGCTAGGTCCAGTCACGTTATCCGTGTGTGTTGCGCTACTTTATCTAATGTCAAGCGATCAAGGAAATAGATCATGACTACAACTTCTATTTTTTTTTTTTCTTAGTTTGATTGCATGTATTCAACCTCGAAAAAAAATTCTCTCGTTGTTTGTATGATATCCAAAGATATTATTTATATATAAATTGCCTGAGTTTTTTATTAGGATCAATAATAATAATATATTCTTCAAGGACCCACGTATCTGTTCTGTTCAGGTTTTGGCTTTTTTAGGTATTTAAGGTTCAAACAGCCATGTGAGCATGTGTGTTTGGCCCTTATTGATAAGATCACCTCTCCCTCTTGTGAGAGGTTATGGTGGAATGGGAATGCTTTTGGTAGGATGAGATGCCTAGTCCAGAGCATGTGTGTTGTAGGGTTTTCTCACACTAACCACATCTAAAATAATAAAATTAAAAAATAAATAATAATAGTAATAAAATATTAAATTGTTCTTGTTATATTAAATTTAGGTTAAAATATTTTTTCATTCTATTTTCCACGGTTAGATTTAATCCAATTGATTTTTTTTCCTCGAAAAAAATTATAATTTTAAATTAAGAAAACATGAAATTACATTCTTCATTCACCTTTTTGACATATCTTTAATATTTCAATAGTGTCTTTTTGGCATATCTTCAATATTTCAATAATGATCTAAAAATCAATTCATTTATACATCATAGCTAGCTATCTTTCTTATGCTAAGTTCTATTCTTAGGCACCTTTTCAATTTATCAAATAGTGTCCTTTAAAACACTAAACTTATGAGTTTTTTGAAAAAGTTGTTTTATTTGTGCTTGCTTTAACTAGAGTGTATAGAGATTTGGACTAGCTACAACCCATTGCCCTCATTGAATTCTTGTACTAAGCACATACATTGATCAATCTAAAGTACCTCCTTTGAGAGTTCATATGCTTCCCTATTTAGTTCTCTATAAATATGCCAAAAAGTAAAAGCTTCACTTTGATCCACAACTTCTTTTATTTGAGAGAATATGGGTTGTAGAATCATGTTTTTCATCCTAAAAACACCAAGCATCCAGTTTATTACCACCCGTGAGTCTCCATAAATTTGAAATTTTTGTATTCCTTTTGATTCTGCCAACTGAACCAACAATTTAAGGGCCATAATTTCAGCATAATTATTAGTACCTTCTCTCAATACAACCTTGAATTTAAAATAATGAGAGTCAAAAATATATAGTAATCCTCTTGCTCCAAAAACTCCAGGGACTCCTTGTCTAGCCCCATAAAAAACCCCAGGCCCCTATTTTATCAATCTTTAGAGGGATGATTTGTCTCCCAAAGTCAATCTCCCCAAAGAGAGCCATTTGTTGCACCAGATATTAATTCTTCCTTCCACCTTCTTTATCAACCAATTCCAGTCTTGTTTAGTGTAGTCATTGGGTTTAAAAAAGAACCCTAGATATTTAAACCCCTCTTGAAGATCAAATATGTTAAAGGAGAAGAATTGACCTATTATTGTGGTTTGATTTTGCTTCACACACTTAGAAATAAATGCTTGATTTTTGTGCATTAATTTGCATACCTATTGCTAGACAAAAAAAATCCTAGAGATTGTTTAACTTCTCTGTAGCTCTTATTGTTCCATCTATGAAAAGGATAACATCATCTACAAAAAGTAGATGGATGACTTCCATTGTTCTACCTATTCTAATTCCCTTTATTGTTCCTTCCCTCTTGGATTCTATAATATACTTACTTAATTCCTCATCTACCAAAATAAATAACAATGGTGATAAAGGACAACATTATCTAATTCTTGAAGAAATTATTTTACACACACAATTACACCTTTAATTCTTGAAGCAATTATTTTTGCTATGATTTTATACACACAATTACACAAAGAAATGGGCATGAAATCATCAAAGGAAGAAGGATTATCTTTTTTTGGAATAAGAGCAATGAAGGTAGAGTTGAAAACTGCATTTACTGTTAGGGTACCTAGGAATAGATATTTGGGGAAATATTATATATTGTATAAGGGTTGGCATGGGCCACATATAACCGAAGGTTGATTGTATTATAATATAATAGTACCTAGGAATAGATATTTGATGATATATTATATATTGTATAAGGGTTGACATGGGCCACACATAACCTAAGGTTGATTGTATTATAATATTATAGTACCTAGGAATAGATATTTGAGGATATATTATATATTGTATAAGGGTTGGCATGGGCCACACATAACCCAAGGTTGATTGTATTATAATATTATATTAGTAGTAGGCTCTCGAAAGTAGAATTAGAAGATGGGTATATAAAGAAGACATAATTATCATTGTAATCATCATGGAGATGAATCATATGTAATTGTCTTTGCCCATAAAGTGGCTTATGGGACTTTACCCTCCTTAAGTGGCACTCTCATCTTGGGAGATCTTGTGGAGTTATTCATTCCTTAAGGATTATTATTGGTGTTTCTCTACCTTAAGGGTATTATCTATCTTTATATCATTTATGGATTGTTATTGTGGAAAATTATTTGTGGATGAATGATTTGATATTTTTGCATATTGGTGAGTCATTTCTATTAATGATAATAAATTTCTGTAACAAGTGGTCTTAGAGCAATGGTTTTGGCAAAGTGGGGATTATTATTTATGGATTGCAAAATTATTTGTGGATTGTTATTGTGGAAAATTATTTGTGGTTGAATTATTTAATATTTTTGCATATTGGTGAATGGTTTTTGTTAATGATAATAAAGTTTTGTAACATTTACCCTTTCTTTTAGCGTAGATTACTCCATAACCTTGAGTAAGTCAAACTCCAAAATATCATAGAGCTTGAGAAATAATTCCACAGTCCACCACTCTTATCTTTTTGGAAGGAGGTTAAAACAATTTTGAGCTCCTCCTTTGAGACTTCCTTAATCAACTCATTATTGGCTTCCTCATATTTAAAAATAGGAAAGAGAGAAGCTATTCTAACTATTTCATCTATATTAACTTGACTAGGATCCTTGTATAGTTGACCAAAATGCCTTACACCCATGTTTATCATTCCTTTAAAGGAGGAGACTTTACTTCCATCTTGTTCCTGTAACTCCCAAATTGTATTTTATTATTTTTTGTGTTTTTCAAAGCTATGAAAACATTTAGAGTTCTCATTCCCATCTGCAATCCATAGTGCTCTACTTTTGAGACTCCATCATGATTCTCTCTCTACCAACAATCTACTCTTCTCTTGTTCTAAATTTTTATACTTAAACCTTATTTCCTCATCCATTTATTTTTCAAAGTCATCTTCTAGAAACATTGCAAACTCCTCAATCTCCCTTGGTTTTTTTTCATCTATTAGTTCTTTTTTTATGGGTCCACTAAGCCATTGCTACCTTAACCCTCTTTAATTTTTCTACAAATTGTATACTAGCAAATTCTCTTAGACTAGAATCAAACTTCACCCATTTTGATTTGACTAGAGTTACAAAGTTATCCTCTTTAGGCCACTCAAAATTAAATTGAAAATGAAACTGTGGTTTTTCTCCTCTTTTGTTAAAAGAAGAATTATAGGAGAGTGATCAGAGTCATCTCCAACTTCAATCCAAGAATTCAATCTGTAAGTACCCTTTACCAAACTCTTTGCTACTAAGAATTTATTCAGTCCATTGGCTTCTCATTATGAAAATTTTGATTTTATTAAAGAGAGGTAATTTATACATTATATCAAAGGCTATTGTTTTATTATAATTAAATTATTTCTTCTTTATGAAAATTATGATTTCATTAAAGAGAGGTAATTTATAATGACATTTTAAGGCCTTTACATTTCATAGCTATTCATGCATATTTATTTCTTTTTATTCATAAAGCAACAATAAAAGGAATTCAATCTTCATTGCACATTCACATTTAGAGATAGATTTTAATCTTTATTTTCATGTTCAAAGCAGGGTTTAAGGAAGATAAAACTTATCTAAAATCTGCTTAACAATAAAAGATAAAATATACCTAAAACATTCCAAGATAAAATGAACTAAGGTTCTACATCATGGTCATATGAGGGCCAATCACATTTCATCTTTTATTTTAATTTCATGAACAATCATTAGCCTAGAATAATAAAATAAACCAACATAGGCCCCTTGTTAACAATTACTTACAATCACTAAGGTATTCCTAGCACTTATTTGATACATATTTACAAGAACTCAAGCACACATAAGTAAAAGGAACCTTGGAGAAGTTGTTTTTATTTTTAACTTATTTGCAAGAGAGGGTTTTTGGATTAATACCCTGACTGTGGTGGGGATTTTACAATTGGGCAAAATATCCACTCAAAATTTTGATGCTAGAAGGAGGGCCTAAATTGGTGTTATTTTATTTATGCTAAATTGTTCATTGTTGTTTTAAATGCTTATGAATTGTTCATACAATGAATAATGTGATATTGTATAGCCTTGAGAGCTTTGAATTGCTAAATGTTTCAAGTGCTTTTGACTAGCATCTTTGGCCTCCTTTAGAACTCAACAAAATTTATGCTAGAAGGAGGGCATGAATTGGTTTAATTTAATGCTATCTAGATGCTAAATTGTTCATGTTTCTTTAAAGGAGTTATTTGAAAGTATTGGTCTTGACTAACGAAGTTTTTTTTCTTGTGATAACATTCATTAATTCAAATATTTTCTAATTGATGATGCATTAATGCTAACCTTTTGCAAATTGGAAAATTTTCTCTAATGTCATGATTTAATTGATGCATATCTTTTGATTGATATACATGATGACTTATGTGTTAAAAATTTGAAGGTCGTTAGTCATTTCGGGCTTATTTTCTAGATATCTTTATTTGACTAAAAAAATTGGTTTTGAAGTTATTCTTTGAGTTTCACTAATGGTGACATTTGATGAAATAAGAGCAAGAATGGCATTTGTGTTAGGTGACCATTATAGTCATTTAAACATGCCTGGAATACCTCATCAAATTCTTGAAAGTGTATTGGAGTTTGCACCATAGTTTAGGCAAGTTGTGGCATTAGGACACATACAAAGATTGTCTGTCTACAAGAGCATGTTAATTAACTTGTAAATTTTCCATGAGGATGTTGCTTGTAGGTTATTCTCAATCATATTGGATGACATAGCATTGGATTGGTATATCCAATTACCTATGGATGTTATGACTTCTTGGGTCCTACTAGAAACAACATTTCTTGACCATTTTGGAGATCAAGTTGACCTAGTTATGTTGCAAAATCAGTTTACCTCTATCTATAAACAACCTAATGAATCCATGATACAATTCAATGATAGGTTCCATGGGTTGTACACTGAAGTGGTGGAATAATATGTCATTTTAGAAGAAGAAGCCATTCAAATATACATGGGAGCCTTAGACCCCTTAATTACTAAATTTCTAGGGGAAAATCTTGAAGATCCATCATTGCATAGAGCCTACAATATCACAATAAAATCCATCCTTGGATTTTGCATAGTGTTGGTCAAATATCTACCTAATTAAGAAAACTATGTTTGTGTGCCCTAGACATGGCCAACATTAAAAGGCTAGAGGAAAGAGATGTCCTTCATGCCAATATCCAGAGAGGGCTGGCTCCCTTACTAATCCTACACAGTTTTAAAATTAGAGTTGCATGAAAGAAATTAGAAATGACAAAAATAAAGAGAAATATGGCCACAGGTCGGAGTGTAGGATTTGGGGCAGACTAGTAGCAGGAAACTCACCCAAGCATGGAAACAACATATAATAAAAGAAAACCAGTATGATTTACTTATAACCTTGCATAAACAACCTCCAAGATTGCATTCTAGAGCTCACTTCCTCATCAACAATATTCAAATTCAGATGTAGAATTTAAATTTAACAGTAGATAATGAATATGAGCATATGATAGAAATGCATAAAACAGAAGGAAATCACACACAAGTTAACTTGTAAATTCAGAATCCTTGTATCTTCTATTGATGCAGAGAACTTGAAGCATTTTATCGTAGAATGTCTAACCTCATTTTTTACAATGAGAATTGATTAGTATTTATAGAGGATTCTGCCTCTTTCATTAAATTCACATGGAGACAGGATGTTTATAAATTAGAGACCAACATGAGAAAATTATTCCTTGGAAATATTAAAAATACATCCTTCTAAAACAATGATCCAGAATCTAAGAAAATTCGTTCATGAAATCTGCGTTCCTGAATTCAGTGCACAAAACATTGTAAGGCTTGGTTGTTTACTAGAGATGTTCATTATCTTGAAAATGTGCTCCTGCTTTGGAAATCATAACAATCATATTGTATTTTTAAATACTGTTGCCTTTCCTGCTCAAGATCCGCAATCCGAGTTACTTCTTGCTTCCATCATTTAATGCTCTTTATTGACCTACCTTGGGTGCCTTTAGAAAACTCAAGATGATGTTGATAGCATATTTCACCCGATCCGGATAGTGAGCGAATGAAAATTCAGTCTTTCCAGAGTGTGCATTAGTGGATAATACATCTTTATGATTTTAATGGATCATATTCCTTCTCTGGTCATGAAAATAGTCATTCTTCTTATCCCAGGCAAAAACCTTTAACAACTGCATTATTTCTCTTTTAAATTTGTGTTCACCCCCAAAAGGGGTGAAAGAGGCCATCACCTTCCTTTTGGGGTGAACGCAACTTTGACTTTTCAATGTTGCTTGATACGCCATCACTTTCACCCAACTTCAAACTTCGTAGCACGTTCACGCGACTTCAAATCTCATAACGCATTCACCCAACTTTGATATTTTTGGGGGACGTTCACCCCTGGAAGAGGTGAACGGAGCGTTCGCCCCTCAACCAGGGCAAACCTGATGTTGAATTTTCCATGTCGTGCCTTTAATGACATTCATCCCAAAGTGAGGCGAACGAAGCTTTCACCCCAACTTCTGGGTGAATGCACCCCTTTCATTGAATCTATTTTCTTCATGATGGGCGAGTGTATTTCTTAAATTTTTAAAGGACGTTCACCCCAAAGTGGGGCGAACGAAGACTTCACCCCAAATTTGGGGCGAATGCGATTCTTCCAAGCTTCATATTTGGGCACCGTCGTTACTTTAAATATTTTTCCATTTTACCATTTTGTTTTCTTCCTTCCGCTTCAACAAGGGTTGTGCAGGGCCTTTCGCTCCTTGGTTGGGATGAACGCGTTTTCATTTTTAATTGAAGTTTTCATCGATGTACTTAGTCTTTATGCACCATTTCTTAGCAATTTTATAGACGATGCAAACCAAAGTCTCCAATACATTTCTCCAATCTTCCACTATTTCCAAGAAAAAAAGGGGTAGAAAAACAAAGAAAGAAAAATAAAACAACTACAATATATCAGCTCGGTCAAAATATTCTAGTCTTAGATTAATATATTTTGTTGTATTACAATAAAAATGCTTCTGCAAAATTATATCAAAACCCCAATGTGGCAAGGAGCAAAACTACCAACACATAGTCAAACACCACCCACAAGGCAAGTTGAGGCACAACCTCCTCCCATGATGAACTATTCTTCAGGAGTTATTGAAGCCAACCTACACCAACCATCTAATATAGTACCCTCTAATTCAATGGTGTCTAACATGAATAATCAATGGGACGAAGTTGAATTTCTAAATTTTATAACCACCTTAGATACCGTCCAAGAGGAGGTGCAAATTGCAAATCCAATATCCACCAATGAGGATTGTGTAGAGATGGGTTCATCTTTAGAAATGCATGAGTATTTAAACAATGGAGGAGTCCTAAAGCTAACTAGCATTGAAATATGTGATAGGACAAGACCTTCCATAGAATTGAATGAAGTGGTTGAAAGTGAGGTTGAAAGAAAATCAATAAATGAATTCGAAGACAAACTAAAATTCCCTTGTTTTGAGATGATGTTTTGGGTTGTTCCCTTGTTTTGAGATGATGTTTCATGGTCGCTATTAATGGCCTCTTGACTTTTTTTTGTGTTCCTTTGTCATGTAGGGTGAATTGCCTATTTTGGAATCATATGGATCAAGGAAAAGGGGATGAAGTGGTTTAGTAATCAGTATTTGATTTTGGGACCAAGATAGTGAATTTTGGAGCAATGAATCATTTTGCTAAAGCTACACATATAACTCACATGTTAAAGGGCATCCCTTGAAATCTTGAAAGATGAAGTCATTTTGGTTTGCAAATTAAGGCAAAAATCCAACACACTCATTTTTGGATTCAAATGCTTTTAACCCATGTGGTGCATAAACTTTTGTAAAATCCATTTAAAAAAAGAAACAAGCAAAGGAAAACACGCTAATATCAATCACCAGTTTTGGATAAACTCTACCAGGGCTATAGACGCCTGAATGACAGTAGGGCTCTATTCAGACAAAGCTTATCCAAAGAAAAAGGCTTTGTAAAATATCAATTACACACAAGGGTCATTTAGATAAACTCTACCAGGGCTATAGATGCCTGATCGACAGTAGGGATCTATCTATAAAATAATTTTATGAGCAATATTTTTATAGCCTAAATGCAAATCAGGTGATGGAATCCGGATGGTTTCCAAGAATGCAAAATGAAAGCACTTTCACACATTAAGCTAAAGCAAATGTTTCATGTGTTTTCATTTGAAGCTATCTAACCCCATTTTATTTGAATGTTGCTAGATAACGTATATTTCTTTAATAATTGTTTCTTTGGTTTTCAGAACTGGGTTCTGTTGGTCATCAAATCCGCACAGGAAAGGACTTTCGGTGGGTTTGCGCGCCCTGGAACTACGACAAACATCAAAAGGCCAAGGGGAAGAGATGCCCCTCGTGCCAATCTTCGGAGAAAGGTCGGCTTCTATACTAATCTACTTTTGGGGTTTGAGATAAGAGTGCAGGAAAGAAATAAAAGGAGTTCGGGTTAGAGAAAGAAATAAAAAGGGTAAGGGTTAGAGATTGATGATTCAGAAATGCAGTGCCGACACTCCTATGTATCCTCTGGACGGGTTCGCAGGGTTCTCCTCTCTCTCTCACTGGAATTCAGGGTTCAGAGTAACAGCGATTAAGAAGAGGGAATAACAGAAACCTCAATCCACCAAGTAGCATAAAAGAAAGCAACAGGGATGCTTTTCCTCTCCTATGTATCCTTTAGGGCGAATTTCAGGGTACAGTCCCCAATCGCACATCAGATTCAGGATTCAGAGTCTCAGTATACGAGTGCAGACAAACAAAAGAATTAAGCACAGAAGGCAGCGTAAAAGAGAGAAATGGAGTACAAAAATATTTAGTATTAGACGCAGGACATCAAGTTACAGCAGCTTTCTAGCAGAAAGTTCCCCCCCTTTTTACATTGCAAAGCTTGGTTTTTTATAGAGGACCCAGCCCTCTGAATCATTATTACAAAACGGCGGAGTACGCCCTCGGGCCCTGAGAAATGGCTCCTCGCTGCTGCTGCGGACGATCTCTCAAATCGGCTACCAAAACTGGTAACGGTGACCGAGTCAACCAGGGAAAGATGCATTAAATGAGCCACCTGGGTGTCCTTGGATTGTAGGTGCGGTGCTCGAGTGGTGGCCATGCTTGTCGGGTTCTCCTTCTCGGACTGATATTTCGCATCCAATTGCCAAAAATGAGCAGCGGGCTTATCGGGCAAGAAAATATGCATTTATGAGGCTCTCTGATCGCCTCGAGAAAATGCCCAACTTGGGAAGCGTTCCTGGAAGTGCCTCATAAATTTTTGCTTCACAAAATTACTTTGGGGGCATGGCATGCCGAAGTCGATCTCCTTCTATCTTTCGCTGCTTCGCTGGCAAAACTGCTTCGCTGATGGGTTGAAATAGACACTTCGAGCCGATTTCCTTTTGAAATGGTGGTTCGGGGAAGTTTTGGCCGAAGCACTTTCTCGACTTATACTACTTCGGGAGAAATCTGGCCGAAGTGGATATTAGAAATACTTCGGGCCCGAAGTATTTTCCTTGCCTTAGCCGATTCGGGCTGTCTTTTCTTCTTGGCGAACTTACTTGGATGCCGCTTCGCAAAATTTTCACCCGAAGTAGCTGTTGGGAATGCTTCGGGTGCGAAGCGTTTCTTTTGCTTTCTCGAAAACTTCTCGCCCGAAGTGATGATTTGAAGCACTTCGGGCCCGAAGTTCTTTTCTTTTCATTTTGTCCACTAGGGGGCGATAGGGAAAACCAAAATTGCTATAACTTATAAATAAAAGAAAACTTTCAAGAAAACAAATATTGTACAAAGTTTCAATTTTTCTGCCCCTTGGTGGAATGTGACAATATTGTCAACATTCTTGGTGGCTCGCGGGGCAACGAGCTTGTCTCGGTGGTAGAACCCTCAGCTTTCATCCATTGGGCCAGAGTCACCTCCAGACCCTTCTCCTTGTTCCTTTTCTGGGGATGCTTCCATAGCTTGTCCTTCCTCTTCCTCTTCTCCTGCTACTGCTTCTTCCTCTCCTGTCGCCATTGCTTCTGCTACGTCTTCGACCGTTGGCAATGGGGCCAGGTGGACGCGGATGTTTCTTAGGGTTCGACGAATCTGAGACCAGACCCTTTTCGTGAACAGCTCCTGATCTCTCAAAGATTTGACCAAGGTGCGAAACCTATCGATCTGCCCGATTTCTGCATGCTAGGACCTGGTATATAGATCGTTTAGGGAAGCGGCGATTCTACAGTATTTCAATATGTAATCAACAACCTGCTTCTCTGTTATAGGTTCGGCCCACTCGTCTATCTCCGAGACGTTGTCTTCAAACTGCTGCCACTTCGGCATGATTTCTTCCTTGGCTAAGGGCTTTCCATCATCATCCGTGAAGCTCGGGAAGCCTAAGGAGAAGAGGTCTTTGAAGTAGCCCATTGACTCGCGCCTCTCGCTTTCGAATGCATCCAGTAGGATTTTCGCCTTTTGAGCTTTCTTGGCTATGGAGAAAAAGGCGCAAACTGTGTCCTGGGCTGTTGACCAATCCCTTGCTGTCCGACTCATCGCTGCGAGCTTCAAATCTTGATACCCCGCATCCTGGACCTTAAAGGCTAGCTTGAGTCAGGATCTAACATTATGAATGACTTCTTTGATGATTGGTCCTCCTTCGATGGTGGCACTCTAGGCTTCTACGGTGTAAACTAAAAACGAAAGGGCACTAATAGCCTGAGACCTGAAATTCTTGAGTAGACATGAGCGAATCTCTTTGATTTTGCTCCTGTCAAATAGCCCTAGGCCTTCCTTCTCGTGCAGCTGGATCTGAGCTTGCAAGATCCTACTTTCAAGCTCCTTGACCCTCAAATCGTTTTCGATCTGCCTTTGTGCCTGATTCTCAGTTGTGCACTCCAGATGCACTATCTGTAGCTTTAGGGCGTGTGCTTCTTTTCGCATCAACTTGCACTGCCCCTTGGCCTCTACCAATTTGGAGCGAGTCCTTGCTAGCTCCTCCTCTAGCTTGATGTTAGCGCTCTCGGCTTCGAACCTGTGCTTGTTGGCGATGTTGGCGTGCGCCTTGAAGGTCTCGATTCCAATGTGCATAGAGGCGGACTCCTTGTCCACGTTCAGATGCTCCAGGTCCTTTTCTTTATCTTGATATTCATAGTCCGCTGGAGTCATTTCATCCAGGGGCTTCTAGACTTTGGGTATCTTCTTTACTTTATGCACCTTTCTTGCCTCGAAATCGAAGACGACACATTTCTCAACTTGAGCAAGCGAGCGCCCTCTCTTCTTTCTTGCCTCTTTCAACATTCTCTCTATGTTCTGTCGGGCTTGGAGGAGTTTTTTGGCCAAGGGGGACTCCCTTATTGAGGACAGCTCGGAGTCGAATGCGGCTGGGTCTACAGCCGAGGGGTTGAACAAATATAGGGAGTTGAAAGGGATAGCTTCACCCGAAGGTTCAAAAATAGGGGTGACAAGGGCTTCGGCGAGTGGGAGCACGTTATGTACAATAGAGGAATGAGCCTCGGGGTTCGGCATTGGACTATTAGCTTCATCCTGGTCGACGACTGGAGGGTTGGCGGTGTGGCTAGGCGAAGTGGCTTTGATGGGTTTCTCTTGGCCAAAATACTCAGGGGGAGTAGTTAGGGGCACAGCATAAGGAGGTGACTGACCTTGCGGAGGCAGGGTAGATAGGTTAGAGCTTTCGGCCAGGGTCGGGGTGGACTTACGAGCAACCAGAGCGTAGGATGAAGAAAACATACCTGCGTGCCCTCTTGGCAGAGCGGCCATGGCGATCTCCTGGGTGATTGGCGTTTGTTCCTTTTGGGCCTCGGTATTCTCGGCTTCCATGACTTCCACGAGTTCCTCCACGTCGATGACATCTACGTTTGGGATTGCTTCGGCACTTGGTGGAGTTCCTTCATCGTTCACTTCGGCCGAACCCGATACTGATCTTTCGATAGGGGTGCTAGGCATGCCTGTACGTGGTCATTTTGGGAAGTTCGGGGGTGCCTGGGTAGGTTCCCGCTCCTTTCTTTTCCTCCTCTCGAGGGGTTGCTCTGATTCTTCTATCATCATCTCGAGATCTTCGGATGGACTCTGTAGTAAAGCTTTAGGCGCGGCCCTGACTGCTTTTTCCTTGGAGACATTATCAGTCCTCTCGAGGCCTTCATCTGAACTTGGGGTGGCCGGTGGAACGAAATCGGTGAAGGACAAGGGTTTCCAAGACCCGATATTGGTCTGATACACAATTGCGAATTCTCTGTCCATTGTTAGAAGCCCGTAAGAATTCATCTTTCGATGATGGACTCTCATAATCCACCATTCTCTCAACTGCTCCTCGTCCCAGTCCTTCAACTCCACTTTTAAATCGTCCTTCACTTTTTTCCAGAAAGTGGAGTTGGGAGTTGGGAATGGGTACTGTTCTGGGTCGAATTCGACCTCCATAGGATAGAAGTCATGCCAAGGAGGCAACATCCTCATCTCCTCTAAGTGCCACTCGAGATCCGTACCATTGGGGTTATTCCTCTGCTCTAGAATTTCGGGGTGAGGACAGGCATGGAAGTTTTTGCTTTTCAAATGATCTCTCATTACCCCCAACGGGTCGTAGAGCCACCTTTGTGGTATTTGGAGCAGACCAAAATCGGCGAGCTTCTCCTCCAGGTATATGTTCTGCTTCAGGGCAAAGACTTCGATTACTCCCATATTGAAAGGGAAATCACAGGTGTGTGCCCACTTTCACCCGTGGCCGTAGGCTTCGTCGGTCGTGTCACTTTGCCGAGCAACTTCCAGGGCAAATTGGTACTCCGAAGGGAAAAAGGGCAGCAAGAAGGGCTTCCCTGTGAAGCCAAAAAGGCGGATCACAAGCCCTTGTGTCAATTGAAACACATCCCCTCTTCTTTCCAGTACCACTTTATCTCTAAGGCAGAGGGGCACCCGAGGGCTAGACCCTGTCAGAATGTGCATCGTAGGTCCCAAAAACTGTTGATTGAAAGGGTAATAGGACTCCGACCTCAGCAAGAGACGGGTCCACTGATATACAGGCAAAGGGGTCCCATCCTTGTCGACTGGTGAAACATCACAATGGGGAAGGGCTTTATGTACATGAAAGAAGAAGAGCCAAACCAAGAAGGAACAAGGCTGGAAGTGAGGCTCCTTGCTAGCTTCCTTTATGGATGACAACCGCATATGTAGATTTCGGGCCACCCATTCTGCCCAATCGAAGAAAACTGGGTTGGTGTTCGGCCGTGAAGCGTCGGGAGCATAGAACTCTCCTCTGGAAATGCATTCGGCTAGCGACACCTGCCATGGGCATACCAAAGTATCGCTTGACAAGCCCCCTACCCATGCAATGATAGAGAATATATCTGTGTTCTTAAAGGCCTCCAAGGGCAGGGGCATCTGGGGTCGCTTACCGGAAGGAAGTCCGCTCTTGAGACTTTCATGCAAAAAACTTAGAATGAAGGGATTAGAGGTGAACTTATCCGTTTGTTCACTCAGGCTGACCTTGCGAATGGTATAGCCTTTTGGTGGCCTTTGCTGAGGTGCGAATGCCGCTCGCACATCCTCCTTCGGAATGGAAAACAATTTTTTACCCGAGGCATCCAACACCTGCCTGGTTTGCGGCTGATAGTTCTGAGCAATGGCGTATATGAGCTCAGGGCGGTGATGTGTAGGAAGGACCAGATACCAGTATATGTGGGAATAATACGCCATGGCCCTCTTGTTCTCCGCTGAGAGCCTACTTTTCATGAAATCGATGGTATACCGAAGCTCGGCCATGGTTCTTGAGAGCTTTGGGTCTCTGATTTTTGCCCACTTATCGACAGGTGGTTCTATACTGGGCTCATCATCGGACTCTTCCCTTCCTTCCATCACCTGTTTTCTTGTGCGTGGGGGAGGATTGACCCTCTTGGGAGTCTGTTTCTTTTCTTCCGTGGCTCTCACCTTCTCTGGAACCGTCGCTTTTGGTTCCTTTCCCTTTCGTGTGGGGTTCTTCCTTCCCATTGTGAGCGATTGCAGTAGAATAACTTGTAGTGTAGAAGAGTTCAGCACCACAAAACAAAGGACGGGGTAATCACGATGAACAACGAAACCCTTGATGTAGAAGCTCTCCGAGGTGACAGAATGCAGACTCGACCCTCACACTTGCAAATGGTTTGTTCTTAACGGGCACCTGCATTTTATAGCTTCGAAGGGCAACCTCCGACATTTATGGCAACCACCGTAATTACTTCGCTGGCCTGGCCCGAAAGTATCGCTACGACATCTGATTGGCTATATGGCGGCATCGTACGCGAGGCCATGCAATTCGGCAGTTTGATTTTGTATCGAGAGCGCGGATCACTACCACCTGGTGTTTTAGCATGGCTTTTGGGTTGACGAACTGCCTTGGGATGAGTGCCACCTCCTTCGCATTGATTTTTTCTGGTTTGTTCCCCGAGGCACATCTTAAATGTGTTCGCCCCGAAGCGGGGTTCGGCGAAAATACTTCATCGCGAAGTTCTTCTTCGGGCTGATTTTCTTCATTTCGGGCCCAAAGTTTCCCTTTGCTATGTTGTTGCTTCGGTTCATGAATACCACCGATCGAAACCCATTTCATCGAGGAGGGCTTCACCAAGAATTACTTCGGACAACGCCTTCGACACATTTCTTTAGCGAAGCGTTTTGCACGTCCTTGATCTGCATGTGGTTTGGTTCTACGAGGATGAACTGCTTCGCGGCGAACTTCCTTTCGTCGGCTACTTCAGACCGAAACCCCTCGAAGGCGATTCCGATCACGCTTTGTGAAGCCGAAGCCAAGAATCTAGCTTTTGCGGTTGAAGTGGCACTTGCTCTTCGCGATCTTTTGAATAGAGTATATACAAAGCATTGAAATCCTATATACAAAATATGTGCAAGATTTTTTTTTTTATTTGGAGTGTACATACCTCAGCGACTGAAGATCTTCATGTGAAGACCATTGACTGAGATTGGTAAAACTTGGCCATTCGCATCTTTGAGGATGAAGGAATTGGCCGAATTCACTTTTACTATTTCAAACGGTCCATCCCAGAACGCATCCATTTTGTCATGATTCCCAGGCTTGGCCTTCCATGAATCCCACCTCCATACCAGGTCTCCTGCTTTGAATGTGCGATCGGATGACTTCCTTTTGAACCATTCTCGGGTGACCTCAGCATGCCGTGCGAAGTTCTGGTAGGCCTTTTCACGTTCCTCTTCTAGTTGTAGTAGTTGGACCAGGCGTTCCTCCATCGGGTTAGCTTCATCTTCTTCTAGCAACTATAATGTAAGGATCTCGATGTGAGTGGGTAGGATGGCCTCCTTGCCGTAGACCAGAGCATACGACGAAGTCTTGATTGACCTTTTGATAGAAACCCGATCGGCCCACAAGGCCCGATCCAGAAGGAGGTGCCAAGTTCTTTTGTTTTGATCAATCAACTTTCTTAGAATCCTCAACAGGGTTTTGTTGGTGGATTCTGCTAATCCATTGCCCTGGGGGTAATAGTTGGAAGACACCTTGTGATATATCCCATACTTGTATAGGAACTCGTTGATCTTTGCGCCCGTGAAACCAGGACCGTTATCTATAATAATTGCTTCGGGGATGCCGAAGCGGGTAATCAATCCTTCCAGGAAGGTGACCACGGTATCTTGATCGACATGTTTTGTGGGAACTGCCTCGGCCCACCTGGTGAAGTAATCCGTCATAGTCAGAATGAATTTGTGCCCAGCGGAGGAGTTTGGCGATATGGCTCCTACGAAATCCAATCCCCATTTCTGAAAGGGGGCCTCCACTTGTATCGGTCGGAGTGGCATCGAAGCATTTCTACTTCGGCCGACGAATCTCTGGCATTGCTCGCACCTTCGGCAAACGGAGAAGGCATCGGCAAAGAGGGTGGGCCAATAGTAACCCGCCTTGATTATTTTTAGCGTCGTCGCCCTTCCAGCAAAGTGTCCTCCAGATAGTCCTAAATGAAATTCGCCCAGGATTCTCCTCTTGTCATCATATTTTATGCATCTGAGGAGGACACCGTCAATGTTCCTGAAAAATAGGCCTTCTGGGCGCATAGTGTATCGGGCGGACCGCATCCTGAAATGTCTTCGTTGCGAAGCATTCAGGTGCAAAGGGCATCTATCGGTGTTGAAATATTCCACTATCTCGCCGACCCAATCTTTCTCAGCCTCTTCTTGATTAGCGAGGCATTCTCCTATTGACAAGTCGTCCGACTGACAGTCTGTTATTTCGGTCGTCGCGCTCTTCGCCAGCTCTTGACATAGTGCACGACCATGAACTAGCTTGGTGGGCTTGATCTCAATATCGAACTCTTGGATTTTGCTCACCCAACCAGCTCTCTTGCTTCCCAGTTCCCCTTGGATAATGAAACTATGCACATCGGGGTGAATGACGAAGACTGTGGTTCGACTCTGAGAAATGAACTGTTTGAATTTCTTGAGAGACTTCATTACTGCATGCACTTGATGCTCGATGAAATTGTACTTTTCTTCATGGGGATTGATTATCTGGCTGAGGAACGCGATGGGACGTTCCTCTCCATCTTCCCCCTTTTGCGTTAAGACCGCGGCGTAGCTTTCAGGTTCTCCTATTGCATACAGGATAAAATCTTGATTGTAGTTGGGGTTGATTAAGACCGGTGCCTGAACAATTCGGGCCTTGATTTCTTTGAATGCTTTTCTCCTTTCTTCTATCCAGATGAATTATGTGCCCTTCTTTAAAAGCTCAGACATCGGCTTAATGACTTGGGCGAAGTCTAGGACAAACTTCCTTACGAAGTTAATATAACCGAAGAAATATTGAAGGCCCTTTTTATCTGTCGGGATTGGGAGCTTCATCAAAGCTTCGGCTCTGTCAGGATCCATGGCGAGACCCTTTTCCGAAATTGCATGTCCCAGTAGCTTTCCTTCGTTGACTGCGAAGATAGACTTTTTTGGATTGATTGAGATGCCAAATTCTCGGCATTTTTCGAAAATTTGTTGAAGATGTTCTGGGTGGTTTTCTCTCTTTCGGGAGAAGACGGTCATGTCATCCAAATAGATAACGATAACCTTGTTCAGAAGCTCGCCAAAAGCAAGGTCCATCGCCCTCTAGAAAGTAGCTCCCGCATTCGAGAGGCCAAAAGGCATTCGCTGGTAGGCGAATGTGCCCCACTTGGTTGTGAACGCGGTCTTATGTTGATCTTCGTCCCTGACCCAGATTTGATTATATCCGGAGAAACCATCAAGCAGGGAGAACCGTTGAGCTCCAGCCATCGAATGCAAGATCTGATCGATCTGTGTGGGAGAGGGTAGTGGTCCTTAAGGGAAGCATGATTCAGGTTGCAAAAGTCCACGCATAACCGGATGTCTCCGTTCTTTTTTCTGATAGGGACCAAGTTTGCTACCCAGGAAGAATGCTTGATAGGATAAATGATCTTTGCTTCGAGCATTTTTAGCAGTTCGGCCTTCATCAGGACCTCGATCTTTGGATTGACCGGCCTTTGCTTCTGTCGAAAAGGTTTGGCCCCTTCTTGTAATTCGATTGTATGTTGGATTAGCTGTCGATCATATCCCTTGAGGTCGTGATAAGACCAAGCCATGATATCTAGGTACTTCTTACACAAACATCGGATTCGCTCTTTTTCTTCTGAAGTACAATCGGTCCCGACCTTTATTACTTTCCCAGGTTCCAGTTCTAAATCTTGATATTGCTATGCACTGATCTGGATCCTGTGAGAGAGCGATCGATCATTTTGATCGAAAAGGCTCTCAAGCATGATCAATCCCTTGGGAACGTGGTTGTTCTTCAACTGGACCAATCCTTCATATTCTTCTTCATCCGGGCTTTGGTCCTCGACTGTAGCGGCTTCTTGGATCATGAAATTGATGATCTGCTCATCGCTGTCAAAAACTTGCCAATGTAAATCTCTGTCAAGGACGAGAGGGTCTATAGATCACCCTTACGACCTTCGGCTTATGCACCATATCATCCACTGGAGAATATCGGGTTGCGATGGATGCTAAGACATCTCCATGTCGATTCTTTTCTCGTGGAACAGACTATAGATTGAGAGATTCAAACTGGTCAAACAGGTCCCATACCCTATTGCGGTATGATTTAAGATAGTGTTTCTTTGAAGAGCATCTGTTGGTGACCTGGTTGCAAACTAGTTCGGAATCTCCGAAGATTTGAAGATGCCTTATGCCTAACTTGTCAACTTTCTTGAGTCCTAAGCACAAGGCTTCATACTCTGCTGCATTGTTGGTGCAGCTCCATGTCAATCGGTAGCAATATTCCTTTTTCTCATCGGACGGCGAAATCAGAAGGATTCCTGCCCCAGTGCCATTTTTGCATCGGGCACCGTCGAAGAACAATTTCCATAGTCCTTCTTGAGCAGAAACCTTTCCTTTCATTTTAGTTGGTTTCTCGGACTTGGCGATGGTGTAGCACCCCACCTCAGTCTCTATCATGGCATTGAAATCTGCCAATGAAAATTCATCTTCACAACACAACTGTGCGAGGGATTCCTGGACCAGATCCACTTGCTCTAGTTCCTCCGTGATCGTATGCATAGGGCCACTACTCTCTTCTTCGGACATCTTCTCAACCAGGAACGTAGAAGGTTTTTCATTATAGATCTTCACCTTCTTCCCTTTGAAGGGGATCTCTAGATGAGTGTAGTCCATGGACAGATATCCGCCCAGCTTTTTCGTGAATTCCCTTGACAGGCACATGCTGAAGTAGGGCTCAAGGTCCATGACTACCACCTCTTGTATGACTACGATTTGAGGTGTCTTATGTAGCCGAATAGGAATGTCTTTAATGACACCTACAGTCTTCACTGGGGTACCATCCAACTGGAGGACTCCATGACTGCTTCGTGTGTATTCCATGCCTATTTCCTCGCATACTGCCTTCGGCATGACTGTCGTCGCGGCTCCAGAATCTATCATATAGTTATGCACGATATACCCTTCCATTTGTAAGGATAAGTAGAACGGTGGTGGTCTATTTTTCCCTATGATGGATGCGGACAGAGTCTGCACCAGGGCGAGTGGTTCTGCCTTCTTTGTATTAATCCTCTTCAAGGATTCTTGCAACAGGTCCACTTGTCCAGGAAGCTGCAGAGCATCATACAAACTGATTTTGGCTAGGATCCTCTTCAATTCTTCTACAATGTTGTAGGCTGGGGAGCTATGCACCTCGGGTTCCTTTCTTGGTTCGTACTTGGTGCGATATTGCTCTGTTGCTTCGACCCTTTGTCGCTTGGTGAGCGAGGGAAGCTTGAGCTTCTCCTTAGCTTGTTCTTTGGTCTCCATCTGAGGTGGTTCAGCAGTGGCCTTTTGGGCCTTTTCCTTGACTGGAGCTGGTGGAGGAGCTTCGCTCGGGGTCGAAGAGGACGGTTGTCCCTTCTCAAATTGAGTGTGTACCTTCAAAGGAGCCATCTGAGTAGCATCCACCTCTATCGACCTTTTACCTCCCCTGGTAAGGACCGCGACTGGCTCTTCCTCGTCGATTGACAAGTTCTGATCCAATTGTCGGATGACGTTGACTTGGCCACCTTGACTACTGCTTGTTAGCGTCTGCACGTAGTGTTGATGCAACATGCATGTATTTTCCTCGTGAGGATCATTACATGTAGAGCACCAGTATACATGATCGGAAGTGCTTGGGACTTCTTCTATCGCAGCATTTCTTGCCGAAGCTTTTCCTTGATGGACCGCTTGATCTTTGGTAAGTGCGGGCATGGGATAAGACCTTCTTGGTAGAAACTCTTGTTGCGCTTGCTTCTTCTTGACAACGGTCATGTTGTTGGACAAGGTCTACATCGTGGCATTTAACGATTGCATTTCTTGCAATATCTTGGCTTGCATATCATCGGCCTTGGGAACTGATGGTAAAGAAGCCATGGTCGGTATCGGAGGCAGGCAGGGTGTTGGAGGGGTGCTGGAAACATTGGAAATGTTGGAGTGATAGTGGGTGGCATAGTTGAAAGTGTGGGGAAATGTATCTGTGGAGCGGTGATCTACGACACAACAGGATTCGGGTTCCAAGATGAGATCGGATATGCAGGGATTGCAAAAATCTGTGGAGCGACTACGCTCGCATACTGGGCTTGAAGGAACTCGGGGAGTATGGGCATTGGCATTCTTTGAGGGAGTTTACCCACGGCTATGAGGTCCATTTCTGCCTTTTTGGCTAACCCATACAACTCTGGAAAGGTATTGACATTGGAGTACCTTATCATAAGACCGATATCAGGGTTGAAGGCCCGAAGGAAGTAGTATGCCGTGGCTTCATCAGTTGGGTGAAGTCCAACTGGGACTCTTTGCCAAGTTCGAGCGAACCTAACATTGAAGTCCGCAATCTCTTCTTGTGGATGTCTTTGGATTGAAGTGAATTGCTGCAGAAGAGAAGTTGGATCAATGGACTCGTTGAAACCTTGCATCAATTGCTCGACTAACTGGTCCCATCCCGTAATAGTGTCGGGTGGCAGAGATCTGTACCAATAGAGGAGTTTTCCTCTAAGGGAGAGAACTAGGAGCTTCACCATCACTCGCTCTTCTATGATATCATGGATTGCCGCCGGGAAATGATGTCCTGGATATGCTCCAGAGCAGTCTTTCCGGTTCGTCGAACGTCGGGAGCTTTTTGATTGCCATAGGCAAAACTTGCCCTTGGCCCGCAAGATTCAACGGTGACGAAGAATTCCATGCTGGAAATAATCTAGGCGACGGTTGCTGCTGTTGTTGTTGTTGTTGTTGTGCCATATTTGTGCCTGGGTTCTGTGGAACAGAAGTCCTCGAAGTCCCTCTTGGGTTGCTTGTCGAAAGGCCAAAGGGAACGGAGGCACTAGGATGCTTCGGTGAGTTGGGAGGATTCGGAGGAAAACTAGCTGCTGTGCTATCGAAAGTTAGGCCTTGCTCGTCAACAGTAGCCTCTTGCGAGGACGTCCCGCGTAAGAGATATTTGGGGGTAACTAACCTAGAGCGTTCCCCAAAGGCGTCGATATCGAGTTCAAAGAAATCGGTTTCCTCTCCTCTATTCCTAACTCTCCATCTTGTTTGCATGAAGGCACGAGCTTTAGTACTGGTCTTTACGACTTGAAGATTCTCGGGTAAAACAGAGTCGCCAGATGCTAGGAGTCTCTTAGTAATGAGAGCATCAATTCTCACTACTACTCAGGGGATGAGATTGATCGGGTCTCACCGGGAACTTGTTAGAACTACTGGCTCCGATGAAGACGGGCTAGAAATTTTCTCAAATATGGGACTTTGTGTCCCATCGAGCGTGCTAGAAACTGTTGGTCATCAAATCCACACAGGAAAGGACTTTCGGTGGGTTTGCGCGCCCTGGACCTGCGACCAACATTGAAATGCCAAGGGGAAGAGATGCCCCTCGTGCCAATCTCCGGAGAAAGGTCGGCTCCTATACTAATCTACTTTTGGGGTTTGAGATAAGAGTGCAAGAAAGAGATAAAAGGAGTTCGGGTTAGAGAAAGAAATAAAAAGGGTAAGGGTTAGAGATTGATGATTCAAGGTGGGGAAGAACATGAAGCACGATCACTCACTAATAACTCGAATAGTAGCAAAGAACACCAAGAATAGACGAAAGAAACGTAGTGCCGACCCTCCTATGTATCCTCTGGATGGGTTCGCAGGGTTCTCCTCTCTCTCTCGCTGGAATTTAGGGTTCAGAGTAACAGCGATTAAGAAGAGGGAATAACATAAACCTCGATCCACCAGGCAGCATAAAAGAAAGCAACAGGGACGTTTTTCCTCTCCTATGTATCCTTCAAGGAGAATTTTAGGGTACGAGTCCCCAATCGCACACCGGATTCGAGGATTCAGAGTCTCGATATACGAGTGCGAGACAGACAAAAGAATTAAGCACAGAAGGTAGCATAAAAGAGAGAAATGGAGCACAAAATATCTTTAGTATTAGATGCAGGACATCAAGTTACAGCAACTTTCTAGCAGAAAGTTCCCCCCCATTTTACATTGCAAAGCCTGGGTTTTTATAGAGGACCCGACCCTATGAATCATTATTACAAAATGGCGGAGTATGCCCTCGAGCCCTGAGAAACGGCTCCTCGCTGCTGCTGCGGACGATCTCTCAAATCGGCTACCAAAATTGGTAATGGTGACCGAGTCAACCGGGGAAAGATGCATTAAATGAGCCACCTAGGTGTCCTCGGATTGCAGGTGCGGTGCTTGAGTGGTGGCCATGCTTGTCAAGCTCTCCTTCTCGGACTGATACTTCGCATCCAATTGCCAAAAATGAGCAGCAGGCTTATCGGGCAAGAAAATATGCATTTATGAGGCTCTCTGATTGCCTCGGGAAAATGCCCAACTTGGGAAGCGTTCCTGGAAGCGCCTCGCAAATTTTCGCTTCGCAAAATTACTTCGGGGGCATGGCGTGCCGAAGCCGATCTCCTTCTATCTTTCGCTGCTTCGCTGGCAAAACTGCTTCGTTGACGGGTTGAAATAGACACTTTGGGCCGATTTCCTTTTGAAACGGTGGTTCGTGGGAGTTTTGGCCGAAGCACTTTCTCGACTTATACTGCTTCGGGAGAAATCTGGCCGAAGTGGATATTAGAAATACCTCGGGCCCGAAGTATTTTCCTTGCCTTAGCCGATTCGGGCTGTCTTTTCTTCTTCGACGAACTTACTTGGATGCCGCTTCGCAAAATTTTCACCCGAAGTAGCTGTTGGGCATGCTTCGGGTGCGAAGCGTTTCTTTTGCTTTCTCGGCAACTTCTCGCCCGAAGTGATGATTTGAAGCGCTTCGGGCCCGAAGTTCTTTTCTTTTCATTTTGTCCACCAGGGGGCGATAGGGAAAACCAAAATTGCTATAACTTATAAATAAAAGAAAACTTTCAAGAAAACAAATATTGTACAAAGTTTCAATTTTTCTGCCCCTTGGTGGAATGTGACAATATTGTCAACAGGTTCTTCATCCGAAATGCTTAGGAGCATTTCCTAATAGAGTCACCATTTGTTGTGGCCATTCCACAACTAGCCCTAAATTTGGGGACCCACCTTAAAATTTTGGTTTTTGAGGAGTTTTGAGTGCTAATTTTGATAGATTCCATGGTTTAGCATTGGCTAATGTTTTCTTATTTTGCTAGTGTTTTAGGTTAATAGGTTTTGGTTATTTTGATTAGTTTTAAAGTTTTCCTTTATTGTGATTTTCAATGAGTAAAATTTTTGAAATTAATTATTTGATTGCTTTATTAAAAAAAAATTATAATTCTAATAAATATATATATATATATGTTTATTATAATTATGAAAGTATAACATCTAAAAATGATATATTTATATATATACATAAACCTACGTTTTGTAGCTGATTTGGAGAGGGTAGGGCAATTCTCGAAGGGAGGTCCCTGGTTCGAATCTTCACGCTAGTAAATGCACATCGGGTGCCCAAAATCCAGTTGATCATGCTGGTGCGGTCAGGGTCGGGCACGACTCCCGGGTGATTTTGATGGTGTAGAATCCATGGTCGTGGTTTCTCAAACCAAGGCAGCCCCGCAAGAGGTTTTTCACTAAATTCAATATATATATATATATATATATTAATAAATAAATCAAAATAAAAGAAAAAAATAAAAAATAAAAAGAAAGAAAGAAAAGACTATATATATACCTTTCCATGGTTGTCGGATGTTTTTTTTGGGGGCTTTAAAGTAGTTAATTTTAAAGTTTTAGAATTATTAGTGTAATGGTTGTAATTTTATATTTTTTAAATGTTAATTTTAAAAAGGCTAATTCAAATGTCTTTAATGCATGTAGGAAATACGTGGAATATAAGCGGTTTGGAATGAGCGCTTCGTGTTAATTAAGGAGCCTCCCACGTGATTGTAATGGCGATCTTAACTGTTACCATATGTAAAGAAGTGTTACATAGACCAAGAAAGGCCAAATGGAACCGTTTGCAAATATGGAACGAAAAGAGAGAAAAAGAAGAACTTTCTGGCGATTTTAAATACTTCATTGAAATGGAGAACAAAGGCTGGACCTTTTTGGAGGCCAAGGCTGGACAATTTTTGGAAGAAACTAGAAATATTGGTTGTAAAATAGAATATTATTTTTAATGCAAATGTTTCAGAAACTTGCACTTTGTTAGCAAGATGGGAGGATATTTTTCTGCATGTTTGAGCTAACGATTTATCTTTTTTCAATGCTTTCTTTGGTTATAGATAGTGTTAAATGCATTTTAATGGTTGCGTTATCGAAATCTTAGAAGCACAAAATTTATTTTTATTCCTTAGAAGATTGCACCTAATTTATTTCGAACTGTGTGTATGCATATTCGAATAAATTTGGTTACATTTAGAAAGTCTCACATTTCGTTTTGCAGGATAAGGTGGCATTAGACTGAGAGTAGTTTGCTTTTAACATTTTCAGCTTTTTGGTTCATTTCCCAGATTTTATTTATTTTTTAATTTTTTTTAACCTTCTCTTTTTGCAGTTTTTTTTTAAAACTTCGACGATTAAAATTAAAATCCCAAAAACAAATGCACGGATATGAAGAACGAGCTTTAACATTTCATCTTATGCAATTTCAATTTCATTTCGAAGCCATTTCGAAATTATAAAAATTATTCAAAGTTGTTGTTTTTACAGGTATTTTATAATTTCAGATTTTACATAATTTCGCATTTCGAAGGTAAATCAGATTTCAAAGCTTTGCATGTTTATATTTTCAGCATTTTGGTCCATTTCTAGATTTTTTTTTTACTTTTTCTAACCCTTCTCTTTTGCAGATTTTTTTAAACTTTGATTAAAATAAAAATAGAAAAAAATTAAAATTCCAAAAATAAATGCATGGATGTGAAGAATGAGCTTCAATATTTCATCCGAAACAATTTTGATCCCATTTTGAAGCCATTTTGAAATTATAAAAATGATTGAAAATTGTTGTTTTATGGGGATTTTTATAATTTCAGAATTTTACATTATTTCATATTTTGAAGGCAAATCGATTTTTAAGCTTTGCATTTTTATTCGCAAGCAATAAATGAACTTCCCTTTATGAAAATTTTAATTTCATTAAAGGGGGGGTAATTTATATGGCATTTCATAGGCCATCATTTTTAGAGCAATAAATTCGCTTCTTTATGAAAATTAATTTCATCAAAGAGGGGTAATTTATTTATTATATCAAAGGCTATATTTATCTTCACGATTGAAGTGACATTGAATGAATCCAATTACCATTTAAGGTTCACATCTAAGGATAGATTTTAGTCTTCTTTTTCATGCTCAAAGCAGGGTTTAATAATGCAAGATAAAACTTGTCTAAAATCTACTTAATCAAAGGAAGATAAAATCTACCTAAAATACTTCAATATAAAAGGAATTAAGGCTTTACATCGTGGTCATATGAGGGCCAATCACATTTTACTTTTCTTCTAAGTTTCATGAACAATTACTAGCATAGCATAATAAAATAAACCAACACATGCCCCATTGTTAACAGTTACTTGCAAAACACTAAGGTATTTCTAGCACTTATTTAACACATCTTCATAAAGATTACTAATACACATGTGCAATTCCTATATAGTGAAACCTTGGAGAAGTTATTTTGTTTTTAACTTCTTTGCAAGAAAGGGTTTTGTGATCAAAATCCTAAGTGTGAGTGTGGTTTTGCAATTGGGTAAAATTACCACTCAATAGAACTCTCCATTAGTGTTTGCATTAGCAAAAATAGCCTTGATAGATAATGTCCCATTGTCTTTATCATCCTCTATTTCACTCACCATGGTGGTAGTCTTGTTAGGAAAAAACTCTAAAAGTTTGTCCTCTTAGCCCATGTCTTTACTATCTTAGGGTTAAGATACATGTTGTATGATGATGACTACATCCTTGGCAGACATAGCGCTAGTTTGTTCTTCTCATATTTCCTCTCCTCAACTATTTCTATATTTTGCATTGAACTTGCCAACAAACCCCCTGTAAATACGTCCTTCAAACCCTCTAACAAGCTGCTACATCTTGAAGCCAAGGGCTATGTACCAGATTTGATAGTTGCAATGCTAGTTATAGTAGTGATCCATATTTCTCCTTATCATATTTATATCCCTTTGACCTCTTATTCAATCCCAAAGCTGAGATCTTAGGCTTCTCTGGCATCGATTTGCACCTTAGTGCAATATCTCGTACTATTTTTTTGATAAAAGTGCAACACTTTTAAGATATTTAAACATGTTGGATTCTCCTTCAAACTGTTGAAGGCCCTCTTCTAGAATAGATTGTTCTTCTATTTTCCATTCATGAGCAAAACCTGGGTTGTGCTTTAAGACCTGTGAAATCCGACTATTGTTCTTCATCTATATATCCACTACGTTCTAACTTGCACAAACTGTCGCCTACCCAAACGACAAGTACTATGAAGTTTTAAAAAATAAAAAAAATATTTTTTTATGGCTACCCAAACTTTTGTGTTTGAAAAACTGTAGATACAAATCCACAATTTTTTTTTTACTTTTATCTAAAAAAGTAAATAGTAGAGAAAAATACTTGTTAAGACATGTGCTAGGGTTTGAAATCCACTACTTGCTTTAGAATTTCTATGCTTTTCCTCCTTTTTTCATGCTAGGGTTTGATCTCCATTGTTTGCTCTAAAAAATCCTCACTTGCTCCAAAGAAATTTTCATCTATTTCAAAAAATGCTTTAGCCAAAAAAATTGATGTCATTGCTTGCTCCAAAAATTTGTAGTGTGCTTCAAAAAATTGCTTGCTCAAAAAAATTCATCACCACCGCTTGCTCCAAAAAAATTGTCACTATCGCTTGCTCCAAAAATATGTAAATTGCTCCTAAAAAAATTCATTGCCAATGCTTACTCCAATCTCATTATGAATAAAAAACCCTCAAGAACCATCATCGCCTAGCTTCAAACCCTCCAGAGTGGTAGAACCCTAAAGGTTCTAGAAAAATATTTAATAAATAAATAAATAAAATAACATCTAAATTAAGAGAATCACTGTTGCATTGATAAGGGGGTCCCTCCAATGGTTTTAAAGATATATTTTATTATTCAATCATGGATGCCTACTTACACCCATTTGCATGATTATAAATACCTACCCTATAGTTGTGAATGAAAGGACACAATGGTCCATAAACATAATGAGTGATTTAATGAATGGTTAATGGTTAGGATTAGGATCCTAACATGCCACCCTACTTAAAAAGAGCTTTATCCTCAAAGCTGAAAGTGAGGAGCTTCGTCCCTAGTTTTCCAAGGAGCATTTGCTCATGTTCTTGCACGATTTTAATGGCATCTTTCCATAAGCAGGGATATCTAGAAGGTGGAATAGTTAGAGGTGGATTGCTAAGAAGAATATTAGGAGTAGGAGGATGGTGGGTGTCAACCCTTGGGGTTCCTAAAACACTGTAGAATGATGCATCAAAAGTGGTGGGAATATATCTACATCGTTCTGGTGTTCCTTGGAAGAATCAAGGGAAAATGAGTGGGGAGTCCCCTTTTTACCTTGTTATCGAAGAGTTTTGACCATGGGGTGATAACTTACTAGTGGTGAGGAACTTGTGTGTAGTTCTTATAGAGTGTATGTCTAGTTGTCATTGGTTACTTCGTGTATATCTACTTCATACTTACCTGATGCATCGATCACTTATGGTATAGCAACCTTATTGCCTTCATTGTGATCATGTGTGTTGGTGACAGCTTGTAATTCTTTCTCATCTTCAATGCTATCCTCAGGTGTATCCATCCATAGGTGGTTTTGTGATTCCCACATAGGAGGTTTTGTAATTTGGTCCTTCCATTGGCGAAACTCCTCCTTTTGTATAGTACTATTTCTAAGTTCTTCCCTCCATTGGCGTACTTCTAGGATAAATTATTTAAGGGTAGGGTCTTGTGATTGCAATCTCCTACCATCGGTCATTTTAGGATTGGTTTGCAATTTGTAAGTCTTATTTGGTAGGTGGAATTAGGTTTTGAAAAAATTTACAAAAATTTATGTAATTTGTTTAAATTTTTTTTGCAAAAATTTATATATTTTTTGTCAATTTGACAAATTTTTGCAAAAAAATTGTTTTAGATTATCCAACGGTCGTATTGTTTTGAATTTGAATAATTTGAATTTATCAACTAACGGTCGTTACAAGCTTAACAGAAGCAGATAGCTGCACACAGATAAGTCTAAACAATCAACAATAGTAATTGGATAAGTCCCAACCATCAATAGTAGTAAGGTGGCAAAGTTAATAGTTGGAAATCGATGGGGCGCAAATAGATGGAAGACAGAAGCAAACAATGATTTGATCAGTGATTCAAATGATTGGACGTGACACATAATTGGGAGAAAGCAACAAATGGTGATGAGTGAGGGAGGATGGTCCACTGGTTGGTGGATACTTGTTATCAACTTTTAAAGAGTAATAAACTACTGATTGCTTCCCCTATCATAAATGGGGAATTTTTATCCCTTTAAAATTGATTAATTCGTACGTGATCAAAAAATTTAATTCAAATTTAGGGTTTCTAAATAAATTTTCCATGTGGATGCGTTAGGTGAATTTGTTTAGGGTTTGAATAAGCTTTATCTTCCACAATCCACTGGTTGGCAAGTTTGATTTAGGTTTGGATATCGCTTTACTTGGAGATGTTCAAAATGATATAGATACATGGCTTTCACCTTGACATTCAAAAGGATATATGGCTTTCAACCAAGTGTTCACAAATTTACAGAAGCATCATTGAGACCAAGATCAAGCTGGCGATGAGGTGATCACTTGTTCTGCAAGTTCACCTTCACTAAGATATTATTGAGATCGAGAGAAATATGTTGTGTTGCCATGATTGGATTCACCACTTACAAGGATTTTAAACCTAGATAGTCTGACTTGTATTGGATGAGAAGGAATATGCATGAAAATTTTTGTTGCTTACTGGATAGACATATTCTAAAACCAATACTTATTGACAACGAAGACAACAACCAAAATCTAATTTTTTCAATAATCGAATTGTTTTCACAGTCCTGAGTGTCAATAACTATAGGATTACCACCAATGAGAAATAATGATACTTATCCTTTAGAACAATTTTTTTAACTGGATATAAGGTGCATTCATGTTCTGAAGCCTTGCAAGAATGATCAAATTCGCTTGCGCTTTAGCTTGACAATAATTGTATACCCCTGGTGTTGGAGGACTTTGTTCGTTTTTAGGAAGACTTCGTGATAAAGTGTATAATGTGAAAGTGCGGAAGTAGAGGATCTGATACCAGATGGTAGAAACCCTGAAGGTTCTAGCAAAATATTTAATAAATAAATAAATAAAATAACATCTAATTTAAGATAATCATTGTTGCATTGATAAGGGGGTCCCTCCAATGGTTTTAAAGATATATTTTATTATTCAATCATGGATGCCTACTTACACCCATTTGCATGATTATAAATACCTACCCTATAGTTGTGAATGAAAGGAAACAACGATCCATAAACATAATGAGTGATTTAATGAATGGTTAATGGTTAGGATAAGAATCCTAACACAAAGCTACCACCTCCTAGCTCAGCTATGAATTAAAAACCCTCCAAACCCTCATTGCCTAGCTTCAAACCCTCTAAAGCGACTATCACTTAACTCAACTATGAATTAAAAACATTCTAGAACCACTATCATCTGACTCAACTATAAATTAATAATCCTCCAGATTCACTACTGCATGCAAAGCCATCATTTTTTGGCTTCAAACCCTCTAGAGCCATCGTCGCCTAACTCAACTGTGAATTTAATCTAATTGAATTATGTCTACCATTTTAAAATATTTATAGCAACACATATCCATGTTTATATAGCATGTTTTCACTTCTAGGCAATGGTCCTTCTTGGATGAACTTTCCTCTCTAAAATAAAATCCATCTTTCCCCTTAAATTATACCCTACTATCCATTATTTTATTGGTGTTTTCAAAACTAAAAAAATATGATCAACAAAAATACTTAGGAAGAAAAGTAATTAAGTAATTTAGATTCAATATCCACTTTAATTTCATCAATTTTTTATATAAGCTAGCCAGAGTCCATGGAACTTATGAATTAATTCAATGTTTATAATAGCTATTATATCATGCTCAACCATCTCATCCTTATAATCACTTTTGGTGTAATATTTAGTAATTAGACCTAACTTGCCATATATTCCTCTAATATCTAACTTGGGAATCCATACTTATAACTAGGGCATCATGACTTTCTAATTCAGGCTTCTAAATATGGCTTTCCTTCTATTCTACCCAATCAGGCTCACACTTGCTTTTGAATCACACTTACCCTAGCTTACACTTGTTTTCTACTCATATTGTAGTTTCATACAATAAAGGTAGCTTATTGCATAGATTTTAGTTTTAAAATTTTTGGATGCAATTAGTTTTTACCTTATGTTAACTTTTTTCAATCTTATTTTTTAAAGAATAAATTTTATATGTTTATTTTAGTTAAGATTTGTTCACTATTTTGTATAAAGTGATATATAAATGTTTGTGAAGTTACATTTAGTACAAGACCAAATTGGAAAAGATGATTTTCATATTCATCTCTTTTAAATTTTAAAATGCTAAGAGTTATTGAAGATAATTTTGTTGGACATTTTGAGTCCCTAATCTAAGAGTTGTCATTGATGTTAAAAGGATCTATCTAAGTAAGCACTATGTTTGTGTTTCATAAAGAGCTTCATGAGAAGCAAATGTTTTTGATCAAAGGTTCAAGAAGGGATGCATGGCATTTGGTTCCAAAAGGAGCTTCAAGGGAAGCTTTGCAAAAGGTTTTTATTTAAAACCATGGATGGAATATTTGAAATGGGTTTTTCTTAAAACCCAAGTTGGCTTTTTGTTTCATCGAAAAATATGCCCCGATGATGGAGATATTTAATTTTAAAGATTTAGTTTAAATTTAAATTTATTTAAAATTAAAATTAAAATTTTAAAATTAAAATTAAAAGTTTATCCACCGACGTCATGAATGAAGTTTCAAAAATGTTGATGTTTCCAAAGCAAAGGGAAGACATATAAATATGCCATTGAATTTTTTAATTCAATCATCCTTGCTCGTTGATATTTGCGCTTGGTATTTGTGAAGAAAAAGAGCTCATGTTTTTCATTTAAGTGATGCAACAAACATTAAAGGGAGACAACGACCACTTCCCAAAATGCATTGGGCATCGTGGTCTAGTGACAACTTGGATTGTACAAATGTGTTGGTGACAAGGAGGTTGTGCGTTCGATTCCTGCAAGCATCGTTTTTGGCTTTGTTCTGTTGAGGCACCCAAGACGTATACTTTTCGCTTGGTGAAAGAGGGTGAAGGATAAAAAGCGGGTGGCACTTATTTTTCACCAACGAGCCCACAACTCGTGCGGTAGCTTAGCCGTGGCTAGGGCGTTCACGTTGGGGCAAGACGAGGGTTTGATTCCCCTTGAGGTAGGTATTAAGGTTTTTATTATTCTTTTGTTTAGATTGCCTAAGGTGGAGTGATAAGGGGTAAAGGTGCTTCGTTAGTTGATTTGTTGAGTAACCTTAGGGAATAAGGTCATGGTGGTTGTTTGAGTTGTGAATTATTTTTAATTGTGATTTTTGAAATTGTTAGGAGTAATAAATGTTTTTGATAAAGTTCTTTTTAGTATTTTGAGTAAGGGTTTTCTTTTAAAAAGAATTTTGGTGGATGTTAAAATAAAGTAGGAGTAATAAGGTGTTATTTGGATATTATTGTTGTGTTATTACTCAAGATCTCTAACCCTTGTTAAGAGTTGAAAAAGAAAGTGTATTGAGTGTGACAGATTAGTGGAAAACTCATAAGGCATCAAAAAGGTATGAGTAATACTCTCCATTGATTTTATTTGGGTGGTTTATTTTTTAAATATCATTGGATTGAAAAGGATTGATTGTGGTTTCCTTTTTGAAAGTGGTTGAGTTAATGCTTTAAGGTTTTCTGGATTGTGAGTTGTGATTAAACCTTGTTTGATAAGAATTGTTGTTTAGACCATTGGTTGAGTGAAGTACTTTGAGTTTATGCTTCAAGGTTTTCTATATTGTGAGTTGTTATTAAACCTTGTTTGATAAGCATTGTTGTTTAGACCATTGGTTGAGTGAAGTACTTTGAGTTTATGCTTCAAGGTTTTCTGAATTGAGAGTTGTGATTAAAACATTGTCTTATTAGCATTGTTGTTTAAGCCAATGGGTGATGCAAAGAACTTGAACTTGAGTTAGAAAAGAACATGAGTATCATTGTTATGTAAGATTTGTTGTTGAGCATTGTTGGAAACATTTTGAGTTAGTTGATTCATGCTTGGACTAGGGTTTGTGAGAAAGAGTTGTTTCTTGAAGTGATTGGTTGAGTAGAGTTGATTGAGCCTAGTCAAGTGGTTGCATGAAGTGGTTGTTCAAGTTCCATGAAAAAAACTATTCTATATTCTGATTGAGTTGATATTGAGCCTTGAGAATAGAATATATTGAGTCTCTAACAATTCTCTTTATGCTTCTATGAGATTGAGTTAATATTGAGTGGAGTTGAGATTGCTTTGAGTTGAGATTGGGATTTGAGTATAGAACATATTGAGTCTTTAACAATTCTCTTTATGATTCTATAAGATTGAGCTAAGTTGATATTGCTTTGAATTGAGATTGGGATTTGAGTATAGAACATATTGAGTCTCTAACAATTCTCTTTATGCTTCTATGAGATTGAGTTAATATTGAGCTGAGTTGAGATTGCTTTGAGTTGAGATTAGGATTTGAGTATAGAACATATTGAGTCTCTAACAATTATATTTATACTTCTATAAGATTGATCTAAGTTGAGATTACTTTGAATTGAGATTGTTATTTGAGTATAGAATATATTTAGTCTCTAACAATTCTCTTTATGCTTCTATGAGATTGAGTTGAGCTTTTGTTGAGCTAATTTGAGATAAGTCTTTGAGAAGGCTTGTGGACTATTTTTGTGTAAGCTTTTGTGAAAGCTTGCTATGCAGATTTGAGCAAGTCCTAGAGAGGACTTACTAAGCATATTGGGATAAGTTATATGTGAGCTTGTTGAGCAAATTTGAGCAGGTTCTGAGTGAGCCTATTGAGCAGATTTGAGCAAGTTGAGTGAGCCTATTGAGTAGACTTGAGTAGGTTATGAGTGAGCCTATTGAGCAGATTTGAGTAGGTTCTGAGTGAGCCTATTGAGCAGACTTGAGTAGGTTCTACGTGAGCCTATTGAGCAGATTTGAGTAGGTTTTGAGTGAGCCTATTGAGCATATTTGAGCAGGTTCTAAGTGAGACTATTGAGAAGATTTGAGTAGGTTATGAGTGAGCCTATTGAGCATATTTGAGTAGGTTTTGAGTGATCCTATTGAGAAAATTTGAGGAGGTTCTAAGTGCACCTACTGACATAACTTTGGAGGTGACAGAGTACAGAGGACAGAGTCTCAGTGGATAGAGATTCAATAACTAGGACAATTGAAGACATATCTGAGTGAGGAGTCTTCAAGTGGAGAGAGATCCACCAGTCAGTGCAACAGAGAGACAGAGACTTCTAGAAGATCACTAGCCAGAATAGAAGGAGAAAGAGTTCTCCTATGAAAGAGATCCATGAACTTGAGATTTAGGGGATCATCATCTCCTTTGGACAGAGGTCCATAAACATTGTAATTAGGAAGGATTACCAAGAGATTGTTTGAGAAATTTTTAGCAAAATATTTTCTCCGTGGGGTAGCCCATATTGGGTGAACCACGTAAATTGTTGTGTCACTTTTGTAGATGGTGTTTTGTGTATTGCTTTGATTACTGCTATTGATACTGCTATCTATATACTGCATAATATTTAATTGAAAAGAAAAGTAAAAAGTGATCTTATACTGTTCACCCCCCTCTCAGTATAATCTTGTGTTCTTCAATTTTTTCTTAACTAGTTAGATTATGAGCTAGAAGTGAGTGTGAATTAGAAGTGAACCTCACCTTTCCTTATTTTATAAAGTAAGCCAATGTTGTGATTGCAAGTAGGAACCAAGTAAATTTAGTGTAAGGTATTTTGTATATACTTACATATGTGTTTCAATGAATGTTTTAGAACCTTTGACACATTCAATTACAATTAAATTTGAATTAAGAGAATAGCATCAAGAAGTGGATTGTGTAAATACTATATTGCAATGCTACAAATATGACAAAATTGAACACATGGCAAGAGATTACAAAGTTAAAACAATGGAGAAAGATATGGAAAACATTGTACATGAGAAAAAATTCAATATGAGACAAGGAGATCATACCATAGTAGATGGATCAAATCAATGATTCACTCCCATGAAAGTTATAAAGGAATCCCTCTATGTCATAAAATTGCAGAGATCATTATGATTTATTTGCATCAACCACTAGAAGAAACCAAGGACAAGAGGTATGAGAAATTACAATATGCAAGTTCAAATTTAGAGGGAATTAAAGGTCCAAAGAAATATGGGAAGGTAAATTTCAAAGCAAGGAGGAAAAATATGCCAAGGTTAAATTCTCTTCACTTATCTCAAGTAGTATAAAATCCTCTTATTGAAATAAAATTGAAAGAAGTATATAGTGTATCCCTTGAACTTTAGGATTTCAAAAATAGCATAATAAAGAAATGAGTATGGAGGATATCCTTTCAAATTTAGGTATTCTAAGGAAACATAAGAAAGTAATTAGTATGAAGTATCATTCTTGCAATTAGGGCTTCCAAGGAAGAACATAGGATTAAAAAAAAAAAAACATAAAGTAAATACTATGGAGGATCACCCTTGCAATTTGGAGTTTTTGAGGAAATATAAAGAAGAAAGTGTTGGTAGGACTATTCTTTCCACTTGATGTTCACCAAGGAAACATAAAACTTTAGAAGATAAGTCTCATTATAAACAACATGAAAATATGGAAGATATTGATGAAGATGAAAGGGTTTATGAGAATGCAAAAGAGATAGGAAAACCCTCGAAACAAGAGCAAAGATAAAATGAAACTTTGAGAGATAATAATTTGGAAAAAATAAAAATAAATTTTATAAGTGTTAACAAGAAATGGGGATAAGACCATAAATAAAAATAAAATAAGAAGATAAGATGATATTATGGAATATTAGGGGTATAAATAGGATCCCTAGAAAAGGAGTTGTCAACAAAAGTTTATTTTAATATAACAAACAAAATTATGTAGTGATGAGTGTAAGGATGCATTAAAAAGATCTGGAAGATGGGGATTGCCTAAATGTTTTTTATATATGCTTCAACTATAGTTACTCCACATGAAATTTTTTGAAAGTACCTTAGCATACTTCTATCAAACAGAATGATAATTCAATTGTAATCTATGGATTTGGGAATTTGATTATAGTTTTTTATTTTTTGAAAACTAAGGTTGGTACTCTTAAATGATATAAATTTGTAGGATTTTCCTTCATTTGTCAATTTAAATGATCTTTGAGATGTTACTATTCTAAGAATTCATTCTAAATTGTATAATATACACATTGCACAATATAATTTTGTGGAAATATTGGATAGATTTTAAATATCTAATACATGGTTATAAATAGAGAATACAATATATGCAATTATTTTTTTGCAATCAAAATGAGATCAAGAACCCATTTTCTTGATAAGTGATTTACTAAATCATGTTTGTCTAAAGTGTAAAAACCTAAGTCTACTCACATGGCTGTACAACTAAACGAGTCAAGCAAATTCTCAGCGTAATTTTTTTTTGTTTTACGTTTAATGTTTTCAACTCTAAACATGTTTTCATATTCATAACAAATTTGTTTCACCCAATGAAATGATATCATATAATAAAAATAGTACAAGCATATCATACAACTTTTGGGTTCAATACTAATGCAGATAACCACCTAAGTGGATGAGATTTATCAAATATCGTAAAGGTTCCATTGTGTGGAATCGATTTGCCTTATTTATCATCCTTGTGTTCTATAATGAGGGTCGAAACATGGTATGGGTTATACTCTAATGATCATAACATCTAGAGGGTGGACGCTTATTTCCCCTTCCCTTATCATACTAAACCTTCAACTAATCGATCAACTTGTTCTAATAAATGTATGAAAGAAATTAGCGTACATATGCCTAGTGTGTAGCTAATTATTCCCTACCCGAAGTCATCTAGAGCCATGTCAATACCATGACCTTGGACTTGATCACTCATGACCATTATGACTCATGTATATTTTCCCATACCAAACATTGTGGCTAAATAGCTACATCAAATGGACATGGGACTTATCATAGTACTACCCAATAGTAATCTAGAGATGGCATCCCATACCACCCCTCCTTAATAGCTTTGACCAAGTCACTTATCCCAACCAATTTTGTTAGAATACGGTTGTTCTTGAGACTCGTGTGCATAATTGTACCTCAATAACATTGGGTGTTTTCAATTAGCCATCCCTTCTTGATGACCTCTTCAAGTTTTTCAATTTCAATCATGAAGCAGGTTTAAGGTCCTATAAAAACTGATTCAAACTTATGAAGAAGAAAAATAAACATTCATCTACCATATACTTATTCTCTTCAATAAAGTATATGATTAAGTATAAAATATAGTTTATGAACTACTCATTAAGTCTAGTTGTAGTTTTAAATTACTTTAAGTAGTTCCTTCCTTATACATAGTCATATTCATAGCATACTATTATTAACACTACCATTTTATTTCATTTAGATCTCAAATATAAAGTTGTATCCTTTCGGATCTTAAAAAATTTATAAGATTTAAGAGCTTTTATTTCTATTCCTCATAAAGCATGGATTTAAGTACACTTCCAAGAGATAACATCTAACTTTAAGGGTTTATGATATCCTGCATTGGGTTGAAGTAATTATAATCCATTGCTTCATTATAGGTAATCATTAAAGAGTTTAGCATTTAATTCTCAGATGAATTGGGTTCTGCCGATTCCTGAAAAAGCTCTATACTGAAAGACTTTCTTTCCTATTTAGTATATCTATAATAGTTTTATATCATTCAAAATAGTTTCATACAACAAGACATGGTTCCAATACATACTTAACTTAACCCATAAAAGTTTGATTCACGATTCAAAAGTGCAATCACTTTGTCATGATGATCAAACCAACCATTTAAAGGACAAAAAACAACTCAATGATATTTCATTGGAAAAATAAACCTTTAATACTTAATTAATTATTACAGAATCTAATTTTATCACTTATCTTAGTTATACACAACTATAACACTCATAATCTCAAATTTACAAGATTCAGGAAGAAATATTCTTCTATCGATAAGCAATTATAGTTCACACAACTTGTATTGAGATAAATGAATTTGATTTAATTTCCATTCTACAAAAGTTTACATGGAAAGATAACTATTTTTTTATGTTATCCAACAATTTTTATCCAAACCAGGCTTCTAGAAAGTTCTATTGCTTTCCACATATGCTCCACGGTTGCATTAATCAATAGTATGGTTATAAGATTATCTAAGTAAATAATGATATTTAGAAGTCATAAATAAGTGATGCTCTTTGCCCCATATCGACTATAGAAGCTTTACAAAGTTGTGTTATAATAGTACTCCATTTACATTATTTTTTACAAAATATACAAATTTGGTTTGCATATGACATACAACTATGAGCTTGATATCCATGCTCAACTAAGACCAACTCCTACTATTTAGGAAATATTTTTTTCAATTTTAAAATAAGTTTAGACTAGCAAATCTGTGAGGTTATATAATATTCCTCAAAAATAATTCATATCTACACTATCATTTTGCCAAACCAGCATTGTCACTCCTTCACAGAGTGGTTTCTCTATCAATTCACCTAGATTTCAATGTCTCCCATATTACAGGACTTTTTAGAATTGATTTGGGATCATATTACGACTCTTAAATATGAAATGAATATCTATGTTTCAATCCTCTAATGCATTTGCTGAAAACAATGATGCAATAATACATTATGAGTGTCAAAGTGTTATAGTATATGTATCTAATTTACTTATATATTTCTTTGCAAATGAATGGATATGAATAATTTTTACTATTGTTTCACTTTAATATCATTATTTATGCATCAATTTGATTAATGGTTATAAAATTTATTTATGCATATATTTTACACAAATTGTGTGTAAGTTGTTGTTTTGTTAGGTAAAAGTGTATGAAGCTGGGTAAAAGTCATGGCTGATGAACTAGGAGGTGGGCGTACGTAGAATGGATAAATGTATAGTACACTTGTGGGAGCTATGGATAGTTTTATGGAGAAGTGCTACAGAAAGGCGCTACTGGAAGTGTCTATTGAAAGGAGTGCTACGGAAGAGTTGAGTCAAAGTTGACCATGTCACATCCAATCCATTTAACTTCAGCCATAGTAAGATCTGCTCTAGAATAGTTTTACTTTTTTTTATTATGCTAAAATTAGCTGGTCAATCCATCTTAGTTTCAGTATAGTAAGATATGTTTTATAAAAGAAGAAAAATTGAACAAAAAATAAATAAAATAAAAGAATATATATATATCTATATATAGAGAGAAGTAAAATTTGCTAGATGGTGGAAAATAGCAAATAGTCTGCGTCCATTAATCTTAAAAAATTACTGATAGAGCAAGAAGTTAACCTTATTTTTGAAAAATAAAACCAAACATTTGGGGAAGAGTGGGAACACATGTGCAAACATATTGATACCATAAAAGATAAATTAAAAAAATTGAGTCAAATCTAAAGGATAAACATAGCTTAAATTCTAGGGCCATATTATCACTCACCCTACCTTGAAATTATTAGGAGTTGTCAACGGTGGCTAGGGAATATGAGAGCAATAGTGAATTCAGTAACCTACCCATGGGATCGGTATTTCAAAGATTCTCTTACCATCCATAGTTTCCTAAAAAAAATAGAGGATAGGGAAGTAAACCTAGAGTATAGTGGAAGATATAATAGGGCACCAAGGGTAGTACTCTTTAGAGAACTATGTCAAGACTTGAATTATGAATTACAATTCAAAAACCCTAATCCAATTGTAAAATAGGCTTTTATTGTCAAATTGATTACTTTAGTAACAAAAGGCTTTGAATTTAGTGAAGAACATTATATGACTCCCGAACAACTTGAATAATTCAATGATATGGATAGGTTTTTAAAGGAAGATTAAAATTTGTTTTAAAATTTCATGTAAAAACCTAGAGACTCGAAGGGAAGATTTATTAAAGTTGGTAAACTAGAAATAGATTGCCAAGAAAATCATAGTAAGAAATCTAAAACTTTTGAGCTAAAAGAAACTAAAACTGCATTTTCAGATTCTACATCAACCAAGCAAATTGAAATTCTAGAACAAGATCCTAAAACATATTTACCACCTAAACTAGAGTTTGACGATCATATCAATCCCTCATCTATCTTTTATGAACCTATACCTAGGCCAATCCTTGAAATCCTATATTCAGTCATGGCTGATCAAGGTAGCGAACAAGGGGAAGTAGATAGAAACCAAAGGTAAAGATCACAGGATCAAGGAGAAGTAGAAAACCAAAGGGGAGTGGATAGAGAAAGACTTTTACCTTTCCAATTCCCTCTCCCAAGGGTAGGCTAACAAGAGAACCAAAACTAGTCTTTGTTGTTGTTTTGCCTACTTTCCATGGGAACCACATGAGGATCCCGATGCTTTCCTTTTTAAATTTGAAGTGGTGTGCCAAGCTTAATTTTACACCATGGATGAGCAAAAACTAAGACTATTCCCTTCTACGCTTAAGGATGTAGCCTTAATATGGTTCATGGGTCTAGGGGAAAACATTTGCAACCGATGGGATGGAGAACAAGGATTAAAAGACATATTCCTTGAAAGATACCAAGACTATTGTAGAGTTCAGGATAAGAAAGTTGAATTATTTTGTATGAATAAAAAATATGATAAATCCCTTAAGGACTACCTCAAGAGTTAACATTGAGTTGGATGAGAAAATTTAGAAATAAATTTTTCTTAAATGGCTAAAGGAAGATGTATTAGACATACTAAACCTTATGGCAAAGGGGGATATCCATCAGATGGGATTAGGAGAGATTATAAATATCCATAAAAATTAATCAAAGAATAAACCATTAAGAAGTAATAAGAATCCATCATTAGGAGGGGGTGTAACATGAGTTGAAATCGATAATATGCTAGAAAATCTCAAAACCGATTTATTAAGCACATTACTATCATCCCTTGACCTCATGGATAAGAAACCAAAGGATCAAACCATTGAAGAGATATATTGTCATACATAAATTAAGGGAATGCCCTTTGAATGCTACAAATATTTCTAACATTTTTTCCTGTTGCAAAATCTATGAAAAACCATAATACTAAAATTACAAATATATCTCAGCTGTAAAAACCACTATAAAAGAGATTGAGGTCTATGAGGTAGAAGATGTCTATTTTATAGCTCAAATAAGGAATGGTCCATTTAATGGTCCACCTAATTAGTTAAACTCTAACTATTCCAACCAACAAAGACCTAATTATTGGTCAAATCATCCAAATTGGTCAAGTTGAAATAAATATAATCAACATTGGAACATGCCTCCTTGGGCACAATTCATGCCCAATTCATATGGAAATTCACCTCCATGGATGGCAGACCAAAAATCAAAATGCATCTAATTGGAATGTCCAATACAATCAGACAGGACCTAGCTGGTCTCAAGGATAGCCCCAACAACAAAACTTTCAAATTCAATTTACGGGACAAGTACCTCAAAACCAGCCTCAAAATAGGCCCCTTCCACCTCTAAAAAATAATCCTCCTAAATAGCTATCTTTACCAACTTAACCCGTGCATAATCCCAATAAAATTAAAAATACTCAACAGGTCTATGAAAAAAACAAGGCATGTTCAATATCTGTAATGCCTTGTTAATAAATTCAATTAAGATCTGGAAAAGTTTTGGATGATCATAGAGCAACCCTCACAAAACTTGAAGAACCTACCAAAAACTTGAGCAAAGAAAAATGATAAGATGATAAATGTGAGGGAGGAACACAATTTCCCCTAAGAGAAGTGTTGGATCAACATAAAGAGATTCAAATTTCTCAAAAAGTAATAAGAGCTCTATTTCCTGAAAGACTGACTATAGCAAAATAACCATCTAAACTAGATTTCTATTTTATTCAAGAATTAGAAAATGTCTCTATTAGAATTCCTATTTTACAAGATATTAAATATATTCCTATCTACTTCAAATTGGTAAAATGTATAAAAAATTCACAAAGGAGAAAGAGGAATGAACCTAGGAATATTCCAGTTATTGGAAAACTATCTGAAATCATGACTGGTGAGAAATTGTTACCAAAATATACAGACCCTGGAGTACCTATACTCACAATTCACATTGGTAGGACAACCTTGCGTCTTAGTAAACTTAGAGGCTGCCATAAATGTCATGACAAAGGAAACAATAGAATCTTTAGGGATACACATGATTCAACCAACCTCTATAGTGCTTCAACTTGCAGATAGATCTACCATTAAACCAGAAGGGAAACTAGAAGATATTATAGTTTCCATAAGTTCATGGGAATACCCTATAGACTTTATAGTCTTACAACCAAATAAAAAGCTAGGGGGACATCCCTTGATATTGGGAAGACCATGGCTTGCAACAATTGATGCTTATATTAGCTGTAGATCTGGGAATATGACCATTTCAAATGGTAAGTATACTAAAAATCTTAGCTTGTTTCTTGAATTAATAAAAGACAATGATAATATTTTATGCAGCTTCAATTTTGTATTCTTCAATCATTTTTGTGATGTAAATTTGGTCAATATCCCATAATTTCTTTTTAACTCTATTAGGTATACAATTGAAAATTTTAGAAAGCAGAATGGTTTTGAGTTGCCCACTCACCAAGGACTGTTCAATGTCTTGTATAAGCAATGGCTCATTCATTGCCCAAAGGGCATAATTTTGTCTCCTCCTCCTAAGACCAAGCCTAGTACTATAAATTCTAGCTCATCCCAAACAATACCTCAATCTGCAAGCATTCATAGGCTTTCTACCAAGAAGAAAAATGTAATTGAGACTATCCACAAATTGAGGAAAAGACCCAAAAGTGAATCCCCTGAACCTGAACCTGAGCTTGAGCAAAAACTTGTGCGTTCCTCTATCCGACTAATGAAAATGACCCAACAAAAGTAATCCCTAATCATCGAGTCAGAGGATGATGAAAAGGATAACCCTAACCACCGCATGTAGCAATTTATCATCAATTATGTCATAAATTGCATCTCTCAACTTGCTAATCTGTGTAATGCACTAAACCTATGTTTCTTTAGGAAATACTTTGCTGAGAATGCTATCAAAACTCCTACCAAAGAAGCAAAGGTTGCTCCTGCTCTTGAGGATGACCTTGGTGAGGGCTAAGTTGCTAAAATGGATAATTTGAATGATGAATATTAGGAGGTTGGTGCAGAACAAGTTGAAAATGCTTAAGGGTTTCTTTCCCATGGGGTGGAGTTAAAGGCTTCATTTTTGTTTCCTGGATCATATGTTTTTTGTTGGTTTCTATTTTTATTTAAGGGTATCCTTTGTTTCTTCTATGTTGTACTGGTTGGATCCTAAGGACAGCCTCGAAAGTGTGCATTTTTTATGGATTGTGTCTTGTTTTGATATCCTTTGGGCTTGTGGCTTCTAAAACATTTTTGTAATCAGGTTTTGGGTCCTTGTTAAAACCCGTTCATAATATAATTTTTTTAACCGATCAAAAAAAATAAAAGACTAATTTTTCAAACCAATTATGGTATGATTCTCCTGAAGACTTAGATGATCTACAAAATTTATCAATAAATATGCTAGGTGAGTGTTTTAAAAAGGAAATTAAAGGGCCTTTAACTTCATTTCTTGATGAGGAACAAGATTCTAATGAAGTTACCATGACTAATAATGAAGCAAGCACAAGTTACCCTCATAATATGGTCCCTTACAAGTATCAACTAAACACTCTTAAACATGAAATAATGATTATAGATAATAATTATAAACAAATAGATATTACATCTAGAAAAATCTAAATATAAGCAATGAGCTCACAAACATTTAGGAATCACAATTAATAGAATTTCTAAAGAAACAGTGGACAACATTTTCATGGAATTATGAGGACATGAAAGGAATACATTCGAGTGTTTGTACCCATTGTATTTTCATTCAAGAAGGTTGTCACCCAGTAAGACAACCTCAAAGAAGATTAAACCCAACTATGAAAGACATAGTTCAAGAAGAAATTGTTAAGCTCTTAAACATGGGATTTATATACCCTATTTTTTATAGTAAATAGGTTTCACCATTGGTAATAGTTCCTAAAAATAATGGTAAATGGAGAATTTGTGTAGACTACAGAGAATTAAATAAAGTAACAAAGAAGGACTATTTTCCCTTGTCTTTCATTGATCAAGTCCTTGACACTCTACATGGTAAGAAATACTTCTATTTCTTGGATGGATTTAGTGGATATAATTAGGTCTCAATAGCTGAGGAAGATCAAGATAAGACCACTTTTACATGTTCCATAGGAACCTATACTTATAGAGTATTACCTTTTGGACTATGCAATTAACCTGCTACATTCCAAAGAGCTATTCTAGCTATTTTTGTTGATATGATTAATGAATGCGTAGAAGTTTATATGGATGAATTTACAGTCTACGATGAAACATTTGAAGAAACTCTATCAAGTTTACAAAAGTCCTAGCTAGATGCACAAAGTAAAACCTTTCTCTAAGTAATGAAAAGTGTTTCATGATGATGAGGAGGGGTATTGTTTTAGGACATTACATATCTGAAGAAGGTGTTAGGGTAGATCCTACAAAAATACAAGTTATTCAGTCTCTTCAACCTCCAAAAACTCAAATAGAGGTAAGAAGCTTTTTAGGGCATGCAAGATACTACCAAATATTCATTAAGGATTTCAAAAAAACTGCTTCTCCTATGCTTAAAATCTTAACTAAAGATAGTGAATTTGAATGTACTGAAGCATGTTAAGAAGATTTTGAAATCATAAAATAAAAATTGATTACTGCTCCAATCCTAAGAAGGCCAAACTAGAATTTACCCTTTCATATACACTGTGATGCCTCAACATATGCGATAGGAGCAATATTTCAATAAATAGAAAATAAAATGCCTTATGCTATCTATAATGTAAGTAATAATTTACATGTGGCTGAACTAAATTATACAGTCACTGAGAAGGAATTCTTAGTTGTAGTTCATGCCATTAATAAATTTAAACATTACATAACAGGGTAGGAAGTATTTGTTCACATTGATCACTCTACTATTAAGTATTTAATGAACAAAGCTACAATAGGAGGTAGGGTGGTTAGATGGCTTCTTTTGCTTCAGGAACTTAGCATCACAATTATAGATAAAGCAAGTAAATACAATGTTATTGCATATCATTTATCTTGTATGCAAATACTTGATGATGATGAATTAATTCCTTATAGCTTTCCAAATGAACATTTGTTTGCTCTTTCTATTTTTACTCCATGATATGTTGATATAGTAAATTATCTAGTAATGATAAATATACCTCACAATTTCACACCTTATGAGCGAATAAAATTAATACATTAGAGCGAGCCTTACACATGGATTAATGGGATTTTATTCAAGTCTTGCCCAGACCATGTAGTTAGGAGATGTGTGCAGGAAAATGATGTGTATGATATCATTAGAGAAGCACATGAAGAACCTTGTGGAGGTCATTATGCAGCCCAAAGAATAGTTAGTAAAGTATTCCAAGTTGGATACTTTTGGCCTACTATAAATAAGGATGTTCACAAATTTGTTGATAGATGTGATGCATGCCAAAAGGCTAGTAAACCAACCCCTACAATGGAGATGCCCTCGGTACCCCAATTTATGTTTGAATCATTTGAGAAGTGGAGAATTGACTTTGTTGGAACTATAGATCCTCTGAGTGAAATTAATAAAAATATACTTGTGTGCATATATTATGTTACAAAATGGGTAGAAGTATAAGCTCTGCCACAAGCACAAGCTGGACCTATTGCTGATTTTCTCTAATCACACATTATGTTACGCTTTGGAGCACCTAGAGAACTAGTTTTAGATCAAGGAACTCAATTTATCTCTAAAGTAATAGAATATTTCACCACAATATATCAAATAAAACATAGAAAAACTTCACCATATCATCCTCAAGCCAATGGAAAAGTGGAAGTTAAAGGAATAGACAACATTGTAATGTATTAACAATATAGGAAATAAATACAGAAATGATAGGCTATAGTTAGCCCATAACAAATAACAAGATGCTAACAACATTAGTTAGCATCTAACGACTAACTCTAATAATGTAATAATAGCTTTAATAAGATATATGCTAACATCCCCCCTTATTACATTATTTGGGTAATGTAATAACTACTAGCTATACTAACATCCCCCCATACAACAATATTTGGGTAAAGTATATAACTGCCCCAATACAGTGAAGAAGAAGAAGAAGAGAAATGAAAGAATGATGGCTCGTGCTTTGTCTTCGGCTCTGGCTCTGGCTCTAAGTATACCTTTGGAATTGTACCTCTGGGTCTATCTCGATATTTGCCTGTGAATCTGCCTTTGGATTATCACCTCTAGATCTGCCTGTAGATCTGCCTCTGGAACTTTGTCTCTGGGTCTGTCTTTAGGTTTGTCTCTGGGACTGTAACTAGGTCTGTCACTGGATTTGCCTCGGGGTCTACCATAGGTTTTACCTTTTCGGTAGAATCCATACAACATTTCTTTCATCATGGTCCATTGTGTGAAATCTGTCCATCCACAATCTATATGAACCTTGTTGGCCATTTTCACTTTGTACCAAAAACTGGTAGAAGAGTGATTCATACATCCACATGAATCACAAGGATGTAATCTCCAACACTTAGCTGCAACATGTCTTGTATTTCCACAGTGATTGCAACAATGCTTTTTAGGAGCTGTAGGAGATTTAGGTTTTACAAACATAGAATTATTGGTACTTGCATGTCCAGTATAGCCAAGGCCTTCATGCTTTGCCCTGACACTTAGCATTATTGGAGATTTAATGCCTTGTTCCTGTTTACCTAATCTCTCACCATTGAATCCCATTTTCTTCATCATTTTGGAACCAAATCCTTTGGTGTGTTTTTCAAAACACCCAATTTCATCATCTTCATCAATGCATTTAACAATATTGTATTTGTCGCTGTTGATGAGATTATGGAGTTCATTTTGAGGAGGTTCAGTTGTTAAGTCAATAGTGTCGTAAGAAAAATTTGCTACTGAAATGAGATCACTTGTGCTACAACTGATATCTGCCAACATAGGCATGAGGTCGCTTGTATCACAACAAGCATTGGCCATCATGGGCTCAAGGTCACATGTGTCACAACAAGCATTCACCACCATGGGCTAAAGATCACTTGTATCACTACAAGCATAGACCATTAGGGTTTTGACCTCTGTTTCCTCACTAATGTCCCTTTTTGGCTGTGCTTTGTCAAGAGCATAAAATGACAAGAATATGCCCATTATAGCACCAATAGGGATTAGAACACCATTTTTTTGCATGTCTCCACAAGACACAGAATCATTGATTATGGCATTTACACCACTCCTTAGTGTAAGAAATGTGCCATCTTCATAATAATTTATCCCTTCCAGGTGTGGGGAAAAGTATTGGCCTTTAACTGATTTAACAACATCATCAGTTTATTTTGGGATAGTTTTCTTCTTTGATCTACCCATTCTTAAGGTGTCGGTCTCTGCCGAAAATGCACCTTTTACAATAAAATTTTGCAAAATAATTTGACTAATGTGTTGATCACTACCGAAAATGCACCCTTATAAGTCTTCCCCCCTTGGTTTTGCAAAAAAATATATCTCCCTTGTATGGGGTTCCAAGGGGCAGCGCAAAATGGGCGCTCCAGAAGGCTTTTTTTTTGGTTTGTAAAAAATTACAATATTTGCCTCTTAGGCAGATTAGCACACTATGTCACCAAAAAAATGCCCCCCCACAATTGTGCAATATGTAGGATGAAAAGGTTCTTAATGGGACAAAGGTATTTAAAAAAAATTATTTTGAAAACAAAAAGTTGATTGAAATGAAGAAAAATTTTGAATTTTAATTAAATATAATAAAAGTATATAATTAAGAATTCCTTCTCAGTGACTAAATTATACAGTCACTGAGAAGGAATTCTTAGTTGTAGTCCATGCCATTAATAAATTTAAACATTACATAATAGGGTATGAAGTATTTGTTCACATTGATCACTCTGCTATTAAGTATTTAATGAACAAAGCTACAATAGGAGGTAGGGTGGTTAGATGGCTTCTTTTGCTTCAGGAACTTAGCATCACAATTATAGATAAAGCAAGTAAATACAATGTTATTGCATATCATTTATATTGTATGCAAATACTTGATGATGATGAATTAATTCCTTATAGCTTTCCAAATGAACATTTGTTTGCTCTTTCTATTTTTACTCCATGATATGCTGATATAGTAAATTATCTAGTAATGGTAAATACACCTCACAATTTAATACCTTATGAGCAAATAAAGTTAATACATTAGAGCGGGCCTTACACATGGATTAATGGGATTTTATTCAAGTCTTGCCCAGACCATGTAGTTAGGAGATGTGTGCAGGAAAATGATGTGTAAGATATCATTAGAGAAGCACATGAAGAACCTTGTGGAGGTCATTATGCAGCCCAAAGAATAGTTAGTAAAGTATTCCAAGTTGGATACTTTTGGCCTACTATAAATAAGGATGTTTACAAATTTGTTGATAGATGTGATGCATGCCAAAAGGCTAGTAAACCAACCCCTACAATGGAGATGCCCTTGGTACCCAAATTATGTTTGAATCATTTGAGAAGTGGAGAATTGACTTTGTTGGATTATAGATCCTCTAAGTGAAAATAATAATAAAAATATACTTGTGTGCATATATTATGTTACAAAATGGGTAGAAGTATAAGCTCTGCCACAAGCACAAGCTGGACCTATTGCTGATTTTCTCTAATCACACATTATGTTATGCTTTGGAGCACCTAGAGAACTAGTTTTGGATCAAGAAACTCAATTTATCTCTAAAGTAATAGAATATTTCACCACAATATATCAAATAAAACATAGAAAAACTTCACCATATCATCCTCAAGCCAATGGACAAGTGGAAGTAACCAATCGAGAGCTTGAAAATATAATAACTAAAACTGTGGCCACTAGTAGAGTAAAATGGGTAGAAATATTAAAAGAAGTTGTATGGGATTATAACACAACTTGGAAGACTACCATTGGTTTAACACCTTATGAGATGGTTTATGGTAAGCAAGCCATCATGCCCATCAAGTTTAAAATTGAGACTCTTCGCACAATAGTACAACTCGATATGAACTTAGATCAAGCACAAAGGGCTAAGTTAGATAAATTAAATATTCTTGATGAAAGGAGACTTGAAGCACTTCATAGAACTGAATTAACACAACAAAGAAAGAAATGGTATGATAAACACGTTGTACCTAGAATGTTTCAATAAGGATACTGGGCCTTGTTATTTGACTCCCGCTTCCATGATTTCCAAGGGAAGTTAAGGACAATATGGCTTGGGCCTTATGAAATTAAAGAGATATTTAGAAATGGTATAGTAAAAATTAATCCTATTAATGAATCAATCAAAAAATTTCTAGTTAATGGACATAGGCTTAAATTATATAAAAAAAACACTTTCTAAAGAAGAGTTCATGCACCATCTCAAGCAACAAACTAATTTGCAGTGTATATCTAAACTGCAAATCACTACTATTGAATAAATACTTCTCTTTAATAAGCAACAAATATACTACCTATTAAATAAGTTGTTGCTTTATATCTAAAATATACATATATATAATATATACATAATGAAAAAAAGAAAAGGGATTATGCTTATTTTTATTCCATATTGGAGTTCCAATGTTTGCAGTACTCTTACCTTATTCTTCATCAAATTTTTAGTCTCAATATTGTTTCAAAGAGATCCTAAAAATATATTTCTTTATTTGTATCAGCTTGTGAGTTTGTAGGAAAATTACTACCACATCTTGCATAATACCTTTGTTTGCTAAATCAAAATCTAGGTGTTTTCAATTATTCAGCCACCACTAGTGTTTTGAGAAAATATTCAATAAAAATAAAAAAATATTTGGATGTTATAAGTTGCTCCTAGTCAATCAATTTTCCTCTTGGACTACACACATTATAACAAAAAAATATTATGAAGTTTGAAAATACTAACTCATGATTAACTATTGCCATAGAGTGAACGGTTTCCCTTGCTTATCCAATTATGCACGTGGTCTAGAAAGCTAATGAATTGGCATAAGGATAAACTCACCCTTAATTTAAAAAAAAAATCCCTTGCTCTCTCTCTAAATGAGCAAGTATCCCAAAAATTTTCTTCTTGCTCCACCTTAAAATGAGCAAGAATCCCAAAAAGCAATAAAAATCCCTTGCTCCCTCTCAAAATGAGCAAGTATCCCAAATAAAATTCAATAAAATAATGGTGAAGAGCTTGAATCCTTGGAATTATTAGTATTTTGAAAACCATGGGGTGATCCTCATTACAGCAATGGGTTGAATGAAACCTGCCTGACAATAAGGTATCCTTATGCAGTAACACTAAGTCTGGAAAAGACCTATGGACACTTATAGATAAGCTAGCTTGTTGGCATAAGTGACCATTAGTTTACTCAATTCTTACTCATGATGAGAAATGAACATTCACTGCACACACAATTGATCTTTGAGAGGCTTGAAAAAATTAGGACACCCTTAGAATCATATTGATCTATGAGATCAATAGATTAACTTTTTCAAAGTCACTAGGATGTTTGAATCTTTGTAAAATAACTCTAGAATGTTGTAAGCAAGAAAAATTCATGAGCAAATTTCTATTCCATATGTAGGTACTATAGTTTATCCTCTCCTACAAAAATGTGGTTTATATTTCCCAAGAACCTTAATGTTTACTTATAGGGACAAGGCAATAAGGATAATGTTACAATTCCCATAAGGACTCTAATAGAGTGTTTGGGAATTTTTGGTCACAAATCTGCCACAGGAAAGGATTTTGTATGCATATGCGCCCTAGACTTGGCCAACATTGAAATGTCGAGAGAAAGAGAAGTCTCCCGGGCCAATCTCCAGAGAGGGCTGGCTCCCAAACTAATCTAAACTGGTTTCGAGATAAGGATGCAAGAAAGAAATGGAAAAATGCTGAAAGAGAGGGAAATAACAGAAAGAGATCGAAATATGGCCACAGGCCGAAGTGTATAATTTGGGGTAGACTAACAACAAGAATTCTACCAAGTTTTATAACAACATCTAATAAAGGGAAAGCAACAGAATTGAACTCACACCTTTGTAGAGATAACCTCCAGATCGCATTTCAAAATATACTCACTATCCAACAACGTTCGAATTCAGAATGCGAAATTCAAAACCTATCAGCAAGAGCATGAGCATAAACAAAAATGACTTTTAAAACAGGGGGACATCACACACATAAGAATGCTTGCAAATTTTAGAAGCCGAGTCACTTTTATTGATGTAGAGAGCTTAGAGAGCTTTCTTGTAAAATATCTAACCTTTTTTACTTTAGATATACATGAATATTTATAGAGGTCTTCCCTCTCTCTTTTGCATCACAACATTTAAAACATACAACAGGTTTCGAAGAAGAGGTCCACAAAATGTGCACTTGAAAGGAGAAACAATCCCCCTTAATCTGCCTCGAAGAAATCACACATTAAATGGCCATTATCAAGGCAAGCCAGAAGTTGTTAGGAGACCACGAACAAGAACTTTTAATGTTGGAGGCATCTTTAATTTTGGTGGCATCGAAAACTACCTCATGTTCTTCCATCTTGCACACATCGGTAATCAGCAACATTTAATCTTCAAGCCTCTTTGACCACGATCTCAAAATCATTTGGAGAGCTTTTAAAACATTACTGCGTTTGATCTTATCTTCTCCGCACGTTCTCCTATGCAGTTTTGAAGGAAAAATGCAGACTGAACTATATCGGGCCTTTGTTGTTGCTTCTGTCGCAAAAATGAGACAGGTCACGAAAATGCGACATGTCACAAAATCGTGACACTTTTACCTTACTACTTCCTATTTCTGCCACTAGTCGCGAAAATGCGACATGTCACGATATCGCGACGTCTTCTCTTAGTTTAGCTTTGTCTTCCTGACATGTCGTGAAATCGTGACATTCTCCTTTGTTTGGGCTTATTTCCTCAACAAGTCACGAAATCGTGACATTTTCTTCCTTTTGTGTCCTTTTCTTTTGTATACCCGCGAAACTACAACATGTCTCGAAATTGCGACATCTTTCTCTTCCTTGGCCTTCATCTTCCTGCAAGTAGCGAAAATGGGACATGTCATGAAATCACGACATTCCGTACCATTTTGTACTTTTCGCGCTTTCACATCATGAAAACAAGACATGTCACGAAATCATGACACTTTTCTTCTTCTTGCTCCTTCCTGCTTTATCATCGTGAAAGTGTGACATGTCGCGAAATCGCGACAATTTCCTTTGCCTTGTACTTTTCAGCTTTCATTCCATGAAAACGTGACATGTCGTGAAAATGTGACATGTCATGATATCGCGACGTTTTTCTCTTTGGCTCTTTCATCTTAAACAAGTCGTGAAATCACGACATGTTTCTCCATTTGGCTTTATCTCCACAATATGTCGTGAAATCGTGACATTTTTTGTCTTCTTTCACTTTGATGCTTTTAGGCCGCGAAAATTTGACATGTCGTGAAATCACGACATTCCGTACTATCTGGCTGCCTCCTTGCTTCCTCCTTGGGTTAGAGTTTGTTGCTTCTTATCGCGATATCGCAACAAGTTCCTCTTGCTTGACTTTATTTCCAAAAATGTCATGAAATCATGACACTTTTCTTCGCCTTGTGTTTATCCTTCAGCCCTTTTGCAAAAACACGACATGTCGTGATATCGCGATGATTTCTGCTATTTGCTCCTTTCTCGCTTTTCTTTCGCGATATCACGACATTTTTCATTGAAATTGCCCTTGGCTGCTTTATGTCGCGATATCGCGACATTTTCTATCACTCTGCTCTATGGCCACTGCAAATCATGAAAACGTGACATGTCGCGATATCGCGACAACTTTTCAATTAGTTCTCCCTCACCGCAACAAGTCACGAAACTCCAACATGTCATGATATCACGACAGTTTGACTTCATTGCTTTCGTTGACTATTTTGACCACAAAAATGCGACAGGTCATGAAAATGCGACATGTCGCGATATCGCGACATTTTTTGTACTTAGCTGATTTTTGCATTTGACGCCGCAAAACTGCAACATGTCACGATATCCCGACAGTTACAGTTACTTTGCTTTGACACAAAACTTATAGAGATTTTTACATTTTCCCTTTCAAAGTGCTTTGAGGGACAAACAGAAGAATTAGTATCTCTACTATTTGTGCATTCTTTTACATGAACAGTAACAACAAAAACAATGTGGCAAAAATACCAACATTCTTGGCAGCTCGCGGGGTATACAGTTCTGCTGTATGCATGAACCTTAGGCCTTTATCCATTGGGCAACAGAGTCAAGAAGCTGGAGGAGCAGGAAAGTAAGTGTTGGTTGATGCTGAACGTCTCGACGGGCTGCTGCAACAATCTCTTGCTGGTACTCGGCACTCAAAAATAGGACCTACAACAAAAATTTATGGAAGAGCAGAACTTCCCTTATTTCTTTTAGAACTATTGCACTTTGCCTAGCTCGGTCGAGCTGGGTAATCACCAAATGTTGTGCAAGGATCTCCATGGTAGTAGTGAAACGCACCTGAACTACAAAAATGGAAAATGAAATGATGACCAGCGGATGCGCAGGCCATGAAACGGGAATGGTGAATGATGGAAGGGTGGAAGATGAAGGAGTAGAAGCAGTAGATACAGCAACAGGGTGCTACTGTGCTACCAGCTGCTGGGATGCTATGAAACAGATAATGAAATGGAAGTGGATGGAATGGATATGGTAGTAGAAACTGTGGTTGTGACGAAGTACTCACAAGACAAAGAATTAGAAGAAAGGGAAAGTAGAAATGGGAACATCAGAGAGGGGAGTAGAAACAACAGTAGTGGCTTGATTATGTACAGAAGGAGTAGGAGAGGAAGGGAATGAAAATGAGGAAGTGGAAGAAAGAAGTAGAGGAAAGCCACTAACTACTGGGAAGGAAAAGGAAAAAGAAAAAGAAATAAACATACCTGCGGGCTCGTGTGCAAAAGGCGCCGAAGAAATTTTTTTTTTTTTTTTTTTTTTTTTGTACTGATAATAGGCCTTCAAATGAAGACCATTAACTGGAATTTACATTGCATGACCATCCATATCTTGCAAATAAAAAGAATTAACCTGATTGGCACCTGTGATTTGAAATGGACCTTCCCATATTGCCTCGAACTTGTGATGTTTGCCAGTTCATTCCACTTCAATACAAGATCGCCAACCTTAAAAGTCCTTTCAGAGACCTTTTTACTGAACCATTTCTTTGTCATCTCAGCATGTTCTATAAAATTCTGGTAGGATTTCTCCCGTTCTTCTTCCAACTGCAAGAGTTGAGCTAATCTCATGTTCATTGAATCAGATTCATCATCCAAATCATCAATCAAATGCCAATTCTGGAGGGCCGGTAATTCAATATGAATTGGCAAAACCGCTTCTTTTTCGTATACCAATGAATAAGGTGATGTCTTGATAGATTTTTTCACAGAGATGCGATCAGCCCACAATGCTTGATTCAAAAGTAGGTGCCAACTCCGCTTATTGTCGCCAAGGGTCCTCTTCAAAATTCAAAGCAAGTTCTTGTTTGTGGATTCGGCCAAGCCATTCCCCTACGGATAATAATTAGATGAAGTTTTCAAATAAATTTTGTGCTTACCCACAAATTCACTGATTTTGGCCCCTATGAAAGGAGTTCCATTATCTGTTAGAATCGCATCTGGGATACCAAAGTGAGTGATCAACCCCTCAAGAAAAGTGATGACCGTGGCTTGATCCGCCTGTTTAGTTGGAATTGCTTCAGTCCATCTAGTGAAATAATCAATTGCAGTCAAGATGTACTTGTGACCAACAGATGAGTTAGGATCAATGACCCCAATAAATTCTAGGCCCCATTGCTGAAATGGTGCTTCTACTTGAATCAGGTGAATAGGTAATGATGCATTCCTGGTTCTACCGATGTATCTTTGGCACTTATCACATTTTTGACTAACTTTGAAGGCATCTGCAAAAAGAGTAGGCCAAAAATAACCTGCTCGAATAATCTTTAATGCCATGGGTCTACCTGCATAATGACCTCCTAATAATCCATAATGGAATTCTTCTAAAACTTTCTCCTTCTCTGATTCTTTGACACATCTAAGAAGAACCCCATCAATATTCTTATGAAACAAGCCATTTGGTAGCAAGACATACTTGAGAGCTTGCAATCTAAATCTTCTTCTCTGTGAGGCATTCAGATGTGAAGGACATTTTCCAGAATAAAAATATTCCATTAGCTCCTCTGTCCACTCTCGATCCACTATAGAATGATTGCCAAAATTACAATTATCTACTACATCCTCAAATTAATGAATTGTGGATCCAGAGGAAGCATTCTTTGCAAGCTCTTGGCACAATGCTTGACCTCGAACAAGCTTGGTCGATCGGATCTCAACATCAAATTCCTGAATTTTAGAAACCTAGCCAACTCTCCTATCTCCAAGTTCTCCTTGTATGATAAAATTTTGGACATCTGGATGAACAACATAAACTATTGTTTTACTCTGTGAAACAAAGTGTCGAAACTTCTTCAGAGATTTCATTACCGCATACACTTGTTTCTCAATGAAGTTATACTTCTCTTGATGCGGTTGGATGAATTGGCTTAGGAAAGCAATCAAACGTTCATTTTCATCATCTTCCTTTTGTGTAAGCACCACGGCATAAGCTTCTTGTTCACCAATGGCATAAAGGATAAAATCCTTGGAATAATCAGGATTCACCAGGACCGAAGCTTGAGTGATCCTTTCTTTGATTTCCTCAAATGATTGCTTCCTCTGCTTGGTCCATTTGAATTCAACATTTTTCTTTAAAAGCTCTCTCATTGGCTTTATTACTTGAGCGAAATCTGCAACAAACTTTCGAACAGAATTAATTTGCCCAAAAAAAGACTACAAATCCTTCTTATTGGTCGGCAATGGAAGCCTTAAAAGAGCTTGGGCCCTAGATGGATCAATAGCTAGGTCATTTTCTAAAATTAGATGTCCTAGGAGCTTTCCCTCCTTTACAAAAAAAATTGACTTTTTTGGATTGATAGATATGCCAAATTCTTGACATTTTTCAAATATCTGCCTTAAATGAGATCCGTGGTCCTCCCTATTGTGAGAAAAAATAGTCATATCATCCAAATAAATCACAATAATATGATTTAACAACTCACCAAAAACCACATCCATTGCCCTTTAAAAAGTTGCGCCAGCATTTGAGAGTCCAAACGGCATTCGTTGGTAAGCAAAGGTTCCCCATTTTGTGGTGAACGTTGTTTTATGTTGGTCCTCATCCCTGACCCAAATCTGGTTATACCCAGAGAATCCATCCAACAAAGAGAATCTCTGAGCTCCCACAACCACGTGAAGAATCTGGTCAATCTGAGGCAGAGGATAATGATCTTTTAGTGAGGCCTGATTCAAATTTCAAAAATCAACACATAGGCGAATATCTCCATTCTTTTTTTGTACCAGGACCAGATTTGCCACCCAAGTTAAATGCTTGATGGGGTAAATTATTTTAGAATCCAACATTTTAAGAAGCTCCACCTTCATCAGTACTTCAATCTTGGGATTGATTGGTCTCTGCTTTTGTCTGAAGGGTTTCACCCCATCATGCAACTCAATAGTATGTTGGATTACATCTTTGTTATATCCCTTCAAATCATGGTAACTCCAAGCAACTGTGTCAGGAAATTCATGACATAAATCTTTGATTTATTCTAACTCCTCGGGGGTACAATCCGTTCCAACCTTTATCAATTTTTGGGGACCTATCTCTAGTTCAGTATACTCCTCATCTATTTTGATTTTGTGCTTCTCTGCCCTATCATTCTGATCAAAAAGGATTTCAAGTGTAATCAATCCTTTGGGGATATGATTATTCCTTAGTTGAATAAGCCCTTTGGCTTCCTCCTCATCAAGCGTTCTCTCTTCCATAGTACTCGCTTCTCTTATCAAAAAATCTACAATCTGTTCATCACTTTCGAATACTTTCCAATACATGTTCTTGTTCGGGACCGATGGTCTATAAACTAACCTTACGATCTTAGGTTTCCTCACTACATGCTCAATCGAAGAGAAGTTTTCTCCAAGAGATGCTAGAATATCAACATGCTTATTCATCTCTCGTGAAATGGATTGAATATTCAATGTCGTGAAAGCCTCAAACAGGTCCCAAACTTTGTTGCGATACGCCTTTAGATAATGCTGCTTGGAGATGCACTTGTTTGTTACTTGATTCACAATCAATTCAGAGTCACCAAAAATCTGTAATTGTTCAATCCCCAATTTTTTTGCCTTCTTCAAGCCTAGGCACAATGCTTCATACTCAGCAGCATTGTTAGTACAACTCCATGTCAGTCGATATGAATATGTTTTCTGTAGGTCAGAGGGAGAAATAAGAACAACCCCTGCTCTCGCATCATTTTTGCATCGTACTCCATAAAAATACAACTTCCATAATTGATAGAGGACAGAGTCTTGACCAACTTGATCAGGAGGAAGTTTTACTTCAACCTCTTCAGGATTTGTAATGGAGTAACAACCATGGCATTAAAATCAAGCATTGAAAACTCATCCTCTAAGCGAGGCTTATCCAAGACTTCATCCATCAAATCAGGATCTTCCAATTCTTCAGTTATCATGTGAACAAAATGTGTGGACTTTTCTTCTTCTCCCATCTTCTCTATATGAAAAGTAGAAGGCTTCTCATTGGAGATCCGGATTCTTCTTCCTTTGAAAGGAACCTCCAAGTGAGAATAATCCAGAGAAAGATAGCCTCCCAGCTTGGCAGTAAATTCTCTCGACAAACACATATTGAAATATGGTTCCAAATAGACCACAACTATCTCCTGAATTACTGTAATCTGAGGCATACTATGTAAGACAATAGGAACATCCTTGATTACACCCACTATTTTCATGGGAGTCCCATCCAACTGCAAGACACCAGGGCTACTTCTTGTATACTCCATACCCATGACTTTGCAAAATGCCTTTGGCATGACAATTGTCGCAACACCAGAATCAATCATGCAGTTGTGCACTATCCAACCCTCCATCCTAAGTGACAAATAAAATGGGGGTGGTCTGCTTTTTCCAGTGGCTGAAGTAGTTATTTTTGAGCAAAAATCGTCCTTGGGTAGGATTCTTCTCATTATATTTCATAGACTTCAATGATTCTTGTAACAAATCAACTTGCCTAGGTAATTGTAATGCATCATAGAGACTAACCTTGGCTGGAATCTTCTTCAATTCTTCAACAATATTGTATGCAGATGCACCAAACTCCCTCTTTTCAATAGTGTCTTCATATTTGCTTCGATATTGCTTGAGTGGCTTCTACCCTCAGTCTTTTAGTCAAAGATGGGTACTTGAGCTTTTCTCTAGCTCGGTCCTCTGTTTCAGCTCTTGCCTATGAAGCTGAGGCTTTTTCTTGCAATATTTCCTTTGCTCATGGTGGCAAAAGATCTTTCAACAGAATAGGTGAATCTGGCTTTGATACTGAAACAGGAGCTTTCACTTGTACTTGTTTCTTCTCATTCTGCATCTTTGGATCAGTCGATACCCTTAATGGTTCCATCTCTCGTTGGATCTATAGTGACTAGCTTCTTCCCAGTTCTCATGAGAACTGAGACTTGTTCTTCAGATGGAACCATAAAATTATGATCTACCTCAGTAATCATATTAACTTGTCCTCCAAAAGAGCTTGCGGCCAATGTTTGCACATAGTTCAGATGAACCATACAAGTGTCTTCACCGTGTGGATCATTACATGTAGAGCACCAATATGTTCTTTCTATAGGGCCAGCTTCCTCATTCGTCAACACAGTCAGGTTCTTTTTAGGAACTTTACTTGTTGAAGCCACTTGTTCTCTAGTGATCGACGGAGGTTGAAATCTCCTGGGTTGGAAATCTCTCTCAGCCTACTTTCTTTCAAGAACTGTGATTTTATTTCCCATCGCTCTTATAGCTGAATTAGCTGATTGTACCTCTTGTAATAGGATTGTGAAAGGATCAGGATTTGAGGGCGTAGGAGGTGCCGATAGAGGTAGAGGTGATGGCGGTGCAGGCAATGCTGGGAATGAAATGGGAGCTGGTAATTATGGAATGCTTGGTGCAAGAAATTATGGAATAGTTGGAGCAAGGAGCTGGGGAACTGGAATGGGTGCGATCTGAGGCGCACTTGAGCTCCATGATGGAATAGGATGCATGGAAGGCATAGGCTACAAAAATGAACCAGAATACAAATGCTTAGGAAGATCAAGTAAGATAGGCATTGTTACCTTTGGAGGAAGCCTACCTATGGCCATCAAGTCAGCTTTTACATTTTGCACTTGTTCAAACAACTCTGGAAATGTAGTCACATTGGACTGTCGGACAGCCCAACCGATGTCTGTGTTAAAAGCTCTGAGATAATAGAATGTAGCTAGCTCATGAGCGGGCCGAAGACCATCAGGAATCCTCTGCCAGCTTCTAGTAAATCTGACATTGAAGTCAGCTATCTCCTCCTGTGGGTGCCTTTGAATTGCATTAAATTGATGCAATAAGGAGTATGGATCAGCTTGTTCATGAAATTTTTTGACTAATAGTTCTCCTAATTGATCCCATGATGTAATAGTGCCTGGTTGCAATGTTTGGTACCAATACAACAATTTGCCTCTCAGTGACAACACCAACAACTTTATCATTACGTCTTCATCCGTTATGTCATGGATAGCCGCCAAAGATGCTACATCATTAATATGCTCATAAGTAGTTTTACCAGTACCATCATAGGTCGGAAAAGCTTTCAAAGCAACTTGAGGGATTGGATTTTGTGCCGATAAATTCAAGGCTCCCAAACTATTCCATGCCGAGAACTTCCTTGGTGGAGGATGTTGGGCCATTTGGACTGTTGGATCTAGATGTAGCAAGCTCGTAGCAGTACTGGGAGGAGTCGAAGATGGCACAAATTGACCTGCAACCTATGATGAGATAGCAAATGATGGGTTCATAGGAATTACCAATCTTGAGCGCTCCCTCCAGTTCTAAACATCAATCTCGAAGAATTCAACTGGATCTTTCGATTCTTTGGCACTTGATCTCGTGATCATGAAGCAAAGATGCAAAAATTTTCACCAGCTTCACGATTAGAAATTTCTAGGTACTATACAGTCACCTTCAGAAGAGTCACCAGATGAACTTACAATCTCCGCTATGAGGTCAAGACAGTTCATCAAAATCTTGATTCCTCCGGGTGTTAACAAATGGAACTTGTGAGTCCCACCGATTATGGATATTTTTGAGATAGAAACAGTCTATCCCATCGGGCGTGCCAAAAATTTTTGGTCACAAATCTACCATAGGAAAGGATTTTATACGCATATGCGCCCTAGACTTGGCCAACATTGAAAGGCCGAGAGAAAGAGAAGTCTCCCGGGCCAATCTCCAGAGAGGGTTGGCTCCCAAACTAACCTAAACTGGTTTCGAGATAAGGATGCAGGAAAGAAATGGAAAAATGCTGAAAGAAAGGGAAATAACAGAAAGAGATGAAAATATGGCCATAGGCCGAAGTGTATAATGTGGGGCAGACTAACAACAAGAATTCTACCAAGTTCTATAACAACATCTAATAAAGGAAAAGCAGCAGAATTGAACTCACACCTTTGTAGAGATAACCTCCAGATCACATTTCAAAATATACTCACTATCCAGCAACGTTTGAATTCAGAATGCAGAATTCAAAACCTATCAGCAAGAGCATGAGCGTAAACAGAAATGACTTTTAAAATAGGGGGACATCACACACATAAGAATGCTTGCAAATTTCAGAAGCCGAGTCACTTCTATTGATGCGAAGAGCTTAGAGAGCTTTCTTGTAAAATGTCTAACCTCTTTTGCTTTAGATATACATGAATATTTATAGAGGTCTTCCCTCTCTCTTTTGCATCACAACATTTAAAACATACAACAGATTTCGAGGAAGAGGTCCACAAAAATGGCACTTGAAAAGAGAAACAATCCCCCTTAATCTGCCTCAGAGAAATCACACATTAAATGGCTATTTTCGGAGCAAGCTAGAAGTTTTTAGGAGCTCACGATCAAGAACTTTTAATGCTGGAGGCGTCTTTAATTTTGGTGGCATCAAAAACTACCTCATGTTCTTCCATCTAGTGCACATCGATAATCAGCAACATTTAATCTTTGCGCCTCTTTGACTATGATCTCAAAATTTGTTGGAGAGATTTTACTTGATCCTTATCTCCTCCTCACGTTCTCCTATGCAATTTTACAGGAAAAATGCAAACAAAACTTTATCGGGCCTTTGTTGTTGCTTCTATCGTGAAAATGAGACAGGTCACAAAAATGCGACATGTCACGAAATCGTGACACTTTTACCTTACTGTCTTCTGTTCCTACCACCAGTCACGAAAATGCGACATGTCATGAAATCGCGATGTCTTCTCTTTGTTTAGATTTCTTTGCACAACATGTCACGAAATCGTGACATTCTCCTTTGTCTGGCTTTGTTCGCTGCTCCAAGTCGCGAAAACTCACCATGTCGTGAAATCGCGACATGTCACGAAATCGTGACATCTTCTTCTTGGCGCTGTCTTGTCCTCTTTCTACCCATGAAACTGCAACATGTCACAAAATCGTGACATCTTTCTCTTCCTTGGCCTTCATCTTCCTACAAGTAGCAAAAATGGGACATGTCACGAAATCGTGACAGTCCATACCATTTTGTTCTTTCCGTGCTTTCACATCGCGAAAACAAGACATGTCACGAAATCATGATATTTTCTATCTTCTTTCTCCTTTCTGCTTTATCATTGCAAAAGTGTGACCAGTCACGAAATCACACATGTCATGAAATCGTGACAATTTCCTTTGCCTTGTATGGTTCAACTTTCATTCTGAAAACATGACAAGTCGCAAAAATGTGACATGTCACGAAATCGCGACAATTTTCCATTTGGCTCTTTCATCTTCAACAAGTCATGAAATCGTGACATGTTTCTCCATTTGGCTTTATCTCCACAATATGTCACAAAATCACGACATTTTCTGTCTCCTTGTACTTTACTGCTTTTCAATCGCAAAAATCGCGACATGTCGCGAAATCGTGACATTCTATACTATCTGGCTGCCTCCTCTGTTGTTGTTGCTTCCTGTCACGAAATCGTGACAAGTTCCTCCTGCTTGGCTATGTTCTCAAAAATGTCATGAAATCATGACATCTTTCTCCGCCTTATGTTTATCCTTCAGCCCTTTCGCGATAACGTGACATGTCATGAAATCGCACCATTCTGTACCATTTGCTCCTTGCTTGCTTTTTTGTCACGATATCGTGACATCTTCCATTGACATTGCCCTTGGCTGCTGTATGTCGTGATATCGCAACATTTTCTATCACTATGCCCTGTTGCCATTGCAAGTCATGAAAACGCAACATGTCGCGATATTGCGACAAATTTTCAATTAGTTCTCCCTCACCGCAACAAGTCGTGAAACTCCAACATCTCGCAATATCACGACATTTTCACTTCCTTGCCTCCGTTGACTGTTTTGACCGCGAAAACACGATAGGTCATGAAAATGCGACATGTCGCGATATCACGACAATTTCTGTACATTTCTGTATTTGACACCATGAAACTGCAACATGTCGTGATATCGCGACAGTTATAGTTACTTTGCTCTGGCACAAAACTTATGGAGATTTTTACATTTTCCCTTTCAAAGTGCTTGGAGGCACAAACAAAAGAATTAGTATCTCTACAATTTGTGCATTCTTTTATATGAACAGTAACAACAAAAACAATGTGGCAAAAATGCCAATAGGAATACAATTCCTCAAATATTTGCACCCCTATAAGAGCAACAAATATATGTATACTTCCAAAGAAAAAAAGAAGAAAAGCCATCAAAATGACATCAAAACAACTATCATATTTTCCTGTTGAAATCATCCAAGCCTATGGTAAAAGATCCACTTTATATATTGATGACTGATATTCGATTTGTATCCCTTATTTTTCCCAAATGGAACTCCTTATGAAATCAAAAGAAGAAAATCTTCCACATAAATTTAAAAAAAATAATAATAATAAAAAAATAAAAATAAAATAAAAAATAAAAATAAAATAAAATATAATATAATATAATAATATATCTATATATATTTACCCCCATACCATTTAAAATAATAAATTCCCTATAATATAAGCCTCTTTAAATAAAAAAATTTCCCTCTATTTTTGTTTTGGCTATATAGCCAAAATTACAGTTTGGGGGAGGTATAAGGCTAATACAATAAATTACATAATACAGTTTGTGGGGAGAAAAACTTTGCAATAAAATAAAAATTTCCTCATTTATACAGTTTTCCGTAGTAGAGTTTCCTTAGCAAAATTTCAGTAGTAATATTTTCGTAGACCTACACTAAAAAAAAAATATCTTAAGTGTTTTGATGAGAAAATTTAATTTGAGGGAAGCATCATTTTGGCAGGAAAATCTAAAAGCCAAGCGCCATACTCCAAACAAATTTTAGATTTGTTTTAATGGCTGGAGTAGTACGCTGGACTTAAAAAAGTCTTTAAATCTTCCTTAACTACATGATCTATGCATTGGACCCCAAATAACTCTTAAATCCACCATAATAACAAGAGCCATTCGCTAGACCTCAAGAATGTTTAAATTTGTTTTGATTGGTAAGAGTTTAGGAAAATAAATAATAATTATTTTAATTAAAAAGATAAAAATAAGGTTAGATGAATTTTTCATGGAATGATTGGCATTATTTAATTTTCACTGTGAAGTCTTGATTATCGTGCAAGGACAATGTTAAAATCCAGTAAGAATCCACCTCAAAATATGAGCTGACTTTGGAATTGATGAGTCGAGTAGAATGTAAACATAGGTTTGTTTTGATTGGCCAATGTAATAAGAATAAGATTTTATACTGCCATGTAAGCATCGAGTAAAGGATGTAGGGTACATCTCACTACCATATCGTAGTCACGTGACCACTGGAATCCAGGCCGTGTGGATTAAAAGAGTCACGTGGTAATTAAAATTGTGAGCACATCAAAACTAATAAGTCTGTGGGAAAAAATATGCGAAGGCAAAAAATGACAAAGTGACTCGACGAAAGGTCAAACCTAGGAAATGATTTGGAGACACTCCATTGGTTAGCGCATCCAACAAAGGCATGGTGGCATGGGAAATGCGGAATACAACTTAGTGTCTCATTGCCAAAAAACCCTAGGATGCCACATCAAGGTCAAGTAAGCAGCGTAGCGTGAGGAAAGCATGATGATGTGGCAAGGAAGTTAATTCTAGGCAACAAAATGTGGACCCCCTTTGTTTAATGCGGTGGAAAATTAACCTGCATGGAAGGTACTAAGAAATAGTGAAATGGGAGGCACCTTCATCAATGTTGTCATCCATGCACCCTATACAAAGCAAAGCCACAAATTGAGAACTTCAACCATTGATTAGAAAAGCAAATCAAGGGTTGTGAGATTCGACACATGTGGACAATGCTGCATATGCAGAAAAACCAATCCAATGTAAGATCTCCTTTGTCGGATTGGAAACAATCCAACGAAAAGGGTTTAATGAATTATGAAAGCTAATTTATGGTAAAAATCCCTAATCCTCCACCTTGCACTCAGTATCCGAACACAAACGATGTAAACCATTGAAGGAAGCTATGCAGATGTAGAAGGACAAAGAAATTTGGGTTGCAAATGATGCCAGAAGTAGAGGTCGAGGTAAAATAGGAAGCGACCATCGATTGTAAGGTAAATTCCACTAACTCTTTAGGAATTCTACTTAGAAATCATTGTGGGTTTATGAAATTATTCTTGTAGGCATTGCATGAACCTAGATTTGGGTTTATTCTTCTGAGCAATTTTGAAATTTAGGGGAATTTCTTTTAAATCATCTGAAAATTGCATTTAGAGGCCAATTATGGAAGGAATTTAAAACCCTTCCTCTTAAATTCTGCAAGCAACCTTGTTTTTGAGAGAATTCTAAAAACCCTATAGAATTATGAGAAATTATGTTGTAAAAGATGAAATTAAAAGAAAATTTGTTGTTTTTCTAAAAAACAATCCTACAAAATTTATTGAATCAAGTTGAAGGTTGGAATTTCGAAGGCTTCTCTGTTTTCATTAGAAATTTGTGAAATTTTCCCTAAATTTTCTAAGCATTGAATGTTATGTTTTAAAAGAAAAAAAAAGGAATTTGTTTTTTTTCTTAGCTCTCCTTAAAAGTTTCTGATGAAGTTTGAAGTTCTACTATTGTCTTCTGCAAATACTTCTGAAGAATTTTGAAGTTCTCCTATTTTCTCTTGCAAATATTGTAAAAATATACATATATCTATTGTTTTAAGGAGACTTAGAATATTTCATGTTATTTTCCGAAATATATATATATATATACATATCAATAAAATAAAATAAAATTTTCTGTGTAATTTTTTGTCTTATTTTTACTTTGTATAATTTTTTTTCTTGAGGGACAATCTCATAATATTGACCTAAAGTCATAATGTATTTGGGTATAAATACCCTTTCATACCAACCTTTTTGGCCACTAGTTGGAGTGTAATTTTATTTCTATTTTAGTGAGTTAATTTTTTGTTCATAGATACCTTATTATATTAAGTGTGAATCTTATTCATTCTATATATTCCTTTGTTGAGCAATACTGGGTAATATTTGATTCCATTCACTTTTAGAAACTACTATAAAATCTAATAGCAAGCCATTACTTCCAAAGGTGTGATAGTTGTGAAATATTCCAAGTGGTAGTACATGATTAGACAAAATATCTTCTAAGGCTTGGAATTGATATTTCTTCTTAAATTAAGTGCTAATCTATCCAACTTTGTATAGGTCATATCTCTTACATACAAAAGCATTTAGAACCAAAAAAATCTTGAGTACAATGCATGGTGGGCCACATAGAGGTGGGAACTAGTAGTTGGGGTGATTGATGACTGGGTGCAACTAGTGGTGGCATTACCCACAAGAGGGGGATTTGGACCTGTGCCAGAGGTAGGAGTAGAGGATGAGATAGAGGTGCCTCTTTGACAATAGAGGTAACACTGATATGATGGGTCTGGGATAATTATTGTGAGATTGCCAAAGTGATAGACCAGTGGTGGGGTCAGCCGTTAGAGGATGTAGTGCCCATAGAGGAAGGAGGTGGCCTAGGCAGTGGATGTGTTAAGAGGGTCTTCTTATGGAGACATGACGATGATGGAGGAGGATGAGGTTGGGGATATGATAGACATACCATTTGATATCCAAGAGAGGATGGATGCTTAAGACAATATGGTGATACTGAGATAGAGAGTGCGATATCTAGAGGAAATATTGCATGAGAGTGAGGTGAATTAAGGTCAAGATATGGGGAAATGGAGGGAGGAGTATCAGGAACTAGAGGGGAGGATAGTGACATTTGAGTAGACAAGCCACATAGAGAGGGAGGAGTTAGAGAGGTAATGTGAGGAGCTATGAGGATAGCTTGAGGTAGAGCAGGCAAGGCATGTGGATATTATGGAGGATTTACATCACTGGATTGTAGAGATGTTGTTTGTTAAGGATAAATTGATAGTAGAGGTTACTATGGTGTAGGAGGGTGTGTAGCAGGTTCAGGATGAGAGGGATGCAGAGTGAGTTGCTCATGAGGCAGAGGTGGATCATTTATAGTGATCAAATGAGAATGTGTTAAGGCTATACATAGAGGAAGGGTTTATGAGGATGCAGTGTGAGGTTACCTTAATTTTCTTTGGGCATGCAATTCTAGATTACAGTGGGTTGCGATTGAGATTGAGATCATAATCATAGATATAGATGCATTTGTAGCAGACTCGATGGAGCGCTTTATTGATAGTATCAAGGGAGCCAAGGATGGTAGTATTAGTGGTGTCTCAGGTAGTGGGAGCTACCCCAGGGTTGGATAGGGTAGAAATGCCTATGATGGCTGATGTGGTGGAGGTAACTCTAGAGTCGAGTGGGGTGGTAGAGGCATGTAGGATGGAGCAAGCTATGGTGTCTTAGGAGGGGAGTGGCAAGACTCCCAGTGATTAGTAGGGCTAATATGTGCCATGAATGTACTCTATTTTTATAGCCTAAGGTATTTTTTATCATAATATATATGTGTGTCTTGTTGTGGCTTTATATACATGTGTCATGATTTGATCTGATTGAATGCATGATATCTCATTATGCGTATATGTAATGTAGAATATATATAGGTGAATATATGATGAATAAATACATATGTATGTGGTAAAATATAGGAGAATGATAGAAATGTAGTGTAGATGTAATGTGGAATGATGCAAAATAAATTAAATACTATAGAACAGATGCAATGATACATGTATGTATATGATGAAATGCATAGAGGAAGCACTTGTATCATAGCACAACTAGTGACAATGTTATCCATTATGTTATCTCAGGGATGTAGGATGGCATAGGGATTATGCAATAGTCTCAACTATTAGAGTTATGGCAATCAAACCTCATGAAATACTGAGCAAAGTTCAAGTACAACTCATAACTAATCTAACTGGATCAGAGTCTATCAAGGACTAGTGTGTGTGATAAGTGATGCTCATTTATCTATTTTGAGGGAGGTAGGAATAACCCGTTGTAAATGTAGCCAAGGTAGCTAGCTCATCCAAAAAAACATAGTGATTTGTACAAAAGAAGGTCACTAATGTGATAGATATGTCACCACTTGTAAGACTATTCCACTAGAAGACATGAGCTTAGAGCCTATTGTTGGCAATGGAATGTGTCTCATGATGTTATGTTAAATTGAAGGATCAAATAAAATCAAGCATAACAATAGTGCTCTTGGAGGCTTTTTATTTTGTTTTTTTCCCCTCATTTTTTTTGGTTGTTTAAATTAAAGTGGGTTTTTATCAAGGGACGCAAAACTTGATTACAAAAAGTCACCAAAATTTAATCAAGGCCATAAGAAAGGCCACAGGAAACCCTAAGGATGGACTTAAGGACAGGCTTAAGGAAATAATTTAGGATAGGCTTAAGGAAATCCTTCAGGAAGGATGCAAAAAAGTCATGCCCGGGGCAGGGAAAAAAGTCCTGCCCAGCCACAAGTTGAAAAGCCCGCCCAACGAGAAAAATAAGAAGTAAAATTTAACATTGGAACATTCTCACCTAGTCACAAAATTGAATAGCACATTAGGCGGGAAAAAAGAAAACCATCTAAAAATTGAAAAGCAACATCCCGTGCAGGGGAAAAACCATTAGCTGGGTAAAGAACACCAAAAAACCAAAGAAAAATACCAAAACCCCCTTGAATAGAAGGAAGGGATATGAAAACCACCAAAAATGTAGGGAAAAGCTATTTAGAAACAAAAACAAAGGAAATAGCAGTGCAGTCCCATAAGCCATGGAAAATAGGCATAGAAATCCTAAGGATCTCCAACAGAAGGAGCCACAAGAAAACGAGTTACAGATGTTGAGCACCAGACCAAAAATTGTAGTAGGAACCCCAAGGCAACCCCTAACACTGTCAATGAACAACTTCAAGTAACCATAAAGGAAGTCCAACAGGATCACAACAACATGTAAAACATAGGCCTCTCCTCAAGCCAAAAAAAATGTTGAAATCCCACCATGAAGCCCACATCCATAAGACCAAAGAGCAGCACCACATGAATAATCATGTGGTAATCCAAGAAATTAAAATACTATGAAGAACTACTCATGAAGCCATAATAGGACATAAAGAACCCCTAAAGACCAACACCATTGAAAACCAACTTCAAGGAACCAGAAAGGAAGTCCAATGTGATCACAACAACAAGAAGAATAAAGGCCCATCCCAAGCCATGAAAGATACTACAAGACCACCATGAAGACCACATTTGAAAACCAAAAGAGCAACACCACAAGAATAAACTTGTGGCTAGTCCCAAGCCATTAAGATACTGTGAAGAGCTGCTTATGAAGCCAAAACTCCAAGTCATGAAGCATTACACTAGTAAAACCTCTTAACCATAGTTCCAAAAGGAACCCTACAAAAATTGAAAAACCTATGACAAAGCCAAGAAATATAAGGAAAAGGATCCCTAAAACAACATAGAAATCATAGGGGAGGTCCCAAGGAAGATCCCAGGGATGTCCCAGACCAAGAACACATGAAATGACCCTTCAAAAAGGTATGGAATGGTATAGACAAGAGGAATAATGACCATCCACCATAGGGAGGTCATTTGCAACACCAACCAAACAAGAAGGAAGGACCAAGGAAGTGCCAAGGAACTAGGATAGGGCCATGGGAAGCAGAGAAGTAGAACAGGACTTCCCAGGGAAGTCTCCTACTGTTCCCCCAAGAAGGAAGATCCCAGGGATGTCCTTGAAACCAGGCACTAAAAAGAACCCCACCAGAAGGTATGGAAAGGGGCAGACAAATGGAGAAATGATCTCCCATCCCAAGGATATCATCTACAACACTAGCGAACCAAGGAGGAAGGGTTAAGAAAGTGTTAGGGAAATTGGGATAGGACCAGGGATGGATTGCAGGGAAGTGGAGAAGGACTTCCCAGGGAAGTCCTCTATAGGACCTACCCCTCATTATTTTGATTCTCATTGTGTGGTACTATTTTGCATTTCTTTTTTTTTATAATGTGGGTGTTGGATTTTTTTTTGCCTTTTTTATGATTTCTTCTTATGCTTGTTCCTTTGTTTATCCCCGATTTGTATTTTGATAACACAAATGATAGGGTGAATAGGGGAAACCATTTACTAGATGGAAACATCTATGCAAGGTGTTGTCTTCCCTAGACTTAAAATTTACTTAAATATATGACGTGTGAGAGGTCCCTAAAATAAGGTAAACCAACCAAATGAAGTTGTGAGAGGTATAAGAAATTGGCCAACTAGAGGTGATATCTGATTGAATTAACTTGTGAGTGGTCAAAATCATATTAAACACCATATAATTCGTAATCTTGAGAAGGGAAGTGGATAGCCAAGTGGTGATGGTAACAAGTTTATGTTTTAATCCTGTCATGATCTCATTTCTATAGGGTGAATGTACAAACATGAATATAGATGTAATAAGAGAAGTTATGCATATATGAAATGAATGCAGTAAGAGAGATATGCATGCAAGGGAAATATGTACAAGAAGAGATTTGTAAAACTTCAATGAAATGAGATTGAAAGTTATTTCAAAATAAATATGTGAAAATATGATGAGAGGAAGAAGCGATGGTCATGGTTGCCCCAGCATGTGGGAGGTGCAATAGGCATGAGAGATGAATGGAATTGGGGAAAAGTATGTGATTAATGAGAACGAGGAAAGGGAAGAAGCTAAAAGAGATGGTAATGAAAGTGATGAGGAAGAAAGTGAAAAGGGAAGGAGAAAATAAATAAGGGAAGAAGAGGAGAAGAAGGAGAAAATAAGAGGAAGAAGATAAGAAAGTATTAGCATAGGTATGTAGCTGCTTGAAGGATGAACATACAATAATGCTAGATAACATGAAGAAGAAGGAAGAAAAAGAGGAATCTAGAAGAGGTATGTATCCACTCGAATAGTGACCATACAACAATACCAAATAGCAAGAAGAAAAAGAGAGAAAAAGGGGAATCTAGAAGAGGTATGTAGCCGCTCAAAGTATGGCCATACAACAATTTCAGATAGCAAGAAGAAGCAGAGAGAAAGCAAGGAAGGAGAGACAACAGGAAGGAAACCTAAGAATGTATCAAGCGGTAAATATCAGGTCATGAATGACTAGGTGGTGCATCGATGTGGCTAGGATTTTGGTAGTTTGTATAGCTGCATAGCTACTGGATGTAATGATGTGGACATGAAGGAATCACGTGATGGTGTAGGGTGAGGTATGGTATGGGGAGTGGTGCTTAGAACTTAGGTAGGTAGAGAACATGTGCAGATGATGGATGAGACTCCTCGACCAACATGTCCTAGACAAGACTTTCAAACGTGCAACATGCATTGATGTCGTACCTCAATTATCGATGGTAAATGAAAAAATGGTTCTCTTTGTAGTTTTATAGATTGGGGTACAATGGGTTGATAGGGTAGATTTTAGGTAGTACAAGGATATTGGCATGGAGAAATTGATGGAATATTTGGGAAAGTGGTGTTAAATGGATAGGCATGGGGTATATGTACAACTCATATGTTGATGAATGCAGAGGATTTAGAGTAGACATGAGTGGTGGGATCATGGACCTAGGGTTTAGTGGAGGTGGTGCATGAGAGCGGGGGACAATATTAGAAGAAGGTGAGGGAAGACAATCTGTATCAGAATAGAGTGGAGGGGAATTTCATTGACAATGACTCAAGTGTAACTTGATATTTTCAAGTTGGGAGAGTATGTATTGGATATCGATGGGAGGGAGCAATGAGATTGAACCAGTTGAGGAGTAGGATTCCAATGTAAATATGGGATTGGGATGCGGATGCGTAGGCTAGAATGAATGTGGAGAAGGAGGAGGAGAATAAAACTAGTGAACTGATGGTAGAGGATACTGAAGCAAAATGCCATGAAAAGGGGATGGGGGTGTTTGGAGAATAGGTGGTGCATGGGATATCTACAAGGAGGAATGCGGATAATATGGAGGGGGACATGAAAGAATGGCATGGAAAACATACTAGCAAAGGGATTTGTCATAAGGTGACATCCCATTCAGTACGGGTGGAGGTAATATTGAGGATCATAGGTGAGTAGGTGAAACTCTCCTATTAGGAGGGATGTAGCCTAGTGAAGGTCATAGAAATAAATATGATGGTAGATAAGGATCTCATTCATCAACTACTGGAGTAGGGGTGAGTCTTAAGCATGGGAATATGAAGGGTAGGAATGTTCCTCCTTATCTGTAAAAGGAGGAGAAGGGAATATGGCTATCACCAGAGTGAGGATAAGAGGAATAATCCCTACGATGAGGTGAATGAGGTCGAGGTGGTGTATCATGACCTGAATGTGATGATAGTTATGATTGATGACCATGGATGAGGCTAGGTGGTATGGTGAGGTCATTCGGGGTGATCGGTATTGGAGGGAGCATCAAAAGATCCTGCATGATAGAATAGGGATATGCTAAAGGTGTAGATCCAAAGCAAACATGTCTTCACAAAATTACCATAGATGGTGATAAAAAATGCAAGACAATAGATACCAACAACATAAAAATAAAATATAAAAGCAAAAATGCTTCTATCGTGTTAACAAAAAGTGCAAGGTGTGTATACGATGAGATGCGGGTGATGAATGTGTGAGTGAGGTGATATATACAACATAATGATGACAATATGTGTAATAATTGGTGGTGTGGACCTAGACTAAATAGGCATTAAACATACGTAGGTGAATGATGTTAATAGGTTTAGGCTCTACAAGTCCTTCAAGGTTGGCCAGTAAATAGGTGCCAAAACCGAACTTGTGTGTGATATTGTAAGGACCCAACCAATTTGGGACGAATTTGTCTCACTATTAGTAGGTTTGACTAGTGATTTATTATTTTTATTTGAGAACCAAGTCATTGATCTAAAATTTCATTGGTGTACCTTACTATTGTAGGCATGATGAAGATGGTCTTGATAGACATGAGTATGCTCTATGGCATGGATGCGATGCTCATCCAAGAGTGTGAGTTGGTTTAGTCAGGATTGACAAGCATTGTTGTCATCGATGAAGTCTTTTATGAAGATGCGTAGGGATGGTATTTCAAGTTCCAAAGGTATAATTGCTTTTGTTACATAGACCAAAGAAAAGGTTGCTATCCCAATGGGAGTATGTATACTAGTGTGATAGGCACACAAGGCTAAGGGTATTTTATTATGCCAATCATGATGATATTCTATGATAGTTTTGTGAAGAATAGCATAGATAGTTTTGTTAGTGGCTTCAACCTGGTCATTAGCCTTTAGGTAGTATAGGGTAGAGAAGCTATGATGAATGTTAAATTTGGTGCATAATGCACAAATATTTTTATTCTTTAATGGAGTGTCGTTGTCTGAGATAATTTGTGAAGGGATCCCAAAATGACAGATAATATGGTCAGTGATGAATGCCATGATTTTGGATCTTGTGGTTTGCACAAGTGGGATAGCTTTGACCCACTTTGTAAAATATTTGGTGGTAGTGATGATGAAATTATGGTTGCTTGAATAAGTAGGAAAGATATGTCTGATAATATCTAGGCCCCATTAAGAGAAAGGCCACATGGATTGGATGGATTGGAGTGCTTGTGAAGGTGTGTGAGGTTAGCATGTTGCTAATACTTGATGCATCATTTGACATATTCACAATAGTTATGTTCCATTTTGAGCCAATAGTATCCCATACATAAAATGCGCTCAGTGATGGCTATGTCACTGAAGTGGCCACTACAGGTTCCATCATGGGTCTCTTGGACTATGCGTTGAGCTTCATGTGGCTCTGGGCAATGTAAAAGGATACCATTGTGACTATGATGGTAAAGGATGCCCCCTAGTAGTGTGTACCGGATTACCCTTTGCTTGAATGCTTGGAAATGAGCATGTAGTAATTGCAAGTAAGGAAACCTAATTTAATATAATCCTTGATTTGATAAAACCAAGGATCATGTGGTTCGATGTGGATGACATGGATATCATCATTGATGGGAGATGAAGGTGAAATGGTATATTGTGTTAAGGTATAAATAGGCACATGTGTAGTGTCATAAAGTGGGTTTTGTGGCATTAATGAACCCAAGGATGCCATTGTATCAACAAAATTATTTGAATGGGAGAAAACCTCGATATCATACCACTCAAGTTGAGCGAGTAATTTTTGGGTGATATCTTTGTTTTTTTAGAGGATAGGGCAACAAAATTGCTAGATTTCCTGGACTTGGTTGATGATGAGAAGAGAGTCACCAATGATCTGAAAGCATCTAATGTGCATGGATAGATCCTACTTTAAACTAAGAATTAGAGCTTTGTATTCTACATTGTTATTCATACAAAGAAACCCTAATTTGAAGGAAATTAGGAGAGGTTCTGAGTAAGGTGTGAAAAATATTATCCCCGCACCCCCAATGTGAGTGCAATAGGATCCATCGAAGAAGAGAGTTAGGTCATCAGGAATTTTGAGTTCGATGTATTTCTCAACCTTAGTAATATGGAATATAGAGTCATCGAGAAGTTGAATAAGGAGTGGTTGATTGTCAGGTAATAGAACCTTGATTTTTTGGTCAGCAATGACCTACATCTTGATGGACTTATGAGAAATGAATTTGAGATTGAATTCAGTAAAAAGCATAATCCATTTAGTAGTGTGGGAGTTACGATAAATCTTGTTCATCATGTAGCATAATGTATTATCATGAATGATGACAAAGGTAGTGTGGTTAAGCATATAATGGTGTAGTTTTTGTGTCACAAAAATGATAGCCAAGCATAACTTATCCATGTAGGTATACCAGGTTTTGTAGCTAACTAGAGTACGACTAATGTAATATATGGCTTGCTCATGGTTGAGAGTGTTCTTTTGATCTAATAGGGTGCCGAGTGCAAAACTTGTAGCAAAAATTTACAAGAGGAACGACAGTTGTGGGTGTGGCAAAGATAAAATTGGTACAATCGTGAGTAGACTTTGATTGAATCAAAGACTTTTTGATAGTTTGCATCCCATTTGAATGTGACCCCCTTTTGTAAGAGGTGATTAAACAATTTATATTTATTAGATAACTGGGTACTAAAGCAATGGATGGATTGAATTTTTCCCTATAAACTACGCAATTTATTAAGATTTATGGGTGGAGGCATCTTGATGATGACTTTGAATTTATTGGGGTCTACTTCAATGCCTTGCTAGGAGACAATGAACCCCAAAATTTTACCTGAGATGACACCAAAGACACAATTATTTGGGTTTATTCATACATTATGATTGATGAGACGATCAAAGATCTTGTGGAGATCAACAAGGCATTGAGAATATTCTTTTGATTTGGCTATGAGGTCATCAACATAGTCTTCCATGATTTTGTGCATGTAGTCATGGAAAATGTAAGCATGACATGTTGATAAGTTACCCCAAAATTCTTAAGGTCGAAGGGCATGACCTTGTAACAAAAGGTCCCCTAGGGGATTGTGAAATATATGTTATGTTGATCGACAGAACTAATCTTAATCTGATTGTAATAAAAAAATCCATCCATGAAGGATATCATTTCATGGCCTACAATGGAATCAACTAGTGAATCGATGTTTGATAGGGTAAATTTATTTTTGGGATAAAATTTGTTTAAATCTTGAAATTCGGTGAAGATGTGTACTTCGTTGGAGGGTTTGGGCACCGAAACCATGTTGGATACCCATTTTGGTTAATCAATGGGTTGTATGAACTTGACATAAAGGAGATTTTGGAGCTATGATTTTATCATTAAAGTGACCGTGCGATGCATGCATTGCAATTTATATTTAAATAGTTTTGAATACTCATAAAATGTAAGGTTGTGAACTACTAATGAGAGATTGAGTCCAGGCATATCCATGTAGGACCAGGTGAAAAAATTAATGTATTATTTAAGGAAAGTAGAGAAGGAGATGCATTCTTCTAGGGAAAGGTTAGTGTTTAGTTTAACAATGTGGGGGATGGTGGGATCGTCACCAATGTCAACATCGATGGTTTCCTCGACAAGCATGTGGGAACCAACTTGGAACTATGTGGGGATTAGAATAAGGTGGAGGTCATAGCTAACCTTAGGTAAATCATATTCATCATCCAAATAGATGTCGGTATGATTAATCCATGGAACGTGAGGTGGATTATATGGGGATGGCACATTGGTAGCGTGTAGAATAGGTGGTGATAGTAAGAAGTCTTATGATGAAGGTGTGGAGAAGTTGTGTGTGAAGTCGATAGAGTTTGGATTCGGTACCTTGGTGCGATCATCGAATATGTGTACCAACGTAGGGAGAATAAGTCAACATCAACCATGTTAATAAAAGTGCTAGAGATGGTGCTAGATGATGAGTCTGAAGATGAATATGCAAAAGTATGTGAGTGACGAATTAAATTCAATGGTGGACATAGTACCATGTGTGGAGAATGAGGTTGAATCATCGTATTGTGAGTTTTTTGTTGACTAGGCAAATGTATAAATGAATGCATGGGTAACAAAGGGGGAGGCGAAGAAGTACTCTCTTGTTGGACATTTTGAGCTCATTTAGTTGTCATTGATGTCAAGGTGAGAAGTTGTCATTGATGCCAAGGTGAACACATGAAGCTATCATTAATACCATGGAGTACACCATCATTGATACTAGGAGCAATGCGAAGAGTTGAAGAAAAGTTGTCAAAATATTATTTTATAAAGGTTTTTATTAAAACCATGGTGGTAGAATAATTTTCATCAACTCAATGAAGTAAAAATGAAGGTTTAAATTTTATCTCAAGAAGGCTTTAATTTTTATTAAAGTCAAAGGTTTATAAATATAATTTATAAAATTAAAATTCTTTTAGAATTTAAATAATTTATAAATTATAAAGGTTATAAAATCACCGATGTCATCAAATTTAATGGAGCATAGACATCTAAGCCATATGGTGAATTTCGTGTATAAATAGTATGCCAAAGGGGCATTCAAAACTCACCCTTATTTGATTAATTTTTCATACGACCGAGCAAAGCATATTTTCGTGCAATCGTTGAGGAAGAAGACAAAGAATTCATTTTGTCTTTTAGCACCAGGAAGAATATGAAAGGAGAGGGCTTAAAGCCTCACTCAAATTGGACAGTGTGGTCCATTGCCCATGTGCATTTTGCAAGAGCATTGGGAGTAGAAGTGATCACAATAGATTCACATGGAGGTTGTTGGCATGTTTGTCTTGAGCACTGAGGAGAAATTTTTTTGGCATGCGCTCATTTAGAGCACCAGACTTGGAAGAAAGAGTACAAAGTGCTCTTAGCCTTCCAAGTGTGTGTCTAGCGCATGCGGTGGACAAGCCAATGACTAGGGTGCACAAGGATACAGTGATTGGGGGTTCAAATCCCACTAGTGGTAAAGGTAATTTATTAAATATTTTATTTGCCTAATGTTTTCATAAGGTGTTATTTGGAGTTATAAGGGTATGTGAAAGGTTGCTTGACTGGTAATTGATTTATGTTATTGGAGTTATAAGAAAAGTGGATTTGATTATTGACAAAGTTCTTCTTGCCATTAAAATTTAATTAAAGAAATTTTTGAGTTAAATTTTGGTGGATGTTAAATTTATTTTAGTTGGGAGATTATAAGGTGTTATTGGAAAAATATTTTATGTATGTTGATGGTTGTTTTTATAGATGGAGTGATAAGGTGTAATTGAGTTTTTGCATTACATTGTGAGTAAGGTTTATCTTCTAACCTATTTGAGTTTGGCATAGAAGTGGTTGTGATTGTGACAAATATTTGAGGTTCCTTCATCATCAAGAAAAGGTATGAGCACATTCTTCCATAGTTGAGTTGATTGATTGGTTTTCTGAAAATAAGTTTGGAGTGAAAAGGATTTTGTTAGGGCTTCCTTATTGAGTGTGTTTGAGTTAATACTTCAAGGTTTTATGGAATAAAGAATTTTTATGTGAACCTTATTTTATAAGCATTGTTTCTGAAGCTATTGGTTGAGCAAAGAACTAGGGTTTGAAAAGAACATGAGTATCATTGTTATGTGAGAGTTGTTTTATAAGCATTATTTTTGAAGTGAGTTGTTGAGCAAAGAACTTGAACTAGGGTTTGAAAAGAACATGAGTATCATTGTTATGTGAGATTGGTTGTTGAGCATTGTTGGAAATATTTTTAGTGAATAATCATATGCTTGTACTAGGGTTTGTGAGCAAGGATTATTTCATTGAGTGATTGGTTGAGTAGAGTTGGTTGAGCCTAGTCAAGTGGGTGTGTGAAGTGATTGTTCAAGTTCCATAAAACAAACTATTCTATATTCTAAATTGAATTGAGAAAGTGATTGAGTTGAAGCATATTGAGTCTCTAACAATTCTCTGTATGTTTATGAAAGAGTGATTGAAAGTGATTGAGCATTGTGATGAGTATAGAGCATATTGAGTCTCTAAAAATTCTCTTTATGTTTTTATGAGATTGGACAAGTTCTAGTGTGGACTTGGTGATAATATTTAAGGTAAGTCTTTGAGAGGACTTGTGGATAGTTTTGAGTAATCAATTGTAGCATACAATAGAGATAAGAGGACAGATATTAAGAACAATTTTAGTGCATATTTGAGGACAGATTTGTGATAGATCATATATAGATATTGAGAAGATTTGTACTAGACCAAAGAACTATTTTTAGTGCAAAATTGAGACAGATCTTTGGAGGTGACAAGAGAGTAGAGGACAATAGTCTCTAGTGGATAGAGATCCATTAGCCAGGGAAGTGAGGACATGTCTTTTGAGTGAGGATAAGAGTCTTCAGTGGAGAGATATCCACAAGCCAGTGCAGTTGAGGTAGTAGTCTTCTAAAGGATCACCAACCAAAGCAAGAGGAGAAAGGAGTTCTTTTGTGGATAGAGATCCACAAAATTGATTTAGGGAATTGGTGTCTCCTTTAGATAGAGCTCCATTAACGTTGTACGAAAAGGATTCCCAAGAGAATTTATTTGAGAAAAATTTATAAGAAATATTTTCTCCGTGGAGTTACCCGCATTGGGTGAACCACATAAAATCATGTCTCTCATGTGTGTGATGCTTTGTGTGATGTTTACTGCTTTAATATTCTTGATGCTATTATTTGGATTAAAAAGCAAAAAAAATTATTGTATACTATTCACCCCCCTATTAGTATAAACACATGTTCTTTAGCTCTAAGGAAGGAACTGTAAGGGATAGGATAGTAAACTTGTTGACTAACTCATCGATGTAGTAAGTAGTGGTATTGTTAGAAGATGGTATTTCTTGGAAGAAGGTGCATGGAATATTGATGGCAGAGTGAGGAGAGGAATATTCATATAGGATGTCAGTGTCTATGCATTCTTCTAAGGAGTGTGTAGGAATCAGTGGAGAATTCAAGGAGAGATCTTAAATATCATCTTCAAGCATATGGATGGCTGTAGGGTGGTAGCCTAGCTCAGATTTATTTGTTGGTAATTGAACATGAGGGTTGATAGGAATTTGTAGGCCTTTTTAATAATTCCCTAGTTCAAATCCATGCAAAAGGAATTGTCAAAGATAAAATAAGGTAAAGCATGGGTTGGACATGTGGTCTAAGGTACCACAAAATTTGGATTGCGATGGGGGAGGTATAACTATTGGAAGTGATGATTCTAGACCTACATAAACAAATTTGGTATGATTATTTGGAGGACCAAGCGGTGTGATAGTACAAATGGTCAATAATATGAAGGGCAACCTAAATTATGGGTAGATTGAATTAGGGGAGGGTGCACGTGAGTGTCATGAACATTGTATTCACCTGGGCTCGATTTTGTCATGAAAATGAAAACTTAGTATGAAGTATGATGTGGAAAATGAGAAGGTGAGTTTTAGTTAGAATATGATGAGGAAAGTTGGGAATCATGCATAATGGCCATTGAGGAATGAAATAGTTGGTCCTCGAGGTGAGAGGTGCACTAATCCCAATCATGGCATTCAACAATAATGGATGGGATTGGATGATCCATGTGCAAAAATTTTGAAGTGAGAGGAACGGGTCTAGGTATCAGGCTATGAAGAGACGTGAAATATCGAGGGTGAATACAGAAAGGAAGAGGGGATGATTGAGTAGGAAGAATAGGGGGACCTATGGAGGAGGATGGATAGGGTGAAGTAGGAGGCCATGGGAATGGTGATTAAGAGGGTGTATAAATGAGAGGTAGAGCCATGGAAGAAAAAGGCTAGGATATAGGAGAAATCCACAAAGAAGGTGGTGAAAAAGGTACTAATGGAATATGAGGATTGGTAGTAGAGTATGAAGGTATGTGAGAAGAAGATGTAAGGGACTATGTGTTTATACCTGATGATAAATATAGTGAAAATATAGGTGTATGAGAAGGTATAGAAGCCTCAACCTGATGATGTAAAGGGATGGGGAGGACATGTGTGGAAGATGATGAAGGTCTTGGTGGAAGGTTGATGATGTTGCAAAACTTGAATGGGTCACCATCTATTGGAACATAATGGATGAGTCTTTCATACACATACTTGAGATAGTGATGCAAGATGGAGGGAATGCATTGCATGTCTTTAATCCATAGACATCCAATAAATATGTTGTATTGCATATCACCTTGAATAAAATAAAATAAAATAGATATGGTCCTAATGCCTACACGAATAGGTAGGACAATAGAACCTACTATAGGTCACATGGAACCATCGAAGGCATGAAGGTTGAGCGATGGAATGGTGAAGTGAGTAGGAGGAATATGTAAGTGATGAAGAGCAACAGTGGAGATGATGCTAATGGAGGAACCAATATCAATGAGGACATGCTTGTAGGTGATTTCATTGATGGTTGCTTGAATATGGAGGGGAGGATCAACTACCTCACCCATGATTTTGGTAATCTAATGGTTGTGAAATCTAATGGAGGGTTGCATATAGTGGTGAATGTTCCCTAAGAAGTTCAAAAAGGTATTCATGTCATGGTTCTTAAGGTTGATGGATCATAGGATGTCATTCAAAGCCTCGTGGTGGCATTGAGATTACTGTAAGAGATAAAAAATGGATAGCCTGGCTGAGGCATTACGTAGTTGATCCATGAGGCTAACATGAATAGTAATTATATTTTATGGTAAGGGTGGTGAATGATGTGATGCTAGAGGGATTTGGGGTGAAGTAAATGGTACTAGAAATGAAACAACTAGCACATCCTAGCATAGCGGATAACATTGAGTGCAAGTGGTAAGGTTAATCATGCTGACCACACCACATGAAGGGGGATCATGTTGAACATTGTTAACCTATCTGGATTGGTCTGGTAGGTTGGATTGGGTTCCTTAGGGATTGGTCCCCCCATTTTTAGGTAGCAAATTTTTGTAGATATCCAAATTTTGGTTTTGTGGTGCGAGGGGGTTTAAAACCTGAATGGTACCCCTATTAATGAGGTTCTAGACTAGAACATGGAAGGAGTGACAAGAGCCTATGTCATGGCTACATTTTCAATGGTATGCACAAAAATATTGCTCGATATACCCACAAGGCTTAGGTTTACTTGGGTTAATGGGTCAAAATTTGGGTAAGGTAATATGACCTGCATATTGTAATCTTTGAAATAGAGTAGGCAAAGGCTTAGAGAGTGGAGTCAAATTACACTGTGAAACCTGGGGATGAAGACCACAAGGCTGTCATGGTCTATATGGAAGGGGGTGAATTGGTTTGAAATGGTTGTTGCTATGGAGGGGGAGGTTATGAGATCAACAAACAAGATGGAGAAGTTTCTACCATGTGGTTTGTTTGTGGTAGTCTTGAGAAGAGTTGATTTGGTGGATTCTGATTGAAATAAAAGTTGAAGTTGTAAGATGGTTTCTATCTAAGCTTGATCTTGCCATATTGGACTTTGATATCCTCAATGATGTTGGTCTGAGTAATGGCTTCATCAAATGTGCAACTTTTATGAAGTTGTAGAGGTGTGGAGATATGCTTATGATAGCTCTTAGAAAACAATGTAACTAGCTTGGAAGATGAGAGGCTATGGGCTTAGTCATGGATTACTTATCTCCATCATGACATAAAATCTATGATTGGTTCATTGCTAACCAATCGTAAGGCGTAGACATCCAAGAAGTTTGTTTTCTTCTTGATATTGATGGAAAAGTGTTCTAAATATGAGTTGTCCAACCACTCAAACATGAATAGGCTATAATGCAATATCATGTTGTACCACTCAAGAGCTTTTCCCATAAGGAAGAGAGCAAAGGTGCATAACATGAGGGGATCACTATTGTGTAGCTGATAACAAGTGAAGGGGTAGTTGTTGACGTGTTATTGAGGATCCTCTATACCTTTTATCAAACTTTAGAATCTCAAAGTGGTACGATTAAGGAGGGATAGGAACTGATGGGTTGATGGGTTTGTTGCATAGCTCATTGTACATGGGTTTTTGGGGCCCATAACTAGTTGTGCAAATATTTAACATACCTCTTGCAAGAGTTGAATTTTGGGTGATGGAGGTGCGATGGATTGTGAGGAGGTAATCATAGATTGAGAGTGGGGAGGATATTGGAGCTATTGTTCCTCTCATTGTGATGTAGGAATGTACTGTAGGTGCTCTTATGGGTTTGGTTAATGACCAGCATAAGATGCCAAAGTGGATGGGATACTCTACTATGGAGCAAGCATCTGCTAGGAATAGTGATATTATGGTTGTGAGGTTTGTGGTTGTTGTATAGGGTAGTAGAGAGGGAAAACTACCCTACCATATACAATTCCCAAAAAAAGGCTAGATTCATGAAAGGTAGAAAGCCTTATGGGGTGAACTATGGGGGCTATGTTGTTCTCTATACTCAGTGCTAGGGGGAAGGGTTTAGCAGGAACAGTTTTAGGACTCATTCCAAGTCCTTAGGAATTTTGAGATATTTGATGTATTCAGTTTTCAAGCAATCACCTAATTTTGGACTTTATAGATCTATGCTATAAAATATAAAGGATAATGCAAAAACTAGAATGCAAGAATACAAGAGCTAGCCTAATATGATTCTTTCTTTGAATGCTTTCTAACCTAGGGTTTTATACAGAAAACCTTTAAAGTAAGGACACAAGATAAATGGACAAAATTAACCCTAGATGCACACTATATGCTTTTTCATTTTCATATGCCTAAGAATCAATAATCAGATCATATATTCAACTAATAAGATAATTAGAGCACTTATATAGATCGATGGTTGACTTAGCTTTTTCTGCCTCTTGTCCAATGATATCAAAAATGCCTATGTTTTTAAGACAACCTATGAAACAATTGAAAATAGTATTAGCATTAGTATGCCTACTTAGGTCATTGTACAACAATGCTTGGAGGTGCGACAGTCAAGTCCCTTAGGTCTTTTAGATGACCTTTGGAGAATTAATCATAAAATAGCAATGCAATAGCAGAGAAATAGAAAATATATTATGCTATCATGTCCTAAATGTATTTAGAAAATACTCATGCAATTAGAATATGATAAATACCCCTAGTTCAGTCCTGAGAAAAATTATGCCTTGTAGATGGCAGGCACGATAATGTTACAGGTAAATTCGCACTTCATCAGAATGGGGCATGATCTCACTTTTGTGAGTGAAATACCTAAATTAGGTTTAGCAAAGTCATGCCTCATCGGGACAAGGCATGATTTCACTTTAGAGACACAAATAATAAAAGGTAAATGCAGAGCATAAATAAATGTAGGAAACAAAGTGTGCACAACCTGGTGGACAACGCAGAAGCAGATAGAAGAGATCGAGGTATACGAAAGGGCACTCTCTTTCCTTTTGAACTACAACATGAATCCACCAAACCACACAATAATCCAAATCAATGTAGCAAAAGATAAAATCTAAAATTTTCAATTCGGGATTAGCTTGTAGAAGAAAACAGGAAGCATAGTGAAAGTAAGAATGCGAGAACCAATTGATCATAAAAATTTTGAGCTTAATTATTTCTAAGATCAAATGCATGTCCCTTCAGGAGTGATATTAACCCCTCATTTTATATAAAAAAATATAATAAAAAAAGTGTCAAAACAAACACAAGTCGATGCCAAAACATGCCAAAAGGTTAAACCCGGGTCTTAATAAATTAAAATCTTAAAATAACGAAATCACAGGGTGTGATATCACTTCTGCAAAGTAGCATCCCATTGTAATTGGGTGTGATTTTGCTAAAAGGCTAAATACAGGCAAGGTAGGGGGAAAATAGGCTTACCCTTGCCTAGGGCAAGGGTTAGGGACCTCTTAGGGGCTCTAAGGAAGATTGCCCACTAAAAGTGGGTCAATTTTTTGTGTCTACATTTTTCCCCCTCTTTGATGCATTTAAGGCCAAGTAAATGTGTCAAATAAAGGATGTAGGCACACTCACTCGAAGAATACAACAAGTAAAAATGGGATGGCTAGTTTAGAAGAAAGAGGTGGTGCAAAAATAGTGTCATTCTAGACATTTTTTAGTTTTACATGCAAATCGAGGCATTAGGGACATTAATGCCTCTATAGGCCAGGGTACCCCCTTGAGTTTTTATGAATATGCCATAGCTCATAAAAACTCAAAAGAAATGACACAGAAGAAGAAAGAGAGAGAATGAATGAAAATCAAAGAAAACAAGGGTAATAATCAAGGTTTAAAAAGGGTGAAAAAGGGTAAAACCCTAATTCATTTTTACTATGTGTAGGCAGAGAAAGGGCTCTAGGGAAAAAAAGAAATGGCATTACTAGTTCATCAAGAAACGGTCACAAGGGGTGATGTTAGGGCATGAGAGTGGGTAAGTACCAAATCCCTCCCTCCTAATGCACATTTTCCTCTATTTTTCATGGATTTTTAATATAGAATCTAGGAATTTTGTTATTTTAGATGGTGATTTTTGTACTCGACTAGGATGTGATTTTGCGGTCCAACCGCGATTTCGCTCCAGATGAAGTGTGGTGAAATTGTGCCTGGGTAAAACTGAGTATGACTTTACCTCCTAAAATGGAGGGCGTGATTTCAGCAAAAGCTAAAAAAAGGGAAAAGAAAAAACAAAACCAAAAATAGGAGGAAAAAGAGAGAAAACAAGCAACTACGAAGTGCAAATTATAAAATTATGACCAATCTTTGTGTTTTGATTTGAAACTATGTATTTTATTATTATTATTATTATTATTTTTTTAATTCATGAAACTAATTTTATTTTATTTTTTTGTGGACACGACTAGGTATTCTTGAGAGTCAAGAGTGGAGGGCAGGGATTCTAGCAGAGTTGGATGCACTAGGGCCAGCGAATACAGGTCAACTAGAGGTGATGGGGCTAGACCACCTGGTGAGGATGCCTCACATTAATACAGATAGGGCTATGTTGACAACCCTGGTAGAGAGGTGGTACTTAGAGTCCTCTACTTTTGGCTACCCATAGAAGAGCTCACTATCACATTAGAGGATGTGTGGTGGATTTTATAGATCCTTATAAGAGGGATAGCAGTTTACGAAGCACAGGGATAGGTGGCCACACTACAATGGTTCTCAACAAGGTTTACCCATCAGGTGTAAGAGAGCACCATATCAGTAGATGATCTAGTGGATCGCTATGGTGTAGATCCTATGATAGTCATTCTCTATGGGGTTGTGGCTAGGCTTCTAATATGCCATACCAATAGAAAAAACTTACCATGGGCAATGGCAAGAGTAGTGGTAGACATGTAGGATCAGAGGGTTTGATTCACATGGGGCCCATATGGGTTGGCTCGCCTATACAGGATGTTGTAGAGGATTGGTGTATACGACATTGCTACAAGTGTGGTGTTGGGAGCACATCATGGTACATATATCAAAGGAACTACCAGGCCCACTACCTAGCCTAGAGAAGCCAACAACATACAGGCGGTCGATGTCCCTAGACAGGGCTGCAAGGGCCTATGAAATGAACCTACCAATAGTGAGGCGGGTGATTGATGAGATTCAAGAGGTTAAGATCATCTGGAGGTCATGTTGACTTCACCTTATGTGGGTAGAGTATAGGACATATCTAGCCAGGATATGGAGGATCATGTGGTTGATTTTAGAGAAGGGATATTTGGAAGTCTTCAGATTTGATCGAGTCCTTCGATAGCACAGGATCTTATAGGGAGTCCCAAACCTGTAGGAGTATTGATACTCGAGGGTGACTTGAGACCCAGCAGGGGTAGGAGGTGAGCTAGATCTCACCAAGTTGGCCAAGAAGGATATCGATGATCCTCTTTACATCGACCTAAGAGTAGATGATGTAGGAGTGACTGTCAAGTATAGGTGGTGGTATAAAGAAGTTATGCCCCAAAGGATATCCCTTCCAATACCAATATAGAGGCACCAGGTAATGGACCTGGGCATGCAGTAAGCATTCTGAGAGGTAGCTCACCAAGCCATAGAGAGGCACAACATACTCCTATCACTTCAAGATAGATATTAGCTCATGTTTGGATCTTGGTGGTATAAGAGGCCATGTAGGTGGTAGGGATAGGAGATGGGGGTGAGGTATGCTCCCATAGATAGGGAGGCCACAAATCAAAGATCTTGGAGAGACCTCCATATATACAATAGTGGTTGGCAAGAGCTAGGAGATGAGGGAGATAGAGGAGCTACAAGCACAAGTAACCTCTCGGCCCAGGTCTAAGAGGATAGGGCCATGAGGCTATGGGAACTATGAAGTTCACTAAGCACCGTAGAGGTTGAGAGTGATACAGCTTAGGTAGATATCAATTAGATCCAAGGATAGATGACTTGTTTGGATGGAGAGCACTAGAGAACCGAGGCAGAGGGGATGGTTGTCATTGAGATCAACCAGGTGGGTGGTGCGGTGCAACTTCTATATACGAAACTGCAGTGGATGGGAGAGAGGTTAGAGATAGCCCTTTAGTGGGTTATATTTTACAAGAGAGTTTACTACACAACTATTCCACCAAGTCAAAGGATACCACTTCCTCCATCCTTGCATCCAGTGAGTAGATCACGATCTCGATCACGAATGATATCAATATCATGGTAGTCCATGTCACAACCTATGTTGCCTCCTCCTCAGGATGGGCCAGAGGGAGCTGGCTCTCAAATCTAGGAGAGGGGATTGGGGATAGGGATGATGCACCAATTTTTAGATTATGGTGTACATCCCTAGGTTGAGTGTATCGAGTCTAGATTGTGGTACACCAACCTGACATGGGGACTATGTACTCTTTTTATCTCAAGTAATATATAGCTGCTTTTATTGTTTTATTTGTGTGTGTAATTTTTTTTTTTTTTATTTAATTCATGTTTTCATGTATGCAAAAACTATCTTAATGTAAACTACATGAAAATGGATGGATGTAAAAGGAAAGAAATGAGAATAAGGAGAAGGACAAAGGAGACAAGGAAAAAGAAAGAAACAAAAGAAAGAGGAGAAAAAATAAGAATAGAGAAAATGAGTGAGAAGACGAAGAAGAAGAAGAAAATCCAAAGGTCAACCATCTAAAAAGGAGAATAACTGATGATCCATAATATGGAACTAGTATAGGTTGTAAGGAACCAAAGTAGTTAGATACCATAGATCGTTTCGGGAATATATCTAGATCCGCTATAGGTGTAGCACTTGCATTAGTGTAAACAGACATGAAGAGTCTAACCCACTATGGGTGGCTACTCCCTTATTGACTGCTATGAGGTGTTTACCCGATAGGATGTATACTGAGGTCTAATAAAATTGACCAAGGAGCTAAAACCTATAATGGGGTGTTGAGCCTACTATAATGGGGTGTTGAGCCTACTGAGTCAAAAGAGAGCATGACCCTATAGAAGATTGTAGATGATGTAATACCCGCTAGGATGTATAAGTATCCCATGTAGGGTGTAATATGTAAATAAGTGATATGCAAGTGCTATCCTAGATAGGGATATTAAGAAGACTTTATGAATGAAAGCATTACCATGATAAAGAAATTGAGATGAAGGAGAAGAAGAAATTATAAGAAGAAATAAGGGAGAAATCCCTAGGGGGGATCTTGCTAGGCATCAGAGTCCTAGTGAGAAGTGCAATTCATGTGAGCTATGACCTAACTAGGTATCATCACATGCCATTGTCACAAAATATCCAAAATTATATATGAGCAAGTAGTCATGAACAAGCAACAATGCAATTATGATATGCAATCATGCAAGGTGTTCTTTAGATGTTAATCAATCATGCAAGGATGACAAGAAATAATGCAATATGAGAAATCATGTGTATGCAATGGGAATGCAAATGCAACTCCATGAAATGTTTTTATTTTCTTTATTTTCTTTGTTAAGAATTGAAATAAATGCAAAACCTAAATGCACCCTTCATATTATTAAAATAAATTAGCATGCCATGAGGTGTTTGATCGAATATATCCCCAAGGAGTGCATTTTATTGATGATAAAAATCATGAGAAATTTCTTCCAAGGCTCTTCTTTAGACATCCATGGCACGATAATCAACACATCTTCTAGCAACACCATTTTATTTAGTAAAACAAACATTATATAAAGATCCACCATTCTCTTTCATAGAAGTAATGTCATCTTTAAAACAAACAAAATCAATCATATTGCAAGACATTAATTTTGCAGGAGAAGCATGATTAATGCTTTTATTTTCATCTATTATCATCTTTTGATATTCTATATATTTTGCATAAGTCACAAGATGATCATCATCCTCAAAAGGCAAAGGTTGATTTTTATTAGGTATAAAACCTATACCACATCTCCCATGCCAAATCTCAACATCCAAAGGTTCTTGAATGCCTTTATGTTGTGGTCCTAATCCTTTACCTGCATATCCTATATTAGATAGGATCTGCTTAGGAAGGGGATGATCATTAGTGATATAACATTAAGCAAAAGAGCACTTGCTAGGAGATGGGTTGCTACCACGAATATTTTATTTGAATACAGTCCATCCAAAGACAAAAGTACATGTGCCAACATGTAAAAAATCACCTTTCTTATGGGGAAAACCCATATTTTGAGGTGATGGTGGTAGCTTGGTGATATCCAAAAGAGGCTCTTCAAGAAACTGATTATCATGATCCAAGGATGGAGAATAGGGTTGATGTTACTCACTTTTAAATTTTGAATATGCTCTAAAATTTGAGATGAGGAACATGGAGAAATTGTTGAAGAAATAGAAGGACAAGAGTAAGATTTAGATTGAGCTAACTCTATATTTAAAATGAATTCAAATGGTCAAGGATCACCCAAAATGGTGATAACTTGATTCTTGAATTCAAATGTGAGACATTGATGAAAAGTAGAAGGGATGACCTTCATTGCATAAATCCAAGGTCACCCAAGAAGAAGATTAAAATATGTAAAACAAGACACCACATAAAACAAAGTATCCAATATTTGAGGCCCCACTTTTAATGGAAGAGATATGACACCACAGGCCTCTTGGGACTTATTGTTGAAATATTTAATAAGGATATCAAATTTTGTTAAATCTTCCTCTTTTAACCCAAATTTTTGAAAGAATTGATATGTACACAAATTGAGGGATGAGCCATTATCAATCAAGACTCATTTTATAAGGGTATCCCAAATAATTTCAATGATGTAAAGTGATGAATATCCATGTAAGTTTGAGGAAGGTTTATCATCATCTACGAATGAGACATAATGTATCCCAAAAGAACCTATGGCATCAACTATGGCATCATGGGCAACGTCTAGATAAATAGATTATTGTTTTAAAAATTCCATTAGAGCATTTCGATGGTCAAGAGAAGTTTGCAAAAGTTCTAAAACTGATATTTTTGCTGGAGTATTAGCTAACTGCTTCGAAACATTGTATGAAATCTATGCCTATGGTCTCAACACTATAGGTGGAATTCTTGTTGTTGAATATTTTCTTTGATTTTCCTTTAAAATTGAACTAGGTTGTAGTGTTGAACTCTATCCTTGCTAATTTTGAACTAGTTTTCTTGTAGTTACCCCAACCATACCAACCACATTACTATGGTATAGGGAATCATCTTGATGAGCCACTTGGTTTGCTGCTTGTTGATCATGCTTTGGTAATGGATCCTTGAATATTCCTATATCTTGATTTGTTTTTGGGGTTTGTTGAATAGGAGCTTGATTACTTGAATTTTGGGAGTTTCTTAAATTAATGCATCCTGCATCAATCAAATCTTGAACCACATGCTTTAACTTATTACAAGAATTTGCCTAGTGTCCTTCTACTCTGTGATATGTGTAATATTGACCTGCCTTATACCAATGAGCTGTAGTATCTAGTTGTCTATGTCTTATAGGAGGTATTTCAATAGCCTTAGCTTTTAATAGTTATTTCAAAACTACTTCCATAGGTATATTAAGTTTGGTAAAATTCCTTTGAGGAGGTTTTTGAAGTATAATATTTTGTAGGCTATTTGTGACATTATTAACAGGCCTACTATTATTTTTACCTCTTGTATGCTTACTCTTACATTGAGATATAGTATAATTTTCTTCTTTATTCTTAAGATGACCTCTTCTAATGAAAGCTTGTTCCACTTTTCTAGCTAACTCAATTGCTTGATCAAGAGAGGTAACCGTAGTTTCTAGTGCATACGATATCTGTTCTTGTAAATTACTAATGAATATATCAATCATATCTTTCTACGACATAGATTGTCTTAATCAGCCAACTAAACTTCTCCAACGAGCTAAGAATTATAAAAAACTTTCTTCTTTACTTTGCTTCAGGTCATATAGGTCTCTCATTGTCACTTCCTTTTCAATATAAGCACTAAATTGATGAACAAACATTTTTGCAGTCTTCTCAAAGCTCTTTCAAGAGTAGTTGGGCAACCAATAATACCATTCTAATGCAACTCCAACAAGAATATTTGGAAATATTTTCAATAGAAGCATATCATCATAAACACGATCATGGAAAGCTATTCTGAATCCCCTTAGATACTCTATTGGATCTTCTGTCCCTTTATAGATTGGTAAATATGGCATAGAAAAATACTTAGGATAAGGTCTAGTAGAAAAAATAGGATCCAATGGTTGACTACACATTTTCTTATAATTGTATGTAAATCCTGAAGGCTTAATCATATCCATCATCGAAACCAACTAATTCACTATATTTTCCAAATTATGCATTTCTAAATTATGTGTGTTTCCAATATTCCCTTGAATTAAGTTGGACATAAGAAGGTTGTTATATGTGGTGCCTTGTGAAAATGGAAGATTAAATTGTGGTGGAACAAAAGAAATAGTTTTGACATTAGAATATAAAGGAGGAAATTAAAATTAATTTTAGGTGCTACTACTAGTTGGAGGAATGGGTGGATTCTATCCAATTTTGGTGGTATTAGTAGTAGCACAAGTCACTTGGTTCTTCAGATTACTAAGATACACAGGTTGAGATATTGGATTATCATGATTAAGCACAATATACCTAATGGGAGGAGAAGGAGTAGCATCCTCTTTTTAAATATGGGCTTATCATACTACATATTCCAATAGATTCTCCTTATGAGCTTTCATGAATTCCAAAATATGATCAAATGATGAGAAGACAAAGCTACCATTGGGTCTGGCATAAGGATCATGATTAGTTTCAGTTTCCATATCTACCTCTTCTTGCTCTTCTATACCTACATTAGGGTCTTCCCTATCAATCTAATCATCTTCCAAAGGAACATAATCAGATTCTAATTGTTTCCTCTAACTTCTAAGGAAGGGAGCCATTTAGAAGTAGTGAAAATAGTTAGGAGAAAACACTAACACATAAATTTTAATTTCTTTAAGAATTTTCAAATAGAATTAATGATCTTGTTTAAAGTTTTCAAAAGAAAGGAGGTGTTCACGTAGGGTTCACCAAATATGTAGAGGGGGAAAACTACCCTATCACATACAATTCCCAAAAAAGGGTTGGATCCATGAAAGGTAGTGTTGGTGATCAGATCCACCTAGGTAAGGATTTTGAGTAAATGGATGCGCCCTAGACCTAGACCAACATTGAAAGGCCGAAGGGAAGAGATGCCCCTTGTGCCAATATCCAGAGAAAGGCCAGCTCCTATGCTAAACTACTTGGGTGTTTGAAGACAAGAGTGCAGGAAAGAGATAAAAGGAGTTAGGGTTAGAGAAATAAATAAAAAAGGGTAAGGGAAGAGAGATCTGTGATTTGAGGTGGGAGAGAACAGGAAGCACGATCGCTAATAGACAACTTGAATAGCAATAAGGAAAACCAAGGGAAAATGAAGGAAATGCAATATCGACCTTCCTATGTATCCTTTGGGCGAGTTTTAGGGTACCTTCCCCGATCGCACACCAGACGCAGAGTTCAGCATCCAACATACGAATGAAGAAAGACAAAAGAAGCAAACATAGAAGGCAGCATAAAAGAAAGCCAATACGACACTTTTCTACTCCTATGTATCCTTCAGAGCGAGTTTTAGGACACAGTCCCTGATCACACACCAGACGTAGGATTCAGCATCTCGATATACAAACAAGGAAAGATAAAAGAATCAAGCACAGAAGGCAGCATAAAAGAGAAGAATTGAGCTCAAATATTCTTAGTATTAATCACAGGACATCAAGTTACAACAAATTTCTAGCAGATAGTTCCCCCCCTTTTTCCATTACAATGCCTGGGTTTTTATAGAGGACCCAGGCCTCTGAATCATAATTACATAGCGAAGAAGAGTACGCCCTCGAGCCCTGAGAATTGACTCCCCGAGGCTCTCATGATCGAGCTTTCAAATCCATTACCAAAAATGGCAACTGCAACCAGGTCAACCATAGAAAGGTGCATTGATGAGCCGTCTAGACGTCCTTGACCTTCGGGTGCGGTGCTCGAGTTGCTGCCATGCTCGTCAGGCGCTCCATCATGGCTTGATACTTTGTTTTTGATTGCAAAAAATGAGCAACGGGCTTGCTGGGCATAAAAAAATGCATTTATGAGGCACTTGATCGCCTCGAGAAAATACCCGGATTGGAACACATGCCCATGAAGCGCTTTGCTAAGTCTTCATTTGCCACTTCGCTTCGCTATGGTTCTGGGCCGAAGAAAAACTCCTCCTTGGATTATACTTCACAAAACTGAGCTTCGCAAAACTTCTTTAGGGTTGGTTTATGCCAAAGCATATTTGCTTCGCAAAATGGTCTTCTTTCTTGCTGCTTCACTGACAAACTTGCTTCGCTGATGTCTCGGAGAAATGCTTCGCTACGATCTTCTTTCAAAACCGTGGTTCGAAAAGATTTCGATCGAAGCAAATGTTTCATTCTATATGACCTCCATCACTTCAGGTGGAAGTACTTCGTACGAAAGCTTAGCCGAAGCAGATGCTTCGCAATGACTTTCGCCAAAATAAAAATTGTTCGCTGATTTTTCGATCGAAGTGACTGATGGAAATACTTCGGATGCGAAGTAGTTTTCTTGCCTTCTCCTTTGTATTTCTCTTCGACACATTGCTTCATAGAAATCTTGCATGAAGTAGCTGCTTGAAGCGCTTCGGGCCTAAAGTTCTTCTATTGCCATCCTTTTATTTTACTTCGGTGATATTACTTCACAAAAAACTCCACTCGAAGTAATATTGAAAATGCTTCGGGTGTGAAGCTCTCTTTTCTTGCTATACTACTTCACAAAAAACTCCATCCAAAGTAGTGTTGAAAATGCTTCGGGTGCGAAGCTCTCTTTTATTTTGAACGCCGCTTCGCTCATCTTTCGCCCGAAGTAGCTGCTGGAAGTGCTTCGGGCGCGAAGTAGTTTCATTCTCTTTGCTTGTGTTTTACTTCGACAAAAACTACTTCGCAAAACTTTTACCCGAAGTAATGCGGGAAATGCTTCGGGTGCGAAGTTGTTTTTATTCTCCTTTGGTGAAGCTCTTTTCTCTAGCTTGTTTTCTAGCGAAGTTCTTTCTTTTCTACTTTATGTACAAATGGGTGGCATTGGAAACCAAAATTGCTACAACTTTTCAAAATAAAAAGTAACAAAGCAAAAATTTACACAACACTATACAAAACTTGTTTCTTTTTCTACCCCTTGAGAAATGTGACAAAATTGTCAATGTTCTTGGTGGCTCGTGGGGCAACAAGCTCGTCTCGATGGGAGGACCCTTTAACTTTGATCCATTGGGCTAGAGTCTTTTCCCGATCCATCTCTTCCTTCTTCTTCTGATTCTTCTACTTCTTCTTCCTCCTCTGCCCCTTCATCTATTGGCGTGGCCTCCTGCTGTGGTGATGGGATCAGACGGTCACAAATTTTCTTTATAGTTTGGTGAACATGAGCCCTGAACCCTTTCTAAAATAGTTCTTGATCTTTGAGTGCTTTAAAAAGAACATGGAATCGATCAATTTGCCCTATGTTAGTGTGTTTAATTCTTGCGCCCAGGTTATTCAAGCAAGCCGTGATTCTGCAATGTCTTAGGATGAAATCAGTGACTTGTCCCTCCGTGACAAGCTCTTCCCACTCATCAATTTTGGAGACATCACCTTAAAAATGGAGCCACGCTAGCTTGAGTTCTTCCCTGGTGAGAAGGTTCCCATCATCGTCTGTGAAACTCGAGAAACACAAAGAAGAGAGATCTTTGAAGTAGCTCATTGATGTGCGTTGTTCTTGCTCAAATATATCAAGGAGGTCTTTCGCCTTTTGTGCTTTCTTTACCTTAGAGAAGAAAGCACGAACAGTGGCTTGAGCAGTAGACCAATCCCTGGCCGTTTGACTCATAGCAGCAACCTGCAGGTCTTGATATCTAATGCTTTGGACCTCAAAGGCAAGCTTGAGTTGCTTCCTAATTTTTTGGATTACCTCATCCACTATCGGTCCCTCTTTAGTAATGGCCTCCTAAGCTTTGGTGACAAAAAGTAGAATTGACAGGGCACTGGAGGCCCGAGATCTGAAGCCTTTGAGTAGGTGAAAGTGGATCTCTTTTATTCTACCTTTATCAAACAGTTCCAGGTTTACCTTTTCATACAATTACTGCTGGGCCCGCAAGATCTTGCCCTCGAGCTCTTTGGATTTTAGCTCATTTTTGGCTTGTCTTTGTGCTTGGTGCTCAGCCGAAGTCTGCAGTTGTAGAATTTTTTTCTTGAGGGTATGCATTTCCTTTTTGAGCAATTTGCACTACTTTTGAGAATCCTCCAGCTCAGAGCAAATTCTAGCCAGCTCTTCTTCCAACTTGATGTTGGCGTTTTCTGCTTCAAACCTACGCTGGTTGGCAATGTTGGCATGTGCTCAGAAAGTCTCCACCCTGACATGCATGGATGCAGATTCATCATCTATGTTTAGATGCTCTAGGTCTTTGGTCTTCTCTTGGTAGTCATAGTCGGCTAGAGTCATTTCATCTAGAGGTTTCTGGACCTTAGGGACCTTCTTTACCTTATGCAACTTTTTGCCTTTTAGGTCAAAAACTGCACATTTTTCAACTTGAGCCAGAGATTTCCCTCTTTTATTTCTCGCCTCCTTTAGCATCTTCTCCGTATTCTGTCGAGCTAGGAGTAGTTTTTCAACCAAGGGGCATTCTTTTATTGAAGATAGGTCTGTTTCGAAGAAAGCCGATTCTTCGACCAAAGGTGTAAACAAATATAAAGAGCTAACAGGGGCAGATTCCCCTGACGGCTCAGAGACTGGTGTGGCAAGGACTTTGGCGAACGAGATTATGCTTTGGGCTATGGGAGAGTGGGCTATGGGGTTTTGTGTGGGGACACTACCTTCGCCTTGGCTTGGGATTGAAGGAACAGGGGCATGGGTAGGTGAAGGGGTGTCAACGGGCTTATCCTAGTCAGACGACTCGGGAGGAGTGGGGCTATGCAGGATTGGACTAGCAATGGGAATTTTTTGAGTGGGGGATTGGTCCTATGGGGGATGAAGAGATTGATGAGGGCTTCCACTCGAGGCTATCATGGATGTGTCAGAGACTGAGGCAAAGGGAAGAGAATGCATACTTGTGTGCCCTCCTGGCAAAGCGGCTGTGGTAACTTCCTACGTGATTGGTTCCTGGCCCGGTTGGGCCTCGTCACTCCTGACCTCCACAACTTCTACCCCGGGGTCCTTCTCTTGTTGGAGGAGTTCCTCCACATCAATGATATTTATCTTAGGGACCATCTCGGCACTTGGTGCCCCTGTGTCCTCAATGTTCGCCTCAACCGGGCCTGATGTAGGGGATCCAACAAAAGTACCTGAAAGTTTCGTGTGAGGGCACTTCGGATGAGTCGAAGGAACTTGAACTTGCTCCTGCCTTTTCCTTTTCTTCCTCTCCAATGGTTGCTCTACTTCTTTGATGCTTGCTTCCTTTTCTTCCTCTGAAGCATCCTTAGCCCCACCTAGGCTTTTGCCTAATCCTAGGGTAGCTGGGGGAATAAAATTTGCAAAGGATATCGACTTCCAAGTTTCGACATTGGAGTCATAAAGAATTGCGAAGTCTTTATCCGATGCTAAGAGTCTATAGGAGTTCATTTTTTGATGATGGACCCTCATTGTCCACCATTCCTAAAGCTTTTCCTCGCTCTAGTCTTTTACCTCCTCCTTCAAATCATCCCTTGCTTTCTTCCAAAATGTGGAGCTCAGAGTCGGGAGGGGAGACTGATCAAGGTCGAACTCGAACTCCATAGGATAGAACTCATGCCATGGAGGTAATGTTCTCATCCTTTCTAAATGCCACTCCAAATCCTTCCCACTGGGGTTATTTCTTTGTTCTACAATTTTGGGGTGAGGGCAGGCATGGAAGTTCTTGAATTTTAAATGATTCCTCATCACGCCCAAAGGATCATAGAGCCACTACTGAGGAATCTAGAGTAGGCCGAAGTAGGCAAGACTTTCCTCTAGGAACGTGCCCTATTTTAGGGCAAAGACTTTGATTACCCCCATCCTGAAGGGGAAGTCATAGGTGTGTGCCCATTTTTGGCCGTGACCATATATTGCATTGGTAGAGTCACTCTACCGAGCGACTTCCAGTGAGAACTGATATTCAGAAGGGTAGACTGGCAACAGGAAGGGCTTCCCAATGAAGCCGAACATGCGAATCACCAGTCCCTCTGTCAATTGGAAGACATCCCCCCTTTTTCCTAGCACCACTCTATCTCTCAAACTGAGTGGTACCCGAGGAGAAGAACCTTTCAATAGATGCATGGCGGGTCCCAAAAATTGCTGATTGAAAGGATAATAGGACTCTTCCTTCAATAGGAGGGAAGTCCATTGATATACTGGTAGAGGATTTCCATCCTTACCGCTTGGAGAGATGGCGATATGAGGAAATCGCTTATGCACTTGGTAAAAGTATAGCTAGACAAGAAAAGAATAGGGTGCGAAGTACTCGCCTGCTGCTGCATTCTTCATGCTGGCTAGCTTTGTATGCAGGGTTCGGGCCACCCATTCCGCCTAGTCAAAGAAAACTAAGTTAGTGTTCGGCCTTGAAGTGTCAGGGGCTTAAAACTCCCCTCTTGAAATGCACTCATCCAAAGACACCTGCCAGGGCTGTACTGAAGTATCCATTGACAAGCCTGCCACCCATGCAATGATAGAAAAAATATCTATATTTTTGAAGGCCTCCAAGGGTAAGGGCATCTGGGGTAGTTTGTTTGAAGGTAGCTCGCTCTTGAGATTCTCTTGCAAGAATTTCAATATATAACTGTTGGAGGTGAATCTCTCCATTTGTTTGCTCAGGATGACATTGCGAACATAATATCCCTTGGGTGGACCCTGCTGCAGAGCGAAGGCTACTTGCACATATTCATTCAAAATGGAAAATAGTTTGTGTCCCGAAGCATCTAGCACCTGCCTGGATGCAGGTTGGTAATTCTGTGCAATGGTGTATATCAGCTCGGGACAATGATGAGCAGGTGGGGTTAAAAACCAGTAGATCTGGGAGTAGTACATAGCGGCTCTCTTGTTTTTTGGTGTGAGCCTACTTGTCATGAATTCTATGGTGTGCCGAAGATCAGATACACCCTTCGAGAGCTACGTGTCTTGGATCTTATCCCACCCATCAATTGGTGGCTCCACAAGTCGTCTCCCTCTTCCATTGGTTGCTTTTCAAGTCGAAGGGGAAGATTTAGCTTCTTCGGAGTGCACTTTTTCTCTTCCTTCCCCTTCTTCGTCTTTTCAAGGCCTACAAATTTGGGCTCTTTCCCCTTCTCCTTAGAATTTTTCTTTCCCATGATGTTAGTGATAGCGGCAGGGTTCTTGATGCAAAGAGCTTAAATGTGAATGGCTAGATGCAAAGGATGGGAGAGTTGCAGAATATCCGAAGGCTCTTAGTTTAGCTCTTAACTGATGGACAAATAACTTCCCTCTTGCCAGGAACTCACTTTTATAGCCTAAAAAGGCAACCACCTAAATTAATGGCACCTACTAAAATTAAATTTGTACTTCGGACGACGAAAGTTGTATTCTCAAACCGCTTCTGCAGCAACGTGGTACACAGGGCTGCATGCTTTGATGATTACACTTCGTACTGGAGATGCCACCCGCTGCCACCTCATACCTTAGTGCGAGCTTTTCCTTTCCCTTTTTTGACTCGGTTACCTCAGAAAGTGCTTCACCACCCTTTTGCTTTAAATTCATCCGCTTTATACTCCTTTGAAGGCCACTCGACACGTTCTTCGAGGCACATTTTGAATTTCCACCTCACGTGTGTTTGGCTAGGCGAAGTTGAACTTTAATGCTGGAAATGCTTCATGACAAACCTTTGGTTCGGACTACTTTTAGATGCTTCGGGCCCAACGTACTTTTTTTTTTTTTCGTCGTGTTGTCGTTCTGTCTTGAAGGTCGCTGAAGCTCTCCTTTTTGAGAACTGCTTCGCAAAAATTTTGCCCAAAGTAGCTACTAAAATACTTCAGGTGTGAAGCTCTTTTCGTGCCTTCATTCGACTTTTGGTTTGGCTTTCCTTTGGGTAAATGCTTCGCAAGGAGCCTCTCATAATTTACTTCGCAAAAATGCTGCCCGAAGTAGCTGCTGAAAATACTTTGGGTGCGAAGTTCTCCTTTGGTGCCTTTTGTAACCTCCTTTGCAGCGAACCTTCTTGTACTTGCTACTTCACATCAGAAGTCCCCGAAGAGGATTTGGGATTGGTACTTGGCTTTAGTGATCTTGGAGGAGATTGTATATACAAATAACAAATACATACAGAAGTATATATATACATACATTCATTTTTTTTTTAGATTAAAGAGAGAATTCATATTATACTTAGTAGTGAAAGGTCTTCAGATGAAGACCATTGACAGAGATTGGCAGAACTTGACCATCTGCATCTTTGAGGATGAACGAATTGGCCGAGTTCACCTTCATAATTTTGAGTGGTCCATCCCAAAAGGCGTCCATCTTGTCGTGATTCCCAGGCTTGGCCTTCCAAGAGTCCCACTTCAATATCGGATCTCCTACGTTGAATGTGTGATCATATGACCTTTTCTTGAACCAATCTCGAGTGACCTGAATATGCTTGGTGAAGCTCTGGTATGCTTCTTCGTGATCCTCCTCTAGTTGCAGGA